>JAZFAV010000019.1:3802500-5070000 GCA_037954035.1 Rosalia funebris | reverse complement strand
TACAGCTGTTTCGAACTCTCTCTTCTGTTAGTTCTCATCAGTGCCGCATACGGTACGCCGATTCCTACCTGTGGCGGGTTTTATTTTTTAAAACCTTATCTGATCGTGCAGAAACACGAGAAAGGGATCGAGGATCGCTTCTGGGTATAATTCAATGCCTGGCGGGGCTTTAGCCCGAGGAGTAGTTGTTTCTCCTCGGGCTAAAGCCCCGCCAGGAAAGTCGTACTTGTGCAAAATGGGACCAGGCAGTAGTTAAAGTATTTTTGAGTATTTTCTTCCGTAATAAAATATCAAAATATATAATACGTCACAAAATAGTAACGGTACAAAAACGATATACAGCAGTACAATCAAACTAAGGCCCGGTTGTACAATGTCCCGATAAATGTACCCGACAACTATCCAGCCGATATAGTTGCCGGGAGGACAATCCGTATTACAATCAATAGTTGTCTGTCGGATTGTTCTCGGTAACATAAAACGAAGTTGGCAATCACTGTCCTCCACATCTAGTGACCATTATTCATAATAAAATTGGGTTGATAATAATTCTGTACTACATTTGACAGTAAACCTAACTTTGCAGGGAGTCTATCATATGATTTTAACGTATATCAATTATTATATTAAAAATAATGTCTAATTTATATGAAGCTAGTAACAGTAGTGATGAAGAAAATGAACTGATAGTCGATGTATTTCAAAATAGACGCAAAGAGAAGCGGATTAGAGAACGAGTAAACCACATGGATTATTGGGATGAGGGCAATTTCTTTATACTTTTTCGTTCAAGAAAAAATAGTGTTAGGAAACTATTAGATCTTGTTGTGGAAAGATTAGAAACCCCTACAGACCGGTAAGTTAAATTATTCATGAAAGTAATACTTTTAGTTAGGTATATTTGTTGATACAAAATGTTTTGTCATGTTTGTTCGTATTTTTTATATTTTTGTATGTTACAGAAATGCAGCTAAAAAAAGTTAATTTTTTATTTTATTTTCTCTTAAAATGTATTTTTTGTTAAACCAACACTACTGTTCAATAATTTTTTCCACTTTCATGGTATCATATTAAGGTAGTTTCTCCGGTACCGTCCGGTCCAAAAATAAATGCGCGGGTAAACGTAATATCAGTAGTGTAGTGTTCATTATTTTTGTTCAGAGACTGTACTACACCCAGATACTGCATGTATACGTATACGCACAATTACATCTTTATTAGTTGAAACTAAATACACGGCAACGTTGCGTTCTGTCTTATACTTAACCTAACTTTAAAATTTTTCGGAGCGTGAAAGATAATTTATAGAAAAATTAAAAATGAATTTTCCTCATGATCAGTTGCGGGACATCATCATTAGGTCATCAGTCCTAAGACTGATCGGACGCTAACCTCCAGCTTCTCCTATCTTGTGCTAACCTACGCATTTCGCTAATTGTGCTACAACCTACATCCCTTACTATTTGCGAGCAGTAGTCTAATCTAGGCATACCTCTGCCTTTCTTCACTCCTATTTCTGCCTCCAAAATATCGCGGACTATGAGACCCCCATGTCTCAGCAAGTGGCCTACCATTCTATCTCTTCTCTTCTTTAAGTTTTTCCACATACTCCTTTTCTCGCCGACTTTCTCCAATACTTCTTCGTTTCTAACCCTATCAGTCCATGGTATTTTCATCATTCTTCGGTAACACCACATCTCAAAAGCTTCTAATTTCTTCCTACTTGCTTCCCCTACCGTCCAGGTTTCGCAGCCGTAAAGTGCCGTGCTCCATACATATGTTTTCAAAAATCTCTTCCTTGTTTCTAAGTTTATTATCCCCGAGCATAAAAGTGCTTTCTTTTTGTTAAAAGCTACTCGACCCTGCGCTATTCTTTGTTTTATGTCTTTATCGCTTCTTCCATCCCAATTTATTTTACTTCCTAAATAAGTGAAGTCTTTAACTTCCTCCAATCTTTCATTATTAATTTGTACTTTCGTTTTTGCTCTGCTCTCGCGCCCTCTGCACACTAACACTTTAGTTAGATTAGACTACTGAGCTAGATTAGACTACTGCTCGCAAATAGTAAGGGATGTGGGTTGTAGCACAATTAGCGAAATGCGTAGGTTAGCACAAGATAGGAGAAGCTGGGTTAGCGTCCAACCAGTCTTAGGATTGATGACCTCATGATGATGACATATATATTAAACCGTCATAAAACCTATATTCATTACGATTTTCTTAATTTACTTCAAATATTTACAATTCACATGCAGTTGGCGTCGTCCATTGTAATATTTGTAATCGTGTGCCCTCAATGTCGTTTGACTAAATATGCGGTTATTTGGAAGGAACCTAACCTAATCGTCTACTTATTATGGTTACGTTAAGTTCCTTCAAAATAACAGCGTATTTAGTTGTTAATATTCAGAATTAACTTCTAGATCCCCCCGTATACATGGGGTTTCAGCAAACAACATAGAGTAGACATACAAATATTACAATGGACGACGCCAACTGCATGTGAATTGTAAACATTTGAAGTAAATTAAGAACATCGTAATGAATAATACTATTTTTATGAAGCTTTAATATACGATAAGCAAATCGCAATAATATTGCGCCGCCTCCACGCTCATATCGAAGGCACCTCCGGAGCATGCCTCTAGAGGCTTCGGATCCAGGAACAAAAGTTACCACGTTGTTCACAAGGGTCGATTTACGGTATTGATTTTGTCAAAATGCCGAAATTCCAACGAAAAGCATTTCATACATCGACCTAAAGATTTCGTGACGCACACACGAAAACAGCCGTTTAGTAAGTAGAGATGTACAAAGGAAGTATTGTAGGGTACGAAAAATTTGGTAAGCATTTTCAAGAGTTTTACAATTATAAATAATTACCAACTAACATAAGAATGGGACGCCGTACTGTTGAATTGAGCGAGACTGGCAAAAATTTACGATGTGAATGTAAAAACGTTCTTCACTTGAAAAAATAAAAAAGGTAAGTCGTTTAGGACTAAGTTCAATCTTAGATATTGTCTGTGACGAATGTGTAGTAATAACATAAGTGGCCATCGATAAAATGTATGCCGCTGTGTTGCCAAACGCTAATTGACAAATTCTCAACTTACCGAGCAAAACTTAAACTGGCATATTTGAAAAATATTTATCTTTTACAACAAATCAGGCAACATCCAATCTTTTTAGTTCAAAATATTCGTTATAAACTAACGCGCAGATGAGTTGTTTTTGGAAAAAATCTATAGAAAAGTTTTCAAGTTATGTAAAATGTGTAACTTCTAGTCAACTGGTACATTCAAACCATGCAAAAAGTTCCAACTTTGACGGTGAATATCTCCCTTATTGTACGGGGAAAAATTTTTCATTTCAGCATTTTCTTTCGGGAAGTTTGTTGTTTATGTGTACCCGAAATTTGATGAAGTTCTATAGAAAAGTGGGTTTCCGGAGAAACTACTTTAAACTGAATATCGAAATCGTAATCGCGCGTGGGCTAAACACGCAAATTTCGTAATGAAATTTGATGTTGGGGCTTAGCAAACTTAGATTTTCTACAAGTTTCTCTAATAATTTTTTTTTATATTTTGAAGGCTCCATTTGGGGGCCCGTTGTTGTTGTTGTCTCAGTTTGTTACTTAAATTTAAGTGGGTTGCCTCCAAATGTACGAATGTCTTATATAGGACTACAATTGTGCCGAAGCTCAAATATGGATTTCAAAAAATGACAGAAATATCCAGGTGTCATTTTAAATGGGACATGTGTCCCATTTAAAATAAACATAGATATCACAAGTGAAAGGTAAATATCACATTTTCAAATTGAAAAAAGGGCAATTCTGCATAAAGAATTACAACAAATAAAGATAGACACTCACCAAAACGATACTATGTTTTGATTCTACAAACGTTTCTTAGCGGAGTTTTCTTTTAACCCTTAGTTGGTGAGCCTGTTTTTAGCAACATACCTAGTGAACCAGAGTCAAAATGACCCTGTCATTTAAAATGCGGATTTTGACAAAATGTGATAACTTTTAAATAAATAGCGGAATTAAATGGCTAAGTAGTATATTTTAAAATAAAAATAATCAAATGACGTTATAAAAAAAAAATAAACACAGCTTACAAAAGTATACAAAATACAAAAATAAATATTATTGATTAATTTTGACACATTTGTTTAATTAATGTTTTACAATAACAAATTAATTATTAATTGACCTCCTGAAAATCTTAATAATAACAATAAAGACGTAATTTTAAGAAAATGTAAACATATGGACGAAATTCATTTCTACAAAAACGTGCAACTCTAACGTAAGGTAAAACTTAATGTCGATAATGCATTCTTAATTATTGACATTCTTCGCAAATGTGCTAGCTGCAGTCATTACAAATTGGTTTTGTGCACAATAAACATAAAAACGAAGCTTTCTTACACAAAACGACTTGGACCGGGATGTTCCTTATTTGATTCGTCGAAGTTAGATGCTGATTGCAAACTCTCAGAATTGTGTTCGCTTTCAATGACATTCTCATCCTCTGCATCAGTGCTCACATTGCATCGCCATCTTCGGCCAACCATTTTAATAGAGTAGTTTCAAATTTATAATCGCCAAAACGTGTACTTTTAGCCACAATTTTAGTTTTATCCTGAAGAATTAATCCGCGATGTACTCACAGAATTATAACGCATTTAGTTAACCAGCGTCAATTTGACCCTACGATACTTACTACTGATATAAGCCATGGCAGCAAACAACCGATCGACACACTTCAGAGCGCAGTCTCGACTAACTTGAAGGTACCGAGACCGCTGGCGCAATAAAAGTGCGCAATGCAGTTACCAATTAAAATTTTGCCCGGGTCAATTTGACCCTGGTGCACCAACTAAGGGTTAAAATTACCAAAGGCTGATATTCATAATATGTAACTCTAAAAGCTGGAAGGCTGTCTAATCGACCAAGATAAAATACTTTAGGTAGTATATCTGGTAAAGGTTGAAACAAATCCAATAAAATCGTTAATAAATTAGTTAAATCAGTTATTACGTAACCTCAAAAAATGATGTGCCCCCTGAAATGGCATTATCAGATAAGGGTGTTGCCATAAAAAAAAAAAAAAAAAAAAAAAAATATATATATATATATATATATATATATATATATATATATATATATATATATATATATATATATATATATATATATATATATATATATATATTGTTGTCATAACTTTAACGGTGATATCAAAAAAGATGTACATAAAAAACGCACATCTAACAAATAGAATCGACCTGACCGAGATTTTCTTCCTACATACCGAGTAACTACTTCATCCAATTTACTCCAACCTTGTTTACTGAATTTATATTGTTATTTATACTGTTATGCTTTTATTTTCAATTTGAAATATCCAACATTGCCTATTTCTAACACTAATCACGAAAGAATTATTTTTGGTAATTATACAGAAGTGATAAAGTCTTCAAAATGCTTATCAAATTATTCCTACCCCCCCTATTTTCGAGGATGCTGAACACGAATCTGGTTTGTTTCATCCGATCAAACACAGTATTCGAGAAAATGGATTTTCCACTTTTCCGCAATACATTTCAATTTCCTTATCAAATAATATTCACTTCATACTACATAGATAGCTCATATTAATACGAGTAGACACATCCTTTATACATATCATTTATATTAAACCGTCATAAAACCTATTATTCATTACGATTTTCTTAATTTCCTTCAAATGTTTACAATTCCGATACAATTGTCGTCCATTGTAATATTTTTAATCGTGCGCCCTCTATATGAAACCACATGTACTGATTAGTATACGGGGCTCTCCAAAAGTTAACTATGAATATTAACTGAGCTAAGTACGCTGTTATTTTGAAGGAACCTAACCTAACCTAACCTAACCTAATCATAATAAGTAGACAGTTAGGTTAGGCTAGGTTAGGTTTCTTCAAAATAACAGCATATTTAATGTATTCAAAATAACAGCATATTTATTTAGTTGTTAATATTCATAATTAACTTTTGGAGCCCCCATATACTAATCAGTACATGTGGTTTCACATAGAGGGCGCACGATTAAAAATATTACAATGGATGACAATTGTATCGCAATTGTAAACATTTGAAGGAAATTAAGAAAATCGTAATGAATAATAGGTTTTATGACGGTTTAATATATGATATGTATAAAGGAAGTTTTGTAGCACCGACTGGTATTACTATCAGCTATCTACGTAGTGTGAAGTGAAAAGTATTTGATAAGTGGCATGTATTGCGGAAAAGTGGAAAATCCATTTTCTCAAAAACTATGTCTGATCGGATGAAACTGAAACCAAATTCGTGTTCAGCACCCTCGAAAATAGGGGGGTAGGAAAAATTTGGTAAGTATCTTCAAGACTTTATCACTTCTGTATAATTACCTTATTTTTGCAAACTTCATTTACAAAATAGAGTTCTTACCACTTCCGGCATAAATGCTGGAATCAGTTCGGCAAACATTGGTTCATTCCTTAAATCTTCTAGAGAGAAACAGCTGCCTATTTCGCATGGATTCATACACAACCGACATATACTGCAATCTTCAACATATTTTGACTGCCCACCATCTCTGTATATATCTCTTAACTCAAATTGTGTACCCTTTTTGTCGCCAATAGTAGAAACAATTAGTTTCTCGGTATCCATGCATGCTAATTTAAAATAATATGATTTTTTGGCTGTATTGGCACAATTCCGACATATAATGGGGTCATCAGTTATATTAAAGTTCTGAAATTAATACTATTTTCATCATACAAATTGTAAATTACCGTTAGTTATATATACCATTCTCATTACTCAAAATAGGTTATATAAGAAATGCGTCTAGAACAAAATTATATTCGTATCATCTACTATCATGCTTTAAACTATATTATGGAAAATACTTATAGATTCATAAAAACATAATTGAAGCCTACAGAAAACGCGGGTGATAATAAAAATCCAATGAAGTCACTACATAGTTATTCGAAAAATGAATCAACTTTACATAAATAATTTCATTGCGTTTTACCGTTTTCAACAGAATAACATCGAACATCTTCCTTGTACTTTCATCTATTATCTCAATATCGTGTTCTGTTATATTAAAACATAGTCTGCATAAATTTTCCTCTTTTACATTCATTTTATCTATATTTATAACAAGAACGTTAACCTGAAAACTCTCGACTTTAGATGTTTGTCTTCTTCTTCTCATATAAGAAAAAGTTTCCCGTTAGTTGCGTTCGTTTTGTATGAATTCCGTATGTTGAATTATATCGTTCTATTCAATATTCGTAAATATAGTAACAAATATTAAAACAAATGTTAAATATTTAGCCACATTATAAACTATTAGAGTTATATATTCGGTTAAAAATCATGTCTTGAACTCTTTAAAAACTCAATAAATTTAATACAAGCAATTATACAGTTTTGACTGATATTAGGCAACTTTTTCTTTCAGAGGCCACTTTCTAACTAAATGAGAGGCTCTAATTATAACCAGTAATTCCTCAAGAACGTGTTACTTTAATTTTTAATGAAAGCTTTGTTATGGTTTACCAATAATTTTATAGTGACTGAAAGAAGTCATATAAAAGATACTGGCAACAATGTGTGCTGCGCATCAAAAATAGAAACAAGTCTCAATCCGACCGCCCACGAAGTGCACAGTAAATAGCCTCGTCTCAGTAAACAGCCGAATGCTGCCCTCTCTCTTTTACGCCATATCAGGTATGTAAATATGAAACAATTATTTTTTGTAATAGAAAGTACGTTTATTGTATGAAAATGATAAAAAATATTGTACTGGAGTAGGTTGGAACCTTTGGTGTGAAGATAACACAGACTTGGTTTTCCACAAAACACCAAAAACTATTTTTAATAGTTTTAATTTCGCGCGTTTCGCCAACAAAGTTGACATCATCTCCAGATGATGTCAACTTTGTTGGCGAAACGCGCGTCGAGTGTAGTGTATAGTATTCTGTGGAAAATTAAGCCAGTGTTAAAAAATATTTTAATCGAAGTATTGCTTATTGCTAGCTATACATTTTTCCCATCTCTCTGACAATTAGTGGATTAAATGCCAAAAACAATTCTTGCTCTTTTGGGGCAAATCAGTCATCAAGCCATTTTCGTAAGAAGTGAAGCCTTGCTGAGCAAGTGCGTGTCCCAACGATGCAAATAAGTAGTAATCGAACGAAACCAAGTCTGGTAAGCCCCATGCGAAAGTATTTCCCAACTAGACGCTTCAATCGTTTCCTTGACCTGTTTTGCTGTGCGTTGAAATCACTTTGTGTTGCCTTTTTTGATATTCTAGTCGCTTTTCACACAAAGCTTGATTCAAATCGATCATTTGCTGTCAGTAGTGTTCAGTATTAACGGTTTGGTCAGGTCTTAGTAGCTCATAATAGATCACACCCTTCTTCTCTCACCAAACACATTGTCTTCCGTCCAGTGATTGGGCCTTGCAGTCGATGTCGATTGTTCGCATGGAGTTACCCACCTTTTACGCCTAGGATTCTCGAAATATATCCACTCTTCATCACCAGTCACAATTCCAATGGATAAATGACTTTCTTTTGTACCTGGCGAGCATCATTTCACAAATGGTTTTTCGGTTTTCCTGTTGTCTTTCATTTAGTTTATGTGGAACCCATTTTTCCATCTTCTGGGGTCTCCCCATGGCTTTCAAACGTATGGAGACGGCTTCTCGTGTCACATTTAATTGATCCGCGAGTTCTTGTTGCGTTTGAGCGTCATTCTCATCCGACAATGCTTGCAATTCGCTATCTTCAAACTTTTTCGGTGGTCTTCCACGTTCTTCGTTTCTCACGTCAAAATTGCCACTTTCGAATTTTCTAAACCACCCAAAGCACTGTGATTTACCAAGCTCACTGTAGGCTTCATCAAGTATTAGATGCAATTCTGCATCATTTTCTTCAAATGGTAATAGAAAATCAATGCTGTCCACAAATCGTAGTTTCCAGGTACAAAATTCGACATGTTTAATGCTATTAAAAGAGATGTCGCTAGATGAAACTTATATTGTGAGCAAGAAGACTAGAGAACAGGAGACTTAACTCGAGTGGTGGGGGTAGCACGAAAAGCGTTCGCACTGTGATCACGTGGTGTGCTTCATCATGGCGGTCATTGCGTAGAATCGAGCGAGGTTATTTTTGTTCAAGGTCCGTAAACTCTTCCATAGGTTGCCTAATAAATTCCCAACCAATCATAATGCATTTGGTCCGTGACGTATGCCAGTTTCCTAGCCTAGACGGGAATTTGAAATTATAGTGACATAATGACATAAATTAACAAGTAGAAGACAAATTTTAACAGTGATATACAATAACAAAAAACTAGCAAGAAATTACACTAAATTGCTGCTATAATTTATTTCATACATATACGTATATGATATATAGAAATATTAAATATCCAATATAGCAACAGAATTATCTTTTATTTATATTACAATACAAGAATTATGACATACAATTTTTATATCTTATTATTTTAAAATTTTCACATATTTCCTATTTAATTTATTTTTCTTCCAGTAGCTTCTGCGCTTTTCAAATTTAAATGTTTTATTCTGAAAAATTTTCTTAATTTAGTAAACGCAGAAACTAAATCTAAGGGAATTTCAGGAATTTTTTTAATAATAAAATTTTTAGTCCTTTTATTAACTTGTTTTCCCTTTTTAATGTCCATTTGGCCATGAGACTTAAAAATCTTCGTTTCATGTGTTTTACTTGTTCCAGCCATTCCTCTGCTGGTTCAGTTAAACCTCCAAACGACAAATGTTGAAACCAAGATGGTATAACATAACTATGTATATTTACTAATTTATAAGTATAGTCTCCCAAACTGGGATAATTTTCTTTAAACATTTTTTTGCAATATAACCCACAATAAATCAACCCATCATTCTCAATTATTTGTTGCGGTGTTAGTGCTGTTGATTCCATATCGGAGGATGATGTACTACCACCGTCACTGTCATCATTTGTTTCTGGTAACGGTACATTTATTTTAGATATTCCTGCAACTTTAAAAGCTTTTCCAACAAGAAATTCATCAGTATATCTCTCTATAGTATTTTGACGATTTTCAACGTTACCAGCATTTTTTTCTAAAATGATCATCCTTACTTTATATAGAGCATTAAGAGGTGATGTGTGATCATGCAAACCCCCTCGAGTACGTATTTGGGAAAAGAAATTTTCTAGCGAATCCTGATTTAACCGGTGCGTAAATGTACGAGCAATTAAATTTCTGTTTAATGTCATTATATAAAAGCATCAGAGATTTACATGAAATAATTACACCTTTCTGAAAAGTTTGCAATGACATTTTTGATATGCAATGCATATTTTGAAAAATGTTTATAACTTTATTTAAAACTTGAAGGAATACTTTCACTTAAAGTATAACTGTACGTAACTTCAAACCACTGATTAATTATCTCAATGAAATCTGAAGTATCTCTTCCTAACTATTTATTTGTGCCTAGAAAATAATGTTTTAGAGCGACTGCAGTTGTATGCGATAGTAACTGTGCTGCAAGTGAAACGTTTTTTCTTTCAGTTCTTTCACACATTATATGATTTTGTGTAAACTTGTGACAATAACTGATTTCACTGGCTGTATTTTTTACTAATTCTTGCAGCGGGTGTACCATCTTCTAAAACAAGTTCAGTATCTAACAGCCAGTTACGAACGAGTTTTAAAAGGTGAGGAGCATCAGCAAAGAAATAGACAGCTTCTTTTGTTATAGGATTTTCATAAAAAGGTTTATCTGTACATTAAGTAATTTCTTTCAAAACCTTCTTCCCGGAAATGATTTGAACAAACTCTGCTAGTGACAGGATTCCATGTATTGTTTCTATGACAGGCAATTATCCACTGCTTTCGAGTATTTTCATTTTTTGGCATTGAATAAAATGAAATGTTTAAATTATTTTTTTTTACTCTCGAAGAAGTTGTTATTGCAAACTGCTACTGTACATCGCTGACCCGGCATGATTCTGTAATAGAATACATCTAAATAGGTGTAATGGAATCTATAAAATTATTAAACGCATGTACCATCTAGCTACCTAGCTTATCCATTAAAATGAAACAGAAAAAATACTTACTAAGAACTTATATATCACATGAATTATTCTCAACCTATATTTTGTCCAATTCTTTGCATTTATTACTAGAATAATAAATATATACAACACAACGCTTTGAACTTGTGGGAATCTGAACTACGTAACAGAGCATCCCGCTCGTCCCATTCCACTCGCCCACAAGCTCGTTTATTGGGTAACCTATGTAAGTTGACGAACCTTGATTTTTGGTTACTGTGTTTTGAGCATTTCCAGTTTTTCTGTTGAATATGTCAAAAACGTCGAGATACTGTTGCGTTGCGAATTATTCCTGCAAAAGCCCTGATCCCGACATTTCGATAGCGTGAGAGAGAAACCGCGGAGACGAGGATAAACGGCATACGCAGATCCCGCGCGCTTCTACGCGAGCCTACCATATCGCCGACGTTTTTCGTGCCACCCCCCCACCACTGATTTTTCGAGGAGCTACGTCTCCTTACTATCTAGTCTTCTGAATTGTGAGATAAAATACCTTTTATCAGATGGCAGAACAATAAAATGGCGCCAATGACGCGGTATAACGGTAACTACATCAGCAGCTAGGCCATCTATGGGCAAATTCCGGTTTCATATTTATATACCTGGTACATAACGAAATCTCACACTGTTCCCTATTATTGATGAGCAGTATATGTTTTTGCGAGCTATTGTCGGGATTGAACTCGGATGACGACACAGCATACGAGGGAATTGGGGAATACAACTACACGTAATGTCTTCTTGGTAATGGCGGTATTTAAATGGTTTCTCAATAAAAGTACAAAATAATTTTTACTGTAGGTTTCATTATTGTACTAGGCAAGCTGGTTGTTTTATTGAACTATGTAAAAACTTTGGAAAATGGATTTCTCCATTTGTGTTTCTTATTACAAGCATAATTCTACAATTTATATTTGTACACTGTAAAAGTAAAATACCCCTTTTGTATTATTTCTGAAACAAATACTACGTATAGTGGTGAAATCAGATTTATATATTGGCGATTACTACTTGAATAGTACGCCCATCTTCGTACCCCAGAGTACTACTGACCCACACAGGCAATACATATCAGAAGGCGTCCTATTCAATGTACTGGGAGGGTTAACCCTACTATTATGCGTATCTCACATCACAACATCGCTGGTAGTTTGCTGTGAAATTAACCTCATACATATTCAGTGCCTTTCTTTAATTTTTGTAAACTTTTATTAGTAAATTTACTGTATACTGCATCACACATACATCTGTAACACATCCTTGAGTTTCTAATACAGTCTGTTCTCATATTCCTTCGCTTTTACTTTATATAGTACCTATGTACATTAATTAAATAATTTTTTTTTAGAACTGTACATCTCCCTCTTGTATACGTTCACTTACGACACCTCTTTGGCTACACAAGTACATTTCTATTTCCCGCATTCGTTTGTTTATTCCCGACATCTTTGTGAGTTTGGAGATGCCTCTTAAGGTCGTCTTTCCTCTTTGCCTTGTGGCCGCACTGTTCGCACTTGTACATTTGAATCTCCAAAGGATCCTTGTGGATCAGCATGTGTTTCTTGAGGCAGTAGCTCCGTTTAGTCACGTACGTACAGAATTCGCACCGGTGCACTTCCACCTCTGAATTATCCTTGTGGATTAGCATGTGCTTCTTGAGATAATACTTCACTTTGGCCACATAAGGGCACAACGTACACCTATACATCTCCACTTCGGAGTTGTCCTTGTGGATCAGCAGGTGTCTCCGAAGGTCAAACCTCCGTTTGGCCACGTAGGAACAGAATGAGCACTTGTACGTCTCCACTTCCGAGTCGTCCCTGTGGATCAGCATGTGTTTGTGCAGGTAGATCTTTCGCTTGGCCTCGTAAGTACATGTCGCGCACTTGTATTTTACCGTCGCCTTGTTCTCGTGCATTAGCAAGTGCTTTCGAAAGTGGCCCTTAAGTAGGGTATCGTAAGAACAAAATTGACATTTGTATACTTCTATTTCTGAAGGGTCCCTGTGGATTAGCAGATGCATCGTGAAAGAGCTCTTCGATTTGGTCTCGTAAGCACAATGTATACATTTGAATACCTCAACTTTCGACGTATCTTTGTGGGGCGTAATATGTTTACCAAGCCTGTTATTAGATGCTGCCTTGTACCCACATCTTGGGGACTTGTAGGGTGCACCCTTATACGCTTCTGTTCCTGAGTCACCCCTGTGTGTTGCCATGTGTCGTTTAAGATGGGTCCGCCATTTTGACTCGTAATTACATACTGAGCAATTATACACTGGTACTTCAGAGCCATTCTTATGGATTACCATATGGGACTTCAAGTTCTGTTTATATTTTGTCTTGTAATTACAAATTACACACCTATACAATTTCGATTCTGAGACATCATACTGCTTCCCAACACACAGAGATTCAGCATTTAATAAGACTTCTTCGTCTTTGATGTCCATCACTTCTTCCATTTTAATTGATCTGTTACATTGCACGCCTTCTATTTCATCAGAACAGGTCAATTTTCTTTCATTTCTATATATTTGCGTATTCTCTTCAGATGAACACAGATCTTTAGTCAATAAATGCAGTATATTGATTGTTTTAACGTAGCCCATACTGTTTGTCCCTTTATCCTTGCAATACATAAATATTTTTCTTTCTATATTCAAACAGTTTCTTAAAAGCTCAAAATAATGTTCTAAATCCTCTTTACAAGAATCACAAATTACGGGATCATTGATAATACTGAAGTCCTAAAAAGAGAAAAAGAACCAAAATGAATACCAGTTGTGTAAACTGTAACGTACATTTTTACCATTTCTGGCATAAAGGCCGACAGCATTTCCATGTACCAGGTATCCTTCATCAGAATTTTCAAAGGAACCCAATTATTTTTTTGTAACTGGTTCATGCAAAATCTGCATATACTATTATGTTCCTCAATGAACGTTTGAGTATCTTTATTTTTGTATAATATTTCTCTCAACTCAAATTTACTCTCTTCTCTGTCTATATAGAAAGAAATTATGTTCTTTTCTGTCTGAATACAATCCGATTTAAAGCCGAAGGACCTCTGAACAATTCTAGTACAGTTATAGCATATGATAGGGTCCATAACTATATTCAAACCCTAAAAACATAAACAATTTAATACAAATATTATACTGTATATATATATATATATATATATATATATATATATATATATATATATATATATATATATATATATATATATATATATATATATATATATATATATATATATATATATATATATATTTCTTTAATTAGGAACATAAATCTGACGCACTTACAAAATATTAGATATTTTGCAAGTGCGTAACAAAAACAAAAACTCACTAAATCCACCAAAAGAATATCCAACATTTGCCGCATAATACCATTTATTTCTTCATATCCGTTTTGTTCTACGTTAAAACAAAGTCTACAAATTTTAGTCTCATCCATTTTGAGAATAACTGGCAAAATTGGTACAACGGTTTACTTTCTCAAATATAAGAGGTTTTGTCCTCTTCTTCTTAAAGTTGTCATTAACCTTCGCAGCTTTGTTCGTAAGCCATATTCATTTTAATGCCCACTCAAGCTGAATTTATGTTGGACATGGGATACTAGAACGAAATTTTTGAGCTATAACGACGTGATTGTATAACGTCGTTACGAGTGTATGGAGTAAATATCGAGTAACAAAGAATTCCCACGTTGTAAGACGTAAAAATTAAAAGTCAAATAAAATCTATTTAAACATGTTTCCAACCAAATGAACTGTTTTTATGAACTGTTAAAATCGTCATAAAATGTATTGTTCATTACGGTTTTCTTAACTTAATGCAATATTTACTATTTTCATGCAGCTGACAATTTGTTATCCAAGCGCCCTCTATTAAACTCGATGTGATCTAATCAATAAGCGTGCCTAAAATTACTATTTGGTCGATCAGTATACATACATAAGAGTCTACATAAGTTAACTATTAATAATATGAATGTATGTAATATAAATGGGAAAATTATTTATTTATTAATAATAATGTATGTATAAAATATAAGTATGTAAACAATCAATAATATCTACCCTCGCGCTATAGTCGGGAGGATGGCCGAACAGAGGCGTAACGGACCGAGCAGCGGGACGATTGGGGAGTGAGGCGGCAGTCTAACCCAGAGAATTCGCGAGTACTGTTGTAGATGTTGAATACAGTCCAAAATAAAGTCTGAGGTGGTAAAAACCCCTGATTATTATTTAATCTTCCCTAAACGTTTACAAGTATAGCCTTTGATATTTCCAAAATATTCTCAGGGAGTCTAAATAATATAAGATATTATATAGTTACAATAATAATAATAAATATTATGTATGTATCATCATCATGAGATCATCAGTCCTAAGACTGGTTGGACACTAACCTCTAGCTTCTCCTATCTTGTGCTAACCTACGCATTTCGCTAATTGTGCTACAACCTACATCCCTTACTATTTGCGAGTAGTAGTCTAATCTAGGCCTACCTCTGCCTTTCTTCACTCCTACTTCTGCCTCCAAAATATCGCAGACTATTCCCCCATGTCTCAGCAAGTGGCCTACCATTCTATCTCTTCTCTTCTTTATGTTTTTCCACATACTTCTTTTCTTGTCAACTTTCTCTAATACTTCTTCGTTTCTAACCCTATCAGTCCACGGTATTTTCATCATTCTTCGGTAACACCACATCTCAAAAGCTTCTAATTTCTTCCTAATTGCTTCCCCTACCGTCTAGGTTTCGCAACCGTATAGTGCCGTGCTCCATACATACGTTTTCAAAAATCTCTTCCTTGTTTCTAAATTTATTACCCCCGAGTATAAGGGTGTTTTCTTTTTGTTAAAAGCTACTCGACCCTGCGCTATTCTTTGTTTTATATCTTTATCGCTTCTTCCATCCCAATTTATTTTACTTCCTAAATAAGTGAAGTCTTTAATTTCCTCCAGTCTTTCATTATTAATTTGTACTTTAGTTTTTGCTCTGCTCTCGCGCCCTCTGCACACTAACACTTTAGTTTTGTTTTTATTCACCCTCATTCCGTATTCCTCTGTCAACACTGCCTCCATTTCGTTCAATGCTGATTCTAATTCCTCCTTACTAGATGCTAATACTGCTATATCATCCGCGAATCTCAGCATTTTTAGTTTCTGTCCCTGTACTTTAATCCCGAAATCCACTCTATCTTTTACCACATTAATTGCCTCTTCGATGTACAGATTAAAACTTAGTGGTGATAGCGGACATTCTTGTCTTACTCCTTTCCTAATACCTACTTCCCTTCTTTCCCCTTCTACTTCTATAACAGCAGTTTGCTCTTTTTATAGATTGTATACTACTCTCCTATCTCTATACTTCATTCCCGCGCTCTTTAGTATCTCGAACATTTTTTCCCATCTTACATTATCAAAAGTTTTTTCTAAATCTACAAATCCTATATAAGCGTTCTTTCCTTTTTCTATTGTTTTCTCTAACATTACTCTTAGCGCCAGAATAGCTTCGCGAGTTCCCATCAGAATCATCCATAACTTTTAAAATATCATGTTCGTGAATATGGACATCATTTATTTAAATGATTAAAAATGCTTTAGATGATGCAAAACTTGTCACAATAATTAATTTAGTATCGTTATATATTACAAGTATTTTTGAAAATATATGATACCTATATTATATTGATATTTTAAGAGTATATGATTATTGTTGTGAAACATATGGATACTTTTGAAGATATTTTATATGTTAGTAACTCGCTATAGCAAACTGAATGAATTTTTGAGAAAAAAAATATAATTTTCACTTTGTTTTTATTTTCAATTGATCTCCAGTCCATTCATCCACATTATACATATTTTAAATTTAATGGTACTTTTAAATTATCAAGTATAATAATTAAACGTGTCAGAAATTCATTATTTACCGAATATCGCCTATAAATAAGAAAAATATATTTTTAAATAAAATAATAAAGTAAAATAAATTATACTTTATTTTGATACAATGTACTTGTCTTTCCTGCTTTTAAAAATCGATATACTTTATTTGCGCTCAAATGAAAGGTGGCAACCCTGTTCCATCAATTGGATAACAGCTAATCTAGGAGCAAAGAAACAAATGTAGTGTTCTCAGTAGGACTTGAAGTTCCACCAGAGGTTTTAATTTTTGACTCTAACTCTTTATATTTCCAGATAAAATCGAAGACCCAACTGAAGACTCTCGAAATAGACAAGGCCCTCGCCCAGCTGCAAGACAAAATCAGGCAGAGCCCAGCCGCCTCGGAGAAACCCCAGCAGAGTCACTCGAAACTGCCGACGATAAACTACGAACAAGCGGCGGAGACCCAAAAGAAGTCGGAGGAAACCGTCGAGGACCTCGTATACCATGTAAATATGAAACAGTATTTTTTTAGAAAATACACGTTTATTGTATAAAAATGATACAAATACATACATTTTCCCCATCTCTGACAATTTGTGGATTCCATGCTAAAAAATTCTTGCTCTTTTGAGATAAACCAGTCATCGAACCATATTCGTAAGAAGTAAAGCCCTCAGGTGGGGCTCAGCAAGTGCGTGTCCCATAGATGCAAATAAGTAGTGTTCACCAAGCTTGGTGAATAAGCCGCCAGCAGAAATATTTCCCAACTAAAAGCCTCAATCGTTTAGCACACAGCTAAACCGATCAAGGGGTTTAGCTGTGTGCGATAGCGCATTATCATGAAACAAAATCACTTTATGTTGTCTTTTTTGAAATTCTGGTCGTTTTTCACGCAAAGCTAGATTCAAATTAATCATTTGTCGTCAGTAGCGTTCAGTATTAACGGTTTGGCCAGGTTTTAGCAGCTCATAATAATAAATCACACCCTTCTGATCCCATCAAACACAGAGCATTGTCTTCCGTCCATAGCGATTTTGCCTTACAGTCGATGTCGATGGTTCGTCTGGAATTACCCATGATCCTAATTCTTAGAATTCTCGAATATACCCACTTTTGATCGCCAATCATAATTCCATAGAGAAATGACTTTCTTTTGTACCTGGCGAGCAGCATTCCGCAAATGGTTTTTCGGTCTTCCTGCTGTCTTTCATTCAGTTTATGTGGAACCCATTCTCCCATCTTCTGGATCTTTCCCATTGCCTTCTAACGTATGGAGACGGCTTCTCGTGTCACATTTAATTGATTGGCGGGTCCTTGTTGCGTTTGAGCGTCATTCTTATCCAACAATGCTTGCAATTCGCTATCTTCAAACTTTTTCGATGGTCTTCCACGTTCTTCGTTTCTCACGCCAACTTTGCCACTTTCGAATTTTTTAAACCACTCAAAGCAATGCGATTTACCAAGAGCATGCTCACCGTAGGCTTCGACAAGCATTAGATGCGATTCCGCAGCAGTTTTCTTCAAATGGTAACAGTAAATCAATGCTGTCCGCAAATAGTAGTTTCCAGGCACGGTCTATAGAGAAACGGTGACCTGGTAAGTCAAGCAGAGTGGTGGTAAATACGTCACCAGCTACGTCACAAGAATCCTAACTTCATATAGTTGCCATAAGAATGCATTGTTAAGTAATAGTGGTGTCCTGTTTTTTTGTTTATTAGTGGTTTTATTTTCGATTAACTGATTCAGTTTGTGCTTATAGACATTTTGGTTATTTTATTAATATATCATAACTGTTAGTATACTTATTTGAGTTTAAAAACGGAGTTGAGGGTAGGTAACAGTAAACATGTATGTGTTTACAAAACTTAGGTTTTTATTTTTAAGATGCGTGGAACAAATTGTAGTGTTGCAACTTGCAAAAGCAGTCGGGATAAAGCGAAAAAAGGAGATGTTATTAGGTTTTTCACTTTTCCAAAAAATAAGAAAATTAGAAACGAATGGGTTCGACTTTGTTACAGGAAAGATAAGTTTGATCCATCGAATAAACTAATTTGCAGCAAACATTTTGAATTAACCTAGTATGAAGATTTAATGCAAGCTAATTTAACCAACACTCAACCAAAAAACTAAAGGAGACTGGTAAGTTTGAATAAAAATATATTCCAAGTTTAGAGCTTAACAAAACATTTTCATTTTAGCTGTTCCCTCTTTATATTTGTCAATGAGGCCTGAGGTTCCAGAATGTTCAACTACTGGTAGAACTAAAAGGTTTCAGGTAAAGGAACGAAAGGAAATTATCGCGACACTGTTAGCATCCGATAAAGATGTATCGCCACAAACACAACATATCGAAGAGATCGCAGTTCAGACAGAGAACTTACCATCAACTACTATTCAAAGTCCGTATGAAATATTGTTTGCAAAATACAATTCACTTCAAAAAGAGAATGAAACTTTAAAAAGTGAAATGTCAAATAACAAACAAGATTTAGAAAATTTGCTAGAAAAAAATAAAACGTTGCAGGATAGTATTGATAAATCAGAGGCAGGTTTTGAATCAAGGGTTAAGGAACTTTTATCAGATTTTCTAACCAGTAATCAGGTGGATATTGTATTAAAAAATAAAACGAGGGCCAGATGGACAAGCGAAGAAATATCGAAAGCTTTTACGTTACGTTATTTTGGCAAACGTGCTTATGTTTATATGAGACAAACACTAAAATATCCATTGCCAGGGATATCAACCTTGCAAAATTGGGCATCAAATGTTGATTTGCAGCATGGCATATTAAAAGATATAAAGGAGATACACAATTTTCCTTAAGCGGTAATATATTGTATTAACGCTCCCCCGTAAAATTTGTTCCGATGGAGTTACACACTTTTCAGGTTTCACCGACAATATGTATAATACAACTTTTTAGTGACACATTGATGTGCCAAATGTTCTAATTTTCTTAACGTTATGAAAAGTTGGTTAGATACTAATGTACTATTGCTATTAAAAATATCGAGTTTCCCAACCAATGTTATTTTTAATTGTTGTTAATGTCATTTTCGTTAAAAACATACTGAATATTGCTTCTAATAAATCATGCAAATAAGATTTTATCAAATCACCTATATACATTAAATAAATAATTTTTAATGTTAACAATAATGTTGGGCAATAACTACCTACTTATATACTGTTCAAATCTAAAATTAAGAATGATACCAATACAGCAATTCCCATCCCATAAGTAAGCGAATTGCTTAGTCCACATATTTTATATACTAATAAAATATGACATTTATTATGTTATGACATTTTTATTAAACAATCATGGCCGCCGAAGACCAAGGTCCCTAACTGTAATGGCAATATATTCAAAATTATATTATAAAGTATTCTTTATACATAAGAAAAGTATCTATAATGAAGTTAAAGGTCTAAATTATCTAGTGTTTTTATAACGAGACAATTCTCGATAATTGTTACTATAAAATAAATAAGTAAATGGGTACCCATATTTGTACGGAATAGCGCGCGCCTTCTCTTGAGGATTCTTGTGACGTAACAAGTTGGCCAGCTCTTATTGGTCAGAAGTTACAAGGCAACCGTTTCTCTATAGACCGTGGTTTCCAGGCACAAAATTCGACACGTTCACCGCTACTAAAAACGATGTTGTATGGATGGTATGGAAGTATGGGTCTTGTATTGTCGTGAGATAAAGACCTTTATCAGATGTTAAAACAATAAAATGACGCGGTATGACGGTTACTATAGTACTATACCACTTTAACTGGCAGTGACTCATACATAATATT
This sequence comes from Rosalia funebris, assembly GCA_037954035.1. Taxonomy (NCBI): domain Eukaryota; kingdom Metazoa; phylum Arthropoda; class Insecta; order Coleoptera; family Cerambycidae; genus Rosalia; species Rosalia funebris. Next base: position 5,049,085 of record JAZFAV010000019.1, on the reverse strand, counting down.
AAAATACTATCACGACGAAGTGTACATACAAATTCTATGCGGTTATTAAGCTTTTAAAGTAAGCTGAAGCTTCCGTTTCAAGAAATGAAGTACCGATCGACTGAATTGAAAGAGCGAACCACACTGAACGCTCGCAAACAGTGCGGGAAGAGCCGAAAGCTACTTACGCTTTCTCCGAGTAGCTTCGATGTTTGCAAATATTTCGAGAGCACGTGACACTGGCCGTCACGGGCTCAAGCATTGGCGTAGCATTCGGTGTTCTCTCCGGTATTCGGCGTTTAAAATGGAGCCCTCAGCCAGCTGCAATAAAGAAAATGTGCTTTCAACACCGAAACGCAAATTTGTGCATTTAACGCCCCAGGAACGTGAAATGATTTGCCGTGTGTACGAGGGAATTATGGCACGTAACCTGAGATAATCGATAGTTGATGGAGTGAAACTGTGTAGTAGTTTAATTCAAGTGCCAGTTAGGACTGTATATCGGTGTTTAAAGGAGCAGAAGAAGGAAGAGTCAGTGTCTCTCGCAGCGGCGACTAACAATAAGGAAGCGAGGGACAGAAAGAAGATAGTTTTGGATGAAGACACGAAATATGTCATTCGTCAGTTAATCCATAGTTTTTTTTATCGAAACGAGCTGTCAACCTTTAAGCAAATTCAAGTCGCAGTCACTAATGATGAGTTCCTTCCCCATATTTCAAGCAGAGTACTGAGGCGTACCATCCGCGACTTAAATTTTCGGTTTTTAGGGCGCAGTCGCAAAAGTTAACTTATAAACAGTAATGAAATTGTTATGTGGCGAAGAAAATATTTACAAAAGATTCGGCAACTCCGAAGTGAAGGAACAAAAATTTATTGTATGGATGAAACGTGGTTGAACGAGGGACATAAAGTTTCTATAGTATGGCAAGACTTGAACATTACCAATGGACGGGAAGCCTTCTTGGAAGGGTTGTCGACGGGATTAAAGACTCCTGCTGGGAAGGAATGCCGACTGATAATCAACCATATCAGGAGTGAAACCGGTTTCGTAGAAGAGGGACTGTTAACATTTGAGTCCAAGAAAATGGACGATTACCACAAAGACATGAATAGGGCGGTTTTCGAAAAATGGTTCGAAACCATTTTGACGATAGTAGAACCTGGTTGTGTTACTGTCATAGCCAACGCGCCGTATCGTAGCCGACGGATAGAAAGCTTACCCACTTCAGCGTGGCGCAAAGGCCAACTTATGGATTGGCTAACATAAAATAACATTCCTCAAAGTGCGGCTTTCAGAAATTGCGCGCGCATACAACAAGCAGTACGCGAAGTATGCAGTGGATGAAATGGCTTGCGCGCACGGCGTAGCGCTTACAGCCGTACCGTTGTGAATTGAACTGGCTTGGCCGCAAGTGAAGGGTGAAATGGCGCCAAAGAATACCACTTTAAAATTACCTCAGGTAAAGCAGTTATTCCACGAAGCTATTGACACTGTAACTGCACAGTCGTGGCAGAAATAAATTCACGATGTGACCAAGGAGGAGTAGCGGATGTGTTAGTTGAACCACTTGTCTTTAATGTGAAAGACGACAGCACCAGCGGCAGTGATTTGTTTTCAGCATCAGACTAGGATTACTTATAAAAATCAGGGCCTTTTTGAACCTTAGGCGATATAACAGTCCGTTAACTGCCTTTTTATTTGTGGATACCTTTTTCTTGCTGGATTTGACTTCTTGGGGATACCAGTATAAACAAAAACGTACCTTATTGCACTGTACCACTTGGGCGGTATGGAAAAGAGTGAAAGCTTCCTCACTCTATATCTCTGATGCAAATATATTTTTATTCACATCTTTTAAATTTTTGACCCTTTTTCCATGACCCGCCTATGGTTTTTCGTCCCCTTCCCTCAGTCCCCGCCGCAACGCTCCAAATGCTTAAACATGAGTCACTGCCAGTTAAAGTGGTACAGTACTATACATTAGCAGCTAGACCCATCTATGGGCAAACTCGGGTTTCATATTTACATACCTGGTAGGCCAAACTACATGCAAGAATAAAAAAAAATATATCACCAAAACTATAATAAAGTACCCTAATAAGTTATTAGGGTACTCAGTATTATTATAGAGTAGGGTCAGGGTAGTCAATGTTATTAGATAACATTGACTTTAAAATTAATCTTTTGTCAATCTACTTTTTCTTTATAATTCCTATGAAATCATTAATATTGTTATTAATATTCCTATAATATAATTTAAGTATATATTATATATTCAATTTGTGTACAAGACAATGTTTTAAAAAAATAATTTTAATAAATAATTGGGCATAATGTCTGTGTTCTATACTGGTCTGTACCATCGTTGTTAATTAACCTTACTGTTTTGTCTTTTTGCTCTAATACGTATTACTTTAAAACAAGTTTCAATTTCATGTACATTTCGACTTACGAAGCCTCCTTGTGGGTAGCCATATGCTTTCTCACGTAGTCCTTCTGTTTGGCTACGTACGAGCAGAGCGTGCACTTGTACGTTTTTATTTCCGAAAGATCTTTGTGCGTCAGCATATGCCTCTTGAGGTACACCTTCCTCTTGGCCTTATAGTCACACAGTTCGCAGTCGTACAACTCAATTTCCGAAGTATTCCTGTGGGTCAGCATGTGAATCTTGATACAATTGCTCCATTTGGTCTCGTAAGAACAGACTTCGCACTTGTACACCTCCACTTCCGAACGGTCCCTGTGGGTGAGCATATGGACTTTGAGGTAGTACTTCACTTTGGCCACGTAAGGGCAAAGCGCACACCTAAACATTTCTACGTCAGAGACGTCCCTATGGACCAGCATGTGTCTTCGAAGGCGGACCTTCTGGTTGGTCTTATAAGAACACAGCGTGCATTTGTACATTTCCACTTCCGAGTCGTCCTTGTGCACCAGCATGTGTCTCTGGAGGTTGATCTTGCGTTTAGCCTCGTAGCTGCACAGGGTGCACTTATGCATTTTTATCTCTGACGCGTCCTTGTGCGTCAGCATGTGTTTCTGAACGAGGCCCTTGTGTATTGTCTCGTAGCTACAGGACGTACACTTGTATACTTCCACTTCCGAAATGTCTTTGTGGGTCAGCAAATGCATTCTGAGGGAGCTCTTCCATTTGGTCTCGTAAGCACAGCTTGCGCATTTGTACGTTTCTACTTTCGACGTGTCTTTGTGGCCGGAAATATGTTTTCGAAGGCTGTTATTGTGTTCTGTCTCGTAGCCACATGTTGGGCATATGTATGGTGCACACTTGTATACTTCCGTTCCGGAGACGTCTTTGTGTGTTGACATGTGTCTTTTGAGGTGGGCCCTCCATTTTGACTCATAATTACATACTGTACATTTGTACATGCGTACTTCTGAGGCATTCTTATGGATGAGCATATGCGGCTTTAGGTTGCGTTTGTATTTTGTTTCATAATTACAAATTACACAGTTATACAGTTCTGGAGCATCGTTCTGCTTTTCATCGTCCGTTTCTTTGAAATCTCTGCCACATTGGTAATCACTCAAAGATTCAGCTTTTATTAAAACTTCTTCTTCTTTGATGTCTACTTCTTCCATTTTAATTAGTTTATTAGATGGCACATTTTCTATTTCTTCTATAGGACAGGTCAATTTTCCTTCATTTCTATATATGTGCGTATGCTCATCAGATGAATACAGATATTTAGACAATAAAGGCAATATATTGACCGATTCAACATGAGCCATACTGTTTGCCCCTTTGTCTTTACAATATACATAAATTTTCCTTTCTATATTGAAGCAGTTCCTTAAAAACTCAAAATAACGCTCTAAATTCTCTTTGCAAGAAGTACAAATTACAGGATCCTTGATACTGTTGAAATCCTAATAACAAGTACATGGGGAAATATCAGTCGTATAAACAGTACTATATGTTCTTACCATTTCTGATATAAAAGCTGGCAACATCTCCATATAGAATGAATCTTCCATTAGGATTTCTAAAGAAACCCAGTTACTTTTATCCAATCGATTCATACAAAATCGACATATAACAGCTTCCTCAACAGATGCTTGAACATCTTTATTTTTGTGGAATATTTCCTTCGCTTCAAATTTTGTCTCTTCTTTGTCAAGGGTGAAAGAAACAATGCTTTTCTCTACACGAATACAATTTGATTTAAAATGGAAAGATTTTTGGACAATGCTTGCACAGTTCTGACATATAACAGGGTTTTTAACTATATTCAAATCCTGAAATTACAAACAATGCCATTATTTACGTTAGAAGTACTCAAAAAATATAAAAAATGTTTTGTAAAACATTAATAAATATAAAAACGTACTATGTCCAACAAAAGAACGTCCAATATTTCCTTCACAGTCCGATTTATTCCTACATACCCATTTTTTTCTATTTTAAAACAAAGCCTACAAAACTTATTTTCATCTGTCTTCATGTTAATCAATTATAATATAACAGAATAACTGTAGTACAATTATAATTGAAACAATAGAATTCACAAATTGATTTCTTAAATAGGTTATGTTCCTCTTCTTCCCAAAGTTGACATTTACCACAGAACATCTAAATTTTGAAAATCTTGTAATATTGTTGTACGCCAATTGGATACTCTTAGCAGTACGAAACAATATGTTAAACGAAAAAAGAGAGTTAGAATAGACTAGAATAGTAAAAACTTGCACTTCTGCATTCTAATACTCCATATACATTTCCAAAATTAATAAAAGATTTCATTTAGTACCACGAGTGCATAAATATCGAAGTTCTTATACCTCGTATAAATTTTCAACATTGAAATAATTTTATTTAGTACCAGGAGTGCAGAAATACCGAAGGTCCTCGGGATAACCTCCTGATAATTTAAAAAAATACCTACTCTCTCCTACTTTCCTAATTTCCCGTATAAATTTCCGGAATTAAGAAGCAATTCGATGCCAGGAGTGCAGGAATACAGAAGAGGTCTTCGAAATGAGCTCTTGATAATTTAAAAACATACCTACTCGCTCTCCCGTTTTCCTAATGGCTCGTATAAATTAGCATAATTAATAATTTCATTTATTACCAGGAGTGCAGAAATACCGAAGATGTCTTCGAACTGAGCTCCTGATAATTTTTAAAAATACTTACTCGCTCTTCCGACAGCGGAAGCCGTAAAGGCAATGCACAGGGTGAGAAACATGAACAGGAAGATCTGAATAGACTCTCAAAAGAGCTAGCTGAGGAGGGACTCCTATGGATGCCCTCTGACAGTACGGGTGTCCACTTCCTGTTTGACAAGAAATATAAGACCATCCTCGCCAGCAAGACTGACTGGATGGACGGTCGAGCTGGATTACCATCCAATGGAGACATCTGGTACACGGATGGAGCCAAGAATGAAACAAAGCGGGTGCGGGCGTGTATAGGCGACGCGATGGGATAGGTAAAACCTTCCCCCTTGGCAAATACATTACGCGCTCCAGGCCGAACTAGTTGCAATTACATACGGTGTCCTGGGGGCCGACCAAAATCGTACCCAGGAGAAAGTATGTATCTGCTCGGATAGCAGGGCGACGTTAGTAGCCCTGAATTCAGCAACGACAAAGTCGAAGCTGGTCTATAATTGCTATGAAGCATTGAACCACTTGGCAGGGAAGGGACCGGTGGAACTCGTATGGATACCTGGGCATAATGGTATTAAGGGGTATCTAATTGCAGATGACCTTGCCAGACTAGGGACCAGGGAAAACCTCTATGGACCAGAACCTGCAGTGGGGATAAATCGGAATCTGATCAGAAACCGCATAAGTGGCTAGATAAAAGACTAGCACAATAAGAGATGGAGAGGAGTAACGTGTTGTCGAATAACTAAACTCTTCATCGAATAATCAGAGATTGAGAAATGGGCCCAATAATTCATTAAATTGAACAGGCACAAAGCCAAAATTCTGGTGAGAATCATTACTGCCACCATAGTAGCCTGAATGCATATATGTACAAGCTGGGGCTGACTGACAGCCCGGCCTGCAGATACTGTAAAGAAGACGAGGAAACCTCGATTCATCTTTACATCTGCCCTGCACTGGGGGAGAAGAGGTACCTTATATTAGGGACCCGTTATCCAAGAGGAGGCGAGGCTTAGGGCAGGGGACGTGCCTAAATTGCTCCTTTTATGGGATAGCATTTTTAGATAATGACTCGTATAAGAGGGGATCGCCAAGGGACTACCCATGCGATCAGTGGCTGATGAGACCCAAACCCACATAATATAATAAATAAATAATAATAAAAATTCTCGCTCTCCTACTTTCCTAATAACCCGTATAAATTTCCAGCATTAAGAAATAAATCTTCGTTAGTACCAGGAGCGCAGATATACCGAAGAGGTCTTCGGAATTAGTTCGTGATAATTTTGAAAAATACCTAAGTGTCTTAATATAGATAGTAGGCGAATATGATTCTTTACTACGAGTACTTTAAATTTGTATTTAAATAAAAAGAAAATACATACTGAATATATGTAAACACAAGAAAGAATCCAATTGTTATTTATTTAATAATATAAGAGAGCGAAGTTTTAGTAAGCGCAGAATAAAACAAGTTTACTTAGGAATTGTGATATTGTAGAGATTATGTATAAGTGGATCAGTTTTTTAAAATGTTTTAATACCAGGACTTTTATAGGGTCTTAAATCGGACAATGCTCACACCACAAGTTTGCCTGTCTATTTTAGTGAACTTAACCTCACTCACATCTTGTAGGGTCGTTTTCCTTTCTCAAATGCTATGAGCTTTCAATAGGGGATTTATTGTATACACATACTCAAAATGTATACATCTGTAACACATTACTGAGTCTTTCACAGTTTCTTTTCGTATTCCTTTATTCTCCTTTTATATAGTATCTGTCACTATTAACTAAAGATAGTCTTTCCTCGTAACTCCAGATCTCCCTCTTGTACATTTCCACTTACAACACAACTTTGACTACATAAGTACATTTCTATTTCCCGCCTTCGTACGTTTATGCCCTAAATCCTTGTGAGTTTGCATATGCCTCTTGAGGTAACCTTCCCTCTTCACCGTATGGTCGCACAGTTCACACTTGTACATCTCTAAACGATCATTGTGGATCCGCATGTGTCTCTTGAGACAGTAGCTCCGTTTTGTCACGTATGTACAGAATTCGCACCGGTGCACCTCCATTTCCGAATGGTCCTTGTGGATCAGCATGTGATTCTTGAGATAGTACTTCACTTTGGCCACGTAAGGGCACAGCGCACACCTATACATCTCCACTTCCGAATCATCCTTGTGGATCTGGAGGTGCCTCTGAAGGTCAAACCTCCGTTTGGCCACGTAGGAACAGAACGAGCACTTGTACGTCTCCACTTCCGAGTCGCTCCTGTGGATCAGCATGTGTCTGTGCAGGTAGGTCTTTCGTTTCGCCTCGTAAGTACACAATGAGCACTTGTATTTCACTACCTCCTTGTTCTCGTGCTTTAGCATGTGCTTTCGAAAGTGGCCCTTGAGTAAGGTATCGTAAGTACAGAATGGACATTTGTATACTTCTACTTCTGAAGGGTCCCTGTGGATTAGCAGATGCATCGTGAAAGAGCTCTTCCATTTGGTCTCGTAACCACAATGTATACATTTGTATACTTCAACTTTCGACGTGTCTTTGTGGGGCGTCGTATGTTTATCAAGGCTATTATTAGGTGCTGTCTTGTACCCACACCTTGGAGACTTGTAGGGTGCACCCTTGGACACTTCTGTTCCCGAGACACCCCTGTGTGTTGCCATGTGTCGTTTAAGATGGGCCCGCCATTTTGACTTATAATTACATACTGTGCAGATATACACTGGTACTTCAGGGCCATTCTTATGGATCACCATATGAGCCTTCAAGTTCTGTTTATATTTTGTCTCATAATTACAAATTGCACATCTATACAATTTCAATTCTGAGACATCGTTCTGCTTCCCAACACACAGAGATTCAGCTTTCAATAAGACTTCTTCGTCTTTGATGTCCATCACTTCTTCCATTTTAATTAATGTGTTACATTGCATCCCTTCTATTGCATCAGAACAGGTCAATTTTGTTTCATTTCTATATATATACATATTCTCATCAGATGAAAGCAGATCTTTAGTCAATAAACGCAGTATATTAATTGTTTTAACGCAGCCCATACTGTTTGTCCCTTTATCTTTGCAATATACAAATATTTTCCTTTCTATATTCAAACAGTTTCTTAAAAGCTCAAAATAATGTTCTAAATCTTCTCTACAAGGATCACAAATTACAGGATCGTTGATAATATTGAAGTCCTAAAAAGAGAAAAAGAACAAAATTAATACCAGTCGTGTACAGAGTAACATACATTTTTACCATTTCTGGCATAAAGGATGACAGCATTTCCATATACCACGCATCCTCCATTACAAATTCTAGGGGAACCCAATTATTTTTTTCTAACTGATTCATACAAAATCGACATACACTATGTTTCCCAATGACGGTTTGAACATTTTTATTTTTGTGCAATATTTCCCTCAACTCAAAGATACTCTGTTCTCTGTCTATAGCAAAAGAAACTATGTTTTTTTCTGTCTGAATACAATCTGATTTAAAGCCGAAGGATCTATGAACCATTCTGGTGCAGTTATAGCATATGATAGGGTCTTTAACTATATTCAAATCCTAAAAACATAAACAAATTAATAGAAACATTCTACTGTGGATACACTTATTTAATTAAGTATAGGAACATATATCATAAGCATATACAAAATATTAGATATTTTGCAAATGCCGTAACAAGAATAAAAACTCACTATATGCACCAAAAGAATATCCAACATTTCCCTCATAATATCATCTATTTCTTCATATCCATTTTGTATTACATTCAAACAAAGTCTACAAACTTGAGTCTCATCCATGTTGACGTTAATTGCCTGATAAAATTTATGAAGCGGATCACTTTCACAAATATAAGAGGTTATATTCCTCTTCTTCTTAAGGTTATTATTCACCTAAAATGGGCTTGGTTCACTCAGGCTGTAGTTCCTTTCGACTTCGGGTACTAGAACGAAATATTAGAACCATAACGACGTGGTACACTAGTGTATGGAGTAAATAGCAAACAACAAACAATATTTACGTTATAGAATGAAGAAATTTAAGTCAAATGCCATATTTTTAAATGTTTTTAACCAGATGAACTAGGTATTTTTAATCCAACTAAAATTAATTTCCGTCTGATACTTGTGAATTAGTTCGCATTTGATGCTTTTGTTTATAACTCCAGTTATTGTAATTATACATTAAAATGAATATTCAAATTTATTTCAATCTTAGAAGCATTCTTTGTCACTAACTGAGTTTTCCACAAAACACCAAAATACTATACACTACTCAACACGCGTTTCGCCGACAAAGTTGGCATCATCTGGAGATGATTAACTCATTTTAATTTTTTAATCATCAGTTTTAGTCATCTTCAGGTGATGTCAACTTTGTTGGCGAAACGCACGCCGAGTGTAGTGTTTTGTGGAAAACTCAGTATTAAAATTGTCATAAAATTTATTATTCGTTACGATTTTCTTAATTTACTTGCAATATTTACAAGTTTCATGTAGCTGTCCATTTGCTTTTCGAGCGCCCTCTATGAAATTCGATGTGATTTAATTACTAAGCGTGCCTAAGGTTACTACTACGAGCAAAGAGACAGATTGCTCGTAGGAAAACAGCCGATATAAATTTATTGTTCTTCATAGTACTTGAGTTTCCACCAGAGGTCGTATAATCTAAACTACACACAAGACTAAAAGGAAACCATACCATTATCATTCTGTAAATGAGCTACCCTGATAAGTTATTAGAGTACTCAATGTTATTAGAGAGTAGGAGTAGGATAGGACTAGGGTAGTTAATGTTTTTAGATAACATTGATTTAAAAATTAATCTTTTGTCAATCTATTTTTTTTATAATTCCTATAAGATCATTAATAGTTTTATTAATTCATTGGAATATAATTCCAGTATGTATTATATATTTCATTTGTGTACAAGACAACATTTTTAATAAATACTTTTAGAAAATGTCTGTCCTATACTGAACATGTATCTCCTAACATTTCTTTTAATGTCTCTTCCGAGAATTCTTCCAATTTGTTATGTAATTTCATGTGAACCACAATAACTCCCGTGAATTTGCACTGATCGTTGTTAATGAACCTCATTGTTTTGTCTCTTTGATTTAAAATGTATTACACGAAAACAAGTTTTATCTTGTAATAATGCATTGCCACGTGTACATTTCAACTTGTGAAGCCTCTTTGTGGGCAGTCATATGCTTTGTCACATAGTGCTTCCGTTTACCTATGTACGGACAGAGTGGGCACTTGTACGTTTCCACTTCCGAGTCGTCCTTGTGTCCCAGCATGTGTTTCTGCAGGTTCATCTTGTGTTTGGCCTCGTAGCTGCATAGAGTGCACTTGTGTATTTTTATCTCTGAGGAATCCTTGTGGATCAGCATGTGTTTCTGGAAGAGGCCTTTATGTATGTTCTCAAAGCTGCAGAATGTACATTTGTATACTTCCATTTCTGAAATGTCTTTGTAGGTTAATCATTCTGCGGAGCTCTTCTATTTGGTTTCGTAAATGCAGCTTGTACATTTATACACATCTACTTTCGACGTACCTTAGTGGCCGGAAATGTGTTTTCTAAGGTTGTTATTGTTTTCCAATTCATAGCCACACCTTGACCACAAGTATGCTGTACACTTGCACTCTTTCATTCCTGAGATGTTCTCGTGCATTGAAATGTGCCTTTTGAGGCGGGTCCTCCATTTTGACTCATAATTACATACTATACATTTGTACATGCATACTTCTGAGGCATTCTTATGGATGAGTATATGTGGCTTTAGGTTACGTTTGTATTTTGTCTCATAATTACAAATTACACACATACAATTATGGAGTTTGCTTCTGCTTTTCGTCATCTGTTTCTTTCAAATCTTTGTCACATTGGCAAACACTCAAAGATTCACCATTCGTTAAGACTTCTTTTTTGATGTCTACTTCTTCCAATTTAGTTAGTTTATTAGATGACATATTCTCCATTTCTTCTCCATGATAGGTAAATTTTCCTTCATTTCTATATATCTGTGTATGCTCATTAGATGAATACAGGTATTTAGACAATAAACGAAGTATATTGACCCATTCAACATAACCCATACTGTTTGTCCCTTTATCTTTGCAATATACATATATTTTCCTTTCTATATATAAGCAGTTCCTTAAAAGCTCAAAATAACGCTCTAAATTCTCTTTACAAGAAGTACAAACTACAGGATTCTTGATAACATTGAAATCCTAATAAAAAGAAAAGCGCAGGAATAAATATTGTTCCTGTTGTGTAAACAATACTATATGTTCTTGCCATTTCTGATATAAAAATTAGCAGCATCTTCATATAGAATGCATCTTTCATTAGGATTTCTATAGGAATCCAGATACTTTTATCCAACCAATTCATACAGAATCGACATATATTATCTTCCTCAACAGATGTTTGACCAGCTTTATATTTATGAAACATTTCCTTCACTTTATTTCCTTGACACAAATTGTCTCTTCTTTAGCAAGGGTGAAAGAAACTATGTTTTTCTCTACATGAATATAGTTTGATATAAAATAGAATGATTTTTGGACAATGTTTGCACAGTTCTGGCATATAACAGGGTTCTTAACTATATTCAAATTCTAAAAAATGCCATTTTAGTTATATAATTGTATTTTAATTTTTTATAGTAAAATATGAATGTTTTGCAAAACATTAATCAATACAAAACTTACCATGCCCAACAAAAGAAAACAACGTCCAACATTTCCTTCATAGTTATTTATTTATTTCATAGCTCATACTTCATAGCTGATTTATTTCTACATACCCGTTTTTTTCTGTGTTAAAACAAAGTCAACAGAATTTATTTCTATCCATGTTTATGTTAATCAATTATAATTACAACAGAATTATAAATAAAACACAACATTGATGAATTATCATTTCCTTAAATATAAGAGGTTATATACCTCTTCTTCCTAAAGTTGCTATTTACCACAAAACATCCAAATTCTGTTAGGCTTGAAATATTGTATGCCGATTAGATACTCACAGCAGTACGAAATAATATGTTGTATGAAGAGAGTTGGAATAGACTAAAATAGTAAAACTACCCTCTCCTGTTTTCCTAATACTCGTATTAATTTCATGAAGCATTTTTATTAGTGCAATGTACCGAAGAGGTTTTCGGATTGAGCTACTGATGATTTTACAAAATACCTACTCGCTGTCCTGCTTTCCTACTACCACATATAAATTATCAGAATTAACTTACTTTATGGCTCCTCTACACGTTGACCAACACGCTGGCAAGGAAATTGGAATATCTGTCCACACGTTGGAAGAATGTTCAGTTTGTTTCGACGCAGTATGAACAATAAAATGGACGTCATGAGAGTAGCAGCTGCTGCAGTTTATTCATTAAATACTACCTTTATTTTTAATATTTAATACTATTAGTAGTAATTAAATAATAGTTTATTTATTAAATAATTAAAATATCTCCCTACTATCCTTGCGGCAGCTGTTCACATACTAGGCCAGTGCAGCCAACGTGGAGACGTGACTACCAACGTCCGTCAGCGCTCTTTGATATGTCTTGAAAAACCGACACCACGACGGATCGGTCGCCAACACTTGGGCCAGCTCTGCCAATGCCGCCAATACGATAAATAGTTCCCTCTACATACACGCTGGCCATCAAGCATTGGCCAGCGTGTTGGCCAACGTGTAGAGAAGTTTTATAGAGAGCTCGTCATAATTTTTAAAAATACCTATTTACTTTCCTGCTTTCCCAATACCCCGTGACCGCGTTCCACGGGAGAAGAAGCCACCTACGTCATTATGACGTACATGTGCAGTGACCAGTTTTAATATCGGTGGTAGAAGGGGACGATCGACCTACGGAAATCTCCAGTGGTGTGTGGGGGCGTATGACGCGGATCAGCCATAACGTATTGGTGTTTCATTGCGTATTAACGTTTGATTGTCGTTCTATTGTATTAAGTGTTTGTTTTAACACCATGTCTTCAAGAAAGGTTGATGGAAGTGGTTCAGTTATTCACAGCCAAGGTCGTGAAATATGACACAGCGACAACAAAATGAATTTTTATGAAGAGAGAAGCCGAAGAAGGAATTACAATTCCATTAACAAGTTATAGGTAGGTTATGTGAACTTTGTCTAAAATGTTGACTGCATTTTATCTATCTCTATGTCCCTAATGAAATACTTGTTTGCATATTGTTTTTTAAGTAATTTGCAATAACTGTAAAAAAATTAATCAACCTAACCCAACTTCTCGCAACTTAATTCAAGAAAATTATTGCACACATTATTGCATATTTTTTCAAACATTACGAGTACATCTACGTTTTCTTTTAGACAAAGGGTGATGGCAGCTGCAGGGATTTCTCGATCTTCTTACCAGAGAATAGGTAAAGAAGATAAGAAAATCGATTTTGATGGTGAAAGCTACTCTATGTCATTTGAGAGCCTACAAAAAATCAGGCCACATCGGGCACCTGTTTTGGACGAATTATCCTATGGGCAGATAGAACAAATTCGACAAATTGTTTATGATTTTATACTCATCGAAAAAAGATGGCCAACCTTAAAATGTAAGTACTGTACCTAGATATTTACCTACTTCAGTGTAATATAATAATGCTACATTTTGATTTTTCCTCTCTTATACTCGGTTGTTACAGGTGTTTTACAAAAAATGGAAGATGCAGTAATTGGATTTTCTGGATCTAAAACTATGTCGTGGAGACTATATAGAAAGATAGGATTCAGGTACCTAAATGTTTTTTAAGTTGGCTCTCACACTGAAGCAACAAGCAATATGCAATAGTATCGGTAGTATAGCGACTATTTTACATTGAATTAAATTAGAGGTCTTCACATTAGAGCAAGTCGATATCGCTCGAACGAAAAATGTTGCTGGTTGTGGCAATATTTATTTCTGGTGATACACAGTACATGTTGAACAGCGACAAATATTGCGTCATAGTAATAAAATCATATCATCGAAGTCTTCAGATGACATGATAGCTAGATACTTCTGGCAATACTGTTGCTTCAGTGTGAGATAAGGTCAATATAATGTTGCCTATTGCTTATCGACAGTTGCTAGTTGCTTATTGCCTCAGCGTGAGAGCACCCTAACACATATGATTTATCATTTATTAAAATGTTTTATTTCTATTTTAAATCTGCTAAAAAATTACCAAGTATATTTTTAGTTATGTAATAGTTATTTTGTAGATGGAGGAAAACTGGGGACAACAGGAGAACTCTAGTCGAGTCATATGATATTCGTCTAAAGCGAGTCAAATATTAAAAAAAAAATTATGAAGTACCGGAGTGTAGGATGTCCAATTGTATATACAGGTGAGACATATATACATTCGTCACATACCACACCTAGGGGATGGTATGAGGCTACCTCTCAAGGGTTGAAAAATCCAGTTTCTAAAGGGCAGAGGTTAATAATCGTACGTGCTGGAGGAAGCATGGGTTTTATAGAAAACGGATTGCTTATATTTAAATCAGGTAAAATGTTCCTCTTTTAAGCAAAATTAACTTTAAAACTACTGTGGCTAGGGCTTTTCAGCATTGGAAGTATAGCTATTTATGTGACCAGTTATGAAAGACTTATTTTGTGTAACGAGGCAATGTTTGCGGGTCAAGCGAAACGAGTGTCCACAAAATGAAACGAGTCACACAGAATGGTCTTTGATATCGTATTGCATATAATATTTTTTTTTATTTTAAACATCTACAATTCTTTAAATGAAATAAAATATTAACAAAACGAGTTTGTTACAAAATCTTAATTTCAATGTCAAAGGTGACAAATGTTCGAGCTGCTCCTCGCCAATTAGGAAACGTTTACCTTTTTCTAACTGGTGATGGAAAATAGGAAATAGGACGTTTTGACACTTATAACAGTTTTGAAAAGTCTCATTTTATGTCAAAAGTAGAAAAAAATTTAATCATAATCACAATAAAATTTTGATATATTTATTACTTCCACTTCTGTATCTGAAGTGTTATTAATGCTCATATTTTCATCCATCTTCAGTGCTCTATAAGGAGCAGGAATTTCATTTGTAAACTTGCAGGGACCAAGTCAGGGGACTACCATGACGACATGAATCATAATAATTTTATGAAAGGGGTCCAAACTCAATTACTCCCGAATTTACCTCCGAAATCTGTGCTTGTGGTAGATAATGCATCATACCATAATGTAAAAGATGGGGCCAGCATCACAAGTGCAACAAAAAAGAGCCGATATGGTGCATTGGCTTCAGGAGCGCAATGTTTCATTCGACGAGAAGTCTACAAAGGTGGAATTATACAACGTAATTAAAGAAAAGAAAGCAAGTGTATGTATAACGTAACCTTTACAGTTTATTAATTTTTCTGGGTAAAAACCTGACAATAATTATTAAAATCTGCATATAATTAATGTATATTGAGTTTTAATTGGGTCATTGTGTCATTTTTCAGAACTTGGTGTTTAATGTTAACCAAACTTGTGTACATACGTATAATCTAGTTTTTGTTGGTTTTTATGAAATATGTGATAAATCGGTTTACATTTCTTAGGCATACATTGTGTCAGTCCATGTACTCACACAAAGGGCACAAGAATTTTAAATCTATTTGTTTGGACAATAAATATATCCTAATTTCCCATTTTTCCCTTAATTAGGAAATCAGATTATATTTATTTTCTAGCCAAATAGATTTAAATTGCACAATGACACACACAATAATAATATAAAGAAACTAAATATCAAATTCTGGGAAAATTGTACAGTACAAGCCCAATTAAAACTATATTTAAGACGGTTTTATTAAACTTTACAAATCAAGTTACCCACAGCTATAAAACATATAATATGTACATATATCACAGGAGCCAATAAAGTACAAATTAGATGAGCTCCTAGAAATTCATGGGCACCCAGTGCTTAGGCTACCACCATATCACCCAGAACTGAATCCAATTGAAAAAATATGGGCCACAGTTAAGGATTGGGTTGCTGACGGGAACGTCGCCTTTAAACTTACAGACGTTGAGGCTCTAACATAAGAGAAGTTTTCTTCTATAAGCGTTGAAGGGTGGCAGCGAATTTGTAACCATGTCCTAAAAATCGAGGAAGAGTTCCTAAGAAAGGAGCGCCTTCTGGATGAAGCGGACGATGCGTTGCAATTTGTCGTCGACACAGGCTTTTCCGATGACGAGGGCTCGGAAGATTTGGAAGAAACTGAGCGGCGTTGAACCACTCGACACCGATTCTGAGTAGGCCCATTTTCGTATACACTAAAATTATGTGTAATAATAATAATAGCAGAATATTTTATTATTATAAACTGCTATAACTGTATATTTTTAATTGTTCTTGATTCTTTATTTTTTATTATTTTATTAGCTGAATAAATCACTTTATGTAAGCTACTTGTTTATTTCTCACTATATTTTATCAATAAATGACTAATGTTAATTATGATTTAACTAACAATAACAACTACATTATATTTTGTAAGTCATTTTATTAAAAGAGTAGTATGAAAATATACCATATTTTTATAATAAAAATACTCTTATGCACATATAGTAGCCAATAGAATATTTAATAATTTGTTTAAAAGTTTTTCAAAACCATAGTTTAAGAGTATTTACTTAAAAAGCCCCGATTTTTCGCATAGTTAACGCATAACTAAATAATGATAAATAATTTAAAATACGTTTTTCTATTATTTGGGTACTGCCCTTGAAATAATCTGCAAGATATCTATAAAAGTTTAAACGTAGTCGGGTAGTAATACTCAAATAATAGAAAGAAGAAATTTCAAGGAATGCCACAAGTAATCTTCAGAGAAAACTTAAAAGGTGTCAAATGTTTTAATTCCGCCATAAAATTTATAATAGATACCTCTGAAACTGTGAACTAATATCCGATTTTGTTTTTTTTTTAATTTTATACAATTTTTACCCAGTATGCATATGTACAGTCTACGCCACTGGTCAGACTGAATCTGTCAAATGTGTCGAGTCGGCCATGATATTCGCGCATATCCGTCATAAGTTGACCCCGCCCCCGGCTTTTTTACCCGTGAGACGCACTTCTAATAGAACATTTGTATATATGTGCATAAAAAAAATGGGTGCTGAATATCTGCAGAAACAAAGTAGAGGAAAACACTCCAATTGTTATTTATTTAATACAAAAGAGTGAAATTTTAGTAACTGCAGAATAAAACAGGTTTGCTTTAGGAATTATGATATTGTTGAGGTTATGTATAAGTGGATCACAGTTTTCAAAGTGTTTTAATACCAGGACTTTTATAGGGTCTTAAATCAGACAATGTTCACACCACAACACTGTCTATTCTAGTGAATTTAACCTCACTCATATTCGTAGTGTCGTTCTCCTTTCTTAAATTCTATTAACTTCCAATAGAAAATTTATTGTATACTCAAAATGTATAGATCTGTAATACATTTTTGAATTTCTCACAGCCTCTTCTCGTATTCCTTTACTCTTATTTTAAGTAGTCCTGTCACCATGAACAAATATACAGTCTTGTCTCGTAACTCCAGATCTCCCTCTTCTACATTTCCATTTACGACAGAACACTGGCTACATAAGTACATTTCTATTTCCCACATTCGTACATTTATCCACGAAATCCTTATGCGTTGGCATGTGCCTCTTAAGGTAACCCTCCCTCTTCACTGTATAGTCGCACAGTTCACACTTGTATGTCTCCAAAGGATCCTTGTGGGTCAGCATGTGCTTCTTGAGATAGTACTTGACTTTAGCCGCGTAAGGGCACAGCATGCACCTATGCATCTCCACTTCAGAGTCGTCCTTGTGGATCAGTAGGTGTCTCCGCAGGTCGAACCACACTTGTGTATTTATACTTTTGATGTATCCTTATGGGGTGACATATGTTTACTAAGACTATTACTACCTGCTGTCTTGTACCCACACCTTGGGGACTTGCATGGTACCCCCTTGTACGGTTCTGCTCCCGAGATACGCTTGTGTATTGCCATGTGCCGTTTAAGGTGGGCCCGCCATTTTGACTCATAATTACATACTGTGCAGTTGTACACTGGTACTTCTGAAACATTCTTATGGATTACCATGTGTGGCTTTAAGTTACGTTTATATCTTGTCTCATAATTACAAATTGCATCATTTTGTTTTCCATCATCCCCTTCTTCTTTGAGTTTTTCATCCCGCTGGTAAACACACAGAGATTCGGCATTTGTTAAAACTTCTTCGTCTTTGATGTCCATCGCTTCTTCCACTTTAATTAATTTGTTATGCTTCTTTTCTACATTTAAGCAGTTTCTTAAAAACCCAATATACTGCTTGACATCCTCTTTACACGAAGCACAAATTACAGGATCCTTGATATTGTCAAAGTCCTGATAAAAACAAAAGGACAGTAAAGAATGAGTTGTGTAAATACTAATATACATCCTTACCACTTCTGGTATAAAAGCTGCCAGCATTTCTATATACCACATTACAATTTCCATAGAAAACAAGGTATTTTTGTCTAACTGGTTCATACAGAAACGACATATACTATTATGTTCCTCAACTAACATTTGAGCATTGTTATTTTCGTAGAATATTTCTCGTAACTCGAATTGGGTCTCCCATCTGTCGAGAGCAAAAGAAACTATGGTTTTTTTCTGTCCGCATACAGTCTAATTTAAAATAGCAGTATTTCTTGACAACTCCTGCATAGTTCCGACATATGACGGGGTTCTTATATATATTCAGATCCTAAAAACAAACGATTCACTATAAACATTCGGTTATAGATATGTAATGAGAGAATATATGTCCCAGCTGTATGCAAGAACAAAAACTTACAATGTTCACCAAAATAATGTCCAACATTTCCCTCGTAATACCATTTATTTCTCCATATTCATTTTCTTCTGCTTTGAAACAAAGTCTACAAATAGCTTCTCCCATGTTCACGTAAATCAACTAATGGATACTCGCCGACCGAACCAACGTCCCTCTCAAATATGAGGTTATGTTCCTCCTTTTCTTATAATTGGAATTTACCTACGAGCAAAAAGCTTTGCTCGTGGGAATTTACCTACAAATAGCTTTGTTCGCATTAGAGATGGGCCTAACGGATCTCTTCATTGATTCAGATCATTTGAATCGGTCACGAAGATGATTCGGTCGCAGGATCCGGATATACATAGTGTGAAATACAATAGGATTGAGACCAGCGATCATAGCGCTTGGATAGAACGAAAGGCAGTCTTCATTCTTTTCATTACTCTTCAAAGCCAAAAACAACTAAGAGAGGAGACGGATATCGCGCAACTAACGACTCCCAGCTCCCACTTCTGAAAATCTGATCGCGTTGCCGCTGGGTTTTCTGTGCCGCGAATCATTAGAATACGTTTAATTTCCACATAGCCATTCGGATCACTTCCAGATCCGTTCCAAACGATTCGTTCGTTCGCGCGAAGACCCATCTCTAGTTCTATTATATCATTTTCAGTTTAAAAGTATAGATCGTATAGGGCCTATATGGTCTATACTAAATAATACTTATACTAATAGTCTATACTAATAAATATATAAAAAGGGCCTATACTATAGGCCTTTTCATAGTTGAAAGTATTTGTGCGCATGCCTCAACTTCTGTTATGTTTTTCGGGCGCTTTAGACGTGTATAACCTGTGAATATAATGTTTTTAATGTAATTAATAAAAACATATTTAATTAACGATTTACTATACACTTAAAGTGAAATAACAATACAAACATTTTAATTAAAATATGTTATCAGTAAAGAAAGGAGCAAAAAAACGTTGTTGTTATGGGACATGTCGCAGCGACACACGTAGCAAATCATTTTCGGAGAATTTATATTATTTTATTAGTTTTCCAAAGCCTTGTCTCCAATATCGTCGAAAACTTATAACATCAACGAAACAAAAACATTTAATAATTTGTCAAAAATGTGCTAAATGTGATTTGTGGGTTAAAAGATGTGGACGAGGTGATGGTCGATTCCAACTGATTGATAATGTTAATAAAGACACATATATTTGTTCACTTCATTTCGAAGGAGAAAGTGGCCCAACAACAGAACATCCTGACCCCATCGGTTGTATAAAAAAAGAATCATGTAATCAGGTAATTTTCACCCATTTGTTAATGTAACAGCTCATGCTATAACCTCAAATGATGAGTGCTCTTTGTAAGTAACAGTAGCAAGGACCTGTTTGATTGAAAAATATAAATAAATTCGTGGCGTAAGCTCATTATTTAAAAAATTGCTTCTATGGTAGAGTATAAAAGTGTTACAAGAAATTAAAATTAAAATTTGCTCCAAACTAATATAAAAAAAATTATGTTTTAGGATGTGAATCAAGGCGTTGAATATCTAAATCACCCTGCAGAAAATATGGATTGCGAAAATATCCCAGATTTGGTCATTGATGACGGACTTAACGATGCAACATTAACATCTGCATTAAGTCATAATGTTAATGAAACATTGGAATCTAACTCGTGTATTGAAAATAATAAAATATCAAGATCTACTATCGCCATTGAAGATTGTAAGGTTTTAACATCAACTCAGACTCGTATAGAAAGTGGAACATCGGCGTATGTCATATGCAACCAGTGTTCAAACTGATATAAAAAAATTTACTATTAAAAGAACTCAAGTTAATTTACGTCAAAGTTCAGCGATGGATAAATTTGAAGATTCTATTAAGAATAGTGAAAAGAAATGTAAATTTTACACAAGCTTGAAGTATCAACAAATTGTTATTCTACACGATTTTGTTAATCCAGAATTAAAAATGTGACAGATGAGATTGGTCGGCCGAAGAGAAGTAACAATAGTCAACAGTTATTTAAAAGAAAAGTCGCAAAAATAGTGTTTTTTCGCAATAGCTAAAAGATAAAAATATTTATAAAAGCAGTGTTAACCTTTCCGAAATCAATTGTAATTAGTATACATATGACAATATTAAAACAAATTGAGTTTAATATGTAATAAATATTGTATAATATTTGTAACAATAATATCTACAGCCTTCTGAGTAATATTACATAAAATTTGTAGTACTAATTACTTAAAGCTTATTTCTTATATCTGTTAGTTGGAAGGTGAACATCTATATAAATAAAAATGTAAATGTTCGTTTGTTCAAAATCTTAAATCTCCGAAAGTTCTTCACTGATTGCTTTAAAATTTTTGACACAACGTACAATGTTGCATTTGAATACGCGCATGTTTTTATACCGTGCTTTCATTTTAAAACTGTACATAGGTTCCACCGTTCGGTCCTTCTCGGAAAATTAGCCACCGTTCAGGTGGGGAGTCCGGCCGTACGCCGGCGCCGTGATGATCGACGACTTAGATTTCACATTTACCGTCGCATACGTGTTTGGCATTTAGACGAGTGAACTTCGTAGTAATACGTGTAATTTTAAATAGATCCTTTTAATTCTAAACTTAGTAATTATGACGTACTCACTTGAGGAAAAAATTGATTTGATATCATGGTCTCTTCAAGGACATTCATTACGTGCAATAAGGGACCTTTTCTCAGTCAAATATGTAAATCGTCCGATCCCTGCCTTGAACACAATATCGACAGTAGTCGAAAAGTTTAAGTCAACGGGATGCATTTTAGGTTGTAAATGCCAAAAGACACCTAGAATTAACGAGGATGCTGAAATGCAGGAATTAATGGTGTGTGCAATGGTAGAAGAAGATTCAAATATTTCTATCCCAAAAATTTCCGAGACGACTGGTTTTAGTGTGGGTAAAATTCACAAAATTTTAAAGAAAAATAAATATCATTCCTATAAATACGAAGCCCATCAAGAAATTTTCGATGAAGACCAGTACCGTAGAATGGAATTTTGTAACACGGTAATGGAACGTGCAAATGCGGATGACAATTTTATTGATAACGTCGTGTTCACCGATGAATCCACGTTTCCGTTACATGGTAGGCACAATCCATCAATTCTACGGTATTGGGCTATTGAAAATCAGTATCGCCTATTAAATACAAGGACACAATATCCTGAAAAATTGAATGTTTGGGCTGGTATTTATGGGGATGATATTATTGGACCATTCTTTATTGATGGAAATTTAAATGGGGAGACTTATTTGAATCTTCAAAACCAAATTGTTCCTGCATTGGCAAACATTAACCACAATTTTGACAACGTTTGGTTCCAGCACGATGGGTGTCCGGCCCATAACTCAAGAATAGTCATTGACTATTTGAATACGATATTCCCCCAAAGAATTATATCTACGAGAGGCGTAATTCAATGGCAACCAAGGTCGCCAGACTTGGCCCCTAATGATTTTCTCTTATGGGGGTATATTAAATCAAAGTTATACGGGCATCCTCATGAAAGAGCTAATAATTTAAATCAACTGAGGGCTAATATTGAAAATTTATTTCAAACTACTAGTCCTCTTATGCTGACCAACGTTCGTTCAGAATTTTACGACAGGTTGGGTTATTGTTTGGCGCAAGACGAAGGCATCTTCGAAAATTTTCTTTAGTTTTTTTATTCAAGGGGATATTTTTTAAGTTTTAAGAGTTTGTATTTTATTTTTAATTATTTTAAGAGAATCTATTTATTTTTAAATGTTTCATTAGAAGGCACTTTTTTTTAATGCAAAACCAATTATAAAAATAATGCAAAAAAGATCATAGTTCGCTGTTAAATATGGCCAAGATATTTTTTCTTTAAATACCCTGATCATCTTTTAACAGTAAACCCATAAACATCACTTCCCACGTAAAAGTTTTTCCCCGTTACAAATACGATGTACACTCCGTCGCGTGTAGAACGTAACTGTCGTAGCGCCGATAATTATCGACACTGGACAACCTGAAGCAAGGCGTACCGTCCGCGTCCCCTCCCTACACATTATACGAAATCGACCGATTGACTTCCTGTCTAGTAAAAAAATGAAAGAACATGATTTTATAGAACAACAAAAAATACTGTATACCCACAAGCATTGTGAAATTAAACAAATTACAAACGTGCGCTTTCTTTTTTTATTTCTTTTCCATATAACCAGACTGATTGTGAGCTACAGCAACGCGTGGCTGGGTACAGCTGGTAATGACTGAAAATAATAATTATTATTTTCTAAAAATAAAATTCTAAATTCTTTACAACAACAGCTAATTAATTTTTCTCTTGGTTTAAACTTTTAGATAAATCAAATGGCGCTAAATCACGTGGAATACGCATTCCAAAATACTTCAAAATGTTTTGGTGAAATGTACTTACACAATTTAATACTAGCTCTTAAAATTTTCATACTGAAACTCTTTCAATATAGAAACTTTTTGAAGTCCACACAACAAAATCACACCGTTGTCTTGCCGTTATTGCCATCCGTGTCTGGATTTAATAATAATACTGATGGTTTCTTTTTTACTTCATTAACTTAGTATTTTGTAGAATACAACAAAATGAACTCTTCTGTTGCGGTGTTCATGTATGTAGATCAGTTGGCCCAACATTTTCTAAAAGTTTAGGGTATTTAATTTCTAGCAAGCCATATGTGTTATTTGCTACATCAGTGACAAGCCCACCTGGAGAAGCTCCTATTCTTGGATATTTAGGATTTATCCATAAACCACTATCACTGACTTGAAACCCAAATTTTCGAGATGTAAAACTAATATATTTTTTTCGTGCAATCTCTTTATTATCACGACCAGGGACGTAGTGTACGACGTGGACGCGAGTGATACGTCGCATCCCTTAAAAAATTAGCAAATTAGCGTTATTTAAAAGGTCAATCGATCAATTTTTTAATTATTTAAATCGACCACAAACGCTACTATGAACTTATTTATTTCAAATCGGCCGTGAATACGCCCGAAATTATTGGACTCCCGCGTTACTTGCCGCAGTGCTGAAACACGATGGTCCACGTTACATCGAAGCTACGCGTCAGCCGACTGAGAAGGTCACTGATCTTATGTAATCAACAGTGGAACCTCGAGTGGGTATTGTCGTTTTGGACTCGGTTATGCGATTATGTGAACGCATCTTGGCGACTGTCGCCATAACGTAAGGAAGATTTGGAAGCACTGATTCAGGTAATCGTGGAAAATGAAAATGAGGAATGGGATCGAGAAACCGTTGTTTGTGCTAGAGGTCTTTTAACTTTATTGCTCGACTTTGATTTTAATTTTTTCTTTAGCAGTTTTTGTTTTCTGCAATATTCCCACATTCCGAGAGTCTGTTTAAAATTCTACAGACAAAAATATCAGATATTAGTTACTGCAATAAAAAGATCGCCGATTTTAATCACATTCCAAAAATGAGAAACGAGTTTAGTGACATTTGGGGCCGTATGGACAGATTTGTGTTAGAAAATCAACCACCAAGTAAAATAATGCGTTTGAATTCAATTCCTGAAGAAGATAAGAAACGAACCTACGCACGATTGTTTTATGAAATTTTGGACGTTATTAAGTACTTTGAACATTAATGAACGGTTTAGTGAAATTTATAAACTGAAATTCTTAAATTTAGATTCCACACAATTTACTTCATTCGTAAAACGTTTTTCTGACGAACTTTTTTCTTCTTTAGTAGGTACCTATGGAACATTCTTTAACGCAAATCGTTTAAAAAGTGAACTTTCAGTGGTTTATAGTCATCCCGATATGAAAAAGAGCACTGCGTTTGAGCTTCACCAATATATTGTCTCCCTTCAATTATCTTCCGTTTTCCCGGAGTCATCAAAATTGTGTCGTTTAATTTTGACTATTCCTGCCGCAAGCAGTTCAGCGGAAAGATCATTTTCATGTTTAAAGAGAATAACGGCTTATCTACGAAATTCTCAAAAGCAAGAAAGACTCAGCTTTAGCATTAATCGTCTCCAATATTTGAAGAAACAGTGATAGACATTTTCACTGGACAAACAAAAATCGAATAATTCATCTTCACTTTAAAAATTAGGGTATATACCTCGGCATAATCATTTTAGATTAGTGTAATTTTTTTATTTTTACCATTTTCATATACCATACATCGGACTATACTTCTTCCCCTTATAAAATTTTCGTCACATCCCTAGATTCTTTTCTCACGCTACGCCACTGTCTATTACACTTGGCTCGTTTTCTTCATTACTGGAATAAGGAGACATCTCCACTTTCGACAACTTTACAGAAGCAATAAAAAACTAACTCATGCTTCGAGATTTGATTTTTTTTTCGTTTACAATCAATTAAACAATTTAAATAGGTTACCGGGGAACTGCTACCAATAAATAATTTGATATAAACATTATACTGGGTCCAAAAATTGATGATTTAATTTGGAGTTGCCACCAAGATACGAACAAATGGTAGAATATGAGGTCAAGCAATAAGAAAAATTATAAGAAAAGACTTTATTTGAGGCGTCCGGTTTCAAAGTTCTTTATATCCTTGATAAGCATTTTTCCAGAAAATCCAAAAAAACGTATAATTTGTTATGTATACGAAATGAAGTTTTTATGTTTGGTATATGTGAGGACATGGGCGTAGCGAGGATTTTGAACAGGAGGGGCCAGTGGTAGTTTTAGGATGTGGTCTTGAGGGCGCGTGCAAATCAATGGCCGGCAGGTACCAAGATACAGCGCCGCAGACGAAAATTTTTAAAATTTTCAAGGTCACGCGTTTTCCTGACACTTCAGAATTTCAATGATAAATTCACTTTTACAAAAATATTGACTTTCACAGTAATACTTTTTGAAATTTGTTACCTCTTTGAAATAATAATAATATTTAATTTTAATGATAACAAGAATTAGAAGCTCCTTAATTGAGGTAACCACTGACTGTAATAGTTAAGCTGACTTTACATTAGCAGCAATAATGCAAACTGCAGAAGCAGGAAGAAGCAAATGCTTCTGTGCTTTTAAAAATAAATGACTGACAGTCAAATAGCTTGCATTTGCTGTTGCTGCGGTTTGTATTATTGCCGCTCATGTAAAGTCAGAAGTATGCGCCCTACATTTGCAACTGCTGCAAATGTATCACACGCGCAGGAAATTCGAAGCGCGACACCTGGCCAGGGGGGCACGTGACCCCCCCCCCCCCCCGGCTACGCCCTTGTGTGAGGATAAGGTCTTTATAATGAATTTTTTCATTGTAAGAAATATATTAGACCGTAAAAAAGGTAATATGTTAACAAAAAGTTTGAATTTGAAGAGTTTTGTAACCAAACAATGGATTGAACCAGTTATGAAACTGTCGCTGTTGAAATAGTAAGGCTTTTTATTAATTAAGATGAGATTTTTACTTAGTTTTGTATTTTATTCCTTTAATATATAAAAAAAAAACTAAATTCTAAGCCCATCTTCTGTTTCAAAAGTCTCAACGGCTTCTTGATGATCTGCGTTTTCTTCTTGGTCAACAACATTATTATTGTCAACAATATGTTAGTAAAATGTAAAATCTTCGTCGGGAATAATCCTCCAGTTCGGCCCGAAATACTTCTTTAAAAGAACATCTACATTTTGTATTTTAGCTGGGCTCACGATTGATTGCACTGAGGCTTTTCCCTTTTTTTAGTAAGTAGGCCCTCACATAATATGGCAAAGTTGTACCAATAGAATTGTCTTAAATAATACGCTGATTGATCTGGAACGTCATAAAACACAAGGTTCTGTTGACAATCAAAACTTACTTTAACGCAACTTTCCTCTGGGTATTTGAGCTTTGGTCATAAAACGCTTTGAAAGGATAGAGATAACAGGCGCAGGGACTATTGAAGATTTAAAGGACGTTCCAAAGTAAACACAGTGTTTACGTAGCATAGCGGCATATTATGCTTCACATAAAAATGCAATAGGTTTTTCATAACAAAATTTATTTGAATGTACGTATTAAAGACATGATTATATATCCCAAAAATATAAAAAGAAATCTCAGTCTCAATTTATATCGGTCAGACGAGCTGACCTAGCATGAACTGGATTTTAGGTTAGCCTTTGGTAAACTGTGTTATGGTCTGGGAGCCGCAGCAAAAAATATATACTATATATACAAATATAAACAATCTTAACGCGCTGCTCAATTGTGTACCTCTCCATGGTTGAATTTGTCAAACACTGAAACAAAGAAATGTCAAATTAAGTTGGGCAAAAAACTTGACGTTAAGGTGTGACTCACAACTAACATCGTGCATTATGGTTGGACCACCTTTTATAAAAATATAGTACAAGTGCAGCGAAGCTTTTATTTTATATAATTTCTGTAAGCATTTATATTTAAAACATTTGTGGTATTTTGATTAATTTTGTTGTGAATCTGTAAGAAACAATGCGTTTTTGATACATTTCTAATTTTGAATATGTGTAATGATAAAGCTCTCGGATTAACAGTCGCCCTTTTTGAAGTTTGTAAAGGTTTTCCGACGAGTGATTCATCGATGGCGCCCACTATACTTCCGAGTTGATAAATTTGGAACATTATTTCTACCAAAAATTGAACGCAGTTTACGAATCCAACGAAAATTTCACCATTTTGATAGGAATGTTTAACAATAAGAACGCGTTGTTCTATTGTGTAATGCTCAATGTTTACCAACTGCTATCCAGCACAATGACACTGGCTCAAATTCGTGGCAATTGTTCCCAGCGCGGCGTTAGTTATTGTCAGCCCCCTGGCACTGCGGTAGTTCGCCTGATAAATTACTGCACAATGGGCGCTAGTTGTCTTGCAGGTAATGCAACGCGAAATTGTCGGTAAATTTGAACATAAAGGTTTTTATATTTTAATATATACGTAACGGATGATAAAATTAATAACAAAATGAATTTATAAGAAAATCATCTGAGTACAATGTATTACGTAACGATTATTATTGTTTACCGTATAGGTAAAATTGAATTAGGTTAATTTGCAGTTATAAAAAATATGTTTTCTTGTGTTCCTGCAATATTTTTTTATTTACACGTAATATGTACATATACGTATACAGTGCTATTCAAAAGTCCCCCCCCCCTCTTATCTTTGGAACGATTATACATAAACTAGTGAAATTTGGTAACTGAATATTAAGGGTTGTAAACTTCCCTACTAGTGATGATAGATGACGTATGCGTCAAAGATGACGTCACAAAGTCATTATGACTAATAATTTTAAATGGAACCCTATGGCAAGCGACACCTCTTTTAAAAGGTATCGAAAAAACTATTCAATGATACTAATATTGTGTCTGTTTACGGCAGTTTTGACAACTGGCTTTCAAAAACCGTAAAGCTGTGATGAATTAAATCAGTTAATAATAAAATTTAAAATTCAAGCTCCGCCACTGGATAGTTGAATAGTAAATAATCTGACGTTTTTGCAAGTCTCCCCAATTTGATGTTTTTTTAGCTGTCAAAGTTTCTATACATTTAATAATTTGTGTATTGTTGATCGAACGTTTAACTGTTTTAGTACCTTGTGGTAATTTTAAAATATTTGTACATTCAATAATTTGTTAAACTGTTGTGAGCTGAACGTTTAAGTGCTTCAAGAAGAGAAATGGTACGTGTTTTAGGTGATAAAGTAGCAGCGATCCTAATACTTGGTGAAACTGGAGAAAATATTCATGCAGCAGAACGCATTTTTAATGAAAGGTTTCCCGATCGCCCAGTTTCGAGGACTTATTTGAGAGAGCTTCTTCGTAAGTTTAAAACAACGGGTAGTATTAATGATGCAAAACGATCTGGCAGACCACAAATTTCTGATGAGAAAAAAATTTATATACTGGCAGAAGTAATAGTAAATCCTACTTCTTCAACAACTCAAGTTGCATCAACCTGTGAAGTCAGCCAAAGTACAGTGCACAGGGTGTTGAAAAAAAAACAAATTTCACCCATACAAATTAAAAATGGTTCATCAACTCTCAGACGACGATCCAGACCGAAGACTGCAATTTTATGAAAATATGGAGACTAAAATTAACCAACAGCCAGACTATGTCAAAACAATTTGTTTTAGTGACGAAAGTACTTTCTATCTAAATGGAAATGTAAATACACAAAACGTGAGATATTGGAGTGACGCAAATCCTCACATGTTTCGTGAAACACATACTCAGTATCCCGAGAAGGTCAATGTTTGGGCAGGTATACTGGGAAACCACATCGTTGGGCCTGTTTTTTTAAATACCAACTTAACCGGTGAGGTGTATCTGCAGATGTTACAAAATGCAATAGAACCATTAATCCTTGAAATTTTGTAAGAAAATCAAGATAAATTCGACATTTTGGAAATAACATTCCAACAGGATGGTGCTCCTCCACACTATTACGGTGCAGTAAGACGGAATTTGGATGAAGAATATCCTGGTAGATGGATTGGACGACGAGGTTCAATGGAATGGCCGCCTCGATCACCGGACCTCACACCTTTAGATTTTTTCTGTGGGGGTATCTTAAATCGAAGGTTTACGCCACTCAGCCTGACAATATTGATGTTTTAAAACAACGTATTATTACAGAATGTAGGGCTATTTCCGCAGACACATTTGAAAAAGTACGAGAAGAGTTTCGCAATAGGATGTTTTACTGTCAGGAAGTAGATGGAGCTCACTTCGAACAATTACTATAAGTAGGTACTGATTCTTGAATCTGTAATTAAAATTATTATCCAAGTTTACTGATTACTGATTTAATCCATCAAAACTACCATAAATACAAACAATATTAGTATCATTGAATACGTTTTTTCGATACCTTTTAAAAGAGGTATCGCTTGCCATAGGGTTCCATTTAAAATTATTGGTCACAATGACCTTGTGACGTCATCTTTGACGCATACGTCATCTATCATCACTAGTAGGGAAGTTTACAACCCTTAATATTCAGTTACCAAATTTCACTAGTTTATGTATAATCGTTAAAAAGATAAGAGGGGAGGAGGGGACTTTTGAATAGCACTGTATAATCTTTCTGAAAAGTGTTGAAACTTATTCTATGAATATTTCTGTTACAAATAAGAGAAATCATTTCAAAATATTAATTCACAGAGGCAAATAAAGTTTGTAGTATACAGGGTTTCTCACGGTAGCCGTTCGTTAGAAGTTTTCGTGGTTAGAAAAAACTGTTTCGCGAGGAGTATATGACATCCAGTGTATATGAGTTATCCAGTGTTTGAACCAAAATGGCGGTCATATAGAACAACTATTGTAATTTTATATTCATTTATTATTTCTTGTCATTATGTTATATGTTAATGTAGATTTCGAAAGTACCATTCTTGTGCTTCCGTCTACCCCAGAGGCGCTCAGCACTAGTCGAAAATTAGTAAAAGGCACAGTGTTGACAATAAGGCTACGTCTTTCAAAATTTCCAAAATAATCAAGATGTCTAAGAAATAGTTGAAAATAGGTATAGGGAAACCTGATGGAACTCATCATGAAATTTTCTCAGGAATCCAAAAATGAAACAATATACCGGGTGTTCTATTTAAAATAAGGAAGTTACTGGCGACTTCCGGGATAACCGGAAGTGGCATGACCTTGAAAATATTTCAAAATGAAAGAGAATCTTGAATAATCCTGGAGTCCGAAAATTCAGAATTCTAAGTTTTTTCTAACCACGAAAACTTCTAACGAACGGCTACCGTGAGAAACCCTATATATGTACTACAAATTATAATATTGTAAATCGGGAGTAATCAAAGTATCGTTGAAGGGAAAATGAAGCTATTTATTTCACTATACTTTACCGAAAACAGAACACGCCACAATTCCAAACAAGTCTTTTGACAAATTTTTTTCATGGCACTGCTCCTCTCTTTAAGCGGACAACTTTATATGGCCCCTGTGCAAAAGAAAAGGCGTATTTAGACTAATACAATTATATTCATTACTTCGATTGAAATAACAATACAAAACTTTGAATGATGTCGAATCATAATAATCTTTTAATGAAGAAAGTTTTTTAAAAACACTGAATTATTCTTCAGTTAGTTACGTCATTAAAGTACACTTGTAAAAGCCAATCAGATTTAA
Organism: Rosalia funebris; assembly: GCA_037954035.1. Taxonomy (NCBI): domain Eukaryota; kingdom Metazoa; phylum Arthropoda; class Insecta; order Coleoptera; family Cerambycidae; genus Rosalia; species Rosalia funebris. The sequence continues at coordinate 5,017,869 of JAZFAV010000019.1, read as the reverse complement.
ATCATTCCGAACACCACTTTTCCACAGTTCTTTTTTCTTCATTTGAGGGTACTCTGAAATAATGCACTTTCTCGCCTTCTACGGAACGTTCTTTTTCGTAATTGCATGAGGGCACTATGCAACGTCGTCTCACACGACGCATTTGGTTTTTTACTTTCGGCGGATCCTCCATTTTACACTATTATATTTATACACTGCAGGTTGATTACAACTCGCGATTACGCGTTTGTTTACATGTACGCGAGGTTATGTTTACTGTTACTGTGGGTGAGGGATGTAAGAGAAAGGGGGAAACGAGACTGCAAGACTACTAGCACCCCTGGCGGCCGTTGTACATGTAATTGCAAGATCGCACGTGATTTATAATAGGGCGTGCCATCCCCCCGGCTGTTCTAAACTTTCTAGAGCGTTCAAATTCGGGAAATTCGAACGAGCTCAATTTTTTTTTCGTGTTTCTTGAACTGTAAATAACGAGTGGTCAAGTTTCTATACAGAATACGTTTATTTACGGAGAACAAAATCTTTTACAAATATTTGTAGGGTATGTAAGTAGATAAGCAAAGCGGGTACGGGACCGGAAGTGCCGTGACAGCGAAGTGGATGGCATGTGTCCATCGGGAGTGTCCATTGTGCACCCTCTGGTCATTGTCGTCGGAGTCTTCGGCCTCTGGGTCGTCGGTGGGGGGCGGGGTCGGGTGGGGGCGGGAGAGGTAGGCCTGCGGTGCGCGGTTTTAACGGAAATCCACATCCTGTAACACGTATGAAATGTGATATAACCCTCTGGGTCGTCGGTGGGGGGCGGGGTCGGGTGAGGGGCGGGGTCGGGTGGGGGCGGGAGAGGTAGGCCTGCGGTGCGCGGTTTTAACGGAAATCCACATCCTGTAACACGTATGTGATATACAAAGATATGTATACATAGGCGGGGTACTAGGTAATAAAACTTAGGATATTTAATAAAATTTAATAATAATATAAATATAAATATATTTCTTTCTACAAATAGAAAAATAACCTATGATTTTTCGTATAATAACATTTTTTGGAGAAGTATTTTTAGTTGTTCATATAAAGATAAGTTTGGACAATCAATATTAAAAATACTTAAATTAATTTTACCGCTATTTTGCAGTGATCCTGTGAATTCACTATATTCAAAGTATCGACCATCTTGGAAGAAATATAATAGTCCATTAGTGTATCTAAAAACGCCATTCATATTGGGAGGAATACCTTTAAAGTCGCGAGATACGTAACCATAACTTTTTGCTTGCATTGAGGTTTCATCTATTTCGACATATAAATTATCTTCAAAAAATAAGAATGTTTTTCCTGTATAAGTATTTACAGCTCCTACTAATTTATGTTCGAACGGAAGTTGGAAATGTTTCATATCAATTTGTTTGCGAATTTGATAACTCGGATAGGTAATAAAATATATTTGATTATTTACAAATAAAACTATTTCATCATTAGGTCGTTGGTATACAGCCGTTATCGAGTTAAATTTGGTTCCTATATGTAAAACGTTATGTATGTTTAAACATTGTGTTGTAATATTACGTGTTTCGAGGTTCATTATCCATAACCACGTTTTATAAAATATATATAAATTTTTATTCATGACTAAAAATGATAATTTCTTGACATCTATGGTACATAAATCTTTAGTTTGTTTGGGTTCATTTTGAAGAATTTTCGATGTCGGCTTTTCGATTAATTTTGTGTGAGGGGTTGTTGGATTTTTATTAAACGTTGTTCGAGGAGTTATAGCTGATTTTGTAGATGTAACTGGAGACCCATATAAGAATTGAATTCCGGTTATGTCATCTGATGACAATTTGGTAGTGCTATAAAACGGATACATAACTGACGTATTAACATCAGAATGATGTAATCCTAAAGTGTGACCAATTTCATGTACTAAAACTGAATATAAATTTGTTGACGTCGTCGAGGAAGGTTCATCAATTTTTAAATCCCATTGTTCTCTTGAATCTAAATGGATTTCGAGGCATGTATCTTTATTTGGAAAAAAAGCATGTCCTAAAACTCCCCCCTCCCCATCAAAAGGCCAAGGACATTTATCTTTAAAACATTTACTATGTCCTTTATGCCAAGAAATTTCATTAGACTTAGTCATAGATATAATTATATCCGGGTTGTGATAGTTATACTCAAAACTCAAGCTACATATATCCTGCCAGGTTTGAAATGCATTTTTTGCTATATTTTTCATTTGCACATCTGCCGGTGAAAAATACCACCCAATTTTACGTTTCGTCCATTTGTCTCGATGTATTGCGAAAGTGTTGTCCGAAATACCACAACGAGGCGTTTCCATTAATTGTAAAGTTTCCATGTTAGGCTTTCCATCTGTCGGTAAGTTGTAGGTTAATTGAAAGTTCATTAAAGCCTCCTCTTTCTGCTCCTCTGTCACATCTGTTAAATCAGTCTCGGACAACGTTAGGTATCCATATTTTTGCAGATACCCAACAAAATCTTGAGCATGACATAAATAAAATAAAAAGCATGTTTACTATTCGACAGCTCTTATACAACTATATACATCAACATGAATTTCATATCTTTATAGGAAAAAGAGCATCGAATTTGAACCAATGACCTATGGATGTCTTATTTCCACTACCACCGCTCTACCAACTGAGCTATTGAATATAATTTGAGGAAAATAAAACAAAAATATAATTTTATAAAATTTATTATAATTTAAATTTTTATAGGGACATTATAGTAGCTTCTAACTGCTGATTACAAGTCATACATTTTTTAACCTTAAACCCACATTCACCACATACATTTTGATGATGACATGGAAGAAATGTTGTGTTAATTTTATTCACAAAACAAACCTTACAATATTTTGTATTATCTTTACACAGCTTGAAAATTTGCAGCAACAGGTAGAGCAGCCTTACTTTATAGGCAAAACTGCCTACAGAATCCTCTGGAGCTGAATATGGAAATATCTGAATATGGGCGTTCATTGTGGTTATGTTTTAACAATACACCCGATACTCTTCTGTCCAAGCCTAATGAGACACTTTACGAGAAGTATAGATGTACACACGGTTATATAGTAGATTAATGCTGATAGTGGGTCTTGTGGATTTGGCTTTTCATTAGCAATAGGTGGACATGCTTCATTCATTTGTTTCCAACCTGTATCACCTACGGTGTTATCTTGAAACCGTATCCGAAACTTGTATTGGATTGTTCCGTTCAACAGGGGGGCGACAAGCGTAGGCACATTATTATTAGCGGAATATGGCGTCATTCTTATCCAAGTTGATGGCCAGCTATCATTTTTACTTCCGTTATTATCAAAACATACTAGAACTTCACGTGAATTATACGGTTGATGTATATATAGAAAATTGCTAAATATCGCTTGCAATATTATAAAATGAGAACTTAACATTACCATTTTCGATTTAAGACTGACATGTATCACACTGATCACTTAATTTATATTGGATATTAGTACTTTTACACTAAATCATGATACAGTGTATAGTTTTACTCTCCTACTTTTGATGGGGCTATTATTTCTGCGCAATCTCAGTAGGTTTTTAAATACTTTTTCTTCCCATAACGCTACACTAGGATCCCATTTAGTTATACATAAATTGGAAAAACTATTGAACATATTCTGCTTATCTTCATACAATCTTATATCTTCTTTTAATAGTTTAAACTTACTAACATACTCTTCTAACCTCACTTTATATAAGTTATACACATCCATTATTAAAAAAAATCAAAACACACAACTGGTTTCAACGCATGTGAGGAGAATACTGTTACTGAAGATTAACTAAACCTAAAATTATAATCAAAGTAATAAATAAGGTAGTGGGGAAGATCATTAAAACGTGGTGATATTAGATATATTTATTTTGGTATACAAGAATATAACCAATTATACAATTGTGTACAATTCTTTACACTACAATAAGCTTTAGAAGTATAATGATTAAAACAATAAGGTATAGTTTTATTAAATAGAGGAGGCTGTTGAAAAGCTTCATTATTGATTAAACTCTCCACATTAACTATAGTAGGGATCGACAATGGGGATTCCTCTAATTCACATAATTTTCTCTGAAGAAATTCTTCTTTCTGATGACCCTTTACATACACCATATTAGCACTCCCATTTAGCAAGTGCTTACGTAATATATCATCAATCATATCATAATCTACACATCCATCATTATATTTTAACCCATGATGATAATGCTCCAAGTACTTTACTTGTTTCTTCAAGTCTCCGCTTAAGGAATTGAACGGAACTGGAGGCTTAAACAGATAGTGGGCACTTTGTTGAGCACTCATAAATGAAATTTCTTTCGGACAAAAATCCGGTAAATTAAAACCTTGAATATCGACAACTAAAAGCTGCATCTTAAAAGGTAAAACTAATACTGACTGAAATATATACCATACATCATTATTAGTTTATTTCCCCCTCTTCTTTAAAACGCATCTCTAACGGTTCCACCAAGCGGTAAGAATTCTAATACTCTATCGTGAATAATTATACAGCATACTCTAGTATTATCTGGGAAGACTGTGTTAGTTTCTATCTCTAATTTGATATCAACTGTACTTGGTTGTGTTGCAACATTTCTTTTTGAACAGTCGATAACAAATAAAGCATGAGTATTAAATCCAACAAAGTCCAACAAAGGCTCATCGTTTAATGCGAATATTTTAGAAAATTGTGTATACATGAGGAAAGCATCACCATATTTTCTAGTTGTAAAATCAAGTTCCATGTTTTCATACGGATAATATTCTGAGCTTAATTTTAAACTGATGTTGTATATGTTAATATTATCGAAGTATGAAATGTCGCTTTCTTTATTACCATTTCGATTTGTTTGAAAAGCTACAATTACATATCTCGGACTCTGCACATTATTACAAGTTTTTACCTGCCAGGTCTCTTTCTTAGCGCCTGTCTTTAGGCTAGGTAATTCATGATACTCCCATTGTCTAAACGGAATCAGTATAGGCTTATTGCTATTGATTCCCGATAACCAATTCAAACGTAGCACATCATTTAAAAATATATGTTTAACTTTCAGTTCAATGTTATCTATAGTCAACTCTCCCTCAGTATCAGCTTTCGATACTTTAAAACAATTGTTATCAGTTCTCGCTCGTATTAATCTGATTGTATGTTTTCCAAACATTACTCGCTTGTAATCGTGAAACAACCCAAGCAGATGGCTTAACGGTATTCGCATGAAAAACTTTGTAGTTGTAGGATCATAAGATACTAGCTGGCCACTAGGATAATTCCACCCAGCGATAGTTAACGCAGGATCGTCTTTACTATAGCAACAATATGCTTTTATCGCACTTACGGTGCCGGGGTCTCTTACTTTATCCAGCTCTCTATTATGTAATTCATAGCTAACAGATTCGAATAGGTAGGCGCCCGCATTATTAGTAAACTCGACTATACCAGTGCCTGCGATGTTCTTTGTCAAAGTTCCCTCGATACATAACGCTGCTTCGTACATTAGTAGTAAAACATCTTGTTGATTAATTGTGATTTCAATTTCATCACTATTTCTGAATGATTTAACGAAAGGTTGATATGTCCGAGTTTCTTCTCTGATAATGGAATCATCGAATTGAGGGTCGTTGTACAGCTGTAGTTCGTCTAACATTATAACCCAAAGATTTTAAGAATAAAATATTTGCTGGTGTTAAGGATGACGTAGTAACCTTCTGTTCCAAACGCTTAACTGGTACTGACTGTACTTTATCGGGGCTGTGAGCGTATATATACTTCTTTGAATTATTAATTATCAAGCCCATAACTTTTTTAATTCCAATCTCGCAATAATTTCCTCACCTCTAAAATTAACAGGTTCAGAGTTCTGATCCAATATGGTTAATGTAATATTATGTATATATCGCTTGTTGATTAACGGAAGAAATAACAGATTTCTCGGCTCGATGTCTATAGCGTATCCTGGATTAACAGATGGAGCAAATTCGAAAATCGTATGAGATGGTCTATTATTGTAGAATGCGCCGGAAGTAATGTTACAATCAATGTGTACTGTAACAACCTTTACTATCTGTACAGATAAATCTGATTGATGTAAAATATTCGGTTCCAAATTTTTCTCTGAGAAACCTAGTAATTTTCCTAGCGAATCCTTGGGTGTAAAGTTAATTTCGTGCTTGCTCTTGATTTCACACTTCAACGTATTGTTATTAGGTTTCAATGAAAAATAATCTTCAATATCAGATTCTTTCGTACCTTTTGGTATAACTTGCTTTCTCAGATATGATTCAATATCGGTTATTTCATAAGATCCCGTAGGGATGGCTACAACCTTTTCATGTGTCTCACCAAGTTCCCAGTAGTAGAGTTTATTATTTTTTCCTTCTTCAATATTAGGAATACTGTTGTAAGTATGAAAACCAATTAGAGCCAACCCGTAATCGTATTGAGGATCTAATTCTATTGGATTTTCGAAATTAATGGAGAGAACAGCACTCCGACCTCTTATTGTGAATATCTGAGACATAATGAATGCATCTCATCTAAATCAATCGCTTTTGTAGAGAAACTTTAAACATAAATGACCACAGTTCTTTGTATCATATTTTTGAAAACTATCAGAGTTATATAAAATTTTATATTTGTTACCGAAATAACGCACGAGTTCTACAGGAGGTTTTAATGCGCCGAAGCTATCGAAGTAAAGAACTTTATCATTAATTTTTTTATAGGCTACCCAATGTGTTCCAGGACCAGTTTGATCATCAAGGTTAATAATTGCGCTTTCGTATCTCCTAGGAGGGTTTTTAGGTAGTGAATCTCGCATAAAAACACCTCTGAAATGTGGAATTTTTAACTTTTTAGCATATTTTATTAAATCGATGTCGTAAAGAGGCCTAGATGATGAGGGTAGCCTTATAGGGAGTTTTTTTGTTTTTTCAAATATAAGCCATATCCTTTTCTATAAGGTTTTATGTAGAGTCCGGATCCTTTTTTCCCTAACGCTACTGCCTCTAAAACTTTATTGTGTCTCTCGTCTTCTTCCAATTTTTTCTTAGAGTTTTTAGCATCTATTACGGTCTTCGCCACTGCAGCAGCTCCTCCCGACAGAGCTCCTAATGCACTTAAGCCAGCAAAAATTGGTAGTAAAGGTAGTATACCCCCAGTCTTGGGCAATGGTATGATGCGTGGAATATTAATATTTTTTCTACCACCGTCCTTTACTACCTGTCTCGCTGCTCTTAAAGCTAAAGTAGCGTTTTTACGTAAACTGTTTTTATCTGATGTTTTAGTTAATTTTTTAACGCCGCTGACTACACCATTTTGAAAATTTATTTTACGATTTTTATGTCGACGATTACGGATACCCAAACCCATTTTCCTTTTGGCTTTCATGACAGTAGTAACAAACCAGGCTGCTGCTTTTTCACCTAAACCAGCGTCCTTGGATTTTACTCTTTCCCAAGCACGTTGTTCGAGCTCGTAGTCGGCTTTGTGTTGGTCTTGTAAATTTAAACTTTTACTATACGCTATATCGTGCGCTCGGCAACTTCGGTCGAGTTCGTTAATTCCAGGATCTCCTCTTGCTAATCGTTCACGGAGTCGAGTATTTGGCCCGCAATATTGGTAAGAAGGGAGATGAAGCTCCCGTTTCGTTAATTTACTGATAAACGAATGTGCACCACCACCGCCTTGTTTCAACCACAACATCTGATGGAACAATGACACTAATTATGCTGTGGTACTGTATATAACCAACAATAAACTAATAAAATAAAGAGTTTACAATGCGTCTTACAAGACAGCAGGTGTCTCTTCCCGTAGAGAACTTGGATGCATTAACATCCGTCTCTGGGGAGGCCGTGAGTATTAATAAACATGGAACTTTATTTCCTAACACTGTAAGGGCTATTATATGTGGACCAAGTGGAGCTGGTAAAACCAATTTGTTGCTCAGCTTATTATTCAACCCAAATGGCTTGTGGTTTGAAATGTATACGTTTATTCAAAGTCATTGTACCAACCTAAATATAAACTGCTTGAAGATGTAATTAAGAAAGTGAAGGGTGTAGGCTATTTTCCATACACAAATAATGATGGTGTAATCGATCCGTCCGAAGCTAAATCTAATTCAGTGTTTATTTTCGATGATGTTGCTTGCGATAAACAAGATAAAATTCGAGCATACTTTTGTATGGGGCGACATAAACTTGTTGACTGCTTTTATCTCTGTCAGACATATACCCGCATACCTAAGCATCTTATACGAGATAATTGTAATTGTATAGTGTTATTTAAGCAGGATAGAATGAATATGAGACACGTTTTCGATGATCACGTGACCCCAGATATGACTTTCGAAGAATTTGAAAAACTGTGTAGTGAATGTTGGCGAGATAAATACGGTGTGTTGGTAATAGTGAAAGATTTTGATTTAAATAAAGGACGTTATCGTAAAGGGTTTGATCAATATATAAATGTGAAATAAAGCAATATCTGTTAATACTAGTTCACTTGTTAATAGATGAAGACTTGTCACATTATAAATTATAAGGGTTGTAAAACTATAAGGTTGTACCGTACAAGGGCTATAAAACTACAAGGTTGTACCGTACAAGGGCTATAAAACTACAAGGTTGTACCGTGCAAGGGTTGTAAAACTACAAGGTTGTACCGTACAAGGGCTATAGAACTACAAGCAAGGGTTGTAAAACTACAAGGTTGTAAAATATGAAGTCTAAAAGAAATTTAGCTAAGTACAACCCCCCAAAGGTAGCATCACCCAACTTACAAAGGGAGAAACTATTAAAGAAAAAAATTTGTAACGCTTCGAAAGCTATAAGAACAAAGTATCTAGCTTTAAAGATGGGAAAGGCTGAGGAAGATGAAACCATAAGCAGGGTATTGAATCCTATTATAACACCGCTAGAAGATATTAGCAGGAAAGTATCTCACAGTAACATACCGACGACAACAACAACAACAACAGCAGCTCGCGTTAAAAAAGTCTATGAAACGAAAAAGCCTTCTGCAAGCTTTTTACCGGAGGAAATGGTAGGTGAAGTATTTTCTGAAAAAGAACCTGATGAGAGTGCTACGGCTGATATTCAAGAAGAATATGAAACTTTACTGAATTACAGCGAGCCTGTTATACGTCAGTTTTTAGAGCAATTCCCACCTCTAGCGAGATATTATATAGAAGGGTTTTTTTCAGATCGAGATAAATTTGATGAAAATTATGGAGCACGTTTCGATTTTAAAACGAATAAATTATCGATCGGTAATAAAGAATTGCTTATAGGAGCTAATAATGAATTCATTATTGATGGTAGACCTTATACAGGAACTAAAGGTTTATATGAGTTAATATTTCTGAAAAAACCTATTGGATATAATGATGCAGATTTAAAGAATTATAAAGAAATTCTAGAAATAAGTAGCGCACACAAACGTAATTATGTACCTGAAGAACGGATAAAAGGAAATAGGTATTTTAAATATGTAAGTGTTATAAAACCTCTATTTTCGGATATTATAGGAAGAACTACTAGAATACAATCGCAATCTAGCATTCCAACATTTTTACCATCTACTCCTTCTTTGAGACGGCGTCAATCATATTCAACGCCACCACGAGGGGGATTTGGTATGATGGTCTACAACGAAAAACCTATAGAGTACGTATATTGGGATGATGTGAATGAACTCGTTGATCGTTTAAAGCTATTAATAGCTTCAAAGTCTGCGGGTAATACGGATTCACATGATAATGAGATTGAATCCATAATTAGCGAACTTAAAGAAATTGGAGTGATTGCCTAAATCACTATCATTCTCACCATGAGTGTTGATAAGTTCGGTCGATCTATTTCATACACCAGTGATGGAGATACTCCACATTTATTTTCTCCATATAGACATGGATTCATATTTACCAATGATGGAAATATTGATGTCGAAAATTTAAAACTTTGTAACGTTCAACCTCCTACTCAGAATAACGATGTTGCTAATAAAAAATACGTAGATGACATCATAACAATGGAAAATACTAAAATATATGAAAAGTGTAAACAATATGTTGAAACAGATAATATAACGAGTGAGGCTACACGTAAGAAATACATTAATGATATTATATCAAAGTTAAAAGCAGATTTTGCTATAGCTTTTAACAATTTTGCTAATCAGTTTTACAATAGATTAGATGCCTCTGATAAAAAAATTAATGATATGGAACAAATATTAAAAGATATACCTCAACAGAAGATTATATTACTGACTTTAAACTCCGAAGCAGATAATATGAAAAAAATATTACAGGATGTGAGCAAGGAAATAAGGAATATAAAAAGTGAATATGTTATGAGTTCAGAATTAAATGAAAAAATTAAGATGCTGGTAAATGATAGAACAATGATAGTTAACGATTTATCACAAAAACATAACAATTTAAATACTAATGTAAATATAAACGCTTTAAATCTAGAGAAGATTTCCGAAACGCTAGTTCAAATGGAAAGTGATTTGAAAAATGTACAGCAACTTACAGAAAATGTTGAAAAAGGGAATTAAATCAATTTATATCTACAGCAGCAGTAAAACAAATAATGAGCTAATTTTACTTTTTAAAAATGAAGCGAAACCGATAAGTTACATCGTTTTAATTAAATAATTGTAGCATACATGATCATTATCAGTTGTAGTTTAACGTTCGATTGCTATCAACATGAGAGTAAAACATTCAAAAGAAAAAATTCAAGTTGTTAATGAGCTTCATAAGGCTATACGAAAAAATTTCAAACGTAGGCGTACCGTTATAAAAGGTCTGAATGATTTATGGCAAATAGACTTGGCTGAGATGGGTAATTATGCTCGTGAAAACAGAAATTTTAAGTATATTCTAGTAGTGATCGATTGTTTCTCAAAATTTGTTTGGACCAGACCTGTTAAAACTAAATCTGGGGAGGAAATAACGAAAATTCTTGCCGACATATTTGAGAAAAGTAGGAAACTCCCTAAAAACCTACAATCAGATCAAGGTAAAGAATTTTACAATATTCATTTTCAACATTTAATGAAACAACATAGCATCAATCACTATAACACATATAGCGTAAAGAAAGCTGCCATAGTTGAGAGAGTGATAAGAACTCTTAAAGAGAAATTATTCAAATACTTTAGCTTAAACGGTAAATATAGATGGTTAGATGTGCTTCCGGAAATAACTGATAATTACAACAAACAAAAACATAGTACAACTGGTGTGAAACCATGTGAGGTAAATAAGAAGAATGAAAAAGAAATTTTAAAATCCTCCTATAATCACATTAAGTTGGCGACAGGTTTGAGAAAATTTAAAGTTGGAGATATGGTTCGCATTAGTAAGGTTAAGCATGTATTTGAAAAAGGATATACCCCGAACTGGACTGTGGAATTATTCAAAGTTGTAAAAGTTCGTAACACTAACCCAATTACGTATATGTTGCAAGATGATAGAGGAGCGGAAATAAAAGGTGTATTTTATACTGAAGAACTACAGAAAGCTAAATACCCCGACATCTATCTAGTTGAAAAAGTATTACGTAGACGTGGTAACAAGGTTTTTGTTAAATGGCTAGGGCTTGATAATTCTCATAATAGTTGGTTGGATAATACAAATATGTTTTAGAATTTGTGTTTCGAATTATACGCATTTAAATGATAAAATGTTTCAGACCGCTTGTTGTAACTAAAATTGTATTGATTCTTATGAAAAATACACACAAATCTTTTGTTATGAGGGGCCTTTTGAAATACCGGAAACAAATTTAACTAGAGTTTGAGATAAAAACATAGATAAAAACATATATAAGCAGTACTTTAAGAATGATCATCATTAAAGTTAAAAAATGACTGAGTTAAACACTCCTAGTTCGAGTCCTACGTTCTCCGAAGAAGATTTCGATTTTAACCATGAAATTGATAAAATTACCGAGCGGTATAGACTAGCTGTACAAAATGAAGAAAAATATATATATGAAAATTCTTTTAGTGTAGATAACTCAATATATAAAATAATAACCGGTTTAAGTGAGGCAAGAAACTACATTCCGGCTGTAAGAATATTAATGACTACCAGTGAAATTATCAATAAAACTACTCATGTTTCCTTTAATGAAGAAGAATGGTGTGACTTTATTACTTACCTTAAGGAATTGTTTAATGAATATTTTAAAAATACTGAAACATCAGAGGAGGTGATTGAAATAAAATTTTCAAACAACACCCTCAGCACATCACCATTTATGGATAACAAAATGTTGAAGATAACTAATGGCTTTACCACCTTTTATCTATCTGAGAATACTACACAGGAGTTTATAAAAATTGATAAGCTTATTATATCTAATATGTATGTATTGCATAATTTAGATTTTGCTGGATTTTATAATAATTTTTTAAATGTTACTAATAATATATTATGTGAATCTAATTATGAGTTATGTTCAGAAAATGTTATGCAACATTTATGTGATTTATCACCATATTCTACTCACATGTATTGTATACGTGAATGTTTATTTGTAAATAGAAATAAGGTTCTGAATGATTTAGATAGAAAAATTCATATAAAACAGGTTTAAATAAATATAAATAAATTGATATATGTTGTTTTATTGTATGTAATACTATATTATAACAATATATGTAGTTAAGCTGCCATCCGAGTTTATTTCCACCCTCCTCACCAAATTGGTCCGTGCTGGTGGTGGTGGCGGTGGTGGTCGTGGTGGTGGTGTCAGTGCATGGTCCTCTTCATCGAGAACGCTTTAATAAAAAGAAAAAAGAGAACTTTGTTAAAACTTGTTATAGACATGCATTTTTTAATTAATATATAGACACACCTACCATATATTTGGATCATTTAAAATCACGCAGTGGAAAGGTGGCTCAGAGCTGTAAAGAAAATAATCATAAAATAACCATAATCATAAATTAATCATAAAAAATATTACCATTCGCCTAAAGGTATCACTTTCGGTTCCGGATATGGTGATGATATCATGGCCTCTTTACAAACTAAAAATTTGTTTTTATGGCTTCTGTGCCACTCTATGCTCCTGGCACAGAAACAAAATATTCTTTGACACACCGAACAGAATTTACTCTCATTCGGTGTATCGATGGGGAGGAGCATCGGAGGAGAGTCTGCTTCCTCAGTAAGACTATAATAAAGGAATTATATTTAAACTATGTCTGTTAATTTCTACTTTTATACACTTACTCATCCATTAATATATCATCTTCCTTATTCTCCCAATCATCACTGTCATCACCATCGACAGCGCTGGCTGGTGAATATGGATTCCTAGTGCAACTGAAATAAAAGTAATTTATAGTCAACTTTTAATACAATAGTAATTACAAATCACTTACTTATCTAAATCTATAAATATGGGTGACGAAAAATTACAATAGCAATACATATGCCCACATGTGGTGCATAGTTCTGCTACATCTCCCTCCTCCTCCATCAATAAGTCGCTATAATAAAAGACATTTTATTTAAACTTAAAACTTCACCTCACTTATCACAAATATTACACACATACACTTACTTTTCAAACAAATACCTCTCCACATCAAGAGGTGGAGTTAACCTGTTAGTTAATTCAATCAGTTGATTGTAGCTGTGAAGCATTTTTTCTTTCACTATTAGGTGTACTGGAAACTGAATGTAAGTAGACATGTTCTACTATTATATATATAACCAGAATCCCCCGCGAAAACAATATCTGGAGACCGGAAAAAAATTTAAAATGGACAAACTTGATAAGCATAACCCCAATCGAGTGATTACAAGAAACGTTAGTTGTGATAAAACTTTATAAAACCCACAAGTAGAGGAAATAGATTATTTTGAAAGGAAAGACCATGATGCATGAATGGCGGATGTGATAACACATTATCTGAGAACCACAAGCAATCTGAAAGGAAAAGGTCATGATACATGAATGGCGGATGTGATAACACATTATCTGAGAACCACAAGCATAACAATAAAAATTAATTAGCACTGCTATCAAATACGCGCGCAGAACACATTGCGATAAATAATAGTTTGTTATAATAAAGTCATTTTAACTTTATACAAAGTAAATACCCCCAGATGCATTGAAGAGGTGCAGGTTTATAAATAGTAGATTGCACAACAAAAATTTCATAGTACTTTTCTAACATTAGACCCAACAAGTTGTGCTTGAAATCAACTCACATAACTGAAGTAAACAGTAAGTTTTGTAATTTTTTAAATATTTTATTTATTTTTTTTGTAATATTTTTGTACATTATTTTTTATTATATTTTAGTGAATCTAAGTAAAATTAACGAAGTAACGAATATCCGCAGGAAGAACATAATAAAATTAAAGGACTTACCGGAGAATATTCCCTTGCCCATTATTGGTGTAAAAATAGTCAACACAAAGTATGGAAAATCAGCGTTAACTGAACTCGAAGAAAGCGTAGTATTCTTACCGCAGCGAGCTGTACCTGCTATCGAAGAAAACATTCAAAACTTCGTACCGAAGAAATACTCATTAGTCTTCAAAGGACTAGTTGATTGCAACAAACCAAATAAAGCTGTGAACTTTGAAATACAGGAAACTAACCATTAAACTGTAAATTTTCGATTTTTATATTGCCCTAAGGTAAGGTATTTTAAAAGATATGTATGAAGATATTATTAATATTTTTCAAAAAGCTTTGATTGTACTTACACAAAATTCAAATATAATTGAAAAAGAACGATGGATTAAATTTGCTAAGAATAATATTAGATTACTTAATAGAGCTATTAAAAATGGTGATATTGTTCCTGGTACTCTTAAAAAATTTGAGTCAGCTCTAAAATATTTACGATATTTTCAAGCTAGAGTAAAAAATATTTTATTACCAAACCATATTGGGGAGGGCTTAAAAAAAGAAAAAAAACGGAGAAGTGATTGGGTTAAATGGGAAGATATTCAGTCTGCATTTAAAAATAGAATTCGAACCAGTATTATTTTAAATTTAAAACATAAAGATGTATCTAACTTTTTTAGTGATGCATTTTTTCTTTTCAAAACACGAATTAACAATGTTTTAAAATCAATGAATTTAATTAAAGTTAATGCAGTTTTTTGTTCAGAATTTATATTGAAAAAGGCTGATAACGAAATTTTAGAAATCAAGTTCTTTCCAACAAAAAATCATATTATTGATCGTGGTACAAATTTACGTGAATGGTTTGATACATTTGTTATCGATAAAATTAAAAATAAACTTGAAGAGTTTCAGGAATCCGGGAGCGGGGGAGCATTTTATAGTATAATTGGGTTAGAAATAAATATTAATAAGTATGAAGTAGGGTCTGGAGTATCATCATATATAAGGTTACCAGAAAAAATTGTTAGAAAACAGGCTTGTGTTAACATAAAAAATTATGATGATAACGCCTGTTTTGCGTGGGCGGTAGTATCTGCCCTACATCCAATTGAAAAACACTCTGATAGAACTTCTTCATATCCACATTTTTCAAATGTATTAAATTTAGAGGGAATAGAGTTTCCAATGACCATAAATCAAATTTCTAAATTTGAAAAAATTAATAATATTTCTGTTAACGTATTTGCTTTGGAGATGGATTCTAAAAATAATTTTAGCATCGTACCAGTTTGCCTTACAAAACATAAACTTAACAAACATGTTAATTTGCTCATTATTCAAAATTCATATTTACCAAAAAATGATTATAATGATGACGAAACTTTAGATATTTATAATGAAGATAATTTACAAACACAATATCATTATTGTTGGATTAAAAACTTATCAAGGCTAGTTTCAAAACAAATTGGTAAGCATAATAGAAAGTTATTTATTTGTGATAGATGTTTAAATTATTTCGTTACGCAAAACAATTTGGATGCTCATAGTATTTTTTGTGAACAACTAAATAACTGTAAGATTTCTTTTCCATCTGAAAAATTTATAACTTTTAAGAACTACTGTTATCAGGAAAAAGTACCTTTCGTTATTTATGCTGATTTTGAATCAATACTAATTCCTTTTAGCGAGAATCAAAACGTAGTTAAAAACACTAGTAGGTATCAAAAACATGAAGCCTACAGTGCTGGATATTTTTTAAAATGTTCCTATAATAATGATATCTCATATTATAAAAGTTACCGTGGAGATAATTGTACGGAATGGTTTGCTAATGAGATGGATGGTATTGCTAAATACGTTAATTCTATTTTGAAACATACAGAGCCCATGAATGTTAACGTTAGCCTGAAAGATGCTTCTTCTACTTGTCATATTTGTAAAAAATCATTTAAACCTAATGATAAAATAGTTAGAGATCACTCGCATATTACTGGCGATTTTAGAGGTTTTGCTCATTCCCAATGTAATCTGAATTATAAAAATTCATTTATAGTTCCTATTATCTTTCACAATTTATCTGGATATGATTCACACTTCCTAATAAGGGATTTGGCAAAACGAGACCGAGTAACTGTTTTACCAATTAATAAAGAAAAATATATTTCGTTTACTAAACATGATAAAGAAACAAATATTAAGTTTCGCTTCATCGACTCATTTCGATTCTTAAGCTTTTCACTAGAAAAATTAGCATCATTTCTCAATAAAGACAAACTAGTTAATCTTAAAAATGAATTTGCTAATTTAGATGCGGAAAAATTCGATTTACTTACAAGAAAAGGAGTGTTTCCTTATGATTATATTGACTCGCTTCAAAAATTAGATGAAACTAAGTTACCACAAATAGAAAACTTTTATAATCAGTTAAACGATGAAAATATTAGTGAAAAAGACTACATTCATGCGCAAAAAGTATGGACATCTTTTAATTGTCAAAATTTAGGCGAATATTCCGATTTATATTTAAAAACAGACATTATTCTTTTAGCTGATGTTTTCGAGCAATTTAGGCAAAGCTGTTTTGAACATTATAACCTTGATTGTGCTTTTTATCATACACTTCCGGGCTATACTTGGGACTGCATGCTTAAATATACGAAGGCGAAATTGGAAACGATACAGGATGTTGATATATTGTTATTCGTTGAAAGAGGTATAAGAGGCGGTGTTAGTCAGTGTAGCAATAGGTATTCCGTTGCTAATAATAAATATATGTCCAATTATAATTCAGATGAACCATCAAAATATCTAACGTATTTTGACGTTAATAATCTGTATGGGTGGGCTATGTGCCAAAATTTAGGGTACGGCGGATTTGAGTGGGTAAATAATTGCGACAATTTCAATGTTTCTGAAATATCTGACGATTCTCCTGAAGGGTACATACTTGAGGTAGATATAAAATATCCAGAATATCTCCATGATTTGCATCGCGATTTACCACTTTGTCCTGAACACCGAGTACCACCGGGATCAAACTTATCTAAATTGATGACCACTCTGTACAATAAAGAAAAGTATATTATACACTACAGAAACTTAAAACAGTGTTTGAAGAACGGACTTATTCTGGAAAAAGTGCATCGCATCCTCAAATTTAAACAATCTGCATGGTTAAAACCGTATATCGATTTAAATACAAAACTAAGAGCTCTATCAAAAAATGATTTTGAGAAAAACTTATTTAAACTTTTAAATAATGCCGTTTTTGGGAAAACTATGGAGAATATACGGAAACATCGCATTGTAAAACTCATTTCTAAGTGGGAGGGTCGATATAGTGCAAAAAATTTGATTTCGAGACCCAATTTCCATAGTACTACTATATTTGATGAAGATTTAATAGCTGTTGAAATGAAAAAAACTCATATTATTTTTAATAAACCTCTGTACATTGGTATGACCATTCTAGATATCTCAAAAACATGCATTTTTGATTTCCATTATGACTATATGTTAAAAAAATTTAGCCCAAATGTTTGTAAATTACTTTATACTGACACAGATAGTTTGATTTATGAACATACATGTAATGATATTTATGAAGAAGTTATTAAGAAAGATATTGAACATTTTGATACTAGTGATTATGCTCCAGACAATCTTTATAATATACCGCTGGTAAACAAAAAAGTTGTTGGCCTAATGAAAGATGAAAATAACGGTGCTATAATGACCCATTTCATAGGTTTACGTTCAAAAATGTATACTTTTTTGGTCCAGAAAAATGAAAAGAAAAAATGTATAAAAAAATCTAAGGGGGTAAAAAATGATATAATTAAAAATAAATTAACTTTTAATGATTATCTAGACTGTTTACTAAATAAAACAACTAAATATGCAACTCAAAGGAATATAATATCACATGCTCATAATGTTTATTCCATCAAACAAAATAAAGTAGCTTTGAATTCATCTGATAATAAACGATATTTGTTAAAAGGCTCTCATGACACCTTACCTTGGGGCCATTACTCTATAATGGATATTAATATTAAGTTACACTGATCAATGTATTTTTTTCAGCCTGCTAAATGTATATTTCATAGTTCTGTAATAAACATGTATTAAAATATTTTGTAACAGAGAGAAGTGTATTATAAACTTCTTTTTTATTATTTTGTATAACAAATCATTTAATAATACTTAATGGAATCTTTACCAGACCATGTTAATTTTATAAGTCTAATTTTTGTATTTGCTTTGGTAACCATTACTTTAAGATAATAAAAAATATATATATAACTTTATGTCTTTTTTTTTATATAATGTTGGGGTTGGGTTTGGGTCTAATGTTAGAAAAATACTATGTAACATATTTAACAATAATAAAGTTATAAAACTTTATTGTCTTTTTTTTTTTATTTTTAATCTAACGCTCTCCAAACTGAGTTTTCTCAGTAATGTGTGGTAATTTTTCTTAATACTACTTAATCTGTGGCGTCACACACTTGAGCAGCCTCCGGGCCTTGAGGATCTAAACTTAAATAACGCTGCAATAAAACGGTGGGTATCGGTAGCCTCCTGTTGTTACAGGATGTGGTTTTCCGCTAAAACTGTAACGTCACCGCCACCATGTTCTTTTTCCCTCTGCCATCTTTCAACGTCATGATTTTTTTTTCCTAATGCCACCATCTTTTCGCCCGCCATCTTTCTTTTTCCCCGCCTGTGGATTAAAACCGTTCAGTTTTCCGTCCGACTTACGCCCTGAAACGTCTCCGCCCTCTGCCAGAACGCCATGTTTTTTTTTCCCGCCCCCACCCGACCCCCGACGCCATCTTGTTACAGGATGTGGACGTTAATACCGCGACCGCCGCCCTACCTCTGCGCCATGTTTTTTTCCCGCCCTCACCCGACCCCGCCCCCCACCGACGACCCAGAGGCCGAAGACTCCGACGACAATGACCAGAGGGTGCACAATGGACACTCCCGATGGACACATGCCATCCACTTCGCTGTCACGGCACTTCCGGTCCCGTACCCGCTTTGCTTATCTACTTATGTACATCTTGATTTTACAGAAGGGCACAACAAATCACTTTCGAGGTTATGGTATTGTCATAGTGTGGGCGAGGGGACATCGGGTTTGAGGGAAGACGCATCTAAAACAACTAGCGTCGCCTGCCGGAGGGGGACACTTCGTTGCCATTGCCTAAGCACAGAGAAATAGGCCGGTGTCATAGGTTTGCTCCTATTTGTCCACTATCGACCTGTCACAATTATTGACCTATTGAATCATGACAGCCAAAGTGGCGCGCAATTCAAACCCTGAGCTCTTATTGCAACACCCTCTATAAATGGAGGTCCCTAATAACATGACTTAAAATTGTATTTGCCAATAATTTTGCTTTGTAACTAACCTCTTATAAAGTCATTAATATTTTTATTAATTTCATTGTAATACAAATCCAAAATGTTATATTTTCAATTTGTGTACAAGACATTTTCAATAAATACTTTTAATAATTTTACAAAATGTCTGTGTTCTATACTGAACAGATGTAGCTCCCAACATATCATCCTTGTGAATTTGCACTGATCGTTATTAATTAACCTCATTGTTTCGCCTCTTTGATTTAAAATGTATTATGAAAAATACTTTGAGGTTTATCTCGTAAACATTCTTTCCCACCTACACACCTCAACTTACGAAGCCTCCTTGTGGGTAGTCATATGCTTTCTCATGTAGCCCTTCCATTTTCCTACGTACGGACAGAGTGGACACTTGTACGTTTCTATTTCCGAAAGACTTTTGTGCTTCAGCATATGGCTCTTGAGATAATCCTTTCTCTTCGCTTTATATTTGCAGAGATCGCACTCGTACATCTCAATGTCCGAAGTAGCCTTGTGGGTCAGCCTGTGCGTCTTAATGCAATTGTTCCATTTGGTCTGGTAAGCACAGAGTTCGCATTTATACACGTCCACTTCTGAATGGTCCTTGTGAGTGAGCATATGCAGTTTGAGGCTGTACTTCCGTTTGGACGTAAAAGGGCAAAGCGTACATCTATACATTTTTATATCCGACACGTCTCTATGGATCAATATGTGTCTCTGCAGGTCGAACCTCCGCCTGCTCTCATAAGAACAAAGCGTGCACTTGTACATTTCCACTTCCGAGTCGTTCTTGTGTACCAGCATGTGTCGCTGTAGGTTGATTTTGCGTTTGGCCTCGTAGCTGCATAGAGTGCACTTGTGCATTATTATCTCCGAGGAGTCCTTGTGGATCAGGATGTGTCTCTCGAACAGGCGCTTGTGTATGTTCTTGTAGCTGCAGAACGTACACTTGTATACTTCCACTTCCGAAATGTCTTTGTGGGTCAGCGAATGCCTTTTAAGCCAACCCTTCCACTTGGTCTCGTAAGCGCAGCTTGCGCATTTATACACTCCCGCTTTCGACGTGCCTTTGTGGCCGGACATGTGTTTGCTAAGACTGTCATTGTGTTCCGTCTCGTACCCGCACATTGAGCACGTGTATGCTGCGTACTTGTACGCTTCCGTTCCCGGGACGTTCTTGTGCGTTGCCATATGCCTTTTGAGGTGGGACCTCCATTTTGTGGCGTACTTACACAGCGAACACTTGTAGATTTGTACTTCTGAAACTTTCATATGGATTAGTATATGCTGTTTTAGATTACACTTATATTTTGTTTCGTAATTACAAAATGCACACTTATACAAATTTACATGTGAAGTATCGTTCTGATTTTCATCATCTGTTTCTCTGAAATCTTTATTGTTTAACAAAACTTCTTCCTCTTTAATGTCTACTACTTCTTCCATTTTAATTGACTCATTAGATTGCATACTTTCCATATCATTAGAACACGTCGACTTTCTATCATTCTCATGTACCTGCGTATCCCCATCATATGAACACTTGTACATTTCCGTTCCCGGGACGATCTTGTGCGTTTCCACATGCCTTTTGAAGTGGTCCCCCTCTTTTGTGGCGTAATTACATAGCAAACACTTGTAGATTTGTACCTCTGAATCTTTCTTATGGATTAGCATATGCTGTTTTATATTATACTTATATTTTGTTTCGTAATTACAAAATGCACACTTACACAAATTTACATGTGAAGTATCGTTCTGATTTTCATCATCTGTCTCTCTGAAATCTTTGTTGTTTAACAAAACTTCTTCCTCTTTGATGGCTACTACTTCTTCCTCTTTGACGTCTACTACTTCTTCGTCTTTGACGTCTACTACTTCTTCCTCTTCGATGTCTACTACTTCTTCCATTTTAATTGACTCGTTAAATTGCATGCTTTCCATATCATTAGAACATGTCGACTTTCTTCCATTCTCATGTATCTGTGTATCCCCATCATATGAACACTGATCTTTAGACAATAAACGAAGTATATCGAAGGATTCAAGATGACCCATACTATTTGTCCCTTTATTTTTACAATATACGTATATTCTGCTTTCCACATTCAAGCAGATCCTTAAAAGCTCAAAATAATGCTCTAAACCCTCTTTACAAAAATTACATATCACAGGATCATTGGTAATATTGATATCCTAAAAAGAAAATCACAAGAATGAATAAGAAGTATATAATAATTAATAAACCCCGGATAAGACTGAGGACATTTCAAAGTCGGACTTATACGTATTCTGAAATATCTATTAGAAATACAAATACTGTAAAGAAATATCACAATCTTATAATAAATTATACAACAAAACATTTCATGTCAGTAGCTTGTCCACACTCATTTTGGCTCATTTTGTTTGTAATGTAAATTAACTGCTTACATAAATTAGTAGAACATCAACCAACAATTTTATATTAAATAAAATTTATTCATTGACCGCCTTCTACCTGCTGCTCAATTTCTTTCGCTAGAAATATTGAAAGTATTGTTGGAGGTGCATTGCGCTATATGCCAATAGTAAAGGTATGCGAGGGCGGGGCAAAAGAAATATCTGCGGGGATGACCGATGACGCCACGCCATGCGATTAGTTACTGTGATATTTGTGAGTGGTGTGTGTTTGCACACAACTCGAGACTGCCGTAAAATTTTGATTTGCGTACGGTATTACATACGAACAGTTACAGTGCATGACAATTTGACAATAAGTATTTAGTTCAGATAAGCAGCGGCGGCGGCTATTCCGGTGAAGTCGGTGAAGTGCCTCTTCACCAAAGAAATTGAGACTGAGATTTCCTTTTTTAATATATTTTTGAGATATATAATTATGTCTTTAATATGTACATTAAAATAAATTTTGTTTAAATAATAAAACCTATTATATTTTTATGTCAAGCATAATATGCCGCTATGATTCTAAAAACACTGTGTTTACATTGAAACGTCCTTTAAATCTTCAATAGTCCATGCGCGCGTTATCGATAATATAAATAACTCGCAGGTGAAGAGATGAAAATCAAGTGCCCTCAAATATGCACTGTTGCAGCGGGTTGCCATGGTAACGTGACGTCAAGCAATAGCCTACGTCGGTTTAGTTGGTCTTCTTCCGCCACCTAGGTGAAGAGTTTCCCAAGATTTTATAGGGTATCTGCACAGTGGACTTGCATCTATTTAATGTACTGAAGTGCGGTCTGTTTTTGAATTGGAGCGATTTATTGAATTTGCGCTGTTTTCATCATTTTTAGACTTGCTTTCTTGATTTTAATGTGTTGATTGACCAACTGAGTGATCGTATAATTAGTGAATTTTCAACTTTGTTAGTAACAATATGAAATGAAATAATAATTTACATTATTTATAATGAATCCAGTTAACGATATTACTTGTAATTTGTTGGAAACACCGTTCTGTCACTGGAAAGACGATGATAAGAGAAATGTTTTACTGGAAGGAAGACCTACGACTGTTTTATCAATATTCGCCAAAAAAATATTAAGAAATCTGGTAAATCTTATAACGTAAATTTTAAATCTGCTTGGTTCACAAATTATAAATGGTTATGTAGCAGCCCAGCAATAGTAAATAGCAGGCCCTATTTACTATTTTCTAATAAACAATTGGTTTAGAACAGGAATGGATTTGTAGATATTTTAAATATTACGAGGGCATTATATAAACATATCGATTCTGCCCAGATATTCTATATGATATCCTACAGAAAGAATCATTAGATATTAATTATTGCGTTCATCAAATAAAACAGACACGCGAAATATTGAACAAAAAGAGAAATGACGACTTTTTAAAGACAATTTTTAATAAAGCAAGGAGAATGATGGAATTAGAAATTACAAAAGGACAATACGCTGGTCCTTCTAACGAAGCCATTAGTACAATATATAAAGCATCTTTTTATGAAATATTGGACCATATTCAATAGAAATAGACGTCGGGTTCAGGACTGCGAAAAGTTCAAATTTATTTGCCTCGCTGATACTGCAAAATTTGAACAATATAGCTCGTGCTTCCCTTCTAATGCTTTTGAAAATTTCGAACAATTTTATGGAAATATATTTACCAAACATCGATAACTTAAAAAACGAACTTTGCCTGTTATATAGTGATGAAAGTTACAGAACTATACCGCTGCATGAACTGCTCAAAAAACGGAACGAATACAAAGACATTTTTACAGAAGCTTACAAACTGTTTTGTATAATTTTATCTATCCCATCAACAAATGCATCAGTGGAAAGAGACTTTTCGTGTCTTAAACGTATAAAGACGTATTCAAGAAATACCATTTCCCAAGAAGAAATCTTTAGCAACTGTTTCTATCGAGAGAGAATTGTTAGAGCTAAAGAAGGATCAGCATTTTGTGAAGATATAATAGATAACTACGCCTCACTAAAAGATCGAAGAATTGATTTGGTGTACAAAAATTAGATGTCTTAAGATAAATTAATCTACTTTTTTCTAACTGTTTACATATCCTTACTCTTCACCTATTTTCTAACCCGCGAGTCGCCACTGATAAGCAGTAGAAGTATCCACTATTTATGTATGCAGAAGATAAGGATAAATATTTATGGGTTTCTGGCGATGAAACCACAAATGGCTGCGGCTTGCATGTGGCGAATGTAGTTATAAGAGAAATGAACAATATATCGGCAAAGCAATCACATGTGATAGCATCAAAAATATTGACGAAGACGAATGCTGAAACCATTGCAAAATTAGTTGATGAGACTTATCGGCTTGTCGACTTTTGAACGGAACCTATAATTACGATATGTTATATATTACGTGCCTAGCGCATGGCCTTCATCGCGTAGAAGAGGCAATCCGTGGCCGTTATCCGAAAGTCGATCGCATGATAGCGAATGTCAAACACATGTTTTTAAAAGCCTCGCAAAGAGTGGCATTATTCACAGAAATGCTTCCCCACACACACACACTTGTCTCCAGCGCCTGTAATAACCCGCTGGAAAACGTGGATTGAGGCTGTTTCATATTATTACTGTAATTCTGAGAATATCACCAGGATACTACAACAGTTGGGTCCAAATGATGTTATTGCTATCGCGAATGTGTAACAGACTTTAGCGGATCCAGCCATTCAACAAAATTTGGTGTATATACATGGCTACTGTTCACGCATACCAAAAAGGCATTGACAAGTTCGAGAAAAAATACAGAGATGAATTTTCAATAGTGAAAGCTATAAATGTTGTTTGGGATCTGTGGCAGTATATTTCTTTCATTTGGAGGGGGATACGGCGAAGGCTATAAATTACCATATTACTAATTAAGAATGAAACATTTGCTGCAGTTCTGAATAACAACCTGGGTTTTTCTACTATAGCAGTTATAGTAGACATTTTACAGCAGAAAGAAGTTCATATCACTAATCCAGAAATCGATAGGAAGGCTCCATACTATTCATATTTCTGGTATGCTCCGTTAACTTCTATTGATGTAGAACGGTCATTTTCACATTATAAATGGATATTTACTGACAGACGTCGTTCGTTGACTGTTGAACATTTAGAGCAGCTACTAATAATTTACCCATCTGATAATACTCATAAATAGTGTGATGTTACTTTGAAGAACTACTGTGTTGTCCAGATGATTTTATCAATACGGTGACGTGATAACTTACCCTGTCCCTGGACCTGATTACACATTTTTAGGAATACAATTAAAAGTTATCATTTGTTCCTAAACGATCACGCAATGAATGGTAAACTAATACGTGAATAATTGTGATATGTAATCTGCTCTTGATTGTAAGTCCGCCTCTGTTATTTAAGTCATGTCGGCAGTCAAATCCAGAGTTTAATCATCAATATATGTCCTTACCATTTCCGGTATAAAAGTTGGCAGCATTTCCATGTAGAACGTGTCTTTCATTAAGCTCTCTATGGAAACCCAGTTACTGTCGTCCAACAAATTCATACAGAGTCGACATATATTATTTTCTTTAAAAGATGTTTGAATATTTTTGTTTTTATAGAATATTTCCTTCACTTCAAATTTTGTCTCTTCTTTGTCAAAAGTGAAAGAGACTATGCTTTTCTTTATACGAATACAATTCGATTTAAAATAGAAAGATTTCTGGACAATACTTGCACATTTCCGACATATGACGGAGTTCTTAACCATATCCAGATCCTAAAAACATCAATGTCATTATATAAAACATAATTGTACATTCATTATTGGTTTTTTTCTCGAGCACTATGTTAGAATACTTAGAAAATATTAAAATATTTTTCAAATGAGTAGCAACTTGAGAAACTTACTATGCCCACCAACAGAACGTCCAACATTTCCCTCATAATCCGATTTATTTCTACAAATCCACATTTTTTTATTTTAAAACAAAGTCTACAAAACTTATTTTCATCCATGTTCGTATTAGTCAACTATAATTATAGCATAATTACAACAGAAAAATAACACAATTCATTAGTTGGTCACGTTGGTCGTTTGGTCAAACATAAGAAGTAATATTCTTCTTCTTCCTAAAGTTACTGTTTACCACTGAATATATACAAAGACAAACTTTGGCATTTATATATAAATTGAGTTCATGGAATACATAGACCGCATGTCAGTCGTGGAAGGTTAAAACAAAACCGACAAATGTCTTGTATTTCTATACTCATTTTGAGCTCTAGCTGTATCAAAACACCGACAAAATAACGATATAATCTTCTTCCCCTTACCCTGGTTCAGTGAAGTGTAGCTAATTTCATTTCGCTCAAATGCAAATACAAATCAAACCCCCTACAATTACCCTTAATCAAAATATAAACAATTTGCTATTATTTTAATTGGAGAAATCGCGTCCTGAAAGTTAGGGCTTTCGTTTTCTTTGGCCGATGAGTATTTATTTGATTGCCGAACGTTATTACGACCAGCACGAAAGCAGTGAATATACCGTCGAATGAATTTCACTTTAATATTTTTTTGAGATATTTGAAGGAGAAGAACTACCAACATTTCTAACCATACTTTCGTAGTTCCACAGGAAAAATGGATATTAAAAAAGAAAACATTGAAATTTGTGACTTGTGCCTCAAATCTTATGATACATATCAAACAGTAGACGATTCCTCGAAGAAAATGATGGCGATACAGTTAAATCCTGTAAGATAAATTATTCAAGCATTAATTGTATTGATATTCCCTGATATCGTTTTAGAACATACCAGTTTCTCAAGAACTTGTTATATGTGACAGTTGTCTGGAAGACGTACAAAAACATTTCAATTTTAAATCAGCATGCATCCACGTTGAAGACTACATTAATTCACTTACAAAAACTAAAAATGTTAAAATGGATTTAACCGAAGTATATTTAAGTAGAAATGATGGTGACATTAAAGAAAGGCTAACTGAAGAACACACTGCCTGTCGATTATGCTTAAAATTAATAAGACATGACTGTTGTATATCGCTCGTTAACGAAACAAAGGATGTAACATCACTACATATATTATTAAGTAAATATCTTTCAGAATTGGTAAGTATAATAATTTCCTTTAAAGCAGGAGATATACAGAAACATTATTTCATCAGAATTTAAACATCACCAAAAATCCTGTGATTTGTACCTCATGTAACGCCCTTCTACGAGATTATTCTTGTTTTATGGAGAAATTCTTGAATATAAAAGAGGAAGTAAACAGTGAACGTAAGTTTGGGTCTACAATCAAAGGGGATGAAATCTCATTAAGTTGTCAATATATAAAACAAAACATGAAGTCTGAAAACGACTTTAATTTGGAAGGAAATTGTGCGAAAGTGGATCTTTGTGGGGAGATGAAAATCGAAGAGGACTATCTGGATATTACTGATAAAGAAGGAATAGAGGTTAAACATGAGGATATTGAATTAAAAAATGTGAACAGGTAATCGTAGTCAAATCAAATGTGCATATATATATATATATATATATATATATATATATATATATATATATATATATATATATATATATATATATATATATATATATATATATATATATATATAAAAGTATAATTAAGTAGGTTTGTTATCAATTAAACCAATTTTTCCTCATAAATACACTTTTCAGCATTGAAGATACCTCAGATGACCGTACACAGCCAAAGGTAGCTTTAAATGCACTCCCAAGGGTCACGTACCATTGTCTAACCTGCTCTTATGAATCTCAAAACAACCACCTACTGAGGAGACATGTGAGGATGCACGGGACGGCCAAGTTCCGGAGAATGTACCACTGCAACGATTGCCCGTACACTTGCGTGGGAAAGAACCACATCGACAAGCATCTGCGGTCTCACGAAGGCGGCAAACCAATAAAACAGTACAGATGCCGCGAGTGCAACTATAAGGCCAACGGCAGGCAGTGGCTCAAACAACACATGCTAACTCACAGGGACGCGTCTCAAGTTGCGGTATACAAGTGCCCCGACTGTGAGTACGAGGCCGAACACGAACTGGCGCTGGCGGAACATCGCCTAGCTCACCGAGAAAGTTACAAGTGCGCCCTCTGCCCGTACGAGACGAAACGGAAGAGGGACCTTCAGAGACACATACACGTCCACGCTCCTAAGCCCAAGCCACAGAAGCCGAAGGCGGCACCACATATGTTCAAGTGCAATGTTTGTAATTACGAAACAAAGTATAAGGGTACGTTCGATAGGCATCTGCTAGTACATGCGGACGATTCAAAGGTAACATGGTACAGTTGCGAGGCATGCGTACATAAAACAAAGTACAAGGTGGGGCTAAAAAAGCACATGAAGTTGGTGCATGGCAAAGGCCAGATTAATACCGAGGTAGTGGAAGTAAAAGGAGAGCCCGACTGGGACAGGTAATGTTTTTTAATTTAGTTATTTAAAGACAGGTATGTTATGAATTGAGTATTACTATATATCAGCCAGAAAAATCCGTCAATGAGAATCAAAATTTGATCATTAAATTCAAGGGGAAATTAACTTTTTCTATTATAAAACAATCACCTATTTTTTATATTATTGCATTGCACTATTCAAAAATGAATATGTAAATCAATGTACCAGGTGATTCAAGACACGTCATGTAAATGATAGTTTCTTTGAGTAAGTCGGGAACGGTCAATAAAAATGTAAATTGGGTAATTATACAGAAGTGATAAAGTCTTGAAAATGCTTACCAAATTTTTCCTACCCCCCTATTTTCGAGGGTGCTGAACACGAATCTGGTTTCATTTCATCCGCTCGGACACAGTTTTCGAGAAAATGGATTTTCCACTTTTCCACAATACATGCCACTTTCCTTATCAAATAATTTTCACTTCACACTACGTAGATAGCTGATATTAATACCAGTAGATGCTACAACACTTCCTTTATACATATCTTATATTAAACCGTCATAAAACCTATTATTCATTACGATTTTCTTCATTTCCTTCAAATGTTTACAATTCCGATACAATTGTCGTCCATTGTAATATTTTTAATCGTGCGTCCTCTATATGAAACCACATGTACTGATTAGTCTATGGAGAGCTCCAAAAGTTAATGATGAATATTAACAACTAAATGCGCTGTTATTTTGAAGGAACCTAACCTAACCTAACTGTCTACTTATTATGGTTAGGTTAGGTTTCTTCAAAATAACAACATATTTAGTTGTTTTTATTCATAGTTAACTTTTGGAGCGCCCCCTATATTAATCAGTACATGTGGTTTCATATAGAGGGCGCACGATTAAAAATATTACAATGGACGACAATTGTATGGGAATTGTAAACATTTGAAGGAAATTATGAAAATCGTAATGAATAATAGGTTTTATGACGGTTTAATATATGCTATGTATAAAGGAAGTGTTGTAGCATCTACTCGTATTAATATGAGCTATCTAGGTAGTGCGAAGTGAAAAATATTTGATAATGAAAGTGGCATGTATTGCGAAAAAGTGGAAAATCCATTTTCACGAAAACTGTCTGAGCGGATGAAATAAGAAAACTGTGGTAAATATTTTCAACACAAGCACTTTATCACTTCTGTATAATTACCCTAAATTGTTCTTGATGTCGCAGCGATTTCGTAATTCCGGCCAAAGCTTTCAGTGCGTGTGTTTTCTAAGTATATTGTGGGGATTTAATAATCTTTGATGAGCTTTGCGGTTGGTAGTAAGCTATTATGAGCACATTAAAAAATTAGAAAAATTCAGGACAAAATCAGATAAATAATTAATGTAATAATATAATAATATTTAAGGAAGTTATTAGGCATATATTTAAGTATAATACAAAAAATTATTATCAAAAAATGTTCAAAAATACGACATCGGAGCCATTCTCGCGAGAAATGTCGAATTCAAGGCACTCTGCGCACTCAGTGTAATGTGCAAATTTTAATCTGGAAAGAAATCACTTAATCTACATGTTTATTGCCTGTGAAATACGTAGGTTAGGTTAGGTTAGGTTAGGGCATTCATTTGTTAATAAATAATGTTTAAATAAACTTATCGAAATTTCCGTACGTATTACAGTTTCGAATATTATATTAAAGATATTATTAAAAATTCGTATGATAATATTAACAATTGTTGGAGTATTGCTGCGTGCCGTTTTGAAAATCACGGGTCGAGGAAAATGCGTTTGAAGTTTTGAAATGTGTTATAAAATTTCCGATACTGGGTTGCTGAACAACCTCAACAAATTCACGAACAACCTCTGCATTCCGAAAAAGTTGCCGTATGGTGCGGTGTGTCTGCATTCGGAATACTAGGCCCGTACTTTTTTGAAGAAAATGACCGTACAGTGACTGTAACTTCTCAAACGGTATTTGGAAATGCTTCAAAATTGTTTACCTGCTGAATTGCAACGACTGGGGGTAGAAAATAACGTCTTATGTTTCCATTAGGATGGAGCAACAAGCTATACTGCGCGAATTCGCATGGCTGCTCTAAGAAACATGTTTCCTGGACGACTTATATCCCGACATGGTGATTTTAATTGGCCGCCGACGTCACCAGATTTGACCAGCCCTGATTTTTTCTTATGGGGATATTTGAAGTCTAGGGTTTTCGAAAATAGACCTCAAACGCTACAAGCTTTAAAAGACAAGATTACTCGAGAAATCAGAGCGATAAACCAGGAGATGCTGCTGCGAGTTACAGAGAATTTTCGATCACGACTTGATCAGGAATGTTTAGAAAAACGTGGTGACCATTTAAAAGATATTATTTTAAAAAAATAATTTTTGTTGTAAAACTGCGTTATATGTGTAATAAAAATATATGTTTTTGACCTTGGTCGTTTCATTAGTATATCCATAATAACACTATCAACCGTCAATACCCATTGCGCCACCCTATATATATGTAGAAATTTTCCCATTCGATTTTTTATATTAATTCCGATAA
Source organism: Rosalia funebris (assembly GCA_037954035.1). NCBI lineage: Eukaryota > Metazoa > Arthropoda > Insecta > Coleoptera > Cerambycidae > Rosalia > Rosalia funebris. The sequence goes on along the minus strand of JAZFAV010000019.1, from coordinate 4,986,546 downwards.
CTTTCATAGTCAACTCTCGACGTCATACAGTATATTTGTTCCAGCGATCCCAGAGACTCCGCAAGCGGCTCGCTTTCGGAGTCCTGCCCCGACAACTCGTTGCTCTCCTTGGACGCGACCTACCGCTGCATGACATGCCTCCACGAGACTAGGGATCTGCACGAGATCAAGCGACACATCAAAACCCACGAGAGGGCCCTCTACAGGAAAGTGCGCTACTGCAACGTCTGCACGTACAGCACCATCGAGAAAAGCAACATGATGCGGCATTTGTTGACTCACCAAGACGAGTCGGAGCTAACGTGGCTGCCTTGCCAGTTCTGCGACTACAAAGCCAAGGGCAAGCAGTGGCTGAAGCAACATCTGCTCGTCCACAAAGACCCGTCGGAGATAACGATGCACAAGTGCCCCAGGTGCAAGTACCAGACGCGCCACAAGCATTCTTTGGTGAAGCACGCGGTGGTTCATCGGTCCGACTCCGACGTCGAAGGCTACATATGCGCCCTATGCCCGTTCAAGACAAGGCACAAGCCTGCATTGTTGAATCATATGAGAACGCACGATAACAGCAAACTCGCTGGGATAGAGGCTGGAGGGATACAAGAGACGTAGAAGTGTAAATCGTAAGTCCGAGTGCTAATGGTACCTATAGAACAATGAGTTGTGCAAGGCTAATACCGAGCTGAAGAGTGGCAAGTTATAATATATGGTGTCTCAGTTGGAACTAAAGGATTTGAATTGCGCGCAATTTGCGTTCTGTCAAAGATAAGGCGTCGATATTTAACGACTGTTATCTACAAACCATACAACGTATGGCTAAATTCGTATTGGTATCGTATTGTCTAAATTGTCCATAATACGGGCACATAAAACTGGGTCTATTTCCCGAATAACACGTTCAATGTTTGCTTAGAGGTCATTGATGGTTGCTAGCTGGGTGGCGTACACTTTTTCCCTTGACCAAGAAGACTAGAGAATAAGGAGACATAGCTCCTCGAATAATCAGTGGTGGGGGTAGGGCGAAAAACGGCGCCAATATGGCAGCCTCGCGTAGAATCGCGCGGGATCTGCTCATGTGCGCATGCCGTTTATCCTCGTCTATCGCGGGTCTTCACTATTTAAATGTAGGGTTAGGGTTCTATTGTGCTCATGTAAACAGTAAACAATTTTTGCGTGCATTTCTTTACAATTGTTGTTTCCGAATTGTTTGGCGAAAACACGCTATGAAAATTGGGATACAGTATTTTCAGTCCTAAATACATAGTATGTACAAAAAATGATAGTTTTGAATGCTTTTCTTTTAGAGCAAGAAATCTTATTGCATTTTTCATCTGTCAATTATAATTTTCTTTTATGTCTGCGACGAGTAGGATGTCGATGATAATTTAGCTTTGTGGAAATGAAATAACATAATGAGCTTTTAGTCTAACGAGTTTTAATCATCCACAGGAAGATTACATATTTTAACCATGGCCACAAGTGGAATTGAAAATGTCGAACTGCGATCACTTTTGCATGGGGAAATGAAGAAGTGTTCGATCTCGGAAGGAAATATTTTGTTTGAAAGTTTACAAAGTAACAGACACTCCATTGAATTGCCAAGCGAAAAATGGTATGCTGAGTCTGGTTTGGACGCCAATTTAAACATATGCATTGATAAGAAGTTGAATGTGAATGTGTATTTACATAGTGAATATTTGGAATGGATGGAATGGGATGTGCCGAAGTCTGTACAAGATATTTCAAACATCCAAGAAGCAACCGATAGTTTTCCTGTGAAATTAGCTTGTGAGCTATTATTGTATGAAATGTGAAGTTGTTTTTAAACAATTACTAATCAATTGTATATATATGGTTAATTTAAAATTTGCGATTTTGCGGTAATAACATTACATATTTACCGACCTTTTTGTATGTTGCTTCAGTAAAAACAAAGCATTCAATAAGAGTACAATTTATTCAAATCAGTGTACTATGAAGGCAATACAGTGTGTGATGTAAAATCAATTAATTTTTCAGAATTAACGTTAGTAATTAGACGTAAATTGAAGGGTACAGGAATAAAACAAGAAATGTCACAAAACTATTTATTCAAGAAAATTGAAATTATAAGTTGCATTCTAATGTAAGCGAAGAAATAACATTGCAATGAAAAGAACTAAACTAAACTACCTAACTAACTTTAACTAACTAACTGTAGTTAAACTTTTTCAATTTAACTAAAAGGCCATAATAATAATATAAAATAAATAATATAGGATGTTACCTCTTACTAAAAAACTATGATAACCAAAAATCTTATTACGGAAACGTTCTGTGGGAAGTTCAAATTCATTATCATTAAGTGAAGGAAAACTGGTATTCTGAGTTTTCTTTTTCTACTATTATAAAGTATTCTTTCCTTGAGCTGCATAATATTAAGGTAATACGGTGACAGCACCTCCAACCATTTTTCTCGTCTCTCACCTTCCTTAAACGAAATTGAGTTGTAAATTACTATTTGACAATTTACTTCTACATTACACTGCACTTTTACTATTTACTACAAAGTAAGCGTTACTATCGGTGTATACAAACATTACAATACATGTTTATCGAAAGACTTACCTCAGGAACTTTAAAAATTGTTCGTTTATTTATGACACAATCAGGGCTTTTGCTGGAACAATTCGTAACGCAACAATATCTCGACGCTTTTGACATATTTAACGGAAAAACTGGAAACGCTCAAAACACAGTAAACAAAAATAAACATAACCTCGCTCGGTTCTACGCAAGGGCCGCCATGGTGCGGACGTTTTTCGTCCTATCCCCACCACTCGAGTTATTTGTCCTGTTCTCTAGTCTTCTTGCCCTTGACATAACCCCAAAGAAAAAAGTCCAGTGGTGTTGAATCACGTGATCTTGTATATATACGGGGTACTTCACGGTGAGTGGCCTATTAGACGTTTTCGAGACACTACAAATAATTTGGAACTAAACATTTGTATATGGGGGTTTTAGCGGCGCTCTATCTAATAAAATGTGTATGTAACATTTCGGGTTATACCGGAAGTCGACAACAGCATCCTTATTTTAAATGGCATGCCATATTTTTTATGCCAGATGCGAATTCCACTCATTATTTGGAGGTAACTTTCAATATCGTTCCCTATCCCTGAAACTAACAGTTTCTTAGATATTTCGATTTTAATAAAATCTTACGCGAAAACTAACCCGTGTATAGAAATTAATAATAATTTCGCTAACGGAAATGAGTAGAACAACTATTACGTTCTTTTACCACTATATTTTCACAGAAACGTGACTGCAATTTCGACAATTACGTCATTTTCAAACGATGATTCAACTAAGAATAATGAAAATCGGGAGTTTGTAGGTTAAAGTGCTCGGAGTGCAATAGCACATATATAGGACAAACAGGACGTAAATTTAGAACTAGATACCTTGATCATAATAGATCATTCAGATTACAGAAAACAGATTCTACTTTTGCTGAAAGATATGATTAGCAAAGTGGACATAATCTCCCAGATATTAATAATTTGAAAATCCCACATTATGCCAGCAAAGGTTTAAAACTTAATTGGTTAGAAGCAATAGAAACCTATAAATACAACCATAGTGATAATTTTAGCTTGTTAAATGATCAAGTAGATATACTATATTCTCCTCTTTTTACTGTTACCCAAATTAATAAACCCCTGTATAATAGTTCTTAATAATATTCATGGAAATTCCCACAATTTGATGGTCGGGATTCCACCATTTGGAAAACACGTTTCTTATAAACCTTAACTATCTGTTTATTGTCATAACACTTAAGTCTCTGTATTTGGATAGTATATATTATAGGAACAGAATGTTTGTATTTTATTCTTACTTAGTTAAATCATCGTTTGAAAATGACATAATTGTCGAAACTGCAGTCACGTTTGTGTAAAAATATAGTGGTAAAAAACGTAGTAGTTGTTTTAGTCATTTCCGTTGTGAATTATGAACTACCATAGAATAACGGCTTCCTCGATTAACTTTCGCTAAGGTAAGTTTCATTCACCGATTAATTTCCCATTTTTTAAAGAGATACGGAGCTTATGTATGTATAAATTGCAAATGCTCCGAAATACACAGGGTGTGAAAAATGGGAGGTCAAACTATGTCAATTTCGACCTTCAATAAGTGGCTTATTTTAAATGGAACATACTCAGGGGCGGCTGAGATTTTGTCACATTATCATAATGATAATGTGACAAAAAAGAGATACGTTTTGTCAAAAATTATAAACTGCATAAAGTTTTGTGGGGCCTTTGAACCGGCGCTGCGAGGACATGACGAAGCTGAAACCTCTCAAAACCCGGGGATATTTCGTGGTTTGATAAATTTTTCTGCTGAGCTTGATGTAACTTTAAGCGAGCATCTACAAAATGCTTCAGTATTTAAAGGAACCTCTAAAGAAATACAAAATGATCTTTTAGACTGTATATTAAAAGTATGTCATTTTGACTCTTTTTTGTCACATTATCATTATGCTTTTGCACATTTATCCTGAATCTATTTAAGCTGAATCTAGCTGCGCTTTAATATTAGTTGTTCCTAATAAAGCTAATTCCATTATATTATGTAGATGGCTTTTGGAGTTGTCGTGCTTTTTTTATTTTTTAAGTTAAGTGCACCAAATCTGTCACCTCTACCTCCGTCCATGCTTTATCACCGCCAAAAAGTAAACAAGGAAAACAAAATAACGCATTTTTTTGTTGCACTCACAAATCCAATTGTTCTTCGAATAAATGTCTCTATTAAATTGTCGTTTATATGCTTTTCAGCGGCCAACACCTGCAGTCTCAATAACAATATCGAGCAATGGCCTACCATTGTTTCTTAAATCAATTTTTTCTTCATAAGAGTATTTAAAAAATCGATTCACATGAATTAAATTATGAACTAAATCCATTGTCACTATCACAGTATATAAATATTAATAATTAGTACAATAAATCACTACACAAATTCACAAAACAGTATTTAAAATCTCAAATTAATACGAAATAGGTACGATTTACGCCCGCCAACTGTACGAGAAGTAGGAAGGAGTAAACATTCACTGATGTTGCCTTAGCTGGAAAAAATACAGCTCACTGACCGTGTAAATTCACGCATTTACGAGCGCCAAGTGTGGATTGTCGCGGGAGTTGAGGGGGAGGACGGGTGTGCCGAGCCGTGCTAAGAACTACTTCGTGTGGCCCAGTTCAATGTACCGCAACGCGCTCGCGTAGAGACCCAGATAATTCATCTGGTCTACTACTCAATAGAGGACGGCGGGCAGAATGCGACTTTAACGCAATAATTTGGTTAGCTGCACCAACTAACCAAATTATTTTATTAATAAATTTTAGTAATTATTATGTCGCGAAAATATACAAATATCTATTTTTTTTTGGCAGTTCTGCAGCTCTGCAGCACCTATACACCAGCCGCCCCTGGCGAGAAGGACATTTGAAGAATTAAACACTAATGAAATTCGGCGAGGAACCACTAGCCGTTATGACGCGAGTATGAAAACGTTAGTGTTAACGTTGTTATGTTTGAACGTTAGTGGATGACATTTTGAGAAGTTGCTACTTTAGAAGATGTGCTTGTTTTATTACTCATATTGTACATCACTATTGTTACCTTTAGTAAGCTTGTTAATTCTTCATAATAATTTTTAATAATAAGCAATTTAAAAACAAAGTAACAATTTTCTTATTATTACCGTTTCCAACTTTGACCTGAACTGTTTTTATTTCTCTTGCATTATTTTTGTTGCATTTATTGTAGACATTGAATTTTATTGTGTTGCTTTCAATGGCTCGCAGGCCGGTTTTTTTTCACTTGGTGTAAAAAAGAAATCAGTTCATGTACTGTTGTCTTGTTCCCTCTCTGTCTGGTTTTGGATTACCACCTCGTAAAGGTTATGCCCTCCTCCCAGCAGTAGATATTAATGTGTCAATTATAATTTATAATACGTACCTATCAGGGGCGTAGCGTACATGGATGCTAGTTATGCGTCGCATTCCTTAAAAAATTAGCAAATTAGTGTTATTTCAAAGTTCGATCTATTTATTCAATTATTACAATTTTCTTGTTATTTTAAACCGACCGTAAACATACATTATTTACTTTAAACGCTACCATCAACTTTTTTATTTTAAATCGGCGCCCGAAATTATTGGACTCCCGCGTTACTTGCTGCCGTGGTGAAATGCGATGGTCCACGTTACATCCAAGGTACGCGTTAGATGGGCAAAAAGGTCAGTGATTTTACGCAGTCAACAGTGGAACCTCGAGTGGGTGTTGTCGTTATTTCCGGACACGATTATGTGAACGCATTTTGGCGACTGTCGCCATAACATAAGACGTTAAAACTGTTTTCAAATGTGAATTCCCATACATCGTTTACAATGTAATAGTAGTTTTATAACGAAATTTTATGAATATTATTATTTTAGAATAGCTAAGATTTGTGGATGTGATAAACAAAACTTTTGTTGTATGCCCCCACATGAAGCGCTAATACGGCAACGAGGTCACCTCAATTTCTATTGAAGTCTGCTAGCCAACATCCCGCCAGTCTTTGGTTCTCAAGTGGATGTAATAGTGTTTCTAAAAGGGGACTGGGATGTGCTTCAAACTGTAGATGATGATTAAGGATTCGGGCTTCGATGACTTTGCTTGCACAAGGAGTATTCAACGTATGTACATATGTAACGTAATGGTTTTAAACATACCAGGGTGCGTCTGTTATTTAAGTAGATGCTACAAGATGTCCTTTAAACAAACCGTAGATTTAAATCGCCATAAAACTTACTTCCTTAATTTGCTTGCAATGTTTATAATTTTCCTGCAGCTGTCCATTTACTATCCAAGCGCCCCCTTTTAAATCCAAGGCGATTTGATCATTGAGTAAGTATACCTAAAGTTACGATAATTCTCCACAAAAATATTTATAACAACTACTATAAACTAAATAATAATTCTTAATAAAAATAATATAACAACCACAAAAATACATAACAATTTTAATAACAAAATCTATATGCACAGGAGTTAATAATCTAAAAAGAAGAAATGAAAAGGAAAATTGCACAGGACATAAAAAACTAAGAAAATTGGAAAGACTACAAAACTGACTGGGAAGAATTACGATAAAATTATTAATTATTGCTGGAGAACACTAGTCACTGGAGTGTGAGCTCCAGTATCTGGATCCAACGAAATTTTTTTAATGGTTAACGCTTTCATGCTGAAAACTTTCATCCGCTAAGCAGTTGTAGACCTTCCAGCAATGTGACATTATAGTTGTACCCGTCAGTACCCATTCTTTTATTATACCTGTAATAACACACCTTTGCTTCTGTTTTCCACAGGTATGGAAAACAATTTTTTCGACCCGCGCTCTATACCCACCAAATACCCATTGACCATTGACTAATCTGCCCCTATTATATTTTCTTTTTCCTATTTTTGATTCATCAATGTATACTACCTTTCCAATAAATACCCCCTAGCTTTTCAGAAGATTCTGATAGCACCGCCAAGCACACCTTCTTAAACAAACTACAGCAAGACGAAATTTTAAAATCGACTGACAATTAATTGTTTTGCGACGAAAACAAAGCGACATCGACATAAAACCGGCAGTGTTTTCTATTAGCCAGCGAGTTAAATATTTTCCTGATACACGGGCCTTTATTTTACAATATTAATTATTTATTTAAACCAAGGCAACCATAACGTTATATTATTTGTGAGAGAAAATAAAACGTGTTGTTGTTTCTAATGCTGTATGAAAGAGGAGTGAGTTATTTTGATGTAAATTTAGTGTTAATTAGAAAACGATATTTGTAACATCTATTTTATACCGTTTTATTCAAATTTCATCTTAAGAATTATTTAAAAAATGTCATATAAGCCTATGCAAATCCCATGGTTAGTCTACGTACTACTGGATAATATTATAACTAATAATAAATGGATACAAATATACAATAATGATAGACAGACACATAGATATTTATTAGTGCAATTCATATAAAGTAATATACACCACAAAAAAGAAAAGTAAAGCAAATGGGGAAATTGTAACAACAGATACAATCTAATGTATAAAGAAACAATAATACATTGGGGAATAAGGCAATCAAATTCTAAATGTAATAAGAAAAAATGTAAACATAACAACGATAACAGGAAACAGTGGCTTCACATAGTCATAATAAACGTTATACAATAAATGATGAAATAAAAATAATGCAATACAGGCTAGTTTGGACTAGTTAAATCATATTTAATAATAAAAAAATCTATTCGTTTGAATCCTGTTCTTCCAATGGATATATGTTTTCAATATCACTGTCACTGCTGCCAGTATCTACATCTTCGTATAATGATCCTATATTCATTGTAATTGCAGAGAACTATCATTAGTCCCTTCTATTAAATGCTGTTTCAATATAGTTATTTTCAATTTTTCTACAATGATCACATATTTTCTTCCATTCTTCAGGACCAATTGCAGCAAACTCTTCTCATGCTAGGTTTTCCACGTCATCTGACCGGAAATTAGTATGAGTTCTGGGTGATATGGTGGTAAACGTAATACAATGTAACCATAGTGTTCCAGTAGTTATGTAATGTATATTTTGTGTTTTGTTTAATTAGCTCATATAATTCAGGTTTTATTACTGTTGGCTCACATGAAATGTTATACTCTTGTGGCCATTTCACCATATCTCCCTTTTTTGTTCCTATTGTTGGTTGCTTTTAAATGGCATTGTTGTGGTGGATGCTGTATCAACAACCAAAACTGATCGTGGTGGTAAATTTGGGATTACTTGACATTCAACCCAATTTTTTCAACCCATTCAACCCAAGTTTTCGGTGTTTGTATCCCCATGATAATCCCTGCTCTTCACTCCTTAAATACAAAATTATATTTTCACATATTTTGAATCTAGAAAATATCATACCTGATTTGAATATTAATAAGGCGTTTTCCACAAAACGCTCCAACATATATATTTGTGCACATCTTCTTTCACATTCGCAATATAGTATATATATATAGTATATATATATATATATATATATATATATATATATATATATATATATATATATATACGAGAGTATATATATATATATATATATATATATATATATATATATATATATATACTCGTTTGTAGTTGACCTGTCAAATTTAATCGATTTTCAAAAAATAGTTATTTTCAATTAGCTTCAACTTTTTTCTTTGAATTTCGAATTATTTGAAACTTTCACAAAAATATGATATATTTTTTTTCTTAAAAAGTCCTGAAAATTTGAACTTTCGAATCGAGCCAGGATACTAGTTACAGATTTTCAAATAACCTGACAATCGTATTGGTACAACCGCGCAATTCATTCATTTTTAGACTCATTCTTAATACTTAGGAAGTAAGTAAGTACAATTAATGATAATACTTTATTATATAATAAATATATATTTTACTTTTATACTTTATTATTTAATATTATATAATACAATTTCCTGAACTAGAATTACCTTAATAGAAGAATAAATGTGCGAGTAACACTTTTCTTTCTAATTTTCGCCGCTTTTTGCATAAGAAATCAGCAAAAAAACGTTTTTTTTTAAGTAAGAGATTTAAAATTATGATTCTAGTTCAGGAAATAGAAGATGAGTTATTGAATAAAATAAAAAAAAAACGCATATTAATAGATGAAATAGTCTTTTCATAATCTTGACAGAAAAATTAGGTATAATGCAGTTTTATTCCGCGGAGGGTAAATTTCAAACTACAGAAATAAGAAGATTATACTCCAACCCACTGCAAATGCCTTATATAATAAGGACTAACCAAATTAGGACAAAACAGCTATTCCCCTGGCTATATGCCAAAAACTTTAGTGCTAACTGTGTTAGACAAAATACGATAAATTTTGTCATGTAATTCAGCGCTCGCCGCTTGACATTGACTGTTTTGACCTAATTTGTTTAGTCCTTATTATATATGGTATTTGCAGATGGGTTGGAGTATAATCTCCTTATTTCTGTAGTTTAAAAAATCGGTTTTTAAGAAAAACGCGTTTGGATTTTCAAAATCATGTTATTGAGAGAAAATTTTACCTACGCCTAATCTGAGATGCTCGGGCTGTAGAGTGAACCCTCTTCTTCTAGGAACGATTCCGATTCGACCGCTCGGGCCTCTCGTTCTTGGACTCTCGCCTTCTCGGATACGCGCTTCTCGGAACGGTCAATTCGCTCCTTGTTGCGCCGTTTCACAAACGCCTCGGCCTGCTGCCCCACGATAAGTCCTATCTGGTACATAACATTCAATAACGGTTTGTAGCCGTCATTGAAAATTATCGCGGCCAAATACATCGCGATTTCAATCGTTGTAGAGCTACTGTGAATATATTTTGGTGCGAATGACCAGATAAGTGAAGTGACCAGAAAAGTGAAGGATTCTTTAGTCATTACTGTTCTGGGTATGCGCGCCGAAGCACCTTTACAATAAATCTTCCGATGACAAATCCTCGTAGATTGGCTCGATCGCTTTCAGAACTGCATCAGCGAGGGGTTCCCGGGAATGTTTGAAGGATGTGAGTTGATCTGTAGCTTCCGCTTGTCGCCACTTGCACCAGCTATCTTCACCTGCACCAGCTATCTTCACCTGGTGGGCCCTTTTCGTGCTGTGATATTTTATCGAAAGAGCTGCAGTGGTAGTAAGTGGCCCAAATCGCTTACCGTATGTTTTCTACAGAATCCGTATTTCCGCGAATCGTCAAGCCATAAAATTTTGTCAGTCAGTTCGGCAATGACCTTGTCCGTCAATTTTCCTTTCCCACCCAAACCCTTCGTCGGCTTTTCAAGTTACGTAGCCTGGTTCCTATCTTCTCTACGTGCCCTACGCACTCTCGCTTTTGAACAATAATGTCCGGATAAGGATCAGCATTTGATATTCCTTTAAAGGTCTTGATGTCCCCGTCGCCGATATAAATCATGTATCGCACACCATGTTTTTTCTGTGAGCGTTGGAACATTTGTTGAATGTCATCAAAATAGTAAGCAAAGAAATGAACTAATTTCTCATGAGATTCCCAATATACCATTTTTTAAAATAGCTTGTGTCATTATGGATTATGGGGGAAATAGTTATCTTGTAGTACAGGATTATTTTTCGAAATGGCTTGAAATAATTTTATTAAAAAATAAAACATCATCTGAAGTTATTAATCATTTTAAGAGACTGTTCACTTCCTTTGGAATACCAAAAATTGTTATATGTGATAATATGCCTTTTTATTCACTTGAGTGTAAAAGGTTTTCTAAAAAATGGAACTTTGAATTTCACACGAGCTCTCCTAGGTATCCCAGAAGTAATGGGCAAGCTGAACGGGCAGTACAAACAGCGAAAAAAATGTTTAAAAAATGTTCTCATGATAAGACTGACATTCACCTTGCTTTGTTAGAATTCATAAATACACCAGTTTCTGGTATAGGTATATCGCCTAGTCAAATGTTAATGAGTAGACTTACGAGAACCAAACTTCCGATATACAATGAACTGTTAAAATCGGCCATACCTCGGGATGCTCATACAAAACTTGTAACTCAACAAGAACGTTCTAAACGCAATCATGACAAATTAGCAAAAAATAATACTTGCAAATATAAACCGGGAGATAACGTTCTTGTTCAAAAAGGAAGAGTATGGGAAAAAGGAAGAATTGTTAATAAACATGAGGCTCCAAGGTCGTATATGATTACGAATGAACGTGGTAATATTATCAGAAGGAATACAATTCATTTAAAACCAACGAATACAAAGTTTGAGATTACTAATTCTAATATGAACGACGAGGATCAGTCCCCGGATAACAAATTTTAAAATTGTTTCTGAGCCAATGCCTCAGACAACCCGTAGTGGTAGGGTGATTCGTATTCCAGAAAGATATAAAGAATATGCATTGTAACTGTTAATTAATAAGTAGAATAATTAGTTTTCTAAGAGGGGAGATGTTGAGGTTGGTATTGTTAAGGTTAAGGTTGGTAGTACCGAACGAAGTAAGGAGTGAGAGAAAGAAATAAGATATGTAAGCATTGTAGCACGTGTTTTTAATTTAATATTAAATACAGAGTAATACAAGTGAGACACGGGGTTGACACAACAAAACGTTTATTTCAAACTTACAAGATTCACTGTTAGTAATGAAGGACAGAAATGAGTATTTATAAAGTTTCTTATCTAAGGGCTGTGTCAGCTTCTGTTGAGATAAATGATTCAAATAATTATATTACGTTAAGCGTAATATTGCCAAGAGATATGTTATCGAAAATAAAAGGAATGGTATAAGCATGGGTATCATATTACAACAGTTTACGTTGTTTATTGATGACTATTATTTTAATTTTATACATAAAGACACAACACGGTGATTGCGTCAAGTTCCATTTTGCCCGCACTGCCACTGTGATTTATAATATATTCTTACCCATGATCCTCGTACCACTCATTGTATTCGTCAACGTTTCCATCGTTCTTCTTCTTCAACCAAGTACTGCAACGTCGACAAAAACTAGATTTCACAATACCATTAATGACTTTTTTTGAACGAAGAAATCAAAATGGGAACACCGAATAACGAAGAGAATCCTCGATTTTTCCAAGTCCCGTCTCCGGAAACTACAAATTTTGATGTAGCTCGCATCAAATGCGCAATTGGTGCAGCGCACATTTCACGCGCCACGGGGTGCCTTTGTGTGGTGTATTTCGTGGCCATCTACGAGCAAAGTCTCTTTGCTCGTAGGTGGCCATATATCTCGGAGACTACAACGAATATCGGGAAATAATCTTGTGTGCTTAATCTACGATAGCTATACTATAAAAAAATGCAATAAAAAAAATCGATTTTTAAAAAAATTCAGACCGAGAGGCCCCCTTAAAAATGTTAAAAAAACTGCGAAAAAAAAACGACTGCAAGTTAGATTAATTAACATCATATTATTATGAAGCATTTGAAAAAATTAATAAACACTGATCTGATCACTCTGATCACTGTTTATCACTGATCACAGATTTACATGAAAAAAATATAATCGATAAATGAATACTGTGAACTAATTACTATTCAACTATTAGAGAATATTGCGAACCCGAATCTCCGCTACTTTCAATTTCTTCTTCATCTTTTCTATTTTCGGTAGAAACAGTGTTAACATTCACATTACATTATAAATAGTAAACCAAAGACCTTACTCTCTCTTTGACTTCTGTAAATATACAAACGATTACAGCGCATGCTTGTGCAACAGGAACAATGTACAACAACAATGTGAACAATTGTGCAAGAGGAATATGTACAAATTTTATCAACATATTCAAAATGATTTTGTGTTTTTAATCTGTATTGCGAATGAATTTTTATAGTATTGCAAGTATTACAATATACCTACTTAATAAGTTCATAAATATTTATATTGAGATATCTATTAAAATTGGATGTAAGAAGTTTTAATATCCATGTGAATACAATGGAACGAAATAATTTTGAAACAATATTTACAAAGGATTGAGGGAGTTTTGTTACTGTAACTGGATTTCGTAATTTAGTTTTGAATGGATGTAGACACAATTGCGACAGATATAATTCAGAATCATTCACAATACGGGCATTAGATAGCAGTACCACTATTACTGGGTTTTTTTATTATGATTTGAATTTAAAGACTTTTGAAACTGGACGCCTGATTCATTATCTTTTGTAGCCCTCGTCCCGTATATTGGATCTGTGCTTCCAATAAGGAGAGAATATAGGCACGGAGTGTGTTGATTCACATATGGTTTCATAGAGGGCACCGGTTACAAATGGAGGACAACTGCATTGTCATTTTAAACATTTGAAGTAAATTAAGAAAATCGTAATGAAAATACGTTTTATCACGGTTTAATATATGATATGTATAAAGGAAGTATTAAAGGTAGGAAGGAAGGGTGTAGCATCTACTTGTATTAATATTAGTTAACTACATAGTGTGAAGTGAAAGTTATTTGATAAGAAAAAGTGGCATCTACTACGGAAAAATAGAAAATTTATTTGCTCGAAAACTGTGTCAGAGCGGATGAAACTGAAACCAGATTCGTCTCCACTACCCTCGAGCATAAGGGGTGAAAAATATTTGGTAAGCATTTTCAAGGGTTTGTCACTTGTAAATAATTACTAGCAATTACCGTAAAACGAACTTCACGTTAATATTTTTTTAGGGTATTTGAAGAAGAAGAATTACGAACGTCTCTAACCATACTTACGAAAGTATGGTTAGAAGCTATCTGCACTACCAAAAATGGATATTAAAAAAGAAAACATTGAAATTTGTGGCCTGTGTCTCAAATCTTATGATACAACATGTCAAACAGTAGACGATTCTTCAAGAAAAATGATGGTGATACAATTAAATCCTGTAAGTTAAATTATACAAGCATTAATTGTATTGATATTCCCTGATATTGTTTTAGAACATACCCGCCTTTCAAGAAACTATTATATGTGATGACTGTCTAAGAGACTTACAGAAACATTTCAATTTTAAATCAGCATGCATCCACGTTGAAGACTATATTAATTCACTTACAAAAACTAAAAATGTTAAAATAGATATAACTGAAGTATATTTAAGTAAAAATGATGGTGAAATTAAAGAAACGCTAACTGAAGAACACACTGTCTGTCGATTATGCTTAAAATTAATAAAACGTGACTGTTATATATCGCTCGTTAACGAAACAAAGGAAGTAACATCACTAAATATATTATTAAGTAAATATCTTTCAGAGTTGGTAAGTATAATAATTTCGTTTAAAACAGGAGATGTGTAGAAACATTATTTCATCAGGATTTAAACATCACCAAAGATCCTGTGATCTGTATCTCATGTAACGCCCTTCTACGAGATTATTCTTGTTTTGTGGAGAAATTCTTGAATATAAAAGAGGAAGTGAAAAATGAATGTGAGTTTGGGTCTACTACCAAAGGCAATGAAATCTTCTTAGGCGATGAATTAAGTTGTAATTCTCAATATATAGAACAAAACGTGAAGTCTGAAAACGACTTTAATTTGGAGAAAAATTGTGCGGAAATGGATCTTTGTAGGGAGATGAAAATCGAAGAGGACTATCTGGATATTACTGACGAAGAAGGAATAGAGGTTAAACATGAGGATGTTGAATACAAAATTGTGAACAGGTAATAATAGTCAAATCAAATGTGCCTTATATAAAAAGGGATATATTCGCAGTATTAAATAGATGTGTTATAGAAGAACACAAGTGGCGCTCAACTCAAATCCTATAGTTCCAACCGAGACACCCTATATGTATATATATATATATATATATATAAATTTTCCCGTTCGATTTCTTTACATTAATTCCGATAACTTTTATTGTCAACTCCCAATATCGTACAGTATATTTGTTCTAGCGATCCTAGAGACTCCGCAAGCGGGTCCCTTTCGAAGCCCTGCCTCGACAACTCGTTGCTCTCCTTGAACGCGACCTACCGCTGCATGACGTGCCTCCACGAGACTAGGGATCTGCACGAGGTCAAGAGACACATCAAAATCCACGGCAGGGCCTTCTACAGGCAGGTCCGCTACTGTAACGTCTGCACGTACAGCACCGTCAGGAATTACGACATGATGCGGCATCTGTTGACCCACAAAGACCCCTCGGAGATAACGATGTACAAGTGCCCCAGGTGCGAGTTCCAGACACGTCTCAAGAATTCTTTGGTGAAGCACGCGGTGGTTCATTGGCTTGACTCCGACATCAAGGGCTACATATGCGCCCTTTGTCTGTTCGAGACGAGGCACAAGCCTGCATTATTGAATCATATGAGCACGCACGGTAACCATAAACGCGGTGGGAAAAAAGCTGGAGGAGTACAAAAGACATTGAAATGTAAAAAATCGTAAACCCGGGTGAAAATAGTGCAAGGCTAATGCCGAGGTGAAGAGTGGGAGTTATATAGGGTGTCTCAGTTGGAACTATTGGAATTGAATTACGTGCAATCTGCGTTCTGTCAAAGATCGATCAATATTTAACGACTGTCTTCTACAGACCATACAACGTATGGTTGTATTGTCTAAATTGTCCACAACGCGGGCACATAAAACTGGCTCTCTATTTCTAATAACATGCTGAATGTTTGCTTTGAGGTCATTGATGGTTCCTGGCTGGGTGGCGTATACTTTTCCCTTGACATAAACC
The DNA here is from genome assembly GCA_037954035.1 of Rosalia funebris. Lineage (NCBI taxonomy): Eukaryota > Metazoa > Arthropoda > Insecta > Coleoptera > Cerambycidae > Rosalia > Rosalia funebris. The sequence continues at coordinate 4,970,233 of JAZFAV010000019.1, read as the reverse complement.
CAAAGAAAAAAGTCCAATGGTGTTGGATCACATGATCTTGCATATATATGTATATTTTCCAATAATGACAGCATTCGCCGAGACAACATGTTCAGGAAATTTGGTATGCAACAGAGCTATGGTTGCACGTGCTGTACAACATGTTGCACTGTCTTTTTGAAACCACATGTTCAAATCCAAATAATCCCAGCTTCATTTTCAAATACTAAACCAATGGTCCAGTTACTCCGCCACTGCAAAATGTGCACCTCTGTGGATGCATTTCTTTTTTGTAAACAGCATGTGGATTTTCAGCATCCCATATTCGAAAATTTTAGGTGAAAAAGTGCGTCATGAGTGAATAAAATTTTGTTGCAAAAGTTAGCATCACCTTTCCGTTCTAACCCAATTAACAAATGTTTGGCGTTGTAAATGGTCTGTAACTTTTAATTGTTGTGTTAACTGAATTTTGTGGGCTGACAGATCCAGATCTTTCTTTAAAATCCGATGCGTGGCGGCTCGTAACAGATTTTTCCCTAATTTTGTGCTAATTTTTCTTAATGCAACTGTAAGTGATCACTCACTTTCATAAAGCAGTTGTACACAAACAATTCGCTGTTGAACTGTAAATCGCGGCATGTTGACGTCGTATGGCTTGTAGATGACAGCCGTTAAATATCGTTGCCCTATCTTTGGCAGAACACAAATGGCGCGCAATTCAAATCCGTCTGAGACAAACAATGAAACCAGACACAGCGTCGAGAAGCAAATATGGTCAATGCGCGGGAAGAATATGCAGCATCGAGAGAACGATAGTGGTGATTAGTATTTTTCTTTTTATTAACTGTATTGGGCATAAATGAAATGTTACAATTGTAATCTTCGATTTGTTTTTAAATAGACGAATATTAAGAATTGTTTTCAGTTTCTCATTGAATTTAATTTTTTTTTTTTTTTATTTATTAGCGAAGCTGTGGCAAATGTGCTACGCGCCATAGATGTACCCATCGTAACAGGGATAATAAAATTATAATACAATGTGATTGAATGGGTGTCTAGAAGAAGGCCGTATGTTTATAGGGTATATATGGAATACATGCCCTTCTTCCAGACACCCATTTAATTTGTAACAACCGCACTAAGCTGTCATAGGTAAATATAATACTGTATGTATTTACCCTCTTAACTAACGTGATGAACCAGCATCATCATCATCATCATCACGAACTGGAGACGATCCGTAAATACTTTGCAGCATCAGGTATATTTCCATATTTGTCTCAGAGAATGATTTTAGCTGCGGTGAAAATGTGTTGTTATATTTGGAGAAACAGATGTCCGTTCGACATCTGCTGATGTAATACAGGCATACGTAAAATACTCTTTGCACTCACTTAACGGGTCTGTAGATGCACTATCACTATTAGCAGGATCATCACAAACTTGTCTTAGTCTGTTAAAACAGGCATATGTCTTTAACACACTTTCAAACTCTTGTTTGACGCGCACATTTTTTGCATAATCTATAGCAATGAATTTACTTGGTTCACTATTTGCAGAGGCTGCGCTACGCCAACGCAGTATTTTATTACTGGCTACCTCGACGCCTCTGACGGTAAATTCTACACAGAGAGTATCAATAAATTAAACCAGGACCAACGTCAAGTGGAAAACCTGCTAAAAAACCAAATATATGTCCCTATGTCAGTTATAAAAACATTTAACGAAACAATTCAAAAACTTCAAATTGACGAAAAAACTTTCAATGAAGACATAAACAAAATTAAGAGAGCGATTCACCAACTAGGAGACAAACTTGCCCTAGTCGAAGCCAAAATGTTTTTCTTTGAAATATGTGAAAACCTACTCGAAAGTTATGTGTACCTTCAAGATAACATTAATGATATTCTAAATTCTATTACATTTGCACGTTTAAAAATGATTCACTCATCAATCATTGCACCAGATAGTTTCATTGCATCCCTTCAGGAAATATCTCAGAACTTAATCAAGAATAACTGATCAGTAAAATATTCAGGGATTGCTAAATATTTAGAAATAATAGAATTAGAAGCATTCCAGACACAATCAGATCTTGTTTCCGTTCTAAAGGTTCCACTGGCAGAATAACAACTATACACCTTATATCATTTGTACCCCATTCCCGCCCTAGATAATAGAACTGGATTGCATCACGTACTGTCACTTTCTCAAAAATATATCGCGAGAAATGATGATTCTTTTGATGTACGTACCCATCAAGGACCTAACAGGATGCAAACAACTAAGTCCTCTTAAGAAGCTCTGTTCCAACCTCTATGCATATCCGATAGATAATAGTGCAGCATGTGAAGCCCAACTATTCAAAAATCTTGCAGAAATGCCGAAGAACTGTCATAGCATTTTAGTATACGGACAAGGCTATAAGGTACAAAAACTCGAAGCCAATAAATGGCTGGTTATAGTTTCAAGTCCCACTCATGTTGAAATAAAATGTCAGTGGCGGCTCGTCGGGGTAGGCAAGGTAGGCGCCACCTACCTTTAAAATTTTATGTCATAACAGCGCAATTACAATGAACTGTTAACGTCCCTGATAATACAGAAATATTTAATATAATTAATAATAACTACTTTATACTAATTAAATTATCTATCGCCGTCGGCGGCGCTAGTGCCGTAAACACCCTTTATATATACCAGAGCACGGCGCCGCGCCACACCGAATTAAATCATTTTATTCTTAAACAAAACAACCAGACCAGGCTCGGTTCTCCATCCCACCGCCTGAAAATCGATAGCTACACGTCAACCAGATGTCGGTAAGACGACAAACAGCGTTATTGTAATGGCAAAATAATCGCAGCTCAGACGTCTGCAGCGAGTTATATTCTTTAAATAAAGCAGTTGGAGGCGAATGCATTCGGCGCCTGAAGTAGATCGGCGTTCTTCGGCAGATCCGAAGACGCCTTCGCATTGAATAAGCCGTGACATTACACTGGGGATATTGGGTTATAAAAGGTGGTCCAACCAAAACGCACGATGTTAATTGTAAATAAAACAAAAAGTTTTCAGAGAATTATCTTAATATTTTTTATTATGATAGAAGGATGTATGACAATTATGTGTGAAACAAAATATCGGCCAAATGCTCGCCACGGCTTCGGTGGTATACCTCTATCCGATGGTCCATATTTTCAATGACTCTGAGACATAATTAAGGTTCAATGTTGTTAATGTGCCGAATTAAATCATCCTTTAGCTGTTGAATTGTTCTTGGCTTATTGACGTACACTTTTTCTTTTAAATATCCCCAAAGAAAGAAGTCCAACGGTGTCAAATCACATGATCGTGGCGGCCAATTAACATCGCCACGACGTGAGATAACACGGCCATTGAATTTCTCGCGCAAAAGTGCCATTGTTTCGTTGGCTGTGTGGCAAGTGGCACCATCTTGTTGGAACCACATATCGTCCAGGTCCATATCCTCAATTTCTGGCCACAAGAAGTCCGTTATCATCTCGCGATAGCGAACACCATTCACGGTAACTGCTTGGCCGACACTTATGACGCCGCCAGCCCATAAACCGCACCAAACAGTCACTCTTTGTGGATGCATCGGCTTTTCAACAATCACTCGTAGATTCTCATTTGCCCAAATGGGCAATTCTGCTTGTTAACGAATCCACTGAGGTGAAAGTGTGCCTCGTCGCTGAATATGATTTTCTTTGTAAAGTCACCATTCACTTCTGTCTGTTCAACCAACCATTCGGCGTATTGACGACGCTTGAAATGGTCAGTAGGCTTCAGCTCTTGAGTCAATTGAACCTTGTAAGCGTGTAAATTCAAATCTTTATTCAAAATTCGCATCGGTGATGTTCGTGAGATGTTCAATTGTTGGGCACGACGACGAGTCGAGGTTGACGGCTCTTCTGCTACACTATCGCGAACAACAGCAATGTTTTCCGCAGAACGAACTGGGCGAGCATGCACAGGTGTTTTCACATTTCCTACAGACCCGGTTTGTTGAAATATGCGCACAATTCTCCCGATTGTGGACACATTTAGTCGATTATGCTGACCAAAAAGTCACGAAGTGCACGAAATGCATTTTGATTTGAACGCCTATTTTCGTAAAAGGCTTCAAAAATCTTAACGCGCTGCTCAATTGTGTACCTCTCCATGGTTGAATTTGTCAAACACTGAAACAAAGAAATGTCAAATTAAGTTGGACAAAAAACTTGACGTTAAGGTGTGACTCACAATTAACATCGTGCATTATGGTTGGACCACCCTTTATATTGTGATGATCAATTTGAAACATTAAATATCGAGTCAATGTTGAAATATTTTGTGGAATATGAATTTCGAGAAATATTTCCAGAGGTTTTTAAACTTATTGTTTTAATTGCTACAATTCCAGCAACAAGTACATCGGTTGAAAGACATTTTTATTGTTTAAAACGTATTAAAACGCATAGTCGGAACTCTATGAAGAATGAATGTTTATCGTCGCTTGCACTTATTTCAATTGAAAAGGAATTATTTAGCACACTTCAAAAATCTGATGACTTCACGGAAAATATAATTAACAAATTTTCATTAATTAAAGATAGGCGCATTAATTGAAATTATAAAAAGTAGTAGATATCCACTTTGTAATTGTCAGTCGCGATGGTTAAGCAAGGCTGTGAGGGAGGAGGAGGCCTATACTCTAAAGCGTCCTAAAATAATGTATTATTGCCAACCCAATTTACATTAATATAGGTATAATACTCAATAAATATATGTCGTTTATTCCAATTTATTTATACCCACAATAACTATTATTATTCACGAATAACAAAGAGGTATCAAGTTAAAAAGATTCTTGTGAAAGTCTATATTTTTGTATAAATTAAATTCAATCATTGAAATTCTGAAGTACCAGGAAAACGCGTAACCTTGAAAATTTTAAAAAAATTTGCCTGCAGCGCTATTTTTAAGGGTTGATGAAGCTCATACGTCGTTATCGCCTACCCTAATATGGATACCACGAGCCGCCACTGTAAAATGTGCAAATTCGAATACAGAAACTACAATCATTAACGAAAATTCTGTTTTAAAACTTCTACATCAGAATGTAACGCCTTCGTCGGAATTACAAAAACACAGGCCGAAAACCGCAAGACGCTTAACATAACAAGTAATCCACATCCAGTGATAACTCCCTACGATTGCTGTAGTATGATCCCAGAAAAATTTGAAATGCCCAATTTGAAACCTTTACAATTCGACAATCTAAATATCGAAAACTTAGAAGTCTCCAACCACAAGCTAGAACAATATTCTTGGGACTTAGATAAAATAATAAACGAACCCTTCGTGACTAGAAATATTTCATGGTTCACTTATATAACCACAGCTCTATTAATCAGCATGATCCTATTCTACGTAGCCGTCAAATGTAGAAATAGGTTCAAAATTAACAAGGAACGTCCAGAGTCCATACACAGGGAAGCACTTAAAGGAATTTACACCCTGCTAAAAAGGAGGCCCAACATCCACCAGACAAATGAAGACACCCCTGAAGAATTATCCTAAAAGTTGAATTATAACATCAACTTTTTTTGAAAAAAGGGAGTTGTTATATGCGATTATTCACAGCAGCTAGTCTCAGGCATATCATATTACGATATTGTATTTCATTTATCAAAAGTGGCAACAACTTCCTTGCAATATTATTGTGAACACGCAAGCATAACGCCACTTTGAGTTCTGCTGATGCTTACGTGGCAATCCAAAGGTTATAAATATTATGTTCAAACAAAATTAGTCAGTTCAGAATAAACTCAGGTCAGAAAAACATATCTATAAAACAGTCTAATAAACAGTCAATTTTAAAACCTATAATTAGTTTTTAAAAAGTAATTTTTGGAAGTGAAAATCTAATATATATATATATATATATATATATATATATATATATATATATATATATATATATATATATATATATATGTGTGACCACGAGATGACGCTCGCCCCTATATGTTTTTGGTCTTTCAAGATATAAATCTCAAATTTGGACACGTCAAATAACGGCTAAATATGGATTAATTTGACCGATTTATCTATTTCTCTCGCTTCCGGTTTCGCCGCAAATGATGCCAACCTTGGATTTTTAAATAGAATACTCTGTATATTTTTCTCATTTCTTTCAAATGCCACCATGGTGGCTCACTACGTTATTTTAATAAAGCATTTCATTACCGATAACTTGGTACCAAACACTCCACTATTTATTCATATTATAATACATAAAAATACATAATAATGATATCCAACAAGGTATAAATGAAAATAAACTCATAATATTTAACACTGGATCTCTATCAAGTAGGTGCCTTTGAAATGTAACAAAAGAAACAAATGAATTAATCTGACAGCTCAAATGATATTTAGTTCTACGAGAATCCGATAGTATTGTGGTGTGTATTAAAAAATCATGGTTTATTCAAAAAGTGACAAAGTGGATATGCTGATGATATATGGGGAATGTCGCAGAAATAGCCGGGCAACCCGTGATTTATATGCAGAGCGCTATCCACTAAGAAATCATCCTGGCAGACATTATTTTCTTAGAGTAGAACGAAAGCTGAGACAGGAGAGAGCAGCTGAAGAACACCAAAGGCTAATTATCAATGAAGACACCGAAATTAATGTATTAGCGTCAGTGGAAATCAATCCTAGTGCCTCAATACGAGAAATTGCAAGGGCGTTAAACATAGGAAGAGAAAGTGTAAGAAACATTCTTAAAAAACACAAATTTAAGAGTTTCACCAAGCATTATATGAAAACGATTTCATGCGGAGGTTTCAGTATTGCAGATGGCTTTTAGACAATGAAATTAGATCTCCAAACTTTCATTATAATATATTATTTTCTGACGAATCCCGTTTTACAAATAATGGTATGTTTAACAGAAACAATTTGAGGTACTGGGCGCAACAAAATTCAAGACTTTTGAGGCAAGGCAATTTTCAAGAACGGTTTGGTTTTAACGTTTGGGCAAGCATTATGGGTAACAGGATCATAGGTCCCATATTTTTTGATGATCCACTGACAGGAAGAAGATATTTAAGTTTTCTGAAAAATGAAATTGAAGAGTTTTTGGAACATTTACCCTTAAATCAGTACCAGCTGGGGTATTTCCAGCAGGATGGCGCCCCACCCCATAACGCCAGAGTAGTTGCAGAATATTTAAATGGTCGTTTCGGGGATCATTGGATAGGAACTAATGGACCAGTCAGGTGGCCAGCGCGATCACCTGATCTAACGCCGTTAGATTTTTATTTTTGGGGCCACATTAAAGAATGTGTATATTCAACAATACCAACTACATTAGAAAATTTGAAAGATCGAGTTAGGAGGGCAATAAATTCTATAACACAGGAACATCTCACCAACGTGATGAGAGAAACTTTGGCAAGAGCAAGATATTGTGTATATGTCGATGGTCAACATTTTGAACAATTGTTATAATTTGTTTTAGATAATGTAATTACTTAGTTTTAATTCGTTTGTTTATTAGTTCGTTCATTTGTTATCATTTATCATATTCACATGCACTATTTTTATGAATAAATAGTGGAATGTTTGGTACCAATAAAATGCTTTATTGAAATAATGTAATGAGCTACCATGATGCCATTTAACAGTAATGAGTTATTCTGGAAAAACGATTTCCGAAATGTTTAGGAGCCTATAACATAAATGTCATATGGCATAATGTCATAATTGTATTTTCTGATTATTTATTGAGGCAAAACAAAACATTTTTTGGGGTGACGGCCGCCTAGATGAAAAATTAAATTTGCCCATAAAAACGAACCGCAAGAAAACATTCTTTGCATTGGTTTAAATACAGGTGCGCTCATTGTCTGGAGTCGCATGACTCGCACTGCCGTAAATGCGGCCAGGATTCATGAAAAGAATATTTCTTCGGCGCGTGCGATGCGGATTGATGACGTACGACGCAATTCCTAGCGAGCGCAGGTGGCCGAATCGTATGTGGGCAGGTGGGCGAAATAGGAAATAGCCGAATTTTGTAGTATTGTTCGCTTTTTCGTGCAGTAATCTTGTTGCTATCGCGAAGGCAATATGGATGACGAGGTATGAATTACATTAGTGCAGAATTACGAAGAACTATATAATCTGAAACATTCGCAGCATTCCAACCAACAGCGAAGGGATAATATATGGGAGATAGGAGATATCATGAAATTGTCAGGTGAGTACATAACCTTTATTTTCAAGCATTCAAAAAGTAGTTTACGTTAAACATGTCGTTTTCCGATATAACTGCCACGGTAAGGAGCCTGCAGGAGAATTAAAATGTTTTAAATTCGTCTCTAACCCTTAACGCAGCGTTACTTGCATTTCCACCAATTCCGTTTAAATGTTGCAAACCGTTAATCTCGGAAACGTTAACGTTTAAGTCACTTTCAGTCCACTGGCAAGTATTATTATTATTATTATATTATATAGGTTTGGGCCTCATCAGCCACTGATCGCATGGGTAGTCCCTTGGCGATCCCCTCTTATCCGGGTCATTATCCAAAAATGCTATCCCATAAAAGGAGCAATTTAGGCACGTCCCCCGCCTTAAGCCTCGCCTCCTCTAGGATAACAGGGGTCCATAATATAAGATACCTCTTCTCCTCCAGTGCGGGGCAGGTGTAAAGAAGATGAATAGAGGTTTCCTCGTCTTATTTACAGTATCTGTAGGCTGGGCTATCAGTCAGCCTCAGCTTGTGCTTATATGCATTCAGGCTACTATGGTGGCCCGTTATGATTCCCACCAGAGTTCTAGCTTTGTGCCTGTTCAATTTAATGAATTATTGGGCCCATTTCTCAATCTCTGAGTATTCGATGAAGAGTTTGGTTATTCGACAACCCGTTACTCCTCTCCATCTTTTATTGTGCTGGTCTCTCGCCCAGCCATTGATGCGGTCTCTGATCAGATTCCGACTTATTCCCACTGCAGGTTCTGGTCCATAGAGGTTTTCCCTGGTCCCTAGTCTGGCAAGGTCATCTGCAATTAGATTTCCCTTAATGCCATTATGCCCAGGTATCCATAAGAGTTCCACCGGTCCCTTCCCTACCAAGTGGTTCAATGCTTCATAGCAATTATAGACCAGCTTCGACTTTGTCGTTGCTGAATTCAGGGCTGCCAACGCCGCCCTGCTATCCGAGCAGATACATACCTTGTCCTGGGTCCGATTTTGGTCCGCCCCCAGAACACCGCATGTAATTCCAACTAGCTCGGCCTGGAGTGCGGTAGTGTATTTGCCCAAGGGGAAGGTTTTACCTATCCCGTCGCGTCGCCTATACACCCCCGCACCCGCTCTGTTCCCATCCGTGTACCAGATGTCTCCATTGAGCGGCAATCCAGCTCGACCCTCCATCCAGTCGGTCTTACTGGTGAGGGTGATCTTATATTTCTTGTCAAACAGGAAGTGGACACCCGTACTGTCAGAGGGCATCCATAGAAGTCCCTCCTCGGCTAGCTCTCTTGAGAGTCTATTCAGGTCCCTTACCTTCCTATTCATGTTTCCCACCCTGTGCATTGCCTTTGCGGCTTCCGCTTTCAGGATGACATCAAGAGGTGGTATCCCCGTCAGTATCCCCATCGCCTCGATCGGTGTTGATCTTTAACCTTTCAAGCAGCTCATCTACTACTAGGCACCACAGAAGGGGGGACAATACCCCTCCCTGTGGACATCCCGAGTCGACTCAGCCCTCGATGGTAGTCTTGCCTTTATTGGCAGTAAGCTGTCTGTTTCCCAACATATGGTCTATCCATTCAGCGATTATTCTGGGGGTGTAGCATCTGCCTAGTGCTCCGCTAATCACTTCCCTGGATGTAAAGTTGAAGGCTCCTTCAATATCAAGGAAGGTGCCGACAACGTATCCTCCGGAGCCCAGTATCAAGTATCTCCCTGGCAAGTATCTCCCTCAAATAATTATGCAGACAGCAAGCAGCGAGAATGACCAAATTAATATGTTCCTGGGATAAACACAATTTGTGTTCGAAAATTCGAAATGTTCTTATTAAGATACCGAATGCATTTTCTGAAACATTTCGCCCTCGGCTAAGTCTGTAATTGAACACCTTCTTTCCTTCATCACCTTGGGCTCTCTCGTGAATACGGCCTATCAGATTTGTGCACAATGAAAATGCTTCATCGCCGATGATTACGTGCGGTAGAACTTGATTAGTTCCAGGTAGTGCTTTGCTCGGTGGAAACCAAATTCATTCCCAAGCAATCTTTTTCCGAAATTTGAATGTTTGAAAATACTACCATCTGCATTTCTCCCACATGCCCCAACATCTACTGCTATAAATTTATAATTTGCATCTTCTAAGCACAGCACAACAATGCTAAACGTTTTTTTGTAGCAAAAAAATTGTGAGCCTGTCTGTGGACAGGCTTGAATTACTACGTGCTTACCGTCTATAGCACCCAATAAGTTTGGAAAGTTCCATTTTCTGTAAAATTCGCTTTCTATTCGATTCCACATATCTTCATCAGGTTCTGGCATGACTATGGGTTGTAATTTGGTCCAAATGGCTTTACAAGTTGAATAGATAATTTCTCTTATAGTACTTTCACCAAGACGATAATTAAATGCCAGGGACCTAAAGGAGTTTCCCGTTGCTAAATACCTAAAATAAAATTATCTGAATTAGAATACTATTAGTCTAGACAAAATTTTTGTTATGTTATAGAGGGCACTTAGGAAAATCCAAATCAGTTAAATTTTTATATCTATTCTGCAGCAGAGTTATTACTAAAATATTTTATCTACAAATAATACTACTAAAAGTGAAGACGCCTTAACAAAGTTTTTCCTATCCATGGCTGAAACAGTAAAAGGATTTTCGTTAAGGGATCAAATTGACATTAAAACCAAGCTGTTTGAAATGGTAAACGCCGTAGAGTTGAGGATGCTGCCATGCGAAGCAAATGCAGGCGGACAACAAAGTTCGCTGCCTGTTGTCTCCCCGCAAGGTCCAAAATCAGTTCCATGTACATCAGCTGTTTCCGTCAACCATCAAAATCAACCCTTAAATAGCGGAGCTATTTCTCATGAGGATCCTTGTCAGTCTAACTACTATGATTTAGATTATCAAAGAGGTCATGGAGGCAACCAATAAGTTTTGATCTTTTGTCTTTGTCACTTTTACGTTATAAAAAATTAAATAAACTTACCGTAAAGTCACTGCGAGTCGTTTTTTAACTCCAGCGGCCCTTTGTTGTGTTGTTTCTTATTAATTGAGGTTGCAATATATCAAGAAGACCCACAAACTTCTCATTGCTCATTCTAAAATACTGAAAGAACTTCACTTCGTCCTCAAGCAGGTCGGGAAATAATACGTTAAATGGTAATTGTATACAAGAAGTGTTCCTGGGCAAATGCTTACGAAACTTTTCCTTGCCCCCTATTTTCGAGGGTGCTGGAGACGAATCTGGCTTCAGTTTTATCCGCTCGGATACGGTTTTCGAGAAAATGAATTTTCCACTTTTCCGCATGAGGCCATTTTTTCTATCAAATAACTTTCACTTCACACTACATAGATAGCTAATATTATTAATACCAATAGATGCAACAACACTTCCTTTACACATATCATATATTAAACCGTCATAAAACCTATTAGAATCTTTCGATGTTTAGTTACTTCAGATGTATACAATGATTTGCAGTTGGCGTCGTCCATTGTATTCGTACGCCCTCCGTGTTGTTCGATGAAACTACATACATACAGAGAGGCTCCAAAAGCTAACTTTGAATATTAGCAACTAAATACGCTGTCATTTTACGAAGAATATACGAAGGATACTAACCTAACCATAATAAGTAGATAGTCGGGTTAGATTCGTCTCCAGCACCCTCGAAAATAGGGGGGGTAGGAAAAGTTTCATAAGCATTTGCCCAGGAACACTTCTTGTATACAATTACCCGTTAAATTCACCAAATGTTGATCGTTTCTTGCATATATTGTGTACCATACTTTTCGTTTTTGTTTTACATTTTTCCTCTTCTGCTACCTTCTTCACTGTCACTCGTTTTGCGCAAAACAACTGCTCGTGACAGACGGTCAAATCGCACTGATGGTAAAATTCATATTGTGCGATACCGGCGAGTGAGCGCAATAAATGCGATGCGTGCGGCTCGTTCAGCCCGGATCAATGGGCGCTTACATTTTCAGTAACAAAACTATCTCAATCCTTTGTAAATACTGTTTCAAAACTCATTCGTTCCATTCTATTCATAGGGCATCAAAATTTCTTACATCCAATTTTAATATATATCTTAATGTACATTTTTATGAACTGATTATATTGTAATACTCGCAATCCTATAAAAATTCTTTTGCAATACAGATTAGAGAACAGAAAATTCTTTTGATTACTTTGATAAAACTTGTACATATTGTTCCTCTTGTACAAGCATGCGCTGTAATCCTTTGTATATTTACACAAGTCAAAGAAAGAGAAATCTTTACTTTACTAGTTATTATTTATTATGTAAAGTCAATTTTAACACCGTTAACAAGCAGGGACGCAGAAGAAGAAGAATATAACTGAAAATCAAAAACCTGCCATTTTTGTTTCATTGTGAATTTACGCCGTACATGAAATTGAATAGTTAAACATGAGTGTAAACGAAAAAAATATTTGTAGACTTTGTTTTAACATAACAGAAAATGATTTTAAAGTAATAGATGAGATTTTGAAGGAAATACTGGAAGTACTTCTATTCAATGTGGTAAGATTCGTTCGCTCATATTTTATGTGCGAAAAATATATACCTTAAAATATTGGTAATGGTGTTATTTTAGGATATAAATACAACTGAAAGCCCTATCATTTGTCAGACTTGTATCGCAATTGCCGAAAGGTCTTTTTATTTCAAATCGATGTGTATTGATACGGAGGAATTGATAGGATTTTTTGCTGTTGGCAAAAATCAGACTGTAATTGAACTAAAGGATATATTCGAAGGTGATAAAAACGAAGAAGCATTCCCCAAACAAGATTTTGCTGTATGTCGATTCTGTATAAAGCATTCAGAAAAAAGTAACTTCGTCCCAATGGATAATTTAATGAAGGAACAAATTTATGTGGAAATGTTGTCAAAATATATGCCAGAAGTGGTAAGGCATATGGTATTTTTTTAAACAATTTGTTTACATATTTTCTTTGTTTTAGGATCTTAGCGTTACTAGGAGTCCTTTAATTTGCACATTTTGTAGAGAGAGTATAGAGTGTTATTTGAAGTTTGTAAGGAACTGTTTGGATATAGAAAATAAAATAGAAACATACCACAAGAATAGAGAAAGGGTATGTCGGAGAAACACTTCCCTAGAGAGCGGTGAAGTCGATTTAAAGAATGAGATACAAATTTTGTCAAAGACACAGAGATACAAAGTAAAGAGACATTTGCAAACTCGTAAGAACCCTTCCGATATGAATATATACAAGTGTGCTGTATGTACGTATATGACGAAATGGAAACACGTTCTCAACAGGCACATGCTAACCCACAAAGCACCTTTTGAAGTAAAAATGTATGAGTGCGCTCTATGTCCACACGCAACAAAATGGAAACACCTTCTCAAAAGGCACATGCTCACCCACAGGGCACTGTCTCAAATAAAAGTGTATAAGTGTGATCTATGTCCACATATGACAAAAAGGAAGGACGTTCTCAACAGCCACATGCTAATCCACAAGGCACCTTCTGAAGTGAAAATGTACAATTGTGCTCTATGTACGTATATGACAAAATGGAAACACCATCTCAACAGCCACATGCTCACCCACAAGGGCACTGTGTCAAGTAAAAATATATAAGTGATCTAGGTTCACATATGACAAAAAGGAAGGATGTTCTCAACAGCCACATGCTAATCCACAAGATACCTTCTGAAGTAAAAATGTACAAATGTGCTCTTACTACAAAATGGAAGAGCACTCTTCTCAACAATCATATGCTAACCCACAAGGCACCTTCTCAAGTAAAAATGTATAAGTGTGTTCTATGTACGTATATCACGAAATGGAAGAAGAATCTCATCAGTCACATGCCAACTCACAGGGCAGCTTCTCAAATAAAAATGTACAAATGTGGTGTATGTCCGCATATGACGAAATGGAAGACAAGTCTTAACCGTCACATGCTAACTCACGGGGTACCTTCTTAAGTAAAAATGTACAAATGTACTCTCTGCCATCCCTCAACTAAAAAGAAATGCAATCTCATCCATCATATGCCAGCGCACACAGGCCCCGCAGAAATAGGGATGTTCAAGTGTTCTTCCACAACAAAGTGGAAGGACAATCTCAGACGACATATGTTAATCCACAAAAATATCTCAGAAATAGAGATGTTTAAGTGTTCGATATGCAGCTATGAGACAAGCCACGAGTATAGCTTGAAACAGCATGCTTTCTTCCATAACAAAATTTATTTCTCCGAGTCTATTTAACCGATTGATCTCAACCTGATCGCATTTTTTTCGCTGAACTCTCTCATCATTAGGTCATCAGTCCTAAGACTGGTTGGACGCTAACCTCCAGCTTCTCCTATCTTGTGCTAACCTACGCATTTCGCTAATTGTGCTACAACCTACATCCCTTACTATTTGCGAGCAGTAGTCTAATCTAGGCCTACCTCTGCCTTTCTTCACTCCTATTTCTGCCTCCAAAATATCGCGGACTATTTCCCCATGTCTCAGCAAGTGGCCTACCATTCTATCTCTTCTCATCCTTATGTTTTTCCACATACTTCTTTTCTCGACGACTTTCTCCAATACTTCTTCGTTTCTAACCCTATCAGTCCATGGTATTTTCATCATTCTTCGGTAACACCACATCTCAAAAGCTTCTAATTTCTTCCTACTTGCTTCCCCTACCGTCCAGGTTTCGCAACCGTATAGTGCCGTGCTCCATACATATGTTTTCAAAAATCTCTTCCTTGTTTCTAAGTTTATTACCCCCGAGCATAAAAGTGCTTTCTTTTTGTTAAAAGCTACTCGACCCTGCGCTATTCTTTGTTTTATGTCTTTATCGCTTCTTCCATCCCAATTTATTTTACTTCCTAAATAAGTGAAGTCTTTAACTCCCTCCAATCTTTCATTATTAATTTGTATTTTCGTTTTTGCTCTGCTCTCGCGCCCTCTGCACACTAACACTTTAGTTTTGTTTTTATTCACCCTCATTCCGTATTCCTCTGTCAACACTGCCTCCATTTCGTTCAATGCCGATTCTAATTCCTCAAAATTAGTAAAATTTTTAAGTATCTAATGGCTACACTTCGTAATATGACCTGTCAAATTTAATGGATTTATATATAATATATTTAGAATAGTTATTTTCAATTAGCTTCAACTTTTTTCTTTGAATTTCGAATTATTTGAAACTTTCACAAAAATTGATATGTTCTTAAAAAGCCCTGAAAATTTAAACTTTCGAATCGAGCCAGAATACGAGTTACAAATTTTCAAATAACCTGACAATCGTATTGTAACAACCGAGCAATTCATTCATTCGTAGACTCATTCATAATACTTTAGAAAGTAAGTAAGTACAATTTATCATTAATTGTACGTGCTTACTTTATTTTACATTATAGTATTATCATAAAATATAACAAGATTTTATTTTATTGGTTGTTTAGTGAATTTCAGAAACTTTTGTTTATAAATTCAGTTGAACTATATTAAATTATATATATATATATATATATATATATATATATATATATATATATATATATATATATATATATATATATATATATATATATATATATAGTGTGAGCCACGGTGGATGGAGTATTAAAAGTATATGGAGAACGGATCTACCGATTGCTTTGAAATTTTGGTTACCAAAATAGTCGAGTATGATCTATGCAACTAAAATATTTTCGAGAGTGCGGTGTTGCCACTTATACGTATAACCGGTAACATCTTCGGTATTTCAAATAGAATACCCTGTATATTTTTGCATTTTTTGGATTGTCGTCTCTTTATGAGTAACGTTTGTTAATATTTCCCTATATCTATCTCAAGCCGTTATCGAGATAATAATTCTTTTCTGAATTTATTGCCAAAAATTTTACTTTCAGTAAATCGTGTTTTCTACCTACGCAGCAATTAAAAGATAATTTTTCAGTTGTGGCTAGGCAAGGCCTGGGGGCATCTTCTTCATTAATCAAATGTTTCCAATATCATACAGGGTGAGTTAGAGAATGCTTTCTATAAGTGACTTAGAGAAATGCACGAGTCAATTTTTTAAATGGAATGCCCAGTACATTATTACTAATTCGGAAAGGTGATACATTTACCTATTTAAAAATGTTAATGTCCCCTATACCTAATGCGCACCGTTTTCGATTTATGGGCACTTTTCTGTAACCCTTCCAAGAATATTATATCTTTTGGTATGTTGTCATAACGGGTGGGCCATGAAATTTTTATTTTATCATTTTGTAATGACAACAGGCATGCTATTTTTCTAAATAAATTTGACATTAGTAATATTTGCACTTAATTTGAATTTATTATTCATGGACAGCGCAATAAAATTGTCAACAGAACTTGTAGAATATTTAATGAGAGGTATCCGAATTTGCCGCAGATGAACAACAGAAAGTTTCTACGAATTCAGAGGAATTTTATAAATTTTGATTCGTCATTAAGAGAACCAAGAAATTTACCGAAACCTGTGACATCTGACGAGGTAAATGAAATCAATGTGCTAGTGTATTTTCATGTAAATCCCCCAGTATTCCATATAAAGTTCTCCTGAAATATGCAAAGCCTTCCGGGGCAAAACCTGTACGAAGACCCAAATCTTCAACACGTCCAAATCAGACATGGAACAGTTAGCAACATTTATGGGGCATACAATAGGCATTCACGGACAGCCGTATAGGCTGCCTGATGACTTTTACCAAACGTGCAAAAATCCTCTTATGGAAAGCGGGTCCGCAGGAAAATTTAAGGGGAAAAGCCTAGAGGAAATAAATATAGATATAGAAGATCTCCTCTCTAAAACCAATAATGACTATATTGAAAGTGATTCGAGAGATATTGAACCTATTGGAAATGTCGCTATTAATGCAAATTGTGCAATAACTGCAAAAGATTCTGAACTAAACCCCCTCAGACTGAAAAACTGAAGTGTCCGAAGAAAGGAAGGGTATTGGTGAAATGAAGTGACAATAAAAAAAAAGTGGTTACTTCATTTTTCAACAAACATTAAAAATACACAGCCACCGAAGAAGGTAGAGTGTGAAAGTTTTATACAACATAAAGACTTGTTGAAAAACAAAGACTCTATGAAAATTAAAGTTTTTGTGCACAATTAGTATAGTGGGAAATGTAAATAATATATATTCCATATTATAATCATATTATTTATTTTATTTTAGAAAAAAACATGATCAAATTCGTAATCAGCGACCCTAACAACCCCCGATACCAATATTCGCTAAAATTGATGTACTTTTCAAAGTTTCCGATCGCCATTTTGAAACCTCCAGTTTGTTTTCGAAAAAAACATCAAACTCATAATCAGCGACATTAGGAGTTAATAAATTTTTCTTAAAATTGATGTACTTTTTAAAGTTTTCGGTGGCCATATTAAATCTGCTATTTTGTTTTCAAAAGAAACATAATCTAGTTTGTATTTAGAGGCTCGAAAACCCTCACGCTACCGAGTTTCGTCAAAATTGATGCACTTTTCAATGTTTCCAGTCGCCATTTTGAAGCAACCATTTTGTTTTCGAAAAACATCAAATTCGTAATCAGCATTAAGATGCTTGTTAAGTTCGTATTTCCGTTTCTTGGTATCTGGACATAGAGCACACTTGTAGATTTTTTCTTCAAAAGGTGCCTTGTGGGTTAGCATGTGACTATTAAAATCGGGCTTCCGTTTCATTGTACGGGGTGTCCAGAAAGGGTAGGGGGTATTTGTAAGTTAAATAAAAGAAAATTCTAAAAAAAGTAAAAGAAAAATTTGTGTTTTAATTTTTAGACCAAGTTTTAGAAAATTAAGTGCCAAAGATTATGTTGTCCAAATGTTGACCCTCGCGCTGCTGGCAGTCCTTTAACCAAAAACGAAAATTAGTCGCCACGCGTCTACACATCTCTCTGGAAACGACGACCATTTCGGTGCGGATGTTGTGTTTCAATTGCAGTAGAGTTCGTGGTCTGTTTTCATAAACTTTCTCTTTAAGGTAGCCCCATAAGAAATAATCAAGGGGTGTAAGATCGGGGCTTCTCGGAGGCCAGTTGATGGTGCCTCGATGAGATAAATTTTTCCGGGAAAAGCTGATTGACAACCTCAAGTGATGGGTTTGAGGTATAGCAAGTGGCCCCATCTTGTTGAAACCATGTTTCCATATTAAAACCTTTAAACTTCTGCAGTTGTGGAACCAAAAAGTTCCTTAACATGTTGCAATACCGTTCACTGTTTATCGGACGTGCTCGCCCTCGCCAGTCTTCAAAAAAATAAGGCCCAATGATGGCAATGATGCCTACACCAGACATGGCAGTCCACACAATAACTTTTGGACTATGTAGTGGTTGTTCATGTTTCTGTCTTGGATTTTCGTTGGCCCAGTAATGGCAGTTCTGTTTGTTTACGTGACCATTTAAGTGAAAATTCGCTTCGTCGCTAAACAGAATGTTTTCAAACATTGGGAAACGTTGAAGCATTTCATTTGCAAATTTCAGTCGGAGAGGATAGTCGGTAACGTTCAGTTTTTGAACGAACTGAATTTTGTAGGCTGTAAGATGCAAATCTTACTTACGATTTTTTGATGTTAAATTCTTGACTGCGTTTGCGAACTGATTGAGACGGATTTTCACGCACTGAAACTCTCACTTCTTCAATCGTTTGTTGGGTTCGAACAGAGCATGGACGACATGGATCGTGAATTTTTATAGTCGAACCGGTATTTTCAAACATTCAAATCCATTTTCTGATGGTACCGTGCTTCAGTGCATTCCGTACATTATATTCTGCACGATATAAATGTTGAGCTGTGACTATCGAATCACCATTGCGATAATAGGCGCGCACGCAAAAAGTGCGGTGGTCTCTCCTGAGTACACTTCCATGGCTACTAAATCTCCAAAGAGTAGTGCAACAACCTATCCTTACCGCGCCCCTCCGAACCGCGCAGATACAAATACCCCCTATCCTTTCTGGACACCCTGTATATGGATATACAGCATAGTTGTACATTTTTACTTCAGAAGTGCTGCCTTGTGGGTTGGCTGTGACTGTTCAGGTAGTATTTCCTTTTCGTTGCAAGAGGACAAAGAGCGCACTTGTACATTTTTACTTATGAAGCTGCTCTGTGAGTTAACATGTGACTGTCAAGAGATTTCTTCCATTTCGTAGTAAATGGGCATAAAGCACACTTGTACATTTGTATTTCAGAAGATGCCTTGTGGGTTAGCATGTGACTGTTAAGATGGTACTTCCATTTTGTTGTATGTGGACATAGAGCGCACTTGTACAATTTTACTTCAAAAGGTGCCTTGTGGGTTAGCATGTGACTGTTAAGATCGTACTTCCGTTTCACTGTATGTGGACACAGAGCACACTTGTACATTTTTACTTCAAAAGGTGCCTTGTGGGTTAGCATGTGAGTGTTAAGATGGGACTTCCGTTTTGTTGTATATGGACATTCAGCACACTTGTACATTTGTACTTCAAACGGTGCCTTGTGGGTTAACATGTGAGTGTTAAGATGGCACTTCCGTTTTGTTGTATATGGACATTCAGCACACTTGTACATTTTTAATTCAGAAGGTGCTTTGTGGGTTAACATGTGAGTGTCAAGATAGTACTTCTGTTTTGTTGTATGTGGACACAGAGCACATTTGTACATTTTTACTTCAGAAGGTGCCTTGTGGGTTAGCATGTGCCTGTTGAGATGGTACTTCCATTTCGTTGTGTATGGACATAGAGCGCACTTGTACATTTTTACTTCAAAAGGTGCCTTGTGGATTAGCATGTGACGGTTGAGGCGGTATTTCCATTTCGTCATATACGTACATACAGCACACTTGTACATATTCATATTGGAAGGGTTCTTACGAGTTTGCAAATGTCTCTTTAGGCTATTCGTAGAATTGAGTTGAATTTGGCATTTTGAGTACTTGTAAATACTTACTCTTAAATCATTCACGTGTATAAGCATATGTTTTTTGAACTCATTATTGTATGCTGTTGTATATGAACATACTGTACATTTATATTTTACTTCGGCGCGTTTTCCTAGTTCTGTAATTTTATATTCAGCTTTTTTGGTCTGCCGGCATTTGCGGAAGCGATTTTTACATGGCACGTTTTGTTTTTCTTTATAATGGGGTATTTTAAAAGGATCCACATGTACTTCTGAAGAGATTTTCGCTTGTGACAAAAGTTGTATCTCATTCTTTAAATCGACTTTACCACTCTCTAGGGGAATGTTTCTTCGACATACTCTTTCTCTATTCTTGTGGTATGTTTCTATTTTATTTTCTGTATCCAAACAGTTCCTTATAAACTTCAAATAACACTCTATACTCTCTCTACAAAATGTGCAAATTAAAGGATTCCTAGTAATGCTAAGATCCTAAAACAGAGAAAATATGTAAACAAATTGTTTAATAAAATACCATATGCCTTACCACTTCTGGCATATATTTTGACAACATTTCCACATAAATTTGTTCCTTCATTGAATTATTCATTGGGACGAAGTTACTTTTTTCTGAATACTTCATACAGAATCGACATACAGCAAAATCTTGTTTGGGGAATGCTTCTTCCTTTTTATCACCTTCGAATATATCCTTTAGTTCAATTACAGTCTGATATTTGCCAACAGCAAAAAATCCTATCAATTCCTCCGTATCAATACACATTGATTTGAAATAAAAAGACCTTTCGGCAATTGCGACACAAGTCTGGCAAATGATAGGGCTCTCAGGGGTATTTATATCCTAAAATAACATCATTATCAATATTTCAAGGTATATATTTATCGCAGATAAAATATGAACTCACCAATCTTACCACATTGAATAGAAGTACTTCCAATATTTCCTTCATAATCTCATTTATTACTTTAAAATCATTTCCTGTTATGTTAAAACAAAGTCTACAAATATCTTTTTCGTTCACACGCATGTTTAACTATTCAGTTCCATGTACGCCGTAAATTTACAATGAAACAAAAATGGCAGCTTTTTGATTTTCAGTTATATTCTTCTTCTGCGTCCCTGCTTCTTAATGGTGTTAACATCGACTGTACATTATAAATAGTAAAGCAAAGATTTGACTCTTTCTTTGACTTGTGTAAATATACAAAGGATTACAGCACATGCTTGTGCAAGAGGAATAATATGTACAAGTTTTATCAATAGTAATCAAAAGGATTTTGTGTTCCCTAATTTGTATTGCGAAAGAGTTTTTGTAGTTTTGCGAGTATTACAATATAATCAGTTCATAAAAATGTATATTAAGATATGTATTAAAATTGGATGTAAGAAATTTTGATACCTATATGAATAGAATAGAACGAATGAGTTTTGAAACAGTATTTACAAAGGATTGCGATAGTTTTGTTACTGTAACTGGATTTCGTAATTCAGTTTTGAATGGATGTAGACTCATTTACGACAGATAAAATTCAAAATCATACATAACACGGACGTGAGATGGCAGCACCACTCTTACCGGGTTTTTTTTAGGACTAGGATTTAGAAATAATTCCAATTAATTGTATTACACATACATAATATTCATAGTTAACTTTTGCAGCCCTCGCCCCGTATATTGTGTTCATTCACATATGGATTCATAGAGGGCACGGGTTACAAATGGTGGCTAACTGCATTGAAATTTTAAACATTTGAAGTAAATTAAGAAAATCGTAATGAAAATAGGTTTTATTACGGTTTAATATATGAAATGTATAAAGAAAGCATTAAAAGTAGGAAGGAAAGGTAGCATCTACTCGTATTAATATTAGCTATCTACGTAGTGTGAAGTGAAAGTTATTTGATAAAACGTGACATCTAGTGCGGAAAAGTAGAAAATTTAATTGCTCGAAAACTGCGTTCGAGCGGATAAAACTGAAGTCAGATTCATCTCCACCATCCTCGAGCAAATAAGGGGTTAAAAATATTTATTAAGCATTTTCGAGGGTTTGTCATTCGTAAATAATTACCAGAATATTCTCGGTAAAACGAACTTCACGTTAATATTTTTTTACGGTATTTGAAGAAGAAGAATTACGAACGTTTCTAACCATACTTTCGTAGTTGCACCATCAAAAATGGATATTAAAAAAGAAAACAATGAAATTTGTGGCCTGTGCCTCAAATCTTATGATACAATATGTCAAACAGTGGACGATTCTTTGAGGAAAATGATGGTGATACAATTAAATCCTGTAAGTTAAATTATACAAGCATTAATTGTATTGGTATTCCCTGATATCGTTTTAGAACATACCCGCTTTTCAAGAAACTATTATATGCGACGACTGTCTAAGAGACCTACAGAAACATTTCAATTTTAAATCAGCATGCATCCACGTTGAAGACTATATTAATTCACTTACAAAAACTGAAAATGTTAAAATGGATATAACTGAAGTATATTTAAGTAGAAATGATGGTGAAATTAAAGAAACACTAACTGAAGAACACACTGTCTGTCGATTATGCTTAAAATTAATAAAACGTGACTGTTATATATCGCTCGTTAACGAAACAAAGGAAGTAACATCACTAAATATATTATTAAGTAAATATCTTTCAGAGTTGGTAAGTATAATAATATCCTTTAAAGCAGGAGATGTGTAGAAACATTTTTTCATCAGGATTTAAACATCACCAAAGATCCTGCGATCTGTACCTCATGTAACGCCCTTCTACGAGATTATTCTTGTTTTGTGGAGAAATTCTTGAATATAAAAGAGGAAGTGAAAAGTGAATGTAAGTTTGGGTCTACTACCAAAGGCGATGCAATTTCATTAAGTTGTGATTCACAATATATAGAACAAAACGTGAAGTCTGAAAACGACTTTAATTTGGAAAAAAATTGTACGGAAATGGATCTCTGTGGGGAGATGAAAATCGAAGAGGACTATCTGGATATTACTGACGAAGAAGGAATAGAGGTTAAATATGAGGATGTTGAATATAAAAATGTGAACAGGTAATAATAGTCAAATCAAATGTGCCTTATATAAAAAGGGATATATTCGCAGTATGAAGTAAATTTGTTATCAGTTCAAACAAATTTTCAATGTCAATAAACTTTTCAGCATTGAAGATATCTCCGACGACCGTCCTCAGCCAAAGCCCACCCCAAATGCACCCGCAACGGTCACGTGCACCTATAAGGCCAACGGCAGGCAGTGGCTTAAGCAACACATGCTAACCGACAGGAACCCGTCTCAAGTTACGGTATATAAGTGCCCCGACTGTGAGTACGAGGGGGAATATGAACTGGCGCTGGCGGAACATCGCCTGGCTCACCGAGAGAGTTACAAGTGCGCCCTCTGCCGGTACGAGACGAAACGGAAGAGAGGCCTTCAGAGACACGTGCACGTCCACGATCCTAAGCTTAAACTGCCGAAGGTAGCATCGCATATGTTCAAGTGCAATGTTTGCAGTTATGAGACAAAGCATAAGGGTACATTCGATAGGCATATGCTAGTACATGCGGACGTTTCGAAGGTAACATGGTACAGTGACGAGGCGTGCTCACATAAAACAAAGTACAAGGAGGGGCTGAAAACGCATAAGAAGGTGGTGCGTGACAGAGGTCTGATTAAGACTAAAGTGCTGGAGGTGAGAGGAGAACCTAACAGGGACAGGTAATGTTTTTAAGTTTACTTATTTAACGACAGATATGCTATGAATTAACTTACTCCACACAGAAAAATCCATCAATGAAATTCAAAATTTTATCATTATATTCAAGAAGTTAACTTTTTCTGCCATCAAACAATCACCTATTTCTTTTTTATATTGAACATTATTCAAAAATAGAATATACCAGGTGACTCACGATGAGTCATGTAAATGATATTCTTTTTAAGTCAGGAATGGCCAATAAGTGTTCCTAAATTGTTCTTGACATACAGAATGATTTCATAATTCTGGCCAAAAATTTCAGTGTGTGAATTTACTAAGTATATTGTGCGAATTTATTGATGATCTATGTGGTTGATAATAGGCTATGATGGAGCACATTAAAAAATTACAGAAATCCAGGACAGGGTCAGATTTTTTTTTTTTTGATACATGTTAAAAAGTTCACACCAAACACATTTTTTAAACTTTTATATTGGGAATCAAAACCAGACGGGGAAGTATTTAAAACTGAATAGATACAAAACAATTTTTCCACACATATGTGTAAATCCAAGATTTCAAAATCAAATTTCATAAAACTTAAAATAATGTTTTAGCTTCTTGCCTCGAAAGGGTAACACCATTGTGACAAGTTAAAAAAGGGCTTTTTAACATTTTTTTTTTTTTTTAAGAAAAGGTAAACGTATGTATTTGACTTAAAATTATTATTGTTAAAAATTCGCATGAAGCTGTTATATAATCTGTCTGAAAAGTGCTGAAACTTATTCTATGAATATTTCTGTTACCAATAAGAGAGATCATTTCAAAATATTAATTCACAGAGGCAAATAATATACGTTTGTAGTATGTACAACGAATTATAATATTGTAAATTGGAAGCAATCAAAGTATCGTTGAAGGGAAAATGAAGCTATCTATTTCACTCCACTTTACCGAAAACACAACACGCAACAACATTTCCAAGCAAGTCTTCTGACAAATTTTTACATGGCACAGTGCCATGTAAAAATTTGTCAGAAGACTTGCTTGGCAATGTTGGAATTTCTTGGAAGAGCAATGCCATTGGCACTGTTCCCCTCTTTAAGTGGACAACTTTACATGGCCCCTGTGCAAAAAAAAAGGTGTATTTAGACTAATGCAATTATATTCATTACTTCGATTGAAATACCAATACAAAACTTTGAATAATGTCGAATCATAATAATCTTTTAATGAAGAAATTTTTTAAAAGACACTGAATTATTCTTCAGTTAGTTACATGTCATTAAAGTACACTTGTAAAAGGCAACGTATATCTCCGATAACAGCTCCTGACGAATCACGAAATTCTCTTTGCATAAGAATAGCACATTTATCGAAATGATTTTCACACAAATAATGATTTTTGGTCAGAGTTAAATCATTCCTAACAGCACTTTGTCTCAGTTCTCTTTTTTCTTCCTTCGAGTGTACTCTGAAATAATGCACTTTTTCGCCTTCTACGGAACGTTCTTTTTCGTAATTGCATGCGGGCACTTTGCAACGTCGTCTCACACGACGCATTTTGTTTTTTACTCTCGGCGAATCCTCCATTTTACATTTATATTTACACGCTGCAGATTGATTATAACCATTACAACTCGCGATTACGCGTTTGTTTACATGTGCGCTAGGTTATATTGACTGTTACTGTGATGGACATAAGAGAAAGGGAGGAACGAGACTGCACGAGACCTGCAAGACCAGTAGCACCCCTGGCGGCCGTTGTACACGTAATTGCAAGATCGCACTACGTGACATATAGGGAGTGCCACCACCCCCCCGGTCTAGTGATTTTTAATTATTACTAGTCCAGGTAGATATAAGCTGCTTTCAGTAGCGGTTCGGCGGGGTTAACGGGTGAGGTATTAATTACCATATGGAAAACAGTGAAAAAAAAAAAACAGTTAGTCTAAGTTTGCTGTTGTAATATTTAGTTTTATTTATTTATAATTTCAAATCCCATATGCATAATTGTCATCTGCTATCTAATATATTTGTGTTTTATAAATGAAATCCTGTCAATATAAAAATAAGAATATGAGATCAAAATAATTTGACAATCTGGTGATTTTTAATTCTTACTAGTCCAGGTTAGTAAAAACTGTTTTCAATGGCGACTCTTCAGGGCAAAAGATATTCTTAATTTGTTGTTCTAATATCTAGTTTTAATTATTTATAATTTTAATTAGGTAATCCACAATTGCCATCCGCTTTTTAATATATAGGGCTCTCAAGTAGAGCTATAGAATTTGAATTGAAAAAGAAGGTGATGCTGAATTTTGCAACATAATTTTGTTCAGCAATATAACTTTTTTAGCCAGCACATGTCAGCAAACAAAATTGTCGAATTTGAGATGCTCAAAATCCACATGCTGTTAACTAAAAAGAAATGCATCCTCAGAGATGCGCGTTTCGATGCGCACCTTGGAGGGGGATAGTAAATAGAACATACTTCTATGAAAACGACGCTGGTTATGCTATCACAGTAAATGGAGAACGCTATCGTGACATGTTAAACAATTTACTTCCCACCAAGTTGATGATTTGGATTTGAACAACACGCGGTTTCAGCAAGAAGATGCAACGTGTCATACAGCACGTACAACCACAATAACTCTGTCGAATACCAAATTTCCTGAAATCATTGTCGTGCGGAATGCTGTCATCAATCGGCCTGCAAGATCATGTGACTTAACAGGACTGGACTTTTTTCTTTTGGGTTATGTCAAGGGAGAAATGTACGCTACCCAGTCAGCAACTTCAGAGCAAACACTCAACGTGTTATTCGGGAAATAGAGCCAGTCTTATGTGCCCACGTTATGGACAATTTGACTAGACGTATGACACCATGCCAGATGAGTCGAGACAGCCATATGAAGGATATTCTTTTCCAGTTGTAGTCGTATCATCTCCATTCTATCTTGGAGAATAAAAAACTATCTGTAAAATACTAGTTTTATTCACAAATCATATACAGTCGGGCCGCTCTAACTTTACCACCACGTCACAAGCGATATTGGTATGAACTGAGATGAAAAATCAGAGTCAAATGAGTGACTGTTTACATAATATAAATCATTTAAATTTACCGCCTTTACAGTCAACTGTATTACCGGCACCAAAACAAACTAGAAAATGCCTTTCAATAAGTTATCACGGCAACAAACTTTATAATCCATGGGCGGAAACGTAAAAAATACTTGCAAGAATTATGTGGAAAAACACAATAAACATATAAGTTGGTCTGTAATTGTCAAGATAACTGCGTCTTTCCGCCGATCGGAGCTTTGGCTCTATTGTGGAATTTGGGGAGTTATGAAACTACAAGTATTACAAACTACTAGTACATATCCGCCTAATTCGTCACTATTATTTATTTGGGTATATTTTAGTTTGTTACAGTACACTGACCTTAATTGTGCACCGTCTGCAAGAGTTTCTCTTATATAAACTGCACCCAAACTATATGAAGAAAGCATAACTAACCTTAAAATTCAAATTCTAATGTGCTAAAACAATGGCGTTTTAGTTACGTATTGAATAAAATAAACATACAGAAAACGTCTGGCAATAAACGTCCTTCACACACAAAAGAAAAACATAATTTTATTTAGTTTATAAAATAGTATGTCAAAAATTAACACAAACGAATGTAATATTTTACTAAATATGTCTTTATTATACTTACTAACATAATCATTGTCAAGATGATAAAGATGCTATCATAAAGAAGTGGTTATATACTTATACAATTAAAAAAGTTAAATATGTATAACAAATATTTTCATAACAATACATAAAACAAATAATTTCATTGCTGGCTATGGTATACAAAAAAACCTGTTTGTGTTTTAAATAGGACAACATTATTTTGAAATTAGCGATAAAAATATGTCACGTCTAAAGGCTCACATGTTCACTGCATGTTGCTAAAGATTCCTTCCACATGTTTATTTATGAATTCATGTTATCATAATGATTTCTTGAAAACCTGCCCCTCTTAGCTGTTATATTTACTTTTTCGGTTAAAGCTCATGGCTTGTCTTCCTTCTTGAATTTAAAACCCACCTCCTTTAATTTAGCTATAAGTGATGTTCTTCCCACATGAATTATTTATCGTCCTTTAATCTCTTCGTTTAAAGTACCAACAATTACATATTGCCCTAAAACAAAAAAAAATTAACTAACACCATTTTGGCCTACACAGTACATGCCCCTGTTTTACACAACAAAATAAATATAGCCACAACATATTTACGTTTTTCATACATATTATATAAAGTATCTCACCATTTTTGTACCTTCAGGTAGATTCCTTGTCATGGACTTTTGGCAATATCTTGTTTTTCCGGGTGAAGAAAGAACTGGGTTGTTTTCTTTGCTTTTTATAATAGTGTATACTGATTTCTTAGGAAGTTTAAGAGCTTCCGCTATTCTAAAATTTAACAAGTACACAAACACATAACTTCAGATATTTGTGAGTCTATGTCTTTACCTCTTAACAGCACTAACAGATATTAAAGGGCATCCGTTTCTTTTCTCCTGTTCAAAGTATTCCAGGAGATTCAAAACCATTTGCTGTGCTTGAGAATTTAATGTTTTTCCCGGCATCTAAAACAAGACGTGCATATAACTGTCATAAAAAAAATATCGCTTACTTACATCAACTCCAATTCTGAAACTAGTTTCGCTCTAAGAAGAACGGATTTATGACAAATATTAGTAAATAGGCTCAAAAATTTGGCGGAAATGAAACGAGCTTAGCACTCAGATGTCAAACAACTGTCAATATCACTCGAAAATTATCTACACTGCGTTAGTCAATAGAAAAGTTTCATATTTCTAATCTAATACTCATGTTACTATTTGTTTTCTCACCGATCAGCGTGAAAATATGAAAACAGTTGTCGGTGATATACGCAGGTCATCTCCGAAGATGGAAGACACACGTAAGATCACCTGTCTCTTGTTTACCTATTATAGCAAATGCGTTTGTTGGGATAGCGGGTTGTCTGTGGTATTACCTTATGGTTGTGACGTAGTGGTAAAGTTGCAGCGGCCCGCCTGTAGGTCCAAAGGAGTCACCCAGGCATGTTGACGTTGTATGGTTTATAGATGAGAGTCGTTAAATATTGACGCCCTATCTTTGACAGAACACAAATGGCGCACAATTCAAATCTTATAGTTCCAACCGAGACACCCTATATGTATATATGTAGAAATTTTCCATTTGATTTCCTCATATTAATTCCGATAACTTTCATTGTCAACTCTCAACATCATACAGTATATTTGTTCTAGCGATCCCAGAGATTCCGCAAGCGGGCCTCTTTCGGAGCCCTGCCCCGACGACTCGTTGCTCTCCTTGAACGCGACCTACCGCTGCATGACGTGCCTTCACGAGACTAAGAATCTGCGCAAGATCAAGAGGCACATCAAAATCCACGGGAGGGCCTCCTACAGGATGGTCCGCTACTGCAACGTCTGCACGTACAGCACCATCGGGAGCACCAACATGAAGCGGCATCTGTTGAACCACAAAGACGAGTCCACGTGGCTGCCTTGCCAGTTCTGCGACTACAAAGCTAAGTGCATTGAGTGGCTGAAGCAACACCTGCTCACCCACAAAGACCCCTCGGAGATAACGATGCACAAGTGCCCCAGGTGCGAGTTCCAGACACGTTACAGGTGTTCTTTGATGAAGCACGCGGTGGTTCATTGGCTTGACTCCGACATCAAGGGCTACATATGCGCCCTATGCCCGTTCGAGACGAGGCACAAGCTTGCATTATTGAATCATATGAGCACGCACGATAACCGTAAACGCGGTGGGAGAGAATCTAGAGGAGTACAAGAGACATTGAAATGTAAATCGTAAGCCCGAGTGCAAATGGTGCAAGACTGATTCCGAGGTGGTGCGTGGGAAGTTATATAGGGTGTCTCAGTTGGAACTATAGGATTTGAATTAAGCTCAATTTGCGTTCTGTCGAAGATCGATCAATACCTAACGACTGTCATCTACAAACCATACAAGACTATCGTTGTATTCCGGCACATAACACAACGCGGACACATAAAACTGGCTCTATTTACCAAATTACACGTTGAGTGTTTGCTTTGAGGTCATTGATGGTTGCTGGCTGGGTGGCGTATACTTTTCCCTTGATATAATCCCAAAGAAAAGAGTCCAATGGTGTTGAATCACATGATCTTGCATATATATGTATATTTTCCAATTGATGACAGCATCCGCCAAGACAATATATCAGGAAATTTTGTATGCAACAGAGCTATGGTTGCACGTGCTGTATAACTCGTTGCACCGTCTTTCTGAAACCACGTGTTCAAATCCAAATAATGGTCCCTTCAAATTAGACAAAAAATCACTGATTTTGGGACATTTTTCCTACAGCTAAGCGACCTATACAGAAAGTTGCGTTAGGATTGTGTCAACATATTTTTCACCTAGCCCATGATAAAAAAAAAGGGTTGTTTTTTATAGACATATATATATATATATATATATATATATATATATATATATATATATATATATATATATATATATATACACGCGTTTTTTGGCCATTTTTTCGGTTTCTTTCGTTTTTATGAAAAACTATGCATTTTTGGGAAAATATGACCTGATTTGATGTTGTAGATTTTGCGATTCTCCACAATTTTTGTTCTTTTCATTTTATCGAAATTCTGCTTAGTTGCACCGCTATAGCGTGCTAAAGTATTTTTGAGCTGTTTTTCGATTTTATGCCAAAACAAAAAAAAATTTTCGATAGGTTTTGTTGTTTTATTTTTTTTAAGTCGCACGGTTTTGCCACTAGGGGGCGAAAACCCCCTAGTGGCAAAATCCTCTTGATTTATAGGCAAATCTATGTATTTTTTAGAAAAGTTCAATCACATAAAATGTTGGAGAGCAAAAGATTTCCTACAAATTGTCTTACCCTTGTTTTTTACAAAAAAATGCATAGTTTTGCCTATAAGTAAAAAATAATGCGCTAGAGCTTTTTTCATTCGCACAAGAGTATTACAAAAAAAAAAAAAATGGTTTTCGCCCTCTAGTGGCAAAACCGTGCGACTTACAAAAAACAAAACAACAAAATGTGTCGTAAATTTTTATATCTACAACTTTGATCTCTTGATATGTTTCTCTGCAATGTATAGTTTTGGCTTCAAATCGAAAAACAGCTCAAAAATGGTTCAGCGCGCCCTAGCGGCGCAACTAAGCAGAATTTCGAAAAAATGAAAAGAACAAAAATTGTGGAGAATCGCAAAATCTACAACATCAAATCAGGTGATGTTTTCCCAAAAATGCAGTTTTTCAGAAAAACGCAAAAAATCGAAAAAACCGGCAAAAATGCGTATATACATGTTTATATCTAAAAAACAACCCTTTTATCATGCGCTACGTGAAAAATATGTTGACACAATCCTAACACAACTTTCTGTATAGGTCGCTTAGCTGTAGGAAAAATGGCCCTCAATTTTCCTAATTTGAAGAGACTATAATCCCAGCTTCATTTTCAAAGAAGTATGTTCCAGTTACTCCACTCCACTCCACTCCAACATGCGCACCTCTGTAGATGCATTTCTTTTTCGTAAACGGCATGTGGATTTTCAGCATCCCAAATTCGACAATTTTATTTACTGACATCCGTCAAGATGAAAAAATGCGTCATGGCTGAACAAAATTTTGTTGCAAAGATCAGCATCACCTTTCTTTTCTAACACATAATTAACAAATGTTCGGCGTTGTAAATGGTCTGTAACTTTTAATTGCTGTGTTTAACTGAATTTTGTATGCTGACAGATGCAGATCTTTCTGTAAAATCCTATGCGTGGTGGCTCTTGACAGATTCAATTGTTGTTCACGATGTCAAGTTGATGTGTGCCCCGGATACTCCCGTAGACTTTCTCTCACTGCGGCAATATTTTGATCTGACCGACCAGGACATGAAGGGATTGGTGTTGCCTTGTCAATAAGAGAATCCATTTCTTCAATTTTATTGATTAAGTTACGAACTAGTAACTAATTTTGTGCGAATTTTTCTTAATGCGACTGTAAATGATCGCTCACTTTCATAAAGCAGTTGTACACAAACAATTCGCTGTTGAATTGTAAATCGCGGCATGTTGACGTCGTATGGCTTGTAGATGACAGCCGTTAAATATCGATGCCCTATCTTTGGCGGAACACAAGTGGCGCGCGATTCAAATCCAACAGACACACAATGAGACAGGACACAGTGTTGAGAAGCAAATACGGTTAATGCGCGAGAAGGATATGTAGCGTCGAGAAAACGATAATGGCGATTAGTATTTCTCTTTTTATTAAATGTTTTAGGTATAAATGAAATGTTACAATTGTAATCTTCGATTTGTTTTTAAATAGACGAATATTAAGAATTATTTTCATTATCTCACTGAATTTAATTTTTTTTTTTATTTATTAGCAAAGCTGTGGCAAATATGCTACGCGCCATAGACATACGCATCGTACCAGGGGTAATAAAATTACAATACAATGTAATTAGTAACAAACGCACTAAACTGTTATCGGTAAATATAACACTGTATGTACTTGCTCTCTTAACTAACGTGATGAACCAGCATCATCAGAGGCGGATTATCCCTAAGGCAAACTAGGCAGGTGCCTAGGGGCGCGAGGTTACAAAGGGACGCACGCGCAGAATTTTTAAACAAAGAGAAAAATAAACAATACTTACACAATATAAAAGATTCTTTAATTCTATGGAGATTTAGAGCTTTCGAAGCGTGGTCCGCCTTTTTGATTATTCCTACATCACCTGATTTCATAATAGAAGTTGAGGTTGGTAAGATAAAACTACGACTACAATGTTGCGCGTTCGTCGCGTCGATCGCAAGCATCGGACGTTGCTAGTAGCCCAGTCGGCGTCTGTTGTCAGCTTTATTATAAATGGTCCGATTTGCAATTTTTTTAAATACTCAGAAAAATATGCATAACATTTTTGAGCATATGCGAAGGTGTGCTTTTTATTTGTTTAAAAAATAGCTATTTTGCATTATGCTTTAAATTAAAATATCTCAGAAACTACGCAAAATTTATGGAGATGAAATTTAGAGAAAAGAATGAGCAAAGTCCATTCTACGACTTATCGTTTACGAGATATTAATTTTTCAAGTAAAAATTGAGGAGTGGAGCGCAGAAAGCGATAAACAAATGGCTGTAACTGGGACAAAAATAAATGAATTTTAATGTTTTTTTTTTAATGAAGTTTATACTTTGTACTATGGAGAAAAAATTCAGCTAAGCTCTAAAAAGTTTTTTGCAATTTTTATCGCCAAAATTAAAATTTCAGTTTTCTGTCCTAGTCCTCGTCCTCGTTCTTTTGAATTTTCGCCCTAGAAGGGCGCCGATGAGGTGCTTGCCTAGGGCGCTCTCGACATTTAATCCGCCTCTGAGCATCATCATCATCACGAACTGGAGACGATACGTAAATATTTTGCAGCATCACGTATTTTCCCATATTTGTCTCAGAGAATGATCTTAGCTGTGGTGAAAATATGTTGTTATATTTGGAGATGGACCATTCGACATCCACTGATGTAATACAGGTATACGTAATATACTCTTTGCGCTTACTTAAGGGGGTATTCCTCAGTGACGGCGTTTCTTGAGCTGAAATTCAGGATTTTTTTTCTCGTAAACAAAGATATTTGATATTTGTTTTTTATTTTGTTTTATTCATAAAGCATTGGCGTACAAAAAAATATTTTTTTTTGCAAAGAAAATAACAAAATGGCGGCCCCGAGAGAGTGCGAGCAACGGTGAGTCCGCCGCATCTGGTGAATTGGCGGGCAGGATTGCAGGCGTACGAGTGGTCCGAAACATAAATTTCAATATTTTTATTAATTGTTATGATATTTGCCGGGGACTGAATCAAAATGCGGATGAAATACTTGAAAATTACAAAAGTCATGCAGAAAGAAGTTCAATTTTTGGTGACTTTTTCGCCATTTAAATGTCCGTAAAAAACACAATAAAAGTATATCAACCAATTTTAGGTTCAGTCCCAGGAGAAAATAATGTTGATAATGCTGTAAAAGCTTCGAGTGAAGCGGTTCGATAGATTTTGAGATATGCTGCCCGCCAATTCGGAATATGTGATTTCGAGAAAAACGCGTTTGAAGTTTTGGAATAGAATTACACCGAAACAAATCAACTTACTCTTAATCTGTTATACCAGGGCCATACAGGCATCATTCCTCTTCCTGAAATTCGTCTGCTGTGGTGATTTTTCTTCTTTCTGCTGGATTCTCAGACTGTTTTTACACGACGCGGAAGCGGCGCGCTACGCCGCGAGCGGATTGCCGACGGGATATCGCGTTCAAGCTTTTAAACCTGAGCGGTTGTTTGCCGCGTATCACATACAAAGCAGTAGTGCACGATTCCAGAGTTGCCAGAATAGCTTCATCAGTATAGTCAGTATAGCCTCGCGAACTAGTGATAATGGAAAGAAAGCGTATAGTTCTTTTATCATTGCTTTAAGTTTTTACTTCGATTTAGATTGTTGGAAACTGCCTAGAGATGGCGTTTGGTACGTTCTACTGCGGTGGAACGTAGCAACGTCTACTAAATGCGAGCTTCTTCTGTCAAAGGTATACTCGTTTACACTGTACTGACGAGACCCAAAATAGAAAAGTGAAACCGGTCTGCAGTTAACGATATCCTGAGATAGGTGACACTTTGCATCTTTCTTGTGGTTTTGGAACAATCGCCGTATTTTAGTGCTAACTCTGTTAAACAAAGTTACGGCAAATTTTGTTATGTAATTCAGGGCTCGGCGTTTGGCATATAGCCAGAAGAATAGCTGTTTTGACCTAATTTGTTTACTCCTTATTTTATAAGGCAATTGCAGATGGGTTGGAGTATAAAACTCCTTATTTCTGTAGTTTTTATAATATTTCACTTAACTTATCAAACTTCTTTTTCGCTCCATGTTCCATTTGTTCAAAATTTGGCTCCAGAATACAACGTATTTCAATCCAAGCTTTATCCCTGGCTAGTTTGTTTTTATATTCATCACTCCTTCTATCCCAAAGACATGGACGCATCTCTACGCCTTCAATTAAATCAATCGGTTCAAAATTAACGGTCTTTTTTTTTCGACATTTCACTACTACCCTGAAAATCAATATACACCTATCTGGCAACTGCGGAATGACTGAATCGCTCCTCGGCCGCGTCGTGCAAAAACACTCTCGTCCTTGCTGCCGCGTCGCTCAAGCGCAGCTCCTAGCGCTCAACATGCTCGTCGTTCAGACGATCGGCGCACGCTGACGCTTCTGGTCCAACGAGGATACCAATTGCTTCCATTATTTATAATAAAGGTTCGTAACCTTCGTTGAATATCGTAACTGCTAAGAGGGTAGGAATTTCGACAACTGCAGTCCCTGAGTGTAGATGTTTAGGAGCGAAGGACCAAATGAGCGAATTCGAAGATTCGTTACAATTCTGTGTATGAGTTTCGAGACATCTGCTCAATAAATTTTCCGACGATAAATCTTTATAAATTGACTCTGGAATTGGAATTCTGTCATACACAGCAGATGCAGCAGTATGTAAGTTATCAACACAGGCGTAGTATCCGTTATTTGAAAGTCCTCTGCAAATATCCATAAATTAGCAAAACTTATAAAGTCTGCTCAATCCAACACCCAGTAGACGGAGCACGAAACTAGTCGCCAATTAATTTCATACGCGTTTCTGACCACGGACAGGAGTTGATAAGTTCGTCACCGCACTCACATCGCATCGACAGTTTAAACCAAGCACCTCGTTTACTGGTTCGATAAAAATTCATGTATTTCTTGCACACCTTGCATATCACTTTAGCAGATATAGCAGAAAATACTGCTGCGAAATGCAAGTGCAAAATAGACGAGGCAGCGATAAAAAGAGGCTGAAAAAGGGTCAATAATTGTTCCCGCGCGCAGCGCGCTCGCTTGCTCGAGTTCATCAGTATAATGCAAAGTTTTACTCCGCAGAGGGCAACGTCTACTAGATGTGAGCTTCATCTGTCAAAGGTATATTTGTTTACACTGCACTGACGAGACCCAAGATAAGGTCGAAACCGGTCTGCAGTTAACGATATCCTAAGATAGGTGTGTTATCGTATAATTTGGGTTGAAGCGGGATTCAGCGGAGTCAGCGGCCTTGGGAGTCCAGAGCGATGCCGCGGGTCTCCTCGTGCCCTCAAATAAGCTGAATCAGCGATCAGCGGCCAACCATATTGTTTATAAATAAAATATATACATATACTATATACGGGCACTTCTGCCCCGACTACAGTAGAACGGAATAAGATACGCGTTGACATACATATATCTTTTCCTTTGTTTTGTTATTCTTTATTTTACTATCATTAAAAGTTTACATCAGATCTACAGTGTGATTATTTTAAAAAGTGATCTAACAGAAATAAATATGGATATGGAAGATCTCCTCCTCTCTAAAACCAATAATGACTATATTGAAAGTGATTCGAGAGATATTGAACCTATTGGAAATGTCGCTATTAATGCAAATTGTGCAATAACTGCAAAAGATTCTGAACTAAACCCCCTCAGACTGAAAAACTGAAGTGTCCGAAGAAAGGAAGGGTATTGGTGAAATGAAGTGCCAATAAAAAAAAAAGTGGTTACTTCATTTTTCAACAAACATTAAAAATACACAGCCACCGAAGAAGGTAGAGTGTGAAAGTCTTATACAACATAAAGACTTGTTGAAAAACAAAGACTCTATGAAAATTAAAGTTTTTGTTCAAAATTAGTATAGTGGGAAATGTAAATAAATATTCCATATTATAATCAAATTATTTATTTTATTTTAGAAAAAAACATGATCAAATTCGTAATCAGCGACCCCAAAAACCCCCGATACCAATATTCGCTAAAATTGATGTACTTTGCAAAGTTTCCGATCGCCATTTTGAAACCTCCAGTTTGTTTTCGAAAAAAACATCAAACTCATAATCAGCAACATTAGGAGTAAATAAATTTTTCTTAAAATTGATGTACTTTTTAAAGTTTTCGGTGGCCATATTAAATCTGCTATTTTGTTTTCAAAAGAAACATAATCTAGTTTGTATTTAGAGGCTCGAAAACCCTCACGCTACCGAGTTTCGTCAAAATTGATGCACTTTTCAATGTTTCCAGTCGCCATTTTGAAGCAACCATTTTGTTTTCGAAAAACATCAAATTCGTAATCAGCATTAACATGCCTGTTAAGTTCGTATTTCCGTTTCTTGGTATCTGGACATAGAGCACACTTGTAGATTTTTTCTTCAAAAGGTGCCTTGTGGGTTAGCATGTGACTATTAAAATCGGGCTTCCGTTTCATTGTACGGGGTGTCCAGAAAGGGTAGGGGGTATTTGTAAGTTAAATAAAAGAAAATTCTAAAAAAAGTAAAAGAAAAATTTGTGTTTTAATTTTTAGACCAAGTTTTAGAAAATTAAGTGGCAAAGATTATGTTGTCCAAATGTTGACCCTCGCGCTGCTGGCAGTCCTTTAACCAAAAACGAAAATTAGTCACCACGCGTCTACACATCTCTCTGGAAACGACGACCATTTCGGTGCGGATGTTGTGTTTCAATTGCAGTAGAGTTCGTGGTCTATTTTCATAAACTTTCTCTTTAAGGTATCCCCATAAGAAATAATCAAGCGGTGTAAGATCGGGGCTTCTCGGAGGCCAGTTGATGGTGCCTCGATGAGATAAATTTTTCCGGGAAAAGCTGATTGACAACCTCAAGTGATTGGTTTGAGGTATAGCAAGTGGCCCCATCTTGTTGAAACCATGTTTCCATATTAAAACCTTTAAACTTCTGCAGTTGTGGAACCAAAAAGTTCCTTAACATGTTGCAATACCGTTCACTGTTTATCGGACGTGCTCGCCCTCGCCAGTCTTCAAAAAAATAAGGCCCAATGATGCCTACACCAGACATGGCAGTCCACACAATAACTTTTGGACTATGTAGTGGTTGTTCATGTTTCTGTCTTGGATTTTCGTTGGCCCAGTAATGGCAGTTCTGTTTGTTTACGTGACCATTTAAGTGAAAATTCGCTTCGTCGCTAAACAGAATGTTTTCAAACATTGGGAAACGTTGAAGCATTTCATTTGCAAATTTCAGTCGGAGAGGATAGTCGGTAACGTTCAGTTTTTGAACGAACTGAATTTTGTAGGCTGTAAGATGCAAATCTTACTTACGATTTTTTGATGTTAAATTCTTGACTGCGTTTGCGAACTGATTGAGACGGATTTTCACGCACTGAAACTCTCACTTCTTCAATCGTTTGTTGGGTTCGAACAGAGCATGGACGACATGGATCGTGAATTTTTATAGTCGAACCGGTATTTTCAAACATTCAAATCCATTTTCTGATGGTACCGTGCTTCAGTGCATTCCGTACATTATATTCTGCACGATATAAATGTTGAGCTGTGACTATCGAATCACCATTGCGATAATAGGCGCGCACGCAAAAAGTGCGGTGGTCTCTCCTGAGTACACTTCCATGGCTAGTAAATCTCCAAAGAGTAGTGCAACAACCTATCCTTACCACGCCCCTACGAACCGCACAGATACAAATACCCCCTATCCTTTCTGGACACCCTGTATATGGATATACAGCATAGTTGTACATTTTTACTTCAGAAGTGCCTTGTGGGTTGGCTGTGACTGTTCAGGTAGTATTTCCTTTTCGTTGCAAGAGGACAAAGAGCGCACTTGTACATTTTTACTTATGAAGCTGCTCTGTGAGTTAACATGTGACTGTTAAGAGAGTTCTTCCATTTTGTAGTAAATGGGCATAAAGCACACTTGTACATTTTTACTTCAGAAGGCGCCTTGTGGGTTAGCATGTGAGTATTAAGATGGCACTTCCGTTTTGTTGTATATGGACATACAGCACACTCGTACATTTGTACTTCAAACGTTGCCTTGTGGGTTAGCATGTGAGTGTTAAGATAGCACTTCCGTTTTGTTGTATATGGACATTCAGCACACTTGTACATTTTTAATTCAGAAGATGCTTTGTGGGTTAGCATGTGAGTGTTAAGATAGTACTTCTGTTTCGTTGTATGTGGACACAGAGCACATTTGTACATTGTTACTTCAGAAGGTGCCTTGTGGGTTAGCATGTGCCTGTTGAGATGGTACTTCCATTTCGTTGTGTGTGGACATAGAGCGCACTTGTACATTTTTACATCAAAAGGTGCCTTGTGGGTTAACATGTGACGGTTGAGGTGCGGTTTCCATTTCGTCATATACGTACATACAGCACACTTGTACATATTCATATCGGAAGGGTTATTACGAGTTTGCAAATGTCTCTTTAGGCTATTCGTAGAATTGAGTTGAATTTGGCATTTTGGGTACTTGTAAATACTTACTCTTAAATCAGTCACATGTATAAGCATATGTTTTTTGAATTCATTATTGTATGCTGTCGTATATGAACATACTGTACATTTATATTTTACTTCCGAGCCTTTTCCCAGTTCTGTAATTTTATATTTGGCTTTTTTGGTGTGTCGGCATTTGCGGAGGCGATTTTTACATGGCACGTTTTGTTTTTCTTTATAATAGGGTATTTTAAAAGGATCCACATGTACTTCTGAAAAGATTTTCGCTTGTGATAAAAGTTGTGTTTCATTCTTTAAATCGACTTCCCCACTCTCTAGGGGAATGTTTCTTCGACATACTCTTTCTCTATTCTTGTGGTATGTTTCTATTTTATTTTCTGTATCCAAACAGTTCCTTACAAACTTCAAATAACACTCTATACTCTCTCTACAAAATGTGCAAATTAAAGGATTCCTAGTAATGCTAAGATCCTAAAACGGAGAAAATATGTAAGCAAATTGTTTAATAAAATACCATATGCCTTACCACTTCTGGCATATATTTTGACAACATTTCCACATAAATTTGTTCCTTCATTGAATTATTCATTGGGACGAAGTTACTTTTTTCTGAATACTTTATACAGAATCGACATACAGCAAAATCTTGTTTGGGGAATGCTTCTTCCTTTTTATCACCTTCGAATATATCCTTTAGTTCAATTACAGTCTGATCTTTGCCAACAGCAAAAAATCCTATCAAGTCCTCCGTATCAATACACATTGATTTGAAATAAAAAGACCTTTCGGCAATTGCGACACAAGTCTGGCAAATGATAGGGCTCTCAGGGGTATTTATATCCTAAAATAACATCATTACCAATATTTCAAGGTATATATTTATCGCAGATAAAATATGAACTCACCAATCTTACCACATTGAATAGAAGTACTTCCAAAATGTCCTTCATAATCTCATCTATTACTTTAAAATCATTTCCTGTTATGTTAAAACAAAGTCTACAAATATATTTTTCGTTCACACTCATGTTTAACCATTCAGTTCCATGTACGCCGTAAATTTACAATGAAACAAAAATGGCAGCTTTTTGATTTTGAGTTATATTCTTCTTCTGCGTCCCTGCTTCTTAATGGTGTTAACATCTACCAAGGAGACTATTTTAGAGAGTAAGGAGACAAAGCTCCTGGAAAAATCAGTGGTGGGGGTAGGACGAAAATCGGCGCCAAAATGGCAGCCTCGCGTAGAATCGCGGGGGATCTGCGCATGTGCGCATGCCGTTTATCCTCGTCTATCGCGGATCTTCACTATTTAAATGTAGGGTTAGGGTTCTATTGTGCTCATTATGTAAACAGTAAACAATTTTCACGTGCATTTCTTTACAATTGTTGTTTCCGAATTGTTTGGTGAAAACACACTATGAAAATTGGGATACAGTATTTTCAGTCCTAAATACATAGTATGTACAAAAAATAATAGTTCTGAATGCTTTTCTTTTAGAGCACGAAATGTTATTGCATTTTTTCTTGTGTCAATTATAATTTTCTTTTATGTCTGCCACGAGTAGGATATCGATGATAATTTAGCTTTGTGGAAATGAAATAACATAATGAGCTTTTAGTCTAACGAGTTTTAATCATCCACAGGAAGATTACATATTTTAACCATGGCTACAAGTGGAATTGAAAATGTCGAACTGCGATCACTTTTGTATGCGGAAATGAAGAAGTGTTCGATCTCGGAAGGAAATATTTTGTTTGAAAGTTTACAAAGCAACAGACACTCCATTGAATTGCGAAGCGAAAAATGGTATGCTGAGTCTGGTTTGGAAACAAATTTAAACATATGCATTGATAAGAAGTTGAATGGGAATGTGTATTTACACAGTGAATATTTGGAATGGATGGAATGGGATGTGCTGAAGTCTGTACAAGATATTCCAAATATCCAAGAAGTAACCGATAGTTTTCCTGTGAAATTAGCTTGTGAGCTATTATTGTATGAAATGTGAAGTTGTTTTTAAACAATTACCAATTAATTGTATATATTCGGTTAATTTAAAATTTGCGATTTTGTGGTAACAACATTACATACTTACCGACCTTTTTGTATGTTGCTTCAATAAAAACAAAGCATTCAATAAGAGTACAATTTATTCAAATCAGTGTACTATGAAGGCAATACAGTGTGTGATGTAAAATCAATTAATTTTTCAGAATTAGCGTTAGTAATTAGACATAAATTGAAGGGTACAGGAATAAAACAAGAAATGTCACAAAACTAGTTATTCAAGAAAATTGAAATTATAAGTTGCATTCTAATGTAAGCGAAGAAATAACATTGCAATGAAAAGAACTAAACTAAACTACCTAACCATCTTTAACTAACTAACTGTAGTTAAACTTTTTCAATTTAACTAAAAGGCCATAATAATAATATAAAATAAATAATATAGGATGTTACCTCTTACTAAAAAACTGTGATAACCAAAAATATTATTACGGAAACGTTCTGTGGGAAATTCAAATTCATTATTGTTAAGTGAAGGAAAACTGGTATTTTGAGTTTTCACTTTCTACTATTATAAAGTATTCTTTCCTTGAGCTGCATAATAAGGTAATACGGTGACAGCACCTCCAATCATTTTTCTCGTCTCTCACAGTCCTTAAACGAAATTGAGTTGTAAATTACTATTTGACAATTTACTTCTACACTGCACTTTTACTATTTACTACAAAGTAAGCGTTACCATCGGTGTATACAAACATTACAATACTTGTTTATCGAAAGACTTACCTCAGGAACTTTAAAAATTGTTCGTTTATTTATGACACAATCAGGGCTTTTGCTGGAACAATTCGTAACGCAAGAATATCTCGACGCTTTTGACATATTTAACGGAAAAACTGGAAACGCTCAAAACTTT
This sequence comes from Rosalia funebris, assembly GCA_037954035.1. Classification (NCBI taxonomy): domain Eukaryota; kingdom Metazoa; phylum Arthropoda; class Insecta; order Coleoptera; family Cerambycidae; genus Rosalia; species Rosalia funebris. Next base: position 4,927,940 of record JAZFAV010000019.1, on the reverse strand, counting down.
CAAAACACAGTAAACAAAAATAAACATAACCTCGCTCGGTTCTACGCAGGGACCGCCATGGTGCGGACGTTTTTCGTCCTACCCCCACCACTCGAGTTATTTCTCCTGTTCTCTAGTCTTCTTGACATCGACTTTACATTATAAATAGTAAAGCAAAGATTTGACTCTTTCTTTGACTTGCGTAAATATACAAAGGATTACAGTACATGCTTGTGCAAGAAGAACAATATGTACAAGTTTTATCAAAAGTAATCAAAAGGATTTTGTGTTCTCTAATTTGTATTGTGAAAGAATTTTTGTAGTTTTGCGAGTATTACAATATGAGTTCATAAAAATGTATATTAAGATATGTATTAAAATTGGATATAAGAAATTTTGATACCTATATGAATAGAATGGAACGAATGAGTTTTGAAACGTATTTACAAACGATTGCGATAGTTTTGTTACTGTAACTGGATTTCGTAATTCAGTTTTGAATGGATGTAGACACATTTACGACAGATGTAATTCAAAATCATACATAACACGGACGTTAGATGGCAGCACAACTCTTACCGGGTTTTTGGGACTAGGATTTAGAGACTTTTGAAACTGGACGTTATGTATATATATATATATATATATATATATATATATATATATATATATATATATATATATATATATATATATATATATATATATATATATATATATATATATATATATATATATATATTCATTTGCTGACATATGACACATGACAGCATCACCTTTCTTTTCTTTTACATTTGTTAACACAATTAACAAATGTTAAATGCGTTATAAATGGTCTGTAACTTTTAATTGTTGTGTTAACTGAATTTTGTATGCTGACAGATGCAGATCTTTCTGTAAAATCCGATGCGTGGTGGCTCTTGACAGATTCAATTGTTGTTCACCACGTCAAGTTGATGTGTTCCCCGGATACTCCCGTAGACTTTCTCTCACTGCGACAATATTTAAATATTGATGCCCTATCTTTGGCAGAACACAAATGGCGCGCAATTCAAATCCAACTGAGACACACAATGAAACAGGACACGGTGTTGAGAAGCAAATACGGTCAATGCGCGAGAAGAATATGTAGCGTCGAGAAAACGATAATGGCGATTAGTATCTCTCTTTTTATTAAATGTTTTAGGTATATATGAAATGTTACAATTGTAATCTTCGATTTTTTTTAAATAGACGAATATTAAGAATTATTTTCATTTTCTCACTGAATTTAATTTTTTTTTTATATTATAGCAAAGCTGTGGCAAATGTGCTAGGCACATGCCTGGGTGCGCGAGGTTACAAAGGGACGCGCGCGCAGAATTTTTAAACAAAGAAAAATAAACACAATATAAAAGATTTTTTAATTCTGTAGAGATTTAGAGCTTTCGAAGCGTGGTCCGCCTTTTTGATTATTCCTACATCACCTGATTTCATAATAGAAGTTGAGATTGGTAAGATAAAACTACGACTACAATGTTGCGCGTTCGTCGCGTCGATCGCGAGCATCGGACGTTGCTAGTAGCTCAGTCGGCCTGGAAAAAAAATAGCGTTTTTTATCAGCTTTATTATAAATGGTCCGATTTGGGTTTTTTTTAAATACTCAGAAAAATATGCATAACATTTTTGAGCATATGCGAAGGTGTGCTTTTTATTTGTTTAAAAGAATAGCTATTTTGCATTATGCTTTAAATTAAAATATCTCAGAAGCTACGCAAAATTTATGGAGATGAAATTTAGAGAAAAGAATGAGCAAAGTCCATTGTACGACTTATACTTTACGAGATATTAATTTTTCAAGTTAAAATTGAGGAGTGGAGTGCAGAAAGCGATAAACAAATGGCTGTAACTGGGACAAAAATTAATGAATTTTTTTTAATGAAGTTTATACCTTGTACTATGGAGAAAAATTCAGCTAAGCTCTAAAAAGTTTTTTGTAACTTTTATCGCCAAAATTAAAATTTCAGTTTTCTGTCCTAGTCCTCGTCCTCGTTCTTTTGAATTTTCGCGCTAGAAGGGCGCCGATGAGGTGCTTGCCTAGGGCGCTCTCGACATTTAATCCGCCTCTAAACATCATCATCATCACGAACTGGAGAGGATACGTAAATATTTTGCAGCATCACGTATTTTTCCATATTTGTCTCAGAGAATGATCTTAGCTGTGGTGAAAATATGTTGTTATATTTGGAGTTGGACCATTCGACATCCACTGATGTAATACAGGCATACGTAATATACTCTTTGCGCTTACTTAAGGGGGTATTCCTCAGTGACGGCGTTTCTTGAGCTGAAATTCAGGATTTTTTTTCTCGTAAACTAAAAGATATTTGATATTTGTTTTTTATTTTGTTTTATTCATAAAGCATTGGCGTACAAAAAAATATTTTTTTTTGCAAAGAAAATAACAAAATGGCGGCTCCGAGAGAGTGCGAGCAACGGTGAGTCCGCCGCATCTGGTGAATTGGCGGGCAGGATTGCAGGCGTACGAGTGGTCCGAAACATAAATTTCAATATTTTTATTAATTGTTATGATATTTGCCGGGGACTGAATCAAAATGCGGATGAAATACTTGAAAATTACAAAAGTCATGCAGAAAGAAGTTCAATTTTTGGTGACTTTTTCGCCATTTAAATGCCCGTAAAAAACACAATAAAAGTATATCAACCAATTTTAGGTTCAGTCCCAGGAGAAAATAATGTTGATAATGCTGTAAAAGCTTCGAGTGAAGCGGTTCGATAGATTTTGAGATATGCTGCCCGCCAATTCGGAATATGTGATTTCGAGAAAAACGCGTTTGAAGTTTTGGAATAGAATTACACCGAAACAAATCAACTTACTCTTAATCTGTTATACCAGGGCCATACAGGCATCATTCCTCTTCCTGAAATTCGTCTGCTGTGGTGATTTTTCTTCTTTCTGCTGGATTCTCAGACTGTTTTTACACGACGCGGAAGCGGCGCGGTACGCCGCGAGCGGATTGCCGACGGGATATCGCGTTCAAGCTTTTAAACCTGAGCGGTTGTTTGCCGCGTATCACATACAAAGCAGTAGTGCACGATTCCAGAGTTGCCAGAATAGCTTCATCAGTATAGTCAGTATAGCCTCGCGAACTAGTGACAGTGGAAAGAAAGCGTGTAGTTCTTTTATCATTGCTTTAAGTTTTTACTTCGATTTAGATTGTTGGAAACTGCCTAGAGATGGCGTTTGGTACGTTCTACTGCGGTGAACCGTAGCAACGTCTACTAAATGCGAGCTTCTTCTGTCAAAGGTATACTCGTTTACCCTGTACTGACGAGACCCAAAATAGAGAGCTGAAACCGGTCTGCAGTTAACGATATCCTGAGATAGGTGACACTTTGCATCTTTCTTGTGGTTTTGTAACAATCGGAATCACTGTATTTTAGTGCTAACTCTGTTAAACAAAGATACGGCAAATTTTGTTATGTAATTCAGGGCTCGGCGTTTGGCATATAACCAGAAGAATAGCTGTTTTGACCTAATTTGTTTACTCCTTATTTTATAAGGCAATTGCAGATGGGTTGGAGTATAAAACTCCTTATTTCTGTAGTTTCTATAATATTTCACTTAACTTATCAAACTTCTTTTTCGCTCCATGTTCCATTTGTTCAAAATTTGGCTCCAGAATACAACGTATTTCAATCCAAGCTTTATCCCTGGCTAGTTTGTTTTTATATTCATCACTCCTTCTATCCCAAAGACATGGACGCATCTCTACGCCTTCAATTAAATCAATCGGTTCAAAATTAACGGTCTTTTTTTTCGACATTTCACTACTACCCTGAAAATCAATATACACCTATCTGGCAACTGCGGAATGACTGAATCGCTCCTCGGCCGCGTCGTGCAAAAACACTCTCGTCCTTGCTGCCGCGTCGCTCAAGCGCAGCTCCTAGCGCTCAACATGCTCGTCGTTCAGACGATCGGCGCACGCTGACGCTTCTGATCCAACGAGGATACCAATTGCTTCCATTATTTATAATAAAGGTTCGTAACCTTCGTTGAATATCGTAACTGCTAAAAGGGTAGGAATTTCGACAACTGCAGTCCCTGAGTGTAGATGTTTAGGAGCGAAGGACCAAATGAGCGAATTCGAAGATTCGTTACAATTCTGTGTATGAGTTTCGAGACATCTGCTCAATAAATTTTCCGACGATAAATCTTTATAAATCGACTCTGGAATTGGAATTCTGTCATACACAGCAGATGCAGCAGTATGTAAGTTATCAACACAGGCGTAGTATCCGTTATTTGAAAGTCCTCTGCAAATATCCATAAATTAGCAAAACTTATAAAGTCCGCTCAATCCAACACCCAGTAGACGGAGCACGAAACTAGTCGCCAATTAATTTCATACGCGTTTCTGATCCACGGACAGGAGTTGATAATTTCGTCACCGCACTCACATCGCATCGACAGTTTAAACCCAGCACCTCGTTTACTGGTTCGATAAAAATTCATGTATTTCTTGCACACTTTGCATATCACTTTAGCAGATATAGCAGAAAATACTGCTGCGAAATGCAAGTGCAAAATAGACGAGGCAGCGATAAAAAGAGGCTAAAAAAGGGTCAATAATTGTTCCCGCGCGCAGCGCGCTCGCTTGCTCGAGTTCATCAGTATAATGCAAAGTTTTACTCCGCAGAGGGCAACGTCTACTAGATGTGAGCTTCATCTGTCAAAGGTATATTTGTTTACACTGCACTGACGAGACCCAAGATAAGGTCGAAACCGGTCTGCAGTTAACGATATCCTAAGATAGGTGTGTTATCGTATAATTTGGGTTGAAGCGGGATTCAGCGGAGTCAGCGGCCTTGGGAGTCCAGAGCGATGCCGCGGGTCTCCTCGTGCCCTCAAATAAGCTGAATCAGCGATCAGCGGCCAACCATATTGTTTATAAATAAAATATATACATATACTATATACGGGCACTTCTGCCCCGACTACAGTAGAACGGAATAAGATACGCGTTGACATACATATATCTTTTCCTTTGTTTTGTTATTCTTTATTTTACTATCATTAAAAGTTTACATCAGATCTACAGTGTGATTATTTTAAAAAGTGATCTAACAGAAATAAATATGGATATGGAAGATCTCCTCCTCTCTAAAACCAATAATGACTATATTGAAAGTGATTCGAGAGATATTGAACCTATTGAAAATGTCGCTATTAATGCAAATTGTGCAATAACTGCAAAAGATTCTGAACTAAACCCCCTCAGACTGAAAAACTGAAGTGTCCGAAGACAGGAAGGGTATTGGTGAAATGAAGTGACAATAAAAAAAAAGTGGTTACTTAATTTTTCAACAAACATTAAAAATACACAGCCACCGAAAAAAGTAGAGTGTGAAAGTCTGATACAACATAAAGACTTGTTGAAAAACAAAGACTCTATGAAAATTAATGTTTTTGTTCAAAATTAGTATAGTGGGAAATGTAAATAAATATTCCATATTATAATCAAATTATTTATTTTATTTTAGAAAAAAACATGATCAAATTCGTAATCAGCGACCCCAAAAACCCCCGATACCAATATTCGCTAAAATTGATGTACTTTTCAAAGTTTCCGATCGCCATTTTGAAACCTCCAGTTTGTTTTCGAAAAAAACATCAAACTCATAATCAGCGACATTAGGAGTAAATAAATTTTTCTTAAAATTGATGTACTTTTTAAAGTTTTCGGTGGCCATATTAAATCTGCTATTTTGTTTTCAAAAGAAACATAATCTAGTTTGTATTTAGAGGCTCGAAAACCCTCACGCTACCGAGTTTCGTCAAAATTGATGCACTTTCCAATGTTTCCAGTCGCCATTTTGAAGCAAACATTTTGTTTTCGAAAAACATAGCAAATTCGTAATCAGCATTAAGATGCTTGTTAAGTTCGTATTTCCGTTTCTTGGTATCTGGACATAGAGCACACTTGTAGATTTTTTCTTCAAAAGGTGCCTTGTGGGTTAGCATGTGACTATTAAAATCGGGCTTCCGTTTCATTGTACGGGGTGTCCAGAAAGGGTAGGGGGTATTTGTAAGTTAAATAAAAGTAAATTCTAAAAGAAGTCTTAAAGAAAAATTTGTGTTTTAATTTTTAGTTTTGGAAAATTAAGTGCCAAAGATTATGTTGTCCAAATGTTGACCCTCGCGCTGCTGGTAGTCCTTTAACCAAAAACGGAAATTAGTCGCCACGCGTCTACACATCTCCCTGGAAACGACGACCATTTCGGTGCGGATGTTGTGTTTCAATTGCAGTAGAGTTCGTGGTCTGTTTTCATAAACTTCCTCTTTAAGGTATCCCCATAATAAATAATCAAGGGGTGTAAGATCGGGACTTCTCGGAGATCAGCTGATGGTGCCTCGATGAGAGATAAATTTTTCCGGGAAAAGCTGATTGACAACCTCAAGTGATTGGTTTGAGGTATGGCAAGTGGTCCCATCTTGTTGAAACCATGTTTCCATATTAAAACCTTTAAACTTCTGCAGTTGTGGAACCAAAAAGTTCCTTAACATGTTGCAATACCGTTCACTGTTTATCGGAGGTGCTCGCCCTCGCCGGTCTTCAAAAAAATAAGGCTCAATGATGCCTTCACCAGACATGGCAGTCCACACAATAACTTTTGGAGTATGTAGTGGTTGTTCATGTTTCTGTCTTGGATTTTCGTTGGCCCAGTAGCGGCAGTTCTGTTTATGTGACCATTTAAGTGAAAATTCGCTTTGTCACTAAACAGAATGTTTTCAAACATTGGGAAACATTGAAGCATTTCATTTGCAAATTTCAGTCGGAGAGGATAGTCGGTAACGTTCAGTTTTTGAACGAACTGAATTTTGTAGGCTGTAAGATGCAAATCTTACTTACGATTTTTTGATGTTAAATTCTTGACTGCGTTTGCGAACTGATTGAGACGGATTTTCACGCACTGAAACTCTCACTTCTTCAATCGTTTGTTGGGTTCGAACAGAGCATGGACGACATGGATCGTGAATTTTTATAGTCGAACCGGTATTTTCAAACATTCAAATCCATTTTCTGATGGTACCGTGCTTCAGTGCATTCCGTACATTATATTCTGCACGATATAAATGTTGAGCTGTGACTATCGAATCACCATTGCGATAATAGGCGCGCACGCAAAAAGTGCGGTGGTCTCTCCTGAGTACACTTCCATGGCTAGTAAATCTCCAAAGAGTAGTGCAACAACCTATCCTTACAGCGCCCCTCCGAACCGCGCAGATACAAATACCCCCTATCCTTTCTGGACACCCTGTATATGGATATACAGCACAGTTGTACATTTTTACTTCAGAAGTGCCTTGTGGGTTGGCTGTGATTGTTCAGGTAGTATTTCCGTTTCGTTGCAAGAAGACAAAGAGCGCACTTGTACATTTTTACTTATGAAGCTGCTCTGTGAGTTAGCATGTGACTGTTAAGAGATATCTTCCATTTTGTACTAAATGGGCATAAAGCACACTTGTATATTTTTACTTCAGAAGGCGCCTTGTGGGTTAGCATGTGACTGTTAAGATGGTACTTCCTTTTTGTTGTATATGGACATTCAGCACACTTGTACATTTTTACTTCAGAAGGTGCTTTGTGGGTTAGCATGTGCCTGTTGAGATGGTACTTCCATTTCGTTGTGTGTGGACATAGAGCACATTTGTACATTGTTACTTCAGAAGGTGCCTTGTGGGTTAGCATGTGCCTGTTGAGATGGTACTTCCATTTCGTTGTGTATGGACATAGAGCGCACTTGTACATCTTTACTTCAAAAGGTGCCTTGTGGATTAGCATGTGACGGTTGAGGCGGTATTTCCATTTCGTCATATACGTACATACAGCACACTTGTACATATTCATATTGGAAGGGTTCTTACGAGTTTGCAAATGTCTCTTTAGGCTATTCGTAGAATTGAGTTGAATTTGGCATTTTGGGTACTTGTAAATACTTACTCTTAAATCATTCACGTGTATAAGCATATGTTTTTTGAACTCATTATTGTATGCTGTCGTATATGAACATACTGTACATTTATATTTTACTTCGGCGCGCTTTCCTAGTTCTGTAATTTTATATTCAGCTTTTTTGGTCTGCCGGCATTTGCGGAAGCGATTTTTACATGACACGTTTTGTTTTTCTTTATAATGGGGTATTTTAAAAGGATCCACATGTACTTCTGAAGAGATTTTCGCTTGTGACAAAAGTTGTATCTCATTCTTTAAATCGACTTCCCCACTCTCTAGGGGAATGTTTCTTCGACATACTCTTTCTCTATTCTTGTGGTATGTTTCTATTTTATTTTCTGTATCCAAACAGTTCCTTACAAACTTCAAATAACACTCTATACTCTCTCTACAAAATGTGCAAATTAAAGGATTCCTAGTAATGCTAAGATCCTAAAACGGAGAAAATATGTAAGCAAATTGTTTAATAAAATACCATATGCCTTACCACTTCTGGCATATATTTTGACAACATTTCCACATAAATTTGTTCCTTCATTGAATTATTCATTGGGACGAAGTTACTTTTTTCTGAATACTTTATACAGAATCGACATACAGCAAAATCTTGTTTGGGGAATGCTTCTTCCTTTTTATCACCTTCGAATATATCCTTTAGTTCAATTACAGTCTGATCTTTGCCAACAGCAAACAATCCTATCAATTCCTCCGTATCAATACACAGTGATTTGAAATAAAAAGACCTTTCGGCAATTGCGACACAAGTCTGACAAATGATAGGGCTCTCAGGGGTATTTATATCCTAAAATAACATCATTACCAATATTTCATATTCATAGGCATATATTTATCGCAGATAAAATATGAACTCACCAATCTTACCACATTGAATAGAAGTACTTCCAAAATGTCCTTCATAATCTCATCTATTACTTTAAAATCATTTCCTGTTATGTTAAAACAAAGTCTACAAATATCTTTTTCGTTCACACTCATGTTTAACTATTCAGTTCCATGTACGCCGTAAATTCACAATGAAACAAAAATGGCAGCTTTTTGATTTTGAGTTATATTCTTCTTCTGCGTCCCTGTTTCTTAAACGAGCGTCTCGCGACAGTAATGATCTTGGCTGTGGTGATGTTTACGCATATTTTGACGAGTTTGACGTTTCTACATAAGCGGTTAGGGTTTGTTTAGAAATTTTAAGATCTCTTGAAAAATCTCTATAAAAAATGCGTATTATTTGTGAAAAGTGTGGTATCCGATTTAAACAAAAGAAAAATTTGTATGCTCAGAAAAATTCACGATTATAGAAATGAGAGAGAACCAGTCTCTTCAAAAAAAATTAAACAATCAAGTGAATTGTGTAATACCTGTGGAGAATTATTTACTAATAGATCAAATCTAAATCGTCATTGTAAAAATGTGCATGGAAATAATATTGGTGATCGTCAGGTAAAAACAGAAACTATTACGAGTTCTTCAAGGATGATGTGCGCCCATGAAAATTGTGGAATATATGAGAAATTACCATGAACTCGGAAGTAATGATCTTGGCTGCGATGACGTAATCTCTAATCTTATTTGCAAACTTACGTATAGAATTGTCTAATTTCATTTTGGTTGTCTAATTTGATGGCACAAAAACAACAAATCCTCTTAGAACTCGTGCGCATTCTTACAGGACAATTAATAAAAAATAAATTTAAGCTATGATTACCTAAGTAGTTTTATTTATTAATGAGAAATACAATATTGCACAATTTACGGCAAAAAAGAATCAATTTATTTTAAGGTTAAATTTAATTTTTAATTAACCAAATTAAATTAAAGTTTAATTTAAATTAAAAAGGTTATTTTTTAAACCAAAAACAAAATAAAGTTGATATCACGAATACCAATTTATTATACCTAATTTAGTAATTTATTTATTCAGTATAAATATAGCTATCAAAAACTAATTTTTTGAGACCCGTCACATTCTCAACGTTTTGCCAATGCTAACATTGTTAACCATTCTGAGAGTCGTGAACGAGAAACGTGAACGCTAACTTCGTGATATCGACTATACAATAGGTAGAACAATTTTACAATTATTCTTAATATAACATAACTATTATACTATCTACTAAAATAACTACAACTAAAAAGAAAGACACCTAATATAAAAGAAGAAAATTGAGAGCCATAAACAAAGTAACAACAGATAATTAAGTAGGTCTACAATATTTATATTTCTATTAAAGTATTGAACCCTAGTTTTCACTTTCACTCTTGGACAATTGAAAGAGTACCTAATTAAAGTAAGTATAAGGTATACCTACCTACATCCATACTAAAACAAAAACAAGTACCTACATAGTAATTTATGAATACAAGCAAGAAAAGCCACCCTTGAAGAGGTATTCTATATACGTTTCTGCCTTAATCTAAGTTGCTAGATTTGGAGAATGTGATAATTCTCTCAAAATAAAAAATAAGCAAACTTGCAATCGATTAAATTAAGTGTAAGTATGATCAAATCTCATGTGAATATTTACGTTATTGTTAGAGTTATTCAACAGACCATCCCTAATATAAATTTCTTCTGCCAGGGTAGGTTTCTTAATTTCATTTACCCTTTTATTTTTATTTTTTGTAGAAAATAGATGCACCTGCTGTTCAATTTGTTTATTGGTATTGGTCACCTCAGTAGTTTCTAGATCAACAGATTTTGTTTTATTTAACTTGTCAATCATTTTATCAAAATTGTTCAATATATCCCGATGCTCGTCTTCATTTAAAGATGCAGTATCACATAGGCCTATTGCTAATTCAGCTCTTTTTTTTATTAAATCATTTTGTGAAGGTTCTATTTGGCGTAAACTGTTACTATTGAAAAGATCATCAATATCACTGACTGGCAAGAATTTCGATGTTTTACAGTTACACAATCAAGATGTGTATTATAATACAGTGTTACACAAGCATGTATGTGTTTACATATGTTTAGTTTAATAATATTATCAATGCAGGAACATTTGAAAGTGTGAACACATATATTGCATTCGGTATACCTTAGACATGGACCTTGACAATTCTCATCTGTCCGTATAACATGATATTGTTGAGAAGCACATGAAAAAGAAGTAACTAAAAATTCATTTTTATTATCAAGACGTTCAATAAAATCTGCTGTAATGTCATAACTTGCTTTGTGACCCTGCCTAATTCTTTTAACTTTGTCGGTAGCAGTATTCTTTGCCAATTTAATTAACCGTTTAAATAAGTTGTCACGTGCAACTTTCATTACAGCATTAACAGTTTTATCTAACCTGTTCACTTTTCGACCTTCTAAATAAACATATTTCAAAATTTTATGCAGAGACTCGAGATACATGTTTGTATTTATTCCTAAACCCAATCGATAGCAATAGGCCCAACATTTTGGACGATTTGCATAATGGCTACGAAAATATTCAGCAAATAATGCTGTTTCACTATCATTGCAAAGATCTTCTAAAACTTGAATTAAACTTTCATTAAATTCATCAACAGATATACATTGTAACAAAACACGAAGAGACTTATATACCAATGTTTTTTTTTCTGGGCCCCCACTAATTTTTGATAAATTCTTGCGCCAATTACGATCTACATGCCATGTGCACAGCAGTTGGTTAGGTACTTCAGCCATAACAGAAGACCAGGAATCGTAGAATGCTGGTGCATCATCTGACATAAAAACATTTGACTTAATTACACCGACTTTTAACTTCACTCTTTCAAAAAATAATTTGAAAATAGTTTCATCAGCCCGGTTTGAAAAACAGAATGCTACTGGACATCCAGAGCCAAATTCATCCACTGTCATTAAAGTATATAGTTGAAAGTCATAGCTGTTTGTTCCATGTGTTCCATCAAGACAAACTTTGTCATGCCCAAATTTAAGCAACTGTTGCGCTTGAAACGAAGTCATTATTATTAATGCAAAATCTGTAATATCAAGAAGAATTTCACTTTCACATTAACTTTCTACACCTTGCCCTTTATAGTATAAAACTGGACAATCATCTTTCAAATTGTTCATCTCCTCTACCCATAGTTTTATACTAATTGCATCATTTTGATGGCGTTTTGTACTATAATCAATGTTAAAATCTCTGACAATATTGTGCATATCTTTTTTCTCTAGCAATAGAACTCGCTGTGAATCTTCTTGTTTTAAACCAGAATCACGGATATTGTCCAATATGTGTTCAAATGTTACACCTTCCTTTAATTTTCCTAAAAACATACCTTAGCTAATAACTTTTAAGGTAAAAAATTTTTAATCCAACTAACCTGCAATTTCTGTTCTAGTTTGTTTACTTAAAAAAACTCCACCAATCTCATTAGCATGCCCAGCATGGGTTTTCCAGAATTTTACCTCTATTGACCCATCATTCTTCATCAAAGCTTCCAGTCTTGAGGGGCAAGCTCTTCCAGTTTTATTTGTGTCTGCACTTTTTAGGGCTCTTTTACCATTCCCTTTCTGAATATACTTATAGGATCGATGACAATTATAGTATTCCTTTTTACTGCCATCAGATAATAATTTTCCAGATGTATCAAGTGTATATAAGAACAAAGACTTTTTCTCTACCCTAACTTTCCATTTTTTAAATTCTGTTGAAGGGAGAATGGGTATTATGTAATTACTGCTTTTTATAATTAATTATATTGAGGCAATATTGTTCAGGAAAAAAAAATACAAAAGGGTGAAAAATATTGTTCTCATCCTGAACTTGAATCTTTTAACGCTACTTAGGTATCACTATTTACTCTTACAAACCTGATTGTGATTCGAAATACATTTCTTCAAGTTGTTTCAATTTCATGTTCATTTGTCAAATGGGTAATTGTATACAAGAAGTGTTCCTGGGCAAATGCTTACAAAACTAACCTAACCTAACCTGACTGTCTAACTTATTATGGTTAGGTTAGGTTAGTATCCTTCAAAATAACAGCGTATTTAGTTGTTAATATTCAAAGTTAGCTTTTGGAGCCTCTCTGTATGTATGTAGTTTCAACGAACGACACGGAGGGCGTACGATAACAATGGACGACGCCAACTGCAAGTCATTGTATACATTTGAAGTAACTAAACATCGAAAGTTTCTAATAGGTTTTATGACGGTTTAATATATGATATGTGTAAAGGAAGTGTTGTTGCATCTATTGGTATTAATATTAGCTATCTATGTAGTGTGAAGTGAAAGTTATTTGATAGAAATAATGGCCTCATGCGGAAAAGTGGAAAATTCATTTTCTCGAAAACCGTGTCCGAGCGGATAAAACTGAAGCCAGATTCGTCTCCAGCACCCTCGAGAATAGGGGGGTAGGAAAAGTTTCGTACGCATTTGCCCAGGAACACTTCTTGTTTACAATTACCGACCTCGCAATAGTTTCTGTTTTTACCTGACGATCACCAATATTATTTCTATGCACATTTTTACAATGACGATTTAGATTTGACCTATTAGTAAATACTTCTCCGCAGGTATTACACAATTCGCTTGATTGTTTAATTTTTTTTGAAGAGACTGGATCTCTTTCATTTCTATAATCGTGAATTTTTCTTAAGTGAGCATACAAAATTTTCTTTTGTTTAAATCGGATACCACACTCTTCACAAATAATACGCATTTTTTATAGAGATATTTCAAGAGAACTTAAAATTTGTAAACAAACCCTAACCTCTCATGTAGAAACGTCAAACTCGTCAAAGACATGCGTAAACGTCACCACAGCCAAGATCATTACTGTCGCGAGACGCTCATCTTCTTAATGGTGTTAACATCGACTTTACATTATAAATAGTAAAGCAAAGATTTGACTCTTTCTTTGAGTTGCGTAAATATACAAAGGATTACAGTACATGCTTCTGCAAGAGGAACAATATGTACAAGTTTGATCAAAAGTAATCAAAAGGATTTTGTGTTCCCTAATTTGTATTGCGAAAGAATTTTTGTAGTTTTGCGAGTATTACAATATAATCAGTTCATAAAAATGTATATTAAGATATATATTAAAATTGGATGTAAGAAATTTTGATACCTATATGAATAGAATGGAACGAATGAGTTTTGAAACAGTATTTACAAAGGATTGCGATAGTGTTGTTACTGTAACTGGATTTCGTAATTTAGTTTTGAATGGATGTAGCTACGAGCAAAGAGTTTTGCTCGTAGGGATGTAGACTCATTTACGACCTACGAGTTTGCACGTAGTTTACGACAGATATAATTTAAAATTATACATAATACGGACGTTAGATGGCAGCACCACTCTTACCGAGTTTTTTTTTTTTAGGACTAGGATTTAGAGACTTTTGAAACTGGACGTTTGATATATCTATATATATATATATATATATATATATATATATATATATATATATATATATATATATATATGTTAACTTATCTGCCGTCTTCACGGTCTCTGAGTGTAGGTGTTTAGGAGCGAAGGACCAAATGAGCGAATTCTAAGATTCGTTACAATTTTCTGTATGAGCTGCGAGACACCTGCTCAATAAATTGTCCGACGATAAATCTTTATAAATTGACTCTGGAATGGGAATTCTGTCATACACAGCATATGCAGCAGTATGTAAGTTATCAACACAGGCGTAGTAACCGTTATTCGAAAGTCATCTGCAGAGGACTACCTACCATAAATCCGCAAAACTCATAAAGCTCGCTTAGTCCAACACCCAGTAGACGGAGCACGAAACTAGTCGCCAATTAATTTCATACGCGTTTCTGATCCACGGACAGGAGTTGATAAGTTCGTCACGGCACTCACATCGCATCAACAGTTTAAACCCAGCACCTCGTTTACTGGTTCGATAAAAATTCATGTCTTTCTTGCGCACTTTGCATATCACTTTAGTAGATATAGCAGAAAATACTGTTGCGAAATGCAAGTGCAAAACAGACGAGGCAGCGACAAAAAGAGGCTTAAAAGGGGTCAATTGTTCCGCGCCCAGCGCGCTCGCTCGCTCGAGTTCATCAGTATAATGTAAAGTTTTACTCCGCAGAGGGCTACGTCTACTAGATGTGAGCTTCATCTGTCAAAGGTATACTCGTTTACGCTGCACTGACGAGACCCAAGATAAGGTCGAAACCGGTCTGCAGTTAACGATATCCTGAGATACGCGACACTTTGCATCTTTCTTGTGGTTTTGTAATAATCTGAATCACTGTATTTTAGTGCCGACTTTGTTAGACAAAACACGACAAATTTTGTCATGTAATTCAGCGCTCGGCGTTTGGCATATAGCCAGAAGAATAGCTGTTTTGACCTAATTTGTTTAGTCCTTATTATATAAGGCATTTGCAGATGGGGTGGAGTAGAATCTTCTTATTTCAGTAGTTAAATATTTTGTTATATGAGTTCGGATTGGAAAGTAATTAACAGAATAAAATAATTAAAAAAGAAGTATATTAATCACTAATTAATTAATTAATAATATTTTTAAGTAACGAAAAAATAAGACCAGGTTCATCACTATGCTAACTCAGAAAATGATTGCTGAGGGAATTGGAGTCAGACAGGCTGATGATGGTGATGCTGATAAAACGATAGTGCAGTGTGCATTGGAGAAAGCAGAATCTGGTTGTTCTACTACTGTCATCGGCGAAGATGTGGATCTGTTTGTCCTGCTGATTGCTTTAGCTCCAAGGGAACAAGAGATAAAGTCTTTAAACTAGCGAAGGGGAATGAGGAAAGCAGAACTTATTCCTCCACGGAATAGGCAATTTGCATGAAACTTCTGTACACCTGAAAATATATTTTTTCTGTCATATAATAAGTACTTAAGAAAAATATTACAGTCATTTTTCATGAAAATCTGTAGTTTTTGCTTAATTAATAGAATTAATTCGCTCATTTATGTAAACAAAGTCACATGTTCAAAAATGCTAGTCTGATTGGTCCACGTCACTGTATGGGGAAGTATCCCAATCATCACTGTTTTGATTTGGTTTAGTGCTAACAGTTTGTAAAATCTGTAACAAGTGCGTTTTATAATGTGCCTAACGGTATGGAGCCGATAAAACACAAATTTTATAAGTATTGCATCGTGTCAATGCGTACAAATACTACGGTATCAACGCCCGAAAAATTGTTCCTATCGGTTCC
This sequence comes from Rosalia funebris, assembly GCA_037954035.1. Classification (NCBI taxonomy): domain Eukaryota; kingdom Metazoa; phylum Arthropoda; class Insecta; order Coleoptera; family Cerambycidae; genus Rosalia; species Rosalia funebris. The sequence goes on along the minus strand of JAZFAV010000019.1, from coordinate 4,911,774 downwards.
CAAAGAGGAAAGAATGCGGAAGAAATGGTACGTACCAATGAAAAGGGACGAAAAGAAATATATAAAGCAATCAAGTTCGACGCCGCTAAGATCATCTTATTCTGAGTGCCTAATAACATTTATTTGTTTTAGACGTATTTGTACATAACCCCACTTTCACGTTGTATGCCGTTTTCATATTACTTGCCGCATGGAATATTTAGAAAATGTTTGTTTTGGAGGTCATTAGATATAGATACTTAAATTGGCAAGACATGGAAAATTACTGGCAATACAGACTGGCTGGAAATGTACAGAGGTTAAGTTTGAAAAAGGGCATTCTACCTCATATTTTCAGCTGCCAGAGAGAACCAGTACCTGAGCGACAAACTGGGGACTATAGTCTACACACAATTGTTCAATATTAATAATAATAAATAGATTCGCACACCGAAAAAGGTATATTTAACGAAATTACACTAAACGCCCATCTATCTCTCAACAAAGTAATATACAGTGACGTCACGCGACAGCCATTTGCATTTCTTGTGTTTACGCGCGCCGATAATAAATTCAAACTTCATTTATTTATTTTGTGTCTACTATTGCACCAAAAGTGGTATTTTTCAATTATCAATTTAAGGCTGTATGGATTTAATGACCAATAGAATGTTTTGACAACATAATTAAAAATCATGCAAATTGCCTATTGCAGGAACATGACTTTGCCAAGAGCATCTTGTTCATTCACATTGTTGTTGGTTGTGATACAACCTCTGCAATTTTCCGAAAAATCAAGTCATCGATTGCTAAATTATTCATGACGAACAGCAGCCTGTATTCCATCTTCCACGTCTTTTACACAAACACTTCAACACACAAGGAAGTGGCATCGAACAGGGAAACTAGCCATGTACAACGCCAGAGTAACAGACCTGGACGAACAGCGCTACTTGGCCTTCCTAAAATCCACCACAAGGATGAGGCCAGACCTCCCCTCTTTACCACCAAGGCTCTGCACTGCAACATTCATACATAGTCTATTTGCAAGTTAAGGAATTGCTGGGTAACACACCTACTGATTGGGGTTGAATGAGAGGGGCAGATGGAGATCTTCAACTCTTGCCTACCTTGCAACACGCTACCACAGTAACTGGATACCTAGCACAAATTAAGTGTCTTGTGATAGGTACCTAGTTTGTTTACAGCGTGAATTGAACTCCGCGTCACGTGCTTGAGGCTCCCGCTACACCTTCCCATACGCACGCGGCACCGATTATACAGCTCTAGTAATGATCATAACCATTATAAGCTGCCAGTTCCTAAAGAAGTTTTTAAAGCCATCAAACCGATTTATGAAGATGCGAGCCGAATCGAGTTGCTAAACCGTTGCTTGGCAGGCTACATGCAAAATAGCAATGGAAGTTTCAATGCTACTGTTTGGAAATTGGCTCCAAAATCTTATTCAAGTGGCAAAGAAGTTTTGAGTATAGCAACTGATATTGCTGTGTGCACTTTTAATGATGGTCTGACTGATATTCTTCAAATTATGAAAGTTTTGGAGATGGATATTAGCGTCCAATCATACAATTTTTGTCTAGAAGCCGATGCTAAGCGGCTCAAGCACGCCGATATGTCTTTGACAGATGCAGCGAAAGAAGCACGCTCTAACGTAAAATGTCCGAGGAAAGAGAATGAGGAAGAATATTTAAACATAAAAGGGCAGCTTTATGGTCCCAGATGGTGGCAGCAGATTAGTGGTAAAAAAATTTTAAAGTCGGATTTTTCATTTTTTCATGTCTAACACAATTCAAAACTTTAAACGCATTTTTCAAAACGGCATACAGCATAACTCCAACAATTTGCATTCTTTTCATGCGAATTTTTAACAATAACTTTAAAATAACATTTTGAAGTGAAATACGTAAGGAATTTTCGATGAGGTAATTTAAACATTATTTATTTAACAAACGATTGCCCTTTTTTGCCGAAAATTTTACGTTTTTTATTTAGATAGTCGCTAATCACACAAAAATCAATATTTTCAAAATCCCCTATGGATTTCACTAGCTATGAACATGTAGATTAAGCGAGTTTTTTTTTCCAGATTCAAATTTGCACCAGTCACACTGCATGTCGCAGAGCGCCTTAAATTGGACATGTCTCGCGAGTATTGCTCCAGTGTCGCCATTTGTCAATATTTTTTGATAATAATTGTTTGTATTATACTTAAATATATGCCTTAAATATTATTATCTCATTACCTTTTCTTCCATCCAAGAAAAAATATCACAAAACCCCTCTTTTTAGCTGTGTTACCCCTTAAGCGGTTAAAATATACAACTCAAAGACTCGCTTTGAATATATTAATATTTTACAGTTTAACACACGGGTAACAGTTTGTCAATTTTACCTACTTGTTTGAAGTGCTAAATTAGTGCTATGATATAACAATTAAAAAAGTAATAATAATTATTTGTTAACAAACTATTTATTTTAAGTATATCTTTTTTTAATTAAAATTGTTTCATAATGAATGCAAATTTAAAAACAAATTGCAAAAATCATGGTAACAAGTGATAAAGTCTTGGAAATGCTCACCAAATTTTTCCTACCCCCCTATTTTCGAGGGTGCTGAACACGAATCTCGTTTCAGTTTCATCCGCTCGGACACAGTTTTCGAGAAAATGGATTTACCACTTTTCCACAATACATGCCACTTTCCTTGTCCAATAATTTTGACTTCACACTACGTAAGTAGCTTATATTAATACCAGTAGATGCTACAACACTTCTCTTATACACACCATATATTAAACTGTCATAAAACCTATTATTCATTACGATTTTTAATTTCCTTCAAATGTTTACAATTCCGATACAATTGTCGTCCATTGTAATATTTTTAATCGTGCGCCCTCTATATGAAACCACATGTACTGATTAGTCTACGGGGAGCTCCAAAAGTTAATTATGAATATTAACAACTAAATATGCTGTTATTTTGAAGGAACCTAACCTAACCTAACTGTTTACTTATTATGGTTAGGTTAGGTTCCTTCAAAATAACAGCGTATTTAGTTCAGTTAACATTGATAGTTAACTTTTGGAGCGCCCCGTATACTAATCAGTACATGTGGTTTCATATAGAACGCGCACGATTAAAACTATTACAATGAACGATAATTGTTTCGGAATTGTAAACATTTGAAGGAAAGAAAATCATAATGAATAATAGGTTTTATGGTGGCTTAATATATGCTATGTATAAAGGAAGTCTTGTAGCATCTACTCTGTGTGAAGTGAAAATTATTTGATAAGGAAAGTGGCATGTATTGTGGAAAAGTGGAAAATCCATTTTCTCGAAAACTGTGTCCGAGCGGATGAAACTGAAACCAAATTCGTGTTCAACGCTCTCGAAAATAGAGGGGTAGTAAAAATTTGGTAAGCATTTTCAAGACTTTATCACTTCTGTATAAAAAATCATTTTCTGATTCATCAAATGTTGATATTTAGTTCTATAGCACCTTTATGTAAAAAAATTAACAGCCGCCTATGGATTAAATGAGAAGCATTTAATAAGCCACTCACTGTGATGTACCCTGTATGTGTATAAAGAAATGTAAAAGTGTTTTAAATAATTATGTATTTGTACATAATTACAATAACATCCGTAAGAAATGTCAAATAACGTCTATCGAACCCGAGATAAAATTGTGAAATAATGAGAAACACACCTCGATTGAACTAACACTTTCGAACTACTCCCCCGCCGCTTCCTGAAACACTTCCACCTTCTTCAAGTCCCTATGCATACGCTTGATGTGCGCCGTGAGACTATCCTTGCGTTTAGTCTCATATGGACACATCCCGCATTTATTCATCGTCACCTCAGATGTGTCCTTGTGCACCAACAGATGGTTTTTAAACGTCCCTTTATACTTCGACTTAAATTGACACACGGGACATACATGCCACGTAACCTCGGTCGCGTCTTTATGCACAAGCAGGTGCTTGTACAGCCCCGACTTGGTCTTCGATTTGTACGCACATTTTTCACATGAGAACATCGTCAGCTCTGACACATCCTTATGAACTAGGGAGTGGCGTTTCAGATGAGCCTTACTCTTGGTCTTGAACGAACAGTGTTCGCATTTCACAAAAGAACTTTCGGAGGTGTCGTGGTGGACGAGGAAGTGCTTCTGTAGACTGTTCTTTCGCTTTGTTTTGAACCTACAGATTTCGCACTGGAACATCTTGGCTTCCGAGGAATTTTGATGCACGAGGAAGTGCTTCTGAATTGTATCTCTACGTTTCGCTGTGAATTCACAGAACTCGCACTTGTACAACGTGATTTCGGACTCGTCTTTGTGCATCAACGCATGCAGCTTCAAGCTGTACTGGTATTTGGTTTTCAACGGGCACTTATCACACTTGTACAATTTCACTGTGTCTGCATTGCTGTGGACGAGGAGGTGCACCTCCAAATTCCTCTTGTACTTCGTTTGATACTCGCAGGTCGTACAGCGGTACATGTGCGCTTCGGAAACGTTCCGGTGTCCCAATAAGTGTTGTCTGAGACCGTTTTTATGCTTAGTCTTAAACTCGCATTTAGCACACTGGTACGTGGGTACGTCATTGGCGTCCTTGTGAACAAGCATGTGTTGCTTGAGGGTGTTTTTTCGCTTCGTCTCAAACGAGCATAGCACACACGAGTACATCTGTGCCTGAGACGCGTCCTGATGCACCACAGAATGCTGCTTTAGGTCTCCTTTTCTCTTGGTTTGAAAAGTGCATAAGTCGCACTGGTACATTTCAATTTGGGAAACGCTACGGTGGACCAGGTCGTGCTTTTTAAGGTTCTGTTTATATTTTGTATGGAACTGGCATGAATCACAGCGATATATCGTTGTTCGTTTTCTCTGACGATTTTCATGAATGATGCTATGATTTTCTACAGCGTGTATCGAGTCGGTGTTGCACTCACTTGGTTCCCATTTTAAAATCCCTGTTAATTCCGTGGTTGCAGAATGTGGCAGAAAGACGGCAGTTTCTTGAGGCCTAGATAAAATTTTATAGTCAAATGGCGAGTTTATATTCATTAAAATATCAAACCAATAAATATACAGAGTGCAATGACCGAGAGAAGGTGGGGATTTTGTGTGGAACAGAGGCGTAGATGTTTTTATTTTTTGGCGGGGTCAGTGATAAGTACTGCTACAATTATTGATGACGGAAATTTAAAGAAATTGCTAAATCACATAAGGCAGAATATTGTGAGTAAAAGCAAGTTTCCACACCACTTATGAAATATTGCTAATCGCGCGTTATCATTTTTTTAGTGGGTGGTTCGCCAGGAGCCCTGGTGAACCACCCAACGAACCTTGAGGAGATTCCCACATTATTATTATAATAACAATTCTATATAAAATAAACAAAATTCTGTAACAAAAACAAAATAAAATTTTCTTTTGCAGAAAATAAACGAAATTCTACTACAGAAATAAAAAGAAAATGTTCGAAAAATAATCTTACCCTTTCCAATTTTCGAGTCATCACTTTTACCGACACTAATAATAATGGGATCGAGGGTATCATCAGTCATATTATCTACATCCCACATTTTCTGTTCTTCTCTTTGAACATGACCAATACGCTGTCTCCAGTCTTCTGCTGTAACATTTTCTAATGCTTTCTCAAGCTGGCGTTGGACATCAGCCAATTTAAATGCTCTATTTTCTCTGGCCACATCCCCTTTAATTTGTGCCCAAATTAACTGAATTGGGTTCAACTCACAATGATATGGGGGTAATCGTAGAACAGTAGTTCCATGGCTTAATGCTAATTCTTCTACAGTAAGTTTCTTATATTTACTTGCATGTATCTGCACAATTTGAAGCAATTCTGGCTTTAAGCTATTTTCAGAATAAGGGATACCTTTGTCCCATAACCATTTTTGAATCTGTACTTTCCTCCATGACTGTTGTGGCGTTTTTTTCGCATTTTCGACTATGATATGGGGCATTATTCATAACGACGACAGATTCTGGTTCCAAATTTTCAAGAATGCCTCCAAACCAATTTTCGTATACCTCTACATTCATCTCTTCGTGGTAGTCTCCTGTTTGCTTGGACTGAAATATTAATTTACCATTTACTGAAAATCCACTGTCACTTCCTATATGTGTAATTGTCAAACGACGACCTTTCCCAGATGGCATTTTTATTTTATGGTGCCTGTACTTGTCCATATATTTCTTGTTCTCTCAAAACTTTATATATGTTTGACTTTGAGGCTCCTGTATAATCTGCGCACATATCTACTACTTCATCTTTTAAACCAGGATGATCTCTTTGTAGACACTGAAAAACACATAAAATAATTTTCTTTTCACCCACGGTTTCGGCTGGTCAATCCTTTTGCAGTTAACGACGGCCCTGACAGACTTTCCTCCATTGCTAATATAATCAAAATCATTATTACACTATCAATATTATTATATTTAATAGCTTCACATACTATATACACTAGAATCTTAATTCACACATATCACGTTTGCAAGGAATCACAAAACTATATCTTTACGATATTTATAACACAATCTATAGTTTAAATAACAACAAAATCACATATCGTTATAGAAAAAAGGCGACAACACCTGCAAATGTTGAAGTAAGGATGTTGCCATTTTTTGCAGAATATCTTCGTAATGAGGACTTAATACAACGAAATTTATTCATCTTTTTATATTTGACAATCATTACATAAATTTACATAAGCTATGTCGCAGAGAGGCATTATACAATTGAATTCAAACGTTTCTTGTTTAATTCTGATTATAAATTGCAATTAAATTTAATATTACCGAATTAATGTAGAACTTATGAGAAATTTAGGAATTAAATATGACAATAGCGCCTATCAGCTTCTTAGGTCATTGCACTTTTTATACTTTTTGGTTCAGGTTTAAATACAGGTTTATTAAAACGTTATGAACACTATGGCTATAACAATAGGGGTCATCAAAGGCAACGGCAAAACTAAACTGAATTACTTGTCTGTATATCAATTCAAATTTATGACTTCATTTTTGTATTATTTATCAGTATCAGTAGCAGTATACCTGTCTAAATCGTTTGGTTCCTCTTTAATATGAAACTCCTCGTTGATATTTTCAATTGAAAATTCAGTTTTATATTTTGGTGAATCCTTAGATGTATACTGTGGCAAAAATACCATTTCCTTAGGAACTATATTATTCATTATATCATAAGACGATTCAAAATTGGCGTGAATTTTCACATTTCCTGAGCAGTTCCCACATAATATAGTCTGTTCATTTTCAGATACGTCCTAAATATGGAGAAAATATTAAGAATTTATTTTGCTGTCATATCAATGACACAAATGAATGGCGACTTACTAGTTTTGGTATATCCTCAAATATTTCTTGTTTTATTACATTTTTATTACACAAATGTGAACACAATTTGCAAGATTTAATTTCTTCCTTTTTAATTTCCATTATGACAATATTTGCACAATGAATGATTTATTTAATGTAGAAGAGAAAGTAAGGTTAGAAGAAGGGCTACATTTACCAAGTTGCTATCATATATTTAAAGAACGATTAGCAACTTTTGCCTTTATTTTTGCAACATATACTAACTTTCGAAGTTCAATTTCTAAATGAAAATAAATTGTAAATAGTTCCTTAGAAGTTGTATAACATTTAACACAGAACATAAACAAAAGAAGTCATTATTTTAAGGAAAGGTACGACGTTGAAGTTTATGTGCGACGTGACGCCATCTGTTTGCCTGGCTATTTTGGGGAAATCAATGCAGCGCCTTCCTAGAATTGCTTAAAGGCGGATAAGGAAAAGCCTTGTTTGATTGTTTGCATGAACTATCTTCTATCATCAGATGAACTACTATGTTGTAACAGAGAGCTAATAAATTTCTTAGTAATATTCAAATTCTCCTCAATAAACTGAAACCTGTCACGACTATATCGAAGTGTTGATATTATTTCAAGAAGTGTACGAAAGTTAATATCGACATACATATTTTCACCACAGCGAAAATCATTCTCCGAGACCAATATGGAAACATACCTGATGCTGCAAAACATTTACAGATCGTCTCCAGTTCGTGATGATGATGCTAGTCCATCATGCTGGTTAAGGGGGTAATTACATACAGTGTTATATTTACTTGTAACAATTTAGTGCGTTTGTTACTAATTACTTTGTTTATTATTTTATTACTCTTGTTACGATGCACACGTCTATGGCACATAACCAACAACACCTCTACATTGTTATACATGTTATTCCGAATAGCAAAGCTATTACATAATCGCTCTAGGAAACAACTACTCCTCGGGCCAAAGCCCCGCCAGGCATTGAATTATACCCAGAAGCGATCCTCGACCCCTTTCTCGTGTTTCTGCACGATCAGATAAGGTTTCATAAAATAAAATAAAACCCGCCACAGGTAGGATTCGACATTTGTCCCAGATCGGAACCGAACGACATACAGCTGTTTCGAACTTGTTGGTTCTCATCAGTGCCGTACACGGTACGCCGATTCAGGACAAATGCCGAATGAACTTTATGGCGTATACATCTTTATCGATACGATCTCTGTCAGTAACATATAAGTCGGAAATCGAGAAAGGAACCACCAAACACCGCCAAGCGGTTATCAAAGTAGTTCCCGAATAGCAAAGCTATTACATAATCGCTCTTCGGCTCTATATTTTAACCACTTAAGGGGTACTTAAGCGGTTAAAATATACAACTCAAAGACTCGCTTTGAATATATTAATATTTTACAGTTTAACACACGGGTAACAGTTTGTCAATTTTACCTACTTGTTTGAAGTGCTAAATTAGTGCTATGATATAACAATTAAAAAAGTAATAATAATTATTTGTTAACAAATTGCAAAAATCATGGTAATTATACACAAGTGATAAAGTCTTGGAAATGCTCATCAAATTTTTCCTACCCCCCTATTTTCGAGGGTGCTGAACACGAATCTCGTTTCAGTTTCATCCGCTCGGACACAGTTTTCGAGAAAATGGATTTTCCACTTTTCCACAATACATGCCACTTTCCTTATCCAATAATTTTGACTTCACACTACGTAAGTAGCTTATATTAATACCAGTAGATGCTACAACACTTCTCTTATACACACCATATATTAAACTGTCATAAAACCTATTATTCATTACGATTTTTAATTTCCTTCAAATGTTTACAATTCCGATACAATTGTCGTCCATTGTAATATTTTTAATCATGCGCCCTCTATATGAAACCACATGTACTGATTAGTCTACGGGGAGCTCCAAAAGTTAATTATGAATATTAACAACTAAATATGCTGTTATTTTGAAGGAACCTAACCTAACCTAACTGTTTACTTATTATGGTTAGGTTAGGTTCCTTCAAAATAACAGCGTATTTAGTTCAGTTAACATTGATAGTTAACTTTTGGGGCACCCCGTATACTAATCAATACATGTGGTTTCATATAGAACGCACACGATTAAAAATATTACAATGGACGATAATTTTTTCGGAATTGTAAACATTTGAAGGAAAGAAAATCATAATAAATAATAGGTTTTATGATGGCTTAATATATGCTATGTATAAAGGAAGTCTTGTAACATCTACTCGTATTAATGAGCTATTTACGGAGTGTGAAGTGAAAATTATTTGATAAGGAAAGTGTATGTATTGCGGAAAATCCATTTTCTCGAAAATTGTGTCCAAGCGGATGAAACTGAAACCAAATTCGTGTTCAGCGCTCTCGAAAATAGAGGGGTAGTAAAAATTTGGTAAGCATTTTCAAGACTTTATCACTTCTGTACAAAAAATCATTTTCTGATTCATCAAATGTTGATATTTAGTTCTATAGCACCTTTATTTAAAAAAATTAACAGCCGCCTATGGATTAAATTAGAAGCGTTTATTAAGCCACTCACTGTGATGTGCCCTGTATGTGTATAAAGAAACGTAAAAGTGTTTTAAATAATTATGTATTTGTATATAATGACAACAACATCCATAAGAAATGTTAAATAACGTCTATCGAACCCGAGATAAAATTGTGAAATAATGAGAAACACACCTCGATTGAACTAACACTTTCGAACTACTCCCCCGCCGTTTCCTGAAACACTTCCACCTTCTTCAAGTCCCTATGCATACGCTTGATGTGCGTTGTGAGGCTATCCTTGCGTTTAGTCTCATATGGACACATCCCGCATTTATTCATCGTCACCTCAGATGTGTCCTTGTGCACCAACAGATGGTTTTTAAACGTCCCTTTATATTTCGACTTAAATTGACACACGGGACATACATGCCACGTAACCTCGGTCGCGTCTTTATGCACAAGCAGGTGCTTGTACAGCCCCGACTTGGTCTTCGATTTGTACGCACATTTTTCACATGAGAACATCGTCAGCTCTGACACATCCTTGTGAACTAGGGAGTGGCGTTTTAGATGAGCCTTATACTTGGTCTTGAACGAACAGAGCTCGCATTGCACAAAAGAACTTTCGGAGGTGTCGTGGTGGACGAGGAAGTGCTTCTGTAGACTGTTCTTTCGCTTTGTTTTGAACCCACAGATTTCGCACTGGAACATCTTGGCTTCCGAGGAATTTTGATGCACGAGGAAGTGCTTCTGAATTGTATCTCTACGTTTCGCTGTGAATTCACAGAACTCGCACTTGTACAACGTGATTTCGGACTCGTCTTTGTGCATCAACGCATGCAGCTTCAAGCTGTACTGGTATTTGGTTTTAAACGCGCACTTATCACACTGGTACAACTTCACTGTGTCGGTATCGCTGTGGACGAGGAGGTGCACCTCCAAATTCCTCTTGTACTTCGTTTGAAACTCGCAGGTCGTACAGCGGTACATCTGCGCTTCGGAAACGTTCCGGTGTCCCAATAAGTGTTGTCTGAGACCGTTTTTATGCTTAGTCTTAAACTCGCATTTAGCACACTGGTACGTGGGTACGTCATTAGCGTCCCTGTGAACAAGCATGTGTTGCTTGAGGGTGTTTTTTCGCTTCGTCTCAAACGAGCATAGCACACACGAGTACATCTGTGCCTGAGAGGCGTCCTGATGCACCACAGAATGCTGCTTTAGGGCTCCTTTTCTCTTGGTTTGAAAAGTGCATAAGTCGCACTGGTACATTTCAATTTGGGAAACGCTACGGTGGACCAGGTCGTGCTTTTTAAGGCTCTGTTTATATTTTGTATGGAACTGGCATGAATCACAGCGATATATAGTTGCTTTGGAAATGTTTTTTCGTTTTCTCTGATGATTTTCATGAATGATGCTATGGTTTTCTACAGCGTGTATCGAGTCGGTATTGGTATACTCACTTGGTTCCGATTTTAAAATCCCTGTTAATTCCGTGGCTGCAGAATGTGGTAGAAAGACGGCATTTTCTTGAGGCCTAGATAAAATTTTATAGTCAAATGGCGAGTTTATATTCATTAAAATATCAAACCAATAAATATACAGAGTGCAATGACCGAGAGAATGTGGGGATTTTGTGTGGAACAGAGGCGTAGATGTTTTTATTTTTTGGCGGGGTCAGTGATAAGTACTGCTACAATTATTGATGACGGAAATTTAAAGAAATTGCTAAATCACATAAGGCAGAATATTGTGAGTAAAAGCAAGTTTCCACACCACTTATGAAATATTGCTAATCGCGCGTTATCATTTTTTTAGTGGGTGGTTCGCCAGGAGCCCTGGAGAGAGAACCATGGAGAGATTCCCACATTAATAACAATTCTATATAAAATAAACAAAATTCTGTAACAAAAACAAAAGAAAATTTTCTTTTGCAGAAAATAAACGAAATTCTACTACAGAAATAAAAGAAAATGTTCGAAAAATAATCTTACCCTTTCCAATTTTCGAGTCATCACTTTTACCGACACTAATAATAATGGGATCGAGGGTATCATCAGTCATATTCTCTACATCCCACATTTTCTGTTCTTCTCTTTGAACATGACCAATACACTGTCTCCAGTCTTCTGCTGTAACATTTTCTAATGCTTTCTCAAGCTGGCGTTGGACATCAGCCAATTTAAATGCTCTATTTTCTCTGGCCACATCCCCTTTAATTTGTGCCCAAATTAACTGAATTGGGTTCAACTCACAATGATATGGGGGTAATCGTAGAACAGTAGTTGTATGGCTTAATGCTAATTCTTCTACAGCAAATTTCTTACACTTACTTGCATGTATCTTCACAATTCGAAGCAATTGTGGGTTTAAACTATTTTCAGCATAAGGGATGCCTTTGTCCCATAACCATTTTTGAATCTGTGCTTTCTTCCATGACTGTTATGGTGTTTTTTCGCATTTTCGACTATGATACGGGGCATTATTCATAACGACGACAGATTCTGGTTCCAAATTTTCAAGAATGCCTCCAAACCAATTTTCGTATACCTCTACATTCATCTCTTCGTGGTAGTCTCCTGTTGGCTTGGACTGAAATATTAATTTACCATTTACTGAAAATCCACTGTCACTTCCTATATGTGTAATTGTCAAACGACGACCTTTCCCAGATGGCATTTTTATACCAGATGACCAGCCTTCAGTAGCTGCTTGCCGTGCATTTTTCACATCTTCATCTTGGCATACTTTTTTCAGTGTGCCTCTCGTTCCACGTCTCATCCGTATAATAAATTTTCCTTCCTTGGCTCTGAAATTTTTTAATTTTCCTGAGATAGTCTCTTCTTCATTGTACTATTTCACTTCTTTCAATAAGAATACTCTTTCTATCTATTTTCCCATATTTAAACTTCATGCCATGTAAAGTATTCCGCAGTGTTTAATAACCAATTTTAGGGATTATCTTACTTTCACTAACAGCTTCCAGCACTGCCTTTAACGTTGGTAATTCATTTTTCCTAAAAAAAAAAAAAGTATGAACGGTGCTTCTTATAGCATATATTGCATCTTCGTCAATTCCCACTTTCGTTCGACCGCTTTTTGGTTTTGGTGCCTGTACTTGTCCATATATTTCTTGTTCTCTCAAAACTTTATATATGTTTGACTTTGAGGCTCCTGTTTAATCTACGCGCATATCTACTACTTCATCGTTTAAACCAGGATGATTTCTTTGTAAACACTGAAAAACACGTAAAATAATTTTCTTTTCGCCCACGGTTCGACTGGTCAATCCTCTTGCAGTTAACGACGGCCCTGGCAGACTTTCCTCCATTGCTAACGTAATCGAAATCATTATTACACGATCAATATTATTATATTTAATAGCTTCACATACTATATGCACCAGAATCTTAATTCACACGTATCACGTTTGCAAGAAATCACAAAACTATATCTTTACGATATTTATAACACAATCTATAATTTAAATAATAACAAAATCACATATCGTTAAATTATCTAAACAGTTCTATGTTGTATTGTGAATATATATTGAATTAATATATCATTAATAAAATTTGCCCTTGTGTGTCGCCAATGGTCATCAGATATTGTATAGAATTATGGCTTGCGGTGTAATGACAGGCTAAATGGGTGAAATAAATAATATTCTTCAAATGAGAGAAAGAAATAGGGCGACAACACCTGCAAATATTGGAGTAACGGATGTTACAACAACGAAATGTATTCATCTTTTTATATTTGACAAACATTACATAAATTTACATGCGCTATGTCGCAGATAGGCATTATACAATTGAACTTTAACATTTCTTGTTTAATTTTGATTATAAATTAGAATTAAATTTAATATTACCGAATTAATGTAGAACTTATGAGAAATTTAGGAATTAAATATGACAATAGCGCCTATCAGCTTCTTAGGTCATTGCACTTTTTATACTTTTTGGTTCAGGTTTAAATACAGGTTTATTAAAACATTATGAACACGGCTAAAACAATAGAGGCCGTCAAAGGCAACGGCAAAACTAAACTGAATTGCTTGTACCTACATCAATTCAAATGTATGACTTAATTTTTTTATTATTATTAGTAGCAGTATACCTGTCTAATTCGTCTGGTTCCTCTTTAATATGAAACTCCTCGTTGATATTTTCAATTGAAAATTCAGTTTTATATTTTGGTGAATCCTTAGATGTATACTGTGGCAAAAATACCATTTCCTTAGGAACTATATTATTCATTATATCATAAGACGATTCAGAATTGGCGTGAATTTTCACATTTCCTGAGCAGTTCCCACATAATATAGTCTGTTCATTTTCAGATACGTCCTAAATATGGAGAAAATATTAAGAATTTATTTTGCTGTCATATCAATGACACAAATGAATGGCGACTTACTAGTTTTGGTAGTTCCTCAAATATTTCTTGTTTTATTACATTTTTATTACACAAATGTGAACACAGTTTGCAAGATGTAATTTCTTCTTTTTTAATTTCCATTATATGACAATATTTGCACAATGAATGATTTATTTAATGTAGAAGGGAAAGTAAGGTTAGAAGAAGGGCTACATTCACCAAGTTGCTATCATATATTTAAAGAATGATTACCAAGTTTTGCCTTTATTTTTGCAACATATCATAGTAACTTTCGAAGTTTAATCAGATTCTAAATGAAAATAAATTGTAAATAGTTCCTTAGAAGTTGTATAACATTTAACACAGAACATAAACAAAAGAAGTCATTATTTTAAGGAAAGGTACGACGTTGAAGTTTATGTGCGACGTGGCGCCATCTGTTTGCCTGGCTATTTTGGGGAAATCAATGCAGCGCCTTCCTAGAATTGCTTAAAGGCGGATAAGGAAAAGCCTTGTTTGATTGTTTGCATGAACTATCTTCTATCATCAGATGAACTACTATGTTGTAACAGAGAGCTAATAAATTTCTTACTAATATTCAAATTCTCCTCAATAAACTGAAACCTGTCACGACTATTTCGAAGTGTTGATATTATTTTAAAAAGTGTAGGAAAGTTAATACCGACATACATATTTTTACTACAGCAAAAATCATTCTCCGAGACCAATATGGAAACATACCTGATGCTGCAAAATATTTACAGATCGTCTCCAGTTCGTGATGATGGCGCTAGTCCATCATGCTAGTTAAGGGGGTAATTACATACAGTGTTATATTTACTTGTAACAATTTAGTGCGTTTGTTACTAATTACTTTGTTTATTATTTTATTACTCTTGTCACGATGCATACGTCTATGGCACATAACGCATTTCCCACAGCCTTATTACTTATTGAAATTTTGCTTTCAACTTTGATATTTTAATTATTACTTAATAAAAACGTTAGTCTTACAATACTCTTGGTCTTAACAGTAGAAGTCATATGTAAACAAACAGTAAAATTAGTATGAAAGTAATAAAATTGCTTTATTTGGATAAACATTTTGCTGTAGAACTACGAATAGTGCTGCTGCATTATCACTTCATCTATATTAAAACGTACGTTTCAATTTACAGCCGGGCAAAACTTGAAAATCAGTTTAATAAAGCCTCCAAGTTCAAACAAAAATATAATTTACGTTGCACTATGTAACAGGATACGTTTCCTTTATGTATGACCCCTCATATGTCTCTTAAGGTAAGTCTTATGCCTCGTCTCGAACTTACATACCACACACTTGTACATTTGCACCTTTGACGCATCCTTGTGTCGCAACAGATGCATCTTCAGAGAGTAGGTACCGTAAACCGGGGCTACTTAGACATAGTTTGACAGGTTTTTCTTGGTTTTACAAAGAATTAAGACGTTAGTTCGAGCTCACTATAGCTTATCAAACTGTGAAATAGAATGTGGCTTTAAAATCTGTGAGAAATGGCGCCCCTTGGGCCCCCAGTCTTTTTTATTTAAAAAGCTGTCAAAGTAACCTCTAGTTCGGGGTTACCTTAACATTGCATTATTTTTGAATAGATGTCAAGTTAAAAATAGTACGAGTTTATTTGACACCTTTTAAACAAAAAATATATATGACTTCACGTTTTTATGTTTATTTAAAGGGCAAAACATAATAAAAAAGGTTTTTGAATAAGAAAAATCAGATATTTATTTAAATGATTTCTTACTCATTAATAGGACTTTGGTTACAATCTTATAATCAGTTTTCTGTCAAAATCAGTCATTACACATAATTAACAGTCTTATTATTAACAATCTCTTACAAACATTTAAACTTAATCAACGTTTACAAATATAAAAAGTAGAAAATTAGCCTGAACATGTGTGACAGGTGACGCAGCAGATCCCGTCTTTTGTTGAATTATAGTGATTGTAATCGTATTTGCAAATTGTATACAGGTTAGCCTCGTCTCTATTTTCTTCATCTCACTAAGTGGGATGTTTTCATCTTCAGATGAACTAGAACCGTCAAAGTTGTTTCCCTTTGTATCTTATTCTTTTCTTTGAATTGGGTACAGATCAAGCAGGTCTTTGGAAAAGTTCGGAAGTTGATGCAGTTGTTGGGATATTCTTTTTATTTTGCTAAATGCTCAATCAATTTAATTTCCTCTTCGTTTTTCATCGAAATGGACTCCTCCTGGTTTTGCTCAGAAACTGCTCCCTCTTGATCTTTCCCAGTAGTCGCTTCAGCTTGTGTTGCCTCAAAAGACTGTGCTTCAACATTATCAATTGAGTTCCTGATCTGTGGAGGTTTTTTTTACCTTGTAGCCCCTCATTTCTTTGAGGAATTCGAGTAAGCTATTGTCGAGAACTCTTCCTAATTCTTGTGTCTGCTCCGACGGAATCTTTCGCAACACAGCTTGGGGATCAAATGGATAAAGCCCGCAAGATCTGAAGGAACTTTGCAACTTGTTTTTTAACCTGGGAGTAATAGCAACTTTTTCAACAACAATGGAGACTGCTCTTTTGGTATAGACCCTTTTTTCTAGATTCTTGCCTTCATTTATCAAGAACCTTACGCCATTGTTTTTTCATGGGAGCGAATATCCAGACATCTAGGAGCTGTAGCATATGAGTTGAATTTGGTGTAAGAGTTGTGAAATAAATGTTATTAGCTAGTGCAGCTTTTATGACTTCGGGCGCAACGTGAGAGATTACCGCCCCTCCCCGCCTTCCCTGCGTTCTTGTCTCGCGCGAAATTAAAGGTCAAACACACAAAAACGTTCTATGTCAATGTAGCCCCGAAAATGTCAAAGTTACCTGCAAAGTCAATGTACTTAACCCCGGCTTACGGTAACTATATTTCGTCTCGAAAGAGAACACACCACGCACTTATGCATGTCAATTTCTGACATCTGATCTTATGCATTGTCACAAACTGGCACGTCGCGCAATTGTACGTCACCACTTCCGCGGGGTCCCTGTGACGCAGCATGTGGTTTACGAGGGCGATCTTGGCTTCGATTCGAAAGAACACGACTTGTACTTGTACGTTTCCGCTTTCGTAAAATCCTTGTGGGTTAACATGTGATTCCTGAGGGCGATCTTGCACTTCGTCTCAAATGTACATGTCGCGCATCTGTACATTTCCACTTCTGTAGCGTCCTTGCGGATAAGCATGTGGTTGTTAAGCGCGATTTTACGTATTGCCACGAAAGTACACGCCGTACACTTGTATGTCGTCACCTCTGCGGAGTCTTTGTGGCGCAACATGTGGCGCTTGAGTACTGCCTTGGATTTCGTCTTGTACGTGCAGGGTATACACTCGTACGAGGGTGAATCAAATATAAACGAGACTGTTTTTTTATTTCAACTTGAAAAGAAAAAAGAATAACAGCTAATGTTTCTACATAATCTCCTGATCTGGAAACACATTTTCCCCAGCTTGTAGGTAATTTTGCAATGCCCTGCTCGTAGAATGAAGTTGGTTGTGTCTCCAGCCAATTGCGCACGTAGGCCTCAACCTCCTCATCGTTGTTGAGTCTTTGCCCTCCCATGGCTTCTTTGAAAGGATCAAAGAGGTGAAAGTCGCAGGGCGATAGGGAGGGTGTTCGAGTGTCTCCCAGCCCAATTCCTCCAATTTTTTCTGGTCAGGCACGAGCATTGTCGTGGACAAGTTTTACTTCTCTCATCGGTAGGTCACGTCGTTTGCGGCGATATGCAACTCTAACCTCGCTTACAATGTCGCAGTAGTACGTCGCATTAATGGTCCTGCGATCATGCAAAAAATCGAGGTGCAACGAGTAACGCTGGTCAAAAAAACTGTAGCCAAAACCTTGCCTGCTCACAGCCTTGACTTGGCTTTCACTGGCCCAGCCTCCCCTTGACGTCTCCACTCCTTGCTCGTTTGTTTTGACTCGGGGTTATAGTGGTGCACCTACGATCCATCGCAGGTGATAACGTAAGTGAGAAACGAGTCTCCTTCTTCCCGAAATTTCGCTAGGAGACGCTCACACACCCGAAAACGATGCAATTTCTGCTCGGTTGTCAGAAGGCGATGGACCCACCTTGCGCATACCTTACGAAACTCTAGCTCCTCTGTGATGATCGGAAACGTGCTTCCATAACTTATTCCAACCTTAGATGCAATCTCATTGGTGGTCAGATGCCTGTCACCCTCAAGAAGTCGTTGAACGCGGACGATGTTGTCGCTGGTGGTGCTAGTGCGAGGTCGGCGGTCATGGCTCTCATTTTCAACTTTCTCACGACCCTCCACAAACTGTTTATGCCATGCAAACACTTTAGCTCGGGACAGTGTCTCTTCCTTGAACTGCGCAGTCAATCTCGTCAGGATTTCAGCTGGTTTTACACCTTCCGTGCCGAGAAGTCTGATGATAACACGCTGTGCAATTGACGAAGGCACCTCCTGCTCAGACATCGTCACGACGGGTACTGAAAGGAACGAGTGAGGTCGCTCACCTGCTCTCCCCCCTCCTTACATCCCTACCCAACACCTCACGAAGCGGGAACCCTCGTGCGTTACTATTGCATGCCCAGGACCAAAAGTTTCGTTTATATTTGATTCACCCTCGTAATATTTTTTAGATTTCATTAATTTTCTTGAAAACAAAATCCACACGCCTTTCTTTGCGTTGAGCGAAATGGTCGATAACAAGTTCATTGAAATTTGTGGTTGATGTTATTAGTTCTTTTTCGATTGAACACATTGCTAATGCACATAGTCTACTTTCTTTCACGGTATTTCTTGAAAATGTTTTTATTCTTTTTAAAGTAGAAAAACATCTCTCACTTTCGGCTGTCGTCATTGGCATTGTACACAAAATTTTTAATAATTTTACAGTCTCCACGAACGAAGATGTTAAGTTATTTTCATTAAAAAATTGTATTAATGTTAAGGCACTCGCAGCAGTTGCAAACTCTGGTCTATTATAAAGCACTATTAGTTCATGTTTAAATACAATTGGATCCAAATCGTAAATGTTAATAGCTTTCTGAAATTCGGTGTCGGGAAAATTTACTTGAAAGGTGGAAAACAACTGAGGTTGAAAAAGATGAGCTATAGAGAAGTAATCACTAACCATAAATCGGTCATCAATATTAGAAATAATAACATCACACGCTTCTTTAGCAACCATTGCATGTTCGTCTTCGAAACGCTGCCTTTTACAGTGGGAAGGTCCATCGTGGTCTTCATCATCACTGTTTTCATTTTCCCGGTAACAATCGTAATCAATTGTATTTCTCACATGCTGAATTGATGTTTTGAATGATGTCAAGTAGGACTGAATTTTAAGACTGTCAATATCTCGTTCCTGTAGTTGATTAAAAAGAATATCGCAATTCGGCATAATTTTATTAAAAAAGTGTAACCAATAATTAAATTCATAATCCTTTAAAGTATTTTTTAAACCGCTAGCTTTTCTTATGGTTGATGAGTCACTATTATTATCGTTTAAAATTTGTTCCAGGCATCGAATAAGATCCATTTTGTATTTAAAAACAGTCACTACACACCGTGATTTGAAATTCCACCTGACTGGCGCAGATAGCGGAAGTCGCTTTTTCACTACTTCGTCCAGAACATCAGTACGTTCTGGAGATCTTGAAAAAAAGGCAGGAAAGCCATCTAGGTTTGAAAAAAACACTCGAACTTGTTTATTTTGTGAGGCAGCACGTTCAATAATCAAGTCCAACTGGTGTGAGTAGCAGTGAATGTAATTAGCATTATTATATATTTTTTTAATTCTTGCCTGAACGCCGTTCTTTCTACCACTCATTATAGATGCGCCATCGTAGCTTTGAGAAATTAATTTTTGAGGACTATGGTTTATATTAATTTTTTCAAGTTCCTTCAAAATAATATTGCTTATGCCATCAACAGTGTGATCCTGTGTTTCAAGAAAAGCCATAAAACGTTCATATATTTTTCCATTTAACTCATAGCGAACTATAAAAACTAACTGGGAAATTGTAGGTGCATCTGTAGTTTCGTCTGCTTGAATGGCTATATATTGCGTTTTGTTGATTTCATCCAGTATTAAATTACGGCAAACATCGTAAATACAATCCAATAATTCGTTTTGTATAATCTTTGACAAACCCATAAACACCCTATTATTAGATTTTTTTATATGCTCCCTCAAAGTACCGTCGATTTCCGCAAGCAAATTTACCAATCCACGAAAAATTCCGGTATTCGCACTGCCTTCTTTCTCATCGTGACCCTGTAGTGCTATTTCAAACATTCCACAAAATTTAATACGATCGATTAACTCGCTGAGAATATGTCGATTCTTAGCTACCTGTTCATTCTGTTGGATAATATTTAATCGATATGCACTACTTAATTGACGCACGATATTCACTTTTCCTAAAATCGAATATTCAATCACATTATTTAAATGTTTTTCACTAATTTTATGCCTTTTAATTTTTTCACTGAGGTGTTTCAAGTCACAAATTCCCTTAGTGGTCCAAGAAGGATCGCTTTGTAGAGAATTTCGAATTAAACAAACGAAACAAAAAAATGCATTTCGAACACTACATCCACATAACCAATCTGCTAAATCGTACATGCTTTTATTAAATTTTCTCGTATAACTTTTGGCTCCAGATATTTTCTGGAAAATGGTCATATTCGGCCGAGGACATCCCAAATTTTTCATTTGAATCTTTATCTCGTACGTGAGCTCATTGTTATCTATTAATTTTAAAATATTGTCTACTGAATTTCTTAATGTTGAAGACAGCGGATCATATTCATATTTAAAACAAGCTGAAGCGTCCTTGTGGGTCAGGATATGAGTTTTAATGTTAGATTTATATTTGGTCTGATAGTTACATATCTCGCATTTGTATATCCTTAACGTTGAAGACAGCGGATCAGATTCATATTTAAAACAAGCTGCTGAGTCTTTTGAATTGATTTTATCATGTCCTTTACATGAATAACTACTGATGCGTTCATCCGTTACTATCTCCGATATACTTTTATGAGAAATCTCGCCTACACCCAGTACCTCTTCTTTTATATCAAATACTTCTTCAATTTTTAACAACTTGTCATGTTTCTCGCAGGGTATAATCTTACGATCACTTATGTCTTTCTTAGGGATATATAATTCAGGTTTACTCTTTTCTATAGCCAAACAATTCTGAGCAAATTTAAAATACAATTCCAAGCTCTCCCTACATGATGTACAGATTGCGGGATTTACAGTAGCATTGAAGTCCTAAAAATGAGAATACTTACATAGTAATTATACAAGATGGAAACCACTTTTGATTATGAAAAGTGCAATGATGTCGATTTCTAGCCTAAAAAATATACCCTGTAGGTCTTAGAGATAAAGTATACAGGATGTTCCATCTGTTATAAGACGATGCTCCTTTTAGATAAAAAATCAACTTGTCAATGTCGAGCATTTCTCAAAAATCTCTAATATAATATCAAAATTACTAAAAGTGATATCCACTGTATATATATTATTATTGATTTGATCTAAACGAGGAAGAATTTATAGATATTTTAAATAAATATTTTATTTTAATAACGTAAAAAGTATGTCATTACTATTTCAGTTACTTCTAGTTACATTCATTAGCTACTACTAATGATGACTGTAACTATAACCATCTAAAATATCTTCCTCATCATATACTGAAAATTATATTGAATTTCTTACAAGTTCCGGCATAAATACTAGCAATGTTTCCATAAACTTTGTGTCATTCATCAAGACATCTAACAAAACCAAATCAGAATCTTCAAAGTGGTTTACACAAAGTCGACACTTCTTGAAATTGTCGACAATAGTTACCACACCTTTCTTGTCATCACGGATGTCTTGTAACTCGAATTTCGCTTCATTTTTGATAACAACAGACGACAGTATGTATTCTTGTGTATTTATGCAAGCAGATTTAAAACTAAAGCATTTAGTAACGATCTGTGAGCACTGTTTGCATATAATAGGGTCTTCAGTTATATCCAAATCCTAAAATATAAAATCTTATAATTTGTCTAGTTTTATACGTCTACTGTTCAACTAACTAACCATTTTCAGTAAAAGAACATCCAACATTTTTTTTGTAACGTCGTCTATCATTTCATATTCACCGTGGATTAAATTTAAACAAAGTCTGCAAGATTTTTTTTCTTTTACACTCATTATTACTGATGTGGTAAATAGCAAACGCCAAGTTTACAGTAAAAAGGAATGAGTAACACTAAAGTGGGTTAACAAAGGGATAAATATGTGCATAACCAAAGATTCACAGGTTTTTAATTCTTCTTCTTTGACTTTTTCATGACTAGTTACGCGCAAGCGTGACACCATGATAAAAAAGGAGCTAATATGAAAGTTTCGGGCACTTTTTATAAATATGGCTCGACAACTAGCATCATTACTTTTATTACTCATGCAATTAAATGAAAAATTAATTGATGGTGCTTCATTAGTGCATCCCAAAGTAGAACCATATAATTGTATTCAATTACGACGGTGGTTAAAGTGCCATGGACGTCCTCAATGCAGAAAAAGCTGAACTTGATGAACTTTTTTCCTTCTTTAGTAGATACATATGGAACATTCTTTGGTGCAAATCGTTTAAAAAGTGAACTTTCAGTGATTTATAGTGATCCCGATATTAAAAAGAGCACTGTGTTTGAGCTTCACCAATATATGTCCCTTCGGTAATTGTATACAAGAAGTGTTCCTGGGCAAATGTTTACGAAACTTTTCCTACCCCCTTATTTTCGAGGGTGCTGGAGACGAATCTGGCTTAAGTTTCATCCGCTCGGACACGGTTTTCGAGAAAATGAATTTTCCACTTTTCCGCATGAGGCCATTTTTTCTATCAAATAACTTTCACTTCACACTACATACGTAGCTGATATTAGTACCAATAGATGCTATAACACTTCCTTTACACATATCATATATTAAACCGTTATAAAACCTATTAGAAATTTTCGATGTTTAGTTACTTCAAATGTATACAATGACTTGCAGTTGGCGTCGTCCATTTCAATCATACGCTCTCCGTGTCGTTCGATGAAACTACATACATACAGAGAGGCTCCAAAAGCTACTTTGAATATTAACAACTAAATACGCTGTTATTTTGAAGGATACTAACCTAACCTGACTGTCTACTTATTATGGTTAGGTTAGTATCCTTCAAAATAACAGCATATTTAGTTGTTAATATTCAAAGTTAGCTTTTGGAGCCTCTCTGTATGTATGTAGCTTCATCGAACGACACGGAGGGCGTATGATTGCAATGGACGACACCAACTACAAGTCATTGTATACATTTGAAGTAACTAAACATCGAAAGTTTCTAATAGGTTTTATGACGGTTTAATATATGATATGTGTAAAGGAAGTGTTATAGCATCTATTGGTATTAATATTAACTATCCATGTAGTGTGAAGTGAAAGTTATTTGATAGAAAAAATGGCCTCATGCGGAAAAATGGAAAATTCATTTTCTCGAAAACCGTGTCCGAGCGGATAAAACTGAAGCCAGATTCGTCTCTAGCACCCTCGAAAATAGGGGGGTAGGAAAAGTTTCGTCAGCATTTGCCCAGGAACACTTCTTGTATACAATTACCGTTCCTTCAATTATCTTCTGTTTTCCCGGAGTCATCAAAATTGTGTCGTTTAATTTTGATTATTCCTGCCACAAGCAGTTCCGCGGAAAGGTCATTTTCTTGTTTAAAGAGAATAAAGACTTGCCTGCGAAATCCTCAAAAGCAAGAAAGACTGTCAGCTTTAGCATTACTAAATATTGAAAGTGCCTTGTTAGAAGATATGAGATCATCTCCAACATTTAAAGAAACAGCGATAGACGTTTTCGCTGGACAAACAAAAACCGAAGAATTGATCTTCATTTTAAAAATTAGGATATATACCTTGGCATAATCATTTTAGGTTAGTGTCTTCTTTTATTTTCACCATTTTCATATGGCCTACCATACATCTGACTATATCTCTTTCCCTTATAAAATTATATCACATCCCTAGATTCTTTTCTCATGCTACGCCCCTCATAGTACCGGATTCTCCAAAAAGGATTAATTTTGTACGTGAATTGCAAATTTTAAATGCATCTAAAAAACGTCCCAGCATATGGAAAGCAACAGTAAAAAATATGTGGAACGTTTCGTGCAAACTTTTACAAGAAAAGTACTATAATGACTATAAGATTATGATTGACCCATTTAAGAGCTTAGTATTTAAACCTGCCCGAGATGCCCGCGATGCAACCAGGAAGAAACTGCAAGCAGATCCATGCAAACGTAAGACCAGTTCAGTTTCATTAAGTTTGTCTGAAATAAACCAAATAGTACTGTTCTGGGATGAAAATACCCCTGAAGGTCTTTTGCGTAAATTCTACCATATTTCTGCTGTAGAATTAGCGTGGAGAGGGGGCGAGGCAGTTGTCTGTCTCTTGGATTTTCAAATCGAGAAAAATAACGATGGCTCTCCAACAAATCGCATTGAATATAATCCGGTATTCAGTAAAACTTGCCAAGGCGGTTCAAAAAGCTGTACAAATAGTAAATAGTTGATTACCAATAGTGAAAGTCAAAACTGCCCTGTACGCCTTTTTCATAAACTGATATCAAAACGAGGCGAACATATTACCTCACCACGGCTGCTCTTAAAACCAAATCAACACTGGAAAACGGAAACCGATAGATGGTACGACAATGTCCCTGTTGGAAGAAATACTATTAATGGATGAACTAAATCCTCTACTGAGACTATTGGCTTGAATGTAAAGAACAAAAACATAACGAACCATTCGAACAGGTCAACTGCTGTTAGCGAATTAACAAAAAATGGTGTGCAAGAACAACAATCGCTGAAAATTACTGACCATAACAATTCAAATTCTATAAAACCATACTTGAACATCGACCAAGAACACCACAATAAGATCATAAATACTATGCGTGGTAATAGATCTTCTATAGTAGAAAAAAATAACCAATCTAATGCTGCGTTAAATTTTAGTAACTGTACCTTTACCAACTGTATTTTTATTAAATAAATAATTGTGTTGTCGTGTTCCGACTTTTTGATTTTATTTTTTCGAAAAATTTTCTGACCGAATATCCCTCTGACATTGACAAATGCCTCATAATTTTATGACAATCTTAAGCACGTTGCTTAGTAATAGCCATCCGCCTTCGGCGTCGAATTATTAACAAGCAACGTGCTTTCGATTGTCATAAAATTATCTCGTACATTACCAATGTCCTAGGGATATTATAGCTGATAATTATTGAGTTATTGTTATTGGTACTACTGTAAGTGATTTAAATTATTTATTACTAGCTATACCCGGCAACGAATGGCTGTAGCTCAGTCTGATTAAATGGAAAAGAAAGAAAAGATAAAGTGCACATTTCTAATGTGTTTAATTTCATAATGCTTGTGGGTATAGAATATTTTTTATTGTTCTATATAATAGTCTATATATATATATATATATATATATATATATATATATATATATATATATATATATATATATATATATATATATATATATATATATATATATTTACATAATAGTAGGTATATAAAGATACAGGTGTATTCGAATGCAACATTGTGTAAAAATTCAATTAACAGCCTATCAATAGCGGATCATGAGGTTTTTTTTAAGGGAGGCAGAATATGTATATCTACCGGCGACATTCCTTAATTGCGCCGCAGGCGAAAATTTTTAGAATTTTCAAATTCACGCGTTTTCCTGAACCTTTAGAATTCCTCTAAAAAATCCATTTATACAAAAATATAGACTTTCGCGAGAGTATTTTTTGGAATTTGCTACCTTTACGAAATAATTATAATTTTATTTATTTACATATTTACTTACGAATTACAGCTACTAAGGGAATAAACAAAATATGTTTTATTGAAGTTAAATATTGTTTATAAACCAAAAATTAGTTTGTGAAATTTACGATCAATACCTAAAATTTAAAACAAACCTCGAAATTGTCACATTCAGCACAATTAGCACATTTCCCCGCCACCATTGAGATAGTGCTACAGAGCGTTACTTTTTTTTGTTGTGGGTTGTTCGCCGGTAGCCATATTGTCCCATTTAAACTAAATAACACTTCTGCAAAATAAATTAAAATAGTACGAGGAAAACGCAGAGAAAAATAATAAATAAAGGAACATAAAATACGTATCCTTTATACTTTTTGTAGGTAAACAAGTGTCCCCCACCGCGTCGAACTGAGATAGGTGCAAGGGAGAAAGACTTACTTTGTGGCAAGCATTCCAGATGGGAGTGGGAGTGCTGGCAGCTAGCTGCCAGTGAATTAGTGGCGATTTAGGAATAAAAGCTACTCGGCATTAGCTCAAGGTCATTCTACACGTATGGAAATAGATGTAACAGGAGGCTTGCAGCGGTTTAGCCTCCTGTCGATGAGCGGGTGGTAAAATACGTAACATGAGACGTAGAAATACATAACTTAGCAAACTATACATAACCTGGCAAATATGAAATAAACAGTTATTAAATTATTATCATAATAATTATTAATTAAAATATACAAAAATTATATTAAGAAAAATAACGCTAATTAACACTCCTTAAAATATGTATTTATTTTTTAAAATAACCTGAAAATAATTTTAAAATCGAATAAAAATATTTTGACCTATCTTATATAGGTAAGTATTTTTTCTCTAAAATTGCAGGGGGGCTTAGCCTCCTCTGCCTCCCCTGCGTATCTATTTATCTAAAGGTATAATAGTCCATCTATATCCATATAACAGTAGGTATATAAAAACACGGGCGTATTCGAATGCAACACTGTATCAAAATTCAATTAATAGTCTATCTATATATTTATATAATAGTCCATTTATATCTATATAATAGTAGGTATAGAAAAACATGCGCGTATTTTAATGCAACGTTGTGCCAAAATTTTAAAGCAATCGGTGAAGAACTCTCGGAGATTTAATACCTTGAACAAACGAACATTTACATTTTTATTTATATAGAGGTTCACCTTCCAACTAACAGATATAAGAAATAAGCTTTAAGTAATTAGTACTACAAATTTTATGTAATATTACTCAGAAGGTTGTATTATGAAATATCATACAATATTTATTACATATTAAACTCAATTTGTTTTTAATATTGTCGTATGTATACTATTTACAATTGATTTTGGAAAGGTTAACACTGCTCTTATAAACATTTTTATCTTTTGGCAATTGATTGCGAAGAAGTACTTTTTTTGCAACTTTTCTTTTAAATAACTTTTAAATGAAAAAAGTTGCTTATTTCAGTAAACACGATGTTTAAGATGTACATGACGCTTTTTTATTTCGACAAGCTAATCAATAATAATCGGTGACGGAAAATTGACTAAACAAGCACACACGAAAATAATTTGAGACATGAACGAACGTAAACTTGAAAGTAGAACTTTCTGAAGAAGTCGAAACTGTCTAATTCTTCCAATAACATGTTTTATGTAGATACGTTGTGTGGCTATCTGTTTTATCTCCATTTCTTCTTGAGATGATAAGCGCTTTCTACCATTTAAAGATGGTGGTATATTCAAATAGGCTTGCTTGGATTCAACAATGTCATGAACGGTAAATCCTCCATCAGCTAAAACTAAGTCCCCAAGTTGCAAGTGATCAGAAATATTTGATTTAATAAACATTTCACGGTCCGAAATACTACCTTCATATGCATCTGATACAAAACATACACCTCCATTTGGGGTACATCCAATTAGAGCTTTATAAGTAGTTTGAGATTTGTAAGAAGAGTATAAATTTCCTTCATCTTCAAAGTTTGATGGCGACTGACATTGAAATTCTGTACAATCAACAATAACTCTGATATTTTTCAACGATTTAAAAGTTTTTGGTAAAGTTTCTGCATGGTTTTTCTTTGAAGGGAACATAAACGGCTTTAAATTGCATGTAAATTGATGGTATGAAAAAATTGTATCCACTTTTTAATCGTTTTAGAAACTAGTGTTGTAGAAATTTCAAACCTAAAATCTTCTAATCTAAAGTCTTCAACTGATGTTCCCACACGTAATAGAATAAGCACTAGAATTAATTGTTGCATTCATGTTAATTTTTGGAGAATATGGTTACTTTTCTTCGGCTGACCAATCATGTCGGCTGTCACATTTTTACATTCTGGATTAGCAAAATCGTGTAGAATACTTAACCATTTCTTGATACTCCAAGCTTGTGTAAAATTTACATTTCTTTTCACTATTTTTAACAGAATCTTCAAATTTATCCATCGCTGAATTTTGACGTAAATTAACTTAGTTCTTTTACTAGTACATTTTTTTACATCAGGAGTTTATCAGTGACTTACGTCACGAGTTTGTTTATATTTTTCAGCCAAACAGGTCCTTGCTACTTTTCTGGTTTCTGGCTACTGCATCATTTCAGGTTATAGCATGAGCTATTATATTAACAAAAACGGATAAAAAGTACCCGATTACCTGATATCTTTTTTACACAACTGATGGGGTCAGGATGTTCTGTTTCTCCTTTCGAAGCCACTTTCTCCTTCGAAATGAAGTGAACAGATATGTCTTTATTAACATGATCAATCAGTTGAAATCGACCATCACCTCGTCCACATCTCTTAACTCACAAATCACATTTAAGTAGCACATTTTAGATAAATAAAAAAAATTTTCGTTGATTTAATAAGTTTTCGACGATATTCGAGACAAGGCTTTGGAAAACTAAATAAAATAATATAAATTCCGCGAAAATAATTTACGTTTTCCGCTGCGACATGTCCCATAACAAGGTTTTTTTTTGCTCCTTTCCTTACTGATAACATTATACATGTTAATTAAAATGTTTGTATTGTTATTTCACTTTAAGATCTGTCAGAATAACATTTCAACTTACTTTCCGATTAAAATGTTTACTAAAAATTAGGTTTATTCATTTTTCTCTTAAAATATATTTAAACATTAATAATGCTTCTTGGATAAGTTCTGTTGAAATAGATATTTAATTAGACGTAGTTTCATTACATATTAATCTACGTATTTTGTAATAATAAACTTTATTTCTATAATAAATGCGTTTTCAACTTACTTTTCGCGACCAGTCTACATTAAAACATGCATTTCAATCTACAGCCGGGCAAGACGTGAAAATCACAAAAATGTATGTGGTATTACACGACAGGATAAGTATCTTTCACGTGTGACCCCTCATATGTCTCTTAAAGTAACTCTTATGCCTCGTCTTGAACGTACATACCACACACTTGTACATTTGCACTTTTGACGCATCCTTGTGTTGCAACATGTGCATCTTAAAGAGAATAACTGTATTTAGTCTCGAAAGGACACACCGCGCACTTATGCATGTCAACTTCCGACACATCCTTATGCGTCACCATATGCCGTTTTATGT
Source organism: Rosalia funebris (assembly GCA_037954035.1). NCBI lineage: Eukaryota > Metazoa > Arthropoda > Insecta > Coleoptera > Cerambycidae > Rosalia > Rosalia funebris. The sequence goes on along the minus strand of JAZFAV010000019.1, from coordinate 4,881,915 downwards.
AGTACTTATGTCTGGTCTTGAACGAGCATATCGGACACGTGTGTACTTCCACCTCGACTGCGTCTTTGTGGACCAACATGTGGTATTTCAGGGTGATCTTGCGCTTCGTCTCGAACTCGCACGACGCGCATTTGTACGTCACCACTTCCGCTGGGTCCCCGTGGACCAGCATGTGGTTTACGAGGGCGATCTTTCGTTTCGACTCGAAAAGACACGACTTGCACTTGTAAGTTTCCACTTCCGTAAGGTCCTTGTGGATTAACATGTGATTCCTGAGGGTGATCTTGCGCCTCGTATAGAAGTTGCACAACACGCACTTGAACGTCTCCACTTCCGTAGCATCCTTGTGGATCAACGCGTGGTTTTTTAGAGCGCTCTTGCGCTTCGTCTCAAACGTACACGTCGCGCATCTGTACATTTCCACTTCCGTAGCGTCCTTGTGGATAAGCATGTGGTTCTTAAGCGCGATTTTACGTATTGCCACGAAAGTACACGCCGTACACTTGTATGTCGTCACCTCTGTGGAGTCTTTGTGGAGCAACATGTGGCTCTTGAGTACCCCCTTCGATTTCGTCTTGTACGTGCACGATAGACACTCGTACATTTGTATTTCCGAGGCGTCTTTATGGGTCAACTCGTGGGTTTTGAGGTAATTCTTATATTTCGTCTCATAAGCGCACATCGTGCATTTGTGCATGACCAGTTGCGAGGCGTTCTTGTGGATCAACAGGTGGCGCTTAATGTATCGTTTGTACCGTGTCTTGAACGAGCAAACGGAGCACTTGTATGTCTCCACTTCCGCCGAGTCCTTGTGGACGAGCATATGGTTCATGATGGCGTTCTTCCGTTTGGTCTGGAAATCGCATGAGGCGCATTTGTACATTTGCAAATCTAAAGCGTCCTTGTGGATGAGGGTATGAGTTTTAATGTTAGATTTATATTTGGTTTGATAGTTACATATCTCACATTTGTATATTCTTAAAGTTGAAGACAGCGGATCATATTCATATGTACCACAAGCTGCTGAGTCTTTTGAATCGATTTTATCATGTCCTTTATATGAATAATCACTGGTGCATTCATCCGTTACTACCTCTGATATACTTTTACGAAAACTCTCGCCTACACCCAGTACCTCTTCTTTTATATCCAATACTTCTTCAATTTTTATCAACTGATCATGTTTTTCGCAGGGTATAATCTTACTAACATTTATTTCTTTTTTAGATGTATATAATTCAGGTTTACCCTTCTTTTCTATAGCCAAACAATTCTGAGCAAATTTCAAATAAAATTCCAAGCTCTCCCTACATGATGTGCAGATTGCGGGATTTACAGTAGCATTGAAGTCCTGAAAATGAGGAGATATACTTACATAGTAATTATATGAGATGGAAACCACTTTTGATTATGAAAAGTGCAATGATGTCGATTTCTAGCCTAAAAAATATACCCTGTAGGTCTTAGAGATAAAATATACAGGATGTTCCATCTGTTATAGGAAGATGCTCCTTTTAAATTAGAAATCGACTTGTCAATGTCAAGCGTTTCTCAAAAATTTCTAATATAATATCAAAACTACTAAAAGTGATATCCACTGTATATATATTATTATTGATTTGATCTAAACGAGGAAGAATTTATAAAGATATTTTAAATAAATATTTTATTTTAATAACGTGAAAAATGTCATTACTATTTCAGTTACTTCTAGTTACATCCATTAGGTACTACTAATGATGACTGTAACTATAACCATCCAAAATATCTTCATCATATACTGAAAATTATATTGAATTTCTTACAAGTTCCGGCATAAATACTAGCAATGTTTCCATAAACTTTGTGTCATTCATCAAGACATCTAACAAAACCAAATCAGAATCTTCAAAGTGGTTTACACAAAGTCGACACTTTTTGAAATTGTCGACGATAGTCACCACACCTTTCTTATCATCACGAATGTCTTGTAACTCGAATTTCGGTTCATTTTTGATAACAACAGACGACAGTATGTATTCTTGTGTATTGATGCAAGCAGATTTAAAACTAAAGCATTTAATAACGATCTGTGAGCACTGTTTGCATATAATAGGGTCTTCAATTACATCCAAATCCTAAAATATAGAATCTTATGATTTATCTAGTTTTATACGTCTACTGTTCAACTAACCATTTTCAGTAAAAGAACATCCAACATTTTTTTTGTAACGTCGTCTATCATTTCATATTCGTCTCCGCTTAAATTTAAACAAAGCATGCAAGATTTTTCTTCCTCTACACTCATTATTACTGTTGCGGTAAATAACAATCGCCAAATTTACAGCAAACGAAAAATAAGTGACTAACATTAAAGAGGATCAAATAAAGGATATGTGCATAATCAAAGTCTCACAGATTTTTAATTCTTCTTCTATGAATGGTTAATAGGTTATTGACTGTATTATTGCTTTTTTCATTTTCTATGTTGTTCTGTGCGATCTCCGACTTTATCGAAAATTTTTGAATCTTCATCTTCACTGGGTTTCTTAGGCAATAAGTTCAAATTGAGTAAGCAACCTATTAACTGTTTCTAGAAGAAGATGGAAGAACCTGTGAATGTGTGAATTTTTGGTTATACAATATTTATTACCTAGTTGAACCAATTTCGTGTTAGTTAACTACCGAGACAGTAAAAATGAGTGTAAGTCGAAAAATCTTTGGTAATTATTTACTTTAGAGTAAAATTCTCCCTCTATAGCGCCCCCTATAACCCGAAACACTCAATAGCAAATGGGCGGCTTTATGAAAATTGTAAACATCGTAATGAATGATAAGTTTTATGACAATTTTAATGCATGATATGCATAAAGGAAGTGTTGTGGTATTTACATTAATAATAAACATATACATAATGTAAAAATATGTAAAGTTATTTGACAATTGGTCACATGCGGAAAAATTGAAAGTTCGTTTCTCGAAAACTATGTTCGACCGCCAAAAACTGAAGCACTTCGTTTTTAGCATACCTGAAAATGAGCCAGTAGTCAAAGATTGGTGAGGATTTGAGTTTTACTCTAAAATAGATAATTACCGAAATTAAATATTAATTTTAAGACAACCAAGTTAATATAAAAATTAAATAATCATCTCGCCCAAATAAAGGGAAACCAAGGTTATTTTTTTATTATAAATAATATAGCATTAATGCAATGGTCTCATGGTGGCGTATGTATAGAATTTAACTTTGTTTTAATCTTCTTCATCTTCTACCGCATATTCAGGACTACATTCAGACCATTAGTGAAAATCATAACTAATGTGAAAGCTCAATTTCATGTAAAATTAAAGTGGCATTTACAAGCCAATCTGGAATTTACGATTCACGTGAGGATTAACAATGTAAACGTGAGCTTTTTTTGATTATATGTGGCGTTAAGTATGTGGATTTGAACAAGCTCCATTATGGTCTAATTTGACATAAATCCTTTGTTATTTCTCGAAAGTTAACAAGTGTTTACTTCTTGTTTAGGTTTCCCAATGAAATCACCATCTATGGAAAATTATTTAATAGATGTAGCGTGTTACAAAAACCACAGAACACCTCGGAGACAAGTGTTTTATTTCTGCAGGTGAAAACAAAAAAATGGTAAATGTAAAGTAAGGCTACGTTTGGTATTTTTCGACCCAATTTCTATGGAAGCTAACTAAGAAAATGGAAGTTAGCGATAGAGGCAAAACCTGCAGGCTTTGCCTGAATGCTCCTAACAACGGTTTTGAAATTTTAGACGAAATTATCGAGACTAACTTGAATTCTCTTCTATTATATCCAGTAAGTATGTATATGTACCATATTCAAAATACTGTAACAGTTAATGGTTTTCTTCTGTTTCAACGTTTTTTCTATTGCAGGATCTGCATATATCTGAAGAGCCAATAATATGTAAAACCTGCATAGAAAATCTGGAATGTTGTCTAAACTTTAAAGCGAAGTGTATGCTAATCGAAGATCGTATAAGTAACTGTAATAAGGACACTGAAAAACTTGATTTACGACAGGTTGTTCAAAGCGAAATTGTAAACAAAGGTGATTCCAGTGACTGTAACTTATGCCGTTTCTGTTTGGAAGCAATTCAGTATTCTATTGACTGTGATGTATTTTTAAAGTTTGATGATGTTGAGATGTTGAAGGAACACTTCCCAGAGTTGGTAAGAATTTCATATAAAGTATAATAGAAACATATTAATGTAGTTTAAAATATAATTATGATTATTACCACAACGTAATGGGTGGTTTCATCAATTTCCTATAAGTATCGTTATTTATTTTAGGATCTCAACATCACTGACCGACCTAGTGCATGTGCGTCGTGTTATGACTGTTTACAACGTCAATTTGATTTTATAAATAACTGTGTGCAAATTGACGAGAAAATAATGGAATTCTGTAACGCTGAAGGCACAAACAGTAGAGGCCATGTGGATTTGAATGATGTAGCGAATTTTGACTCGAGAAATATATTGAAAAAAGACGATGGTCCACATATAGTCAAAACAGTGATCGGTATAAAGACGGAAGAAAATTCAGATGATATTGAAATAGGAATGAACAAACTTGTGGCAATAAAGCAAGAGATTGTTTCCCAAGAAGGTTCAAAGAACCAAAAAATTGGGCTGGTTAAAAATGAAAGGTAAAGTTTTTAGGTGCATTTTTATTTTCTTTCAGCTTTTGTCACACTTACTGCTACTTCCTTTTTTTGTTGTTTGTTGCGAGTTGTCAGTAAATATACACGTAAACTTCCTCTGCTGTGTGTTTATATGCTTATATCTAAATTAGCACGTTTTTCAGCCCCGAAAAAAATCTTCCCCCAGTGGACCGCCCCTACAAATGCGAATTATGCGACTTCTCGGGCCGGAGACCGTCCAGCATCACCCAGCACATGGTGTCGCACAAAAGCATGTCTGAAGTGAAGACGTACACGTGCGAGCTGTGTTCGTTCCAGACGAAATACAAGACCTGCATAAGCAGGCACGTCCTGTTGCACAAGGGCTCCGACGAGGTGGAGATCCTCAAGTGCGACCTCTGCACGTACCAGACCAAGATCAAGGCGTACCTGCACAGACACACGATGTCGTTCCACAAAGCTGAGCTGCTCAGGTGCACAGAGTGCATTTTCGAGACGAGGAACAAGCGGACGTTCCGGAAACACAGCCTGATACACAACAAGACGGAGGGCGCGTCCATGTACGAGTGCCCCCAATGCAACTACAAGGCCACGTTCAAGAGCACCCTCTCGAAGCACATGGTAGTGCACGCGAACAGCCACAAAGTGACCAAGTTCAAGTGCACGGAATGCGAGTTCGAGGCGGAGACGCGGAACCACCTGGCGGCCCACGTGAAGACCCACGTGCGCGGCGACAAGGCGCACAAGTGCCCCGAATGCGAATTCTCCACGAGACGCAAGCAGAACCTCCGCCACCACATGGTGCGCCACGAGGAAAACCCCCAAGTGCGGACGTATAAGTGTCCAGACTGCAATTTTGAGACCCGGCATAAGGGGAACCTGGCAAAGCACTCGGTCGTCCACAAGAGCCTGTCCGAGGTGCGCCTCTACAGCTGCGAGGTGTGCCCCTTCCAGACGAAGCGGCAGAACAGCATGCGGGTGCACACCCTGCGGCACAAGACCACAGCGGAGGTGCAGATCAACCACTGCGAGCTGTGCAGCTACCAGACGAAACGGAAGGATGTGCTACGGCAACACATGAAGGTTCACATGAGCATCGAGGAGACGGTGTCGTACAAGTGCGAGTTCTGCGACTACCAGACGAAGAGGAAGGGGCACATACAGTCGCACATGCTGCGGCACAAGGATATGTCGGAGATGGAGACATTCAAGTGTGCGGTGTGCGACTTCCAGACGAAGTACAAGGGGAGCATTCAGAAGCACGCTAGCATTCACGAGAGGGAGGCCAAGGAGTCTGTTAATGGGAGAGGGGACAGGACAAGGAAACAATCGGACGGAAATGTGTAATAAAATAAATTTAGGCATTCTTGTGTATCATGACTTCTTTTTAAATCACTTCTAGGTTCGTTTTGTGTTATCGTATTACCGTGTAATATTTATTGGAAATAAATATAACTATTATTTTATTTTCTATGAAAAGAATGCGTTTGAATTGAAACTTTTACGTCCCCGGATGTTAAAATTAGTAAAAACGTGTATCTTTTTCCATTTTGTCATAATTTATTACAATTGACTAATTAGTGATATTTATGGATATATATATATATATATATATATATATATATATATATATATATATATATATATATATATATATATATATATTTTTTTTTTATTTTTTTTTTATTTATTATAACCATTTTACAATGCCTTTGAGCAGGCATCCTATAGAGGTAAATAAAATTACCTGTACATAGGAAATGGTAAATAAAAAAAGGAAAATATACATAGAAACTTAAAACTAACTTAAAACTAAAAACAAATCAGTGCTTGTTTGCACTCTTAAATGGCTATATTTATAAATATTACATAATAAAATGACAAAAAATTTTTTTTATTCAACAATTATATAATTTTTTTGTTCTTATTAGGCTAATGCGTTCTCTTTGATATAATCTTTGAGTTTTGTTTTTACTTTCTCCTTACTACCACATAACTCTTTTAAATCTTTGGGTTTTTAATGCTACCTATTAACTAGTTTTTGTAGCTATCGTTTTCGATATTTTCGGTATTTGTATGTTTTTATTTCTTGTTGTTTTATATATATATATATATATATATATATATATATATATATATATATATCAACACTAACTGAGTTTTCCACAAAACACTATACACTATACTCGACGCGCGTTTCGCCAACAAAGTTGGCATCATCTGGAGATGATTAAAAATCAGTTTTAATCATCTCCAGATGATGCCAACTTTGTTGGCGAAACGCGCGTTGAGTATAGTGTTTTTTTTGGTGTTTTGTGGAAAACTCAGTTAGTGTTGTCTTCACACCAAAGGTTCCAACCTACTCCAGGATATATATATATATATATATATATATATATATATATATGTGTGTGTGTGTGTAAACGTTTAGGGAAGATTAAATAATAATCAGGGGTTTGTACCACCTCAGACTTTATTTTTGGACTGTATTCAACATCTACAACAGTACTCGCGAATTCTCTGGGTTAGACTGCTACCTCACTCCCAAATCGTCCCGCTGCTCGCTTCGTTACGCCTCCGTTCGGCCATCTTCCCGACTATAGCCCGAGGGTCGATATTATTGATTGTTTACACGGCCATCCTGTAATGTTATTGTTAGTACTGTGCAGAGTGACATAGTGGTACTGCCACTATCCTAGTTTTTATCGCACATCAAGTGGGGAACGATTATGAAGTTTATTTCTAAAATCAAATTCGGCAAAGTTATTACATTTACCGATAGTATAAACAACTTGACCTCCAAATCCCGAAAAAGCACGTGCACTGCGGTCTGTTTTGATAATGCCATTTAAGGTTTTTATAATAGAATGTTTAATAAGTGAAACGTCGGCACCACTGTCAATAAGATACGGAACCGATTTCGCCTGTTCATTCCACAATAACGTTGCTATCGGTGTCTCGCTCAAATGGCGTCATTTTTTTTAGTACAAATGCCTTCTTCGGATTTCCATGCTTAGCCCAACAATTGGGTTCGGTGTGACCCGGCTTTTTGCAATGTTCGCAGGTAGGGATGCTGGGTTTTGGTTTATCACTGGCAGTATTTTCCTTAGCCTTGTTTCCATCTTGTAAGGCTGTACACATGTTTTGTCGATGACCTTTACGCCCACACTTATAACATGCGCCGTTCCTACCATGGCTCGAGGGCCGTGGTTCTCTTAGTCTGCGCTCGTGTTTCCGTCTCCCCACTTCTCCAGATCCTTCATGCGCGCGCATTGATGCTCCGGATGTTCTCTTGCGGCGTGCATCAGCTTCGCTTAATAACTTTAATAATTCGCGTTCTGACTCTGGTTTTTGTACATGGATCATTGAGCGTGCCTCAGTGTGATTCAGACCGTATTCTACCATGCTAGGAATAATATTCCACGGCAGCTTATCGTAGAACCGCGTGATCATTCGAAGCTTTTTATTACCGTAATCGCATAACCCATCACAGTCGTGACTTCGGAGTGTAGTAGCCAAATACGCACGTGCTCCAGGCGTCTCCCGATGAGGAAAAGCCACAGTAAGATCATTGCAAAAAGCCGGGCCACACTGAACCCAATTGTTGGGCTAAGCATGGAAGTCCGAAAAAGGCATTTGTACTAAAGAAATGACGCCATCTGAGCGAGACAACGATAGCAACGTTATTGTGCAATGAACAGGCGAAGACCGCAGTGTACGTGCTTTTTCGGGATTTGGAGGCCAAGTTGTTTATACTATCGGTAAATGTGAACTAGTAATAACTTTGCCGAATTCGACTTTAGAACTAAACTTCATAATAGTGCCTGATGGAGTGATGCCGAGTAGCATTGACCTTATTATTGGATGGGACGTTATCGGTCAAACTTGTGTGCGTGTTGAAAAAAACGATGACGGACTCGAATTGTACTATGACCCTCGCAACATTCCTGTAGTTCTTACGTTGCAGTGTTACAGCTGGACGTGAATCCGAGATTACCTGCAACTCGGCACTTTTTAGAAGATGCAATGCCGATTGATGACTTCATCGACCCAGACAAGGCTGTCGCAGAAGCTCGAATAAGGATTATAAATAGAGCGGTTGAACATGGTCAGAAATTTAATACCGTTCGCTGCGGCGTCAAACCTTTCCAGCCAGGCGATGTTGTGGCGATTGAGGATTCGCAATTATCAGGTGGTGGCAAATTAAGACCGAAGTATAAAGGACCGTATACTGTTCGGACAGTTCTCCCAAATGAGCGGTACGAGCTGCATAAGAAGGGACATCGTACTACGGTAGCAGCTCACGAACAACTACGAGCTTGGCCCTCGGGTTAATAGCGCAAAGTAAGTCCGAATAGTAATTACTAATTACATTTCATTAAGTTGTCAGGTTAGTAAATCCAGTGTTTGTATGAGATTGTTTATAGTTAGGTCACACACTCGTTTTCTGAACACAACATCATGAGTTTTACGACCTAGTAACTGACCTATGATTTGGATTTGATTTAATTTAATGTGATTTCTAACCTTTAACAACAAGATGAAGGGACGGATAGTGGCAGTACCACTATGCCTTAAGAAGGTGGCAGTACCACCTACCGTTCGATGAAGCAGCGGCTAGTGGCAGTACCGCTATGCCTTGAGAAGGTGGCAGTACCACCTACCATTCGATGAAGCAGCGGCTAGTGGCAGTACCACCTGATGTGCGATTAAAACTAGGAGAGTGGCAGTACCACTATGTCTAGTAATTGACTGTATTACCTAAAACTCATTGCACAGTACTAACAATAACATTATACCATTGTTTGGGCAGTCTCTGTTTCGGTATTCTGTTTTCAGTTCAGCATCACCTCGCTCGGTGCGAGGACGTCCCGCAAACCGGATGGCCGTGTAAACAGTCAATAATATCGACCCTCCCGCTATAGTCGGGAGGATGGCCGAACGGATATATATATATATATATATATATATATATATATATATATATATGTATATATATATATATATATATATATATATATATATATATATATATATATATATATATATATATGTATATATATATATATATATATATATATATATATATATATATATATATATATATATATATATATATATATCCTTCCTTTAAAATCCTTTATTTCCTATTAAAAACTCATTGCTAGATAATGTTTTTTACAACTAGTGGCCTTTTTCTTAGGAGGAAGACCTACGATTGTTTGATCAATATTCGTCAAAAAAGAGATTAAGAAATCTGATAAATCTTATAACGTAAATTTCAAAACTGTTTGGTTCACAAATTATAAATGGTTACGTAGCAGCCCATTGTTAAAAAACTATATTGTTGGTCTTGTTTACTATTTTCTAATAAACAATTATTGGTTTGAAACATGAATGGATTTGTACATACTTTAAATATTACGAGGATAATATATAAACATACCGATTCTGCACAGATATTCTATATGATATCCTACAAAAAGAACCATCAGATATTAATATTTACGTGCATCAAATAAAACAGACACGTGAAATATTGAACAAAAAGACAAATTACGACTTTTTTAAAACAATTTTTAATAAAGCAAGTAGAATGATGGAATTAGAAACTACAAAATTTAATAGTTTTTTAACTTGTGCAACAATTTTCTATATTTTATTTATTATACATTTTTAAAGTTCACCGTTGGTCATATTCATTTATAAAAAGTGAATCAGAGTTTGAGGGAAGTCAGAGGGAAATCAGAGGAACGAATACTGAGGGAAGGTTTCACAACACCCAAAAAAATAAGAAAAATCAATATAATCTCATACATTTATTTAATATTTGTTGTGAATATTTATATTCTATTTTACCTTCAAAATTAAAATATAAACCAACTATATCACAACAGTATATATGTATGTATGTATCTATCTATGTATGTATGCATGCATGTAGCTGTAGGTTAGCATGTGACTGTCTTCCATTTCGTAGTAAGTGGACATAGAACACACTTGCACATTAGTACATTGACCTTGTGTACATTTTTACCTGAAGGTGCCTTGTGGGTTAGCATGTGACTGTTAAGATCGTACTTCCATTTCATTGTATGCGGACATAGAGCACACTTCTACATTTTTACTTTAGAAAGTGTCTTGTGGGTTAGCATGTACCTGTTAACATCGTATTTTCATTTCGTGGTGTACGGACATAGAACACACTTGTACATTTGTACTTCAGAAGGTGTCTTGTGGGTTAGTATGTGCCTGTTGAGATGGTTCTTCCATTTCGTTGTATGTGGACATAGAGGACACTTGTACATTTTTACTTTGGAAGATGCCTTGTGAGTTACCATGTGACTGTTGAGATGGTTTTTCCATTTCGTTGTATGTGGACATAGAGCACACTTGTACATTTTTACTTCAGAGTGCCTTGTGGATTAGCATGTGCCTGTTAAGATTGGGCTTCTGTTTCGTTGTATATGGACATAGAGCACACATGTATATTTTTACTTCAGAAGGTGCCTTGTGGGTTAGCATGTGCCTATTAAGTACGTACTTCCATTTTGTAGTAAGTGGACATAAAGCACACTTGCACATTTTTACTTCAGAAGATGCCTTGTGGGTTAGCATGTGACTGTTAAGATTGTACTTCCATTTCATTGTATGTGGACATAGAACACACTTCTATATTTTTAGTTTAGAAGGTGCCTTGTGGGTTAGCATGTGCCTGTTAACATAGTATTTCCATTTCATGGTGTATGGACATAGAGCACACTTGTACATCTTCACTTCAGATGGTGCCTTGTGGGTTAGCATGTGACTGTTAAGATCATACTTCCATTTCATTGTATGTGGACATAGAACACACTTCCACATTTTTAGTTTAGAAGGTGCCTTGTGGGTTAGCATGTGCCTGTTAACATCGTATTTCCATTTCATGGTGTACGGACATAGAGCACACTTATACATCTTTACTTCAGATGGTGCCTTGTGGGTTAGCATGTGCCTGTTAAGACTGTACTTCCATTTCGTTGTATGTGGACATAGAGGACACTTGTACATTTTTACTTCGGAAGACGCCTTGTGGGTTACCATGTGATTGTTCAGATAGTACTTAAATTTTGTTGTAAGAGGACATAGAGCACACTTATACATTTTTAGTTCAGAAGGTGCCTTGCTGTGGGTTAGCATGTGCCTGTTAAGTGTGTACTTCTGTTTCGTTGTAAGTGGACATTGAGCACACTTGTACATTTTTACTTCAGAAGGTGCCTTGTGGGTTAGCATGTGCCTGTTAAGTACGCACATTCATTTCGTAGTAAGTGGACATAGAGCACACTTGTACATTTTTACTTCAGAAGGTGCCTTGTGGGTTAGCATGTGCCTGTTGAAATAGTACTTCAATTTCGATGTATGTGGACATAGAGCACACTTGTACATTTTTATTTCAGAAGGTGCCTTGTGGGTTAGCATGTGAGTGTTCAGATGGGACTTACGTTTCGTTATATGTGGACATAGAGCATACTTGTAAACTTTTACTTCAGAAGAGGCCTTGTGGGTTCGCATGTGACTGTTAAAATCGTACTTCCGTTTCACTGTATGTGGACACAGAGCACACTTGTACATTTTTACTTCAGAAGGTGCCTTGTGGGTTAGCATGTGAGTGTTCAGATGGGACTTACGTTTCGTTATATGTGGACATAGAGCACACTTGTAAACTTTTACTTCAGAAGAGGCCTTGTGGGTTCGCATGTGACTGTTAAAATCGTACTTCCGTTTCACTGTATGTGGACACAGAGCACACTTGTACATTTTTACTTCAGAAGGTGCCTTGTGGGTTGGCATGTGATTGTTGAGATGGTACTTCCATTTCGTTCTATATGGACATAGAGCACACTTGTATATTTTTACTTCAGAAGGCGCCTTGTGGGTTAGCATGTGCCTGTTAAGTTCATACAGATCTACTTCTGAAGAAATTTTCACTTCTGATAAAATTTGTATCTCATTCTTTAAATCGACTTCACCACTCTCTAGGGGAATGTTTCTCCAACATACCCTTTCTCTATTTTTGTAGTATACTTCTATTTTATTTTCTGTATCTAAACAGTTCCTTACAAACCTCAAATAACACTCTATACTATCTCTACAACATGTGCAAATTAAAGGATTCCTGGTAATGCTAAGATCCTAAAAATAGAGAAATTGTGTAAACAAAATATATAATAAAATACCATTCATATTACCACTTCTGGCATGTATTTTGGCAACATTTGTACATAAATTTGTTCCTTCATTAAATTATTCATTGGGACTAAGTTACTTTTTTCTGAATGCTTTATACAGAATCGACATATAGCAAAATCTTGTTTGGGGAATGCTTCTTCGTTTTTATCACCATTGAATATATCCTTTAGTTCAATTACAGTCTGATCATTGCCAACAGCAAAAAATCCTATCAATTCCTCCGTATCCATACACAGTGATTTGAAATAAAAAGACCTTTCGGCAATTGCGACACAAGTCTGACAAATGATAGGACTTGCAATTGTATTTGTATCCTAAAATAACATCACTACCAATATTTTTGTTTATAAGGTAAATAACATATTTATCGCAAATAAAATAAGAACGCACGAATCTTACCATATTGAATAAAGCACTTCCAAAATTTCCTTCATAATATCATCTATTACTTTAAAATCATTTCCTGTTATGTTAAAACAAAGTCTACAAATTTCTTTCTCGTTCTCACTCATGTTTAATTCCTAGTTCGGTAAGCATAAGCACTATTAATTTTTAATGAATCACAAGAATGGCAGCAATTAGATGTTCTTCTTCTGCGTCCTAACCTTTGTTTAACAGCCCACTAGTAATATATATACTTATATATAACCAAGGTCAAAAGAGAGTAAAATCTTGCTTACTATTTATAATGTAAAGTGAATGCTAACACACAGAAGAAGAATATAACTCAAAAACCTGCCATTTTTATGTTTCATTCTGAATTTACGGTGCACATGGAATTGGTTAGTTAAACATGAGTGTGAACGAGAAAGAGACTTGTAGACTTTGTTTTAACATAACAGGAAATGATTTTAAAGTAGTGGATGACATTATGAAGGAAGTGTATATTGGAAGTGCTTTTATTCAATGTGTTAAGATTCGTGTGTTCATATTTCATCTGCGATATGTTATATACCTTAAAATGTTGATAACGATATAATTTTAGGATATAAATACATTTGAAATCCCTATCATTCAGACTTGTGTCGCAATTGCCGAAAGGTCTTTTTATTTCAAATCACTGTGTATTGATATGGAGCAATTGATAGGATTTTTTGCTGTTGGTAATTGAACTAAAGGATATATTCGTGATAAGGTGATAAAAACGAAAAAGCATTCATCAAACAAGATTTTGCTATATGTCGATTCTAGAAAAAAGTAATTTCGCCTCCATGAATAATTTAGTGGAGCAAATTTATCTGGAAATGTTGTCAAAGCATCTGTCAGAAATGGTAAGGTGTATGGTATTATATTAAACACTTTTTTTTAAACATTTTTTCTGGTTTTAGGATCTTGGCATTACTATGAATCCTTTAATTTGCACAGTTTTTAGAAAGAACATAGAGTGTTATTTCAAGTTTGTAAGGAATTGTTTGGCCATAGAAAATAAAATAAACACACTACATACTACAAAACTATCGACTTTTGACTATCAACCTATCAACGAAAAAATGCTCTTGACAGCCACATGCTAACTCACAGGGCAGTTTCTCAAGTGAAAATGTATTAAGTGTGCTCTATGTCCGTATATGACAAAATGGAAGAATAATTTCAACAGTCATATGCTAACCCACAGAGCAGATTCTCAAGTAAAAATGTACAAGAGCGCTCTCTGCGAAGACACAACTACAATGATACATTATTTCCGTCATATGCTAATGCACACAGACCCCTCAGAAAGAGATATTCAAGTGTTCACTGTGTGTTTTTGTTAAGGTGGAAAGCCAACCTGAGAATACATATGTTAATCCACAAGAATCTCTCGGAAATGGAGATATTTAAGTCTTTGGTATGTTTCTATGAGACAAGACATGAGTGTAGTTTGAAGCAGCATACTTTAATCTACAAAAACGTTTCTAAAATAGAAATGTCAAGTGTACCCAGTGTTCTTATGTAACAACATCGGAGTACATCTTCAAAAGACATACGAATGTCTACAAAGTCTTCATATCAGAATCGTATACATGTGAGTTGTGCACTTTCGTCACAAAATATAAGAGCGCCCTTAAGAGACATTTGTTAAAGCACAAATAAAAGATCTACATGTAAAAGAGTGTGCTTTCAAGAGTAACCAAAAGCAACACCACTGGAAGCCCATGATGACTTACAAGGACCCTACAGAAGTAGAAATGTTGAAGTGCACAGAACAACCTTTACTTCTTAAACCAGTTACAAGATGACGTTCTTGGTAAGAAGCTGTAGCCAGCTTATTATGATGAACATAATTAAAACGTGTTATCTTTGTGTTTGACCCCAATGTCATATGCCTCTCTCCGAAAATGAGTACTTCTATGAGAAACCCCGGTCCGTGACGCGATTGGTTCCCCGCTCTGCACATCCATTTTGGAGCGCGTCGATATAGGCAGCTCACGAGCGTCTCGCGACAGTAATGATCTTGGCTGCGGTGACTTAATCTTTAATCTTATTTGCAAACTTACGTATTGAATATTTCTTTTATTTAACATGTCAATAATTTTATCAAAATTTTTCAATATATCCCGATGCTCATCTTCAGTTAAAGGTGCAGTATCACGTAGACCTATTATTAATTCAGCTCTATTATTTATTAAATCATTTTGTGAAGGTTCTATTTGGCGTTACTGTTACTACTGAATAGATCATCAATATCATTGACTGGCAAAGAATTTCCATGTTTTACACGATCAAGATGTGTATTGTGATACAGACATAGCGTATACCAGCAAATCGGATGTTGTGAGACAGCGGTGTTCTAAAAAATATAAAACCGCGGTTCCTGGACAGAGCAGTGCTCATGAAAGACACACAACTGCGAAATCTGTTTTTGCAGAATCTGAGGCAGGGGCGGCTGGTGTATAGGTGCTGCAGAGCTGCCAAAAAAATTAGATATTTGTATATTTTCGCGACATAATAATTACTAAAATTTATTAATAAAATAATTTGGTTAGTTGGTGCAGCTAACCAAATAATTGCGTTAAAGTCGCATTCTGCCCGCCGCGCCGTCCTCTATTGAGTAGTAGACCAGATGAATTATCTGGGTCTCTACGCGAGCGCGTCGCGGTACATTGAACTGGGCCACACGAGGTAGTTCTCAGCACGGCTCGGCACACCCATCCTCCCCCTCAACTCCCGCGACAATCCACACTTGGCGCTCGTAAATGCGCGAATTTACACGGTCAGTGAGCTGTATTTTTTCCAGCTAAGGCAACATCAGTAAATGTTTACTCCTTCCTACTCGGGCGGGCGTAAATCGTACATATTTCGTATTTCGTGTTAATTTGAGATTTTAAATACTGTTTTGTGAATTTGTGTAGTGATTTATTGTACTAATTATTAATATTTATATACTGTGATAGTGACAATGGATTTAGTTTATAATTTAGTTCATGTGAAACGATTTTTTAAATACTCTTATGAAGAAAAAATTGATTTAAAAAACAATGGTAGGCCATCGCCCGATATTATTATTGAGATTGCAGGTGTTAGCCGCGGAAAAGCATATAAACGTTAATTTAATAGAGACATTTATTCGAAGAACAATTGGATTTGTGTGTGCAAGAAAAAAAATGCGTTATTTTGTTTTCTTTGTTTACTTTTTGGCGGTGATAAAGCATGGACGGAGGTAGGGGTGACAGATTTGGTGCACTTAACTGAAAAAAAAAAAGGACGACAACTCCAAAAGCCATCTACATAATACAATGGAATTAGCTTTATTAGGAACAACTAATATTAAAGCGCAGCTAGATTCAGTTTATTGGATAAATGTGCAAAAGCATAATGATAATGTGACAAAAAAAAAGATACGTTTTGTCAAAAATTATAAACTGCATAAAGTTTTGTGGGGCCTTTGAACTGGCGCTGCGAGGACATGACGAAGCTGAAACCTTTCAAAACCCGGGGATATTTCGTGGTTTGATAATTTTTTCTGCTGAGCTTGATGTAACTTTAAGCGAGCATCTACAAAATGCTTCAGTATTTAAAGGAACCTCTAAAGAAATACAAAATGATCTTTTAGACTGTATATTAAAAGTATGTCATGAAGAAATAATTAAAGAAATTAACAAACCTTCATCTTTGGCAGTTATGGCAGACGAAACAACTGATGTATCTGCAAAAACTCAATTAGTGGTAGTTTTAAGATATATTCTCGATGGTGAACGGATTAAACGTTTTTGGACATACCTGAAACCTACAAAATGTGACACTGAAACTCTTTCGGAAAATATTTTAAGTGTTATAGACCCTCTAGTAGAAAATTCACCTTACAAGCCTTTTCTCTTAACCAAAGAATATGACGGCAAACATGAATGTTCTTCAAAAAGGTATTAAACTCCAAAAATTTTTCTTGTAAAAGTCTATATTTTTGTATAAACGGATTTTACATAAAAATTATGAAGTATCAAGAAAAAGGCGTGACCTTGAAAATTTTCGTCTGCGGCGCAATTTTTTTGCGGCCCCTACGGCGCCAGTAGTTTGGATACGTTTGAAATTTGCACGCGGGCGTTCTTGTTTACATTTGCTTTTTGTTTGGTTTCTATTTGATTCGGTGTTATGTTGATATTCGCATATTGTGGTTCATTGATGGTTTTAATGATTTAGCGATCGATTTTTTTATGTCTGTTTTTGGTCAGCCTCGCCTGGTCGGGTTGCATTATTTGCTCCCGGTAGGGTTTAGCTAGTCTCCGACAGATATCACCCTTGATCGTTCTGTTAATGTCCTCTGTTATATCCTAATGTCATTTATCTATGTTTCTGTGTAAATATTTATCTACGTGTGTACGTCAGTGGCGGCTATTCAAGTGAAGAAGGTGAACTGCCTCCTCACCACAGAAATTGAGACTGAGGTCTTTTTTTTTTTATATTTTTAGGATATACAATCAATCATATATTTAATATTTACATTCAAATAAATGTTGTCATGAAAAACCTATTATTATACCTATATTTTTATGTCAAGCATAATATGCCGCTATGCTACTAAAACACTGTGTTTACATTGGAACGTCCTTTAAATCTTCGATAATCCATGCGCGCGTTATCTACATATAATATAAATAACTCGCAGGTGCAGAGATGAAATTCAAGTGCCCTCAAATATGCACTGTTACAGCGGGTTGCCATGGTGACGTGACGTAATGCAATAGCCTACGTCTGTTTTCCCCCTCCACCTCGGTGAAGAGTTTCCCAAGACTCTATAGGGTATCTGCACAGCGGACTTGCATCTATTTAATGTACTGAAGCGAAGTCTGTTTTTGAATTTGAGCGATTTATTGAATTTACGTTGTGTTTTCATCATTTTGAGACTTGCTTTATTGATATTAATGTGTTGATTGACCAACTGAGTGATCGTATCGTAGTGATTTTTCAACTTTGATAGTGACGATATTAAATGAAACAATAATTTACATTATTTATAATGAATCCAGTTAACTATATTATTTGTAATTTGTTGGAATCACCGTTCTATCGCTGGAAAGACGAAGAAAAAAGATACGTTTTACTGGAAGGAAGACCTACGACTGTTTGGACAATATTCGTCAAAAGAGAGATTAAGAAATCTGGTAAATCTTATAACGTAAATTTCAAATCTGCTTGATTCACAAACTGTAAATGGTTACGTAGCAGTCAAATGTTAAAAAACTATATTGTTCGCCTTCTTTACTATTTTCTAATAAACAATTATTGGTCTGGAACATGAATCGATTTGTACATATTTTAAATATTACGAGGGCATTATATAAACATACCGATTCTGCCCAGATATTCTATATATCCTACAAAAGGAACCAGTAGATATTAATTTTTGCGTGCATCAAATAAAACAGACACGTGAAATATTGAACAAAAAGAGAAATTATGACTTTTTTAAGACAATTTTTAATAAAGCAAGTAGAATGATGGAATCGGAAAATACAAATTTTAATAGTTTTTTGACTTGTGCAACAATTTTCTATATTTTATTTATTATACATTTTTAAAGTTCACCTTTGGTCATATTTATTTATAAAAAGTGAATCAGAGTCTGAAAGAACGACTACTGAGGAAAGGTTTCACAACACCCAAAAAGATAAGAAAAATCAATATAATCTCATACATTTATTTAATATTTGTTGTGAATATTTATATTTTATTTTACTTTCAAAATTAAAATCTAAACCAACTATATCACAACAGTATATATGTATGTATGTATGTATCTATCTATGTATGTATATATATATATATATATATATATATATATATATATATATATATATATATATATATATATATATATATATATATATATATATATATATATATATATATATATATATATATATATATGTATATATATATATATATATATATATATATATATATATATATATATATATCTATGTATGTATGCATGCATGTAGCTGTAGGTTAGCATGTGACTGTTGAGAGAGTTCTTCCATTTCGTTGTATGTGGACATAGAGCACACGTACATTTTTACTTCAGAAGATTACTTGTGGGTTAGCATGTGCCTATTAAGTACGCTTTTCCATTTCGTAGTAAGTGGACATAAAGCACACTTGTACATTTTTACATCGGAAGATTACTTGTGGGTTAGCATGTGCCTATTAAGTATGCACTTCCATTTTGTAATAAGTGGACATAAAGCACACTTGTACGTTTTTACTTCAGAAAGTGCCTTGTGGGTTAGCATGTGCCTATTAAGTACGCTTTTCCATTTCGTAGTAAGTGGACATAAAGCACACTTGTACATTTTTACATCGGAAGATGCCTTGTGAGTTACCATGTGACTGTTGAGATTGTTCTTCCATTTCGTTGTATGTGGACATAGATCACACTTGTACATTTTTATTTCAGAAGATGCCTTGTGGGTTAGCATGTGCCTATTAAGTATGCACTTCCATTTCGTAGTAAGTGGACATAGAGCACACCTGTACGTTTTTACTTCAGAAAATGCCTTGTGGGTTAACATGTGCCTGTTGAGATGGTACTTCCATTTCGTAGTAAGTGGACATAGAGCACACTTGTACATTTTTACTTTGGAAGATGCCTTGTGAGTTACCATGTGACTGTTGAGATTGTTCTTCCATTTCGTTGTATGTGGACATAGAGCACACTTGTACATTTTTACTTCAGAAGATGCTTTGTGGGTTAGCATGTGCCTATTAAGTATGCACTTCCATTTCGTAGTAAGTGGACATAAAGCACACTTGTACGTTTTTACTTCAGAAAATGCCTTGTGGGTTAGCATGTGCCTGTTGAGATGGTGCTTCCATTTCGTAGTAAGTGGACATAGAGCACACTTGTACATTTTTACTTCGGAAGATGCCTTGTGAGTTACCATGTGACTGTTGAGATAGTTCTTCCATTTCGTTGTATATGGACATAGAGCACACTTGTACATTTTTACCTCAGAAGGTGCCTTGTGGGTTAACATGTGCCTATTAAGTATGCACTTCCATTTCGTAGTAAGTGGACAGTGAGCACACTTGTACATTTTTACTTCGGAAGATGCCTTGTGAGTTACCATGTGACTGTTGAGATAGTTCTTCCATTTCGTTGTATATGGACATATAGCACACTTGTACATTTTTACTTCAGAAGGTGCCTTGTGGGTTAGCATGTGCCTATTAAGTATGCACTTCCATTTCGTAATAAGTGGACATAAAGCACACTTGTACGTTTTTACTTCAGAAAATGCCTTGTGGGTTAGCATATGCCTGTTGAGATGGTACTTCCATTTCGTAGTAAGTGGACATAGAGCACACTTGTACATTTTTACTTCGGAAGATGCCTTGTGAGTTACCATGTGACTGTAGAGATTGTTCTTCCATTTCGTTGTATGTGGACATAGAGCACACTTGTACATTTTTACTTCAGAAGGTGCCTTGTGGGTTAGCATGTGCCTGTTAGATTCATGCACATGTACTTCTGAACATATTTTCACCTCTGACAAAATTTGTATCTCATTCTTTAAAACGACTTCACTACTCTCTAAGGGAATGTTTCTCCGACATACCCTTTCTTTATTTTTGTGGTATATTTGTATTTTATTTTGTGTATCCAAACAGTTCCTAACAAACTTGAAATAACACTCTATACTATCTCTACAACATGTGCAAATTAGAGGATTCCTAGTAATGCTAAGATCCTAAAAATAAAGAAAATGTGTAAACAAATTATATAATAAAATATCATTCACCTTACCACTTCTGGCATATATTTTGACAACATTTCTACATAAATTTGTTCCTTCATTAAATTGTTCATTGGGACTAAGTTACTTTTTTCTGAATGCTTTATACAGAATCGACATACAGCAAAATTTTGTTTGGGGAATGATTCTTCGTTTTTATCACCTTTGAATATATCCTTTAGTTCAATTACAGTCTGATTTTGGCCAACAGCAAACAATCCTATCAATTCCTCCGTATCAATACACAGTGATTTGAAATAAAAAGACCTTTCGGCAATTGCGACACAAGTCTGACAAATGATAGGACTTGCAATTGTATTTGTATCCTAAAATAACATCACTACCAATATTGTTTTTATAAGGTATATAACATATTTATCGCAGATAAAATAAGAACGCACGAATCTTACCATATTGAATAAAAGCACTTCCAATATTTCCTTCATAATATCATCTATTACTTTAAAATTATTTCCTGTTGTAAAACAAACTCTACAAAGTTCTCTCTCATTCTCACTCATGTTTAATTCCTGATTCGGGAAGCATAACCACTTTTAGTTTTTAATGAATCGCAAGAATGGCAGCATTTAGATATTCTTCTCCTGCGTCCTAACCTTTGTTTAACAGGCCATAAGTAATATATACATATACTTATATACACAAGGTCAAAGAGAAAGTATAATCTTTGCTTTACTATTTTTATTGTAAAGTCAATGGTAACACGCAGAAGAAGAATATAACTCAAAAAGCTGCTATTTTTATGTTTCATTGTGAATTTAAGGTGCACATGGAATAGGTTAGTTAAACATGAGTGTGAACGAGAAAGGAACTTGTAGACTTTGTTTTAACATAACAGGAAATGATTTTAAAGTAGTAGATGAGATTATGAAGGAAGTGTATATTGGAAGTGCTTTTATCCAATGTGGTAAGATTCGTGTGTTCATATTTCATCTGCGATATGTTATATACCTTAAAATGTTGATAATGATGTTATTTTAGGATATAAATACATTTGACATCCCTATCATTTGTTAGAATTGTGTCGTAATTGCCGAAAGGTCTTTTTATTTCAAATCACTGTGTATTGATATGGAAGAATTGATAGGATTTTTTGCTGTTGGTAATTGAACTAAAGGATATATTCGAAGGTGATAACAACGAAGAAGCATTCATTATACAATATTTTGCTATATGTCGATTCTGTTTGAATCACTCAGAAAAAAGTAATTTCGTCTCTATGGATAATTTAATGGAGCAAATTTATCTGAAAATGTTGTCAACGCATATGTCAGAAATGGATACTTATATTAAACACTTTTTTTAAACATTTTTTCTGGTTTTAGGATCTTGGCATTACTATGAATCCTTTAATTTACACAGTTTTTAGAAAGAACATAGAGTGTTATTTCAAGTTTTTAAGGAATTGTTTGGCCACAGAAAAATAAAATAAATACACTACATACTACAAGACTATCGACTTTTGAATATCAACGAAAGAATGCTCTCGACAGCCACATGCTAACTCACAGGGCAGTTTCTCAAGTGAAAGTGTATTAAGTGTGCTCTATGTCTGTATATAACAAAATGGAAGAATAATTTCGACAGTCATATGCTAATCCACAGGGCAGCTTCTCAAGTAAAAATGTACAAGAGCGCTCTCTGCGAAGACACAACTAAAATGATATATAATCTCCGTCATATGCTAATGCACACAGACCTCTCAGAAAGAGATATTCAAGTGTTCACTGTGTTTTTTTGTTAAGGTGGAAAACCAACCTGAGAAGGCATGATAATCCACAAGAGTCTCTCGGAAATGGAGATATTTAAGTCTTTGGTATGTTGCTATGAGACAAGATATGAGTGTAGTTTGAAGCAGCATACTTTAATCCACAAGAACGTTTCTGAAATAGAAATGTCAAGTGTACCCAATGTTCTTATGTAACAAAATCGGAGTACATCCTCAAAAGACATACGAGTGTCTACAAAATCTTCATAATAGAGTCGTATACATGCGAGTTGTGCACTTTCATGATAAAATATAAGAGCGCCCATAGGAGACATTTGTTAAAGCACAAATAAAACATCTACATGTAAAAGAGTGTACTTTCGAGAGTAACCAAAAGCAACAGCACTGGAAGTCCATGTTGACTTACAAGAACCCTACAGATGTAGAAATGTTGAAGTGCACAGAACAACCTTTACCTCTTAAACCAGTTACAAGATGACGTTCTTGGTAAGAAGCTGTAGCCGGCCTATTATGATGAACATTTTAAGGAACATAAGATGAACATAATTAAAACGTGTTATCTTTGGGTTTGACCCCAACAAAAGTAATGCCATACACACACTACAGAACTTACTGTAACTACATAGCATGTGAAATTATGTCTGTTATATTAATAGTAACTATTTTACTTAATTGCTACAATAAAGAAACTAGAAACATGTCTTGTCATTACAAGAACAGTTTGTGGTATTAGATGCTGTTAAGAGGGAGAAATCTACCACCGCAGTAAATTGGCGCTGCTGTAGTGGGATTTCAATAAAAAAATATATTTTATATAAGCTCAAAACCCACTGATGAAGTAGGTCTAATACAATACAGGGTTATTTGTGCCGTAATTAAACAATATATGGCGGCATATCATTTATGTAAATCATCATGGCAGTAAAAGAAAATTCATATTATGTACCCCTACGAAACGTATGTGTAGAAATGCAAGTCTAAATAACAATCCTGTTTTGGCAAACGCTGCGCACGTCCTTCCTTTAAAATCTTTTGTTACCACTAGCAAAAATCTTTATGGCGGCGGCACTTCTACCTGTCAGCACGCACGTGTTTGGAAGAACCGACATCCGATATGCACTTGTAAAAGGATCGTAAACTTAATATTTATCTCCTAATATTTTACATGTATAATGGACATATTTATGCCCTAGTGGGCATGTTTATTTGCATTAGTGCCCGGCTCTCGACGTTCTAATAACCAAAACATTGATAACTCGAGGGTATGGCGAGAGTCGAGGTTTGAGAGGAACACATTCTTAGAATATAGACTTGATGCTGTTAAATTACTTTATCCAAAAAAAATTGCAAATATAGTTTCTTGAAGAAAAGTGTGTTTTTAAATTCTTCATTCTAACACTTTTATTTTCTATTAAAAACACATTGCTAGATAATATTTTTTTACAACTAGTGGACTTTTCTTAGGAGCTGTCTTATATGACTATACACATTAACACGTACAGACCCAAGCTGTTTTATCATGTATTTTTTCATAAAAAACATTATACCACTTCTCGATTTAATTAACAGTAAATTATTTTGCAAAAAAAAAAACGAAAAACGTGTTGGTCCCATGGGACCAACATGGCCCGCAGAAGCACGTCTGTTACGGGGTGCGCCGTTGGGTCCCAGCCGGCAGCGTTGCGACAATCGCGGCATAACAGATGTAAAGTGTTGTCTTTATATTTAGCCTACCGATACAATTACATTAGAACTGTGAGTACAAATTGCTTTATGTTAGAAATACTTATTTCATTTCTATAGTATGTTGCATGGTTTTAGATGTCTAAACGTAAAAGTTCTTCATCTAAACCTCTGACAGATAGTGAACTACAATAAATTACAGAAAATTTAGATATGTCCGACGAAGATGACTGGGAGCCCCTTGAGGGCTCGGATAGCGAATTCGAGTATGAATCAGATTCGGAAGCATCATCATCAGGTTCAGAAGCTGTAGAGAAAATAAGAAAATTTCTACGCAAAGAACAACGATCAACGCCTACTCGAATCGTCCTTTCTACGTTACCATCTACCAAGCTTTCACTATCCGGTACAGCATCAAATGAAGAATTGCAATCTTTAGAACCTGAAACGGATCTACAATCACATGAACACTTGAATTCAGAAGCTCCCAGACCAAACATGGGGTCCAACAGTTGGTAATTACAGGTACAAAAACCATTTTCGGTTCCCTCATGAGTGCAACCATAGCGATATTGCTGGGTAACGGTACCCCGAAGGATTTCTTTGATACTGTCGTTGACGATAGAGCAATTTCCCTTATTTGTACCCAGACAAATTTATATGCGACACAATATATTCTAACTGCAGATGCCACACCAGACTCTCGCCTACACAGGTGGACTCCTACCACAAATGCCGAAATTAGGTTTTTAGGTTTGTTTGTGTAACAGTCAAAAGGGTAGGCACGCCAATGTGTAACCAATTTAATTGTATTATTGTTAGTCGAACGGAAAATAAATATATGTAAGTCAGACATTCCTTGTTGGAGAGCATAAAAAAACGACGAGTTCTCCTGAGTCAGCGGGCGTTATCGGGGAATCATCGCGTAACTGATTTGTGATCCGGACTTGGGAATATAATTCTTAGATATATTGCTAAGTGGGTCAGATATAGAGTTATTATTGAAGTGTGCACTAGACGCTGTGTTGAGCACATGTGTTTTTGTAGTTCGGGTAGTTTAACTATTAATTGACTACTGTGAATATTGTAGAGTGGATTAAATAATCCAGGTATTTATTGTACGTAGTGAAATTTCAGTTTGTTACTGTCTCAAGGTAAGATAGTAATAATATTCTTTTAAAGTAGTGCACTGTATTTTGTATAATTTATATATGTTTGTGAGAGGATTAATGTCCCACTGTTAGAGGGTTAAATTTCCCAATGTGAGAGGGTTAAATGTCCTATTGTGAGAGGGTTAAATGTCCCAATGTGAGAGGGTTAAATGTCCCACTGTGAGAGGGTTAAATATCCCACTGTTAAATGTTTGTATATATATATATATATATATATATATATATATATATATATATATATATATATATATATATATATATATATATATATATATATATATATATATATATATATATTGAGAGGGTTAAATGTCCCACTGTTAAGGGTTTGTATAAGTTTGTATATATTTAGAGGGTAAAATGTCCCACTATGAGAGGGTTAAACGTACCACTGTTAAAGGTTTGCATATATTTGATGTCTATGCGGTGGATTTATGCCCTTAGGCAGTCATTTACATTCGTAGAGACATGTGTATTACATGGGCTATATGGCCTGGTAAGTGTATGTTCATATGAAATCCAGGGGTATATGAGTGTTCTGGATAAGGGTCCGTAGGTTGTATCCGTTATATATTTCGTAGCACACCACCATCCTGTTCAATGGTGAAACGGTGGCTGTGTTTGTAGATATTTTATCTGTGCCGCCGAGTCACTAACTCTAAGTAATTGTCGGCCATAGTTGACCGACAATGTATTTCATTAATACATTCGTATGGTCGAGTTATTAACACATCATAGCATTCTAGTTAATTCAACTGTAAGTCAAGAATACTCAATAAATCTGTTTCTGCTATTGTTGCGTTCATTCTTCATATTTATTGACAAACACAAAAAAACAGGGTCTTCAACTATCCTTTTACTTTAATAACTTTACAGTTGCATGGATGGGTTTAGTTAAAATGTCAGCAAATGCAGATTACTGGAGTAGTGATGTAGTCTTCAAAAATAATTTTGCCAACATTATGTCAAGAAATAGGTTCGAACTCCTACTGAGAATGATCCAATTAGGTGGCTGTAAGAACAGATAAATTATACAAAATAAAGCCTCTGGTAGACATTGTAACAACAAATTTTTTTTAAGTCGCTGTATATTCCAGAAGAATATATTTCCGTAGACGAGACTGTCTTATCATTCAGGGGTAGACTGGGCTTTCACCAACATATAAAAACTAAAAGGCATAGATACAGAGTGAAGTTGTTCAAGATATGTTTTGGCCACGAGTACACATATAACCTAAAAATATATGCAGGAATAGAGAATGCCAATGTCACTCCAGAGAAAGTTGTCCTATATATGTAGTCCAGGATCTAGTAAATTAGGGAAGAACGCTTATTACAGATAACTGGTACACAAGTTTGAACCTAGTATATAAAATTCTAAATGCCGATACCCATTTGATAGGGACTATAAGAAAATCAAGAAAAAGCCTTCTCGAAGAAGTAGTAAATGCGAAATTAAAAAAGGGCGAAAGTTACTCGGCAACGGCCATACCACATTGAACATCAATCCTCGTCCGATCACCAAGGTCAAGCAACGTCGGGCGCAATTAGCACTTGGAAGGGTTACCGCTTGAAAACCCCGCGTGCCGTTGCCGTTTCAGCCTGCAGTGCTGTTGGGTGATTTGTGTAGCTCAGTGGTACTGTTGCCGGTCCCAAGCCCGGAAGAAAGAGAAGGGTTAGAGAGCCAGGTTAGCTGCTTACCCTCTGTAAAAACAGATAAACAGCTCATAGTACCGATGATATTCATTGAAGAGGAACAGGTCATAGACCTACTTTAGAAGAAGGAAGGAGAAGAAAAACAATTTACTCTATGGAAAACGAAGTTGCTATAACCAAGGAGACTAGAGAACAGGAGACTTAACTCGAGTGGTGGGGGTAGCACGAAAAGCGTCCGCACTGTGATCACGTGGTGTGCTTCATCATGGCGGTCATTGCGTAGAATCGAGCGAGGTTATTTTTGTTTGCCGTGTTTTGAGCGTTTCCAGTTTTTCTGTTGAATATGTCAAAAGCGTCGAGATACTGCTGCATTGAGAATTGTTCCTGCAAAAGCCCTGATCATTGCTAAATGGAACCCGACATTTTGATAGCGTGAGAGAGAAATCGCGATAGACGAGGATAAACGGCATGCGCAGATCCCGCGCGCTTCTACGCGAGCCTGCCATATTGCCTACGTTTTTCGTGCTACCCCCACCACTGATTTTTCGAGGAGCTATGTCTCCTTATTCTCTTAGTCTTCTTGGATATAATAATTACAAATTGGAAAGATCAAAGAAATATTTTCATGCTTTCCACAAAACACGGAAGGGAAATAATACAAGTACTTGTAATCGGCATAGAAATATCAAACCTAAAGTAATAATAGATTACAATAAAGTTAACGGATCAGTAGATATATCTGACCAAATGGGAGCTTATTCGAATCCACTTAGGAAAAGTATAAAATGGTTCCGAGAAGTGGCCTTTGAGCTTCTGTTGACGACATCGATGGTACATGCTTATATTTTATATAAGCTTATATCTGGCAAGAACATGACGATAACAGATCTCAAAAAGAGAAGTGGTGAAACATCTAGTTGGCGTAAAAGAAACTCGTGAGGATGCAGAGATTCAGACGAAAAAACCCAAAGCTAGTCACGTTATTCATGTGAAGAAAGAGGGAAATAATCTTTCAAGGGAGGAAGATCTGCAAAGACTGCTATAAGAAAAGTGCCAGAAAGAATGGGCGCAACTATGCTATGAATAAAACAAAAAAAGTCAATACATATTGTGATAGTTGTGTGAACCAACCGTTTTTATGCATAGACTGTTTCAATGAACATATATATTCATTATCATTAAATATATTTTTCTTATTGGTTTAGAATGCCTTATTTTTGTTTGCTGTTTATTTGTTATATAAATGAGTGATTTTAATTAAAATAAAGTTGATTAAAACTTTCTTTACCTACCCATAAAGTAGTAAACTATTATTACACAAATTTGATATTTCGAAACGCCTTTCTACTAATCACACCTAAAATAACTATTTTATTCGAGCACAGAGCACCAAACATCCAAACAGCTCTAGAACGCCACGGAGAATGTCCCTTCACCATCCCCGCCTATCAGTATTGCCAACCATGCGAGCTGTCTATCGCCTGTCCGCCGTAAATCTGTGGATCGCTGCGTTCATTGAAATACTCCTGTCTGTCTCGCCCATCACAGAATTATTTGAGTAACACTATATAGGGACCACATGACGTACCTTCCTCAAATCTAACAGACCATTTGTATAATATATGGCGTCTAGGCCATGTTGGTCCCTGTCAGTTATATCTAAACATGGACCAACAGCCTGATAAGCACCAAAAAGTGTGTCGGTCCCATGGCCAACGTGGCCAGTTGAGGCAATCTTTGTGTTGGTCCCATGGGACCAGCATGGCAGCGAACGTGTTAATGCTTTCAAACACACATTGTCATATCTACATATATACATAATATAAATAATAATACATATATACATAAATACAGCAAGAACGACTAGAAAAATCATGCCTACAATCTAACATGTCGCTCCATGTCCATAGGCGACGCTTTCTCCCTTCATAAAGGAAGATAAGTACGCCGCGCTGTCGCTCTTAGACTTAGCCATAAATGTTATTATCATTATTATTTATTATAATGAACGGAGTACGCTGCCTCATAGAGGATGAGGCAGCGTACTCCGTTCATTGTCGGACCTGCGCTGTTCGAAGTCAAGCAACGGATTGCACGGTTCCGACTTGGATGGGTGACGCATGGTCTTATTCTCATGATGCCGCGGTGGTGCTGACTTGGTATTTGGGAACAGGGTGGCAACTGGGCCAAATACTGGGCACATTGTCTGCGTGAGTTCGATTCTCACCAGAGGGAACTTGGCACTTCCCTCAGGGCTGGGTGTTTGTCCGCGTTTATATGTGTAACCTTCCCCTACACAAAACCTGTCTGTAGGCTTTCTGGGGAAGGATGTTCTAATTTCTGTGTGTCCAAACTGTAATTTTAAAAACTGTAATTTCCTTGTTTGTTTACCCTGTTCCTGAGATATTACAGGGTATTGCTAGTTGTTTATTAACTCGACTTAGTTATTTAGATTAGGTTTACTATTATTTATTATTATTTAATGTTCTTATTATATGTTAGTTTTGCAGGAAAAAAATGTATAAAAACCTGCTTCAGGTAATTATTTATATTTGCTTTTTGTTTGGTTACTACATATTTGATTCGGTGTTATTGTTGATATACGCATATTGTGATTCATTGATAGATTTTTTGATATCTATTTTTGGTCAGCCTCGCCTGGTCCGGTTGCATTATCTGCTCCCGGTAGGGTTTAGCTAGTCTCCAACAGATATCACCCTTGATCGTTCTGTTAATGTTCGCTGTTATATCCTAATGTCGTTTATCTATGTTTTTGTCTAAATATTTATGTACGTGTGTACGTCAGTGGCGGCTCTTCAAGTGAAGAAGGTAAAGTACCTCTTCACCACAGAAATTGAGACTGGGATTTCTTTTCTTTTTTTATATTTTTGGGATATTTAATCAATCAAGTCTTTAATATGTACATTCAAATAAATTTTGTCATGAAAAACCTATTATTATACCTATATTTTTATGTCAAGCGTAATAAGCTATGCTATTAAAAACACTGTGTTTACATTGGAACGTCCTTTAAATCTTCGATAGTCCATGCGCGCGTTATCTACATATAAGTAACTCGCAGATGCAGTGATGAAAATCAAGTGCCCTCAAATATGCACTTTTACAGCGGGTTGCCATGGTGACGTGACGTCATGCAATTGCCTACGTCGGTTTAGTCCGTCTTCTCCTTGCACCTAGGTGAAGAGTTTCCCGAGATTTTATAGGGTATCTGCACAGTGGACTTCCATTTATTTAATGTACTGAAGCGCAGTCTGTTTTTGAACTTGAGGGTTTATTGAATTTGCGTTGTTTTCATCATTTTTAGACTTGCTTTTTCGATTTTAGTGTGTTGATTCACCAACTGAGTGATCGTATCGTAGTGTTTTTTCAACTTTGATAGTGACAATATTAAATGAAACAATAATTAATATTATTTATAATGAATCCAGTTAACGATATTATTTGTAATTAGTTGGAAACACCGTTCTGTCGCTGGAATGACGAAGAAAAAAGAGACGTTTTACTGGAAGGAAGACCTACGACTGTTTGGACAATATTCGTCAAAAGAGAGATTAAGAAATCTGGTAAATCTTATAACGTAAATTTCAAATCTACTTGGTTCACAAATTATAAATGGTTACGTAGCAGCCCAATGTAAAAAACTATATTGTTCGCCTACTATTTTCTAATAAACAATTATTGGTTTGGAACATGAATGGATTTGTACATATTTTAAATATTACGAGGGCATTATATAAATATACCGATTCTGCCCAGATGTTGTATATGATATCCTACAAAAAGAACCATTAGATATTAATTTTTGCGTGCATCAAATAAAACAGACACGTGAAATATTGAATAAAAAGAGAAATGACGACTTTTTTAAGACAATTTTTAATAAAGCAAGTAGAATGATGGAATTAGAAACTACAAAATTTAATAGTTTTTTAACTTACGCAACAATGTTCTATGTTTTATTTATTATACATTTTTAAAGTTCACCTTTGGTCATATTTATTTATAAAAAGTGAATCAGAGTTTGCGAGTAACGACTACTGAGGTAAGGTAAACACAACACCCAAAAAGATAAGTAAAATCAATTTAATCTCATACATTCACTTAACATTTGTTGTGAATATTTATATTTGGTTTAAAATAATTTCACTTATCCTCAAAATTAAAATAACCAACAATATCAGTATATATGTATGTATGTATCTATCTATGTGTGTATGCGTGTAGCTGTGGATTAGCATGTGACTGTTGAGAGAGTTCTTCCATTTTGTAGTAAGTGGACATAGAGCACACTTGTACATTGACCTTGTGTACATTTTTACTTCAGAAGGTGCCTTGTGGGTTAGCATCTGACTGTTAAGATCGTACTTCCATTTCGTTGCATGTGGACATGCTCTATGTCCACATAGAGCATGTCCACATGCAACGTGCAAAAAAAATGTAGAAGTGTGCTCACACTTCTACATTTTTCCTTCAGAAGGTGCCTTGTGGGTTAGCATGTGACTGTTAAGATTGCACTTCCATTTCGTTCTATATGGACATACAGCACACTTGTACATTTTCACCTCAGAAGGCGCCTTGTGGGTTAGCATGTGATTGTTAAGATAGTACTTCCATTTCACTGTACGTGGACATAGAGGGCACTTGTACATTTTTACTTCAAAAGGTGCCTTGTGGGTTACCATGTGCCTTTTAAAATGGGGCTTCTGTTTCGTTGTATATGGACATAGAGTGCACTTGTATATTTTTACTTCACAAGGTGCCTTGCTGTGGGTTAGCATGTGCTTGTTAAGTGCGTACTTCCATCTCGTTGTAAGTGAACATAGAGCACACTTGTACATTTTTACTTCAGAAGGTGCCTCGTGGGTTAGCAGCATGTGCCTGTTGAGATGGTACTTCCATTTCGTAGTAAGTGGGCATAGAGCACATTTGTACATTTTTACTTCAGAAGGTGCCTTGTGGGTTAGCATGTGCCTGTTGAGATGGTACTTCCATTTCGTTGTATGTGGACATAGAGTACACTTGTACATTTTTACTTCAGAAGGTGCCTTGTGGGTTAGCATGTGAGTGTTAAGAGCGTACTTCCATTTCGTTTTATATGGACATAGAGTGCACTTGTATATTTTTACTTCAGAACGCAGGTTAGCTTTGTGGGTTAACATGTGACTGTTAAGATTGTACTTCCATTTCGTTCTATATGGACACAGAGCACACTTGTACATTTTAACTTCAGAAGGTGCCTTGTGGATTAGCATGTGCCTGTTGAAATGGTACTTCCATTTCGATGTATGTGAACATTGAGTACACTTGTACATTTTTACTTCAGAAGGTGCCTTGTGGGTTAGCATGTGCTTGTTAAGTTCATACACATCTACTTCTGAGGAAATTTTCGCTTCTGACAAAATTTGTATCTTATTCTTTAATTTGACTTCACCACTCTCTAGGGGAATGCTTCTCCCAGATACTCTTTCTCTATTTTTGTAATATGTTTCTATTTTATTTTCTGAATCCAAACAGTTCCTTACAAACTTGAAATAACACTCTATACTCTCTCTACAAAATGTGCAAATTAAAGGATTCCTAGTAATGCTAAGATCCTAAAAGCAGAGAAAATATATAAACAAATTGTTTAATAAAATACCATATGCCTTACCACTTCTGGCATATATTTTGACAACATTTCCACATAAATTTGTTCCTTCATTAAATTATTTATTGGGACGAAGTTACTTTTTTCTGAATGCTTTATACAGAATCGACATACAGCTAAATCTTGTTTGGGGAATGCTTCTTCGTTTTTATCACCTTCGAATATATCCTTTAGTTCAATTACAGTCTGATCTTTGCCAACAGCAAACAATCCTATCAATTCCTCCGTATCAATACACAGTGATTTGAAATAAAAAGACCTTTCGGCAATTGCGACACAAGTCTGACAAATGATAGGACTTGCAATTGTATTTGTATACTAAAACAGCAACATCACAATTAATATTTTAAGATATATAACATATTTATCGCAGATAAAATAAGAACGCACGAATCTTACCATATTCAATAAAAGCACTTCCAATATTTCCTTCATTATATCATCTATTACTTTAAAATCATTTCCTGTTATGTTAAAACAAAGTCTACAAATTTCTTTCTCGTACACACTCATGTTTAACTATCTAGTTCTATGTGCATCGTAAATTCGGAATGAAACATAAAATTGGCAGCTTTTTGAGTTAGATTCTTCTTCTGCGTTATAACCAGAGACATGGAGAGAGTATGTCTCTGGTTATTTCCAGGGCCTATTTATTACGAACGGCTCGCGACAGTATCAATTTGGCCGTGGGCCATTGGCATCGCTTGTGTGACACATGAATTTACAATTATTCGTAATTAAAATTCATTTTAATTGTATGAGTTTTTATTTGCTCTTAAAATGATTTAATAGATACAAAATTGTATTAAGAAATCTTAAAAAGTACTTTTATAATCAAATTAATTTTTAGTATGTGTTATAATGCATTTTCCTTATAGCAGTGCTGTAATGAAAGTCCTTACGAAACAATATGTAATATTCACTTTACTAAACGTAAATAAATAAAATATAACATACTACTAAAATATACTATGCTATAAGTAACTAATAGTATAACTATAAAACATCTATAAAAACATACCTAACATATAATACCTCTCAACTCCATTTTAAAATTTAGCCTTAATAGAAAAGAAAAGTTATACAAAAAAATTAAATGGATACAACTGAATTATTCATAAGTATGACCAAAGCCACTGTGAATATTTAAAGTTTCAGTAAGATTATTAAGACCTTCTTTAATTGCAATTTCTTCAAACTTTGATGGTTTCCCAAAGTCAACGTTTGGTTTTTTTTTATTTTTGCCTTAGTTGAATAAAGCGGAAGAAGCGATAAAGACATAAAACAAAGAATAGCGCAGGGTCGAGTAGCTTTTAACAAAAAGAAAGCACTTTTATGCTCGGGGGTAATAAACTTAGAAACAAGAACGAGATTTTTGAAAACATATGTATGGAGCACGGCACTATATGGTTGCGAAACCTGGACGGTAGGGGAAGCAAGTAGGAAGAAATTAGAAGCTTTTGAGATGTGGTGTGACCGAAGAATGATGAAAATACCATGGACTGACAGGGTTAGAAACGAAGAAGTATTGGAGAAAGTCGGCGAGAAAAGAAGTACGTGGAAAAACATAAGGACGAGAAGAGATAGAATGGTAGGCCACTTGCTGAGACATGGGGGAATAGTCCGCGATATTTTGGAGGCAGAAATAGGAGTGAAGAAAGGCAGAGGTAGGCCTAGACTAGACTACTGCTCGCAAATAGTAAGGGATGTAGGTTGTAGCACAATTAGCGAAATGCGTAGATTAGCACAAGATAGGAGAAGCTGGAGGTTAGCGTCCAACCAGTCTTAGGACTGATGACCTAATGATGATGAGTTGAATAAAGCTGACATTGTTTTTTTTTTACTTTTTATTGCACATTCACAGTTTCAGTTGTGTAATATTCATATTAAGTTTTAATATTCATATTATTATTATTCCCTTTTCGTGAATCGCTCTGTATATCAGTTTAAGAATAATCGAAATATAATACGTACGCACTTCGATAAGGACTGAAACGAAACTCCAGCCCTAGTTTATGTAAACAAATGTCTGAGAGTTATTGCCGTTATGTTTAGGCAAACGTCAAGTACAAGAAGAGGCTCGAGGTTCCTTAACCCGAATATGCATCGATACGATTCATTATATAGATAATATAGCTTAGAGGCTGGCGGATTTGAGTTAGCCAAAGTAATTTTAGGGCAGGTAAAAGTTATTCGTTATAATTCAGTGTAGTTCCGAAATTCTAAACGTGTGCGTGCGTTGTGCAATTATCGGTTAATTTGGGTATTTTTTATTTTTGGTGAGTTTTTCACTGAGTGTTCTTATTTCCATGTTAGACTAAAAATTGCATGTTTAGATTAGGTAGAGAGTTGCTTATCTTGCAATTAATTACGTAATGTGGTGAAAATGCAGGTTGTTGAGGGTGTGTGAGGCTAAGAGATATTTGGATCGTTGTTAATGTCGTATACAGGGTGGACCTTAATCGTATTGGTAGGGTGGTAGGCTTTGGCGAGGAATGGCCTTAGCTGAGTGGTTTGCGAGCGG
The DNA here is from genome assembly GCA_037954035.1 of Rosalia funebris. NCBI lineage: Eukaryota > Metazoa > Arthropoda > Insecta > Coleoptera > Cerambycidae > Rosalia > Rosalia funebris. The sequence continues at coordinate 4,846,359 of JAZFAV010000019.1, read as the reverse complement.
GGCTCACAAACATGTGTAGATCTTGGCGGGCGGCCTTGATTGAGTGTAGATCTTGGCAGGTGGCCTTAATTTGGTAGGGGCGTGACCCTGAGTGTGTACGATTAATGTTCAGGTGATTTTGATGAAGGTCGGATAGTTTGAGCTCGTTAGTGAAGACGAGAAACGATCTAAATATTATTAGCAATAACCTCTGTCATGGACGAGTTGTTTTGAGCTTGCTTGTTGCAAGGTTTAGTTGGGATAAGGCACTCACTGTATTTTTCTTACAAATAGGTAATTAGAGAGAGACGGGCACGCTAGTGATCATCAGTGAGTTGGTGAGTGGGTAATTGTATAGAACACCCCCTTCTGGATTCTCGCGGTTTTTTTTTATGGACGTGTTGTAGGTTGCTATATGAACAGTTTTTCACAAACGAAACTTTGCGCAAATTAATAATAACCCATCTAGCTAACGGGAGGTGGGAGCGAATAGGGGTGCTGGGTGGGGTAAACAGGTGTATTGAGGAATATTAATTTAACAAGGGTACATTTAAAAAATGTAAATTTTTGAAAATATTCAACATATAGGGGTAGATTTTAAGGGTTGAAGCAATATTTGTGTGGTGAAAGGATGTGGCATTGTGTGCATATAGAGACCGCAAAATTAAATATCTTGCTTTTTTTTTGTTAAATTTTGGCGTCTGTTGTTGAAGGGCAAGGGATATATTTGGTTTATAAATGATCAATGTTCAAAAATAATTTAGAGGGATAGTTTGTAAGGGTTGAAATAATCGTGAATCCTAATTGTTTCTATTTGTCATAATCTGCCTGACCCTTTTTTATGCACGTGATACAGTCATTATTGAAATTGATGTATATTTAATTAATTTACTCACATGTTGTATTCCAATTATTAAAACGCCATGTCTATTTAAGAACGATGCAAGTCCTTCATTTGATACTGTAATAGCATAAAATTTCGCGTAAGTGACATCGCAAGAGTCACAGGTGTTGAAATCACAAAACCGCACAGGCACAGGTGTAAGATTCACAGTCAATACTCTGTTTTCACTCATATTTTTGTCGCATTCGACGCGCAAAAATATTTTAAGTTTAAGTTCTAGCTGTGAACAAAGAACTGAATAGCTGTGGTATAAAAAAGTGTCTTTTCAGCATCCCTTGGCGCGTGAAGACGTTTCCAACCAATCAGGGCGTCTGATTTTGTTTACATATTTGTAAATTCAATAGACAGTAATGTCTGCGCTTTAGGTAAGCAAGTAATTTGTAGCCTATATCGTATATTATGATAGTTGTACAAACGTTGATGTGGCAACATGGGAACTTTGGTGAACTACAGAAACGATAAAGTAAACAGTAAATCAGCTGTGCGTATGGAGAAATGTTCCAATTTTAATTTATTTATAAAAAATACTTAACGCCATTTGCGCAAGATATGATAAGGCGCGTTGTACTCGTGATGGAATGTAGAATGTGTGAGTAAGTTTAGTTTTTCGATAGGGCAGAAGGGGGTGTACTATACAATGACCGGTGAGTGTTTCACATTCAGTTTTGCGGAACTGTTTTTGTGACAAGTTACCTATTTTACGCCTGTTTGAGTAACGGATTGTTTCTCCGTGTTTTTAACCCTTACAGTTGTTTTAAACTGAATAGCATCTTGTTGATTTATTAAGCTTATACAATTATCAGCATGTTTCTATTCTACAAACATCTTCTGGTGATACATCGTTTACTTTATTAAGTAACCCTATAATTAATTAAATTTTTTTACTAGGGTTTCTTTTCTTGAATTTTCGGAACAGCATTTTGTCACTCGTCGCACTTTCCCATATTATTTATGGCATATTATGTTTCAATAATATATAGCTAATCGAAGAATACAATACTTAACCTCTGTGCCTTGTAAAATGTAAACAAAACAGTGAAACAATAATGAAATACGAAATGCGTAGATCTACCACAAACCGGAGATAAGCCCATGCCAGCGGCCCACGGCCAAATTGATACTGTCGCGAGCCGTTCATTATTTACTAGACTATAGTCAAACCAATCAAACCATAGACTTAGGAACTATAGACATCATGGCCCAAAAAGTGAGGAGCGGGTACTTGATGCGCAGCCGTGATATTCTGCCACACGAGCATCTTAACCTTCACCTCATTATTTTCTTTTAATTTAAAATTTGTAGTAAGGAGTATCTACATAGGTATTACCACATACATTTTAACAAATAAAATCAACAGAAGAGGTGTATTCAATGAAAAAAAATTAGATAGAAGAATTAGGTGCTTAATAAAATTCAATTATTCGAATATTAAATTTGTGCAATTAGGTAACTTTATATAGAAAAACAAAGATTACAACAGAATTTCTACAAATTCTATATACTCAGATTTATTTTACGAATTTTACATGAACACCAAACCATCATGGGAAGACCACACAACTACGTTTGCAAGAAAATTCTAAAAATATATATCTACTTCGAAGTTCGATTCAACGGGTATCAACAGAAACCCTTTTATCACAGACTCATTAACTCTATAATATCATATGCTATCCTTGTATCCCCATGATGGCTCTGCGTCTAATGTGTGCTTAACTCTGTGGGTAATCTGTGTGCTTAACGCAAAGACGAGCAATAAGAATAATTACAGGACTCAAATTTAGATACGACTGTAAGTCCAAACGATTGAACTGAAAACCTTAACTATTCCGTGCACGTATATTCTGCAATGTCTAATATACATAACAAACAACTTATATAAAAAACATACACCTTGTCACAAAATTCACCTTTACCAAACGCGACACCGAAATAACTTGGCTACTAACTACTTAAGATTGACAAAAAACTAGAGATGGCACCTCATACTGGGGTCCAGAGTTCTATAATGCTTACCTCCAGAGATTACCTAACTAAGATATCCTATAAATAGAGGATAAAACAGTTCCTTATAGGTACGCAATGCCCTTTATTCCAAACAGGAATTTCTGAATAGTGACTTGACAAGCACATTAATAACAAAACAGAAGATGAAAATATTTCATATTGTCTAATCAGTGGTTTTTACTATTTTATTAATTTTATATTAAATATAATTCTAATACTTTTACCTATATTTTACTAATTTGGATATACTTTTACGAATTTTCTTTAAACTGATTGTGTAGTCAATATTAGATGTATCGTCATGTACGTAATTCTCACTTGTGAAAATACTTTTGTACAGTGGCGGCTCGTGATGAAATGAAACGGGTGTTCTGTACAGGGCCGATCCTAGGGTATTGACCGCCCGCGTGCAAATTTCAAACGTATCCACGCAAAAAAATTGCGGGCGAAAATTTTGAAAATTTTCAAGGTCACGCGTTTTCCTGATACTTCATAATTTTTATGTAAAATCCGTTTATACAAAAATATAGACTTTCACAAGAAACATTTTTGGATTTTGATACCTTTTTGAAGAACATTCATGTTTTTCGTCATATTCTTTGGTTAAGAGAAAAGGCTTGTAAGGTGAATTTTCCACTATAGGGTCTATAACACTTAAAATATTTTCCGAAAGAGTTTCAGCGTCACATTTTGTAGGTTTCAGGTATGTCCAAAAACGTTCAATCGGTTCACCATCGAGAATATATCTTAAAACTACCACTAACTGAGTTTTTACAGATACATCAGTTGTTTCGTCTGCCATAACTGCCAAAAATGAAGGTTTGTTAATTTCTTTAATTATTTCTTCATGACATACTTTTAATATACAGTCTAAAAGATCATTTTGTATTTCTTTAGAGGTTCCTTTAAATACTGAAGCATTTTGTAGATGCTCGCTTAAAGTTACATCAAGCTCAGCAGAAAAATTTATCAAACCACGAAATATCCCCGGGTTTTGAGAGGTTTCAGCTTCGTCATGTCCTCGCAGCGCCAGTTCAAAGGCCCCACAAAATTTTATGCAGTTTATAATTTTTGACAAAACGTATCTCTTTTTTGTCACATTATCATTATGCTTTTGCACATTTATCCAATAAGCTGAATCTAGCTGCGCTTTAATATTAGTTGTTCCTAATAAAGCTAATTCCATTGTATTATGTAGATGGCTTTTGGAGTTGTCGTGCTTTTTTATTTTTTCAGTTAAGTGCACCAAATCTATCACCCCTACCTCCGTCCATGCTTTATCACCGCCAAAAAGTAAACAAGGAAAACAAAATAACGCATTTTTTTTGTTGCACCCACAAATCCAATTGTTTTTCGAATAAATAAGTATTCTTTAATATATTACCATAAACATTTAACAAATAAAGTCAATAGAAAAAGTATTCAAATTATGAGAAGAAAAGATTAGATAATTGCTTGAAGAAACTCAATTACTCAAACACAAACTAAAATTAATTTGTGCATTTAACTTTATATAGAAACAAATCCTACATTAGAATTTCTACAAAAGCTATAATAATCATCAAGAGTGCACACTATACCCCATGAAAATGATAAAACACACAGAGTTCTAACATCTTTAACAATAGATAAAAGGTAGGTGGATATGTAAATTTTGTATGTGCTATCAAATGGTGCCCTCAAAAAAAAAACAATATAGGTTGAATAAAATGCCTTACATAGTGTTTAAAAAAATTAAGTCACATATGGTCTTTTTACGGTTAGACGAACAATAGAAATAATATATCCTATTGGGTTGAAAATGTAACTTAGTATGTTATTGGGGAGAGCACAGCTTGACGACTTCGCACATGTCCTATCTATAAACGCAGACAAGCACTAAGCACTGACCCCTTGTCCATACGATGTTAGGCAAATAATAGATCCATACCTCAGGAGAAGGTAGAGTTCGACAAAATTTCCAGGTTAGGGATAGCTTGTCTCTTGGTGTCAGTGATTGGTCATAGCAGCGGAACAAGGTGGACGTTAAATAAGTGAATTAAAAGAGAAAATGTTAACTCGCTACAGCGATAGGAATAAAAATTAGATAAAACCGTCTTGCATACACTATGGCGGCTCCACTACAAGTACTTATGGTCATTATGACGGTCAACAGAAATATATGGTCCTCCAGTTACCATTTCAGTGATTACTTTAATATAATTTGAGGAATGTTTAGAATTAAGGTTGCTTTTTTTCTCTGGGTTTCTTTTTGGTTGAAAAAAAAATGAAACTTGTTTTGATATTTCCTTATTTGATGGTTCATCTATTTCGTTATGGGTTGTTTTGAACATCTTCATACATTTCAATTGCGCAGCAGAATGTAAGGCATTTGAATGTTGTAACATTAAATTTAATTGGTCAGATGACAACTCTTCTGATTCCAACAATTGTAATGTTGCAAGAATATTGTTTTTAATTTTTTCTTTCGTTTTATCATTGCGATTGTTTTGTGAAGAGACCTCCGACAGTAAACATTTAACTTCCTTTGAATTTTCATGTGTGCTTTGACTACTTATAATTGGCTTTGCAGTATTTGTATTATCTTCAACAATACTTTGGAAATCGTGAATATCACTTAGGTGTTTCCTTAGACATCTATTGAATTTAAAATACTTAAGAGTTGGTTGAAAAGAGCTGGATGGCCTGCTTACAGATGCGTAATCGTTTTAAAGTTCGCATTGATGAGTTATACAAATATACTACGCATATCTCGATTGGTGAGACCTGCGGACGCGTTTTGATCTTAGTAACTGCGACGTCGCAGCTTGCATGGATTAAATCACATTGACGACGATCCTCTGCTTTTTCATTTCCGCGGGCGGCGGAAACTGGTAGAACCAACGTATTACGGTCGCGGACTGAATCGACGCGTGCCATTGGAGTCGCCATTCTCGAGCTCCTGGAGTCCGCGCCCTCGTCTAGGAAGACCTCGCGGCTACGCGCCGCCCCACTTCGCGCTCCCGCGCTGGAGGTGGTCGCGCCTCTTCTGGATGCGTCGATGGAGGCTTCCCATATCCTCGATGCAGCGGTCCAGGACCTTGCTGGTGGAAGGATCCGCTGGCTGGTGTTTTAGGCATTTAGGTTGGGTTGACACCAATGTTCTTCGTGCATCGGGGGCTGCAGCGACCCGCCCGCTCCTCGTCTGCATGTTCCAGGTACCGGTGTTGCCTTCGGCTCGGTCGCCCATCCAAGCGGTCACCTAGCCTGACCTTGCTTGATGTCGGTGCTTTGGTGATCACTCGTCGCTCATCCAAGCGTTAACCGCGCCTGGCATTGCTTGATGTAGGTGAGAAACCTGTGAAAGCGAGCGAAATGGGCGGCTGGCGCGGATGTCTTCTAGTGGAGTGCGGCTTCCCGCGTTTTTCAACGGTGTCTTCGGAGGATCCAGCCTCCCGACCTGATACCTGTTAGCCGGCGCCCCTCGGAAGAGAGATCCACTTCAAGTACGAACAGTGTTTCACGTCACGTCCAAGAAGCAGAGATCTCAACGGTGCGGCACGCCTTAACTAGCGGTAGGTGGTCATCAGAAGTCGAAACTCCAGTATGTAGGTGCTAGGGGACGAAGTGTAATGTCGTACCTAGTTGCAGGGCTTCTTCCCGGTACTGACCTTGAAATAAATATAAGCACGGGTTCAAATAAGCTCAAAAAGGTTTTACTCAACAAGTATCCTCATGGAAGCGTAGCTAGGGCGATACAACCCTAGCCGGAAGTCCTGGCACTAAACACTGGCGGCGTTCCTCTTCGGCATTACACTGATAGGACAGCGGGAGGGTTTTTAGTCGTTGGCGTATACGAATCCGACACTACCTGGCCAAACAATAACAGAACATCAGAGACCAGGTGTCTTTTGAAGATTTTCCCCTCGAGAGAAAAAAAACACTTGACTAATTAAATAGCCTGGGTATTAACGAAGCCTTTATTAAAATCGTTGGATTGATATGCAGTGAAAACCACGATCAATCCTAGGTGACGCTGGTGTGGGTTGTGACGTCACGGCATAGGTCGGTGGCGCAAAATGGCGGCGGACACGATGCACGTGGACGTCGACGTCGATGCGTAGAGTGCTATGACTTTCTTGATATTTTTGTTGGTGGATGTTGATTAATTTCTGTGTGAAGCACAGCTCACCAGAAATTCTGCAGAAGAATCTAATCGTTGACCAGAGTAAACGATAAGACCGATGTGCGTAAGCTAAGCGAAGCGAAAGTCGCGAAGCGAACGGCTGAGAGTGAGGCACCACCACCAATATTTATTGGCGGGCGTAATGGTTTTTGATAGGTTTTTCGGCAAGCCGAGCGAGATTACCGCTTCTCATTCGCCCATCGTGTAGATCGGGACAACCGTACGAAGGTGGGCCGAGATTTGCTTCCACTTTCGCGGGTCTCTACGTGGGAGACAAAATGCTGCCCACAAACAAGACTGGCAGCGGTTCGCTCCCACCCGACCTCCTTTGGTCCTGATGCTTATAAGTCCCGCTGGCAGGGATTTGTTCTCGGAATTTATTTTGGTCGCCTTGTTTGGCAGTATCACTGTGCCAGCGTCAGCCCTCCGAGGGGGTCTCTTTGTCGTGGGCTCCGCAACCAGCACGACGCCCGGGAATTGGATCTTTATCAGGCGATCTTCCACTACAATACGGACGAACCGAGCCGCTTGGATCGCCGTCTGGAGAGTGAGTTGTTACTCGGAAGGAGGGGCTCTTTTCAAATTAGAAGAGACTCCCGGGGTTTGGAGTCACGTGTGTGTGGGAGGGAAGTCGTGTGTCTTCTTGTAACAGAAAAATGGTTAAAGGGCCCTAGGACCCCGCGTCATAGAAATGGTCAGTAGAACAATAAAGCTCAGCTAAAATAAAAAGTTATGTTTGACATGTAAAGAGGGTCTATAAGGTTATACTACCTGGATCTTGGGTCTCTTGTGTTTTCCTGGTCCTCCTGGGTCGTAGTCCGAAGCTGCACTATCATGGGCACCCACTTGATCGTAGAACTTCCGAGCCCTGGCTCGGATTTTCTCCGTCACGGTGGTGAATTCTAATTCCACTTGTTACACCAGTCTGCCAGTTCGTTCGCAGCCCGTTGCAGGTACATCATTGTCGTGCGCGCCCTCCTCGACTTCGCGACGATCGCCGTGTCATCGGCGTACAGTGCAGTGGCTGTTCGCTCTGTCTTCGGCAGATCCGATGTGAAGATGTTGAAGAGGTCAGGCGATAGCACCGGCCTCGATGGTCCTGTAGTCCGATACAGAGGTCCATACTCTGGCTCGGAATCGCCTCCTCTTCAGGTAGGACTTGATCAGTTTCACCAGGGCCATCGGGTATTCCAAGTCCAACATCTTGATTAGAAGCTCGTCGTGTCAGACTCTGTCGAAGGCCTTGGAGACGTCTAGTGACGTGATATAGGTACATGCTTTAGAGAGAGGCATAATTATGACAACATACACAAATGGTTGCACAAGTAAATGAATAATTATTAATAAGACCTGTAGTACCAATAAAACGGTTAGGCAAAAGTAAGCCATCCTAGCAGTTTTCTTTTATTAAAAACAAAAAGATTGCTGGTCGTATTCTATTACCGATGACGTAATGCTAATCGTAACTAATGACTAGAACTTCTCGTCTCGTCACCGCATCAAAGGCATCACCTTCACAGTTTATGTTAATTGTTACGTTAAAATTATTATATAATTAAAATAATAGCTGCAATTGTGTAAAGGATCTGTATACGCAAAAACACGAAAAGTGTTGATAATCTTGTTAACTCATTTACTCTATTAGTGTAAAATTAATTAACACAAAGGATGTGGAATTTAATTATAATGTTTATTCACCCGTGCTCTTCTTTTTTATTAATAAATATTAATATTTATATAACACTAAATATGCAAGTAGATCACATTGCATTTCTCAGAATAACCATATTATTAAATGGCGCGTCGCTCGTTTCAAATGCCATAAGTGCTATTTTTTCTTTCACTCAAACAATTACTTTTCAGTTACATATATTCTGTGGATCTTATTATTAGATGTTATTTCTACCGATTAAAACAGATAGGTTATGTTTGTTGTATCCAGATTTAGCTTTAACGATCTAATAAATGGAGTTTACCGACAGAAACAGAACCTGCAGGCTTTGCTTAAATATCTGCAACGGTGATTCCAAAATTTTGGACGAAATAATCGAGAGCAATTTGAATTCCCTTCTCTTATATCTGGTAGCGTCTTTTGATACATGTATATTCATCTGTATAATCCCAAATATTTGAAATATAATATTTCGTGTCTGAATTTTTCTCAACGTAATTGTTTGCATTGCAGGATTTGACCGTATCAGATGAACCAATAATGTGTGAAGTCTGCACAGAAAATCTGCAAAATTGCTTAAATTTTAAAGTAAAGTATATGCTTACTGAAGATCGTATAAGTAAATGTAGACAGGACAACTTAAAAATGGATTTATGGGAAATTTTTCAAAATGGAATAAGTGACAATAGTTCTAGTGACTATAATTTGTGCCTGTTTTGTCTAAAAGTAGTTCATTTTTCATTGGTAGATTGTTTTGTATCTTTGGAGAATGATGACATCGAAAAGTTGGGGAAGCATTTTCCTGAATTGGTAAGAATTATTTAGTTTTAATAAAATGAATAGTTTTTACCCATAATTCATTATAAATTCTACAATACATCTGTTTAGAGACAGAGTAAAAATTATTACGGAAGAGTTATCACAATATTAAAAGTGCAAAAAGTTCACAGAACAATATAGAGACTAGTGTTAAACTTTTTTTTTGTTTTTTGTTTTAATAGGATTTGTACATCACTGAACAACCTGTCGCATGTACGTCATGTTACAAGTCGATGCAGTATAATTTTGATTTTATAGAAAATTGCCTTGAAACTGAGGCAAAAATAATTGACTTCTGTAATATTGAGGGCACAAATAATAAAGGTCAAGTGGATTTGAATAGCATAGTAAAATTTGAATCTAAGAACACTCTGAGGATCGGGGACGGGTTATGTGAGATTAAAATAGAGGAAACGCATCTGGAAGACGCAGAAAACTTACAAACCAGCCATGAAGTAAAACCAACATATTTGGTGGAAATAAAGCAGGAATTTGACGTACCATTAGAAGATGTAGAAACAAAAGCCAACGATATTGATTATTACAGGTATGCTTTAGTATGAAGTAATATTTTTAAACGGGTTTAGGTTTCGAGTTGCTCTATTGGCCACATTTTCATTATAATTTTTATATAACAAAACTAAAATTCCTGTTACAATAGACAACATTAAGAAATTCTCACTTTTATTTACGAAATACAAGTTAAGGAGGTTCCAAGGTTCCAACGGGATTTTCAACAATTATAAAATGCAATGAAAATTTGCTAACATATTCTTCAGCTTAAAATTGAACTTCATTTGAGATTTTTTTACCATTTGGATTAAGAGAAAAAAAAAATAATGTAAAAGAGGTGGAATGCATTGATTCTTATGATGGGACATTTTCGAATGACGGAAAAAGCACCTTCGGAACAATAGAAAAATACCGTGTTTTTTACAGTGATGCATTGTACTATGTAGCTTCCAATGATGCAACCGGTACGAAAATTGACCATCTGGTTTATTTTATATTGCAAATTAAAGACCGAGGCGTTTGGCGTCGTCACCTGATTTGGCCGCATAACGGCTAGGCCACGAAGCACGGGCTATTCAAATAATTGTATTCCTTGGCATTCTCCTACTGGTTGGCAGTCGAAACTTTGTTCAGCAGTAAGCAATTGTGACGTTTTATAGTCAGTTCCGAAGCAAGCCCAAATTTCGCTTCATTTATGATATTTTCGAAGGATAAATACACCTCACACGAGGAGCATTTCATCGTTTGTCCCAAATGATTTCCAATCACAACCCGGGGTTGTGATTGGAAATTGGCATTAAACTTTTTCTTTATAGGCTTCGGACATTAAGGCTCAAAGCCATCTGGTGGCGCTTTAGTGAATCCTCGTAGACACGAGTTTTAACATTTACAGTAGTTTTTATTTGAATTTTAAAAAATTGTATTGTAAACAGTGAATAGTTGCTATTTTTGAAAGGTGTGAGTTATATTGTTAATTTTTCACGAAGTAAACTTTATTATGAAATGGCGTTCTTATGGCTGGTAAAAAAATTATGCACAACTTCAGACTCGCCTTGTGAAGGGTGAGACATAGGAACCTGACGGTTTAGGCTCTATTTCATTTCAAAACCCGTCAAGTTCTTATGCCCCGCCCTGTATAACGTTTGGGAAAATAAATACAGTAGAAGATAGTTTCGAGTAAAAATAAATATCTTCCGATAGAAAACGTGTGGGACACACGCATATTTCTCCATGTCAGTCTCATACATATAGATGAAACATCTGTATTCATATAGATGAAACATCTGTATGAACTAATATATCATGTCGTTCTAGTTCCGCAGAGGCGGCGCCCACGACTCAACGCCCGCACCGTTGCGAGTTATGCCGATACACCACCAACAGACGCTACAACCTCAAACAGCACGTTCTGACGCACAAGAGCCTGTCGGAGGTGACCAGCTACAAGTGCGAGGAATGCGCGTTCGTGACCAAATACAAAAGTTACATCCGCAACCACCGGCTGAAGCACAAGAGCGTCGAGGAGGTGACGATGATGAAATGCGGCATCTGCGAGTACCAGACCAAAATCAAAGCCTACCTACGCCAACACATCATCGTGAGACACGGAGCCGCGACCCGGAAGTGCTCCGAGTGCAACTTCAAAACGAAACACCAATCCAGCTTGCGTGCCCACATGATCACCCACAAGAGCGGCTCCGAGGTGACGATGCACCGCTGCCCCGACTGTAGCTTCGCGACCAGACACAAGCGCAACATCAGCAAACACATGGCGAAGCATAAGGAAGCGTCGAAGGTGAACGCGACGTGTGCTCCTTCCGTACCAGGCGGAAGAACAGCTTCCGCCTGCATTCCCTGATGCAAAAGAGCGTGTACGAAATAGAGCTGAGTAAGTGCGAGCTGTGCAGTTATCAGACGAAGCGCAAGGACAACCTCCAGCCGCACAAGACAATCCCGAAGTGATGCTGTTCAAGTCATGCTGTGCGCGTTCGAGACGAAATACAGGAAAAGTTTTCAGAGGCATGTGAACTTCACGGGGTGGAGAACATAAGTATGCCATGCTAGCAGGATCTGAGGGAGGCGCAGGGTTATTTTCCGCGATTTTTCATGATGTTAATAGAGGTGAATTGACTCAAAAAGACTCTTAAGTCTGTTCTAGGAGCCGTGGTTTTGAAGTCTCTTCAATTGAAGTCTATCAAATCTATTCAGTCATACATTTTTGTTGTTTATAGGAAATGGAATCATCGTCTAGTGAGTAAAAGTAAAATTAAAAACGTTAAATGCAGTATACGATTGTTCGGAAAGTGAGAATATGTCAGGAAATGTTAAAGAATAGACTTAGCAGTGGCGGCTCGTCGGGGTAGGCAAGGTAGGTGCCGCATACCTTTAAAATGTTATGTCATTTCTCATAACAGCGCAGTTACGTGAACTGTTAACGTCCCTGATAATACAGAAATATTTAATATAATTAATAATAACTACTTTATACTAATTAAATTATCTATCGCCGTCGGCGGCGCTGGTGCCGTAAACACCCTTTATATATACCACCGCAGTCCGCACGGCGCCGCGCTACACCGAATTAAATCATTTTATTCCTAAACAGAACAACCAGACCAGGCTCGGTTCTCCATCCCACCGCCTGAAAATCGATAGCTACACGTCAACCAGATGTCGGTAAGACGACAAACAGCGTCGTTGTAATGGCAAAATAATCGCAGCTCAGACGTCTGCAGCGAGTTATATTCTTTAAATAAAGCAGTTGGAGCCGGATGCATTCGGCGCCTGAAGTAGATCGGCGTTCTTCGGCAGATACGAAGATGCCTTCGCATTGAATAAGCCGTGACATTACTGGGGATATTGGGTTATATATTGTGATGATCAATTTGAAACATTAAATATCGAGTCAATGTTGAAATATTTTGTGGAATATGAATTTCGAGAAATATTTCCAGAGGTTTTTAAACTTATTGTTTTAATTGCTACAATTCCAGCAACAAGTACATCGGTTGAAAGACATTTTTCTTGTTTAAAACGTATTAACACGCATAGTCGGAACTCTATGAAGAATGAACGTTTATCGTCGCTTGCACTTATTTCAATTGAAAAGGAATTATTTAGCACACTTCAGAAATCTGATGACTTCACGAAAAATATAATTAACAAATTTTCATTAATTAAAGATAAGCGCATTAATTTAAATTATAAAAAGTAGTAGGTATCCACTTTGTAATTGTCAGTCAATAATGGCGATGGTTAAGGAAGGCTGTGAAGGGAGGAGGAGGCCTATACCCTAAAGCGCCCTAAAATAATGTATTATTGCCAACTCAATTTACATAATATAGGTATAATACTCAATAAATATATTTCGTTTATTCCAATTTATTTATACCCACAATAACTATTATTATTCACAAATAACAAAGAGGTATCAAGTTCAAAAAATTCTTGTGAAAGTCTATATTTTTGTATAAATGAAATTCAATCATTGAAATTCTGAAGTACCAGGAAAACGTGTGACCTTGAAAATTTAAAAAATTTTTAAGGGTTGATGAAGCTCATACGCCGCTATCGCCTACCCTAATATGAATACCACGAGCCGCCACTGAGACTTACGTAAATATCACACTGTATATTAACCTCTGTCTTTATATAAATATCCGTGAGGTAGTAGAAAATGTAATTGTGTAATATGTGGTCTAATTTAAAAAAAAATAATGATTTAAATTTGGTTTAGTTTTAGATAATACATAATTCAAATATAAACGAACCTTTAAAAAAAAAATAATATTTTACATTTTAAGAAGAAACCACTTAGTTATTTTTCTACATAGTCTCCCTCTTTAGTAATGCATTTTTCCCATCCAACAGGTAGTTTTTTTATGCCGTTTTCGAAGAATGACTTCCTGCTCACAAACTGCGCACAAACTGTTGAACCTGTTAATCGTTCGCAAAATGCTCCCCTCCAAGTGCTTCCTTGAGAGGCCCAAACATATGGAAATCACATGGTGAAATGTCAAAGCTGTAGGGAGGGTGGTCAAATGTAGTCCAATGTATTTCAGTCAATTTTTGGGTTGTTAGGGCTGCAGTGTGGGGTCTTGCATTGTCATGCAGGAGCAGGACGTCTCGGATGGGCCGACGACGCCTTTTTGACCGATGTGTAGCTCGAACCTGGTCGAGAAGATCACAATAGTAGCGGGTAGCGTTTATTGTGCGACGATCGTGAAGAAAATCAACGAGTAAAAGTCCTTGAGAGTCCCAAAATACCGTCGACGTCACCTTCCCGGCTGACAAGCGAGTTTTGAATGTTAATGGTCCTGGCTCTCCCTTTTTTTCTCCACTCCATACTTGTCCTTTTCGAATCGGGAGTGTAGTGGTGAACCCAAGTTTCATCGTACGTCACGATGCGTTGCAAAAAAGCCCGCCCTTCACTTTGAAACCGAGCAAGAAGCGTCTGGAAAACTTCAACTCTCGCATTTTTGTTTTCTTGGGTAAGCAGACGTGGAACCCACCTCGCCGAGATTTTTCGGAATTCGAGGTGATTTCGGATGGTGGTGTGTACACTTCTAACACTGATTCCCGTTTCCTTACTGCTTTCTGCTACAGTGAAGCGACGATCCTCTTTCAATGAGCTCGCGAATAGCTGCAGCATTGCCACGTGTAATGCTGGAGCGGGGGCATCTTCAGTGACTCGGCACACCAGGTTTTCACTCGCGGCCATGAAAGTGCATTCTCCCCGAACTGTGCGCGAACTCTGTCCCAAATTTTCGCTGGTTTAACACCTTTATTCGTTAAAAACTTTATTATAATGCGTTGTGCAACCGAAGGATTAACCTCTCCTTCGCTCATTGTGAGGACAACTGAACAAATAGATCGGGCCCTCGGCTTGGCCTTGAGTCATCTAGAGGGGATCCCCCCCCTACCCTTCCCGACGCTCCGATTACCTTCGACACGCTTTCTAGGTCTTCTTCTTCTTCCTTTTTCTAAAGTAGGTCTATGACCTGTTCCTCTTTCGATGAATATCATCGGTACTATGAGCTGGATCTGTTTTTACAGAGGGTAGGCAGCTAACCTGGCCCTTTAACCCTCCTCTTTCTTCCGGGCTTGAGATCGGCAACAGTCTCTCCCTCAGTAGACCTTACATATTCTTAAATATGTAAGTAAGTCACATATTGAATTTCTTAGAATAGCCATGCCATTAAATGGCGTCTCACGACTCTCACGCGTTTTAAATGCTACAGCTGGTACGTTCTCTTTTTCAGTCGAATAATATTTGTTAGTTGCGTACACAGACTAAGGTAGTCTGTGGTTGCGTATATTCTTTGGGTTTTGTATTTGGTTGCTATTATAATTATGTAATTAAGAATTTATGTAAAACTAATATAATACGCTATTATGATTACCTCACAATAAATTAGTTCCTGACATGGATGCAAAGAAAATATCATTTCTGCCGATTAAAACAACAATAGGTTATGTTTGACATACCCAGATTTCGCTTTTAGTTAATTTAATGACCTAATGGAGTTTATCGACAGAAACAGAACCTGTAGGCTTTGTTTAAATATCTGCAACGGCGATCCCGAAATCCTGGATGAAATCGGCCAGAGTAATCTGAATTCCCTTTTCTTATACCCGGTAACGTTTTTTGACATACATATATTAATCTGTATAATCTCAATTATTTGAGATATAATACTCCGTGACTGAGTTTTTCATATAACTGCTTCCCTTGTAGGATTTGACCATATCTGATGAACCAATAACATGTGAAGCCTGTACAGAAAATCTGCAACATTGCTTGGATTTTAAAGCAAAATGTATACTTACTGAAGACCGTATAAGTAAATGTAGACAGGACAACTTCAAAATAGATTTGCGGGAAATTTTTCGAAATGAAATAAACTACAGTAGTTCTAGTGTCTATAATTTGTGCCGCTTTTGTCTGGCAGTAGTTCATTCTTCAGTGATAGATTTCTTCGTATCTCTAGAGGATAATGATATTGAAATGTTGGGGAAACATTTTCCCGAATTGGTAAGCATTTTCCAAAAGTTTTAGTAGTTATTCAGTTTAATAAAGTGTGTGTTTGTAATTAATTATAAATTGTACTATACATCGGTTTAAAAACACAACGATTATAATAGAAAAGTTATTAATACAATATTAAGAGACTAAAAAGTTCACAGAATGATATAGTTACTGTAGTGTTTTACTTTTTTTTTTTTTGTTTTAGGATTTTAGCAACACTGAACAACCTGTGGCGTGTTCATTGTGTTACAAGTCGATGCAGCGTAATTTCGGTTTTATAGAAAATTGCCTTGAAACAGAGGCAAAAATTATTGACTTCTGCAAAGTTGAGGGCACAAATAATAAAGGTCAAGTGGATTTGAATAACATAGCACTGTTCGAATCTAAGAACACTCTGAGGATCGAAGACAGGTTATGTGAGATTAAAATAGAGGAAAGACATCTGGAAGATACAAAAAACTTACAAACTAATGATGAAACAAAACCAATAGAACTGGTGGAAATAAAGCAGGAATTCGATGCACCATTAGAAGACGAAGAAACGAAAGCTGAAGATGTTAATTGTAACAGGTGCTTTAGTACAAAGTAGTATATTTTTAAACGAGACCAGGTTTCGAATATCAACACATTTTCATTATAGCTTTTAAAACAAAACCAGAATTCTAGTTACAATAGACAACATTCAGATATTCTTACTTCTATTTACAAAATACAAGTAAAGTCTTTGAGTTGTACAAATATTTTAACTACTTAATGCCTACACAGTAAATGATTATAGCGAAGACTATTTTTAATTTATTTTTCTGTTTATCCAAGTATTTATTTATATTCAGGATTGTATATTATGTACTTCCTGTGATCTGTCACTGTGTAATAATAGTGACATTAGTTTGAGTCCGGTGCGGCTCGCCAGAATAGACGCTATAGTAATAACTGACAACAGCACCTTTCTCTGATAGAATAGTAATTATAGTCAGCGAACTTGATCAGCAGTATCCCAGATGACGGTGTTTTAGAGCAAAATTTGGCAAAATCTTATTCCTATTTGAATAAATCTGCAGGCCAAAATATACTGCTGGTGAAGACATATTTACAACTTAAAGACTCGTCTTGTGAAGGGTGGAGCATAGGAACCTGACGGTTTGGGCTCTAATTCATTTCACAACCAGTCATGTTCTTATGCCCCGCCCTGTATAACGTTCGGAAAAATAAATACAGTAGAAAATATAATTTCTAATAAACACATATATCTTCCGATAGAAAACGAGTTTAACACAGACATTTCTCCGTATCAGTCTCATACGAAGAAACATCTGTTTGAACTGATATATCATATCGTTGTAGTTTCGCAGAGGCTGCGCCCACGTCTCAACGCCCGTACCGATGCGAGCAATGCCAATACACCACCAACAGACGCTACAACCTCAAACAGCACATTCTGTCGCACAAGAGCCTGTCGGAGGTGACCAGCTACAAATGCGACGAATGCGCGTTCGTGACTAAATACAAAAGCTACATCCGCAACCACCGGTTGGTGCACAAGAGCGCCGACGAGGTGACGATGATGAAATGCGACAACTGTGAGTACCAGACCAAGATGAAAGCTCACCTACGCCAACACATAATTTCGAAACACGGAGCCGCGACCTGGAAGTGCTCCAAGTGCAACTTCAAAACCAAGTACCAATGCAGCTTGCGCTCCCACATGATCACCCACAAGAGCAACTCCGAGGTGACGATGCACCGTTGCCCCGACTGCGCCTTCGAGACCAGGCACAAGCGCAACATCAGCAAACACATGATGAAGCACAAGGAAACATCGGAGGTGAAATCGACGTGTGCGCCTTCCGTACCAAGTGGAAGAACAGTTTCCACCTGCATTCCCTAATGCAATAGAGCGGGTCCAAGATGCGGCTGATTAAGTTTGTGCTGTTCAGTTACCAAACAAAGCGCAAGAACAACTTCCAGCAGCACATGAAGACCCGTAAAAGCCTGAACGAGGTGGTGTCATTCCATTGTGAGGTGTGCAGCTATCAGACGAAGCACAAAGAAAATCCGAAATAGCACATGCTGATGCACAAGGACAATTCCGAAGTGACGATGTTCGAGTGCACGCTGTGCGCGTTCCAGACGAAATACAAGAGGAGTTTTCAGCGGCATATGAACCTACACGGGGTGGAGAGCATGAGGATGCCATGCTATTCAAAAAATGTATATCCATTCGATCAACATTATTACTTTTTTTACGAAAATCGTAAAGTAATATTCAGCGCCGACAATAAAAGTGTTGTTTCTTTTTAAATATACAATTCATTTCTTTTATATCCATAAATACATCACAATAAAGAAACATAAAAAAATGTGGCGTGTTTATTTATTTTTTCATAAACTCTGCCAAGACATTCTAGAGGTAAAATTCCTCGAATATACATTTTAAGGATGCTACGAATTTTTTAACAGAACATTACAAGATTTTTAGCCGATAAGATTTTAAAAAAATCACCACTCCCCCCAGTAGATTTTACACTACGTTATTATTCACCACACATACTAAAATATATTTTTTTGAGACCCTACGAGTTTTTTTAACAAAACATTACAAGAATTTTAGGCAACAAGATTAAAAACAAATTAGCTTCGTAAGTAGACCCTACACAACCTCAGTATTCACCACATACATCTCTTAGAGATTCTATTAAGATAATATAAAGACAAAATGCTTCAAATGTATTTTTTAGAGAAGCTACGAATATTTAAATAATATAGTACAAGATTTTTAGGCAACAACGTTTAAAAAAATAACCGCGTCCTAAGTAGATCTTATAGAGCTGCCGCCTTTAAGCCCATTACTTGTTTATTTTTTGTGAGTCACAAATGTTCAATAAGTTGATAAATCTTTCTGGAGAACCACGTAAGTTTAGTAAGACTAGGAGTAGATATATGAAGTATTAATAAGC
This sequence comes from Rosalia funebris, assembly GCA_037954035.1. Taxonomy (NCBI): domain Eukaryota; kingdom Metazoa; phylum Arthropoda; class Insecta; order Coleoptera; family Cerambycidae; genus Rosalia; species Rosalia funebris. Next base: position 4,827,315 of record JAZFAV010000019.1, on the reverse strand, counting down.
TTGTTAACTTATCCATTCTATCAATATATAACTGATTAAAAGATGTATGAATTTTTACAACGATACAGAAATGTGGAATTCAATAAAATGTGTATTTTTCAATCATCCTTTTTATTAATAAATATTAAAATTTGTATAACACTAAATATTTAAGTAAAAGGTCGTATATTGAATATTTCAAAATAGCCATGCTATTCAATGGCGCATCATACGCTTCAAGTTCCACAGCTGCTACATTCTCTTTCAATCAAATAATTATTTCTTAGTTATCTGTGTTCTGTGGATTTTATTTGTGAATGTTATTGTAATTATGAATTTATGTAAAACGAACATAATAGGCTATGATGACTGCCCCACAATAAATGAATTCATAATATGGATGCAATAAAAATATTTCTGTCGATTGAAACAGAAATAGGTTATGTTTGACATACCCAGATTTCGCTTCTAGTTAATTTAATGACTTAATAAATGGAATATATCGACAGGAACAGAACATGCAGGCTTTGCTTGAATATCTGCAACGGCGATTCCGAAATTTTAAATGAAATCGTCCAGAGTAATCTAAATTCCCTTCTCTTATATCCGGTAGCGTCTTTTTATATATACTGATCTCTATAATGCCAAATATTTGAAATATAATACATCGTGTTTGGATTTTTCACAGCGTAATTATTTCCATTGCAGGATTTGACTATATCAGATGAACCAATAACATGTGAAGCCTGCACAGAAAATCTGCAACACTGTTTAGTTTTTAAGGCAAAGTGTATGCTTACTGAAGATCGTATAAGTCAATGTAGACAGGACAACGTAAAAATGGATTTACGGGAAATTTTTCGAAATGGAATAGGCGACAGTAGTTCTAGTGACTATAATTTGTGCCGCTTTTGTCTAGAAGTAGTTAATTTTTCAGTGGTAGACTGCTTCGTATCTCTGGAGAATACAGATATTGAAAAGTTGGGGAAACATTTTCCTGAATTGGTAAGAATTTTACTAGTTTTGCTAGTTATTCAGTTCAAATAAAATGTGTGACATGTGTTCTTTGTAATTAATTATAAATCCTATAATACATCTGTTTAGAAACATAATAAAAATTGTTATAGAAAAGATATTACAATATTAAAAGCCCAAAAAGATCACAATGATATAGGTACTGTAGTGATTTACTTTTTTTTTTTAGGATTTTAACGTCACTGAGCAATCTGTGGCATGTACATTGTGTTACAAGTCGATGCAGCGTAATTTCGGTTTTATAGAAAATTGCCTTGAAACGGAGGCAAAAATAATTAACTACTGCAAAGTTGAAGGCACAAATAATAAAGGTCAAGTAGATTTGAATAACATAGCAAAGTTTGAATCCAAGAACACTCTGAGGGCAAAAGACAGGTTGTGTGAGATTAAAGTAGAAGAAATACATATGGAAGATGCAAAACACTTACAAACTAGCGATGAAATAAAACCAATACAAGTGGTGCAAATAAAGCAGGAATTTGATGCACCGTTAGAAGATGTAGAAACGAAAGCCGAAGATATTGATTGTAACAGGTATGCTTTTTGTAATGTTCGAAGAAGTAGTATATTTTTAAACGGGTTTAGGTTTTGAGTTGCAATATCAAACACATTTCCATTATAGTTTTTAAAACAAAACCAGAGTTTCAGTTATAACAGGTTAAATTAAGAAATTCTTTGTACTGACAAAATACAAGTTAAGTCTTTGACTTGTATATATATTTGAACTACTTAATCTCTACACCTATTACATGATTATAGTCAAGACTTCGAAGATTTTCGACTATCGTCTTTAGAATTCAGAAATATTTGCTCAACATTTTGAGAACCTCTGATTTATTGGAATCTGTATATCCATGATACAAATTACATTAGACATAACAGTGTTCACTATTACCAAATTTCCACATTACTGTCTCGTGTTATGTTTTGGTTAAAAAATAAATAGCCAAAAATAGATTTTATTGCAAATACTCGGAATAAAAAGAGCCGAAATGTGGAACGCGTTTCAAAATTTAAAATATCGACTTTTACAAGATATTCTATCATCATCATCATTAGGTCATCAGTCCTAAGACTGGTTGGACGCTAACCTCCAGCTTCTCCTATCTTGTGCTAACCTACGCATTTCGCTAATTGTGCTACAACCTACATCCCTTACTATTTGCGAGCAGTAGTCTAATCTCGGCCTACCTCTGCCTTTCTTCACTCCTATTTCTGCCTCCAAAATATCGCGGACTATTCCCCCATGTCTCAGCAAGTGGCCTACCATTCTATCTCTTCTCTTCTTTAAGTTTTTCCACATACTTCTTTTCTCGCCGACTTTCTCCAATACTTCTTCGTTTCTAACCCTATCAGTCCATGGTATTTTCATCATTCTTCGGTAACACCACATCTCAAAAGCTTCTAATTTCTTCCTACTTGCTTCCCCTACCGTCCAGGTTTCGCAGCCGTAAAGTGCCGTGCTCCATACATATGTTTTCAAAAATCTCTTCCTTGTTTCTAAGTTTATTACCCCCGAGCATAAAAGTGCTTTCTTTTTGTTAAAAGCTACTCGACCCTGCGCTATTCTTTGTTTTATGTCTTTATCGCTTCTTCCATCCCAATTTATTTTACTTCCTAAATAAGTGAAGTCTTTAACTTCCTCCAATCTTTCATTATTAATTTGTACTTTCGTTTTTGCTCTGCTCTCGCGCCCTCTGCACACTAACACTTTAGTTTTGTTTTTATTCACCCTCATTCCGTATTCCTCTGTCAACACTGCCTCCATTTCGTTCAATGCTGATATTCTATACTTAATCTTAGATATTCTATACTTAGATATTCTATTACTTAGATATTCTTAGATCTTACTCTTAGATATTCTAGATCTTAGATCTTACTTAGATATTCTATACTTAATCTATATTCACAATCCTCCAAAACCACAATAAAAATACTGTATTTATGTGACAAATATGTACAGGGTGGGACAAATGAACTTGGACGGTTTTTGAAATGAAACAGAATATTTCCTTTTTAATTTCTTATTGATATATTGTTATTTTGAACGATAGGTGGCGAGCTTGATCAGTGGTATCCAACATATGACTGCGTTTCATAGCAAAATTTAATGTTTATTTTCTTCATAAAAAAAACTGTCAGAATATAGAAAAGTAGAAATATGTGTACAACTTAAAGACTTGCCTTGTAAAGTATAAGGCATAGGAACCTGACGGTTTAGGCTCTATTTAATTTCAAAAGCCGTCAGGTTGCTATGACCCGCCTTGTATAATGTTCGGGTAAATATATACAGTAGAAAATATAATTTCTAATAAAAATAAATATCTTCTGATAGAAAATGTGTGGATCACACGGACATTCGTCCAAATGAGTTTTATACAAAGAAAAATCCGTTTGAATAAATATATCATGTTTAGGGTTAGTGGAGTGTGTGGTAGCTAGCGTAAGCAACTAGTACGGGTGCGAAAAATTACTGGAAGGGACATAAGTATACACATATCATAAATAACAGTCTACATATTACTTCACAATAATATTGTTATAGACACACCGTCTGTAATGTGCCGATGATTATTTCCAGTTACACTCCACAGTACTTAAAAATAAAAGCCTTCCACGCCTTTCTCCGCGACGCGTTATTAAAGACGCGTTCGTCCCGTGGCACATAAAATCTCAATTCCATTGAGGAGCATGAGAGAGATAGCGCAAGTCCTCTCTGTCAAATCAATCCCTGGATTGGCTGGAAGGGACCTGTCCAACATGTCGTAGGCGCCCGTTCAAGGCAAATAGGTATAATAATAGTGTTTTAATGTGAATATCTATTGTACGTAAAATTATTTTCACATTATGGTAATAAAATTGAAATACTATCTTAAATACGGCATGGGAAAATATAAGCAAAAAAAAATATTTTATTTATATAAAGCAGGACAGTATTACGTGAATTCATTGATAAAATAAAATGTCTGGCATTATCTGATCTTGCTCTCATCGAACTATTCATGGATTGATATTCATTTACATATTTCCGTTCCTTTTTGTTGAATAGCTTTATTGACAACGAGTTTAGAGCAACGAATGTTTATGAAGTTTGTACAAAAGAAAGAAAAAATGTAATTTCTGTATGCTATAGGATACAGAATGAATGAAAATGCATATTATTATTTTTAAATATCTTTATTAAAAACAAACACTCTGCCTGGGACAGCTGCGGGGTGGATTGAGTAGCTCAGCAGTTGTCACTGCCGGTCCCAAGCCCGGGTAAAGGAGGAGGGTTGTAGCGGCAGGCCCGCTCCCTGCCCTACGTAAAAAATTTATTTGCTAAAAAACCTAATCAGGAGCCTCGGAATAGGACGGAAAACTCAAGAAGACCAACCAAGCTAAGAAAAAGGACAACGATTTGTGGCACATGGAATGTTCAGAGTTTCTCGAAAAATAAATGAAATTGTAAATGAAGTCAAACATCTGAAAATAGAAATTGCTATATCTATTTTCAGATGTTTGAGTTCATTTACGATTTCATTTATTTTTCGAGAGAGACTCTGAACATTCCATGTGCCACAAATCGTTGTCCTTTTTCTTTCCAAGACTGCTGTCTTGACTGAAACGAAGAAGAAAGGTAAAGGATCGGAAAACTGGGGAAAGTATGATCACTTTTATAGTGGAGTCTCCAAAGAAAACAGAGCCAAACAGGGAGTATCAATTGTTATACATAGAAGATTCAGAAAGTTTATAAAAACATGGGAACCGATAAATGAAAGGATTATAAAGATCAACCTCTCAATATACGGATATAAGATGACCATACTAGGAATATACGCTGTAAATGAAGACGAACTAGTACATAATAAAGACATATTCTTTGAACAAGTTAACCAGGAAATAGAAAGAATTTGAACCTCGAGAGAAATAATACTTTTAGGAGATTTTAACGGAAGAGTGGGAAGGAAAAACAATGACACCGTGGTTGGAAAGTTTGGAGAGGAGGTAGTAAATCATAACGGAAGAAGGTTAATAAAAATATGCGAACAATACCAGCTGCAAATTCTAAATGGGTGTTTCCAACATCGAGAAATCCATAAATACACGTGGATACAGACAACAAGATACCTAAAAACTGTTATCGATTATGTAATAACAAAACAAAAATCCCGCTTAAAATTCATGGATGTGAGAGTAAATAGAGGAACTTCTTGTGGTAGTGACCACTACTTCCTTAAAGCAAAGATAGTTGCTCCCATAAGAACAAGAGATCAAAAAGAAAATATGCATGGGGATGAGAAGGAAGAGAAAGAGACAGAGATAAGATATAATTTAAGTAGCCTGGAACAAAAAAGTACGAGAAGACTATACAAAACCCGATTAGACAACAAATTACAACGAACAGAATTTGACAGTATAGAAGAGGAGTATGAGTATATAAAAACGTGTATACAGTCGGCAGCATCAAAGGCATTAGGGCGCTATGAAAAAGGAGGAAAACAGCGGAAACCATATTGGTGGGATGACGAAATTGAGGTGGAAATAGAGGAAAAACGAAAAAAATATCATGCATACTTAAGCTCAAAAAATATGAATGACAAACTGACATATAAAGAAGCCCAAGCAAGAGTGCGTAAAATGATATGTACGAAAAAGAATGAAAAATGGGAGGCGACATGTTCTAGACTTAACACATATATAGGAGGTAGGAAAAGTACGGAAAGCTGGAGACTACTCAGGAAAATGAGACAGGAGCGGAACAAATATATCATCTCACCAATACCAGCGCAAACATGGAATCAATATTTTGAAAAAATGTTATCAGAAGATAGAAAAAAAATTAAAAACATATAAAACGTTAATCCCAATATAGTTACTCAAGGATCTCCGATAAGAATAAGTATATCAGAAGTTAAGGAAGTATGTATCACTAAAGAATGGCAGAGCCCCAGGACCAGGAAATATTCCTGGAGAACTTATAAAATAATGGAACAGGCAAACTATACCATTCACTGAGGTACGAGTAGATCAAAATTCATCATTTTTCCAAAGATGTACGAGTAGATCAAAAGTACCAGAAGAGTGGAAGGTATCATATATATCCACTATTCATAAGAAAGGGGGTAAAAGTGAGTGTGACAATTACCGAGGAATATCTGTTACAAATTCCATCAGCAGAATATATGAGAATATATTACAAAACCGTATGGAGAACGAATATTGTGAAATGGAGGCAGAAGAACAGGCCGGTTTCAGAGCAGGAAGATCCACAATCGATCACTTATATACAGTCACAGAAATCTTGGAGAAGAAGATGGCATTTAACCAAGAAGTACATCTACTATATGTGGATTTAAAAAAAGCATATGATAGCATTCCTCTGGTAAAACTCTGGGAAACTTTACAAAACACTAATATAAATGTAGAATTAATAAAGGCTGTAAAGTCTCTGTATGATAATACCAGATCTAGAATAAAAATTGGATACAATATAACAACGGGATTTATAGTAACTAAGGGACTTAAACAAGGATGCTGCCTATCTCCTACACTATTTAAGATATATCTAGAACGCGCATTGATGACTTGGAAAAGAAAATGTCACAATATGGGCATACCAATAGATGATACATCAACACTATACGCATTATCCTTTGCGGATGACCAAGTTGTTATTGCGCAAGATATAGATGATATGGAATATATGACACGCAAACTTATCGAGGAGTATGAAAAATGGGGTTTAAAAGTTAATGTGAAGAAAACGGAATATATGTGTATTGGAGGACAACAACAAGATCTACTTCTGTTAACCGGGCAAAACATCAAACACTGCAATGAATATAAGTATCTAGGCATGAAAATATCAAACGACGGGACACTTGAAGCGATTTCGGAAAGAATCACTCAAGGAAGGAGAGCAATTACAATGTTGAACAGCATTCTATGGGATAAACAAATAACAAAAGAAAATAAAAGAAGAATATATAATTCAATAATTAAAAGTATAGTAATCTATAGTTGTGAAGTATGGCCAATAAAAGAAAGAACAGAAAGAATGATAAGAACCACAGAAATGGACTTTTGGAGGAGGTCAGTTGGAAAATCAAAGAGAGAAAGGGTAACAAATGAGAGAATAAGAAATATGATGGGAATAACACATGATATTGTAGATGATATAAGAACCAAATAACTCGTATGGTACGGGCATGTTCAGCAAATGCCAAATGACAGAATACCCAAATAAATTCTAAACTGGAAACCACAAGGAAGAAGAAGGCGAGGAAGACCACGAAAAAGCTGGAGAGAGGGCATTGATAATGAAATTCGGGAGAGAGGTCTGGACGAGGACATGTGGAGAAATAGAGAGGAATGGAGATTAGGAATCGGAAGACGGCGAAGGACGTTATAAACCGATATGATGATGATATTAAAAACAAAAACAAAAAAAGTAATACAAGGGGTTACAATGTAAATATAAGTTTTACTAAATAATAATAATAATAAAAAAACTATATATGTAACTATCTTATAGATCCTATTTAACACAAGTACAATTGCATACAATGGTACAAGGTTTGTGCGAAGGTCGAGGAACCAGGAATATAATCCTAAGTACACAATTAAGACCATCAAACATGGGGGTGGTAGTATCATGGTTTGGGCCGCAATGTCGTGGCATGGTGTTGGGCCTATTGAAAAAATTGATGGTATTTTAGACAAGTTTAAATATAAACAAATTCTACAGAATACCATGGAACCTTATTCCGACGAATGCATGTCAGTAATATGGCACTTCATGCATGACCCCAAACGACCCCAAACAGTGTTCTCGTTTAGTGAAGACTTGGCTGTCTGAGAAAAAAATTTCTGTTCTTGATTGGTCCTTGATTGAGAACCTTTGGAATGACGTAGATCTAATTATAAAAACGAAAAATATCTAATTCACGCGACTTGTGGCCTGCTGTAAAAACTTCTTGGGAGATTATTCCTATAGAACAGGAGTCGGTAACCTGCGGCTCTTTCGATGTCAAGATGCGGCTCTCCAGTTCCATGCGCAAATATTAATAATTATGTTGTTTTATTTTCAAAAAAAAATTATTCTGCACAAAAAAAATTTACTGCAAAGAGGATAAAACCAGATTTGCCATTATCTGCTAAAACAATACAAGATAGAACTGCTAAAATGTCTTCAAAAGTAACACATATGCAAGTGGAAGACATTCAACTGGCTTCTGCATTATCACTTGCTATGGATGAGTCTTGCGACATAAAAGACAAGTTACCCTTCTCATCAGGTATATGTCGTCCCAAGATCCAAAAGAAGAACTACTAGGATCGCTGCCACTCTCAGGGCAAACTCGTGGAGAAGATATAGCAAATGCTGTACAAAAATGCCTGGAAGACTATGAAATCGATATAAATAAAATCGTTTCCATATCAACTGATGGAGCCAGAAATATGACAGGAATACATAAAGGGGTAACAACGATTCTTCGGCAAAAAAATAAACCATGAAATTTTAACGTTTCACTGCATAATTCATCAAGAAGCGCTTTGTGCCCAAACATTTCCGGCCGAAATAGTTGAGGTTATGAATTTGGTAATTAAGATCATTAACAGCATTTTGGCAAAATCACTCTACCATCGCCAGTTTAAGAAATTTCTTGAAGAAATAGACAGCCAGTATTCTGACCTACTTCTGCACAATAAAGTGCGATCGCTTTCCAGGGGTAACGTATTGAAACGTTTTGCTTCTTGCTTGAGTGAAATACAGACATTCTTCAATGAAAAAGGCATTGTCCATACCGAATTGAAAGAAGACAAATGGCTGCAAAAATTGACCTTCATGGTGTATATCACAAAGAAACTAAATGAGCTAAATGTAAAACTGCAACTGCGTTGCGGCGGGGAATGAGGGAAGGGGACGACCCATAGGCGGGTCATGTAAACAGGCAAAAATTAAAAAAATGCGAATAAAAATACATTTGCATCAGAGATATAGAGTGGAGAGGCTTTCACTGTTTTCCACATCGCCCAAGAGGTATAATACAATAAGGTACATTTTTTATACTAGTATTCTCAAGAAGCCTAATCCAGTAAGGAAAAGGTATTCACGAATAAAAAGGCAGTCAATGGACTGTTATATCGCCTAAGGTTCAAAAAGATCCTGATTTTTGTAAGTAATCCGAGCCTGATGCTGACTTGAAATCACTGCCGCTGGTGCTGTCGTCTCCCACATTAAAGACAAGTGGTTCAACTAACACATCCGCTGCTCCTCCTTGGTCACATGGTAAATGTATTTCTGCTACGACTGTGCAGTTACATTGGCAATAGCTTCGTGGAATAACTGCTTTACCTGAGGTAATTTTAAAGTAGTATTCTTTCGCGCCACTTCGCCGTTCACTTGCGCACAAGCCATTTCATCCACTACATACTTCACGTACTGCTTTTTGTGTGCGCGCCCAATTTCTAAAAGCTTCACTTCGAGGAATGTGTCCTCATATGGAATGTTTTTTTATGTTAGCCAATCCATAAGTTGGCTTTTGCGCCACGCTTAAGTGGGTAGGCTTTCTAACCATCCGCTATGATACGGCGCGTTGTCCATGACAAGAACACAGCCAGTTTCTACTTTCGCTAAAATGATTTCGAACCATTTTTCGAAAATCGCACTATTCATGTCTTCGTGAGAATCGTCCGTTTTCTTGGACTCAAATGTTAACAGTCCCTCTTTCCCGATATGGGTAATTATCAATCGGCGCTCCTTCCCAGCAGGAGCCTTTAATCCCGTCGAGAACCCTTCCAAGAAGGCTTCCCGTCGATTGGTAATGTTCAAGTCTTGCCACACTTTAGAAACTGTACGTCCCTCGTTCACCCACGTTTCATCCATATAATAAATTTTTGTTCCTTCACTTCGAAGTTGCCGAATCTTCTGTAAATATTTCCTTTGCCACATAACAATTTCATTACTGTTTATAAGTTCACTTTTGCGACTACGCCGCGCCCCGTAAAAGCCGAAAATTTAAGTCGCGTATGGTACGCCTCAGTACTCTGCTTGAAATATGGGGAAGGCTCTCATCATTGAATTTCCGACTTGAATTTTCTTAAAGGTTGGCAGCTCGTTTCGATAAAAAAACCTATGGATTAACCGACGAATGGCATATTTCGTGTCTTCATCTAAAACTATCTTATTTCTGCCTCTCGCCTCCTTATTGTTAGTCGCCGCTGCTAGAGGCACTGACTCTTCCTTATTCTGCTCCTTAAAACAGTCGATATACAGTCCTAACTGACACTTTAGTTAAACCACTACACAGTTCCACTCCATCAACTATAGATTGTCTCAGGTTACGTGCCATAATTCCCTCGTACACACAGCAAATCATTTCACGTTCCTGGGGCGTTCAATGCACACATTTGCGTTTCGGTGTTGAAAGTACATTTTCTTTATTACAGCTGGCTGAGGGCTCCATTTTAAACGCCGAATACCGGAAAGAATACCGAATGCTACGCCAATGCTTGAGCACGTGCTCTCGAAATATTTGCAAACATCGAAGCCACTCGGAGAAAGCGAAGTGGCTTTCGGCTCTTACCGCATTGTTTCCGAGGGTCCAGTGTGGTTCGCTCTTTCAATTTAGACGACACGTCGATCGGTACTCCATTTCTCGAAACGGAAGCTTCAGCTTGCTTTAAAGGCTTAATAACTGCATAGAATTTGTATGTACACTTCGAGTTTTAATATTATGTATGAGTCACTGCCAGTTAAGGTGGTATAGTATTATAGCTAATTCTCGCTGGACGACGGGACGGGGTAAGGAGGAAAACTTAGTGAACCTTTTCGTTATAATTTCTGCCCGGTGCTCTAATCTCTAATAATAAATTCTAATTATGTTGTTCTAGTTCCTCGGAGGCCACACCCTCAGCCCAACGCCCGTATCGATGCGAGTTTTGCCAATACACCACCGACAGACGCTACAACCTCAAACAGCACCTTCTGTCGCACAAGAGCCTGTCGGAGGTGACCAGCTACAAATGCGAGGAATGCGCGTTCGTGACCAAATACAAGAGCTATATCCGCAGCCACCGGCTGATGCACAAGAGCGCTGACGAGGTGACGATGATCAAATGTGACACCTGCGAGTACCAGACCAAGACCAAAGCCTACCTCCGGGAACACATCATCGTGAAACACGGCAACGCGACCCGCAAGTGCACCAAGTGCGACTTCGAAACCAAACACCAATCCAGCTTGCGCGCCCACATGATCACCCACAAGAGCGGCTCCGAGGTGATGATGCACCGCTGTCCCGAATGCAGCTTCGAGACCAAGTACAAGAGCAACATCAGCAAACACATGGTGAAGCACAAGGAAGCGTCGGAGGTGAACTTGTACTTATGCGACGTGTGCGCCTTCCGTACCAGGCGGAAGAACAGCTTCCGCCTGCATTCTCTGGTGCACAAGAGCGCCTCTGAGATAGAGCTGATCAAGTGTGAGCTCTGCAGTTACCAGACTAAGCGCAAGGACAACCTCCAGCAGCACATGAAGATCCACAAAAGCCTGGACGAGGTGGTGTCGTTCAAGTGCGAATTGTGCAGCTATCAGGCGAAGCGCAAGGAGAATCTGCAGTCGCACATGCTGATGCACAAGGACAATTCCGAAGTGACGATGTTCGAGTGCACGCTGTGCGCGTTCCAGACGAAATACAAGAGGAGTTTTCAGCGGCATATGAACCTACACGGGGTGGAGAGCGTGAGGATGCCCTGCTAGCGGGATCAGAGGAAGGCGCAGGGTTATTTCCCGCGACTGTTCATGGTGCTAATAGAGATGGATTAACTCAAAGAGACAAATCTCTTCTAGGCAGTGGCGGTCGGTGTAATTTTTGTCTGGGGGTGCAATCGATAAAACAATAAGAAACGAAAAATTAAAATAAACTTACCTATGTTCAAGCCTGAGATTATTTATATAGGAAATCCCTTCGTCTGTTTTCGACAAAAACGTCAATTACAAGATTATTAAAATCTGGAATCGCTACAATTAGCACTTTCTCCATACTTATCATGCAAAGTGAATTTAGTCTGTCTTGCGCTATTGTATCTCTAAAAATGTTTTTAATTCTTTTAAGCGTCGAAAAACAGCGTTCACTTTCAACTCTTGTCATGGGTACGGTACAAATTAATTTTAATAATAAAACAGTTTCACTAACACAGTCTGTCAGGTTTCGATCTATATTATTATTATTATTATGTTTTGTGGGTTTGGGCCTCATCCGCCACTGATCGAATGGGTAGTCCCTTGGCGATCCCCTCTTATCCGGGTCATTATCCAAAAATGCTATTCCATAAAAGGAGCAATTTGGGCACGTCCCTCGCCTTAAGCCTAGCCTCCTCTAGGATAACAGGGGTCCCTAATATAAGGCACCTCCTCTCCTCCAGTGCGGGACAGGTGTAAAGAAGATGAATCGAGGTTTCCTCGTCTTCTCTACAGTACCTGCATGCCGGGCTGTCAGTCAGCTTCAGCTTGTGCTTATATGCATTCAGGCTATATGGTGGCCCGTTATGATTCCTACCAGGGTTCTGGCTTTGTGCCTGTTCAATTTAATGAATCCTTGGGCCCATTTCTTAATCTCTGAGTATTGGATGAAGAGTTTGGTTATTCGACAACCCGTTACTCCTCTCCATCTTTCTCTGTGCTGGTTTCTTGCCCAGTCATTGATGCGGTCTCTGATCAGGTTCCGACTTATTCCCACTGCAGGTTCTGGTCCATAGAGATTTTCCCTGGTCCCTAGTCTGGCAAGGTCATCTGCAATTAGATTTCCCTTAATGCCATTATACCCAGGTATCCATAAGAGTTCCACCGGTCCCTTCCCTGCCAAGTGGTTCAATGCTTCATAGCAATTATAGACCAGCTTCGACTTTGTCGTTGCTGAATTCAGGGCTGTCAACGCTACATACTCTCTCCTGGGTCCCCAGAACACCGTATGTAATTGTAACTAGCTCGGCCTGGAGTGCGGTAGTGTATTTACCCAAGGGGAAGGTTTTACCTATCCCATCGCGTCGCCTATACACCCCCGCGCCCTCTCTGTTCTCATTCTTGGCTCCATCCGTGTACCAGATGTCTCCATTGAGCGGTAATCCAGCTCGACCCTCTATCCAGTCGGTCTTACTGGTGAGGGTGATTTTATATTTCTTGTCAAACAGGAAGTGGACACCCGTACTGTCAGAGGGCATCCACAGGAGCCCTTTTACAGCTAGCTCTCTTGAGAGTATTCAAGTCCCCTACCTTCCTGTTCATGTTTCCCACCCTGTGCATTGCCTTTGCAGCTTCCGCTTTTAGGGTGACATCAAGAGGTGGTATTCCCGTCAGTATCCCCATCGCCTCGATCGGTGTCGATCTTGAGGCTCCGGTTATACTTCTTAGAATCAATCCTCTTAGCTTGTTAATTCGGTTGACTTCCGACTTTAAACAGGCTCTCTCCCACCAGACTAGTACATCCATTTCATGGTCTCCGGTTTCAAGCCCCAGCTATTACCAATGGCCCTTCTCAGTTGCCAAAGTGTTGCTGTGATCTTGGAACATATGTGACTTAGATGTTTTTCCCTTGACCGTTTCCCGTCCAGGATTACTCCTAAGTATTTCACTTCGCTATTATAGCTTAATTCTTGACCACCAAGTTTCAGCGGACATGTTATGTTCCACTTATATTTCTTGGTGAACACCATCACCTCAGTCTTGGAGGGATTGACCGAGAGTCCCTTATTCCTGCACCAATTCCCAACCTTGTTTAATGCTCCCTGCATTATATCAAGAATCGGCCCCAGGAAAGGGCCCTTCGTTATTATTACTAAGTCGTCAGCATAGCCAATTACTTGTTAATCCTTTAATCTTTCAAGCAGCTCATCCCCTACCAGGCACCATAGAAGGGGCGACAATACCCCTCCTTGATGACAGCCCGAGTCGACCCGGCCCTTGATGGTTGTCCTGCCTTTGTTGGCAATAAGCTGTCTGTTTCCCAACATATGGCCTATCCATTCAGCGATTATTCTGGGGGTATAGCATCTACCTAGTGCTCCGCTAATCACCCCCTGGATGTAAAGTTGAAGGCTCCTTCAATATCAAGGAAGGTGCCGACAACGTATCCTCCGGAGTCCAGCTCGATCTATAAATAATTGCAAAACTCCTAAGCAACTTGCTGGTTCACGAAAAATTTTCCTGCTGTATATAACCGTTAATTCACTTTTCAATTTAACTTTGTCAAAAATCCATAAGTTTTTGTTGCATTGTCAAAATCTTGAATGGAGAATTCTTTCTCAGTTACTAAATTTATTGGGGAAAAATAGTTTCGGCGCTAACAGGTGTTCTCTAAACTCAAATCTGTATTGAGTTTGGTTAATTAATATCGCACACGCTACCTTTGTTTGTGCAGAAAATGATATGTCATTATGGGATCGCCTTTTGCAGGCGAATATGGGGAATTAGTTGTACGGATTTTTATATGCAATTGCGTCTTCAAAATTATTCAAATAACTGCTCATCTTGACAGCATCCAATGATCGAGACTGAAATGACTCTCTAAATAGGATTTCACAATGATGCATAACCTTGGCGAAATACGAGAGCCAGTATTTAAAGCAATCAAATCGTTATTTAAATAAAAAATAACCCAATAACATTCGAGCCTGATTTTTTGTATTGTAAGTTCAGCATTTTCAGAAACGGTTCCTACAGTCCGCTTGTATATTGCGTGCAGTGCACGCAAATCTCATAAGATAACAGGAGATATCTCCTGTTTCACGCGCCCGAGTCCTCTCTTTTTAACACATGGTTAAACGGTCCCCTGATGTGTGCAATACAGAAATTGAACTCCCCATACATATATTCCGAGTTGCAGATTTAATATCCCGTAGATAAATCTGACAAATTCTAGAGGTGGCGAATCTCGCGTCATCTAACAAGCTGAAGCGAGGCTGTTAGATATCGGAACATTTTATGTGTAATGTATAGTAAACATCTAATAGGTATTTTTAGGAATTTTTAAGGGAGCTCACTGCACAAATGCACGTACAGTAAAACCGCCACTGCTTCCAGGGGATGGTGATTTCAAAGCCTATTTGGTATGAAGTCTGTGAAATCTATTCAGCCATAGGTTTTCGTCGTTCATAGAAAGTGTAATCATCTTTCAGTGCCTTACAATATCCTGGTGATAATTTAGAAGTAAAATTTAAAACGTTACAGACGGCATACGACTGTTTGGAATATGAGATATTGTGTAATAATACGTTGTCTGATTTAAAAAAGAACGACTTTAAATTTGAGTTCGTTTTAGATAACGTTTGTTGCACTTTGTAATATATTCTCGCATAATTTTATTGTATATGTCGATATAAGAATGTAAAAAAACATTGTGGTTTTATGAAACCACGATGCAAGTGAAACTTTTATCGGATTGTTGGCATTTAACTGAAAATTTTCGGAAAATTATTCGATTTAGGGTATTAAAATCGCGTTTTCAATTTTAAATTAGATTTTTGCATTAACCGTTTTTTTATGTGTACATTTATACAATAATCGTCGTCTACATTTCGAGGCAGAATTTGGACCATTTTATTAACATCAACGAGCACATTGATAACTTGTCCAGTGATTCCATATTGTCCCTCGACATATCGCAACCGTCGAATTTGCATAAAGGGTAATCTTGGTGATATTAATCGCTCTGAAACTAAATCCAATTCAGGGAGATTCGGCTTAGGCGGATACTTAAACCCGTTGTACACTGCCAAATTCGGTATTTTTCCAGCAACTAACGAGACTCTACAGGTCGCGCACACGAGAATATTTTGCAACGAGACAGTTGGGCATATTTGTCGCAAAATTGCACTGCACGATAAAGGCGGACTTTTCAAATCATTTTCGATCCATAGTCTATCACAAACAGTGCACGCAAAACCAAATAGATTATTCTCAAATAAGTTTTCGAATAGATTATGAGCTCCATTATGTCTGATATACAACGTATAGATCGATGACGGATCTTCTTCTGCTCGTGTTCTTGCATTGAGTCTTGCTCGGTACCGACGACAGTATACGCCCGCAGTATGCTGGAATTTGCGTCGTTTGCGTCGTCAGTTGTATTTTCAGGAGCCTCTGCGACAAGGATTCACCGTTGGAAAAATCTTGAGTGTGATTTGACGAGTTTTGGAATTCCTCTGCATCAACAACTAATCCTCGACTTGTGCTTGTATCTCGATTCGTACTCGTATCACTGTCGCTCGTGCCTTGATTAGAACTGGCGCCCGATTTTAGCCGCTTGCATTTTTGACGATACCTGCGGCATCTTTCCGCATTTAGTTGCTTTTGATGCAGAATTTTTTTTGCATCAATATTTTCGGATACAAGCTCGCCACTTTGAAGGATAGACGTATTATATCCAGGACTCGACGCTGGACCCCTACTAGTACTCGGCATGGCATCTGTTATCAGTCTACTAATTTTTTCCGGCGGCTCAGAGTTTAGTTCGGCTTGTGAAAATGACTGGAGGCCTAAATAAAATTAAATATATTGAATGGACTGGATATAAATTAAAATACTTCATCAAATATTCATATGAAATGAGTAAAAATAAATTCAAGCACTCAAAACTAAAATTAATACATAAACAACGATGTGCACCAGCAGAAAGTTCTGATAATTCTTATAAATTCACTATAAAAATTAAATTAACTCACCAAGAGCCTTTTTTCTTTCCCTACAAGCACGAACTCTCGACATTTTGTCTCTTACGGCGTAAAATTAATTCATCGTCGGATATTTTCGCACTATTCCTGGTTCTTCCCTCGTTAACTGGTATATTTTACTCACTAGCTGTATCGTTATCCATTACGATCAAATGAACAACAATATTTACATCAATATACTGATCAAAACACACAAATACCGCGGAGCACTTGCACGAATGAGTGAGAATATAAATGCTACACGGTCAGCTGATGCGAGCCATGGGCGTCGCCATATTGGCCTTGGCTGCTCTGCCGAGCGCCTTTCACTTTACCCCTACTCCGCGGCCGACTGTAATGCGACATGCGATAGATGGACGAAAAAATTTGAGGCGATGGAAAAAAGTTTCACTTTAAAAATGTTCCTTATTAGATTTAATTTAACATTATTAACCTCCCGTCGGGCGCAGTATGAATTCAAACACTTGAGCGCAATGCATCTGAGAGATCCAATAAAGAAATCTTACACAATTTAGATTCTAACGACGCGGAGACTTAATTAAACGCTTATTTTAATTAATGCGATACAATAATAAATATTTCACAGTAGTTTTTAATCGCAATAATTAGATTCACATAAAGGAACTTATTTAATGTCGTAAAACAATGAATTGGGAAAATTTTTGTAGGAGAACCAGCTATTGACAAGTATTTTTCTGTTTTAAGGACAAAACACGAACATAAATTAGTATTCAACAACATTTTGAATACCTTTGAACAAAGCACATATTTTTTCATGTAAAAGTCAGAAAATTATATATATAAAAAAATATTGGACGTGAATTACAAAGAAAAGTTATAAATAACTGCCTATTTTAAGTGTAAAGAATTATAAATCCTCTTTATCATTTTAGCATGTTCCATACAAAAATAAATATCACATTGCTACTAACGATATTTAGTATAAACCAATAATTTAATACCCAAATGTGTTGATTTTGAATGATAATACCATAAAAAGCCACAGTAAGTAAGTGTATAGCTCCCAAAAAATATTATCAATTTAAATAATAAAAGAAATCTAACAAAATATAAAAGTGGAAATAATGACGTTATCAGGCGCAATGCATCTGACAGATTCGAGGAGTCCATACAGGGCCAGGGAACGCACTAAAAAAAAATCGACACTATATCGAGAAGAGTGGTTGGAGCTAGGAAACTATGTAGAAGTTCGAGTTAATTTTCGTAATACATACGAAAGAGCAAAGAAAAAAGCGACTGCCGGATCTCATAGATTGGCTGCGCTGGATGGAGGATTAGAATGTATTGAACAGGAAAGCTGGCAGGAAAGAATTTTTTTAATGTTTTTTTTTTAATGTGTTGAAGATATTACTATAAATGTAATACATGTCTATTGAAAATAAAGATTAACGTTACTCTAAATAATACATAATTTTACTGTGAAACTGGCTTTTTCTTCTTACACCTTTTTTTAAAGTTAATGACAGTACCCCGACATCTCTTAACTACCACAGTCGATTCTTCCTCCAACAACAACTTAAGGAATAATGAACTACAAACGCCGAAAAAATGAAACTCGGAATAAACTACGACAGTAAGTTTTGCTGTTTCATTTTAAATTTATAATTTATTTCTCTTTTATCCATATATGTATCTCTGTCCACTGCTCTGTCCAGTAACCGCGTTTTTATGTTTTTAACACCAGTGTCTAACAATATCCGATTTGCAGGTATACGTTATGTATATATCACAATGGGAACACCGTAACTCGCCACCATCATTTAACACCAATCCCGGAAATACCGTCATCCAACACTGTATTGTGGCAAGGGATGGTTTTGGTCAAGACATTTTAAATTATCAAATTGTCATGCACTGTAACTATTTGTATGTAATACCGTACGCAGATCAAAATACTACGACAGTCCCGAGTTGTGTACAAACACACACCACTCTCAAACATCATAGTAACTGATCGGACGGCATGACGTCATCGGTCATTCCCGCAGAGGTTTCTTTTGCCCCGCCCTCGCATACCGTTTCTATCAGCACCTCCGACAATACTTTCAATATTTGTAGTGAAACGGATAGAGAAGCAGGTAGCAGGCGACCAATGAATACATTTTATTTAATATAAAATTGTTGGTTGATGTTCTACTAATTTATGTAAGCAGTTAATTTACATTACAAAAAATGAGCCAGAATGAGGATAAGCTACTGACATGAAATATTTTATTGTATAATTTATTATAAAACTGTGATATTTATTTACGGTGTTTGTATTTCTAATAAGTATTTTAGAACACGTATATGTCCGACTCAGAAATGTCCGCAATTTCCCAAATAGTAACTTCTTAAGTATAGGCGAAGTCACTGAGTGGGCGACATATAGCGTTGTATAATATAATCGCTATAGAGGTGAACACCAAGTAGTTTGTTTAGTCATTTAAGTATAAAGGATTTTCTATATTTAAATTTAAATATTTATAAACTATTTTATTCATAGCAATATTCAGAATTCACAACTACATTTCAAATATAAACCTCCGATGCTTCTCAGGAACTAAATTATTCGAAACATCAAAGGAAAATAACACGCTATGCTTCTTTCGCGCTCTAGTTAACTATTATAATCATAGCATTGTTCAGAATTGTCTAGTCAATTTGAAACGAATGGGGGAAAGCCATATTGCTACAGTTACATTATTAAATATAAACCTCCGATGTTTCTCAGGAACTATTATTATACGAAATATTAAAAAGAAAATAACACATTACGTCTCTTTCACGTTCTGGTTTACTATTTTGTTCATAGCATTGTTTCACAATTGTCTAGCCAATTCGAAACACATGGGGGAAAGCCATGTTGTCACAATTACATTATCAAATATAAACCTCCGATGCTTCTCAGGAATTAAATTATTCGAAACATCAAAGGAAAATAACACATTATGCTTCTTTCGCGCTCTAGTTAACTATTGTAATCATAGCATTGTTCAGAATTGTCAAGCCAATTCGAAATTAATAGGAGAAAGCCAGGTTGCCGCAATTACATTACCAAATATAAATCTCCGTTGCTTCTCAAGGACTAAATTAGTCGAAATATCAAAAGAGAGAGAACACATTACGCTTTTTTCACGTTGTAATTAATTATTTTATTCATAAATACATTTTACTTAGGTGAAGAACAAATGAAAAACTGTTGAATGTGCTCAAAAAATATATATTTAAGAAGTTTGTAATTACTAAGAAATTTTACAATTGTTTAAGAAATAATAGTTGAAGTAGTATCAACTATATCTACAAAAAAAGTTGAAAAATTGTATAACCATATTTTAAATCCTGGTGTTCAAAGATTGACCTTCAATTCATCAACTTTACATTTTTTATATACGAGGTGTGTTCAAAAAGTAATGGGAATTTTGTAATTTCGCAGGTTGTATTAGTTCGACTCGCGCGATTTTTTTATTTTTGTGTTGGTAAGCATGTCTGAATAGTATCTGTATCTGTACATTGTTAGCCATATCGAATGTTTAGTCTGTTCTCAGCTGTTAAAGAAGTTACATGCGTTTTGATACGATCGGCGATTATTTATTTCTTTAAAAAATGGATCAGAGAATTTGCATTACATTTTGCTTTAAGAATGGAATAAAGCGCAGCAATGTTTTAGAAACATTAAATATTGCTTTTGGTTAGTCCGCTATGAATAAAATGGGGGTTTACGAGTGTCTAAGTGTCTCTAATAAAGCCGTGAAGACAACGAGCGTCCAGGACGCCCCAGCACATCAACAACCGATGAAAACGTGGAAAAAGCGAAGAAAACGATTATGAAAGATCGCCGAATCCCAATCAGAGAAGTCTCTGATGATGTAGGCATATCAATTGCCTTATGCCATGAAATTTTTTCGGATGTTTAGGGTATGAAACGTGTGGCAGCAAAATTTGTTCCAAAATTGTTGAATTTCGAACAAAAACAGCGGCGAATGGAAGTTGCTCAGGAGTCGCTAAATGAAGTCAACAACGACGCAGAACTACTGAAACGTGTCATAACAGGTAATGAAACATGGGATTGCGGATATGCCGTCGAAACTAAGGCCCAATCGTCCCACTAAAGGCATTCTGGATCGCCAAGACCGAAAAAATCTCGACAAATGCGGTCAAACGTGAAGGTTATGCTCACCGATTTTACCGCCATAGCGCACCATGAGTTCTTGCTACAAGGTTAAACAAGCAATAAGGAGTACTACCTACAAGTTCAATGCTGTTTGCGTGAAGCAATTCGAAACAAAACCCCAGGATTTGTGGCGAAACAATTTATGGCTTTTACACCATGATGCATGTTTGCTCGTGAATTTTTGGCCAACAACAACACTGTAATGATGCCCCGGCCTCCGTATTCGCCAGATGTGGCTCCGAGTGACTTCCCTATTCCCAAAAATAAAGAGAATCTTAAAGAGCCGTCGTTTTGCAAGCACAGATGAAATTAAAAGCGCATCGCCGAGGGAGCTAAACGCCATCTCAAAGATCAAGTTCCAGAAGTGATTCGGTGATTGGAAGAAGCGCTGGCATAAGTGGATATCTAATGAGGATTATTTTGAAGGGGACAACGTTGATGTAGACGGTAGATGTAAAGTTCTTTCCAAAAAACGAAAATTCCCTTTATTTTTTGAACACACCTCATATTTTTAAATTGAATGGCCCAAGCCTTATCTTTATACATACCATATTTACAAATATTATAAATCAGTGTATAATAAACACAAAGGAATGTGACAATAAAAACGAAAGGAAACTTAAACTAACAAATGTTCAGTAAAAATACTGTAATATTCTTTAAGATTTACTTTATTTTTTCAAAAATAACTCACATATACAATATATATTTCCTATTAACAAAATTCATTTCTCTATTGCACCATAATCCTTTAATTGTTTCCTAAACGAAAGATTTTCTACGCATAAAGTAAAGTAAACTTCAAATAGTAACTGGGAAATGTGAATTTCCAACCACTAGTGTTTTACAATAACCTTACGACATTCCCATTTTGCACAAGATATACACTAAATGACAGCGTTAAAACGTTTATCATTTTTCTTTCACTTTAATTGGAATTCTAACGTGCTTCTCATCAACCAATTTCACTACACCGTCTTCTCATGTGTTTTCATATGCTTCTGAATACTATTCTTATACTTTGTCTCGAACAGGCACAACATACACTTGAACGTTGGCACCTCCGAATTGCTCTTATGTATCAGGGAATGCTTGTGGAAGCTATTCTTGTGCTTCGTCTCGAACACGCACGACTCACAAACGTACATTTGCACTTCGGCTCTGCTCTTATGCGTCACCATGTGCCTGTGAAGGCTGTTTATGTATTTGGTCTCAAAGCTGCACACCGCACACTTACGCATCGTCACCTCCGAGGCGCTTTTGTGGATCACAATGTGCTTGGAGAGGTCAGATTTGATCTTTGTTTGGTAATCACACTGAGGACAATTCGTCATGATGAGTTCGTCTGCACTTTTGTGAATCAGAACGTGCTTGCGCAGGCAGTTCTTGTGTTTGGTCTCGAAGCTGCACTCCGAGCAGCGGTGCATGGTCAGTTCCGAGCCGTTCTTGTGGGTCACTATGTGTCTGCGTAGTGCTGACATGGACTTCGTTTGATACTCGCAAAGCTGACACTTATTCATGGTTACTTCGTCGGCGTTTTTATGGACCAGCATGTGCTTGCGTAGGTTGCTCTTGTATTTTGTCTCAAAAGCACATATTTTACAAGCGTAGGCGGTCACTTCCGATATGCTTTTGTGGTAGAGCATGTGCTGTTTTAGATAATTACGTCTCTTGCAACGGTAGTCACATATTAACATACATACAAATTATACACATATTAACAACACATATTAACTCACTTGTGAGTTAATGATGCGTTCTCTTGGAGATTGAAAATAAGAAAAAATTGAGTAAAAGGTTTTGTTGAATTTTAGCAACTATGAAAAAATATGGGAAAAAATGTTTATTATTATATTAAAACTTACTATCCTTGTTTTATTTCAATGTCATGTTCATCCTCATTCTTACTAATAGCACCTGGCATCTCAGAGTTTACAAATTCATCGCAATATTCTTGTTTGATTTCTGGTTTGACGGGTACAAATTCAAAGTCTTTAATAGTCTTATTAGTGGCAGTAGAACTTTCGAGTTCGGATTTTATAGGGGGCATTGTAGAAAAGTCTGATTCTTTGCAATCTATTCCTATGTTTCCTTTCATGTTTCTATGATATTAATATCTGTTATATGAAATTTCGTGTTAAACTTGGCCTTTTAAATTTATTATATAGTGAAAATTATAAAATATAATAAATTTCAGCTAATCTTCTTCTAATTTTCGTATATTACTCCTCATCTAACTTCGCTCATTCCAATAAGGATTTGTTCGTTATATTTTAAAATTAGAGAATACTGCCTTGCAAAAATTATTAACCATTGCGTTTTCCATTGAGACATGATCGGATTACGAACACTTTCATTACGATTTTTGTGTTGCGCAAAGAAGTCTGCTTCATTGCAATCTAATTTGCTTCCATGTTTCCATCACATCGATATGTCATGAAATGTTTTGTTAAACCCTTAAGTCTATCACGTGGCGTAAACTACAGAATATAATATAAATTTCTTTTATTTTTCTTCTAGTTTTCCATATTACTCATCTAACTTCTCCCATTCCAATAACGATCTGTTATTACAAATTAAAGTTACAGAGGCCATATCGGATGTTTAGTCTGTTGTCAGCTGTCAAAAAGGTTATATGTGTTTTGGTACGATCGGCGATTATTTATTTCTTTAAGAAAATGGAACAAGAATGGCATTTTTTGCTATAAGAATGAATAAGAAGTTTAAATTATCCTAACCTTAAAACTAAAAGCCGAGGTTATCATACTATCTTCTAATGCACTGTTCTCATATATATTCCTTCGAACTGCTGAACTGCATACGAATATATGTCAAATAATCAAAAAACCGTATTTAATTTGAATACAATTCTTACATTCGATTTCAGGTTCAAAAAACGTAGCCCTTCCGTGATCTAGAACATTGATTCGTGATGAGAAGAAGAAGATAACCTTTTTAAAATACGTTTGATGTAACTTCGGTTTACAAATTTACGATTAGCTATTTTAATAACGTAACAATCATGAAAGTGGAAGAAAAACAGATTTGCAGACTGTGTTTTGACGTAGTAGATTATGAATTTGACGAAATAAATGAAATTATGGGTGACATGCTGGAAGTGCTCTTACTAGAAATTGTAAGATTTGTTCTTGTTGCAAATGCAAAAAAACTTTTCTAATAGACCCTCGTCGAACCCAATTAATATTATCTTTTTAATACGTTCA
The DNA here is from genome assembly GCA_037954035.1 of Rosalia funebris. Taxonomy (NCBI): domain Eukaryota; kingdom Metazoa; phylum Arthropoda; class Insecta; order Coleoptera; family Cerambycidae; genus Rosalia; species Rosalia funebris. The sequence goes on along the minus strand of JAZFAV010000019.1, from coordinate 4,803,189 downwards.
ATGCGACTTGTTCACCAGGTGAACAAAGCCTTTACCGTATGGTAGCGGCTCGTTCACCAGATGAATACGACCCGCTGTGCCATTCCCGCCTTTGTCGTTTTACTGGTGATGGGAGCATTGCCCAGGCAGCGGGATCAGACGCTTAACCCTATAATCGAAATAAATAATTTTGTTTTATACGTTGTAATACAATTAAAAAAATACCAATGTCAATTTTTTCCAAAAAATTACTTCCACTATCGATGGAATCCCATATTTTGGCCCCGCAGTCAACATGTTAAAATAATAATGTATATAAAAATTGTTTATGTTGTAAACATATTTTGTATATAATAAAATAGATAATATTTAATAAAATAGATGCTGATTTTATCTACACATCTGTGCTAATATTGCATCTATAAAAATGACATTTCATATTTCAGAACTGGAACATAACCGAAAATCCTAGGATATGCGGGACCTGTACATCCATTATCAAAAAATCATTTTATTTTAAATCGGTCTGTATCCACACCGAGAAACTTGTAACTTCCTTTGCTGTTAACAAAGACGCTACATTTCAGTTGAACGATATAGTCCAAAATGAGAGAGGTACAGAAATGGCAACTAAAGAAAATTTTAGGTGTAGATTCTGTATGAATCCCATGAAATATAATAATTTCGCCTCCATTGAAACTTTAATGGAGGAAGCATTGTACAAGAAGATGTTACCATTATTTATGATAGAAATAGTAAGCCAATTTCTACTAAACGCTTCTAATTCATCAAAACACATTTATTTTTTAGGATTTTAGCATAGTTAAGAATCCCATAGTTTGCACTTCTTGTAAGAACAATTTAGCACGTTACTTTGTCTTTATAAGAAACCTATTAGATATAGAAAATAAATTGTATATGTACTGTCAAAAAATAGGTACTAACAGTTCACTTGGAATTAAGCCAGATGATATATTACAGTTTCTGAGGCATGGTAACTTGAAAGAGTCGGATAAATATACATGGATACGTTTCAAAAAACGGAAATTAATCACATCTGAGGAAAGGGAAAAGGCAAGCCCTTCAGAATTAATGAAAACTGAAGAAATACTGGACATAAAAGATGAAGCAGTGTTGCCAAATGACAATTTTTGCGACGGTTTATCTGAAATAGCATTGGATAAAGACGAATTATGCCATAAGAAAGAAAGTAAACTTGTGCAATCTAGTATATGTCCAGAAGTGAATATATATAGTTTCAAAGTAGCAAAACAAAGTCAGTATCACGATACAAACACAATAGATACAGTAAAACACAAATGTACACTATGTAATTATAGGGCAAAATACAAATATTCGATAAAACAGCACATGTTAATACACAAGAATATTTCAGAAGTAGACACGCATAACTGTTCACATTGCCCCTATAAGACCAAATTAAAATCCAACCTCAAAAGGCATACGTTAATCCATAAAGATGCCTCTGAAGTAAAAATGTATAACTGCAAATTCTGTATTTATAGGACAAAATACAAGTGCACCTTAGACCAACACGTGCTAACCCACAAGGATGCTTCCGAAGTAGACACTTTTAAATGCCCCCACTGTCCCTACATGAACAAATTGAAGGCACACCTTAAAAGACACTTATTGATCCACAAGGACGCATCGGAAGTGGAAATGTTCAAGTGTGAATCGTGTCCTTACGCGACAATTTACAAGAATTACTTACAGCAACATGCCTTGACCCACAAAGACGCTTCTAAAGTAGACACGTACAAATGCTCGCACTGCCCCTATGAAACCAAGTGGAAGCACCACCTCAAAAGCCATACGATAGTCCACAAGGACGCCTCAGAAGTAAAAATGTATAACTGCGAACTGTGTACTTATATGACGAAATACAAACGTACCTTAGAACTGCACGCGCTCACCCACAAGAAGGCGTCCGAAGTAAAGATGTATAAATGTTCACACTGCCCGTACGAGACCAAGTGGAAGGGCCGTCTTAAAAACCATATGATAGTCCACAGGAATGAATCAGAAGTGGAAATGTACAAATGCAAACTGTGTACTTATACAACAAAATACAAACGTACGTTAGAACTGCATGCGTTGACGCACAAGGGCGCTTCCGAGTTAAAAATGTATAAATGTACGTTCTGTACACACGAGACCAAATGGAAGAATCTTCTTAAGAGGCATATTCTGACTCACAAGGATCCCTCAGAGTTGCAAATGCACAAGTGTTCTATGTGCGACTTCGAATCAAAGTACAAATCAAGTTTGAAAAAGCATGTGTTTAACCATGCCCATAACGCTTGAAAGTAAGAAGAAATAAGAGCACAGCTTAGGAGTATGGCATAGTATCGGAAAGGGACAGTGAAATTAGAAATGTGGGGCTCGAATGAATTTGTTTTGCCACGAAGACAGTCTTAAATGTATAGGGTGTCTCAGTTGGAACTATAAGATTTGAATCGCGCGCCGTTTGTGCTCTGTTAAAGATTATTTAAAGGCGTTAGTATTTAAGGACTGTCGTCTGCATACCAGGCGACGTCAACGTGCCGCGATTAACAGTTCAACAACGAATAGTTTGTGTACAACTGTTTTATGAAAGTGAGCAACCATTTACAATTGCATTAAGAAAAATTCGCACTAAATTAGGACAAGATGATTGCCTACAGAGAACAGTTCGTAACTTAATCAAGAAATTTGAGGAGACGGGTCCTCTTATTGACCAGTCTGTTAACTTCAGTGAGTTGAGGAGGAGTGCACTCAATCCCGATGAAAGATGAGGCGATATACCTGATGTTAAAGGGAGCGGGCCAACAATGGCAAAACTCGAGTGACCAAAATCTATGTAATGTGTAAAGTTAAGCACGTCGCTTATAATAAATTTTTTGAGCAACTACCTAAATGAAGAGGTCCAAGGTGAGATCTTTCCTCAGATCTTGATTTCACAGATGACATTTCTAAAGAAGTATCTCTAATTGTTGACGAAAATAAGTTTTACAAGATACCTTTTTTAGCGCCTCTGCAAATAAAATTATAAATATTTAAATGGTAATAAATGGAATAGATTTAATAGCATCTCGGAACTTTTTGAGGGGTTACAAATCTGAATGGTTCCTCAGGAAAACTGAAACAGTTTTTTTCGTATTAATGGTGAGGTATATCGTAAAAAGTAAATAAATAATGTTACAATGTCTTTCCAAAAGATGCAATATCATTAATAGTCATTAATCAGTCACAAAATAATGTATACATATCTATGTATACATTATTTTGTGTCATACCACTACATCATACATACCAGGTAATTCTAAAGTGGACAACGAAAACCGAATTAAACGGCCATTTACATTTTTGAAAATGACATCAAAATATTGTTCACAAACAACATAACTTTTTAAAAAGTTAGCGTCATCTGAAGCAAATCATTTTTGATTTCCTATTCGAACTAGCTAAATGTCTCCTATACGTTCTTCTGTACGTATACAATGTCTGAATTTTAAAAAGTACATGACCAGATTATATAATCGAAAATTAAAGACACGTGCAATTAAATTAAAATATAACTGACCGGCGAGATGTTTTATTTCCACAAAACGGCACAAAACACAATCTCATGATAATATCAATAAACAGATGAATTACAAAATAACTACAAAAAAGCAGAAAACAAACGTAAACATAGACGGTAAGTAAGATAAACTAACGTTAACTAGAACATCGTCATTATACCATGTACAATTTCGTCTCGTAACCATGGCAACGACAGTGAAAACCTGTCAGGTTCCAACGAGTGGCGAGCGGTAAGGGGATTAGCCCTATGTTCACCATGTATAAGGAATTAGTGTTCCAACTTACAAACGAAAAATTTTTACCGACAAATTTCGAAATTAGCATATGATTGTATCCCTTTCAACGTATATTCTTTCATAAAAACTCGTAAATAACCATGTTTCATGTAAAAACACAAGCGTTTATCCAAATTGACAAATTTGTTATATGCGAGTACAACACGCGGCAACGTTGCTGTAAAACTCGCGGATGTAGTGTGTCTTAGTTGGCAGTATGTCACCATAAAAATTTATCGTAACCTCAAAATGTCACCGCCTTTATGTTGTAAAGGGCGCTTCGTTTCCCAAGTCAGTGAAATAAAATCCGCATGGTGTCTGAAACCGAGAAAGGTAATGCGGGGCGAAAAGCGATAGTCGAATCAGTAGAGAAACCAAAACCGTCGAATGTTTGTGTTGGCGAGGTCAGTGGATATCGCATTGTTTCCTAAAGGCTCGGCCACACGGAACACGATCTACCGCCGCGGGCAGCGATCGTCGCATCGGTCAGCGATATGGCACTGTCACATACAGTGCGATATCTTTGCGAGCGATCCAGTATTGTGTTTGCTTTCGGGCGAGCGGTTTCACACAGCCTTGTTGATTTTTCTTCTTAATAGATTTTGGGACAAAATGAGTAGTTCTGTTGAGGAGCAACTCCTTTTTCTATTAGCATTACGAAATAATAGAAAGAAAAGACGATATTGGGTGCATGATATCAATGCGAGGAGAGAACGATTTGGGGAATACCATCGATTACGTATTGAACTGAAATCATATGAAGATCGCTTTTTTAAATATTTTCGTATGTCGATATATTTGATCCATACTACAAGTTTTTTTTATATATAGAGAGTTATGGACGTCATAGCGACACCGCAATTTTTGAACATTCTACTTTCTACCTAGAGTACATTGATGAAAAAGTTATTCTACCTTCGAAGCCTCTTCCGGGTACGAACACCCCTCTTCCTCATGTTCTGGTAGGTGATGAAGGCTTTTCACTTCAACCATTTTTAATGAGACCATACCCCAAAGCAGGAATAATCAATAATGTAAGAAAGAAACAATTCGATGCACAGCTTAGCCGAGCACGACGTGCAGTTGAAAACGCGTTTGGCATATTGGCTATGAAATGGCGTGTGTTCTTGAGAGCTATAGATACTGATGTTGAAAGCGCAGAATATATTGTAAAAGCAGCTTGCTGTTTGCACAATTACATTATATCGAATAAGAATACGTATTTTTGAAAACGTATGTATGGAGCACGGCACTATACGGTTGCGAAACCTGGACGGAAGGGGAAGCAAGTAGAAAGAAATTAGAAGCTTTTGAGATGTGGTGTTACCGAAGAATGATGAAAATACCGTGGACTGATAGGGTTAGAAACGAAGAAGTATCAGAGACAGTCGGCGAGAAAAGAGGTATGTGGAAGAACATAAAGAAGGGGATAGAATGGTAGGCCACTTGCTGAGACATGGGGGAATAGTCCGCGATATTTTGGAGGCAGAAATAGGAGTGAAGAAAGGCAGAGGTAGGCCTAGATTAGACTACTGCTCGCAAATAGTAAGGGATGTAGGTTGTAGCACAATTAGCGAAATGCGTAGGTTAGCACAAGATAGGAGAAGCTGGAAGTTAGCGTCCAACCAGTCTTAGGACTGATGACCTCATGATGATGATGAATAAGAATAATAAGGAATAAACATCTACTGAAACTGGAGAAGACTCTTGGCCTGAACGTGTATTCATGTCAACTAGGTTAATCAATCCAAGGTCGACTATTGCTTGCAAAGCAAGTTCGTAAACAGTTTGCCGATTGCTTTGCCAGAAAATGAAGCATGTAACAGGAAATTAAATTTTGTTGCTCCTACTTTTAATAAAAGTCAAGTATTCCAAGTGTGTGTCAAGTGCTATAGCAATTTTAAGGATCCCTGTTATAATAATTATTTTTACTTAATTATCTGCAATATAAAAACGCGAGACAAAACTGATTGGAACTGACCGCTCAACTGCGCGATATTTTGTAATTACGGACAACTGTATCGCTGCACGCTACGATCTAGATTGGCCCGCTGCGACAGACCGCATTCTGTGTGACATGGATGATATAATATTGCATCATACAACTAGATCGCCTGACTGATGCGGGCAGAGAACGCTGCCCGCGACGGTACACGGGCTCTGTGTGGCCGAGGCTTAAGTCATTTAGGGCAAACGATGAGATGCTCCTCATCTGAGGTGTATTTATCCTTCGAATATATAGTAAATGAAGCGAAATTTGGGCTTGCTTCGGAACTGACTATAAAATGTCACAATTTCTTATTGCCGAACGAAGTTTCGACCGCCAACCAGTACAAGAATGCCAAGGAATACAATTATTTGAATAGCCCGTGCTTCGCGGCGTTGCCGTTATGCGGCCAAATCCGCCGACGACGCTAAACACATCGGTCTTTAATTTGTAATATAAAATAAACCAGATGGCCAATTTTCATGTCGTTGCGTCATTGAAAGCTACAAAGTACGATGCATCACTGTAAAAACCGGTATTTTTCTATTGTTCCGAAGGTACTTTTCCCATCATTCGAAAATGTCTCGTCATAAGAATCAACGGATTTTACCTCTTTTACATAATTTTTCTTCTCTTCATCCAAATGGTAAAAAATTCTCAAAAAATTCATAAAGCTCTATTTTAAGCTGAAGAACCTGTTAGCAAATTTTCATAGCGTTTCACAATTATTGAAAATCCCGTTGGAACCTCCGTTAAGAAGTACTTCAACGAAAAATATACACAATGACATTAGGAAAAGTGTTCTTTCTACTAATTATTATAATCGAGAATATGTTGTTTCACTGCAGTTTTAAAAGAAGCAAAAGACAAATCTTTGAGGTTGCCTCGCAATTTAATGGTATAAGGGAAATACATACATTATGACTACAAGATCTACGAACACTTTTAAGTTACAACGTATTAGTGATATTAGTATTCTAAATCTAAGATTAGATAGAATAATGCGCGTCAGAGCGGAATTTGTCTTAATAGGGTTCGGACATTAAGGTCCAAAGCCATCTGGTGGCGCTTTAGTGAATCTTCGTAGACACGAGTTTTAACATTTACATTGTTTTTTTTTATTTTTTATTTGCCTGTAACAGCCACTGATCGCATGGGTAGTCCCTTGGCGATCCCCTCTTATCCGGGTCATTATCCAAAAATGCTATCCCATCAAAGGAGCAATTTAGGCACGTCCCCCGCCTTAAGCCCCGCCTCCTCTAGGATAACAGGGGTCCCTAATATAAGATATCTCTTCTCCTCCAGTGCGGGGCAGGTGTAAAGAAGATAAATCGAGGTTTCCTCGTCTTCTTTACAGTATCTGCAGGCCGGGCTGTCAGTCAGCCTCAGCTTGTGCTTATATGCATTCAGGCTACTATGGTGGCCCGTTATGATTCCCACCAGGGTTCTGGCTTTGTGCCTGTTCAACTTAATGAATTCTTGGGACCATTTCTCAATCTCTGAGTATTGGATGAAGAGTTTGGTTATTCGACAACCCGTTACTCCTCAAATAAAAAACCACTGTAAATGTTAAACTCGTGTCTACGAAGATTCACTAAAGCGCCACCAGATGGCTTTGGACCTTAATGTCCGAAGCCTATAGCTTCCCGCCGGGCGCAGTATGAAATCAAACACATTCGGGCGCAATGTATCTATAATCTGGTTTCAAAATTGTAGGCAGTAAGTAATTCGCAATATGTGGACCAGACAGGGCGAGTGCAGGGAGTGATCATTACAATTTACGCGTAAAACAGACACGAGAATTGTTGAATCGGATTACCAGCTCATAAAAATAGTGTTCTATACCTTACTGCCCACTATTTTGAAATCGGAGTATAACAGATCCAATAATCAAATCTTACACAATTTAGATTTTAATGAGGTGCAGACTTAATTAAACACTTATTTTAATTAATACAATATAATATTTCACACAAGTTTTTAATCGCAATAATTAAATTTACACAAAGAAGCTCATTTAATGTTGTAAAACAATAAATTTTTATAGAAGAACCAGCTATTGATAAGTTCTCTTTTCTGTTTGAAGGACAAAACACAAACGTAAATTAGTATTTCAAGAAATAAAACCCGCCACGGGTAGGATTCGACATCTGTCCCGGATGGAAACCGAACGACAGACAGCTGTTTCAAACTTATTAGTTCTCATCAGTGTCCTAGACGGTACGCCAATCCAGAACAAAAGCCGAATGAAATCTGCGGGGTATACATCTAAATCGCTACGATCTATGTCAGTAACATATAAGTCGGGTATCGAGAAAGGAACTACCAAACCGCCAAGCGGTTATCAAGTAATTCCCGAATAGCAAGGCTATTACATATTCGCTATAAGAAACAACTACTCCTCGAGCTAAAGCCCCGCCAGGCATTGAATTATACCTAATAGCGATCCTCGACCCCTTTCTCGTGTTTCTGCACGATCAGACAAGGTTTCAAAAAATAAAACCCGCCACGGGTAGGATTCGATATCTGTCCCGGATGAGAACCGAACGACAGACAGCTGTTTCGAATTTATTAGTTCTCATCAATGTCGTACACGAAACGCAGATCCGGGACAAAAGCCGAATGAAATCTGCGGGGTATAGATCTATGTCGATACGGTCTATGTCAGTAACATATAAGTCGGGAATCGAAGAAAGGAACTACCAAACCGCCAAGCGGTTATCAAGTAGTTCCCGAATAGCAAGGCTATTACATAATCGCTATAGGAAACAACTACTCCTCGGGCCATAGCCCCGCCCCAGGCATTGAATTATACCTAAAAGCCTGGTCCTGGATCGGCGTATCGTGTACGACACTGATGAGAACTAATAAGTTCGAAACAGCTGTCTGTCGTTCGGTTCCCATCCGGGACAAGTGTCGAATCCTACCCGTGGCGGGTTTTGTTTTTTGAAACCTGATCTGATCGTGCATAAACACGAGAAAGGGGTCGAGGATCGCTTTTAGGTATAATTCAATGCCTAATTATGCGAGGCTTTAGCCCGAGGAGTAGTTTCCTATAGCGATTATGTAATAGCCTTGCTATTTGGGAAAGCAGACACCATAGTTTGGACGAACATTAACTCGAACTCTCTCATGAATTCGAGTTAATGTTCGTAATACGCACAAGAGGGCAAAGAAAAAACTGACTGGCGTGTCTCACAAGTCGGCTGCGTCCGCCGGAGGAATAGACATGGGGGATATTTGTTTATTATAACATGATGATAAAACACTAAATACTGGCATTTATGTCTTGTGGCCTTATTAAGTTGCTTTACTTCAACTGATTTATTCGAGATATACATATGATGATCATATTTGTAATACCATAAATTGACCTCAAACAGAACTTTCGAGCTTTCCTACATAATTTTTAATCAATGCCATGTAAAAATAAATCGTATAATGGGTCACAATAGTTGAACTAACTTAATGTATTATCGAGCCTTATTTTTAGAAAAATAGATAATAAATATTGATGTCATGTATTTCAGATAACGCAATCAATTGTCTTAAGTCGATATTTAAAGTTAACTGAATACTTTGTTGCTGTGTAGTTGTAAGGGGAATGCATACTTGGGTAACATCTAACATATGTAACAGTATTGCAAAAATAAATACTAGATATGTAAAATGCAACCGGAATTTGCCCATAGATGGCCTAGCTGCTGATATAGTTACCGTCATACCACGTCATTGTCGCCATTTTCTTATTTTCACATCTGATTAAAGATTTTTATCTTACAACAATACAAGTTTCATACAACATCATTTTTTTTGTCGAATTTTGTGTCTAGAAACTACAATTTGCGGGCAGCTTTGATTCTCTGTTACCAATTGAAGAAAGCTGCTGCAGAATCGCATCTAATGCTTGTCAAAGCCTACGGTCAAAGCATGCTCTTGGTAAATCACAGTGCTTTGAGTGGTTTAAAAATTTAGTTTTGACGCGAGAAACGAATAACGCGGAAAACCACCGAAAAAGTTTGAAGATAGCGAGTTCCAAGCATTGTTGGATGAGAATGACGCTCAAACGCAACAAGAACTAGCGGATCAATTAAATGTGACACGAGAAACTATCTCCATATGTTTGAAAGCCATGGGAAAATGGGTTCCACATAAACTGAATGAAAGGCAGCAAATAAACCGGAAAACCATTTGCGAAATGCTGCTCGCCAGGTACAAGAGAAAGTAACTTCTCCATCGAATTGTTACAGGCGATGAAAAGTGGATATATTTCGAGAATCCTAAACGTAAAAAATCATGGGTAGCTCGAAGCTAACTATCGACATCGAATGCAAGGCCAAATCGCTATAGACAATGCACCGTGTTTGGTGGGATCAGAAGGGAGTGATCTATCATGAGCTACTAATACCTGGCCAAACCGTGAATACTGAACGCTACTGACAACAATTGATCGACTTGAATCAAGCTTTGCGTGAAAAACGACCTGAATATCAAAAAAGGGAACACAAAGTGATTTTGCTTTATGATAATGCGCCATCACGCACAGAAAAACCGGGCAAGGAAACGAGTAAGGCGTTCAGTTGGGAAATTATTTCGCATGCGGCTTATTCACCAGACTCGGCCCCATCTGATTACTACTTCTTTGCATCGAGGAAACACACACCTGCTGAGCAGGGTTTCACTTCTTATGAAATCGTACGAAAATGGCTCGATGACTGGGTCGCCTCGAAAGAGCAAGACTTTTTTTGGCACGGAATCCACAATGGGCAATAGTTCAAATAAAATAATTTCATACAATAAACGGGTATATTCTATACAAAAAAATTCCTGTTTCATACATACATACCTGGTACTAAATCCCAGATGGTACAAGCTTTGTTTTTTTTTTCTAATTTTCCTATAAGAATGATTTTCACCATACAGAAATGACAGATGAATTTTATGCTATGTAGTTGGAGCGAAAATCAATTTTTACTTGATTTTGCATTACTTGGAGGTTTATTAATTAGCCCATTTTGAACGTACGTAGCTTTACAATAAGTTTTTATCATCATACACTTCCAACTTGTTAATTCAGCCGGGTATAGTACCTGACATGATAGTTCGACTCCTCGTAATATTTTATTTATGTGTAAGTGTATGTGTTTTTAAGTGTATCTGATATTTTGTTTGATAGTCGCACACCGAGCACTTATACATTTCTAATTCCGAACGGTCCTTGTGGATAATAGAGTGCCTCTTGAGGTGGCTCTTCCATTTCGTCTCGTACGGACAGATTGAACATTTGTACATGTCGGACATATCCTTGTCACTTGACGTATGTTGTTGTGAGGTATGTGCGTTTGCTTTTACATCCGTCGCATTCTTATGCACCAACATATGACTTTTAAGATAGCGCTTGCACTTAGTCTCATAGGGGCATTCCGTACATTTGTGCGTCGCCACTTCCGAAGCATCCTTGTGGATCAGCATATGTTGCTGCGTTAACCACCTGTAGTATTTCGTTTTATAACTGCAAAATTCACATTTGTACATTTCCACTTCCGAGGCGTCTTGATGGACCTTCAAATGATTTTTAAGGTGGGACTTGGACTTGGTTTCGTAGGGGCACTGCGTACATCTGTACTCTACCGTCAAAATATTCTTGTGGGTTAACACGTGCTGTTGTATGTCGCTCTTGTATTTTGTGGTATAAGTACACAGTTCACATTTGTACATTTCCACGTCTGATGCATCCATATGGACCGGCATATGTCTTGTAAGGTACCGTTTGCACGTGGTCTGGTAGGAGCAGTGCGTACATTTGTAAGTCTCTACTTCCGAAGCATCTTTATGGGTTAACGCATGTCGTTGTAAAGTAGATTTGTGTTTTGCCGTATAAGTACACAATCCGCATTGATACATCTCTATTTCTGAGGCATCTTTATGGACTGATACGTGCTTTTTAAGGTGGGCCTTCCACTTTGTGCTGTAGGGACAGTCTGGGCACTTATACATGTCTATGTCCGAATGATCCTTGTGAGTTAACATGTGTTGTTTCATCGAACGTTTGTATTTGGTAGCGTAAGCGCACAGTGTACATTTGTGCTTCAAAGTATTTGTTATTTTACTTGTGGATACATTGGAAGTATACATATCACTTTCTGAACTTATATTAGATTGCACAAGTGAATTATTTTGAGTGTGAGAATACTCGTCTTCATCCAATAGTTTCTCAGTTTTGATGTATAATATTTCTTCGGTTTTCGTTGGTTCGCAAGAATACATCTCTAGTTCTTCAGATGTGGTTAAATCACTTACAAAATTGAATATATCGTCCGGCTTAATTTTATATGATCTGTTAGTACCTATATTTTGGCAATACATATACATTTTGTTTTCGATGTGTAACAGATTTTTTATGAACGCAAAGAAACTGTCTAAATTTTCTTTACAAGGAGCGCAAACTATGGGACTCTTAACTATGCTGAAGTCCTAAAAAAAGATGTGTTTTCATCAATTAGAACGAATTAGTAGTAATTATCTTACTATTTCTGGCATAAATACAGGCAACATATTCTTATATAATGCTTCCTCCATTAAAGTTTCTATATAGACAAAACTATTATCTCTTATATGGTTCAAACAGAATCGACACCTAAAACTTACTTCGACCGCCAATTCTGCACCTTGCTTATTATGAATTATATCGGTCAATTCAAATTTAGCCTCTTGTTTGTTAACAGCAAAAGAAGCTACAAGTTTTTCAGAACGGGTGCACACCAACTTAAAATAAAATGATCTCTTGATGATGGATGTACAAGTCTCGCATATCGTAGGATTTTGGATTATATTCCAATCCTGTAATATGAAATGTGTTTATATAAATGTAACATTATAATACACATATAAAACGTATATCTATCATTTTTATAATATACAAAATATATTTATGAGAAACTGTTTATTAATTTATATATAATTATCTACACTTCTAACTCAAAGAAATAATGATGAGGGTGTTTGTTGATGAACAAAATGAGATATTAGGAACACATTTTTGCCTTTGCAATAAAAGCAAATCTCACCATTTCTAATAAGAGCACTTCCAGCATGTCTGCTAGAATTTCATCAAACTCATGATCTGCTACAGCAAGACACAGTCTGCATATTTGTTTTTCTTCCGTCTTCATAATAGTTACGCTTGAAAGTTTATTATAAAACGAGAATGAACTCAAAAATGTTTTAGAAGGTTATCTTCTTCTTCTTCCCATAAATCTGGACGTTCCGCAATAACTACTCATTAACTCCGATTCTGTTCGAGAAACGTTAGTGTTATTTATTTCCGCCCTTGTTAATATAAATGAATAGTTATACAAACATATATATATATATATATATATATATATATATATATATATATATATATATATATATATATATATATATATATATATATATATTTTTTTTTTTTTTTGGTTGCCTTTCTAGAAGAATAAGGGAATAAGAAGCGCTTAATCAGCAATAGCCTATCCAAATTTAAGCTTGCGATGCAACGTCATTGGAAGAATATTAATGGCTCATACATATGTAAATGTAAAGCGTGTAAAAAATCTTTACAAAATACTAGTAATAATATTTCACAGGAATCTACCCTGAATATGCGTCCGTACCAAAATGTAATGCATTACTAAAAAAACCCTCTAAAAGTAATGGGTACTAGGAGTTTAGGAATTTAAATAGATTAAAGATTAAAATATAGTTTTTGATCGCCTTGACATCATCATATGATGTAAGTGTTGTTATTTATTTGTTTATTACGCTGTTTCACAGGGTCTAATTATAGAATAAGAAAATAAGTACAGCTCGCAAAGAATGGGAACAAGTCTCGAAACTGCAATATTGGACCGCCCATGAGCTGCGCAGTAAATAACCTAGTTTTTACTAAGTCCAATTGAGACCTTTGCAGAGTGAATGTCGATGAATGTATATTGAATGTGAATGTACATGGAATACGATCTGGCCGCGCGAAAGTTCATCCTTTTCCCTCCAAATGCTGTCTCACTCTTTCTTCTATGCATACCTAGAGATCTCACACATTTCCCTATTCTTGACGAGCAGTTCATGACGCCATTCCAATAAACATTCCATAATTATCAAAAGCCTTCGCGGGATTTTGCACAAACGCTTGAACTTTCATGCATACAAAATGGTTGTTCAACAGCTAAGCGACGTGGACTTGATCGACTGTATCAGTGTTTGAAGAATGATGGAACATATCTTAGAAAATTAAATAGCATAATCATAGGCTTAAAATACCAACAACATATCAATAAACAGTTAAAACGGAAAGGCTCTATTTCATTTAAAAAACCATCGGTTTCGTCTGCCCCACCCTGTATAAATAATAGTAAAGATGCATAATTTAAAGTAAATGTCACATAACTTGCATAACTAATTAGAGTACTAACACATATTAGTACTCTGATTGTGGATAACAGAGTGCCTCTTAGAGTGCTTCGTCGCAGAAAATTTTTTTTTACAAATAAGCATTACCTTCTTTTCTAACACCCAATTAACAAATATATGCGATGTTGTAAATGGTCTGCATAATCTATTAAAATGTTAACACAATTAATAATATTTATTTGCAATCTGCAAAATAGACTGAAAAACAACACCGCGAAAAATACCTGCTGCACGATATTACAAGTTGGAAAAAAATTAATTCTGAAATAAAATTTCCCTAAAAGATACTACAGTTAATACTATCTATAAAATGCAGTGCCTCGGAAGCACATTAATGAGAAATATACACAATGATATAAGGAAAAGTGTTCTACTAATTATTATAATCGAGAATGTATTATTTCACTTCGGTTTAAAAGGAACTGAAAGAATGTCTTTGGAGATTGGCTGGTAATTTACTATATAAGTGATATATATTATAACTAATGATTTATGCAGACCTTTCACTTATCAGAAGGTGATGATATCACCTTCTAAATCTAAGTTTCAAATAAGGCATGTTAGGGCAGAATTTATCATATTTTTCCTATATCGATATGAAGGATATTTGTTAATGAATTCAATTATATGATGACTTCATTTTTAATCGATTTTATAATTCCTTGCAAGTTTAATTAGCTTATTTTGAACCAGTGGCGGTTTTATTGTAGGTGCATTTGTGCAGTGAGCTCCCTTAAAAATTCCTAAAAATATCTATTAGGTGTTTACTATACATTACACTAGGTTTGTTCGCGGTAAGGATACAGAACTGGTTTGGGACTATTCCCATGCGCAGTTCGAATAATGACGTTCGCGGATCACAAAATTCCGAATTATTAGTTACAATTCTATGTTCGCGGATCAGCTAGGTTCGGTTCGGGATCGATTCAGAATTAGTTCTACCGGTTCTAGGGATTCGACAAAAACCTCAAGTTCGAAATATGCGCAGCATTATGCAGTGTGACAGTTTACATGTATATTCTATGGTTTATATGTTGCGGCTATTTTCACGGCCGTCAGCTATATTCATGATTGTTGCTTGTATTTATTTCGTTTGGAATAGCCCTATATAATTGCTAATTATAATTTGTTCAGTTAATATCGATTAAAATTGTAATTGGTAAGTTAGAATAAGGGTAATTGTATACAAGAAGTGTTCCTGGGCAAATGCTTACGAAACTTTTCCTACCCCCCTATTTTCGAGGGCGCTGGAGACGAATCTGGCTTCAGTTTTATCCGCTCGGACACGGTTTTCAGAAAATGAATTTTCCACTTTTCTGCATGAGGCCATTTTTTCTATCAAATAACTTTCACTTCACACTACATAGATAGCTAATATTAATACCAATAGATGCTACAACACTTCCTTTACACATATCATATATTAAACCGTCATAAAACGTATTAGAAACTTTCGATGTTTAGTTACTTCAAATGTATACAATGACTTGCAGTTGGCGTCGTCCATTGTAATCGTACGCCCTCCGTGTCGTTCGATAAAACTACATACATACAGAGAGGCTCCAAAAGCTAACTTTGAATATTAACAACTAAATACGCTGTTATTTTGAAGGATACTAACCTAACCTAACCTGACTGTCTACTTATAATGGTCTACTACTATCTACTTACTATGTCTCCTTACTCTCTAGTTTTCTTGATATTAGGTATATATAACCACGTCGTTAATTGTCATTTGCACGACCTGGTATCAACTGCCAACTTCGTAATAATATCACACATACCAACTGTTCAACTGTTGTATGTTTGTAAATATAAATTTCTTGTTTCCATATAAAATAAGTTAGCTAGAGAGATAGATAGGTTATTCTAATAATAATTTTAACTCGTGCGACAATTTTCGTCTTTATTTCATTTATTATACATTTCAAATTTAACGTTTGCCTTATTTATTATTAACATAAACTGAATTAAACCTAAATTGGCGAGAAACTTACTCCTGAGTTAAGGTCTACACACAATATAATATCGAAATTTAATAAATATTTGATAAAAATTAAATTTATATATATATATATATATATATATATATATATATATATATATATATATATATATATATATATATATATGTAAATATGCCAGTACATGTTGTGAGAACATTAATGTTTGTAATCAATATGTATTAGCTCCTAAACTACCTCAAATTGTAAATATTATCAAGCAAATGTAAATACCAATAATCGATAAAGTTTTTAAAGTAAAGTAATGTGTAATATCCGAGTTCTAAGACCATGTGTATATCTTCTTTTACTATAAATATGGTGTTCGCCAGGTCTTACACTGTAAATTAAATCTTTTAGTTTTGCACTACACCTATCTGGACTTTTCCAAAAGTTTATGTCATAATACTTTTAAGTGGACGAAACACTGTCCACGGTGTAGGTAAATACATATTTTTTCAAGCTGTCTTTGTGTTTTGTTTCGAAGACACACATGGCACGCTTATTTATTTCCACTTCTAGCACTTCCGAGTCGACTTTAGCGAGTCGACATATGTATGCCCTTTCACATGACGTTCCTGCGTGGTCTGAAAACTGTACATCGGACACTTGTGTGTAGTTACTTCGGGGGCGCTATCGCCGGGTGAGTAAGTAAATGTTTTTTCAAGTTTTTCTTATACTTCGTCTGGTAGTTGCACACTGAGCACTTATATATTTTGAACTCAGAACAGTCCTTGTGGGTTAGTCTGTGACGCTTCATGCTGTGTTTGAGCTTGAACTGACAGTCGCAGATGTCGCACATGTACATCTCCAGCTCGGAGGCGTCCTTATGGGTAATGACATGTCTTTTAAGATTGGTCCTCCACTTGGTCTCATAGGGACAGATTGAACACTTATATATGTCGGAAATATCCATACCGCTTGACGTATGTTGTTGTACAATAGATTTGTGTTTCAACATATGCGTTTTAAGATAGTGCTTGTATTTCGTCTCATAGAGGCAGTGCGAACATTTATGCATCTCTACTTCCGAAGCGTCCTTGTGGATCAATACATGTTGCTGTAACGACCTGTTGTATTTTGTGTTATAATTACACCATCCACACTTGTACATTTCTACTTCTGAGGCATCTTTATGGACTAACATATGGCGCTTAAGATAGTGCTTGTATTTGGTTCCATACAGACATTGCGTACACTTGTAGGTCTCTACCTCGGAAGCGTCTTTGTGGGTCAATGCATGTCGTTGTAAAGTACCTTTGAATTTTGTGGTGTAAGTACATAATTCGCATTTGTACATTTCTACTTCTGAGGGGTCTTTATGGACTAACATATGGCACTTAAGATAGCGCTTGTCTTTGGTCTCATACAGACATTGCATGCACTTGTAGGTCTCTACATGGTCTACATGGGAAGCGTCTCTGTGGATCAACGCATGTCGTTGTAAATTAGCTTTGAATTTTGTGGTGTAAGTACATAATTCGCATTTGTACATTTCTACTTCTGAGACATCCTTGTGGAGTAAAACGTGTCTTTTAAGGTGAGCCTTCCACTTTGTGCTGTAGGAACAGTCCGGGCACTTGTGCATGTCAATTTCTGAAGGATCCTTGTGAGTTAACATATGAGACGTTATCGAACTTTTGTATTTTGAGATGTAAGTACAGAGAGTACATTTGTGCAGTACTATATCTGTTGTATTTGTATTATAACACTGACTTTGATTTGTTTTACATGCAGATGCTTTACAAGTATACATATCACTCTCTGAACTTGTATCAGATTGCACAAGCCTATTGTTTTGCTTATAGGGAAACTGATCTTCATCGAATATTTCCTCATCTTTGATATACAATATTGCTTCAGATTTCACTGATTCACAAGAATTCACCTTCTCCAGTTCTTCAAATGTGGTTATTTCTCTACGGTTGCCATTGCTGAGAAAATGCAATATATCATCTGGTTTAATTTCATACGATCTGTTAGGACCCAGATTTTGACAATACATATACAATTTGTTTTCAATGTCCAACAGGTTTGTTACGAATGCAAAGAAACAGCCTAAAGTTTCTTTACAAACAGTACAAACTATGGGATTTTCGACTACACTGAAGTCCTAAAAAAAAAGTATTTTTATCAATTTGAAAAGTAGTTATGTAGCAACTGTCTTACCATTTCCGGCATAAATACAGGTAACATCTTCTTGTATAATGCTTTTTCCATTAAAATTTCTATGCAGACAAAGTTATTATTTTTTATCTGTTTCATACAGAATCGACACGTGAAATTTGCTTCAACCGCCAATTCTGCGCCTCTTTTATTATGGACAATATCGTTAAAATTAAATTTAGTCTCTCCTTTGTTAGCAGTAAAAGAAGCTACAAGTTTTTCGGTACGGATACATACCGATTTAAAACAAAATGATCTTTTGACAATGGATGTACAAGTTTCACATATCATGGGATTTTGTATTATATTCCAATCCTGTAACATGAAATTTCGCGTTTATGTAATGTTAGCATAGATACACACATAAAACGACTATATATCTATTCTATAATATACAAAACGTAGTTATAACATAAACTGATTATTAATACACATCATTATTTACACTATTAACTTAAGGAGATAGCGATAATTGCATTTATCAAAATGAGGGATTAGAAACGCTTTTATGCATTCGTATTAGCAAATCTCACCATATCTAATAAGAGCACATCCAGAAGGTCAGTCAGAATTTCACTTATTTCCTCAAACTCATGATCTGCTACCGCAAAACACAATCTACAAATCTGTTTCTCGCCCACCTTCATGATTTTTACGCTTAAAACTGTTAATTATAAAGATAAAAGGATAAAGACCTGAAATCTGTTTTAAGAAGGTTATGTCTTCTTCTTCTCATAAACATTTTAAGATCACAACTCCAAGTAGCTTTAATAACTTAGATTCCGTTCAAGAAGAGTTGTACATCGGACACATTATTTCCGTTCTTTTTAATATAGTTAGGTGTACAGGGTCCGACAGAGATGTATGACGTTTTTAAGAAGTGAATATAACAGTTGAAAGGGAGAGGTTATATTTATATATATATATATTTTTGAAGTATTGTTTTGTGGAGGTCAGGATATGCCGTTTCAAACGCCATGGAAACTCGGACGTTGGAAAATCATGGTTTTGTTTACGACACGTTCATAGATACAGGTCGTTCTGTTGCCGTTACGCAACGCAGATCATTTCAATATTGGAGGGCACGGTAGTCCCTATTCGGAATAGAATTTCGAAGTGGGCGAATAACCCCTGTACAACTGGATCTTTAGGACCTGGAAGACTTCCGGGACTATAGTGAACTGTAAGAATTTCCTAAAACGTGGGAAAAGTTCGTGCAGCATTGGAAGCCGTTCCCAGCGCCGATCAGCTGTACGGCATGCTCGCGAGCTACGCTCTCCTAACAGGGCAGTACGACTAACTTTGCATTTTGACCTCCAGCTCCATTCGTATAAAATCATGGTGATTCATGAACTTCGTGAAAATGATTTTATTCTAATAGCTATAGACCAATCGCTCTGACACACTGTTATTGAAACTAACAGAAGAAATACCGGATTTAGAAGCAAACACTCAACTATAGGTATTCATGCACTAGCCAAAGTAATACAAGAGTCTATATATGCATCAAATATAAAACAAACAACTACGGCACTATTCCTGGATATCGAAAAGGCATATCGGAAGTTTGACAGAGTATGGCATGATGGTCCGCTGCGAAATTACAGAAAATGAGTCCTTCTAAATATTGGATTTCACTAATAAAGTCTTATCTGACAAATAGAACAACAATAACAAGAATCGGCAACGAAACATGAGATCCAGAAGTATTAAGGGCGGGCGTCCCAAGGACAACGTTGTCGCCAATTTTGTTCATAATATACATGGCAGATCAGTGACGGCACCAGGGGGGACCGCGTGGGCACTTGCCCACCCAAAAAATTTACTATCGACAATATTATAATATGAAACAAAATATAAATATAAAATTTTGACTACTACTATTTCAAAATTTGGAAACGAAAAAAAAAATTAAGGTATCGTTAAAATCAATATTTTACAGCTATCTGACATGCTGAATAAATACAAATTGGCATTCAATGAGATTTATAAAGTATGTTCAATATGTATCACAATTCCTATATCAAGTGCAGCATGTGCAGGGACCTTTTCATGCCTGAAAAGGTTAAAAAACTATTTAAAAAATAAAATGAGACACGAGAGATTAAGTAATTTAGCTGTACTAAATATATAGAAAAAAAAACTAGCTAAAAGCTTGGATTTGGATAAGATTGTTGAGGAATTTGCAACAAAACATCCCAGGAAAATGCCGTTGAAAAAAATTCATTAAAATTTTATTCTTTATTACCTAATGTACTCAATATTTGCCCAACCCAATGATTTTGTACCAGTTTGTGCTCACCTATTTTAGAAATCCTGGCGCCGTCCCTGTGGCAGATATTCCTACATACCCAAATATAGAAATAATACAGTACGCTGACGACACAATTATATATAGCCATCCCTTCCATGCACAACATCGAACACAGGGCGGCGTCATTACCCCTTTCATTACAGGGAGAAAACGACGCTCGAGGGTTGAAAATAGAGTAACAAATTAGATTGCAGATATGCTTTATATATATATATATATATATATATATATATATATATATATATATATATATATATATATATATATATATATATATATATATATATATATATATATATGTTAAATCACTAGTTTGGATTTAAACTTTTTAAAAACAATTTATTTTATTTAACGGACGAACAAGAATTTAGATGTGTGAGTATAACAATAATATCAATACTAAAATTATACTAAAGCTATATTAAAATTATACTGCTCATGCAACGGGTTTGCTGCGACTTTATAAGTTTCGTTATGCTGACATCGTTGAAAGTAAAGTTAAAATATAATTGGCAAAAGATTAATTTAAAGAAAGAACATTATAAGGTTTCAGCAAATCATCATAAACGTTGGTTACAATAGTTATATGATAAAACACGTAGCAGTATTGAGTTACGTCTGGCTTTGAGATAACATACTGAAGGTTTTATGTTACCTGATAATAAAGTTATAGAAGTGTGAGAACTACTTTGAATAATGAATGCGATACAATATATTTTATATAACATATATATATATATATATATATATATATATATATATATATATATATATATATATATATATATATATATATATATATATATATATATATATATATATATATATATATATATATATATATATATATATATATATATATATATATTGCTGCAACCAGCTATACAATTGCTTTCACATAATAAATACATATAACGACTGGCATAATTAAGTACTTAACTAAGTGCAGATTCATGATTTATCATTTAATTAAAGCATTAAATTTAAAATCACAGGCATACATACCCAACTAACTAAAAATATAAACGTAACAAATTAAAACATAATTGTGATAAACTTCAGAAAACAGGCCAACCAAGCCTCCGATGTATAGTAAAAGAAGTTCAGCAACGATACACCATATCTTTCCGAAATATAAAGAAAAATATAATTAGAACAAGTCAAAACAATAATATATCATGACGAAGATTGATTCACTTTGCTGTAAAATAGTAAAGTTCAGAATAGTCTAACAATGTAAGAAAAACGACGAAAGTAGTGGCAGAAAATTGTTGTAAAGTTAATAGTAGATTATAAGAAATATAGTTTAGGAAACATTTATTTAAAAACATTGAAAAATGAACTAAATAAGGGAAAAATGAGCGAAAAAGCGAAATAGGTAGTAAGTAATCAGAATATCAATGTATTAATCAATAAAACTTAGAAACAGCCTTATAAAAGAATACTACTGAGATATAAAAACAGTAGTTAGCCTCAGTGACAGTCACTCGTATTAGTAAGACTGACATTTTATGTTCGACGAGTACTTTCCACTGAAAACTACCTATGAGCTGCTCTCACCGCCAGCGTATTGCACACGGTGACAGCGGCCGAGCCAGGCCAGCACTGTCCTCGTGTGTATTGACGTTCCGAAGACAGCACAACGATGCTAAGCCAGTGGACGAGACAGGGCAGTTGATAGACGTCTGGGCAATTTTTAAAGACAATAGTCTACCCCCACCCTAAATTTGTTTGGCCTGGCCACGTATGCATGAAGTGAGCCAGTCGCATACCAAGCCAGTGTCGTTAAAAATTAATTTAGAGCTGTGAAAATGTCGCCTCCAAAAAAGAATTCCGATGAAACAATAAAGTTTATAAAGTTGTACAAGGACCAGGAATGTTTGTGGCATGTGGATTCCCAAGAATACCTAAACAACCAGGCTCGAGACAGTGCCATATTAAAAACAAGAGAGGGCATGGGAATTCCGAATTTATCTCCTGAAGATATCGAAAGTAAAATAAAATATTTACGTGCTACTTTTATGATAGAAGTTAATAAAATAAAAAAATCGCAGAAATCTGAAGCGGGTACTGCAAATGTCTACAAACCTTCATTAAAATGGTATGACGAAATGGCCTCTTTTATTTTGTATCATCCTACAAATACAGAAACACAAAGTAATATGGTAAGTATCTAGCAAATAAGTAGGTACTTACTAAATAATTGAAATAGGGCGCTTCATAAATTCTATAACGGAGAACATATACGTATTAGTTATAACGTTAAATTTACGATATAGCAGTGGCGGCTCGTGATGAAATGAAACGGGTGTTCTGCACAGAGCCGATCCTAGGGCATTGGACGCCCGCGTGCAAATTCCAAACGTATCCAAACTATTAGCGCCGTAGGCGCAAAGAAATTGCGCCATAGGCGAAAATTTTGAAAATTTTCAAGGTCACGCGTTTTCCTGATACTTCAGAATTTTTATGTAAAATTCGTTTATACAAAAATATAGACTTTCACAAGAAAATTTTTTTTGAAGAACATTCATGTTTGCGTCATATTCTTTGGTTAAGAGAAAGGGCTTGTAAGGTGAATTTTCTACTAGAGGGTCTATAACACTTAAAATATTTTCCGAAAGAGTTTCAGCGTCACATTTTGTAGGTTTCAGGTATGTCCAAAAACGTTCAATCGGTTCACCATCGAGAATATATCTTAAAACTACCACTAACTGAGTTTTTACAGATACATCAGTTGTTTCGTCTGCCATAACTGCCAAAAATGAAGGTTTGTTAATTTCTTTAATTATTTCTTCATGACATACTTTTAATATACAGTCTAAAAAATCATTTTGTATTTCTTTAGAGGTTCCTTTAAATACTGAAGCATTTTGTAGATGCTCGCTTAAAGTTACATCAAGCTCAGCAGAAAAAATTATCAAACCACGAAATATCCCCGGATTTTGAGAGGTTTTAGCTTCGTCATGTCCTCGCAGCGCCAGTTCAAAGGCCCCACAAAACTTTATGCAGTTTATAATTTTTGACAAAACGTATCTCTACTTTGTCACATTATCATTATGCTTTTGCACGTTTATCCAATAAGCTGAATCTAGCTGCGCTTTAATATTAGTTGTTCCTAATAAAGCTAATTCCATTGTATTATGTAAATGGCTTTTGGAGTTGTCGTGCTTTTTTATTTTTTCAGTTAAGTGCACCAAATCTGTCACCCCTACCTCCGTCCATGCTTTATCACCGCCAAAAAGTAAACAAGGAAAACAAAATAACGCATTTTTTTTGTTGCACCCACAAATCCAATTGTTCTTCGAATAAATGTCTATTACATTGACGTTTATATGCTTTTCCGTGGCTAACACCTGCAGTCTCAATAACAATATCGGGCAATGGCCTACCATTGTTTTTAAATCAATTTTTTCTTCATAAGAGTATTTAAAAAATCGCTTCACATGAACTAAATTATAAACTAAATCCATTGTCACTATCACAGTATATAAATATTAATAATTAGTACAATAAATCACTACACAAATTCACAAAACAGTATTTAAAATCTCAAATTAACACGAAATACGAAATAGGTACGATTTACGCCCGCCCGAGGAGTAGGAAGGAGTAAACATTCACTGATGTTGCCTTAGCTGGAAAAAATACAGCTCACTGACCGTGTAAATTCGCGCATATACGAGCGCCAAGTGTGGATTGTTACGGGAGTTGAGGAGGAGGACGGGTGTGCCGAGCCGTGCTGAGAACTACCTCGTGTGGCCCAGTTCAATGTACCGCAACGCATTTGCGTAGAGACCCAGATAATTCATCTAGTCTACTACTCAATAGAGGACGGCGGGCAAAATGCGACTTTAACGCAATAATTTGGTTAGCTGCACCAACTAACCAAATTATTTTATTAATAAATTTTAGTAATTATTATGTCGCGAAAATATACAAATATCAAAGTTCTGTAGGTCTGCAGCACCTATACACCAGCCGCCCCTGCGATATAGTAGAGGTAGGTAGGTGATGTAAGAAAGACTATCGTAAATTATTTTTATTATTTCGTTTATGCACAATATATTATTGCAGTATATTGAACACTTACACCAGTAAACCTAATAAATCATTTCGGCTTGTCATGGAACAGATCCTTCATGAAGAAAGTAATGTTGATATTTATCTCGTGTGGCTTTTGCCATCTCAGAGTAGCGATTGATGCCGCCTTTGATACTCTGAAGATTATTATCGTCATTTCTCCAAGTCCCAGGTATTATTCTATGAGTCTCGATATCTTCAAAATCTGTTGAATTCGGTGGCGTATATGTATTTGGCGATGTACGTCTCAGCCAGTTATGTAAGGTACAGGCTCCCATTACTATTTTGTTGATCTTCGTTACATCTACTAAAATTGGTTTTTGGAAAACTCTGAATCGGGAGACTAAAATACCAAAGGCATTCTCAACAATACGTCGAGCGCGTGATAACCTGTAATTAAATATTTTTTCTCCATATGTTAAATTCTGTGAACGCGAATAAGGTTTCATCAGGTAAGGTTTCAATGGAAAAGCATCGTCACCCACAATTAAGCCCTCATCAGGTAATAATCTGTTTTCTAAAGCGGCTTTAAGGGAACTGTTGTTAAAAATTCCAGCACAAGAGGCCACTCCATTAGCTCCAACACCTATATATGTGAAACAGTAATTGTGGTCTACTAAAGCAAGTAAAACAATACTGCTGTACCCTTTATAGTTGTGAAAAATGCTGCCTGAATTTGGTGGAGCTTGAATTGTCACATGTTTCCCATCTATAGCCCCATAGCAGTTGGGAAAGTTCCACCTTATCCTAAATCCTCTTTCTATTTCCATCCATGCTTCTTGTGATGCTGGAACCTGTAACAAAATAATTATATTTATAGAAGCAATCCAGTTAATAAGAGTTAAAACAATAGTTGCTTACATATGATAAGCCATTGTAGATGACAAAATTATCTCTTGTTTGACATTAAACGGTACTGTTTTACTTCGTTTATTTACAGTCTGCTGATGGTGAAGAATCTCAAACAGTACAAGAGAAAACTCACGATGATGTACCAAATTTAACTGTCAGTGAAGTTGGCCGCGTAGTTGAGAGCACAATTGAGCGTATGACGCCTCAGGGACCATCTAAGAAAAGAAGTCGTTTAAATCACTTGAGTAATGTAGTCCAAGATATGAAGGACTTAACAAAAACGTTAAATACAGTGGAGGAAACAGATGAATTCGAGGTCTTTGGGAGACACGTTGCCTTTCAGTTAAGGAAACTATTATTCGAACAGGCATTATGTGCTCAAGAAGAGATTCAGTCCGTTTTGACAAGATATAGACTAAATGATATACGAAATCAGTCGACAAGTAGACAGTCGAGTTTTCCACGACACAAACTTTCTACTCCTACAATGACCTCCATCTTCAATAATTTTATCTGACGATACTCATTATGGAAATATTTCCTATGAAACTCCAACGAATTATACAGAGCTTTCAACCAGTCAGACTAATATAATAGTTAGCTTGCGAAAATGTATAAAGAAAAATAAAATTGTGTTCACATGAGTTAATTGTAAAGTATAATTACCTGTATATAGTCCTTTAATCCCTCAAAAATGGCAGTACACACTTCTGGCATCGGTTGTGATATCGCTGACATAGACACTCGGAAATTATTTTGCAGCCAAGGATAATTTGCCCCAGTAGCCAAATACGTCAAACAGATTTCTAGCTTTACCTTCGCTCGAATAGCATCTCTCATCAATGTATTTTTTCTTTGAATTTTTGGCGTAATCAAGATCAATAAATAATCAACCCGTTCGGTTTTCATCCTCATGTACACTCTGAATTCATCAGGATCTTCATTTCTTAATTTTTTCATAATTTGTTCTGAAGAACCTCGCGTCGATCTCTTAGCCATCCATCTTCTAACCCAAATTTTATCTTTCTTATTTATTTCACTCTCTGCAACTTCCATTATTTCACTTAAAATTAATTATGTCATCCGTTTACAAAGCACACGTAGAACCCGCCGTCTCTTCTCCATGGTTGTAAATAAAACTAGTGTGTTTTGCCTGGATACTGGCACAGGTTGTTGACTGTAATATGAACATTAAACTGTCTTGGCTCGGCCGCTGTTACCGTGTGCAATAGGCTTTAGTTCTTATGGACAATACGACACTATAGTGAGTGCTTCTGTACAGGAAATTTAGGAAAGGACTTACAAAACATAAACAATTATTAGCATATAAGTGTGAATGAATGGAAACAAATTAGAATGATCAAAAAACAGTCATAAAACTTTATTAAATGAAAGAAATGAACTGAATAAACGTAGTTTTCAAATGAAAACATTTGAAGACAACATAACCTAAAAAAGTATTTTTCTGTCAATGTCAGTTAAACCATATCCAAAACGATAAATAATGTTTGCCGTTTATAAGGGATAAATGTTAATATCCTTCTTAATTTATTATTTGTAATTGTTTTAAACGGCGCAAGTGAAAGTGAGCTAAAATAAAGTGAACAGTGAGTGCATCGTCATCGAGCTGAAAGCCAGCGTACTTGCTTTCGGCATATTGAATCCCAGAATTGTACGAAAGCTGCTAGCATGCCTCAAAAGTCGTAAGAGTCCTCATTACAACAAACACATTTTCACTGCGTTTTACTTTCATGTTTTAAGTATATATATATATATATATATATATATATATATATATATATATATATATATATATATATATATATATATATATATATATATATATATATACCGTGCTTTCATTTTAAAACTATACATAGGTTCCACCGTTCGGTCCTTCTCGGAAAATTAGCCACCGCTCAGGTGGGGAGTCCGGCCGTACGCCGGCGCCGTGGTGATCGACGACTTAGATTTCAGATTTACCGTGGCATACGTGTTTGGCATTTAGATGAGTGAACTTCGTAGTAATACGTGTAATTTTAAATAGATTCTTTTAATTCAAAACTTAGTAATTATGATGTACTCACTTGAGGAAAAAATTGATTTGATATCATGGTCTCTTCAAGGACATTCATTACGTGCAATAAGGGACCTTTTCTCAGTCAAATATCTAAATCGTCCGATCCCTGCCTTGAACACAATATCGACAGTAGTCGAAAAGTTTAAGTCAACGGGGTGCATTTTAGGTTGTAAATGCCACAAGACACCTAGAATTAACGAGGATGCTGAAATGCAGGAATTAATGGTGTGTGCAATGGTAGAAGAAGATTAAAATATTTCTATCTTAAAAATTTCCGAGGAGACTGGTTTTAGTGTGGATAAAATTCACAAAATTTTAAAGACAAATAAATATCATTCCTATAAATACGAAGCCCATCAAGAAATTTTCGATGAAGACCAGTACCGTAGAATGGAATTTTGTAACACGGTAATGGAACGTGCAAATGCGGATGACAATTTTCTTATGGGGGTATATTAAATCAAAGTTATACGGGCATCCTCATGAAAGAGCTAATAATTTAAATCAACTGAGGGCTAATATTGAAAATTTATTTCAAACTATTAGCCCTCTTATGCTGATCAACGTTCGTTCAGAATTTTACGACAGGTTGGGTTATTGTTTGGCGTAAGACGGAGGCATTTTCGAAAATTTTCTTTAGTTTTTTTTATTCAAGGGGATATTTTTTAAGTTTTAAGAGTTTGCATTTTATTTTTAATTATTTTAAGAGAATCTATTTATTTTTAAACGTTTTATTAGAAGGCACTTTTTATTAATGCAAAACCAATTATAAAAATAATGCAAGAAAGATCATAGTTTGCTGTTAAATATGGCCAAGATATTTTTTCTTTAAATACCTTGATCATCTTTTAACAGTAAACCCATCAACATCACTTCCCACGTAAAAGTTTTTCCCCGATACAAATACGATGTACACTCCTTCACGTGTAGAACGTAAGTGTCGTAGCGCCGCTAATTATCGACACTGGACAACCTGAAGCAGGGCGTACCGTCCTCTCCCCTCCCTCCACGTTATACGAAATCGACCGATTGACTTGCTGTCTAGTAAAAAAATGAAAGAACGGTATAACCACGTCGTTAATTGTCAATTGCATCTGGTATCAACTGCCAACTTCGTAATAATATACATATCAACTGTTGTATGTTTGTAAATGTAAATTTCTTGTTTCCATACAAAATAAGTTAGCTAGAGAGATAGATAGGTTATTCTAATGATAATTTTAACTTGTGCGACAATTTTCGTCTTTATTTCATTTACTATACATTTCAAGTTTAACGTTTGCCTTATTTATTATTAACATAAGTGAATTAAACCTAAATTGGCGAGGAACTTACTCCTGAGTTAAGGTCTACACACAATATAATATCGAAATTTAATAAATATTTGTTGTGAAAATTGATAAAAATTCAAAATTAAATTCATATATATATATATATATATATATATATATATATATATATATATATATATATATATATATATATACATATACTAAACCATACTGCATATTCTAAACCATCCTGCTCAGGTACCGCAACTGCTCAAATTAACATCTGTAACCAAGCTTCAAGCTCAAAATCATCTTGCAGAGAACATGCCGTACTTCAAACTCAGGCATAATCCAAAGCAAGCATCACCTGTTTTCCCTTTCGACATATCTCCCTATGATATGAGTTTGATTACCTCATCTCCCTATAAAGAAGAACTGCAAACCTCTATACGCAAAAACAATCAGATAAAAAGGAAAAACAGACACAACGAAAACCTACAGGGATACGCACAATTGAGGAAATCTCTTCTGAAGAATCCGATGACGCAAACGGAAGTGTAACCCTTGCTGACTCTGACAACGATGTGGATATTGAACCAAGCCTTCGCAAACCTAAAGATATTGATGCAGAATGTATTCTTTGTGGATGCAAATTTTCAGATTTTGTAAGGGGAGAATTATGGGTCCAGTGTTTAATGGATAGTCTGTGGGCTCACAATGAGTGCGCAGGCGCTGAAAAGGACGAATATACTTGTGACTGGTGCAAATAATATTTTGTTCCAATGTCGTTTTCAATGTATTCTTATATTTTTCTCTACAAATTAATATAAATCCATGTTTCAGTACGTATCCCAATACATTCCATATTTGCACCTTGTTTTTTTAGGTGGTGATTTTGACAGTTCTTCAGACAAACATAATTTTTTCAAAAATCTTGAAGACTGCTATAAGTTCCACTACGAATCTTTACAGAGGAAGCTTTGCCAAATCTAATCTTTAATAGTTCAGCTTGTCTAGACATTACGACAAATTAACAAAACACTATTCCATATTTCCACCTTCTCCTCTAGTAAAGATACATAATTTTAAGTGAATGTCACATAACTTGCATAACCGATTAGAGTACTGACACATATTAGTACTCGGATTGTGGATGATAGAGTGCCTCTTAGGGTGGCTCTTCCATTTCTCTGCATATGGACAGTTTGAACATTGGTACATGTCAGACATATCCCTTTCACTTATGTTACCGAGAGGTATGTGTATTTGCTTTTACATCCGTCGGATTCTTATGCACCAACACATGACGTTTAAGATAACGTTTCCACTTGGTCTCGTAGTGGCATTCCGAACACTTGTACGTCGGCACCTCGGAAGCATCCTTGTGGATCAGCATATGTTGCTGCATTAACCACCTGTAGTCTTTCGTCTTATAACTGCAAAATTCACATTTGTAAATTTTCACTTCCGAGGCGTCCTGATGGACCTTCAAATGATCTTTAAGATGGGACTTGGACTTCGTCTCATAGGGGCACTGTGTGCATTTGTAGACTACCATCGAAACATTCTTGTGGGTTAACATGTGTTGTTGTATGTTGCTCTTGTATTTTGTTGCATAAGTACACAATTCACATTTATGCATTTCAATTTGCGAGGCAATCCTATGGATCGGTATATGTCTCGTAAGGTATCGCTTGCACGTGGTCTGGTAGGAGCATTGCGTACATTTGTACGTCTCTACTTCTGAAGCATCCTTGTGAGTTAACGCATGTCGTTGTAAAGTAGATTTGTGTTTTGCCGTATAAGTACACAATTCGCATTTAAACATCTCTATTTCCGAGGCATCCTTATGGATTGATAGGTGTTTTTTAAGGTGGGCCTTCCACTTTGTGCTGTAGGGACAGTCTGGGCACTTATACATGTCTATTTCCGATTTGTTCTTGTGAGTTAACACGTGCCGTTTCAACGACTGTTTGTATTTGGTAGCGTAAGCGCACAGCGTACATTTGTGCTTTAAAGTATCTGTTGTTTTACATGTGGATATGTTAAAAGTATCCATGTCACTTTTTGAACTTACACCAGATTGTACAAGCAAATTATTGTGCGTGTGGGAATACTCATCTTCATCCAGTAGTTCCTCAGTTTTGATGTATATTTCTTCGGTCTTCATTGGCCCACAAGAATACATCCCCAGTTCTTCAGATGTAGTTAATTCTCTTTGGTTACTACTTGCACAGTTTAATATATCGTCCGGCTTAATTCTATATGATCTGTTGGTACCCATATTTTGGCAATACATATACATTTTATTTTCTATGTGTAACAGGTTTTTTATGAATGCAAAGAAACTGTCTAACCTTTCTTTACATGGAGCGCAAATTATGGGACTCTTAATTATGCTGAAGTCCTAAAAAAAGATTCATTTTTATCAATTAGAACGAATTAGTAGTAACCGTCTTACCATTTCTGGCATAAATACAGGCAACATCTTCTTATATAACACTTCCTCCATTAAAATTTCTATGCAGACAAAATTATTATCTCTTACACGGTTCAAACAGAATCGACACCTGAAATTTACTTCAACCACCAATTCTGCACCTCTCTCGCTATGAATGATATCAGTTAATTCAAATTTAGCCTGTTGTTTGTTAACAGCAAAAGAAGCTAGAAGTTTTTCGGAACGGGTACACACCGATTTAAAATAAAATGATCTTTTGATGATGGATGTACAAGTCTCACATATCATAGGATTTTGGATTATATTCCAATCCTGTAACATGAAATGTGTTTATATAAATGTAACATTAACATAGATGCACACATAAAACGTATCATTTTTATAATACATAAAATGTATTTGTAACATGAACTGTTTATTAATATACATAATTATCTACACTAATTAAAAGAGATAATGATGATTGTGTTTAACAAAATGAGATATTAGAAACGCTTTTTTGCTTTTGCAATAACAAATCTCACCATTTCTAATAAGAGCACTTCCAGCATGTCAACCAGAATTTCATCTATTTCATCAAATTCATGTTCTGCTACAGCAAGACACAGTCTGCATATATGTTTTTCGTCCGTCTTCATGACGATTATGCTACGAAAAAGAACTCGATACTGATTTAAAAGGTTATTCTCTTATTCTTCTTCTTTCCATACATCCTCACATGCCCGAATAACAACCCGTTCGGGAAAAGTTGAATTATTCTTTATTTCCATCCTTGTTAATATAAATAAATAGTTATACATATTTTTATTTTGGTTGCCTTTCTAGGGAATTAAACGAAGAAGTGCTTGATCAACAATAGCCTGCCCAAATTTAAGCTTACGATGCTGTCACTGGAAGAATATTGTGGCCCATACACTTATATACATATATCTACACGTGTTAAAAAAATGTTTAGAAAGTACTAATAATAATATTTCACAGGAATTTACCCTAAATATACGTTTTGAACGAAAATGTAATGTATTAGCAAACAAATACCTCTGAAAGTTGTATTATAAGTTTTAGAATTTAAATAGAATAAAATATAGCTTTTGATCATATTTACATCATCATATGACGTCGTAAATGTTACTATTTGTTTATTATGACAAACCATAGGGTCCAGTTATAGAATAAGAAGTAAAATAAGTACAACTAAAGAAGATAATTAAAAAAGAAACAAAAGCAAATACGAAAAACTTAAAAATGGCAAAATTACATGTACAATAATACAGTGGCGGCTCGTCGGGGTCGCCCGGGGGTAAAATAAAATTTTATGTCATTTCTCATAACAGCGCAATTACAATGAACTGTTAACGTCCCTGATAATACAGAAATATTTAATATAATTAATAATAACTACTTTATACTAATTAAATTATCTATCGCCGTCGGCGGCGCTGGTGCCGTAAACACTCTTTATATATACCACGGCACGGCGCCGCGCCACACCGAATTAAATCATTTTATTCCTAAACAGAACAACCAGACCAGGCTCGGTTCTCCATCCCACCGCCTGAAAATCGATAGCTACACGTCAACCAGATGTCGGTAAGACGACAAACAGCGTTGTTGTAATGGCAAAATAATCGCAGCTCAGACGTCTGCAGCGAGTTATATTCTTTAAATAAAGCAGTTGGAGACGGATGCATTGGGCGCCTGAAGTAGATCGGCGTTCTTCGGCAGATCCGAAGACGCCTTCGAATTGAATTGAATAAGCCGTGATATTACCGGGGATATTGGGTTATATATTGTGATGATCAATTTCAAACATTAAATATCGAGTCAACGTTGAAATATTTTGTGGAATATGAATTTCGAGAAATATTTCCAGAGGTTTTTAAACGTATTGTTTCAATTGCTACAATTCCAGCCACAAGTACATCGGTTGAAAGACATTTTTCTTAACGTATTAAAACGCATAGTCGGAACTCTATGAAGAATGAACGTTTATCGTTGCTTGCACTTATTTCAATTAAAAAGGAATTATTTAGCACACTTCAGAAATCTGATGATTTCACGGAAAATATAATTAAGAAATTTTCATTAATTAAAGATAGGTGTATTAATTTAAATTATAAAAAGTAGTAGGTATCCACTTTGTAATTGTCAGTCAATAATGGCGATGGTTATGAAGGCTGTGAGGGGAGGAGGAGGCTAATACCCTAATAAGCCTCCTCCTCCCCTCTAAAATAATGTATTATGCGCCCTAAAATAATGTATTATTGCCAACCCAATTTACATAATATAGGTATAACACTCAATAAATATATTTCGTTTATTCCAATTTATTTATACCCACAATAACTATTATTATTCACGAATAACAAAGAGGTATCAAGTTCAAAAAATTCTTGTGAAAGTCTATATTTTTGTATAAATGAAATTCAATCATTGAAATTCTGAAGTACCAGGAAAACGCGTGACCTTGAAAATTTTAAAAATTTTCGTCTGCGGCGCTATTTTTTAGGGTCGATGAAGCTCATACGCCGCTATCGCCTACCCTAATATGAATACCACGAGCCGCCATTGCAATAATACATCAATATATCAATAAATACAAAAACTGAGAACTATTTACATACATAGATACAAATGCATAGGGTGTCTCAGTTGAAACTATACAATTTCAATTGCACTCCATTTGTGCTCTGTCATATTTAACGATTTTCATCTACAAATCCTTCGATGTTATCATGTCTGGCTGTCTCACTTGGACCTTCAGTTTCAAAGAAGTATGGTCCAATTACTCCACAACTCCAAAATGTTCACTAAACCGTATACCTCTGTGGATGCATTTCTTTATCATGAATAGCTTGTGGATTTTCAGCACCCTGAATTCGACAATTTTGTTTTATAACGTCAAGATGAAAGTGTGCTTTAATCTATTAAAATGTTAACACATCGCATCATCAAAATAATTGCTTTGTAAATAATAATAATAATATTTATTTGCCGTAATACATTACATGATATTCACATTCGGTAATTATTTACTGTAGAGTAAAACTCTCAAATCCTCACCAAATATTGGTTACACCCTATTTTAGGGGGTGACCTAATCGAGCGTCCTCTATAGACTTCGGACATTAAGGTCCAAAGCCACCTGGTGGCGCTTTAGCGAATCTTCGTTGACACGAGTGTTAACATTTACAGTGGTTTTTTTTATTAGAATTTCAAAAAATTGTATTGTAAACAGTGAATAATTGCTATTTTTGAAATATGTGAGTTATATTGTTAATTTTTCACGAAGTAAACTTTATTATGAAATGGCGCTTTTTATAATTTTGAGTGATTCTCATGAAACCTAACCTAGTCCACTGTTGCAGTGTCGAACTTCATAAGTAAATATGGACAAGAAATACAAGCTACGTTGCTCCTTGGCACATTGTCGAGCCGAAATATCTAATACCATCAGCTTACACAGTTTTCCACGAAATAAAAATCTACTGTCGTCGTAGGAAGTAGCAACCAATATAAGAAACACGTCGAAAGGGATTTCGATATGCAGTTTGCATTTTAAAAGCACAGACTATTTTGCCTTGAGTAAGTAGGTTATACTAGTAGTAGGTAGTAGGTTTCCCTGTAGGCCAGGTAGTTTCCTGGCAGTGATAACATCCCAACAGAACTCTTCAAACACTGTGGTAAAAAACTAGTTGAGTACATGTATAACATCATCTGTAAAATCTGGGAAGAGGAACACCAGCCAGCAGATTGGAGGTTAGGACTCATATGCCCACTGCATAAGAAAGGAAATCAGTTAGATTGCCAAAACTATAGGGGAATAACTCTCCTCAATACGTCATACAAGATTCTGTCTAACATCCTAAGTGAAAGACTGAAACCATTCACCGAAGCCCACATCGGGGAATATCAGTCAGGGTTCAGACCAGGCCGTTCAACCACAGACCAAATATTCACTCTGCGACAAATCCTAGAGAAGTCTAGAGAATTTAACATTGATATGCACCATCTTTTCATCGATTTTAAAGCAGCGTATGATAACATCATTAGGCCGAAACTCTACGAAGCCATGAACCACCTCGGAATCCCAAAGAAGCTAATATGTCTTGACTAAAATGACCATGGTTGACACCACGTCCGCAATTAAAATTCAGAGCGACATATCCGAAGCATTCGAAATACACAAAGGGCTGCGACAGGGAGATGCGCTGGCGTGTCAGCTATTTAATATAGCCCTGGAGAAAATCATTAGAGACGCCAATCTTGAGACTAGGGAAACAATATTCACTAAGTCAGTCCCGACCTTGGCATATGCAGACGATGTCGACATAATAACAAGAACGGTAAGAAAGTCTGCAGAAACTTTCCTAGACCTAGCAACGGCAGCGGGGGCCATGGGACTACAGGCAAACGACGAACAGACAAAATACATATCAACTACTTTGCAGACAAGAACTGGTAACGTAGGACAAAACTTAGTAACTGGTAATCACAACTTTGAAGCAGTCAGGGAATTCACCTATCTACGTATTCAAGTCGATCCAAACAATAACATCTCGGGAGAAATTAAACGGCGCATAGTAATGGCAAACACATGTTACTATGGCCTTTCCAGGCATTTCTCAATTAAGCGACTGTTACAAACAACAAAGCTGAGAATATACAAGACCCTAGTAATCCCTGTACTGCTATATGGACCAGAAGTGTGGACCATCACAAAGGCTGACGAAACCTCCCTACTTTATTTCCAGCGGAAAATACTGCGAAAAATTTTCGGGGCCGTATGCGAAAATGGGTCATGGAGGCGCAGGTATAACTTCGAGCTTATAACCTGTATAAAAACAAAGCGAAGGGAAGAGATATTGTCACAGCGACCAAACTAAACAGACTGCGCTGGGCAGGACATGTAGCCTGAGCCAGTGAAGCGAAAAAATCCCCATAAAAAAAGTGCTTAGCATAGAACCTGTAGGAAGCAGGAAGAGAGGTAGGCCAAAGCTTGGATGGGCCGATGGTATAACACAGGATGCCAGAAGTATCGGTGCCCCCAACTGGAGAGCAGGAGCACAAAATCGTCAGAAATGGCGGAGGGCGCTTGAGAAGGTCGAGGCCCTTGCAGGGCTATAGCACCAACGATGATGATGAAGTAGGTTATTATTTATTGTATGTTTATAACAGTTCAGCAATTTAATACTATTTCAGGAAACCATAAAACAAGCAGAAGAAAGCTACGTCCGAACACTGTGCCATCAATCAATGTACGTGGAAGCCCTGACCGTGGAATACCGATTCAATTAAAATCCGATATTCAATTGCGGATTGATTGGCAAACAGAAAGTCGTTTCCAAAGAATCCTAAAAAGAAGTACCGAAATGATTGAATCACGTGTAGGTTCTTGCACAAAAAATAGGGATCATAGCGAAGTCTTGTGTGAAGATGTTTGCAGTGGTACTGCTGAACTAATGAAGTGAGTTATTCTTCAAGTCGTACATCATGAACAGGCAACACTAGGCGACATGTGGCATGTGACTTGTCGGCTACTGTTGCTTTAACGGAATTGCACCTTAACAATATTGCAACAACAAGTACTAAAGAGAAGACAGATTATTTTTTTCTAATTGGTAAAATATTCTCATATGAATAAATTCCACGGTTATCACCATACAGAAATGACAACATTGAATATATTATGCTACTTATTTGGAATTAATACTCATTATTAATTAATTTTACAATTCATTGGGGGTTTACCAATTAGTCCACTTTGAACATACTTCTTGCTTCACAATAAGTTTTTATCGTTAGACATTTCCAAGTTGTTAAAGCAGTCGGTTGTAATATCCGAGCTGCAAGTTCTAAGATATTGTATACTTTTTTTACTATAAGTCTAGTGTTCGCTAGGTTTTATGCTGTAAATTAAATCTTTTAGTTTGCACTACACCTTTCCCGACTCTCTGAAAGTCCATGTCGTAAGACTCTCAAGTCGTGCACTCGCTACTCTTTATTTTCGCTGCACTATTCACGGTATGGGTAAACACGTGTTTTTTCAAGCTGTCTTTGTGTTTCGTCTCAAAGGCACAAACTGCACACTTGTATATTTCCACTTCTAACACTTCCTTGTGAGTTGACATGTGCTCTTTAACACGACGCTCATGTGTGGTCTGAAAACTACACATCGGACACTTGTACGTAATTATTTCGGAGGCGCTATCGTGGGGGTGAGTGAGTAAATGTTTTTTCAAGTTTTTCTGATACTTCGTTTGGTAGTTGCACACCGAACATTTATATATTTTGAACTCAGAACAGTCCTTGTGGGTTAGTATGTGACGCTTCATGTTTTGTTTGTGTTTGAACTGGCAGTCGCAGATGCCGCACATGTACATCTCCAGCTCGGAGGCGTCCTTGTGGCTCACGACATGCCGCTTAAGGTGGCTCTTCCATTTGGTCTCATAGGGGCAGATCGAACACTTATACATGTCGGAAATATCCTTGTCGCTTGACGTATGCTGTTGTATGGTATATTTGTAGTTAGTGGTAGACGTAGACAATCTGTATTTGTAAGTTTTTACCTCTGCCGCATCCTTGTGCACCAACATATGACTTTTAAGATAGCGCTTGCACTTGGTCTCGTACAGGCAGTGCGAACATTTGTACGTCTCTACTTCCGATGCGTCCTTGTGGATCAACACGTGTTGCTGTAATGACCTGTTGTATTTTGTCTTATAATTACACCATCCACACTTGTACATTTCTACCTCTGAGGCGTCTTTATGGACTAACATATGGCACTTAAGATAGCGCTTACACTTGGTCTCATATAGACACTGCGTACACTTGTAGGTCTCTACCTCGGAAGCGTCTCTGTGAGTCAACGCGTGTCGTTGTAAAGTAGCTTTGAATTTTGTGGTGTAAGTACATAATTCGCATTTGTACATTTCTACTTCTGAGGCATCCTTGTGGACTAGAACGTGTCTTTTAAGGTGAGCCTTCCATTTCGTGCTGTAGAAACAGTCCGGACACTTGTGCATTTCTATTTCTGAAAGATCCTTGTGAATTAACATATGCTGCCTTATCGAACGTTTGTATTTTGCGGTGTAAGTACACAGAGTACATTTGTGCAGTACTATATCTGTTGTATTTGTATTATAATGCTGACTTTGATCTGTTTTACACGTAGATGCTTTAAAAGTATACATATCACTTCCTGCCCTTATACCAGATTCCGCATGCCTATTAATTTGCTTATGGGAATACTCGTCTTGATTCAACATTTCCTCATCTTTGATATACAATATTTCTTCAGTCTTCATTGGTTCACAAGAATAAACCTTCTCCAGTTCTTCTCTGTGGTTACCATTATTCAGTAAATGTAATATATAGTCTGGTTTAATTCCATACGATCTGTTAGAACCCATATTTTGACAATACATATACAATTTGTTTTCAATGTCCAACAGGTTTCTTATGAAAGTAAAGAAACAGCCTAAAGTTTCTTTACAAGTAGTACAAACTATGGGATTCTTGACTATGCTGAAGTCCTAAAAAAATAAGTATTTTCATCAATTTGAAAGGTTTTGTAGCAATTGTCTTACCATTTCTGGCATAAATACAGGTAACGTCTTCTTGTATAATGCTTCTTCCATTAACGTTTCTATGCAGACAAAATTATTATTTTTTATCCGATTCATACAGAATCGACACGTGAAATTTGCTTCGATCGCCAATTTTGCACCTCTTTTATTATGGATAATATCGTTAAAATCAAATTTAGTCTCTCTTTTGTTAACAGTAGAACAAGCTACAAGTTTTTCGGTACGGATGCACACCGATTTAAAACAAAATGATCTTTTGACAATGGATGTACAGGTTTCACATATCATAGGATTTTGGATTATATTCCAATCCTGCAATATGAAATTTCGTGTTTATATAAATGTAATGTTAACATAGATACACACATAAAATGATATATTTATTCTATAATATACAAAATGTATTTATAACACAAACTGATCATTAATACACATTATTTACACTATTAACTTAAAGAGAACGATAATTGCATTTATCAAAATGAGGGATTAGAAACGTTTTGTTTTTTGTGACAAATTTGTGATTTGTGATAAAAAATCTCACCATTTCTAATAAGAGCACTTCCAGCATGTCAGTCAGATTTTCACCTACTTTATCAAACTTATGATCTGCTACCGCAAAACATAATCTACAAATCTGTTTCTCGCTCACCTTCATGATTTTTACGCTTAAAACGGTTATTTATAAAGATAAAACGATAAAGAACTAAAATATGTTTTGAGAAGGTTATATTCTTCTTCTTCTCACAAACCTTCTACGTTCCACGATCACATCTCCAAGTAGCTCTACTAACTCAGATTCCGTTCGAGAAGAGTTGTACATCGGAGATATTATTTCCGTTCTTATTAATATAGTTAGAATGTGCAGGGTCCGGTAGAGATGTTTGACGTTTTTGAAATGAATATAACAGTTGTGAGTGGGAGGTTAATGTTTTCGGAGTGTTGGTTCGTGAAGGTCGAAATGTCGTTTCAGTCGCCATGGAAACTTATGTTTTTGAGCATCGTTTTTTTACGACACGTTTATAGACGGTAGCCGCATTCATAGAGTGACGAGCCACATTTTAATTTGTCGGGCGCCATGAATAAACAGAGTTTTCGATATTAAGCGAAAAAAAATCCACGTGAACTTCATCAACGACCACTTCATTCGGACCGGGTTCACGGTGTGGTCTGCAGTAGCTCGACTATGGCATCATCGATCTTTATTTTTTTACAGAAGGCAGACGCACGGTGATTGTCAATACATACCGTTATGTAATGAGGCTGCGCGAATTTATAGCTCCCGACCTCAGAAGGCATAATATAACAATGGATGTAGTGTATTTTCAGCAAGATGGAGCTACTTGCCATCCTTTCAGGGAGACTATATCCTTTTTGAGGCAACATTTTCCTGGACGCCTCATTTCCTTGTGTGGCGATATCGAGTGGCCTCCACGATCGCCGGACTCGTCACCCTGCGATTATTTTTTGTAGCGATTTCTCAAAGCAAAAGTTTTCATTGAGAACGTGCTCTTATTGAAATTTATGCTGCAATAACAGGATAAATTAAAGTTATTCCAAGCGACGCGGTACAGCGGCAATTAAAATTTATTACTGAACGTTCGCATGTGTCAATTGCTTCGTTTATAATAGAATACACAAAATTTCCCCCACAGTGGTTGGGAATGTTTTGCAATACGCCCTCGTGTATCTGGTCCACATATCGCACAAAATTATTGGCGCGGGTAGCTTCAAGTACCAAGTATCAATCAACTAGTTCAAGTACTCAATATCAATCAATCCAACAAAAATAGATGGCGTCACCACACTACGTGATTTATTAAATACATTTTCTTACTAAATATCACACAAAAGTAACTAAATATAATAAAATAGACAATTTATATTTAGATTTATATACCCACAACAACCATATTATATTAAAAAAAACTTTTCAAAAATTAATGATATCTCGCCAAAAATATAAATGTGAAAAGAAGTACAAAATGTTGCTGAGTTCGGTACAAACCAGAGGCGAATTATCCCTAAGGCAAGCTAGGCACGTGCCTAGGGGCGCGAGGTTACAAAGGGGCGCGCGCAGAAGTTTTTAGGAAAAGAAGTTTTAAAGAAAGAAAAAATAAATTACATAAAATTAATTGTGTCAGTAAGTATGCACCTACTTACACAATATAAAAGATTCTTTAATTCTATAGAGATTTAGAGCTTCCTGAGCGTGCTCCGCCTTCTTGATCATTCCTACATCGGCTGATTTCATAATAGAAGTTGAGGTTGGTAAGATACAACTCAACTGCAATGTTACGCATTCGTCGCGTCGCGAGCATCGGACGTTGGTAGTAGTCCAGTCGGCCTGGAAGAAAAATAGCGTTTGTTGTCGACTTTACTTATAGATGGTCTGATTTGCAATTTTTTTTAAATACTCAGAAAAATATACATACCATTTGTGAGCATATACGAAGGTGTACTGTTTATTTGTTTAAAAAATGGCTATTTTGCACTATGCTTTAAATTAAAATATCTCAGAAACTATGCAAAATTTATGGAGATATGCTACAGGGATAACGAAAAGAATGAGCAAAGTCTCATGTCTTGTACGACTTATAGTTTACGGGATATTAATTTTTTTAAGTAAAAATTGAGGAGTGGAGCGCAGAAAGCGATAAACAAATGGCTCTGACAAAAATAAATGAATTTTTATGTTTTTTTTTAAATGAAGTTTATACTTTGTACGATGGAGAAAAAATTCAGCTAAGCTCTAAAAAGTGTTTTGCAATTTTTATCGCCAAAAATAAAATTTCAGTTTTTTGGACTTAAAAAATCGCTAATATTAAAAAAATCATTTTCTTAAAGCGGAAATATATTCGTTAGGTAAAAACACATCACTTAAATTATAAAATAAAATGTCAATTTTTTTTTAATAAAAGCGATTTAAAGTCAGGCTATTAGGCATCAGTTCGTTGATATTGACATTTGTACAGTTATTTAAATGTACGACAGTCCAACTCACATAATTTCTGCAGAAAGGGAAAATTTTAATAAATATGAACAGCAAGCCTTGGAACCAGTGGCGGCTCGTCGGGGTAGGCAAGGTAGGCACCGCCTACCTTTAAAATTTTATGTCATTTCTC
Organism: Rosalia funebris; assembly: GCA_037954035.1. Classification (NCBI taxonomy): domain Eukaryota; kingdom Metazoa; phylum Arthropoda; class Insecta; order Coleoptera; family Cerambycidae; genus Rosalia; species Rosalia funebris. The sequence continues at coordinate 4,760,968 of JAZFAV010000019.1, read as the reverse complement.
ATAACAGCGCAATTACAATGAACTGTTAACGTCCCTGATAATACAGAAATATTTAATATAATTAATAATAACTACTTTATACTAATTAAATTATCTATCGTCGTCGGCGGCGCTGGTGTCGTAAACACCCTTTATATATATCACCGCACGGCGCCGCGCCACACCGAATTAAATGATTTTATTTCTAAATAGAACAACCAGACCAGGCTCGGTTCTCCACCCCACCGCCTGAAAATCGATAGCTACGCGTCAACCAGATGTCGGTAAGACGACAAACAGCGTTGTTGTAATGGCAAAATGATCGCAGCTCAGACGTCTGCAGCGAGTTATATTCTTTAAATAAAGCAGTTGGAGCCGGATGCATTCGGCGCCTGAAGTAGATCGGCGTTCTTCGGCAGATCCGAAGACGCCTTCGCATTGAATAAGCCGTGACATTACTCTATTTGGCGGCTCAGCATAATTAAATTAGTATTAATAATTATTAACTGTGCAAGTGTGGAATTAGTAAAATAAATGCAATTCTAATTGCAAATTTCACTTTTACCTTTTACGTGGGTACAGTTGAAGATCTAAACGGTTTTAGGATTTTTAAGAAAATAATAGGGTAAATTAATAGTGATCGCGGCTCGTCTATCGTGTGATGCACTTTACTCCAGGAGGACGTACATTATAATTATACGGATAAGTATTATTTGAACTTCTTAATCTTAATATTTAATTTAAATACCCTATTTGATTAATTCATCAACAAAATGGATAATCCTATTCATGACATCATTTGTTCATTATTAGAAACTCCATTTTCTCGACTAAAAGACGATGATCGTCGGGAAATTCTGACTAAAGGGCGTCCTACATCGACACTTAATGTTTTGAAACACGATAAAAAACAGGGGCATACTTTTTTGCGATCATTTAAAACCCACTGGTAAGAAAGTCATCAGTGGTTCTGTGGAAGTTATTTTAAACAAAGTTTATTTTGTTGGCCATGTTTATTACTTGCAAAAGGGAGAAATAATGTATGGGTCTTGCAGGGATTTTCAGATTTAAAAAATGTATCCGCTGCTATTAAAAAACATGAATCTTCAAAAGAGCACATGATTAGTTATGTCAATTTCAAACGTTTAGAAATTAATTCATCAACAATCAAAGATGCTCTGAATATGCAGTCTTCATTGTCATTAAAATTATATAACGAAGAAGTTAGAAAAAATCGACTTCTATTAGGCTATTTAATAGATGTTACCTGTCACTTAGCAAGACAAGAATTATCGTTTAGGGGACATAATGAAAAAAGCAATTCATTTAATGCAGGCAATTTTCGTGAAATATTTAATTTGATAATTAAACGGGATATAGAAATCCAAGAGCATTTAAAAACAATAGGAAACATTTTTTCTGGTTTATCTAAAACCATTCAAAACGATTTAATAGTTTGTATTTCTGAATATCTCATGCAGACCGTACATCAAGAAATAAAAGACTCATTATTTTTTGCAGTGCAAGCAGACGATACTACTGATATCCTCGAAAAGTCACAGTGCGCAATTTCAGTCAGATACGTAAATAAATGTGGCGAAATTAAAGAGAGGTTTTTAGGCTTTTATGACGTAAGTGAAGATCGAACGTCCGACGCAATGTACAATTTAATTACATCTGTTTTAAGTCCCTTTGACTATAAAAACAAATTAGTTGGACAGTGTTTTGACGGTGCAAGTGTATTGGCGGGTTCACTAAATGGTTTACAAAAAAAATTAAAGATGACGCTTGGTTTACGCATTGTAGCGCACATAGATTAAATTTGGTATTGCAAAATGGAACAAAAATATTAAGAATTGTCGTATTTATTTTACAAGTGTAACTTCAATTCCAGGATTTTTTCATCAGCCTGCCAAACGAACATTTATACTCGATTCAATAGTAAGGAAAAGAATTCCGTCTTATTGTGAAACTAGATGGGCTTCACGTTCAAAAATTATTAACGTTTTAGACTCCAATTGGGAGTCACTAAGCTTTATTTAAAGAAAAACAGACAGTAAATATCGATAAGGATACGATAATTCCAAATTTAAATCAGTGGCGGCTGATCAGAGGTGACAGGGTGGACCGTGCCCACCCAGCTGTTTCCTAGAAGAACAGGAACACACAGTTCCAAAGTTCATTATTTATCGTTTATAGAAATTAGTGAAGATATAATTATGTAATATGTAATTAATTAAATACATTATATATTACATAACAATAATAATACAATGAAAAGTTCTGATTATATATACTCGTACTAATACTAACAGCGCAACCGTGGTGGAAAATTGCAGTGCAAGTAAGCGCAACAATTCACTCTTCTAACCGTGGAACTAATAGTTATCGTGGTTAAGCCTAGCGTGGTGGGTGCCGGGCCGGATAGCAAGCCTCACCTTTTGCCTTTCTAGCGTTGTACATACGAGACAGCACAAGCGCCTCGGACAAATAAAAAATTATATTTATTGCTTTACTAAATAAATACAAGTAAATAAGTGTCTACCAAGATTAGTTTTAAAATTAATATTGATATTATTGATAGGTATACTTCCAACATCCCTTGAAAGATTAAATCATTTCACAATAATATAGAAACATGGGAATATGGAATATAAAATTAAATAAACAGTAAGCACATGAATAGAGTTAATTAATTAATAGAATTACGAATGATTTGATTGATTTGAAGACATAAAAACAAAATTATACACGTGTGAACTACATGAAACAATTTGAGGCATGGGCACAGCTTACTCGAGTTGTGACACGGCTGGGCTAAACCACCCTGTTGAAGAAGCCTTCGGCAAAGCGGGGAAGGAATCGAGAATCTCCGATCAGTCCGATCTTCAGTTTTCAGAGACGTAGAACGTTGTTTATCTCAGCGAGGTCTGTACTTTGTAGGTTAGGATTTTCAAAATTTTAACGGTTCTTTAACAATAATTACAATAAATTAGTGCGGCTGGCGGTCTCTCTGTAGAAGTTGGTACTTTACATTTGTGTTTGTTTAGTATTGTATTTATTTAGTATTTATACCATGGCGAACGTGAGAGAAATAGTAAGTACTAATGCTGATATTGTTAACTTTTCGTTAGAACGTGAATTTCATACATTAACTTATGAAGATAAAACTTAAGAAGTTTTTTTTTTTTTACTATATTTTACTTCATTATTTTGCACTATATAACCTATTAATAGTTAGTTGTTGCCCGCCCATGATAATTCAACACGAGCCGCCACTGAATTAAATACGTCTGGTGCATCTAGAAATTTGCTTGGTAAGCCGTAAGTGCCACAGCACCACAAATTCTTTTAAGTCGATATTTAATAACAACTGAATATTTTGTAGCTCTAAAGCAGGAAGAGAAATACATATTTGGATATCACCTGTAACAATATTGCAACAATAGATACTAAACAGAAGACACTAAAGGATTATTTTCTCCTAATTGGTAAAGTTTTCTCATAAGAATGAATTTCACGGTTATCACCATACAGAAATGACAGAATTGAATACATTACAGTATTTATTTGGAACGAATATCATCATCATCATCATATCGGTTTATAACGTCCTTCGCCGTCTTCCGATTCCTAATCTCCATTCCTCTCTATTTCTCCACATGTCCTCGTCCAGACCTCTCTCCCGAATTTCATTATCAATGCCCTCTCTCCAGCTTTTTCGTGGTCTTCCTCGCCTTCTTCTTCCTTGTGGTTTCCAGTTTAGAATTTTTTTGGGTCTTCTGTCATTTGGCATTCACTGAACATGCCCGTACCATACGAGTTGTTTGGTTCTTATATCATCTACAATGTCATGTGTTATTCCCATCATATTTCTTATTCTCTCATTTGTTACCCTTTCTCTTTTTGATTTTCCAACTGACCTCCTCCAAAAGTGGAACGAATAACCAATATTAATTAATTTTACAAATCGTTGGGTCCATTTTAAACACATTTGTTGTCTCACAATAAGTTTTTATTGTTAGACATTTCCACCTTGTTAAAGCAGGCAGGTATAATATGCGAGTTCTAGACTTTGTATATTTTCTTTACTATAAATCTAGTGTTCGCCAGGTTTTATACTATAAATTAAATCTTTTAGTTTTGCATCGCACCTTTCAGGACTTTTCGAAAGCTTCTCAAGTTGTGCACTCGTTACTCTTTATTTTCGAAGCACAGCTCACGGTATGGGTAAACACGTGCTTTTTCAAACTGTCTTTGTGTTTCGTCTCAAAGGCACACACTGCACACTTATATATTTCCAATTCTAGAACTTTCTTGTGAGTCGACATGTGATCTTTCACACGACGTTGCTGCGTGGTCTGAAAACTGCACATCGGACATTTGTATGTCGTCATTCCCGAGGCCCTATCCTTGGGGTGAGTAAGTATGTGTTTCTTTAAGTTCTTCTGATACTTTGTTTGGTAGTTGCACACTGAGGATTTGTATATCTTGAATTCTGAACAGTCCTTGTGAGCTAGTATGTGACGTATCATGTTCTGTTTGCGTTTGAATTGACAGTCGCAGATGCTGCACATGTACATTTCCACCTCGGAGGCATCCTTGTGGCTCACAACATGCCTCTTAAGGTAGCTCTTCCATTTGGTTTCATAGGGACAGATTGAACACTTATACATGTCGGAAATATCCTTGTCGCTTGACATACGTTGTTGCACAGTATATTTGTATTTAGGGGCCGACGTAGACAATCTGTATTTGTACGTTTTTACTTCCGCTGTACCCTTATGTACCAACATATGACTTTTAAGATAGCTCTTGTACTTGGTCTCGTAGAGGCAGTGCGAACATTTGTACTTTTCTACTTCAGAAGCGTCCTTGTGGGTCAACACATGTTGCTGTAACGACCTGTTGTATTTTGTCTTAAAAGTACACCATTCACACTTGTACATTTCTGCCTCTGAGGCGTCTTTATGGACTAACATGTGGTACTTAAGATAGCGTTTGTATTTGGTCTCATACAGACATTGTACACGTACACTTGTAGGTCTCTACCTCGGAAGCGTCTTTGTGGGTGTTGTTGGTTTTACAACGACACGCGTTGACGTGTCGTTGTAAAATAGTGTAAGTACATAGTTCGCATTTGTATATTTCTACTTCTGAGGCGTCTTTGTGGACTAATACGTGTCTTTTAAGGTCAGTTTTCCATTTCGTGCTGTAGGAACAGTCTGAACACTTGTGAATGTCTACTTCTGAAAGATCCTTGTGAATTAACATATTCTGCCTTAACAAACGTTTGTATTTTGTGGTGTAAATACACAAAGTACATTTGTGCAGTACTATATCTGTCATATTTGTTTTATAACGCTGACTTTCATTTGTTTCACATGTAGATACCTTACAAGTATACGTATCACTTTCTGAACTTATACTTGCACATGCCCAGTGGCGGCTCGTGATGAAATGAAACGGGTGTTCTGCACAGGGCCGTCCCTAGGGTATTGGCCGCCTGTGTTCAAATTGCAAACGTATCCAAACTACTGGCGCCGTAGGGGCCGAAAAAAAATTGCGCCGCAGACGAAAATTTTGAAAACTTTCAAGGTTACGCGTTTTCCTGATACTTCAGAATTTTTATGTAAAATCCGTTTATACAAAAATATAGACTTTCACAAGAAAAATTTTTGGAATTTAATACCTTTTTAAAGAACATTCATGTTTGCCGTCATATTCTTTGGTTAAGAGAAAAGGATTGTAAGGTTAATTTTCTACTAGAGGGTCTATAACACTTAAAATATTTTCCGATTTTATTTTTTCAGTTAAGTGCACCAAATCTGTCACTCCTACCTCCATCACCGCCAAAAAGTAAACAAGGAAAACAAAATAACGCATTTTTTTTGTTGCACCCACAAATCCAATTGTTCTTCGAATAAATGTCTCTATTAAATTGACGTTTATATGCTTTTCCGCGGCTAACACCTGCAGTCTCAATAACAATATCGGGCAATGGCCTACCATTGTCTTTTAAATCAATTTTTTCTTCATAAGAGTATTTAAAAATCGCTTCACATGAACTAAATCATAAACTAAATCCATTGTCACTATCACAGTATATAAATATTAATAATTAGTACAATAAATCATTACACAAATTCACAAACCAGTATTTAAAATCTCAAATTAACACGAAATACGAAATATGTACGATTTACGCCCGCCCGATTAGGAAGGGGTAAACATTCACTGATGTTGCCTTAGATGGAAAAAATACAGCTCACTGACCGTGTAAATTCGCGCATTTACGAGCGCCAAGTGTGGATTGTCGCGGGAGTTGAGGGGGAGGACGGATGTGCCGAGCCGTGCTGAGAACTTACCTCGTGTAGCCCGGTTCAATGTACCGCGACGCGCTCGCGTAGAGACCCAGATAATTCATCTGGCCTACTACTCAACAGAGGACGGTGGGCAGAATGTTAACGCAATAATTTGGTTAGCTGCACCAACTAACCAAATTATTTTATTAATAAATTTTAGTAATTATTATGTCGCCAAAATATACAAATATCTAATTTTTTTGGCAGTTCTGCAGCACTTATACACCAGCCGCCCCTGGTTGTATAGCTTTATTGTACTCTTTTTTAACTATGATGCTATCTATTAGTTTTGGAGAGTAACAGTTATTTAATTTAAGGGATTCATATGCAACACATCTAATAAAAACAGACCATGCCTACTTTAAAAGAAGAACCAGAATTCAAAATTGTGCATGTAGAGAAGAAAGACTTAAAATTAAATTTATCAGAACCTTTAGAAATTAATAAGGCAAAAAAATCTGATATATTAAATGATCAAATAGAAACAAACTCGTCTCCTTTATTAAATTTATTTTAGTACCTATTTGCCATTCAAAATTCTTGTTTAAAACTAATAGATGCCATCTGTGCAAAAGATTTTATAATTCAAGTACAATAGTTCAATAATAGGGATCCCCATACTACTAGACCTAGAATTACCTTAGTTACATAAACGCAGTTCCACATTGTAAAATTTAGTCTATGTACTCAACATCTGACGAAGCCACTGCTGGTGAAACAATTGTTAAACTACTGAAATAAGATTATTATACTTCACCCCATCTGCAAATGCCTTATATAATAAGGACTAAACAAATTGGGTCAAAACCGCTATTCTCTTGGCTATATGCCAAAGCCCAGTGTTGAATTATATGACGAATTTTGTCTAACAGAGTTAGCACTAAAATACAGTGATTCACATTGTTTGAAAACCACAAGGAAGATCCAAAGTATCACCTATCTCAGGATATCGCTAACTGCAGACCGGTTTCGACCCTATCTTGAGTCTCGTCAGTGCAGCGTAAGCGAGTATACCTTTGAGAGATGAGGCTCACATCTTGTAGACGCTGTTACGTTTTACCCCTTCTACGGCAGTAGAACATACCAAGCGCCGTCTCTCGGTAGTTTCGAGAACAATCTAAATCGAAGTGAAAACTTGATCATCAATTTAATGCGAATTTTTTAATTCGCAGAATGTAATTTTCATTCTACTGAAGTAAGGAGATTAGAACGTAACAGCGTCTACAAGATGTAAATGACAATACAAAAGTGTGTATTTTATAGAGTTACATGTGCATTTAATAGTTAACTTATGCTTCAATGAATATAATGTAATTAAATGGGAAAAAAGAGCAATCGATTTTACAATTCCTTGGGAGTTTAATTAAGCCCATTTTGAACGTACAAGTTACTTCACAGTAAGGTTTTATCGTCAGACATTTCTAACTCGTTAAAGCATCTGGGTGTAATATTGAAGTTGGGAAATCGAAGACATTTTGTATTTCCGTTATTTATGTGTAAGTATATGTGTTTTTAAGTTTTTCTGATCTTTTGTTTGAAAGTTACACCCTGAGCACTTATACATTTCCGATTCAGAACGGTCCCTGTGGGTCAACATGTGACGCTTCATATTCTGTTTGTGCTTGAACTGACACTCGCAGATGCCGCACACGTACATCTCCAGCTCGCAGGCGTCCTTGTGGCTGACGGTATGTCTCTTGAGGTGGCTCTGCCATTTGGTCTCATAAGGACAAATCGAACATTTGTACATTTCTGAAACATCCCCGTTACTTAACGTATGTTGTAGGTTATGTTTGTATTCCGCGGCAGAAGCGGACAATTTGTATTTATTAGTTTTTCCATCTGTCCCGTTCTTATGTACCAGCATATGACTTTTAAGATAGCGCTTCCACTTGGTCTCGTAGAGGCAGTGGGAACATTTGTACGTCTCTACTTCCGAGGCGTCCTTGTGGATCAACACATGTTGCTGTAACGACCTGTTGTATTTCGTCTTATAACTACAGCATCCGCACTTGTACATTTCCACTTCTGAAGCGCTTTTATGCACCAACATGTGGCTTTTAAGATACCGCTTGCGCTTAGTCTCGTAAGCGCATTGCGTACATTTGTACGTCTCTACTTTGGAAGCATCCTTGTGGGTTAACGTGTGTTGCTGTATGTCACTTTTGTGTTTTGCCGCGTAAGCACATAATTCACATTTGTACATTTTTAATTCCGAGTCATATCTATGCACTAGCATATGTCTTTTAAGGTAGCGCTTGCACATGGCCTCGTAGGAGCAGTGCATACATTTATACGTCTGTACTTCGGAAGCATCCCTGTGGGTGATGGCATGTCGTTGTAAAGAAGCCTTGTATTTTGTCGTATACGTACACGATTCGCATTTATACATTTCAGTTTCTGAGGGATCCCTATGAGCTGCTATGTGTCTTTGAAAGTGGGCCCTCCACTTTGTGATGTAGGGACAGTCCGGGCACTTATGCATGTCCATTTCCGAATGATCCTTGTGAGTTAACACATGCTGCATTATCAAACGTTTGTATTTCGTGGCATATGTACACAATGTACATTTGTGCTTTAAACGATCTGTTGTTTTACATGTCGATACATTAGAAGTATACGTATCACTTTGTGAACTTATATGAAATTGCACAAGATTATTTTGCTTATGGGTATACGCATCCTCATCCGATACTTCCTCATCTTTGATATGTAATATTTCTTCAGTCTTCATTGATTCCCAAGAATACACATCCAGTTCTTTAGGCTTGGTTAATTCTCTGTGGTTACTACTCAGAAAATGTAATATATCCTCTGACTTAACTCCATGTAATCTGATATTTTGGCGATACATACAGATTTTATCTTCTATGTCTAATAAGTTCCTTATTAACACAATGTAACAGTCTAAGTCGTCTTTACAAGTAGTACAAACTATGGGATTCTTAACCACACTGATGTCCTACAAAAAGAAAGTATTTTCATCAATTAGAAGAGTATAGTAATAATTCTCTTACCACTTCTGGCATAAATACTGGTAACATCTTCTTATATAATGCTTCCTCCATTAAAGTTTCTATGCAGACAAAATCTTTTGTCGGATTCATACAGAATCGACACCTAAAATTTGCTTCAACCGCCAATTCTGTGTCTCTTTTATCACAGATCAAATCGTTCAGCTCAAATCCAGCCTCTATTCTGTTAACAGCAAAAGAAGCTACAAGTTTTTCAGAATGGATACACACTGATTTGAAATAAAATAATTTTTTGACACTGGAAGTACAGATCTCACATATCGTAGGATATTGGATTATATTCCAATCCTGCAAGAAGAATAGCTTTATAATAGATGTTTAGAGTGGATATACAATAGAAGTAATAGTAATTGTATTTAACAAAATGAGATATTTGAAATGCTTTTTTGCATCTGCAATAAAAAAATCTTACAATTTCTAATAAGAGCACTTCGAGCATGTCAGCCAAAATTTCATCTATCTCATCAAGCTCATGATCTGCTACCGCAAAACACAGTCTACATATATATTTTTCTTCCACCTTCATATCTTTACGCATAAAACATTAATGAAAATAATGAATTCAATCGTGTATTAGAGGTTATCTTCATCTTCTTCCCATAAACCGTGAACGTTTTACAATCACAGTTGATCTACTCTAAGTAAATTACAACAAATAGAAAAATACCGGATACAAATATATCAGCAACGGACAGATGGCGCTGTTCAATTCATGCTGTTATGTGGGTTTCTAATTATCCGGTTTAAACTCCAACGCTCTTTAAACCTATCACTCATCATCAGACCATCGCATATTACAAATAATTCCCATCCTTGTTCCGTGGAAGATTATAAAGTAGGAAATAGAAGACTACTCAGATCCGTTCTAAGTCGTCCTCCACTGAGAATAAATAAAGTGAATAAATTCGTTCTTATTATGTTCACTAAGTGAACAAATTCATTCTTATTGTGTTCACTTGTTCACATGATTTTCACGTTTAAACGATAGTTCTAACCTCAAAGTCAGGTGAACAAGTTAACTTAACCAGAGTTTGTTCACTTTAAATAATGAATGGAGGCCGGCTCTGATACGTATCATATTTATGTCGGTTTGTATAATTGAGGACCCTACAAGCCAAGAGGTACAAGTAACAAAAAGTGATTTTTGAGTTAAAGTTAACCCTTAACTAAATATTATATGCAAATTTTTTATAACGTAACATATTTGTAATAAGTTTTGTCTATGTTTCTTTAGTTGTATATTAAGTTTCAGATATGAACTCAAAGATTGTACTCAACAATCATTGATAACGTGATAATAATCGTCACTTGTACCCCTTGGCTTCTAAAAATGAGAAAGCATTTACTATACGCTTTGGATTTCAAGTATCAAACGAAGCTTTTATTGACATAGAACATTGTTACAATGAAATGTGTGTTTGTTAAAGACAATAAACATGACCAGTAGACAAACAAAATTAGCACTATTCATTGTTCGAGTTACGTTTAGAAGAGGTCGACCAGCTCTGGATGACTTTATGTTTAACTGTAGAAAATAGGCATGTAGGCATGTTGCAGCTCTCTGTGTAAAAAAGTTCGAAGGGGTTTTTTCTTTCAAAAGGCAGACACTGTATTTTGCTGATTCCGGGTACGTTTTTCCGATAGTAGGGTTCCAGTGAATCTAAAGACACAATGTCGTCATCGTCTATTTGAGTGATAATAAATTTTCTACTAGATTTCGTTAACGTATCTGCCCACATCCTTGGAACATAGATTTGTTGATGGTTCCTCTTTATGGTTTTCTCTATTATTCCGAGATCTTGAAATCACATTTCATAAAGGAATGTCATACAACAAGAAACTTTTGTTCAATTGTTTGGATTTGTATTTTTTGTATAACATAGAGCCAAAGCTTTGTTAGTAAGTCACTTTTGTTTTCGCTCCCACAGTAGTCATTGTAAAGAATATTTTTTTACAGTTGGTGGTAGTGTTTTGATAAATTTGAAAAGGCGCGACGCAATCTCTTTATACCCACGGTTGCCCTGGCCTTCATGCCATAAGAACATGTTGGCAGTGGCGGCTCGTGATGAAATGAAACGGGTGTTCTGCACAGGGCCGATCCTAGGGTATTGGCCGCCCGCGTGCAAATTTCAAACGTATCCAAACTACTGGCGCCGTTGGGGCTGCAAAGAAATTGAAATTGAAAATTTTCAAGGTCACGCGTCTTCCTGACACTTCAGAATTTTTATGTAAAATCCCTTTATACAAAAATATAGACTTTCACAGAAAAATTTTTGGAATTTAATACCTTTTTGAAGAATATTCATGTTTGCCGTCATATTCTTTGGTTAAGAGAAAAGGCTTGTAAGGTGAATTTTCTACTAGAGGGTCTATAACACTTAAAATATTTTCCGAAAGAGTTTCAGCGTCACATTTTGTATGTTTCAGGTATGTCCAAAAACGTTCAATCGGTTCACCATCGAGAATATATCTTAAAACTACCACTAACTCAGTTTTTGAAGATACATCAGTTGTTTCGTCTGCCATAATTGCCAAAAATGAAGGTTTGTTAATTTCTTTAATTATTTCTTCATGAGATTAGAAGCTTTTGAGATGTGGTGTTACCGAAGAATGATGAAAATACCATGGACTGATAGGGTTAGAAACGAAGAAGTATTGGAGAAAGTCGGCGAGAAAAGGAGTATGTGGAAAAACTTAAAGAAGAGAAGAGATAGAATGGTAGGCCACTTGCTGAGACATGGGGGAATAGTCCGCGATATTTTGGAGGCAGAAATAGGAGTGAAGAAAGGCAGAGGTAGGCCTAGATTAGACTACTGCTCGCAAATAGTAAGGGATGTAGGTTGTAGCACAATTAGCGAAATGCGTAGGTTAGCACAAGATAGGAGAAGCTGGAGGTTAGCGTCCAACCAGTCTTAGGACTGATGACCTAATGATGATGATGAGATACTTTTAATATACAGTCTAAAAGATCATTTTGTATTTCTTTAGAGGTTCCTTTAAATACTGAAGCATTTTGTAGATGCTCGCTTAAAGTTACATCAAGCTCAGCAGAAAAATGTATCAAACCACGAATCATCCCCGGGTTTTGAGAGGTTTCAGCTTCGTCATGTCCTCGCAGCGCCAGTTCAAAGGCCCCACAAAACTTTATGCAGTTTCCAAAAGTTGAGCTTTCGTAAACTTTTTCTCAAATGCTAAATTATGAGTTTTTTTAAATTGAATTTCTCCTTTCTTAGTGCTTGTATTTGGAATCTTCCCTAAAAATCTTGAGTGGTATGGGGCGTTGTCTAAGACAATGACGCTATTCCTTTCAACATTCGGAAGAGAAAGAAAAAATCATTTGACCACAGCTGCAACAAGTAGACTAAAAATATAATAAAAACACAATATGTTGTTTGATTCCTTTATACCTAATGTATCCATGGCACAATCGTATAAACAATTTTGACATTCAATTGGGCCATATAGATCTACATAATGTGATATTCATAACATCCAAATACTAGTCGGTTCTTCTAGTACCTAAACATAAACCTACAAGAAAAAGACAAAAAAGCATTTGATACAGCTGCCAGTGGCGGCTCGTGGTGATTTGTACTGGGTGGGCAACAACTAACTCCCTATAACAGGTATGAGGTTGGGGATCTATATTTTTATTTTCGGCTCTAGCGGCATATGCTGCAAAATTTATTTCGCACAGAAATAAAGAGCAATTCACCAGTATGCTGTCCAATAATTCCTACCTAAAGAATATGTATTAGTTTTAAAAAATAATACTGAAAATAATAACAATAAAATTGATATCATGATAATAGTATAATTATTAAAAATTCCGTTGTCTGACAAATAAATAATATAATTTACAGAATTACCATTCCAGATAAAGCATTATAATTAGGGCCATATGATCTTTTGCTCCAAGATCCATCAATATACACTGTAATCCAAGGAATTCCGTCAATGCATATATTTCCTTTTTGTAAAACATTATTTCTTTCTCTTTTGCCAGCATTTTCCATACTTTCCTACAATGATGTTTTCCAAATCTGGTCACAAATAAATAACTAATCGCAAATATAACACATTTATTATATTCTCAAATCACGAAATTCAAAATACACCTGATGGTATTGCTGAAGGTAAGATATGCTGTTGGTAATGTTAAGATATAATATGTGGTATTGCTTTCTAGGTACACGCATACTAAGTACATACAGGAATATAATAAATGTGTTATATGTGTTATGTAGATCACAGAAAAATATTAACTAGCAGAAGCATCTTTCAAGTATAAAGAGCACTTCTGCTCTACTGCATTGCATTAAAAAAATGCAATAAAAATTATATAAAAGAAATATCCCAATTTTTGTTTTTAAAATAAAAAAATTATTGCTTACATCTCCCAAATAACTTTCATACTCCTGAAATTGCTTTGGAGGCAATCCATGTTCGGTATATCCACGCAAATAAGCAATTCAGACGTACCACTATAAGTACGACCAGTAGTCAGTGTTCCCCAGACATTTCCTAAGTTTGTTAGATACATTTTTAATTGGGTTTTCAGTCTCAAAACTATATGCATTATTGCATATATTACAACTTAGCACAATAGTTGAAACTAAACCGGAACATTTTCTAATTTAATTTTCTATGCATAATTTGTCCAAGGTGCAGGATTTACTATGTTTTCTCTCGATTAATAAAATTTAGCCTATCATATAACCCAATTCTACAATTCTGTTTCCCTCAATAATATATTGAGAACTAATAGATTCCTTGGCATAGTCTAACTCATAATTTTCAATACTACAAATAAAAAAAATGTAAAAATAAGAATTTAAACAATACATTATTAAGCAATTACCTTTCACATTCATCTGATGGAATTACTCCATATTCAATTTCCTCAGCTGCATCCATTTTCTTAGATTCAACAGCAGTATTATCTCTACAATGTTAAATATTGATAATGTTCAGTGAAATGATTTTAACAAACTGTAAAAATAATGGTTTTCTAATTTTTAAATATAATTATTTACAATTTTTTTTTTCACATTGCTACAAACAAGAGATTCTAAAAGAAGTTTTTTATCGTTGGTCTACGTCATTGTTGAAAATATTCTTAAACTTATGTATCTTCATAGCAGATATATGTAGCTTCAATATAAAAAAGATAATATTTTTGCGTATATGTGTACTCGTATAAACTGAATATTGTTACAAGTACACGAGTACGCCTAATAATAATATCGAACTGTGTAATAAATACGCAATTAAAACGGAACATTTTGTCTAAACTCCTTTCGGCTAAATGTTCGCAATAATTCAATAAACGTTCAATCAAAATACTGTCCTTTCAATCATAAATGAACATTACAATAGATGAGCACACCCGCCATCGGGAACGAGACGCGACGGCATGTGATATAAATCTTTACTTACATTATTTCACTTTTCAAATACAAGTCCTTCAAATTATGTATTACTGCATCCATTTTTTACCATTCCTCATGTTATTTAATTTAAAAATAAATAAAGCCAATAAAATAATCTCGTACATATTAGGTATGTAAAGTGCTCCTCTACTTGAAAGACTAAAAACTCTACTCGAAAAATCAGTGGTGGTGGTAGGACGAAAAACGGCGCCAATATGGCAGCCTCGCGTAGAATCGCGCTGGGTCTACGCATGTGCGCATGCCGTTTATCCTCGTCTATCGCGGGTCTTCACTATTTAAATGTAGGGTTAGGGTTCTATTGTGCTCATTATGTAAACAGTAAACAATTTTCGCGTGCATTTCTTTACAATTGTTGTTTTCGAATCATTGTTTGGTGAAAATACGCCATGAAAATTGGGATACAGTATTTTCAGTCCTAAATACATGGTATGTACAAAAAATAATAGTTCTGAATGCTTTTCTTTTAGAGCAAGAAATGTTATTGCATTTTTTCATCTGTCAATTATAATTTTCTTTTATGTCTGCCACGAGTAGGATATCGATGATAATTTAGCTTTGTGGAAATGAAATAACGTAATGAGCTTTTAGTCTAACGAGTTTTAATCATCCACTTTTTATAACATTTAATCATCCGCT
Organism: Rosalia funebris; assembly: GCA_037954035.1. Taxonomy (NCBI): domain Eukaryota; kingdom Metazoa; phylum Arthropoda; class Insecta; order Coleoptera; family Cerambycidae; genus Rosalia; species Rosalia funebris. Next base: position 4,745,500 of record JAZFAV010000019.1, on the reverse strand, counting down.
TGTGAGCTATTATTGTATGAAATGTGAATTTGTTTTTAAACAATTACTAATCAATTGTATATATTCGATTAATTTTAAATTTGCGATATTGTGGTAATGACATTACATATTTACCGACCTTTTTGTATGTTGCTTCAGTAAAAACAAAACATTCAATAAGAGTACAATTTATTCAAATCAGTGTACTATGAAGGCAATACAGTGTGTGATGTAAAATCAATTAATTTTTCAGAATTAACGTTAGTAATTAGACATAAATTGAAGGGTACAGGAATAAAACAAGAAATGTCACAAAACTATTTGTTCAAAAAAATTGAAATTATAAGTTGCATTCTAATGTAAGCGAAGAAATAACATTGCAATGAAAAGAACTAAACTAAACTACCTAACTAACTTTAACTAACTAACTGTAGCTAAACTTTTTCAATTTAACTAAAAGGACATAATAATAATAATATAAAATAAATGATATAGGATGTTGCCTGTTATTAAAAAACTATAATAACCAAAAATCTTATTACGGAAACGTTCTGTGGGAAGTTCAAATTCATTATCGTTAAGTGAAGGAAAACTGATATTTTGAGTTTTCTTTTTCTACTATTATAAAGTATTCTTTCCTTGTGCTGCATAAGATTAAGGTACTTGTCTTCATTTATTGGAAGGACATCTGGAAAATAATATAGGATGTTACCTCTTACTAAAAAATTATGATAACCAAAATCTTATTACGGAAACGTTCTGTGGGAAGTTCAAACTCATTATCCTTAAGTGAAGGAAAACTGGTATTTTGAGTTTTCTATGTCTGCTATTATAAAATATTCTTTCCTTGTGCTACATAAGATTCAACGCGGAAAAACTGGAAACGTTCAAAACTTTCAAAACACAGCAAACAAAAATAAACATAACCTTACTCGGTTCTACGCAAGGACCACCATGATGAAGCACACACGTGATCACCGTACGGACGTCTTTCGTCCTACCCCCACCACTCGAGTTATTTCTCCTGTTCTCCAGTCTTCTTGGTTTAAACTAATTCAGAACAGATTTTCAAAATACTGTAGGTTACTTTGTTATTAATATGGATACTATCTAAAAAAGAGCATCAAGAAAATTAAATTGTAAACAAAACACGGAAAAAAGAACATTTACCTTTGAACATGTCTACTTTAGAAAGCTTCTTCAAAGTGAATTATCCACTATGCAGTTTTGCACTTTGACGAATATTCATGTCATAAGGCCTCTTTGGTTGTTATGTTTTACTTCTGAGGCACTCTATGGGAGCGGTTGAGCACATATATTATCAGGTTAATTTTAAATTTTGTCTCAAACACATATACTGCACGCTTATACATCTTCAATTTCGACGCACCATTGTGCGTCAACATGTGCCGCTTGACGTAGTGCTTACGCTTAGTTTGAAAACTACATGCGGAGCACTTGTACATTTCCAATTTGGACGTGTCCTTGTGATTCAGGTCATGCTCCTTCAGCTGATTCTTCCACTTCGTCTTGTACGGACAAAGAGAGCACTTATACATTTTTATTTCAGAAGCATCCTTGTGCGTCAGCGCGTGCCGCTTCGCGGTACGCTTGTATTTCGTCACGAACGTACACGATCCGTACTTGAACGTCTCCACTTCGGAGGCGTGCTTGTGAGTCAACGCGTGTCCCTCTAACGAGATTTTGTACTTTGTCGCAGAAGTACATACTTCACATTTGTATATTTTCACTTCTGAAATGTCATTGTGAACTAACACATGTTTGTGCAGGTTGTCCTTTAACTTTAACTAGGTCTCATATGGGCAACGCGAACACATAGGGTAAAGTTGGGTAAATTGTTCCTACTTTATATAATCTCATTAAAAATTGCTAATTTGAATATTTTGTACCGGATGAAAATATCAAATCAATCTTAATGTGTTGTATTGCAATAAATTTACTAAATCTTGTATGAAACGAAAATTTTAGCATGTTAAAATTTGAATTTAAAAAACATTGAAAATGGTACAATTTAACCAACCTGTCGGTCAAATCGTACCACGGGATGTCTAAATTGTACCTGACTGAAAAATTATTGAAAATATTCAGAAATGTTAAAATACAAGGCTTCTTGTGATGTACTTATTTATTCATTTTACAAAAGAATAAGTGAAAATACAGAATTGGAAAACTTACATGCCTATATAAACATTGAAAATAACTAAATACTAAGACTAATTTATGGACAGCGCAAAAATTAGTTTAAGGTGCAAAATGGGTATAAAAACTTTTTTGAAGATTTTGCTTTGACACATTTCTCATGAAACCACTTGTTACATTTTTTGTTGAAACATTTTAGCATGTCTTCCACTGAGACTTCATTGTCTTCCACTAGACTGGGATCCTTTGGATCTTCTCTTCGTGACCTGAGGGCCTGGTTTTGGTAGTGGATAGAGATCTTCAACAGATACGACTGCCTAAAAAACGACTTCGTATATTTTCTAATCGAAATTAAGGCAATATTATTTTGTTTTTACTTACCTCGGCGTTATCTCCCGTATTCCTTATTTCCGTAGCATTATGTGAGTTTTTCAGTTGCTCGACAGATTTTTTTTGTATTGGTGATAGACACGTAGATTCAATGACTTTGTATACCTAAAAAAATATTTTTTAGCAAATTATAGTATTGCTAAAGATCTTATCGACTTACAGCCACACTCTCTGTCGGTCTTTCTAGTTCTGTTGTATTGAGGTCTGCATTTTCTTGGTTTTCAATTGGCTCTGATGTTTGAGATTGTCTTAAAACTGGCAAGTCTACTTCAGTGGTATAATTTTCACATTGTTGAAGAAGTTCCGATGCAGCAAATTGATGGTCTTTAAAAATATGACGATCAACAGGCCATATTCCTGTTCCGCGAAATCCGCTTATCGCATTTTTGATAGTGGCTGCTTTACTATAAGCCTCTGCTACTAGTTGAGATGGTTGAAATTGGGTTACACATAGACCCGGATTTGTGCGTAACCACTTTTCTCCATGTGGTCGTGTTGGAACAAAGCTGACAAAATGGTTTAACCATTTTACAAATAATGTCGAATTGATATATCCTGTATCAGATATATCTAAAATACTACCCGGTGGAGCACCCGCTTTTAATTCGTTACAAAGTCTTTTTCTTTTAAAAATGATCATAGGGGGAATGTAAGCCCCAGCAGCATTAACACAACAAACAACTGTAGTGTTTGTTCCACGCTCGCCGCTTGCTAGAACACCAATTTGAATTTTTCCTTTTTGGGCAAGTATTTTCCTATTCTTCTTTTGTACAGTAGAATACCCCTAGATTCATCTACGTTATAAATGTTATTTGGCTCGAGCTTATGTTCGTCGCAAATTTTCTCGAGAATATAAAAAAACTCGTAGACTCTCTTTTTATTAAATCCTTTAGCTCTTGCAATTGAGGTAGATTCAGGTTGTCGCAAACTTAGGGTTTTATGTCTTCGAATAAAAGCATAATACCAGTCTTTGCCCGCCATTTGCTTTGCTTGGTTAAAATTATGCGGAATAGAATTCCTTTCTGCTAACTGGTAAGCCAGCTTTCTCACGTCCGTGATGGTGATACCAAATAAACCAATAAAAATTCTTCTAGTTTTAAAATATGAGCTACCAGCTGATTTTCCAGCTCTTCAGACAAAGTTGTTGTACGCCCAAATACTTTGTTGTTTTCATTGGGTCTAAGGTTTGTAGATAATAAATGTCTTTTTAATGTTGGCTTTGGAATATTGAAGTTTCGACAAGTCTCGTTTAGACCGCATTGACCTCCTCTGTAAGCTTTTATGGCATTCTCCATGTCCTCCTCCGCCCACTCTCCATATTTTCTTTTCTTCTCCATTACTGCAATACAAACATTATTTATAAAGACTATGCTAAAAATCTATTTGGGTAAATTGTACCGGTACAATTTACCCAATAGCCTAGAGGTACAATATAGCCGACTAACCTGATTTTAAATCATGTATTATTTCATCAGAACTAAGTGAGGTTATGTGAAGTTTGATATATTGAAAACAAAGAAAAATGAACATCCTTTCTAAAAATTAGTCATATGTATATCTAAACTTACTTGATGTCTTTTGAACTCCTTGTAAATGATTTCTGAAAACTAGATGCAACTGGCCGCGAACTGAAACACTCGTACGGAATCAAAACCGGTTAACTGACTGAAGCAAAAACACACTGGTGGCCAGACAGTGTACTAAGCTTTGAATGTAAGTCGATGGCTATCATTTTTTACGCGCCAATTTCGAAATAACACTGCGGTACAATATACCCTACTTTACCCTACATTTCTACTTCAGAGGCGTCCTTGTGGACCAACACGTATTTCTTAAGACGGCCCTTTAGCTTCATCTTGTACGGACAACAGGGACACAAATATGTTTATTTCGGAGGGATCCTTGTCGTGACCAACAGCGTAACTTCGCCGCTGCGCCGATTTTTATCCCGTCCATGGAGATGGTATCCACGTACTCGTAGGAGATCATCTGGATGCAACTTGGTCTCCTGTAGGGCTATGACGTCGACTTGATGACTTTCTAGAATTTCTTCTAGCTCAGTATTCTTTCCTTTGAGCGAAGAGACCTTCCATGATGCGATCTTGAGGGACCTCCTTGCATCCGGGTATGCTGCCATTTAGGGTACTCCCATGGCTGGTTATTTGGAAAAAATGCACTCAGGGCCGAGTACATTTGTTGTATGTTGGCAATCATCGCGGCCAACTCCTTGATGATCGTCGCTGCCACCGGAGCGGGGACAGCTGACGTCCTCCGCCGCCCGACTGCCGCGGCATAAGATCTTGTTGTCGGCGCCATCCTCTACGCCCTGGGGTGGCTGATGCCTGCGGGGCTGGTCTCATGATGGAGGATGTTGTTGTTGCGGTGGATGCAATCGGGGTAGCAGCCCTCCTTGCTTGCGGCCTTGCCTCCGGAATCTTCTCATATCCGCGATAATTCACCGGAGGTGGTCCTCCACAGTTGGCCCACTTCGCCGGGGTTGTCCTTTCCTTGGTGCACTCCGTGGTTAGGCGATCCTCGCCGCACTTCACGTACTTGGGGTTTGCCGTGCATCGACTCTGACCGTGTCCGACCTTTTGGCGGCGATGGTACTGCGTCTTCTGAGTACTGCTTCTTTGTCTCTCCGTTCGCACAACTAGCCCGCAGCAATGCTTGATCTGCATCGCTGCAGTCTCGTTGCTTTCCGGCAGTTGGACGAGGACGAGCGGCATCGCTGTCTTTCTCTTGCAGCACTTCATCCGGTGAACGGAGCCGGTTGATAGCGGAGATCTTCTGTTACGTCATCCTCAGTGACGCAACCTGGGATTCCGTACATGACAATCCTCAGCGTTTTGTTTTCCGGCAACGAGTGCGTATGTTACTCGTACATCCGGTCGGCGAGCGTCTTTGTTAGCCTCCTGTGGTCCTCGGGGGTGGCGAGATGTATTTCCACTCCGTCCCCGATTAGCTTCGCTTTTGTGTAGTTGACCCTCTGTCGCCTGCACGGGGGCGAGGTGGTCTGCGGCGCGGCGTCTCCGTGGTGGTGACTGATGGCTGTCTTCGCTGAGGTGGCGGATTTCCCTCGCACTTCCCTGGCTGGGGAGGTCCCATCACAGGGCACCTGTTTTCGTGCCGGCTCCGGCTCTCCGTCTGAGTTGGGTGCTCTTCTTTCTCTCCTTTTTGGGGGCGCTGTTTTTTAGTGGAAGGCCCCACCGTATCCATATCCTCCCAGGCGGCGAGATGCTCGTTGATCTTCGCGAACTGGGCCATGGATTCCTCATGTTGTGTCTCCATGTGCCGATTCAGATCCTGCGCTAGTCGTTTTTTGAGAGCTTCGTCCTCCACCTGTAGCATTAATTCGCACTCCCGGATAAGAGAGCCATTTCTACTTGTGGCCATCGGCTCCGGAGAGTCCTCTCTCTGTCCAAAGTCGAAGAGTCCAAGTCGGTATCATTCGACCTATACACGTCACCGCCCTCCTCGGTAATCTACGTTTTTCCACTTTTGTTTTCCCCCCTCCCTGTACAGCGTACTAGTGGTTTCGATCTTACGAGTTTCACCCTATTTCTATATAGAAAACAAAAAAGTATTTCTTAAATTAATTAAATGAAATCAACTGGAGTCCATCAATTGTCTATGCAATTACCCACACAGACAAGTCGTTGTTCCAGCTAATTTTGCGTAACCTGAGTGGTGATCGGGGGTTTTCCTCGTCGCTAAGTTGACGTCGCCTGAGATGGTAGTCGGGGTTTTCCCACTTTGCTTGCGTCAACTGGTCACTATCAGGAGCGTTTTAGTAACAACGTCCTCTAGCTTCGCGATCTTGACACAGACAGGTTTATACCAGTAATAGTGCAACGTAGTGGGCTTAGAAGAAGAAGAATGTAACCTTTTAAAACGGTTGAAGTTAACTTTTATCTGTATATGTTTAAAGTATAAGTCGTAATGGTGGAAGAAAAGCAAATTTGCAGACTATGTTTTACACTATTAGGTAGCGAATTTGATGAAATAAATGATATAATAGGTGAAATGTTGGAAGTTCTCTTATTAGACGTGGTGAGTTTTGTTTTATTGCAAATACAAAAGTGCCTCTTAATATATCCTTGTCGTACACAGTTTTTATATTTTTTTAATCGATAATATTAATAATACTGAATACTAATGAACAGTTCAATTATGTTATATGTGTGTTTTTTTAAGTTTTTTTTTTTTAGTACAAAATTAGGTTATAATAGGTTATCTTATGTATATGTGTGTACTAATATTGTATTTATCAAAATGTGTATAGTATTCTATATTTCAGGATTGGAGCATTATTAAAAATCGTACGATATGCAAGACCTGTACAGCGATTATCAAAAGATCATTTTATTTCAAATCGGTCTGTGTTCACACCGAGAAACTTATAGCATTCTTTGCTGTAAACAAAAAAGAAACTAAATTTGAATTGGAGGACATAGTGCATAACAAGGGAGGTATAGAAATGGCCGTTGAGAAAAATTTCAGGTGTCGATTCTGTATGAATCGAATAATGAAAAATAATTTGTTCTCCATCAAAATTTTAATGGACGAAACATTATACAAGATGTTTCCAGAATTTATGCCGGAAATAGTAAGTGAATTATTATTAAACCTGCGTGATTTATGAAACTATTTATTTTTGTATTTGTTAGGACCTCAGCATAGTCAACTTTCCCATAATTTGCGCTCCTTGCAAAGAAAATCTAGAATGTTATTTCATGTTTGTAAGGAACTTTTTAGACACAGAAAACAAAATGCATGTTTATTACCAAAATATAGGATCGAACCAAATAAAGTCGGCTGATATATTACATTTTCAATTTAATGGAACTTTTACACGTCCCAACAGAGGGAAAGTAACCATATCCGAAGAACCAGAGAAGGTATGCTCTTTCGAATTAATGAAGACTGAAGAAATATTGGACACTGAGGACGAAGAAGTGGTAGTCAAAGAGGATCTTTGTGAAAGTCTTTCAGAAATAGCATCGGATGACGATACAATGATATGTAAATCAGACCACGGACTAAAGAAATTAACGCACAAAAGTTCCCTCGACACTTATACTACCAAATACAAACGTAACTCAGCCCATAAGGACACATCGGAAATAGCAACGTACAAATGCGGACTTACCTGTATAACTCATATGTTAACCCACAAGAATGATTGGGAAGTGGAAATGCACAAATGTCCACATTGTCCTCATAAAACGCACCGCATTAAAAATAATGGGATAACCCACAAGGATGAATCTGAAGTACAAATGTATGAGTGCGAATTATGTCCTTACACGACGAGAGACAAATGTACCTTAAAACAACACTTGCTAATCCACAAGGTTCCTTCCGAAGTGAAAATGTATAAATGTCCACTTTGTCCGTATGTGAGTAAACGGAAGACTGACCTTACAAGGCATAGCGTAACCCACAAGGATGTATCTGAAGTACAAATGTATGAATGTGAATTATGTCCTCACACGACGAGATACAAACGTGCCTTAAAACGACACTTGCTGATCCACAAGGATCCTTCCGAAGTGAAAATGTATAAATGCCCACTTTGTCCGTATGAAAGTAAACAGAAGGATGGACTTACAATTCATAGCATAACCCACAAGGATGTATCTGAGGTACAAATGTATGAGTGCGAATTATGTCCTTTCGAAACCAGACACAAATGTTCCTTAAAAGAACACTTGCTGATCCACAAGGATCCTTCCGAAGTGAAAATGTATAAATGTCCACTTTGTCCGTATGTGAGTAAACGGAAGACTGAACTTACAAGGCATAGCGTAACCCACAAGGATGTATCTGAAGTACAAATGTATGAGTGCGAATTATGTCCTTACGCGACGAGACACAAACGTGCCTTAAAACGACACTTGCTGATCCACAAGGATCCTTCGGAAGTGAAAATGTATAAATGCCCACTTTGTCCGTATGAGAGTAAATGGAAGACTGAACTTATAAGGCATAGCATAAACCACAAGGATGTATCTGAGGTACAAATGTATGAGTGCGAATTATGTCCTTACGTGACGAGGCATAAACGTACCTTAAAACAACACTTGCTGATCCACAAGGATCCTTCGGAAGTGAAAATGTATAAATGTTCACTTTGTCCGTATGTGAGTAAACGGAAGACTGAACTTACAAGGCATAGCATAACACACAAGGATGTATCCGATATACAAATGTCTGAGTGAACTATGTCCTTACGCGACGGTGGAAGAAAAACAGATTTGCAGACTGTTTTAAAATAGTAGGTAGTGAATTTGAGGATATAAATGATACAATAGGTGACGTGCTGGCAGTGCTCTTAATGGTGAGTTTTGTTTTGCTGCAGATGCAAATATACCTTTTTTAATAGGCATCAGTTTCCAATGATTTGAAATACGCATTTACGTACAGTACACGCAATTTGTTGGGATTGTAAGTTTGTGACATGCGCAAATTTAAATTCTTTAAATTATTTGAGTGTTATGTGTTATGTTTGTTTGTAAGGTTTTAGGTTGTGGTACATGTTTGGATCATTTGAATTCAGACTGCTTTTAGCTTTTGTTGTAACAATTAAAATCAAGGACATAATTATTATAGTCGAAAAGAAGGTGAATTGCTTTTTAAGTTATGTAAATAGATAGTAGGTAGTACAGACATGTTATATATGTCTATACTACCTATTTAATACTAATATATAGGAAGTTATATATAGGCAGTACTATATAGACAGTACTACCTATATTAGTATATAAATATTAATATGTATATACTAATTGTATATAAATTATATATATGGTAAAGGTAGTTTATAATATAAGTAATAAAAACAAATCAGTGGCTAAAGCAGTTTTTTATTTTTGCACTTTCTAGCTTTTAACGATGACAGATCATTCAAGTTTTGATTCAGACTGGGTATTTGACTCTGATTCATCAGATAATGAGGATATTCATTTTTCTTCTAAAAAGTTCGTCCATTTCTTTAGCAAATTCGAAATATTTCCTTTCGCGTCCAGTTTTTGCTATTATTTTCAACATATTTCTTATAGTTTATTTCTAACACACGCCAAAGCTTTTCACAGCTTTGTGGTGTGTATTTTACTTCATGTTTTTCCAGAATGTAAGCTGCTATCACTTCTCACATATTTTTAAAATTTATCATTTTCATCTGCCACACTTTGCCTCTCAACATTTTGTAACAATCGATCAGGAGTAGAGAATGTTCCCTTGTCCATTGCTGTGAGTTGGTTACTTCTTGTAATGCAATTTGACTTGGCCCGGTGTTGAGCAAAAATCATTTTGAACTTCGCTTGTGCCGGACGAAAGTATGAGGAATTCAGAGATATCTACAAAAATATGCGTAAATTGTTAGAAGCTGCAGCAGAAACCTAATTAATTCATAAGTTATAATTCAAGGTGTTTGTTATTGCTATATAGGTACTTACCATCATTTACACTTACATTTTTTTTGAAAAGGGACCCACCACGGGTAGGCTTCGATATTTGTCCTAAATGGAATCCGAACCACAGACAGCTATTTCGAACTTATTAGTTCTTATCAGTGCCGTACACGATACGCCGATCTAGGACAAATGCCGCAACAAATCCGTGGGGTTTTCGAACCTGAAAATTAATATTACTCTAGTTCTTTGAGATTGGTGATTTTGGCGTTCATTGCCTTAATGGAACGCTTTTGCGCCTTCATCACTCTCCTACTGGCGTCCAACTGTTCCTTCAAGCACTTTATTTTAGTTCTCATGAGCAATTTATTTAAGAGCACTTCCAGAGAATGTCACTCAGAATTCCGTTTATTTCCACAAATCCGTTATCTGCTACCTCGAAACAGTCTGCAAATTTGTTATTGCAGCTTCATGTTTGTTACACCTAAAACAGGTCAAGTGTAAGTTTTATAGAATAAAAGTCCCAATAGTGTTTGTTGAGAAATGTTCTTCTTCTTCCCGTAAACTTTAAATGTTACACGATAATCGGCGAGCTGTCCCAGGTAAATTCCAAAAGTGGAAAATGATATGATAATCAGTTAAATATTGAATTAATTGTTGATTCTAGACAGCTAATGGGAAGCAGAAGAAGAAGATAACCTTTATAACATTATGTTTGGAACCACAATTTAATAATTTTATACTAACGATCATGAACGTGGAAGAAATACAAATTTGCAGGCTCTGTTTACATGTAGCTGATACTAAATTTGACGAAATTGTGGGTGAGATGCTAGAAGTGCTTTTATTAGAAGTGGTGAGGTTTGTTTTTGTTGCAAGAACAGAAGTACATTTTTAATATATAAAATAAAATGCTTGTTAAATATAATTATTATTACTATTTGGTAATTATTTACTAGAGAGTAAAACTCAAATCCTCACCAATTATTGATTACCCCAATTGTCGGGAGTGCTGGAAACAAATCTGGCTTCAGTTTTTTCTACTTGGACACAGTTTTTGAGAAAACGAATTTTAAACTTTCCACCAGATGCACCCGATGCAGTGAGTTTTATCTTCAAGTAAATAATTGCCTAAATATCTATGCTTTTGTTACGTCTAAATCAATTATTATTATGATATATGAAATTATGTTATTATATATGTATGGTTATATGGTGTTTACCATATTTCAGGATTGGAATATAATCAAAAACCCTATATGTGAGATCTGTACAACAATTATCAAGAGATTATTTTATTTTAAATCTGTCTCCATATATACTGAAAAACTTATAGCGTCTTTTGCCATTAACAAAAAAGGGACCGAATTTGAATTGAAAGACATAGCCCATATTAAAGGAGGCACAGAAATGATATTTGAAGAAAATTTCATATGTCGGTTCTGTATGAATGGGATAAAATCAAATAATTTCATCCCCATAGAAATTTTAATAGAAGAAACGTTATACAAGGATATGTTATTAGTATTTATGCCAGAAATGGTAAGAAAATTACTACTAGGCCTTTATAATTCGTAAAAATACGTGTTTTAACATTTCAGGATATCGCTGTAGTCAAGAATCCGATTGTCTGTATACCTTGCAAAAAAAGTGTGGAATGTTATTTCACTTTCGTGAGGAATGCTTTAGATGTAGAAAGTAAAATAAATACATGCTGTCAAAACATAGGTAGTAGCAGGTCTAGTGGAATTAAGTTAGCTGATATATTGCATCGTCTATATAGTGATAACATGAGACAGCCGAATAAAAGTACACACATGTATGCTAACAGACGGCAGTTAACCACATCTCAGGAACTAGAGAAGATGTACTCACGCGGATTAATGAAGATCGAAGAAATATTGCACATTAAGGATGAAGAGGTGTTAAATGGGAATTCTTGTGAACCGGTGTCGGAAATAGTATTGAATAATGATATGGATCTCTTCGGAAAAAGTGATAGATTAGTACAGTCTAGTATCTGCTCAGAATTTGATATGTACAAGGCAATAAATGAAGTAAATGAGAAAAGCACGCTATATGCTACAAAACAAGAACATTCAACGAAGCAGTCTAACAAAGATAATTCAGGAATAGACACATACAAGTGCTCGCTCTGTCCATATAAGACTACGTTAAGAAATCGTCTTAAAAGACATATGGTAGTCCACAAGGACACCTCGGAAGTGACAATGTACAAATGTGAATTATGTACTTATGTGACAAAATACAAATCTGCATTACAAGACCACAAACTAACCCACAAGGTGCCCTCTGATATAGACATATATGTGTGTCCATGTTGTCCATACAAGACGAAGCTAAAGAGCAATCTTAAGAAACACATGTTGGTCCACAAGGATGCCTCGGAAGTGACAATGTACAAATGTGAATTATGTACTTATGCGACGAAATACAAATCCGCGTTTCAAGGCCACGGGCTGACCCACAAAGACCCCTCTGAAGTAGTCTTACATTTGTGTCCATGTTGTCCATACAAGACGAAGCGAAAGGGCAGTCTTAAGAAACACATGTTGGTCCACAAGGACGCCTCGGAAGTAGAGATGTATAAGTGCGAATTGTGTCCATACGCAACAAAATACAAGTCCGGTTTACATGGACATGTGTTGAATCACAAGGATCCTTCGGAAGTAGACATCCATAAGTGCTCGCTTTGTCCATATAAAACCAAATGGAAGCGCTGTCTCAAAAATCACATGATAATCCATCAGGACACCTCCGAAGTGGACATGCATAAGTGCTTGCATTGTCCGTATGAGTCCAAGTTAAAGGACAACCTGCAGAAACATATGTTAGTCCACAAGGACTTTTCAGAAGTCAAAATATACAATTGTGAACTATGTACTTACGCGACAAAATACAAAAGCACGTTACAGGCACATGCATTGACTCACAAGGATGCCTCCGAAGTGGAGATGTTCAAGTGCGAATCGTGTACGTTCGCGACGAAATACAAACGTACCTCGGAGCGGCATGCGCTGACGCACAAGGATGCCTCTGGAATAAAAGTGTATAAGTGCTCTCTTTGTCCGTACGAGACGAAGTGGAGGAATAAGCTGAAGGAGCACGGCCTGAGCCACAATGACGCGTCTGAGCTGGAAATGTACAAGTGTTCGGTATGTAATTTTCAAACTAAGCGTAAGCATTACGTCAAACAGCACATGTTGACGCACAAGGCGACATCGGAATTGGAGATGTATAAGTGTGCAGTATGTGCGTTTGAGACGAAATATAAAAGTAGCCTGATGAAGCATGTGCGCACCCACTCCCATAGAGTGCCTCAGAAGTAAAACGTAACAACTAAAGACGCCTATGACATGAATATTCGTCAAAGTGCAAATCATCAAAGTGGATAATTCACTTTGAAGAAGCTTTCTAAAGTAGACATGTAATTCTTGAGACTGCTAGATTTATAGTATAATAAAAAACTCGTTTAGCCCACATACACATACTATATCAAGCTGTATCAACGAATTTGTAAAATGATGAAATGTTTACCAAAGAAGTATTGTGAAGTGACAGATTATTTAGTCAAAATGGCTAAATAATCTCCAAGACAGTCTGAAATTGGTTTAAAACGAGTGTTCATTCCAAATAAACAGCATAAAATATTAATTATTTGTCATTGCTATGTGGTAAAAACTATGAATTTAATTATTTTATGAAAATATTTTCAAACAAATTAATGTTTTTTTCAGTCTATTTTGTTTACGATTTATTTTTCTTGATGCTGTTTTTTAGATGGCATAATTAATATCGAAATAACCTGCAGTATTTAGAAAATCTGTTCTGAATTAGTTTAAAGCTACAGTTCATGCAGTCGTCCGTTTGCTATCCCTGTAGCGCCCTCTGTTGAACCTGGTGTGATTTAATCACTGAGCGATTAGGGGTTAAATAAGTTAATTCTTAATAATATGGATGTGTGTGTAATATAACTAATCGGGAAATAATTTATGGATAATAATATATGTAAGTACAAAATATAATAAAAACCTTTTATATTCGCAAAATATTCTCAAGGAATCAAAATAGTATAAAACATATCCAGTTGTAATAATAAATATTTTGGAGAAATATATTTATTTAATTTTTATAAATATTTTAAATAACTTGCAAATATTTCGGAAAGATTAATGGTTTTAATTACACTTTCCGCATACATTAGTATCCATAAATGAATTTCCTATTAATTATATTAGACATACGTATTATTTACATATGCAACCCCTGTATATTAATCCGTGAAGTCATAGTAACATTAGACCAATGAACTCTAAACCAGACTGGAAGGTGCGCGTCGTGTTAAAAATGTGAGCCTGGCTGTTAGAAAAGAGCCGTTGCTCTGGGGTGGTATGCTTTCTCACTCTTACCCATATGCGCTTATGAGTTTAAACAATAGACAGGTAGAAAAGGTAAAGCTCCCGCCGCTCGCGGGATTATTCTTAGGTATCTGTACATTTAACTCTTGTTGGTGATTTTTTTGGTCATGTTAATATTCTTTTATAGACAGAAAACGAATATTTTCACTGGTTTAAAACATCAGGAAAATGCGAAATTTTTATTTTCAACTAATACAGGAGTTTCTCTTGTAAATAAAACAACATATTTTACACATACAGTTTATTTTAAATTTATTGGCTGACTATATAATATATATATTACGAATACCAAAATACTACCTATAAATAAAACATTTATTATATTTTTTTATAATTTTATAATTTATTTGCCCTAAGATGCTTAATCAAATCTTTCATTGACTTTAGTGTTTCATTCTTTCATTTCACTTTCAACTTAACATTTTTTAGTTGTCCTCGTAATTTCAGCTCTACTTCAGTCTTCAAACCTGATGTTTGAGTGGCAACGTTACGCACTGACAGCTCCATTTTTTCTTCATTTTCTACAGAAATCTAAAAGAAGCAGTTTCTTAAAATACAATTTATTGCTGACAATGATTAATAAGATAATAAGTACCTTCTGTGCACATGGCTAATCTTCATGCAAAAAAAGTTTTCGTCTTTTAGGACTTTCTTTTAACATGGAATGGGGAAATTTAAAAAGTGAAGGCACTGCATCTTGTTTTTGCAAATAAAATATTTGCATCTGCAAATAAAATATTTTTATTTGCAGATGATTCCAAATAATCCTCTTCTTTAAAATGTTTACTGCATATTACACTACTAGTTGTAATCTTACAGGATTTTTCATAGGAAATCTAAATTTATTTATATCTATTTAGCAAACTTCTGAGTTAATAATTACAATTATTTAGTATATCGTTCAATAAATTGCTTCTACAAAAAGTACCTGCTAAAAGTATTTTAAGGTTATATTTATCTTTACAAGTTTTCTAATGTGTTTGGCGAAAAATAAAACTTACTTGTGAAATTTTATTTCTCCGTTGGGAGTCCATTCATTTGTGCAACCATAGGCACAACACGATTTAACCATTTTAAATCACAAATTAGGAAAAAATAACAAAAATTAACAAGCGCCATCAAAAACCTCACTTAACACCATAAGAGTGACAAGGACGGGCAACCACTTCTCAGCAACCGGCTTTGTCTAACAGCTGGGATCACTTTTAACAGTGACCGTGCATAAGCGAGAGCACTCCAGTTTGGTTTTCAGTTCATTGCATTAGGCATGTTCAGTGAACAGATCACATCGGATTTAATAGAGGGCGCTAGGATAGCAAATGGACTGTAACACAAAAATTGTAAACATTGCATGTAAATTAAAAAAAATCGTAACGAATAATATGTTTTATGACGATTTTAATGTATAATAAATATAAAAAGTGTTATAACATCTACTTATGTTAATATGAAGTATCCGTAATATAAAGTGAAAGTTATTTGATAAGCAAAAGGGATATCGTGTGGAAAAGTTGAAAATGCATTTTCTCGCAAACTGTATCCGACCGACAAAGACTGAAACCAGGTTCTTGTTTAGGACCCTTGAAAATAAAAGGGGTGGCCAAATTTTGGTAAAAATTTAATAGTTCTACGCTAAAGTAAATAATTTTATAGTTAGTACAATATATAATCATCTTAATTAATGGTTGTAGACCGTACAGACATTAAAATGCAGTTCTGTGAGTAATGAATGAAGTACGAGTTAGCGCGAATGGAACACAATTTATTAGAACGACCCACTTAATTTCCATGGTTTATCGTAACAAGTAGACAACGTATACTATTGGAAGAAGAAGATAATCTATTAATACCTCTTTTAACCTCTTCAGTTCTTTCATAATTTTATCTATCGCTATTGTACTCGTAATAATCATGAAGGTGGATGAAAGACAAATTTGCAGACTGTGTTTAGACGTAGCCGATAATGAATTTAACGAAATAGATGAAATTACCAGTGAAATGTTAGAAGTGCTCTTATTAGAAAGGGTGAGATTTGTTTTTGTTGCGAAAAACAACAGCGTGTTTACATCTTCTTTTATTTCGATATATTAGATACAGTAAATATTTTATGTATGTATTTCGTACTTCAGGATTGGAATATAATCGAGAATCCTATGATATGTGGGACCTGTACGTCAATTATCAAAAGATCATTTTATTTTAAATCGGCCTGTATTCATGCTGAAAAACTTGTGCTCTCTTTTGCTGTTAATAGACAAGCTGAGCTTGAAATGAAGGATATAGTTCATTGCGAACGAAGCACAGGAATGGCAGTTGAAGAACATTTCAGGTGTCGTTTCTGCATGAATTGGGTAAAAGAAAATAGCTTTCTCTTTATACACATTTTAATAGAAGAAACATTGTACAGGGAGATGTTACCAGTGTTTATGCCAGAAATGGTAAGAGAATTATTTTTCCTAATCTTCTAATTTGTGAAAATGTTTATTTTAGGACTTCAGTGGTGTCAAAAATCCCGGAGTTTGTACTCATTGTAAAGAACATTTAGAACGCTACTTTTTGTTTATAAGGATCTTTTTGGAGACAGAAAATAAATTGTATGCATGTTGCCCACATACGAGTACTAATGGATCAAGAGGCATTAAATCAGGTGATGTATTACATTTTCTACACAATGGTAATATGACACAATCAAATAAAATCAAATGGGAATTAACATCTGATGAACTAGACAGGATATTTCCATGTGAATTGACGAAAATTGAAGAAATATTAGACATCAAAGATGAACAAGAGTCATTAAATGAGGAATCTGATATAAGTCTAAAAACTGACATGGCAATGAATAAATCCCACAATAGGAATAGAATAAATAAAGTAAAACACAAAAATATGTTATGCACAAATGTTGCAAAACACAAAAGAGCATTAACAGACAAAGATGGCTCAGAAATAAACATGTATCAGTGTCCACATTGTCCCTACAAGAGTGCTGTGAGGTCCAACCTTAAGCGACATACCTTAGTCCACAAAGATGCCTCGGAAATAGAAATGTACAAGTGCGGACTCTGTACTTACGCGACCAAATCCAAAGCTACTTTACAACGGCACGCGTTAACCCACAAAGATGCATCTGAAGTAGAGACATACAAGTGTTCACATTGCCTCTACGAGACCAAGTGCAAGCGCTATCTAAAAGGTCACATGTTGGTCCACAGGGATGTCTCGGATGTAGAATTGTACAAATGTGGCCGGTGTGCATATGCCACAAAGTACAAAAGGTCTTTACAGCAGCACGCGTCAACGCACAAAGATGCTTGCGAAGCACAGTACAGATGCTCATACTGCCTCTACAAGACCAATCGCAAGCGCCACCTCAACGATCATATGAAAATTCACGAAAATGCTTCAGAGGTGACGATTTATGAGTGTGCATCATGCACTTACAGAACTAGATATAAATATACTTTGAAACAACATGCGTTGAGCCACAAGGATGCATCTGAAGTAACAATGTATAGATGTTCATTATGCTCATACGAGACGAAATGGAAGAGCCATCTTAAGAGACACATTGTAAGCCACAGGGACGCATCAGAGCTAGAAATGTACAAGTGCCCACTGTGTGACTATCAGTTCAAACATAAAGAGAACATGAAGCGTCACATATTAACCCACAAGGATCGTTCCGAGCTGGAAATGTATAAGTGTCCAGAGTGCAACTTCCAAACGAAACACCAGAACAACCTCAAAAAACATATGATTATTCACCCTCAAGGAGACGCTTTCGAAATAGCCACATACAAGTGTCCAACATGTGATTTCCAAACCAAGCGTAAACATTACATAAAACAGCACCTGTTGACCCACAAGGTGGCGTCGGAGTTGGAAATGCATAAGTGCACAGCATGCGCCTTCGAAACGAAATACAAAAGCTGCTTGAAAAGGCACATGCTTACCCACCCCCAGACTAGCTCTTCGGAAATAGCAACGTACAAGTGTCCAACATGCTGTTTTCAGACCAGGCATAAACACTACATAAAACAGCACATGTTAGCCCATAAGGATGGATCGGAATTGGAGATGTACAAGTGTGCCGTGTGCCCCTTTGAGACAAAATATAAGGGTAATTTGACGAAACACGTGCTCACCCACACTTATAGGAGCAACCGAAAGTAACAACCACACAACTGGAGTCTTTTGTTGTATACAGTGCTATTCAAAAGTCCCCTCCCCCCCCTCTTATCTTTGGAACGATTATACATAAACTAGTGAAATTTGGTAACTGAATATTAAGGGTTGTAAACTTCCCTACTAGTGATGATAGATGACGTATGCGTCAAAGATGACGTCACAAGGTCGTTGTGACCAATAATTTTAAATGGAACCCTATGGCAAGCGACACCTCTTTTAAAAGGTATCGAAAAAACCTATTCAATGATATTAATATTGTGTCTGTTTACGGCAGTTTTGACAACTGGCTTTGAAAAACCGCAAAGCTGTGATGAATTAAATCAGTTAATAATAAAATTTAAAATTCAAGCTCCGCCACTG
Organism: Rosalia funebris; assembly: GCA_037954035.1. Classification (NCBI taxonomy): domain Eukaryota; kingdom Metazoa; phylum Arthropoda; class Insecta; order Coleoptera; family Cerambycidae; genus Rosalia; species Rosalia funebris. The sequence continues at coordinate 4,726,566 of JAZFAV010000019.1, read as the reverse complement.
GATAGTTGGATAGTAAATAATCTGACGTTTTTGCAAGTCTCCCCAATTTGATATTTTTTTAGCTGTCAAAGTTTTTATACATTTAATAATTTGTGTATTGTTGATCGAACGTTTAACTGTTTTAGTACCTTGTGGTAATTTTAAAATATTTGTACATTCAATAATTTGTTAAACTGTTGTGAGCTGAACGTTTAAGTGCTTCAAGAAGAGAAATGTACGTGTTTTAGGTGATAAAGTAGCGGCGATCCTAATACTTGGTGAAACTGGAGAAAATATTCATGCAGCAGAACGCATTTTTAATGAAAGGTTTCCCGATCGCCCAGTTTCGAGGACTTATTTGAGAGAGTTTCTTCGTAAGTTTAAAACAACGGGTAGTATTAATGATGCAAAACGATCTGGCAAACCACAAATTTCTGGTGAGAAAAAAATTGATATACTGACAGAAGTAATAGTAAATCCTACTTCTTCAACAACTCAAGTTGCATCAACCTGTGAAGTCAGTCAAAGTACAGTGCACAGGGTGTTGAAAAAAAAACAAATTTCACCCATACAAATTAAAAATGGTTCATCAACTCTCAGACGACGATCCAGAGCGAAGACTGCAATTTTGTGAAAATATGGAGACTAAAATTAACCAACAGCCAGACTATGTCAAAACAATTTGTTTTAGTGACGAAAGTACTTTCTTTCTAAATGGAAATGTAAATACACAAAACGTGAGATATTAGAGTGACGCAAATCCTCACATGTTTCGTGAAACACATACTCAGTATCCCGAGAAGGTCAATGTTTGGGCAGGTATACTGGGAAACCACATCGTTGGGCCTGTTTTTTTAAATACCAACTTAACCGGTGAGGTGTATCTGCAGATGTTGCAAAATGCAATAGAACCGTTAATCCTTGAAATTTTGGAAGATAATCAAGATGAATTCGACATTTTGGAAATAACATTCCAACAGGATGGTGCTCCTCCACACTATTACGGTGCAGTAAGACGGTATTTGGATGAAGAATATCCTGGTAGATGGATTGGACGACGAGGTTTAATGGAATGGCCGCCTCGATCACCGGACCTCACACATTTAGATTTTTTTCTGTGGGGGTATCTTAAATCGAAGGTTTACGCCACTCAGCCTGACAATATTGATGTTTTAAAACAACGTATTGTTACAGAATGTAGGGCTATTTCCGCAGACACATTTGAAAAAGTACGAGAAGAGTTTCGCAATAGGATGTTTTACTGTCAGGAAGTAGATGGAGCTCACTTCGAACAATTACTATAAGTAGGTACTGATTCTTGAATCTGTAATTAAAATTATTATCCAAGTTTACTGATTACTGATTTAATCCATCAAAACTACCATAAATACAAACAATATTAGTATCATTGAATACGTTTTTTCGATACCTTTTAAGAGAGGTGTCGCTTGCCATAGGGTTCCATTTAAAATTATTGGTCACAATGACCTTGTGACGTCATCTTCGACGCATACGTCACCTATCATCACTAGTAGGGAAGTTTACAACCCTTAATATTCAGTTACCAAATTTCACTAGTTTATGTATAATCGTTAAAAAGATAAGAGGGGGGGGAGGGGAATTTTGAATAGCACTGTATATGTTGATGCAAGTAACAATATTGTCAATCATTTCTGTGGCAATAAATGTAAAAAACGATTCCAATTCAGATGATACATTTTTTGCAGGACCTTTGGGGCCGGGTAAAACTTTTATTATATTTTTGGCTTTCGTTTTCGTCGTCGAACTACTTACTGGCGTACTTTTCCAAATAGTCTCACCATCTCTGCCAATGTAAAAGTGATCTTCTATTTCTTCCTCTTGTATGCTTGTTACTTCAAAATCATCATCTATAGACTGCTCAGACTCACTGTTATGGTCACTTTTTTCAATTATTTCACTCTCTTCTTCGCTGTTTTCACTGAAGTCGACCATATCCTTCTCAGTATCGGAATTCCACAAATGGTCAGCTATATGTTGCAGTTCCTCAGGTTTTAGGGGCCGTGATGCTATGTTTATATCCCTAATATCATAAAAGTAATTAATAGAATTATTTTATATTATTGTTTGCAATTCATGCTTGTGAATTAATTATAAAAATGTGGTTAAGACAAATATTACTTACGTATCCGGGCGCGCTGCGGAACCAGTACCGCAATCGTGTACCGTCCAGCTCAACGTCTCGGTTACACCTAACTCAAAGATGGAAAATGCCCGACTTTTGTGTTATTTGTTGCCTACTATGGTTGTTTAGGAATCCCTAAAGGGACAGCGGCAAATGGCAAAAGTTACTACACAAAATTTGTAGAAAATTAAAAAGGCGGTACAATATGCCGCTGTGCGCCCGCCGGAGGGTTAAGTAAAACAAAAAAAAATTGCCAAATTTTTCTTTAAGGTAGTTTCTCCTCCAGAAACGCACTTTTCTATAGACTTTCATCTAATTTCGGGTACACATAAAGAATGAACATCCTGAAGGAAATTGCTTAAATAAAATCCTTCGAGCGTCCTTATTGAAAGATCCTTTATAAACCAACTACCTAAGATATTTTAATGTGATTCAAACTTTCAAGAAAAGACTAAACGAACAAGTACTTAATCAGTAATACCCAATCAAATTGAAACTTCGGATGCGCATCATTCTGACGTCACTGAAACAATATTAGCGGTACAATACATGTACACGGTTGCCACAAAAATATTTACGGTGTCCCAAAGTTATTTACATACAATACGCACTAATTAATTAAATTGTAGAGATTTTTGTCAGCTGAGGAGTATAATATGAATGGTTTACTGTAATTTAACACCTAGACTGCCGCAATGGAAATCTAGGTACGACGTTTATAATGGCCACATAATTTTTTTCTATATTTTCTTTTCTTATTGCATGGTATATTCAAAGATCACTTCAACGTTTTATTTTCCTCAACTATAGTGTCAAAAAACAATCTTTTTTCCGTCAGACAACGTGTGTCCCCCACGGCCACAGCTACTGTGATTTTCAATCTGGCCGCGGGGGACATGCGCAGTTGACGCAATTTCCTGTTGATACTTGCAGTTTGTACCGAACTAGGATAGAGTAAGCTGGTGTTTTAGTCATTGTGAGTTATTTGGTGTTTGTGTGTTGTGAAAATGAGTGATTATGAAAAGGAACAAGACAGATTGATTGCTTTATGGAATGAAGTTTTGTCCGCAGATGAATCTGATGTTTCACCAGTAGTCAGCGAGTATGAACCTTCAGATAGTTCTGATTCGGATGATCCCGTAACGCCAAAAAAAAAAAACAAAATATTTCAAAAATAAAGAATTGCTGACGGTTAAAAAATTCATAAAATTTGACACTTCAACAACGTCTATTAACCCCAGTCTCAATACACAACAAATTCAAGAACCTCGACCATCTACCTCTAGTATAGAAAATGTTGACAAAACTTCAAAAAATAGTACTTTAAATAATATTGATGACATTATTGAGTCAGTAATTGCTCAAAATATCTCGACTATAATGGTGAAGAGACGAACTTTTCGGAACAACATATAGAAACAAATTTGATGTGGGGACCAGTAACTGGAAACTACTTGAAAAACACTTCATTAACTCTGAATGATTCAAGAATTCATTCACATATTTATGACCTTTATAAAAAAACTCCCTACGATTTTTATAAAATGATAATCACTGACGAAATATTTCAACTCATCGTCAACGAAACGAATGTTTATGCTCAGCAAGAGAAAAATAAAAGAACTACTTCAAAACGATCCCGAATTCAGAACTGGAAAGATACTACTCAAGAAGAAATGGAAACATTTATTGGCTGCCTTATGTGGACGGGATTACTGCAACTTCCATCAATCAGTGACTATTGGTCGAAAAAATGTTTATATGAAAACTCGCTGAAAAATGTTTTATCAAGAAATCGTTTTCAAATATTACTAAAGACGTGGCATTTTGCTAATAATGAAAATGCTAATATTGGTGACAGATTGTACAAGATTTCCCAATTACCGACAAAACTTCAATAATCGTTTCAAGCTCCAATTATTCCTGGTGAATTTGTATGAAGACACTTGTACCTTTCAAGGGTAGGCTTAAATTTAAACAATATATATCAAACAAAAGATTCAAATTCGGCATCAAACTTTTTAAATTATGCCTCGAAAGTGGGTATTTATATGATTTCAAAGTTTACTGTGGCCAAGAGAGAGATCCTGCAGAAGAACTTTCAGTTCCGTCTCAGGTGGTTCTGAATTTGACGAAAAATTTACTAAATAGTGGACGAACAATAGTAGTTGATAATTACTACACGTCCGTTGAGCTGGCACATAAGTTACTTGAAACCAATACTTGCATTATTGGAACTCATCGCAGCATTAGGAAATTCAATCCTAAGAATGTTTTGTAAGAGAAATTGAAACGGGGACAAACTATAGCAGAGGAAAGTAACACAGGCATTTTTGTAGAAAACTGGAAGGATAAGAGGGACGTCCTAATGCTCAATACAAAACGTGTACCAGAAATGGTTACAGTTAGAAAGAGAACGGGTGATATTCTGAAGCCAAAAACTGTGATAGAATATAACAAGCACAAGGCGTATATCGACATCTCAGGTAGGTCTTTACACACTATTTCTTTTCATTTTCATAATAATAATTTTATTTATTTAGATCAAATGAAATCATACAATTCATCATTGCGGCGTGGTGTCAAACGGTATAGAAAGCTCGCAATTGAACTTGTAATTGAGGCTGCTATAGTAAACTCATATTTGTTGCATCAAAGAGTAACAAATGAAAAAATGAGTATAACTCAATTTCGTGAGAAAGTGATAAAAGGTTAAACAATACGGAAGACATTTTGATCGATAGTTTTGCTTTTTTTTTGTGTTTCAGGCCTTACAAAACTTGATAAACTAGTAGCCACTAATGAACAAAGCAGCGAAAACAATCATATTCTAGTAGACACCGAAAATAGACGATCGTGTTCTTCTTGCTATGAGCAAATTTCCAAAGTTTCGGGTAGAAAAATTGCCAAAAATAAAACACGCAAAACAAAACTATTCTGTGAAAAATGCTCTAAATATTACCGTCTGTCTTCTTTTTTTTTTTTTTGATAAGCACGCCTCTGTCTTGATTTAAAGTTTTTACTCTAAATTTCTTGTTGTTTTATTCCGTCATGACAAGATATACCTTTGACAAACTTTCTACAGACCAAATACAGTATAATATTGTCTAATACATCTTCTAGCCATATACATAGGTTTTAATAGGATTTGTCGAACATACGCTGGCTGACGTGGCCATAAGTGAAAATTGGACTGTGGGACAGGGTTTGTCCAGCGCGGCTGCAGCGAGTCTGAAAAATTATGCAGAATGAGGGACAGCATTAGTCCCCCACGGCACTTTAGGCGTTAAAGGCACAATATACTAAATCTGTGAAGAGACGGGCACTACCATTGCCAAAAAAGTAAATTAAACAAAACTGTTAGTTAATTTAATTTATTTTTAATATTTTCCATGTTCAACTTTAATTTTATAAATGAATATAAGAATGAAATATAGCACTGAAAGTCCACTATTATTATTAATCATGTGGATTATTTTTGTGAGTTGAGACATGTCGTTTTATGGTGCTTCTGTATTTTGTCGCATATGCACACAATTCACATTTGTACATTTCCACTTCCGTGACGTCCTTGTGGACCAGCATATGCTTCTTAAGATGGGCCTTCCACCTGGTTTGGAAGGAACAATCCGAACATTTATACATGTCCACTTCAGAAGAATTCTTGTGGCTTAACTCGTGTCGTATTAAAGTACTTTTGTACTTTGTCGCATAAGTACACGAATCACATCTGTACATCTCTACTTCAGTCGCATCCTTATGGACTATCACGTGCTTTTTAAGATAATCCTTCCACCTAGTCTCGAAGGTACAGTCTGGACATTTGTACATGTCTACTTCAGATGAACTCTTGTGGGTCAACGCATGTCGTTTTAACGTACTTTTGTATCTTGTAGCGTAAATACACAATCCACATTTGTACATTTCTATTTCTGAAGTATCCTTATGGACTATCATATGCTTCCTAATGTGAGGCTTCCACTTGGTCTCGTAGGAACAATGAGAACACGTGTACGTGTTTACTTCGGAAGCATTCTTGTGGGATAACGCATGTCGTTGTAAAGCACTTCTGCATTTTGTCACGTAAGTACATAGTTCACATTTGTGTACTTTTATTTTTGAGGCGTTCTTATGGATTATGGTATGTCTTTTGAGGTAGCCCGTGAACTTGGTTTTGTAGGGACAATGCGGACACTTGTACATGCCAGCTTGTGAAAGATTCTTGTGAGATGACATATGCTGTTCCATAGAATATTTCGATTTTGTGGTATAAGTACACAGTGTACATTTGTGCTTTACTTTATCTACCTTATTGGTACTGCTATATTGGCTTTGTTTCGCTTCGGATGTGGATGCTTTGCAACTGTCCTTATCTGTTTCTGAACATATACTTGATTGTACAATATCTTTATTTTGATGGGAATACTCATCCTCGACCAATACTATTTCGGATAGAAGACCATCAGAATTCTTATTTAACAACACTTCCTCATCTTTAATGTTCAATATTTCTTCAATTTTTATTGATTCGCAAGAGGACACCCTATCCAATTCCCGAGATGTGGTTAATTTCCCTTTATCGGAATGAGTCCCTGCGCGTTTATTGGGTTCTCTGGAGTTATCGCTAATTCCATGTGAATTGTTATTACCTACAGGTATATTATGGTGAACCGCATACAATTCATTTTCTATATCTAACAGCCTCCGTATGAGGATGAAATAACATTCTAAGTGTTCTTTGCAGGGAATACAAACAACCGGATTCTCGATAATACTGAAGTCCTAATAAATAAAACAGATAATTTATAAATGAGAAGCATTTAATAGTAAGACTCTTACCAGTTCTGCCATGAATATCGGTAACATCTTGTACAATGCATCCTCCATTAAAACTTTGATAGAGACGAAACAATTTCCTTTTATCGAGTTCATACATAACCGACATATTCGGTTTTCTTCGATTGTCACTTCTGTAGCTCTTTTGCTGTGCACTATATCCTTCAATTCAAATTTTGCGTCTTCTTTGTCAATAGCAAAAGAAGCGATAAGTTTTTCAATACGGACGCAGGCCGATTTAAAATGAAATGATCTTTTGACAATTATCGTACAAGTCGCACATATCATACGTTCTTCAGTTATGTTCCAATCCTAGAAGAAAGGCTCAAAGGTATTAATAATTTCAGATAAATAATGCCTTGAAATACTTAATGCCTTGCAGCATGAAAACGAGAGGATAATAGGGTGAAATAAAAACTGATCGTCTTTGACTTCAACTTCAATATACTTTGTTCCCTTTGTTATTCCTTCTTGTATTGTTCACCCTTGTCAATTATTGCCACTTCTAAATAATTTAACCTTTCAAATTTCTCGATCTTGTACAGATGAAATTTTTAATTTGTACCCATGTTATTGCTATACAAATTAGATAACTAATATTAAAAGTTTGGACACACAGAAAGTAGACTTCCTTCCCCAGAAAGTCTACAGGCAGACTTGAGTAGGGGAAGGTTACACATATAGACGCGGATAAACGCCCAGGCCTGAGGGAAGTGCCATGTTCCTTCTGGTGAGAATCGAACTCAGGCAGACAATGTGCCCAGTATTTGGCCCAGTTGTTACCCTGTTACTAAATACCAAGTCAGCACGACCGCGGCATGAGAATGAGACCATGTGTCATCCATCCAAGTCGCACCGAGCATTTCGTTGTTTGACTTCGAATACCGCAGGTTCGACAATGAACGGAGCATGCTGCCTCATCCTATTGGACATGTATTTCATTTACTTTATTTTTTTTTTTATAATTCTGCCGCTTTCCTAATTTAATGCTCATTCGTCTTTGTGGTTTATAGAAGAGACTTTCAAAAGACGTTTAGAAGATTCTTATTTTACAGGTTACATTTAAAAATTTAAATTATGTAAAACGTTATCAAGCTTCTAGAAACATTTTTAGTCGATATTAACGCCTATCATCCCATTATATAATTTATTCCCTATTAACAAGAGGTTTTTCATTAGCAACAAAAACAAATCTCACCATTTCTAGTAAGAGCACTTGCAACATGTCGCTCAGAATTCCGTTTATATCCTCAAATCCGTTATCTGCTACCTCGAAACACAGTCTGCAAATCTGTCTTTGCAGCTTCATGCTTGTTGCATCTAAAACAGTTTAAGTGTTTTGTAGAATAAAATACCCAATCGTGTTTAAGAGAGGTTATGTTCCTCTTCTTCCCGCAAACCTCAAATGTTTCATAATCATCGGCGAATTATTCCAGGTAAATTCCATTAAATGGAAAATGCTCTACATTAGGTTTGTTCGCGGTAAGGATTCAGAACTGATTCGGGACTATTCGCATGCGCAGCTCGAATAATGACGTTCGCGAATCACAAAATTCCGAATTTTTAGTTACAATTCTGTGTTCGCCGATCAGCTAGGTTCGGTTCGAGATCGATTCAGAATTAGTTCTACCGGTTCTAGGGATTCGACAAGAACCTCAAGTTCGAGACATGCGCAGCATTATGAAGTGTAACAGTTTACACGTATATTCCGTGGTTTACATGTTGCGACTATTCACAGCTGTCAGCTATTTTCATGATTGTTGTTTGTATTTATTTCGTTTGGAATAGCCTTATAATTGCTAATCATAATCTGTTCAGTTAATATCGATTAAAATTATAATTGATGAGTTAGAATAAGTGTTTTAATTTTCGTTTTAAACGTTAATAAAACAGTATTTTTAGTAAGCCAAAATGTCAGATCATTTATCATCTAGCGATGAAGATTTAGGATCCCAAACAACAACTTTCAGATGCCTCTCTCTGAAAATGAGTACTTCTATGAGTAACCTCGATCCGTGACGCGATTGGTTTCCCGCTCTGCGCGTCCATTTTGGAGCGCATCGATAAAGGCACCAAGAGGACTAGAGAGTAAGGAGACATAACTCCTCGAAAAATCAGTGGTGGAGGTGGCACGAAAAACGTCGGCAATATGGCAGTCTCGCGTAGAAGCGCGTGGGATCCACGTATGCCGTTTATCCTCGTCTATCGCGGTTTCTCTCTCACACTATCAAAATGGCGGGTTCAATTGAGCCACGATCAGGGCTTTTGCAGGAACAATTCTCAACGCAGCAGTAGATGTGTTCCGCGAACAAACCTATTAATAATTACTATTAAATATTGAGTTCGTTGTTGAAAATTGACAGCTAATGGGAAGCCGAAGAAGAAGAAGGTAACCCTTATAACGTATGTTTCGGGTTATATGTTGAGGTCATTGTGTTTGGAACTATAATTTAATAATTACATACTAACAATCATGAACGTTGAAGAAATACAAATTTGGAGGCTTTGTTTAGATATAGCTGAGACTGAATTTGATGAAATCATGGGTGAAATGCTAGAAGTGCTTTTATTAGGTGGTGAGGTTTGTTTTTGTTACAAAAACAGAAGTGCATTTTAAATAAATCTTTGTTAAATATAATTATTACTTTTTAAGCGTTAAATATGTAAATAATTACATTTTATATAATGCAATCATTAATAAAACATCCATATATTGTAAATATCAATGCTTTTGTCACGTTTAAATCAATTATTATTATGAATATATGAAATTATGTTTTGTTATATTTATATCTGTGTATGTGGTCTTTACCATATTTCAGGATTGGAACATAATCAAAAACCCTATGATATGTGCGATCTGTACAACAACTATCATGAGATTGTTTTATTTTAAATCGGTCTGCGTCTATACCGAGAAACTTACAGCTTCTTTTGCCATTAACAGAAATAGGACCGAATTTGAATTGCAGGACATAGCCCATATTAAACGAGGCAGGGAAAGGATACTTGAAGAAAATTTCAGGTGTCGATTCTGTATGGATGGGATAAAAGCAAATAATTTCGTCCCCATAGAAGTTTTAATAGAAGAAACGTTATACAAGGATATGCTATCAGTATTTATGACGAAAATGGTAAGAAAATTACTACTAGGCCTTTATAATTCGTAAAAACACTTGTTTTAACATTTCAGGATATCGTTGTAGTCAAGAATCCTATTGTCTGTATTCCTTGCAAAAAAAGTATGGAATGCTATTCCACGTTTATGAGGAACGTTTTAAATGTAGAAAGTAAAATAAAAACATGCTGTCAAATTATAGGCAGTAGCAGGTCTAATGGAATTAAGTTAGCCGATATATTACATCGTCTATATAGTGATAACATGAGACAGCCTAATAAAAGTGCACACATGTATGCTAACAGACGGCAGTTAGCCACATCTGAGGAACTAGACAGGGTGTACTCATGCAGATTAATGAAAATCGAAGAAATATTGCACAGCAAGGATGAAGAGGTGTTACATGAGAATTCTTATGAACCGCGGTCGGAGATAGTATTAAATAATGATAGGCGTCTCTATGGAAGAAGCAATACATTTGTACAGTCTAATATATGCTCAGAGTTTGATATGTACAATGCAATAAATAAAGTAAATGAGAAAAGTATCCTATATGCTACAAAACACAAACATTCAACAAAGCAACCTCGCAAAGATCATTCAGGAGTAGACACATATAAGTGCCAACTTTGTTCATATAAGACTACGTTAAGATATTGTTTAAAAAGACACGCATTAGTCCACAAAGACATCTCTGAAGTGACAATGTACAAATGTGAATTGTGTACTTATGCGACGAAATATAAATCTGCGTTACAAAACCACGAGCTAACCCACAAGGACCCCTCTCAAGTAAAGATACATTTGTGTCCATGTTGTCCATACAAGACGAAGGTAAAGGGCTGTCTTAAGAAACACATGTTGGTCCACATGGACGCCCCGGAAGTAGAGATGTATAAGTGCGAATTGTGTCCATACATAACAAAATACAAGCAGACTTTACATCGACATGTGTTGACTCACAAGGATGCTTCGGAGGTAGACATGCATAAGTGCTCGTTTTGTCCGTATGAGACCAAATTTAAGCGCTGTCTCAAAACTCACATGAAAATCCATCAGGATGCCTCTGAAGACGACATGCATAAGTGCTCGCTTTGTCCGTATGAGACCAAATTTAAGCGCTATCTCAAAAATCACATGAAAATCCATCAGGATGCCTCTGAAGTCGACATGCATAAGTGCTCGCTTTGTCCATATAAGGCCAAATTTAAGCGCTATCTAAAAATCACATGAAAATCCATCAGGATGCCTCTGAAGTCGACATGCATTTTATATCGTGGTCGATAAAAATCAATTTTTAAAAACAATTTATTTTTGAAATACACAATTGAACGTTTTGTTATAAAGGATTTAAAATTACAATAATATTAAGTGAGTACCGGAGGTTTGAAATGAGTTATGCTAGTTTGCCGGATACTAACTTCTGGTCGCACGCTTTCGCCTATATACACTGTCATGTGCTGACTCTGCATGAGAATGGCTTTAGCCATGAGCATTCTTGGAAGTTAGGCGTGGGTTGCTGACCATAAGCAAGTCTTTGTTTTTGAGAATAAGATAAGTCACGAATAGTATCAAGTAACTATGAGAAACAACTGATAAGAAAAAGCAAAGATTATGTTACTTGAGATAGGATACAATGTAAATGGTAACTAACTGAAATTATTCTTAGTATTCTAAGTCTAAAATGTATACAATTAAATATTTTATATAACATGCATAAGTGCTCGCTTTGTCCATATGAGACGAAGTGGAAGAAGAGTCTGAAGGAGCACAGCCTGAGCCACAAAGATGCTTCCAAGCTGGAAATGTTCAATTGTTCGGTATGTAGTTTTCAAACTAGGTATAAGCAGTATATCAAACAGCACATGTTGACGCACAAGGGGGCGTCGGAATTGGAGATGTATAAATGTGCAATATGTGCATTAGAGACGAAATGGAAAGCTAACTTTGTGAAGCATATGCTCACCTGCTCCCATAGAGTGCTTCAAAAGTAAAACGTAACAACCAAAGAGGCGTATGACATAGATATTCGTCAAAGTTCAAAAGAGCAAAGCGGATAATTCACTTTGAAGAAGCTTTCTAATGTAGACATCTAATTTTTGAATCTACTAGATTTAGAGTATAAAATAATATCAAAACTCGTTTAGCCAACATATATTACACCAATTTGGACTAACGAATTTGTAAAATCATGAAGTGTATCAAAAAATTATTGTGAAGTGACACATATAGTCAAAATGTCTAATAAATCTCCGGAAGATTCTGAAATTCGTTTAAAACGAGTGTTCATTGCAAATAAGTAGCATAAAAATAATAGTTTTATTTGTCATTATTATGTGGCAAAAATGATGAATTTAATTCTTGGCTGAAAATCTGTTCAAATAAAAGTAAATGCCTTTCTGTGTTTTGTTTCCAATTTGCTTTTCTTGATACTACTGTTTCCTAGATAACATCCATAGTAATATCAAAATAATCTGCAGTATTAAAAAAATATGTTCCGGGTTAGTGAAAGTTAGTCACATTCTTATTAATCCAAAAAACCATTCTCTGTAAAAACATCTGTTTTTGCATTACTTACAGCGTCTAAGATGTCATTTACCTACAGTGTATTCTAAAAGTGAGAAATAATATTCAGCCACCTTGGGGTGGCTGAATCTTGCGGGGCTGGTCTCATGATAGAGAATGTTGTTGCTGCGGTGGATGCAACAAGGGTAGCAGCCCTCTTTGCTTGCGGCCTTGCCTTCGGAATCTTCTCATATCCGCGATAATTCACCGGATGTGGTCCTCGACAGTTGGCGCACTTCGCCGGGGTTATCCTTTCATTGGTGAACTCTGTGGTTAGGCGATCCTCGCCGCACTTCACGTACTTGGGGTTTGCCGTGCATCGACTCTGACGGTGTCCGAACTTTTGGCAGCGATGGTATTGCGTCTTCTAAGTGATGCTCCTTTGTCTGTCCGTTCGCACAACTAGCCTGCAGCAACGCTTGATATGCATCGCTGCAGTCTCGCTGCTTTCCGGCAATTGGACGAGGACGAGCGGCATCGCTGTCTTTCTCCTGCAGCACTTCATCCGGCGAACGGCAACCGATTGATAGCGGAGATCTTCTGTTACGTCATCCTCAGTGACGCAACCTGGGATTGCGCACATGACAATACGCAGCGTTTTGTTTTGCGGCAATGAGTGCGTATGGTACTCGTACATCCGGTCGGCGAGCGTCTTTGTCAGCCTCCTGTTGACCTCGGGGATAGCGGGATGTATTTCCACTCCGTCCCCGATTAGCTTCGCTTTTGTTTAGTTGATCCTCTGTTTTCTGAGGATTCGGCTGACTGCTGCCCAGTTATTCTTCTTTCGAAGGACGACTGGTGGTACCTTCGTAGACGACTCCTCCGATTTTGAGGTCTGTCGGCTGCACGGGGGCGGGGACGGCAAGGCGGCCTGCGGCGCGGCGTCTCCGTGATAGTGACGGCTGTCTTCGCTGAGGTGGCGGATTTCCTTCACATTTCCCTGGCTGGGGAGGTCCTATGACAGGGCACCTGTTTTTTTGCCGGCTCCGGCTCTCCGTCCGAGTTGGCTGCTCTTCTTTTCTCTCCCTTTTGGGGGCGCTGTTTTTCAGTGGAGGGCTCCACCATATCCATCCATTGTCTTTCGCAAATCTCCGCCATCTGCGCTAGTTGTTTTTTGAGAGCCTCGTTCTCCGCCCGTAGCTTTAATTCGCACTCTCGGATAGGAGAGCCATTTATACTTGTGGCTCTCGGCTCCGGCGAGTCCTCTCTCTCCAAAGTCGAAGAGTCCAAGTCGGTATCATCCGACTTATACACGTCACAGCCCTCCTCGGTAATCTACGTTTTTCCACTTTTGTTTTCCCCCCTTCCTGTACAGCGTACTAGTGGTTTCGATCTTACGAGTTTCACCCTATGGCTGCTCGGATAGAACTGAAAAACAAAGAAAGTATATTATCCTGAAACAGAAAAGTGTTATTAATCTTGAAACAGAACAGTATGATTAATCCTGAAAACAGAAAAGCATAAATTAAATTGTATTAGTAATCCTGAAAAAAGGAAAGTATGATTAAACCTGAAAACAGAAAAGTATATCTTAAATTAATTAAATCAAATTGTAAATGAAATCAACTGGAGTCCATCAATTGTCTATGCAGTTACCCACACAGACAAGTCATTGTTCCAGCTAATTTTGCGTAACCTGAGTGGCGACCGGGGATTTTCCTCATCGTTTAGGTAGCGTAACCTGAGCAGGTAGTCGGGGTTTTTCCTCGTCGCTAAGTTGACGTCGCCTGAGATGGTAGTCGGGGTTTTCCCACTTTGCTTGCGTCAACTGGACACTATCAGGAGCGTTTTAGTAACAACGTCCTCTCGCTTCGCGATTTTGACACAGACGGCTTTACATCAGTAATAGTGGAACGTAGTGGGCTTAGAAGAAGAAGAATATAGCCTTTTAAAACGGTATAAGTCAATTTTTATCTGTACATGTTTAAAGTATAAGAATCGTAATGGTGGAAGAAAAGCAAATTTGCAGACTATGTTTTGAAGTACTAGGTAGCGAATTTGACGAAATAAATGATATAATAAGTGAAATGCTGGAAGTTCTGTTATTAGACATGGTGAGTTTAGTTTTATTGCAAATACAAAAGTGCCTCTTAATATATCCTTGTCGTACACAGTTTTTATATTTTTTAATTGATAATGTTAATAATATTGTATACTAATGAACAGTTCAATTATGTTATATGTGTGTTTTTTTTTAAGTTTTTTTTTTCAAGTACAAAATTAGGTTATAATAGGTTATTTTATGTATATGTGTGTACTAATATTGAATTTATCAAAATGTGTATAGTATTCTATATTTCAGGATTGGAGCATTATTAAAAATCGTACGATATGCAAGACCTGTACAGCGATTATCAAAAGATCATTTTATTTCAAATCGGTCTGTGTTCACACTGAGAAACTTATAGCATTCTTTGCTATAAACAAAAACGAAACTAAATTTGAATTGGAGGACATAGTGCATAACAAGGGAGGTATAGAAATGGCCGTTGAGAAAAATTTCAGGTGTCGATTCTGTATGAATCGAATAAAGAAAAATAATTTGTTCTCCATCAAAATTTTAATGGAGGAAACATTATACAAGATGTTTCCAGAATTTATGCCAGAAATAGTAAGTGAATTATTATTAAACCTGCGTGATCCATGAAACCATTTATTTTTGTATTTATTAGGACTTCAGCATAGTCAACATTCCCATGATTTGCGCTCCTTGCAAAGAAAATCTAGAATGTTATTTCATGTTTGTAAGGAACTTTTTAGACACAGAAAACAAAATGCATGTTTATTATCAAAATATAGGATCGAACCAAATAAAGTCGGCTGATATATTACATTTTCAATTTAATGGAACTTTCACACATCCTAACAGAGGGAAAGTAACCATATCCGAAGAACCAGAGAAGGTATGCTCTTTCGAATTAATAAAGACTGAAGAAATATTGGACACTGAGGACGAAGAAGTGGTAGTAAAAGAGGATCTTTGTGAAAGTCTTTCAGAAATAGCATCGGATGACGATACAACGATATGTAAATCTGACCACAGACTAAAGAAATTAAAGCACAAAAGTTCCCTCGACACTTATACTACCAAATACAAACGTAACTCAGCCCATAAGGACACATCGGAAATAGCAACGTACAAATGTGGACTTACCTGTATAACTCATATGTTAACCCCCAAGAATGATTCGGAAGTGGAAATGCACAAATGTTCACGTTGTCCCCATAAAACGCACCGCATTAAAAATAATGGGATAACCCACAAGGATGTATCTGAAGTACAAATGTATCAGTGCGAATTATGTCCTTTCGAGACGAGACATAAACGTTCCATAAAACAACACTTACTAATCCACAAGGATCCTTCCGAAGTGAAAATGTATAAATGTCAACTTTGTCCGTATGAGAGTAAACGGAAGAAAGGACTTACAAAGCATAGCTTAACCCACAAGGATGTATCTGAAGTACAAATGTATGAGTGCGAATTATGTCCTTACACGACGAGAGACAAATGTACCTTAAAACGTCACTTGCTAATCCACAAAGATCCTTCCGAAGTGAAAATGTATAAATGCCCACTTTGTCCATATGAGAGTAAATGGAAGGGTGAACTTACAAGGCATAGCATAACCCACAAGGATGCATCTGAAGTACAAATGTATGAGTGCGAAGTATGTTCTTACGCGACGAGATACAAATGTACTTTAAGACAACACGTGCTGATCCACAAGGATCCTTCCAAAGTGATAATGTATAAATGTCCACTTTGTCCATATGTGAGTAAACGGAAGACTGAACTTACAAGGCATAGCATAACCCACAAGGATGTATCTGAACTACAAATGTATGAATGTGAATTATGTCCTCACACGACGAGATACAAAGGTGCCTTAAAACGACACTTGCTGATCCACAAGGATCCTTCCGAAGTGAAAATGTATAAATGTCCACTTTGTGCGTATGAAAGTAAACAGAAAGATGGACTTACAAAACATAGCATAACCCACAAGGATGTATCTGAAATACAAAGGTATGAATGTGAATTATGTCCTTACGCGACGAGATACAAAGGTGCCTTAAAACAACACTTGCTGATCCACAAGGATCCTTCCAAAGTGAGAATGTATAAATGTCCACTTTGTCCGTACGTGAGTAAACAGAAGACTGAACTTACAAGGCATAGCATAACCCACAAAGATGTATCTGATGTACAAATGTCTGAGTGAACTATGTCCTTACGTGCACGGTGGAAGAAAAACAGATTTGCAGGCTGTTTTAAAATAGTAGGTAGCGAATTTGACGAAATAAATTATACAATAGGTGACGTGCAGGAAGTGCTCTTATTAGAAATGAGTTTTGTTTTGTTGCAGATGCAAATAAATCTTTTTTAATAGGTTTGTTCTAGCATCTGTTTCCAACGATTTGAAATTGTATGGAGTATGCGCATTTACGTATTCGCGTTTAAGCAGAGTGAGTCGTAGGATGAATCTACTAGTCCGACGTTCAAGCGTAGATAATTTCTGATTTGCAAACTAGGTGGAGATCGTCAAAACAGTACACGGAATTTGTTGGGATTGTAGTTTGTGAGATGCGCAAATTGAAATTCTTTAAATTATTTGAGTGTTATGTGTTATGTTTGTTCGTAAGGTTTTAGGTTGTGGTACATATTTGGATCATTTGAATTCAGACTACTTTTAGCTTTTGTTGTAACTAAATTAAAATCAAGGACATAATTATTATAGTGGGAAAGAAGGTGAATTGCTTTTTAAGTTATATACATAGATAGTAGGTAGTACAGACATATTATATATGTCTATACTATCTATATAATACTAATATATAGGTGGTTATATATAGGCAGTACTATATAGATAGTACTACCTATATTAGTATATAAATACTAATATGTATATACTAATTATATATAAATTGTATATGTGGTAAAGGTGGTTATAATATAAATAATAAAAACAAATCAGTGGCTAAAGCTTTGTTTTTTATTTTTGCACTTTCTAGCTTTTAACGATGACAGATTATTAAGTTTTGATCCAGACTGGGTATTTGACTCTGATTCATCAGATAATGAGGATATTCATTTTTCTTCTAAAAAGTTCGTCCATTTCTTTAGCAAATTCGAAATATTTCCTTTCGCGTCCAGTTTTTGCTCTTATTTTCAACATATTTCTTATAGCTTATTTTTAACACACGCCAACGGTTTTCACAGTTTTGTGGTGTGTATTTTACTTCATATTTTTCCAGAATGTAAGCTGCTATCACTTCCCACATATTTTTAAAATTTTTCATTTCCATCTGCCACGCTTTGCCTCTCAACATTTTGTAACAATCGATCAGGAGCAGAGAATGTTCCCTTGTCCATTGCTGTGAGTTGGTTACTTCTTCTAATGCAATTTGACTTGGGCCCCGGTGTAGAGCAAAAATCATTTTGAACTTCGCTTGTACCGGACGGAGAAAGTGTGAGGTATTCAGAGATATCTACGAAAATATCCGTAAATTGTTAGAAACTGGAGCAGAAAGCTAATTAATTCATAAGTTATGATTCAAGGAGTTTGTTATTGTTTTTGAAAATTATACCTAACAGAGCTTTTTGAAAACGGACCCCACCACCAAGGATTGTATAGGGAATAGGATTGCTCGATCTCTATCTTTCAATGTAGACAGCGCCTTACTCCTTTAAAACATGTTTTGACGTCATCGCGGACTATAACCGTTAAAACGTTATTAAACGTATTCATAAGTTTTATGTAAATTCAAACAATTTGGATAATATTTAATATTTTTCGTGTATTTGAGGGGTGAAGTGATATTAAAGGGAACGTTATTGTTTGCGTAAGTATTGATTTAAGTTTGAGTAAAAAGCAGAATGTTATTTAATGACTAAAAACTTGTTCCATATCTGACGAAATATTCGGAGGGGTTTCGAGAAATAATTTAAAAAATAAGGCTAAAAGTAGAGATAGAGGATACTAATAGTGGTTAATAGATTAACAATAGATCTGTTATTTGACTTATATCTACCTAATAAGGTATAATAGCTTTTATTAGGTACTTTTCAGTAGTAAAAATATGGAGGTAGGTATATGGGTAGAATAGATAGGTACCTTAAATACATTTAAATATTTAATTAATTAGATGATTTATTTGTTCTGTGTAGGTAAATGATATGTACAAGTATGATATACTGATATAGGTACAAAAATAAAATACCTATAAGTACGTAATAAGTACTTAATGGCAGTGTAATATGTGCCTATATTTCTTTTAATAGGTACCCCTATTAACTAACACCATAATAGCAAAATGTGTTTTATATACACATTTTATATAAACAACTTCCTCTAAGTAATGCAGTATACCTATATTTATTTATAATTAATAGGCATGTGTATCTGTTTTCAGTAACCGAAATGCCAGGACGCCGTTGTGCAATGTATGGCTGCGACAACTGTCGTGTTGCCACGAGAATTACTGATCCCGGAATAGTTTACCATAATATTCCAAAAGGAACTGATTTTGTGACAACTACAATCCGAAATGAATGGATACGACGTTGTAGGCGAGCCGATGAGTGGAATCCTAATACTAGCCAAGTATATGAGAAATTAACTATTAGGTATTAATATGATAAACATAAATTAGTAAAATATTGTTTATCTAATGTACGTATTATGTTTATATAGGGTTACCTGTGCGGAAGATTTTAAAGAAAAATGCTGTATCAACATTAAATCTTCCAAATAAACCAAAAAGTACAATTTCAGAACGAGAGAAGAGGTTAAAAAAAAAAAATAAGTTACATCAAGAAAGGAAGAGATAAGTTTGGTTGTCGCAGGGGAAAGTAGCCCAACAGTTTCCCAAATACAACAAGAAATTCATCAGGTAATAAAATTTCTAATATTGTATACTATTTGAAATCCTACATTTGTATTCCTTCTAGTACCTAAAATATTCTAACAATTTACATGAAAAAAGAAAAATTCTTGTAGAGCTTAACAGCTCTTCGTTACTTCTAGCATAATCTAGCATTTTTTCATCGATAATGATTTTTTTTGGACATTTTCGAGTTGACTAATTATTACTTAGTTAAAATAGTAGTTAATACCTGTTAATAACTCGCTAAATATGATAACCTACTTCAAAAACATTCCAAATTAAAGACGGAGTATGAAGCCATGAAACGAAAATTGAAGTAACAACAAAAGCAGTTACTCTATTATAAAATGAAGAACTACCACCTACCAAAGAAAACTACACCTAGAAGGGAGGAAAATTTGTTAAAAGAGATTTTGACTGATAATAAAATTGCTCTTCTCCTGAATAAGAAGATATCAGAAGAAAATAAATATCCCTAATATTTAGGAGTCGATTTTGTCCACTCACACGTGTAGTTTTGGAAATTTTTCTCATACCTATATAGATATAGTGAATATTTATGACAAAAAAGTAAATGACTCCAAATTTGGTTCATATTTCTAGTGTTTTATATTTTTACTATTATATTCGAGAAAATAATTACGATAACTAATCGTAACTTTAAGGGTAGATTTTACCCCTTAGGTATAAAGTTTTGAAAAATAATATGGTAGAGAATGTATTTTATGTCCATTTTAATTTATTCACTACAGTGAATTATAATGTCCTTTATAATATGCAGTTTGCTAAATAAATAATGATAAAATAACTACTTATTTACATTCTTAAACTATAAATAATAAATACCTACCTAATCATTTATTTATTTACCTAATAGGTATAAAATATATTTTATTATGAAGAAACAGCATTGCAGTTTTAAGAACAGATACAGCCCATAAAACATTTTGTCTCTCGTGAGTATACACTTGCTTCTAATTTTAATAGCAGTTTCAAAAAGGCTGCACATAATTCAAATTACAATACACTATCTAATGTGGGACTAATATATATTTTAATATATATATTTTAATTATACCTATACCATTTCAAAATCTAATTAAAATAGATTAAAACATAAGGAAGCGTCAATAAAGCAATATGAATATTATAACCCGTAGTCCGCGGTGACATCACTATCTCCACTACCGCGGACGAAGAATTCGGCCGATCCAGCTATCCTACTCCCTATACAATCGTTGGAGCAGAATACCGTTCGGGCTATTCTGCGCATGTCGTGAGCGTGTGGTTTCAAATTTCAAATTCTCCCCACTTCCACCGTTTGAATTCACTTCATGCGCAAAACACCACGATTGGATTTCCGTGCACGTTCGAGTACGCCTGCAGCGCCGCATGGTTACCGCCGCATTTCATCTCAGCTGAAACCAGGAGCTTATGGCCCTTCTCTCTAATCTCCTTGGTTAATTTTATTTTCGAAGGTTTTAGCTTGGTTTGCAAATTCATAGAGGTCAGTTTGAACAACGCTTCTACTTGTAGACCTTTAAGGACGAACGCATGGGTTTTCTCATCATTGGGCGTATATGTGTGGAATTCGACGTTCTGATGTTGTATTAGGTTTTTTTTATAGGTCTTATACGCTTCGCTATCTTTAATCGTTAGGATTGTGCTTCTCTGAGCATATTTTACATAGAAGCCTATTTTCACAATATTATTTATCTCCGCCGTTAGTTTTTTGTGATCGTTGGGTACCCCTTTTAAAACCATAGGGGGATTTGATTTTTCTGCAGTTTTGATGACCGTTTTCTTATTCCTCGTCTCTTTTCTGGTAATTTCTCTGTTGATGCTGTTCCTTCATCCTTGTCCTTTTCGATTTCCTTGGCCAGTAATGAAAATTTGTTAGCTGTTTTGGTTATGTTTTTCATGGCAGTTTCTAGTATTTTTCGGACACTGGTGTTGTTTTCTTCGGTATTATGAATACTTCCGTATTAGCTGTGGATGCAACGGGGCTTTGTGGTGGTGTTGACGCTTAGTGTTGCTTCTCAGCTATTTTTCAATTGGCAAACCTTATGTTGTCTTTGTCTAGAACGGTTAGTTCTCCGCCATCTAACAGATTACTAATTAGTTCTTTGATTTTCAATCGTTGATCAAGGAAATTTCATTGTCCTATCAAAGTTCTATCGTCATCAATAGGTATCTCCGGGTTTCTGGGAAGGTTGTAATTTTCTTCTTCCTCCATAGCTTTGTTAGTAAAGAAAATTACCGATGGATTGCCTGACTCTGCGATATGTAGTGAGTTGTTAACACATTTATGTCATTTACCATTAGCAGATGATACTTTTGACCAACCAGGTATCATTGAAGGAATCATAGAGGCGCAGTTATTTGGTTTATTATTAGGATCCCGTAAAGTTACTGGATCATTACATTTACCTATTGCAGTTGAAACTTAGTTAAGATATGTGCCTCTTAACATGTACATATACTTCTAGTCATAATAGTCCCTTCAAATTAGACAAAAAATCACTGATCAGAAAAGTATATCTTAAACTAATTAAATCTAATTGTAAATGAAATCAACTGGAGTCCATCAACTGTCTATGCAGTTACCCACACAGACAAGTCGTTGTTCCAGCTAATTTTGCGTAACCTGAGTGGCGATCGGGGGTTTTCTTCGTCGTTTAGGTAGCGTAACCTGAGTAGGTAGTCGGAATTTTTCCTCGTCGCTAAGTTGACGTCGCCTGAGATGGTAGTCGGGGTTTTCCCACTTTGCTTGCGTCAACTGGTCACTATCAGGAGCGTTTTAGTAACAACGTCCTCACGCTTCGCGATCTTAACACAGGCCGCTTTACATCAGTAATAGTGGAACGTAGTGGGCTTAGAAGAAGAAGAATGTAACCTTATAAAACGGTGTAAGTCAATTTTTATCTGTACATGTTTGAAGTATAAAAATCGTAATGGTGGAAGAAAAGCAAATTTGCAGACTATGTTTTAAAGTACTAGGTAGCGAATTTGACGAAATAAATGATATAATAGGTGAAATGCTGGAAGTTCTGTTATTAGACATGGTGAGTTTTGTTTTATTGCAAATACAAAAGTGCCTCTTAATATATCCTTGTCGTACACAGTTTTTATATTTTTTAATTTATAATGTTAATAATATTGTATACTAATGAACAGTTCAATTATGTTATATGTGTATTTTTTTTTAAGTTTTTTTTTTTAAGCACAAAATTAGGTTATAATAGGTTATTTTATGTATATGTGTGTACTAATATTGAATTTATCAAAATGTGTATAGTATTCTATATTTCAGGATTGGAGCATCATTAAAAATCGTACGATATGCAAGACCTGTACAGCGATTATCAACAGATCATTTTATTTCAAATCGGTCTGTGTTCACACCGAGAAACTTATAGCATTCTTTGCTGTAAACAAAAAAGAAACTAAATTTGAATTGGAGGACATAGTGCATAACAAGGGAGGTATAGAAATGGCCGTTGAGAAAAATTTCAGGTGTCGATTCTGTATGAATCGAATAATGAAAAATAATTTGTTCTCCATCAAAATCTTAATGGACGAAACATTATACAAGATGTTTCCAGAATTTATGCCAGAAATAGTAAGTGAATTATTACTAAACCTGCGTGATTTATGAAACCATTTATTTTTGTATTTATTAGGACCTCAGCATAGTCAACTTTCCCATAATTTGCGCTCCTTGCAAAGAAAATCTAGAATGTTATTTCATGTTTGTAAGGAACTTTTTAGACACAGAAAACAAAATGCATGTTTATTATCAAAATATAGGATCGAACCAAATAATGTCCGCTGATATATTACATTTTCAATTTAATGGAACTTTTACCCATCCCAACAGAGGGAAAGTAACCATATCCGAAGAACCAGAGAAGGTATGCTCTTTAGAATTAATGAAGACTGAAGAAATATTGGACACTGAGGACGAAGAAGTGGTAGTCAAAGAGGATCTTTGTGAAAGTCTTTCAGAAATAGCATCGGATGACGATACAACGATATGTAAATCTGACCACAGACTAAAGAAATTAAAGCACAAAAGTGACACTTATACTACCAAATACAAACGTAACTCAGCCCATAAGCACACATCGGAAATAGCAACGTACAAATGCGGACTTACCTGTATAACTCATATGTTAACCCCCAAGAATGATTCGGAAGTGGAAATGCACAAATGTTCACGTTGTCCCCATAAAACGCACCGCATTAAAAATAATGGGGTAACCCACAAGGATGTATCTGAAGTACAAATGTATCAGTGCGAATTATGTCCTTTCGAGACGAGACATAAACGTTCCATAAAACAACACTTGCTGATCCACAAGGATCCTTCCGAAGTGAAAATGTATAAATGTCCACTATGTCCGTATGAGAGTAAACGGAAGAATGGACTTACAAAGCATAGCATAACCCACAAGGATGTATCTGAAGTACAAATGTATGAGTGCGAATTATGTCCTTACGCGACGAGACACAAACATATCTTAAAACAACACTTGCTAATCCACAAGGATCCTTCCGAAGTGAAAATGTATAAATGCCCACTTTGTCCATATCAGAGTAAATGGAAAGGTGAACTTACAAGGCATAGCATAACCCACAAGGATGCATCTGAAGTACAAATGTATGAGTGCGAAGTATGTTCTTATGTGACGAGATACAAATGTACCTTAAGACAACACGTGCTGATCCACAAGGATCCTTCCAAAGTGATAATGTATAAATGTCCACTTTGTCCGTACGTGAGTAAACGGAAGACTGAACTTACAAGGCATAGCGTAACCCACAAGGATGTATCTGAAGTACAAATGTATGAATGTGAATTATGTCCTCACACGACGAGATACAAAGGTGCCTTAAAACGACACTTGCTGATCCACAAGGATCCTTCCGAAGTGAAAATGTATAAATGTCCACTTTGTGTGTATGAGAGTAAACAGAAGGATGGACTTAGAAAGCATAGCATAACCCACAAGGATGTATCTGAAATACAAATGTATGAGTGTGAATTATGTCCTTACGCGACGAGACACAAACATATCTTAAAACAACACTTGCTAATCCACAAGGATCCTTCCGAAGTGAAAATGTATAAATGCCCACTTTGTCCGTATGAGAGTAAACGGCAGTGTGAACTTACAAGGCATAGCATAACCCACAAGGATGTATCTGAAGTACAAATGTATCAATGCGAATTATGTCCTTACACGACGAGAGACAAACGTACCTTAAAGCAACATTTGCTGATCCACAAGGATCCTTCCAAAGTGAGAATGTATAAATGTCCTCTTTGTCCGTACGTGAGTAAACAGAAGACTGAACTTACAAGGCATAGCATAACCCACAAGGATGTATCTGATGTACAAATGTCTGAGTGAACTATGTCCTTACGCGCACGGTGGAAGAAAAACAGATTTGCAGGCTGTTTTAAAATAGTAGGTAGCGAATTTGACGAAATAAATGATACAATAGGTGATGTGCTGGAAGTGCTCTTATTAGAAATGATGAGTTTTGTTTTGTTGCAGATGCAAATAAACCTTTTTTAATAGGCTTGTTCTAGCATCAGTTTCCAATGATTTGAAATTGTATGGAGTATGCGCATTTACGTATTCGCGTTTAAGCAGAGTGAGTCGTAGGATGAATCTACTAGTCCGACGTTCAAGCGTAGATAATTTCTGATTTGCAAACTAGGTGGAGATCGTCAAAACAGTACACGGAATTTGTTGGGATTGTAGTTTGTGAGATGCGCAAATTTAAATTCTTTAAATTATTTGAGTGTTATGTGTTATGTTTGTTCGTAAGGTTTTAGGTTGTGGTACATATTTGGATCATTTGAATTCAGACTACTTTTAGCTTTTGTTGTAACTAAATTAAAATCAAGGACATAATTATTATAGTGGGAAAGAAGGTGAATTGCTTTTTAAGTTATATACATAGATAGTAGGTAGTACAGACATGTTATATATGTCTATACTATCTATATAATACTAATATATAGGTATATATATATAGTTATATATAGGCAGTACTATATAGATAGTACTACCTATATTAGTATATAAATATTAATATGTATATACTAATTATATATAAATTGTATATGTGGTAAAAGTAGTTATAATATAAATAATAAAAACAAATCAGTGGCTAAAGCTGTTTTTTATTTTTGCACTTTCTAGCTTTTAACGATGACAGATCATTCAAGTTTTGATTCAGACTGGGTATTTGACTCTGATTCATCAGATAATGAAAATATCTCTTTTTCTTCTAAAAAGTTCGTCCATTTCTTTAGCAAATTCGAAATATTTCCTTTCGCGTCCAGTTTTTGGTATTGTTTTCAACACATTCTTATAGTTTATTTTTAACACACGCCAACGGTTTTCACAGTTTTGTGGTGTGTATTTTACTTCATATTTTTCCAGAATGTAAGCTGCTATCACTTCCTACATATTTTTAAAATTTGTCATTTCCATCTGCCACACTTTGCCTCTCAACATTTTGTAACAATCGATCACGAGCAGAGAATGTACCCTTGTCCATTGCTGTGAGTTGGTTACTTCTTTAATGCAATTTGACTTGGGCCCCGGTGTAGAGCAAAAATCATTTTGAACTTCGCTTGTGCCGGACGAAAGTATGAGGAATTCAGAGATATCTACGAAAATATCCGTAAATTGTTAGAAACTGCACCAGAAAACTAATGACGACATGCACTATGACGACAGTGGTTTTACGAGGAAGATAGGGCTTCTAAGAACACCGATATCAGCCAGATTGGAAAATCACGATTCCATGGAATCCTACGTAAACCAAGTAGTCGAGACGTCTCAAAAATTGCGACGAACAGGTTTCACGATAGACGAAGAATGGGTGGGGTCGCTTTTATTGGCGGGACTTCCACAGAAATACTCTCCTATGATAATGGCGGTAGAGCATTCTGGAATCCTAATCACAACGGATTCAATTAAAACGAAATTATTGGATATGCAAACAGATGGCGGCAGCAGTAATGGCGCGTTTGCGGTGAGTTCTAAAAGCAGAATGAAATCAGGATACCAAAACCGTGCGAGAGATGGCGACAGAGGTAGTACGTCGAACGAAAAATCGCTCACTTCAAATTATAGTCAAGGTCATGTCAACAAGAAAAAAGACCTGAGTAATATAATTTGTTTTAAATCCAAGAAAAGCGGACATTTCATGTCAAAATGCCCAAATAAATCAAAAAGTGGATTTAGTGCTGTATTTATCACAGGACAATTTAAAAACACCGATTGGTATGTAGATAGTGGCGCAAGTGTTCATTTAACCTCAAGAAAAGAATGGTTAAAAAATGAAAGAAGTTCGGATTTAATAGACATTGTAGTAGCCAATAAAACAAAGATATCAGTTGAATGTGCAGGCGATATCCAAATAAAAACTCGTAGATAATACAGAACATGATATTCTTCTTACCAAAGTACAGTTTGTTCCAGATCTAACCACAAACTTGTCAATTTATCAACTTGTCAAAAATTGAAATAAAGTTTGTTTTGATGAGACAGAATGTAAAATTTAGGTAATTGTATACAAGAAGTGTTCCTGGGCAAATGCTTATGAAACTTTTCCTACCCCCCTATTTTCGAGGGTGCTGGAGACGAATCTGGCTTCAGTTTTATCCGCTCGGACACGGTTTTCGAGAAAATGAATTTTCCACTTTTTCGCATTAGGTCATTTTTTCTATCAAATAACTTTCACTTCACACTACATAGATAGCTAATATTAATACCAAGAGATGCTACAACACTTTCTTTACACACACATATATATATATATATATATATATATATATATATATATATATATATATATATATATATATATATATATATATATATATATATATATTAAACCTTCATAAAACCTATTAGAATCTTTCGATGTTTAGTTACTTCAAATGTATACAATGACTTGCAGTTGGCGTCGTCCATTGTAATCGTAATTTATCGTACGCCCACCGTGTCGTTCGATGAAACTACATACATACAGAGAGGCTCCAAAAGGTAACTTTGAATATTAACCACTAAATACGCTGTTATTTTGAAGGATACTAACCTAAGTTAATCTAACCATAATAAGTAGATAGTCAGGTTAGATAGGTTAGGAAGCGGATAATACTGAAGCTAGATTCGTCTCCAGCGCCCTCGAAAATAGGGGGGAAGGAAAAGTTTCGTAAGCATTTGCCCAGGAACATTTCTTGTATACAATTACCAAAATTTATAGTTCTCAAGATGTGTTGGTGGCAACTGCGAGTTTAAATAACAATGTTTATAAACTGAACCTTGGAGAACAAAGCGCAGCTCTTTTGATTGGCGGTATTAGTGGCAAAGTTTGGCATCGACGTTTGGGACATTTAAATAGCAACTATTTAAATGAAATGTGTGAGTTGGTGGAAGGTCTCACATTTAAAGAACAAGCTAACATAAACGTAAATAATTGTGAAATATTCTGTCAGGGTAAACAGGTTCTCTAAACTCGTTTGCCATTTTCTAATAAGGTACCTGAGCTAATGATAAGTTAGAACTAATACATAGTGACGTTTGCGGTCCCATGGAAACGACTTCCATAGGCGGAGCAAAGTATTTTTTAACTTTTATCGATGATTACAGCAGAATGTGCTTCATATATTTCTTAAAGACTTGGGATGAGACATGAAAAATTCAGAGAGTTCAAGAATTTAGTGGAGAAACAGCAGAATAAACAGATAAAAACATTGAGAACTGATAATGGAGGAGAATATTGCAGCAAGGATTTTGAGAATTTCTTAAAACAAGCTGGCATCGTTCACCAAAAAACCAACAGTCATACCCGAGAGCAGAATGGTATGGCAGAACGTTTTAATCGTACTCTTGTCGAGAAGGCGAAGTGTTTGATGTTTGACGAGAATGTTAGCAAAATTTTATGGGCAGAAGCCTGTAATACTGCATGTTATCTAAAAAATCGATCTGTTTGTGCAGGGATTTCCAAAACTCCGTTTGAACTCTGGACCGGTAAGAAACCTAACATTTGTCATTTAAGAGTATACGGTAGCATGGCTATGGTGCACGTACCCAAGGTAAATCGGAATAAATTTGATAGAAAAGCAGTAAAGCATATCTTGGTTGGCTATGATGAAAACACCAAGGGATATCGATGCTACAATCCAATTACAAGAAAAGTAATCATCAGTAGAGATGTGACGATCATGGAGAAGTCCAACGAGGCAACTTTTATATCTGATATAGCTGTAAACGATGATGCAGGAGTGTCAAATTCAGTGGGGGAAGAAATAAAGCAATTTGCTTCACCCAATGACTCCACAACAGATGTATCACTTTGTGAAAGCTCTTCAGAAGTTGCAGATGGTGACGATAGTGACTACGTTCCAGAGAATATTGAGTCAGAAATTCCTGAAGTTGTTAGAGGGTCAGAAAGACCTAATAAAAGAAAAAACTTTGAGGATTATGTGACTTATTTAGGCGTGGGTAATATCAGCGAAGCACCTGTAATTACTGATGTTCCAGCAACTTTTCAAGAGGCACTCTCCAGACCAGATGGACACGAGTGGAAGAACGCGATGATAGATGAGATCAAATCCTTTCAAGAAAATGAAACATGGGAGCTCGTTGATCTTCCAGATGGTGGAGCAGTCGTCGATAGCAAGTGGGTGTATAAAGTTAAGTGCGGTAGTGATCATGTGAAAAGTTACAAAGCTCGACTGGTACCAAAAGGTTATACTCAAAGAAAAGGTATTGATTATACGGAAATATTTGCTCCAGTAGTGCGTCACTCAACTCTGAGACTTTTAGTAGCCTTAAGTGTACAATTTGATTTAAAAATTATACACTTAGATGTAAAGACAACTTTTTTAAATGGGGTTTTAAAAGAAAGCGTCTACATGAGGCAGCCAGAGGGTTTTATTGTAGAGGGTAATGAAAATAAAGTTTATAAGTTAAAAAGGGCATTATATGGTTTAAAACAATCAAGTAGAGCCTGGAATGAAAAGGTAGATGAAGTTTTGTTAAATTTGAAATATAGAAGATCGGATTTTGAACCTTGCGTATATGTTAAAAGGAAAAATAATTTGTTAACAGTAGCCCTATATGAAGACGACTTCTTTGTTTTCTCAAACGATTTTGAGGAAGAAAAATTTCTAGAAAATCATTTGAGTTTAAATTTTAAAATTAAAAACTTAGGAGAAGCAAAACAATGTTTAGGAGTTAGGATTGTAAGAAATTACCAAGAAAATTTCATAACCCTAGATCAAGAAAGTTATATAGATGAAATTTTAGAAAAGTTTAACATGTCTGATTGTAAAACAGTTTCTACTCCACTAGATAATAGTATTAATTTAAGTAATGTTCAGGATGAAATATGTGATGTAAACTTACCTTATCAAGAGTTAATTGGAAGCCTAATGTATTTGGCCGTTTTAACTCGTCCCGATATTGCTTATGCTGTTAATTTTCTCAGCCAAAGTAACAATTGTTA
Organism: Rosalia funebris; assembly: GCA_037954035.1. Lineage (NCBI taxonomy): Eukaryota > Metazoa > Arthropoda > Insecta > Coleoptera > Cerambycidae > Rosalia > Rosalia funebris. The sequence continues at coordinate 4,696,471 of JAZFAV010000019.1, read as the reverse complement.
TACTAAGTTACACTGGCAGTGTGCAAAAAGAATATTAAGATATTTAAAAGGCACCAAAAACTTATCCATGAAATTTGAAAAGGATAGTTCAAATTTAACTGGTTTTGTAGATGCTGACTGGGGTTCAGATAAAAAGGACAGAAAGTCTTATACTGGTTATTTATTTAAGCTTTCATGGGGATTTGTTTCATAGAAAAGTTGTAAACAAAGAACAGTTGCTTGCCAAGCACTGAGGCGGAGTATATGGCTCTCAGTGAAGCAACAAAAGAGGCTATATATTTGAGGAATCTACTATTTGATCTGACAGGTCAACTAGATTGTATTGAAATTTTCAATGACGACCCAAAGTAGTCAAAAATTAGCCAGTAATCCTGTGTTTCATGATAGGTCGAAGCATATAGATATAAGATATGCATATAGATATTAAATACTTGCCTACCAATGAAATGGTAGCTGACATCTTAACGAAACCTTTACAAAATGTTAAGAATGCTAAATTTGTGCAGGGCCTAGGATTAAGTATTGTTTAGAAAATGTGCTATAAATATTTCGATAAGTGGGGGTGTTGTATGGATATCAAAATATTTGATTTAAATTATGTGGCGCCATCTGTTGGTTGACTGGTGGAGCTATTGAACCATGTAGGAGTTCCTTTTCCTCCCTCTTGGACAGTCATATATAGTTAGTTGAATACAGTGTTTCTAAGTATTCAGCACGTGTTTTATTTTACTTTCTCCCAGTTTATTTTATCAACACTTAGTTAGGATATGTGCCTCTTAACGTGTACGTATACTTCTAGTCATAATCCAAGTAGCTCTAATTAATATTTTCATTACGTAAAAATAAAAGTTCATCAATATATTTTTCCAGGCAAACTAAAAATTTTTATATTAAAATTATATCAAGTTCAGGATATTCTAATCCTATGTATAGGCAGAAAGTATTGATTTACTTACCAGTTTTTAAAAACGATGAAATTGATGGTAGAGCACTGCATGGTATATACACTGCGAGATGTTTTATTTCCACAAAACGGCACATAACACGATCTCTTAACGCCTTCAAACTGCTGCGGCGCTGGTCCGGTGTTTACGGTACTTAAGTCCGGCCAGCCGTGCCCATAGCAGAGCCTACATATGCTAACGAATTAATCTACAATCTACTCTCTACGATACCACATATACAGACCAAGGTAGAGGCCCGTATTGACTGCGTAACGCGCAGCTTGATTCATACAATATCGGCCAAGATGGTTGGGCCGCATACCGTGTGGGGGCAGCCCACATTAATTCAATATACCGATCCCATATTTTCTATAGTTTAAAATAGATTGTGTGATATAACATATTGCAATGACAGAATAATATCACTTTTAAATACATTAAAACAAATTAGAAACCACGATAATTATCTACTTTAAAAATATATATTCTAAAGTGGAAAACATTTCAGAGATAACACCCCCCTGCGCCAAAAGAAGTAAAATTTCCAATTTAAACGACAATTCATTAAACATGAAGCGGCTGTTTTTCGAAATTTTGGATTTAATTGTAAATCAAATCGAAATTCGATTTAAAGATATTTCATCTCTTAGTTTTTTGCAATTAACAGACTATTCTAAATTTGACACTTTTAATCGAAGTTTTCCAGAAAAACAATTTTATGCTTTAATTAATAATTATCAGAGACTGTTTAACAATGAACAATTAAAACGAGATTTACAAATTTTGTATTCTGATAAATTTTTGTTTGGTAACCCTGAAAATATAAGTGACGTGATTAAATTTACTTATGATAACAATATTACAACCGATGTTCCAGAATTATATAAATTGTTTTCGTTAATATCGTCTCTCCCTCCAACATCAGCGTCGGTAGAAAGAAGCTTTTCCGCCTTGAAGCGAATTAAATCCTATAGCCGGAATAAAATTGGGCAATCGCGTTTAAATAACTTGTCAGTATTAACAATCGAACGAGGTTTGCTTAAACAACTAATCGAACCCCTCTTCGAGACAACTAATCCCGGGAGGATTGATTTATTATATAAAAATGATTAAGTACCTACATAATTAAATAATGTAGGTACATATATGTAACCCACCTATATAGTTTTCATTTTTTAGTTATATTTTTGTTAAGAGAGTATATTTTCGTTTTTTTTTATGTTCCAAAATTTGTCCTATGCCCTTTCCCACTCCATTCCTGGCAAGAAAGCTCTAGACCTCCCCGTGGTTCTTGCTGGACGATTTAATTTTTGTATATGTAGATACACAATTATTTTTAAATAATGTGCATTTTTAAAGTCTACGTTAAAAAATGTGAATGTAAAAGAAATTAAGTCGACTAACTAGAGTTTGATTGACGGGCGGTGACCTTGCAAGAAAATGTTTTGTTGCTACTGTCTACTTTTTGCGAAACACAAGAATCCTTTTAATTTGACAAGTTTTACGATAATTCATAAAAAAAATGTCGGGCATTACCCAAACGTGAAATTCTAAATGTAGCGGAAAATATAACAGAATGAATTTATAAATAAACACAACCAATAGTTTGGGGAAAATAGAAAAATGATGAAACCTCGGATGTAATATTTAATGAACATATTATTTATTTTTCTTTCCAATGAGAATAGTATAAATAATATTCTGGAATTGAATAATTTTAAACTCCAGAAACACAGAAGGCTTTGTATTAATGTAATAGATTAGCATACAAATTTTTGGGGTGCTTTAAAACAGTATGACCTTGAAATTCCTGAAAAAAAATTTAGTAATACATATGTGTAAACAGTCAATAATATCGACCCTCGCGCTATAGTCGGCAGGATGGCCGAACGGAGGCGTAACGGACCGAGCAGCGGGACGATTGGGGAGTGAGGCGGCAGTCTAACCCAGAGAATTCGCGAGTACTGTTGTAGATGTTGAATACAGTCCAAAAATAAAGTCTGAGGTGGTAAAAACCCCTGATTATTATTTAATCTTCCCTAAACGTTTACATCAGAAGTGGGATTGATCCGTGCGTAGTGCCCTTATTAGCAGCAAACTAAAAAATTGACTTAAAAACGTAGATAAAATGGCGGATGGTGTTGAACGTGAAAGTGACGGCGAGATAAGTGCTGTGAGCGCAGAGGACTTCGGTGGCCCTTCAAACCCGAAACGTGCCAAAGTGCAGTGGCAGGAGACGCTCGTCAACTTAGTTGCAATGCAACAACAACAACTTGCAGAGTTAATTCGGCATGTAAAGATGGCGACAACACCAGGGGCAACGCCCAATGTATCAGAAGCAGGGAGTTCAAGTGCGCTTGCGTCAACGACTACGCAGGTCCAGTTTAGGCTCGCAAGTTACGATCCGGAGACGAGTGCTTACTCAATCGAGGAATGGTTGGAGGACGCTACAAAGTTAAAACATGAACTACATGTAAATGACATTCTCATGATCGCAAAAGCAGGAGATGCTCTGCGAGATCGAGGATACCGTCACTATCGCGACTGGAGACCCATTTTCCGTACTTGGGACAACTTTTGCGCTGATCTCACTGTGGCTTTTCCTGATCGGGAGACACCAGGAGCACGTGCATATTTGGCTACTACACTCCGAAGTCACGACTGTGATGGGTTATGCGATTACGGCAATAAAAAGCTTCGAATGATTACACTGCCGTGGAATATTATACTTAGCATGGTAGAATACGGTCTGGAATACCACACTGAGGCACGTTCAATGATTCATGTACAAAAACCAGAATCAGAACGTGAATTATTAAAATGATTAAGCGAAACTGATGCACGCCGCAAAAGAACATCCGGAGCATCAATGCGCGCGCATGAAGGATCTGGAGTGGGGAGACGGAAACACGAGCGCAGACTAAGAGAACCACGGTCCTCGAGCCATGGTAGGAACGGAGCATGTTATAAGTGTGGGCGTAAAGGTCATCGACAAAACATGTGTACAGCCTTACAAGATGGAAACAACGCTAAGGAAAATTCTGCCAAAACCCAGCATACATACCTGCGAACATTGCAAAAAACCGGGCCACACTGAACCCAATTGTTGGGCCAAGCATGGAAGTCCGAAAAAGGCATTTGTACTAAAGAAATGACGCCATCTGAGCGAGACACCGATAGCAACGTTATTGTGCAATGAACAGGCGAAGACCGCAGTGTACGTGCTTTTTCAGGATTTGGAGCCAAGTTGTTTATACTATCGGTAAATGTGAACTAGTAATAACTTTGCCGAATTTGACTTTAGAAATAAACTTCATAATAGTGTCTGTTGGAGTGATGCCGAGTAGCATTGACCTCATTATTGGATGGGACGTTATCGGTCAACCTTGTGTGCGTGTTGAGAAAAACGATGACGGACTCGAATTGTACTATGACCCTCGCAACATTCCTGTAGTGCTTACGTTGCAGTGTTACAGCTGGGCGTGAATCCGAGATTACCTACAACTCAGCACTTTTTAGAAGATGCAATGCCGATTGATGACTTCATCGACCCAGACAAGGCCGCCGCAGAAGCTCAAATAAGGATTATAAATAGAGCGGTTGAACATTCTCAGAAATTTAATACCGTTCGCTGCGGCGTCAAACCTTTCCAGCCAGGCGATGTTGTGGCGATTGAGGATTCGCAACTAGCAGATGGTGGCAAATTAAGACCGAAGTATAAAGGACCGTATACTGTTCGGACAGTTCTCCCAAATGAGCGATACGAGCTGCATAAGAAGGGACATCGGACTACGGTAGCAGCTCACGAACAACTACGAGCTTGGCCCTCGGGTTAATAGCGCAAAGTAAGTCCGAATAGTAATTACTAATTACATTTCATTAAGTTATCAGGTCAGTAAATCCAGTGTTTGTGTGAGATTGTTTATAGTTAAGTCACACACTCGTTTTCTGAAGACAACATCATGAGTTTTACGACCTAGTAACTGGCCTATGATTTGGATTTGATTTATTTTAATGTGATTTACTAACCTTTAACAACGAGATGAAGGGACGGATAGTGGCAGTAGCACTATGCCTTGATAAGGTGGCAGTACCACCTATCATTCGATGAAGCAGCGGCTAGTGGCAGTACCACTATGCCTTGAAAAGGTGGCAGTACCACCTGATGTGCGATAAAAACTAGGAGAGTGGCAGTACCACTATGTCTAGTAATTGACTGTATACCTAAAACTCTGCACAGTACTAACAATAACATTATACCATTGTTTAGGCAGTCTCTATTTCGGTATTCTGTTTTCAGATCAGCATCACCTCGGCCGGTGCGAGGACGCCCCGCAAACAGGATGGCCGTGTAAACAGTCAATAATATCGACCCTCGCGCTATAGTCGGGAGGATGGCCGAACGGAGGCGTAACGGACCGAGCAGCGGGACGATCGGGGAGTGAGGCGGCAGTCTAACCCAGAGAATTCGCGAGTACTGTTGTAGATGTTGAATACAGTCCAAAAATAAAGTCTGAGGTGGTAAAAACCCCTGATTATTATTTAATAATCCCTAAACGTTTACATATATGATGTGTATAACATTCGAGAAAAAGTGGTGTGAAATAATATCAGACGAGATGAAGCGACGTGAAATATAAAACGCTTTAATTTTTGCCGGATGAGGTGAGTTTGTATTTACCAACTCTTCCATTTACTGTTTTATTTTGTTAATATTGTCATTTTTAATAGTCAAAAATGTTTTTATTTTTAATGTGGAACATTAACAATATTTTATTTAACTGTAATAAAATATGCCATTTTCTTATATTTCTAATAATTCACTATATCCCTTGTTTTTAAAAATTCACACTATATAAATCTATAAGCGGAAAAACCCACTTAACAAAATGAAGAATAATTGGTCAAAGAAAAATTAAAAACTGTATTTTTGGTATCGCAAAAACAAATCCATTTGTAGATAGTTTGTACGCAACTCAGAGTAATCCATAATAAACTGACAACAGAGCGCATTTCTCTAGCAAGAATAGTAACGGTAGCTGGCGTACTTGATCAGAGGTAACCAATAGTGTTTCAAAGAAAAATTTGTCAACATATTTTTATTTTTTAAAGAAACAAATATCATAATAGCTTTCTATAGGGTAAAAGACGCTGTTGCTAAAAATAAATACAATTCAGACACCCTGTATATCTCTAATTGTGTGCTCGTTACTTTTTGTTGCTCCTATAGGTGTGGGTAAGCACGTGCTTTATCAAGTTACCCTTATATTTTGTCTCAAAGGGGCACACGGCACACTTGTACATCTCCAATTCCGATCTCGCCTTATGGGTTAACATGTGCTGTTTTATGTAGTGTTTATGCCTGGTCTGAAAACAGCATGTGGGACACTTGTACATCGCTATTTCCGAAGAGCTAGTCTGGGGGTGGGTAAGCATATGCCTTTTCAAGCAACTTTTGTATTTCGTATCGAAGGCGCACGCTGTGCACTTATGCATTTCCAACTCCGACGGCCCCTCGTCAGTCAACATGAGCTGTTTTGTGTAATGCTTACGTTTGATTTGGAAATTACATGTTAGACACTTGTACGTGGGTATTTTTGAATTGCTTTGTTCAGGGCGAATAATCATATGTATTTTGAGGTTGTTCTGGTGTTTCGTTTGGAAATTGCACTCTGGACACTTATACATTTCCAGTTCAGAACAATCCCTGTGGGATAATATGTGAAGCTTCATGATCTCTTTGTGTTTCAATTGATAGTGCTAGGTCCTTGTGGATTGTAAGCTACAAGAACGCATCCGAAGGACGTGTCTCTTAAGATGGCTCTTCCATTTCGTCTTGTACGAGCATAGCGAACATCTATATATCGTTACTTCAGACGCATCCTTGTGGCTCAACGTGTGTTGTTGAAAAGCATATTTACGTCTAGTGGCGTAAGTACACGATCCACACTCGTACGTTTTCACCTCTGAAGCACTTTCGTGCACCTTCCTATGATCGTTGAGGTGGCGCTTGCGATTGGTTTCGTAGGGGCAGTATGAACATCTGTACTGTGCTTTGCAAACGTCCTCGTGCGTTGACGCGTGCTGTCGTAAACACTTTCTGTGCTTTGTGGCATATGCACACTGGCCACATTTGTACATTTCTACTTCCGAGATGTCCTTGTGGACTAACATGTGACATTTTAGGTAGCGCTTGAACTTGGTCTCGTAGAGGCAATGTGAGCACTTGTACGTCTCTACCTCAGACACATCTTTGTGGGTTAACGCGTGTCGTTGTAAAGTAGCTTTGGATTTGGTCACATAAGTGCACAGTCCGCACTTGTATATTTCTATTTCTGAGGCATCTTTGTGGACTAAGGTATGTCGCTTAAAGTTGGACCTGTCAGCACTCTTGTAGGGACAATGTGCACACTGATACATGTCTACTTCTGAGCCATCATTGTCTGTTAACGCTCTTTTGTATTTCGCAATATTTGTGCATAATGTACTTTTGTGCTTTACTTTATTTATTCTATTCCTATGGTGGGATTTATTCATTGCCATATCCGTTTCTAGACTTACATCAGATTCCTCATTTAACGACCCTTGTTCATCTTTGATGTCCAATATTTCTTCAATTTTCATCAATTCACACGAATATACCCTGTCTAGTTCATCAGATGTTAATTCCCATTTGAGGTTATGTAATTGCGTCATATTACCATTACGTAGAAAATGTAACACATCTCCTGATTTAATTCTACTTGATCTGTTACTACTCATATGTTGACAACATGCATAAAATTTATTTTCGGTCTCCAAGAAGGTCCTTATAAACATAAAATAACGTTCCAAATATTCTTTACAACAAATACAAACTCCGGGATTTTTGACACCACTCAAGACCTAAAATCAACATTTTCATAAATTAAAAGAGTAAGAAAAGTAATTCTCTTACCATTTCTGGCATAAATACCGGTAACATCTCCCTGTAGAATGTTTCTTCTATTAAAATGTGTATATAGATAAAGAAATTTTCTTTTACCCAATTCATGCAGAAACGACACCTGAAATTTTCTTCAACTGCCTTGTTTTGTTTGCCATGAAGTATATCCTTCATTTCAAATTCAGCTTCTCTGTTAACAGCAAAAGAGGCTACAAGTTTTTCAGCATGAATGCAAGCCGATTTAAAATAAAATGATCTTTTGATAATTGCCGTACAGGTCCTGCATATCATAGGATTTTCGATTATTTTCCAATCCTAAATATGAAATACATGGATAAAAACCTATGCAATAGATATAAATGTAATATATACTTAAAATAAAAATTGCTATAAACCTAAAATACAAATTGTACTTTATAATGGTATAACATAAACATCTGTTTATTAATATGTTATAAATGCATAGACTTTTGCAACAAAAACAAATCTTACCGTTTCTATTAAGAGCACCTCTAACATTTCACTCGTAATTTCATCTATTTCTTTAAATTCATTATCGGCTACATTTAAACACAATCTGCAAATTTGTTTTCCGTCCACCTTCATGATTATTCTGAACAGAATAGTTATAAATGGAAATATAAGAATTAGAGGTTAAGGGCGTTATTGAAAGGTTACCTATTCTTCCTCTTCTTATTGTATGCGCTAAGACACAGTAAAAACCACAACCTGGCAATTCGCTGATTCATGGGATTGGCGCAACCAAAGTTATCTAGTGGGTTTTTGGGATTTAAGGCTTAAGGTTATGTTTTCACTTTGACAAACTTCCTTAAAACGTTGTTTGTGTATATAGACATGCATATTTTTGCCGTTTCAGCACAGATCATTACACACTTATGTCACAAACTATAAAGACTTCTCGCCATTATAGCGATATTTCAAAATACATAGGTACATTGGAGTTTGGTCGGACTGTTTATTAGCATTAAAATGTACAAAAATTTTTAAACAAAATCCTAGCAGATGAGAAAATATGCATATTATTTCTTACTTTTGGAATACGTTGTAGATAAATGACATTTTAGACGCTGTAAGCAATGCAAAAATAGACGTTTATCTAGAGAATGTTTTTTTGGATAAGAAGAATGTGTTATGACTGTTACTTTTACTAACCCGGAACATAATTTTTAAATACTGCAGATTAATTTGATATTAATATGGATGTTATCTAGGAAACAGTAGTATCAAGAAAAGCAAATTGGAAACACAACACAGAACAAAAGTATTTACTTTTATTTGAAAAGATTTTCAAACAAAAATTAAATTCATCATTTTTACCACATAATAATGACAAATAAATCAGAATGCAACGAACACTCGTTTTAAACCAGTTTCAGAATCTTTCGGAGGTTTATTAGACATTTTGACTATATGTGTCACTTCACAATAATTTTTTGCTACGCTTCATGATTTTACAAATTCGTTAGTCCAAATTGGTGTAATATATGTTAGCTAAACGAGTTTTGGTATTTTTTTATACTATAAATCTAGTAGATTCAAAAATTAGACGTCTACATTAGAAAGCTTCTTCAAAGTGAATTATCCGCTTTGCTCTTTTGCACTTTGACGAATATCTATGTCATACGCCTCTTTGGTTGTTACGTTTACTTTTGAAGCACTCTTGTGCAGCAGAGCAGGTGAGCATATGCTTCACAAAGTTAGCTTTCCATTTCGTCTCTAATGCACATATTGCACATTTATACATCTCCAATTCCGACGCCCCCTTGTGCGTCAACATGTGCTGTTGATATACTGTTTATACCTAGTTTGAAAACTACATACCGAGCAATTGTACATTTCCAGCTTGGAAGCATCTTTGTGGCTCAGGCTGTGCTCCTTCAGACTCTTCTTCCACTTTGTCTCGTATGGACAAAGCGAGCACTTATGCATGTCGACTTCAGAGGCATCCTGATGGATTTTCATGTGATTTTTGAGATAGCGCTTAAATTTGGTCTCACATGGACAAAACGGGCACTTATGCATGTCTACTTCCGAAGCATCCTTGTGAGTCAACACATGTCGATGTAAAGTCTGCTTGTATTTTGTTATGTATGGACACAATTCGCACTTATACATCTCTACTTCCGGGGCGTCCATGTGAACCAACATGTGTTTCTTAAGACGGCCCCTTACCTTCGTCTTGTATCGACAACATGGACACAAATGTATCTTTACTTTAAAGGGGTCCTTGTGTGTTAGCTCGTGGTCTTGTGACGCAGATTTATATTTCGTCGCATAAGTGCACAATTCACATTTGTACGTTGTCACTTCAGAGACGTCTTTGTGGACTAATGCGTGTCTTTTAAGATGATATCTTAACGTGGTCTTATATGGACAAAGTAGGCACTTATATGTGTCTACTCCTGAATGATCTTTGCGAGGTTGCTTTGTTGAATGTTTGTGTTCTGTAGCGTATCATCTCCGACCGCGGTTCATAAGAATTCTCATGTAACACCTCTTCATCCTTGCTGTGCAATATTTTTTCGATTTTCATTAATCTGCATAAGTACACCCTGTCTAGTTCCTCAGATGTGGTTAACTGCCGTCTGTTGGCATTCATGTGTGCATTTTTATTGGGCTGTCTCATGTTATCACTATATAGACGCTGTAATATATCGGCTAACTTAATTCCATTAGACCTGCTACTGCCTATAATTTGACAGCATGTTTTTATTTTACTTTCTACATCTAAAACGTTCCTCATAAACGTGGAATAGCATTCCATATTTTTTTTGCCAACAAGGGTAGCAGCCCTCTTTGCTTGCGGCCTTGATTTCGGAATCTTGTCACATTCGCGATCATTCACCGGATGTGGTCCTCCACGGTTGGCGCACTTCGCCGGGGTTATCCTTTCCTTGGTGCACTCCGTGGTTAGGCGATCTTCGCCGCACTTCACGTACTTGGGGTTTGCCGTGCATCGACTCTGACGGTGTCCAAACTTTTGGCAGCGATGGTACTGCTTGTCTCTCCGTTCGCACAACTAGCCTGCAGCAGCGCTTGATCTGCATCGCTGCAGTCTCGCTGCTTTCCGGCAATTGGACGAGGACGAGGGGCATCGCTGTCTTTCTCCTGCAGCACTTCATCCGGCGAACGGCAACCGGTTGATAGTGGAGATTTTCTGTTACGTCATCCTCAGTGACGCAACCTGGGATTCCGCACATCACAATCCGCAGCGATTTGTTTTCCGGCAACGAGTGCGTAAGGTACTCGTACATCCGGTCGGCGAGCATCTTTGTCACCCTCCTGTTGTCCTCGGGGATGGCGGGATGTATTTCCACTCCGTCCCCGATTGGCTTCGCTTTTGTGTAGTTGATCCTCTGTTTTCTGAGGATCCGGCTGACTGCTGCCCAGTTCTTCTTCTTTCAAAGAACTACTGGCGGTACCTTCGTAGGCGACTTCTCCGATTTTGAGGTCGTCGCATCTGTCGGCTGCACGGGGGCTTGGGACGGCAAGGTGGAATACGGCGCGGCGTCTCCGTGATGGTGACGACTGTCTTCACTGAGGTGGCGGATTTCCTTCGCATTTCCCTGGCTAGGGAGGTCCCATGACAGGGCACTTGTTTTCTTGCCGGCTCCGGCTCTCCGTCCGAGTTGGCTGCTCTTCTTTTCTCTCATTTTTGGGGGCGCTGTTTTTCAGTGGAGGGCTCCACCGTATCCATATCCATCCGTTGTCTTTCGCAGATCTCCGCCATCTGCGCTAGTTGTTTTTTGAGAGCCTCGTTCTCCGCCCGTAGCATTAATTCGCATTCTCGAATAGGAGAGCCATTTCTACTTGTGGCCCTTGGCTCCGGAGAGTCGTCTCTCTCTCCAAAGTCGAAGAGTCCAAGTCGGTATCATCCGACCTATACACGTCACCGCCCTCCTCGGTAATCTACGTTTTTCCACTTTTGTTTTCCCCCCTTCCTGTACAGCGTACTAGTGGTTTCGATCTTACGAGTTTCACCCTGTGGCTGCTCGGATAGAACTGAAAAACAAAGAAAGTATACCATCCTGATACAGAAAAGTGTTATTAATCTTGAAACAGAACAGTATGATTAATCCTGAAAACAGAAAAGTATAAATTAAATTAAATTAAATTGTATTAGTAATATATAAGTCGGAAATCGAGAAAGGAACTACCAAAACCACCAAGCGGTTAACAAGTAGTCCCCGAATAGCAAGGCTATAACAGAATCGCTATAGGAAACAACTACTCCTCAGGCTAAAGCCCCGCCAGGCATTCAATTATACCTAAAAACGACCCTCGACCCCTTTCTCGTGTTTCTGCACGATCAGACAAGGTTTCAAAAAATAAAATCCGCCATGGGTAAAAAGTTCCAAACAGCTGTTGTCGTTCGGTTCCCATCCGGCACAAATGTCGAATCCTACCCATGACCGGTTTTATTTTTTGAAATTAAATTGTATTAGTAATCCTGAAAAAAGAAAAGTATGATTAAACCTGAAAACAGAAAAGTATATCTTAAATTAATTAAATCAAATTGTAAATGAAATCAACTGGAGTCCATCAATTGTCTATGCAGTTACCCACACAGACAAGTCTTTGTTCCAGATAATTGTGCGTAACCAGAGTGGCGATCGGGGGTTTCCCTCGTCGTTTAGGTAGCGTAACCTGAGTAGGTAGTCGGGGTTTTTCCTCGTCGCTAAGTGGACGTCGCCTGAGATGGTAGTCGGGGTTTTCCCACTTTGCTTGCGTCAACTGCTCACTATCAGGAGCGTTTTAGTAACAACGTCCTCTCGCTTCGCGATCTTGACACAGACAGCTTTACATCAGTAATAGTGGAACGTAGTGGGCTTAGAAGAAGAAGAAGAATGTAACCTTTTGAATCGGTATAAGTCAATTTTTATCTGTACATGTTTAAAGTATAAGAATCGTAATGGTGGAAGAAAAGCAAATTTGCAGACTATGTTTTGAAGTACTAGGTAGCGAATTTGACGAAATAAATTATATAATAGGTGAAATGCTGGAAGTTCTGTTATTAGACATGGTGAGTTTTGTTTTATTGCAAATTTAATATATCTTTGTCGTACACAGTTTTTATATTTTTTATTTGATAATGTTAATAATATTGTATACTAATGAACAGTTCAATTATGTTATATGTGTGTTTTTTTAAGTTTTTTTTTTTTTTAGTACAAAATTAGGTTATAATAGGTTATTTTATGTATATGTGTGTACTAATATTGAATTTATCAAATTCAATATTAGTACATATTGAATTAGTGGTGTATAGTATTCTATATTTCAGGATTGGAGCATCATTAAAAATCGTACGATATGCAAGACCTGTACAGCAATTATCAAAAGATCATTTTATTTCAAATCGGTCTGTGTTCACACGGAGAAACTTATAGCATCCTTTGCTGTAAACAAAAAAGAAACTAAATTTGAATTGGAGGACATAGTGCATAACAAGGGAGGTATAGAAATGGCCGTTGAGAAAAATTTCAGGTGTCGATTCTGTATGAATCGAATAATAAAAAATAATTTGTTCTCCATCAAAATCTTAATGGACGAAACATTATACAAGATGTTTCCAGAATTTATGCCAGAAATAGTAAGTGAACTATTATTAAACCTGCGTGATCCATGAAACCATTTATTTTTGTATTTATTAGGACCTCAGCATAGTCAACATTCCCATAATTTGCGCTCCTTGCAAAGAAAATCTAGAATGTTATTTCATGTTTGTAAGGAACTTCTTAGACACAGAAAACAAAATGCATGTTTATTACCAAAATATAGGATTGAACCAAATAAAGTCGGCTGATATATTACATTTTCAATTTAATGGAACTTTTACACATCCCAACAGAGGGAAAGTAACCATATCCGAAGAACCAGAGAAGGTATGCTCTTTCGAATTAATGAAGACTGAAGAAATATTGGACACTGAGGACGAAGAAGTGGTAGTCAAAGAGGATCTTTGTGAAAGTCTTTCAGAAATAGCATCGGATGACGATACAACGATATGTAAATCTGACCACAGACTAAAGAAATTAAAGCACAAAAGTTCCCTCGACACTTATACTACCAAATACAAACGTAACTCAGCCCATAAGGACACATCGGAAATAGCAACGTACAAATGCGGACTTACCTGTATAACTCATATGTCAACCCACAAGAATGATTGGGAAGTGGAAATGCACAAATGTCCACGTTGTCCTCATAAAACGCGCCACATTAAAAATAATGGGATAGCCTACAAGGATGTATCTGAAGTACAAATGTATCAGTGCCAATTATGTCCTTTCGAGACGAGACATAAACGTTCCATAAAACAACACTTGCTGATGCACAAGGATCCTTCCGAAGTGAAAATGTATAAATGTCCACTTTGTCCATATGAGAGCAAAGGGAAGAATGGACTTACAAAGCATAGCATAACCCACAAGGATGCATCTGAAGTACAAATGTATGATTGCGAATTATGTCCTTACACGACGAGACACAAACATATCTTAAAACAACACCTGCTAATCCACAAGGATCCTTCCAAAGTGAAAATGTATAAATGTCCACTTTATCCGTATGAGAGTAAACGGAAGAAAGGACTTACAAAGCATAGCATAACCCACAAGGATGCATCTAAAGTACAAATGTATCAATGCGAATTATGTCCTTACACGACGAGAGACAAATGTACCTTAAAACGACACTTGCTAATCCACAAGGATCCTTCCGAAGTGAAAATGTATAAATGCCCACTTTGTCCATATGAGGGTAAATGGAAGGGTGAACTTACAGAGCATTGCATAACCCAAAAGGATGTATCTGAAGTACAAATGTATGAATGTGAATTATGTCCTTACGCGACGAGACACAAACGTTCCATAAAACAACACTTGCTGATGCACAAGGATCCTTCCGAAGTGAAAATGTATAAATGTCCACTTTGTCCATATGAGAGCAAAGGGAAGAATGGACTTACAAAGCATAGCATAACCCACAAGGATGCATCTGAAGTACAAATGTATGATTGCGAATTATGTCCTTACACGACGAGACACAAACATATCTTAAAACAACACCTGCTAATCCACAAGGATCCTTCCAAAGTGAAAATGTATAAATGTCCACTTTATCCGTATGAGAGTAAACGGAAGAAAGGACTTACAAAGCATAGCATAACCCACAAGGATGCATCTAAAGTACAAATGTATCAATGCGAATTATGTCCTTACACGACGAGAGACAAATGTACCTTAAAACGACACTTGCTAATCCACAAGGATCCTTCCGAAGTGAAAATGTATAAATGCCCACTTTGTCCATATGAGGGTAAATGGAAGGGTGAACTTACAGAGCATTGCATAACCCAAAAGGATGTATCTGAAGTACAAATGTATGAATGTGAATTATGTCCTTACGCGACGAGACACAAACGTTCCATAAAACAACACTTGCTGATGCACAAGGATCCTTCCGAAGTGAAAATGTATAAATGTCCACTTTGTCCATATGAGAGCAAAGGGAAGAATGGACTTACAAAGCATAGCATAACCCACAAGGATGCATCTGAAGTACAAATGTATGAGTGCGAATTATGTCCTTACACGACGAGACACAAACATATCTTAAAACAACACCTGCTAATCCACAAGGATCCTTCCGAAGTGAAAATGTATAAATGCCCACTTTGTCCGTATGAGAGTAAACGGAAGTGTGAACTTACAAAGCATAGCATAACCCACAAGGATGCATCTAAAGTACAAATGTATCAGTGCGAATTATGTCCTTACACGACGAGAGACTAATGTACCTTAAAACGACACTTGCTAATCCACAAGGATCCTTCCGAAGTGAAAATGTATAAATGCCCACTTTGTCCATATGAGGGTAAATGGAAGGGTGAACTTACAGAGCATTGCATAACCCACAAGGATGTATCTGAAGTACAAATGTATGAATGTGAATTATGTCCTCACACAACGAGATACAAAGGTGCCTTAAAACAACACTTGCTGATCCACAAGGATCCTTCCGAAGTGAAAATGTATAAATGTCCACTTTATCCGTATGAGAGTAAACGGAAGAAAGGACTTACAAAGCATAGCATAACCCACAAGGATGCATCTAAAGTACAAATGTATCAATGCGAATTATGTCCTTACACGACGAGAGACAAATGTACCTTAAAACGACACTTGCTAATCCACAAGGATCCTTCCGAAGTGAAAATGTATAAATGCCCACTTTGTCCATATGAGGGTAAATGGAAGGGTGAACTTACAGAGCATTGCATAACCCACAAGGATGTATCTGAAGTACAAATGTATGAATGTGAATTATGTCCTTACGCGACGAGACACAAATGTTCCTTAAAACAACACTTGCTGATCCACAAGGATTCTTCCGAAGTGAAAATGTATAAATGTCCACTTTGTCCGTATGAGTGTAAACAGAAGAATGGACTTACAAAACATAGCATAATCCACAAGGATGTATCTGAGGTACAAATGTATGAGTGCGAATTATGTCCTTACGCGACGAGACACAAATGTTCCTTAAAACAACACTTGCTAATCCACAAAGATCCTTCCGAAGTGAAAATGTATAAATGTCCACTTTGTCCATATGAGAGCAAAGGGAAGAATGGACTTACAAAGCATAGCATAACCCACAAGGATGCATCTGAAGTACAAATGTATCAATGCGAATTATGTCCTTACACGACGAGAGACAAATGTACCTTAAAACGACACTTGCTAATCCACAAGGATCCTTCCGAAGTGAAAATGTATAATGTCCACTTTGTCCATATGAGAGCAAAGGGAAGAATGGACTTACAAAGCATAGCATAACCCACAAGGATGCATCTGAAGTACAAATGTATGATTGCGAATTATGTCCTTACACGACGAGACACAAACATATCTTAAAACAACACCTGCTAATCCACAAGGATCCTTCCAAAGTGAAAATGTATAAATGTCCACTTTATCCGTATGAGAGTAAACGGAAGAAAGGACTTACAAAGCATAGCATAACCCACAAGGATGCATCTAAAGTACAAATGTATCAATGCGAATTATGTCCTTACACGACGAGAGACAAATGTACCTTAAAACGACACTTGCTAATCCACAAGGATCCTTCCGAAGTGAAAATGTATAAATGCCCACTTTGTCCATATGAGGGTAAATGGAAGGGTGAACTTACAGAGCATTGCATAACCCACAAGGATGTATCTGAAGTACAAATGTATGAATGTGAATTATGTCCTCACACAACGAGATACAAAGGTGCCTTAAAACAACACTTGCTGATCCACAAGGATCCTTCCGAAGTGAAAATGTATAAATGTCCACTTTGTCCGTATGAGAGTAAACAGAAGAATGGACTTACAAGGCATAGCATAACCCACAAGGATGTATCTGAAATACAAATGTATGAGTGTGAATTATGTTCTTACGCAACGAGACACAAACATATTTTAAAACAACACTTGCTAATCCACAAGGATCCTTCCGATGTGAAAATGTATAAATGCCCACTTTGTCCGTATGAGAGTAAACGGCAGTGTGAACTTACAAGGCATATCATAACCCACAAGGATGTATCTGAGGTACAAATGTATCAATGCGAATTATGTCCTTACACGACGAGAGACAAACGTACCTTAAAACAATATTTGCTGATCCACAAGGATCCTTCCAAAGTGAAAATGTATAAATGTCCACTTTGTCCGTATGTGAGTAAACGGATGACTGAACTTACAAGGCATGGCATAACCCATAAGGATGTATCTGATGTACAAATGTCTGAGTGAACTACGTCCTTACGCGACGGTGGAAGAAAAACAGATTTGCAGGCTGTTTTAAAATAGTAGGTAGCGAATTTGACGAAATAAATTATACAATAGGTGACGTGCAGGAAGTGCTCTTATTAGAAATGAGTTTTGTTTTGTTGCAGATGCAAATAAATCTTTTTTAATAGGTTTGTTCTAGCATCTGTTTCCAACGATTTGAAATTGTATGGAGTATGCGCATTTACGTATTCGCGTTTAAGCAGAGTGAGTCGTAGGATGAATCTACTAGTCCGACGTTCAAGCGTAGATAATTTCTGATTTGAAAACTAGGTGGAGATCGTCAAAACAGTACACGGAATTTGTTGGGATTGTAAGTTTGTGACATGCGCAAATTTAAATTCTTTAAATTATTTGAGTGTTATGTGTTTGTGTTTGTGTTATGTGTTTGTTCGTAAGGTTTTAGGTTGTGGTACATATTTGGATCATTTGAATTCAGACTACTTTTAGCTTTTGTTGTAACTAAATTAAAATCAAGGACATAATTATTATAGTCGAAAAGAAGGTGAATTGCTTTTTAAGTTATATAAATAGATAGTAGGTAGTACAGACATGTTATATATGTCTATACTATCTATATAATACTAATATATAGGTAGTTATATATAGGCAGTACTATATAGATAGTACTACCTCTGTTTCTATTAGTATATAAATAATAATATGTATATACTAATTATATGTAAATTATATATGTGGTAAAGGTAGTTATAATATAAATAATAAAAACAAATCAGTGGCTAAAGTTTTGTTTTTTATTTTTGCACTTTCTAGCTTTTAACGATGACAGATCATGCAAGTTTTGATTCAGATTCAGAAAATATTCCTTTTTCTTCTAACATGTTCGTCCATTTCTTTAGCACATTTGAAATATTTCATTCCGTGTCCAGTTTTTTGTATTATTTTCAACATATTCTTATAGTTTATTTTTAACACACGCCAACGGTTTACACAGTTTTGTGGTGTGTATTTTACTTCATATTTTTCCAGAATGTAAGCTGCTATCACTTCCCACATATTTTTAAAATTTTTCATTTCCATCTGCCACGCTTTGCCTCTCAACATTTTGTAACAATCGATCAGGAGCAGAGAATGTTCCCTTGTCCATCGCTGTGAATTGGTTACTTCTTCTAATGCAATTTGACTTGGCCCCGGTGTTGATCAAAACTCATTTTGAACTTCGCTTGTGCCGGACGAAAGTATGAGGAATTCAGAGATATCTACGAAAATATCCGTAAATTGTTAGAAACTGCAACAGAAAGCTAATTAATTCATAAGTTATAATTCAAGGTGACTCGTGAAGGGTGTAGTGGTCTTTCCTGAAGAATACGAGGGTTTTCTGTACCCCAGTAGCGGTAATTCTGCTTATTTACAAATCCATTTAAGTGAAAATGAGCTTCGTCGGTCATAAGTCATGTCGTTAAGGTTTAGGAGACTGTGACAGTATTGCAAGCGTTGTTGATGGTCTCTGGGAAGAAGCTGCTGTGCCACCTGGATTTTGTATGGAAATGCATGCAAATCTAACTTCAAAATTCGCCTCAGGGACGTCCGAGACATGCCCAATTGTGTGGCGCGTCTTTCTGTTGACGTTCTTGGATCTTTCAATGCTTTCAATCAGCAATGCTTTTCCGGCTCTTACACGCCGGATATTTTCAATTGAACGTCCTGTTCGTGGTCGTACAATATGCCTTGCATCAGCCGTTGTCCGACTACGCCGAAATTGTTGACATAAGCGGCGTATTGTCTTTCCAGTTGGAACAGGACGATGAGGATATTTTCGGCGAAAATTTCGCTGTGTTGAAATAACCGATTCATTGTTTTTAATAAATAAAATTACTATTTCTGCACGTTCCTCTAGTGTGTATCGATTCATAATAAAACTTGAATATGTGCACTGGAGAAATGTCAAAAGTAAACTAACGAAAGCTGTCGGATAAAACAATCACGAACACTTCAAATCGGGTACTTGATTATGGCCGTCCCTGTATAATTATTACTATTTGGTAATTATTTACTAGAGAGTAAAACTCAAATCCTCACCAAGTATTGATTACCCCAATTTTCGGGAGTGCTGGAAACAAATCTGGCTTCAGTTTTTTTCCACTTGGACACAGTTTTTGAGAGAACTAAACTTTCCTCATGATGCACCCGATGTGAGTTTTATTTTCAAGTAAATAATTACCTAAATATCTATGCTTTTGTTACGTTTAAATCAATTATTATTATGATATATGAAATTATGTTTTGTTATTGTATATGTATGTTTATATGTTTACCATATTTCAGGATTGGAATATAATCAAAAACCCTATGATATGTGAGATCTGTACAGCAATTATCAAGAGATTATTTTATTTTAAATCCGTCTGCATATATGCTGATATACTTATAGCTTCTTTTGCCATTAACAAAAAAGAGACCGAATTTAAATTGAAAGGCATAGCCCATATTAAAGGAGGCACAGAAATGGTACTTGAAGAAATCTTCATGTGTCAGTTCTGTATGAATGGGATAAAATCAAATAATTTCATCCCCGTGGAAATTTTAATAGAAGAAACGTTATGCAAGGATATGTTATTAGTGTTTATACCAGAAATGGTAAGAAAATTGCTACTCGGCCTTTATAATTCGTAAAAACACTTGTTTTAACATTTCAGGATATCGCTGTAGTCAAGAATCCTATTATCTGTATACCTTGCAAACAAAGTGTGGAATGTTTTTTCACTTTCGTGAGGAACGTTTTAGATGTAGAAAGTAAAATAAATACATGCTGTCAAAACATAGGTAGTAGCAGGTCTAGTGGTTTTAAGTTAGCTGATATATTGCATCGTCTATATACTGATAACATGAGACAGGCGAATAAGAGTACACGTGTGTATGCCAACAGACGGTAGTTAACCACATCTGAGGAACTAGAGAAGATGTACTCATGCGGATTAATGAAGTTCGAAGAAATATTGCACATCAAAGATGAAGAGGTGTTAAATGGGAATTCTTGTGAACCGGTGTCGGAAATAGTATTGTAATAATGATAGCCATCTCTCCGGAAGAAGTAATAAATTTGTACAGTCTAGTATATGCACAGAGTTTGATATGTACAAGGAAATAAATGAAGTAAATGAGAAAAGCACGCTATATGCTACAAAACAAGAACATTCAACGAAGCAGTCTACCAAAAATCGTTCAGGAGTAGACATACAAGTGCTCACTTTGTCCATATAAGACAACGTTAAGAAATCGTCTTAAAAGACATATGGTAGTCCACAAGGACACCTCGGAAGTGGTAATGTACAAATGTGAATTGTGTACTTATGTGACAAAATACAAATCTGCATTACAAAACCATGGACTAACCACAAGAACCTCTCTGAAGTAGACATATATTTGTGTCCATGTTGTCCACACAGGACGAAGCTAAAGAGGAATCTTAAGAAACACATGTTGGTCCACAAGGATGCTTCAGAGGTAGACATGCATAAGTGG
The DNA here is from genome assembly GCA_037954035.1 of Rosalia funebris. Classification (NCBI taxonomy): domain Eukaryota; kingdom Metazoa; phylum Arthropoda; class Insecta; order Coleoptera; family Cerambycidae; genus Rosalia; species Rosalia funebris. The sequence goes on along the minus strand of JAZFAV010000019.1, from coordinate 4,675,251 downwards.
TCGTTTTGTCCGTATGAGACCAAATTTAAGCGCTGTCTCAAAAATCACATGAAAATCCATCAGGATGTCTGAAGTCGACATGTATAAGTGCTCGCTTTGTTTGTTTAAGACCAAAGGGAAGAACACTCTCAAAACTCACATGTTAATCCATCAGGACGTCTCTGAAGTCGACATGTATAAGTGCTCGCTTTGTCCATTCGAGACGAAGTGGAAAAACAATCTGAACGGGCACAGCCTGAGCCACAAAGACGCGTCCAAGCGGGAAATATACAAGTGTGCGGAATGTAGTTTTCAAACTAGGCATAAGCAGTATATCAAACAGCACATGTTGACGCACAAGGGGGCGTCGGAATTGGAGATGTATAAATGTGCAGCATGTGCATTTGAGACGAAATATGAAAGTAACTTTGTGAAGCATATGCTCACCCGCTACCATAGAGTACGGCAGAAGTAAAACATAACGAACAAGGAGGCGTATGACATAGATATTCATCAAAGTGCAGAAGAGCAAAACAGATAATCCACTTTGAAGAAGCTTTCTAAAGTAGACGTCTAATTTTTGAATCTACTAGATTTATAGTATAAAAAAATACCAAAACTCGTCTAGCCCACATATATTACACCAATTTGCACTAACGAATTTGTAAAATCATGAAGTGTCTAGCAAAAAATTATTGTGAAGTGACACATATAGTTAAAATGTCTAATAAATCTCCGGAAGATTCTGAAATTGGTTTAAAATGTTTAATATTACAAATAGTTAGCTTTAAGAATATATGTTGGCAACCCTGTCAGAATATATGTTGGTATCGATGTATCGCAAAAGATGGTGTAAAAGAGTCCTCTGATAAGTAAAAAAGTTATATAAAATATCGTCTATTTTATATGTACTGTGCTCCCCTTAAACCGCTATGCTAACATTGGTTATGGGCCCAGGAACAGGTGAGCATTAGTACCCTGTAAAATAGAAGTCAAGAAAGGCACGCGGCAAACGACAAAAAATGGCGGAGAAGTCTGAGAACAAATATGGCATCATCCCCTTCGCCCGTGACAATTTCGATAATTGGAAGTATAGAGTGGAAGCTGTATTACGAGCCTCTGATGTCCACAATGTACTGCTCGAAATTGAAGATGAACAAAAGAACCAGGAGTGGATAAAAAACGACAATAAAGCAAGGAATATAATTATACAAAGTATGGCAGATTCACACGTGGAATATGTTAAAGACATTGGCAGTGCGGCAGAAATGTTAAAAAAACTGGAAACCACATTTGCAAAAAGGGGCACGTGTTCAAAATTTTATTTACTGAAAGAGTTGGTGAACTTAAAATATAAGGCGCACGAAGATTTGCAAGCCCACTTCATGAAGTATGACAAAATTTCAAGAGAGTTAAAAAATGTTAATGCAAGTTTTTCTGAATCGGACATGGCTTGTTTCTTGTCATTATCGATGCCGGTCGATTATGAAAGTGTTGTCACTGCTATAAGAACAATATCAGAAGACGATTTAAATCTGGCTGCAGTTAAAAAAAGGGTGTTGGAATTTCAAAATAATAAAAGTGACGAAAACAAAAGAAAAGTGAATCCCGTACATGCTTCGTTTGTATCAACAAAAGCGAACAAAAAATGTTTTAAATGTGGAAAAATTGGGCACCTGCAGAATGTTTGTGGAATAAAATGTAACATATGCAACAAGCTTGGGCATAAGGCAGCGCAATGCAGATATGGTCGAAACGAGTGTAGAAAAGGGAAGGACAGTGTACAGGGTGTACAAGCGAATTACTCAGGAGAGTTTTCAGAAAATACAGCGATTGCGAAGATAAATACTGACGATGTGGCATTTTGTTCGATAAAAGCGAGTGGTAATCAGGAAGAAAATTCTAAGTACACTTGGTGGTACGCAGATTCAGGTGCAACCCACCACTATATTAATAATGAAGATATTCTAACAAACAAGAGGTACTTCAAGGAACCAAAATTGATTCAGCTAGCAGAAAAAGGAAAATCGATGGTCGCTACATGTAGTGGTAACGTGAAAGTGATAAGTGTAGTGGGAAATCAAGAAATATCAATAACAATAGAAAATGTGCTGTGTGTTCCTGGCCTTAGATTAAATTTATTGTCAATTTCGAAAATAGAAAACGTAGGATTTGAAATAACTTGTTTTGCTGGTATTATCAACATCAAAAGAAATGAAACTGTGTATGCTCAAGGCGAACGTAAAAGTAATTTATATGAATTGAAATTTAAATATGTAGATAATACAAGCAGTGCAAATTTAGTAGTAGAACCAGATCACGAATTATGGCACAAAAGGTATGGCCATTTAAATTATAATTCTCTGTCAAAAATTAATAATTTACAGCTAGTAAGTGGTATGACCTTTAAAAATAATAACAATATGATGTGTGAGGTTTGTGTAAAGGCAAAACAAAAATGTGATCCATATCATTCAAAAATTAGCAGATCAAGTAGAGTTTTACAATTAATTCACAGTGATATATGTGGGCCTAGTACACCAGTCTCGCATAATGATAATAGATACTTCGTAACATTTGTGGATGATTATTCAAGGTTTGTCATGATTTATGTTATAAAATCAAAAGACGAAGTGCTTCAATGTTTTAAAGATTATGTAGCTAACGTATCAACGTTGTTTTGTGGGAGACAGGTGGCAAAAATTCGGTGCGATAATGGGGGCGGAATACTCGTCAAAGTTATTTAAAGATTTTTGTTCAAATAAGGGTATCGAAATTTCATATACACCGCCATATTCCCCTCAGACGAACGGTGTTGCTGAACGCATGAATCAAACTTTAATGAATATGTCAAGGGCAATGATTTTACAAGCAGGTATGGAAAAACAATTTTGGGAAGAAGCTGTGCTTACCGCTGCCTACCTAACAAATAGGACACAAATGTATTTAACGAAAGATAAAACAACTCCCTATGAATTATGGTTAGGAAAGAAACCGAATGTGGCTAATATGCGCATTTTTGGATGTATAGCGTATGCAAGAGTACCAGATATACTTCGAACAAAATTAGATGGTAAAGGTGTTAAATGTAGATTTGTAGGTTATGCGGAAAACGGCTATAGATTATGGTGTGAAAAAGAAAGGCGAATAATCCATAGTAGAAATGTTGTTTTTGACGAACAAAATTTTTCTGACATGAATAAAAGGCAAAATGAAACATACGAAAGTGAAGACGAATCGGAAGAAATTAAAGCAAGAGAAGAAGGTGAAAATGGTCAAAAACAAACCGAAAATGAAATTAGTGATGTAAATGAAAGCTATACTACTGATGATACTGACAGAGGCAGACCAAGAAGAAATATTAAATTACCACAACGCTTTGACGAGTATGAAATAGATCTTGGGTGTTTGGCACTATTGAGTGAGTACAATGAAACTCCAGGGTCATATAGAGAGGCAAGGAAAAGCCCAAAATGGGATCAATGAAGAAAGGCGATTAATGAAGAGTTAACAGCACTACAAGAAAACGAAACGTGGAAGTTAGTTGAAAGGCCTGAAAATGAAAATATCATTAGTAATAGATGGGTTTTCAAGGAAAAGGAAAATGTAGAAGGAAAGTGATTTACAAGGCAAGATTGGTTGCGAGAGGTTTTGAACAAGAATATGCGAACCCTTTACAAATTCATGCTCCGGTAGCCAGGCTTTCGACCTTTAGAATGTTATCGTCGGTTCGTGTTAATTACAATTTATCTCTAGAGCAGTTAGATGTTAAAAATGCTTTCTTAAATGCAACTATTACGGAACAGGTTTATATGAATATTCCTGAAGGATTAGAAATAAATGAAATCGATAAAGGTAAAGTATGTTTATTGAATAAGTCAATTTATGGTCTAAAACAAGCACCTAAAATATGGAACGAAACATTTAATAATTTTATGACAAATTTGGACTTTAAGCGATCGAAATCGGATTATTGTTCGTACACCTGTCTACAGCAAAATATACGATGCTACCTGTTATTGTATGTGGACGATACTTTGATAATGTGTAATAATCAGAATTTTTTTAACTATGTAAGACAAAATTATGTCAAATGTTTAAAATGAAAAGACTAGACAATGTAAATAATTTTTTGGGTATAAAAATTATAAAAGACGTTGAACAACAAACAATAACCATTGATCAGGTTACTGCTATTAAGAATCTAGTAAATAAATTCAATATTGAAAATTGTAGAGTATTTAAAACTCCAATTGAAAAAGGGTTAAACTTAAAAAGAAATTGTGATGATAAAATTAAGACAAAACTACCTTATAAAGTACTTTTGGGTTGCCTGATGTATATAATGATGGGTACTAGACCAGACATTTGCTATTGTGTAAGTTATTTTGGACAATTTCAAGACTGTGCAACAGATGAACATTTTAAACATTTGTTAAGAGTTTTAAAATATTTAAAGGCAACAATGGATTTGAAGTTAATTTTCTGTAGGTCAAATACAAGTTTAATAGGGTATTCTGATGCGGATTGGGCAAATGATTGCGACAGAAAATCTATTAGCGGTTTTTGTTTCAAGATGTTTGGTAATTTAGTATCGTGGAGTTCCAAAAACAATCGGTAGTAACTTTGTCCAGTACCGAGTCAGAATTTGTAGCTGTATGTATGGCAAGTTGTGAACTGCTGTATATTAAACACTTATTGGATGATCTAAATATTTGTTATGAACTACCTATTACGATATATGAAGATAACCAGAGTACAATTAAGTTGCTCGAAAACTTTGAAAATAATAAGAGATGTAAACACATTGATGTGAAATTTCATTTTGTACTGGATTTGTTTGCTAAAGATGTTATGAAAATATTGTATATAAGTACCAATGAACAGTTAGCCGACATATTTACTAAGTCTCTATGTCATGAGAAGTTTATGCATTTTGTTAAAATGTTAAATATGATTTAGATTATAGTCTAAATATTCTGTCAGGATTGAGGGCGGATGTTTAATATTACATATAGTTAGCTTTAATAATGTATGTTGGCAACCCTGCCAGAGTATATGTTGGTATCCATGTATCGCAAAAAGGATGGTGTCAATAGAGTCTGTGAAAATTCTGATAAGTAATAAAGTTATTTTGAAATACCGTCTATTTTATATGTACTGTGCTCCCCGCAAACCACTATGCTAACAATACTTACGCAAACAATAACGTTCCCTTTAATATCACTTTACCACTCAAATGCACGAAAAATATTACATATTATCCAAATTGCCTGAATTTACACAGCACTTCTGAATACATTTAATACCGTTTTAACGGTTATAGTCCGCGATGACGTCAAAACATGTTTTAAAGGAGTGGGGCGCTGTCTACATTGAAAGATAGAGATCGAGCAATCAATCCTATTCCCTATACAATCCTTGGTGGTGGGGTCCGTTTTCAAAAAGCTCTGTTAGGTGTAATTTTCAAAAACAATAACAAACTCCTTGAATTATAACTTATGAATTAATTAGTTTTCTGCTCCAGTTTCTAACAATTTACGGATATTTTCGTAGATATCTCTGAATTCCTCATACTTTCGTCCGGCACAAGCGAAGTTCAAAATGATTTTTGCTTTACACCGGGGCCCAAGTCAAATTGCATTAGAAGAAGTAACCAACTCACAGCAATGGACAAGGGTACATTCTCTGCTCCTGATCGATTGTTACAAAATGTTGAGAGGCAAAGCGTGGCAGATGGAAATGAAAAATTTTAAAAATATGTGGGAAGTGATAGCAGCTTACATTCTGGAAAAATATGAAGTAAAATACACACCACAAAACTGTGTAAACCGTTGGCGTGTATTAAAAATAAACTATAAGAATATGTTGAAAATAATACAAAAAACTGGACACGGAATGAAATATTTCAAATGTGCTAAAGAAATGGACGAACATTTTAGAAGAAAAAGGAATATTTTCTGAATCTGAATCAAAACTTGCATGATCTGTCATCGTTAAAAGCTAGAAAGTGAAAAAATAAAAAACAAAGCTTTAGCCACTGATTTGTTTTTATTATTTATATTATAACTACCTTTACCACATATATAATTTATATATAATTAGTATATACATATTAATATTTATATACTAATAGAGGTAGTACTATCTATATAGTACTGCCTATATATAACTACCTATATATTAGTATTATATAGATAGTACAGACATATATAACATGTCTGTACTACCTACTATCTATTTATATAACTTAAAAAGCAATTCACCTTCTTTTCGACTATAATAATTATGTCCTTGATTTTAATTTAGTTATAACAAAAGCTAAAAGTAGTCTGAATTCAAATGATCCAAACATGTACCACAACCTAAAACCTTACGAACAAACATAACACATAACACTCAAATAATTTAAAGAATTTCAATTTGCGCATGTCACAAACTTCCAATCCCAACAAATTCCGTGTACTGTTTTGACGATCTCCACCTAGTTTGCAAATCAGAAATTATCTACGCATGAACGTCGGACTAGTAGATTCATCCTACGACTCATTCTGCTTGAACGCGAATACGTAAATGCGCATACTCCATACAATTTCAAATCATTGGAAACTGATGCTAGAACAAGCCTATTAAAAAAGGTATATTTGCATCTGCAACAAAACAAAACTCATCATTTCTAATAAGAGCACTTCCAGCACGTCACCTATTGTTTCATTTATTTCATCACATTCGCTACCTACTATTTTAAAACAGTCTGCAAATCTGTTTTTCTACCACCGTCGCGTAAGGACATAATTCGCACTCATACATTTGTACTTCAGATACATCCTTGTGGGTTATGCTATGCTTTGTAAGTCCATTCTTCAGTTTACTCTCATACGGACAAAGTGGACATTTATACATTTTCACTTCGGAAAGATCCTTGTGGATCAGCAAGTGTCGTTTTAAGGCACCTTTGTATCTCGTCGCGTAAGGACATAATTCGCACTCATTACATTTGTACTTCAGATACATCCTTGTGGGTTATGCTATGCCTTGTAAGTTCAGTCTTCCATTTACTTACATACGGACAAAGTGGACATTTATAAATTATCACTTGGGAAGGATCCTTGTGGATTAGCAAGTGTTGTTTTAAGATTTGTTTGTGTCTCGCCGCGTAAGAACATACTTCGCACTCATACATTTGTACTTCAGATGCATCCTTGTGGGTTATGCTATGCCTTGTAACTTCACCCTTTAATTTACCCTCATACGGACAAAGCGGGCATTTATACATTTTCAATTCGGAAGGATCCTTGTGGATCAGCAAGTGTTGTTTTAAGGCACTTTTGTATCTCGTCGTGTGAGGACATAATTCGCACTCATACATTTGTACTTCAGATACATCCTTGTGGGTTATGCTATGCTTTGTAAGTGCATTCTTCCGTTTACTCTCATACGGACAAAGTGGACATTTATACATTTTCACTTCGGACGGATCCTTGTGGATCAGCAAGTGTTGTTTTAAGGCACTTTTGTATCTCGTCGTGTGAGGACATAATTCGCACTCATACATTTGTACCTCAGATACATCCTTGTGGTTTATGCTATGCCCTGTAAGTTCACTCTTCCATTTACTCTCATACGGACAAAGTGGGCATTTATACATTTTCACTTCGGAAGGATCCTTGTGGATCAGCAAGTGTTGTTTTAAGATATGTTTGTGTCTCGTCGCGTAAGGACATAATTCGCACTCAAACATTTGTACTTCAGATACATCCTTGTGGGTTATGCTATGCTTTGTAAGTCCCTTCTTCCGTTTACTCTCATACGGACAAAGTGGACATTTATACATTTTCACTTCGGAAGGATCCTTATGGATCAGCAAGTGTTGTTTTATGGAACTTCTATGTCTCGTCTCGAAAGGACATAATTCGCACTCATACATTTGTACCTCAGATACATCCTTGTGGGTTATGGTATGCCTTGTAAGTTCACTCTTCCGTTTACTCACATACAGACAAAGTGGGCATTTATACATTTTCACTTCGGAAGGATCCTTGTGGATCAGCATGTGTCGTTTTAAGGAAGGTTTATGGCTCGTCGCGTAAGGACATAATTCGCACTCATACATTTGTACCTCAGATGCATCCTTGTGGGTTATGCTATGCCTTGTAAGTTCACCCTTTACTTTACTCTCATACGGACAAAGTGGACATTTATACATTTTCACTTCGGAAGGATCCTTGTGGATCAGCAAGTGTTGTTTTATGGAACGTTTATGTCTCGTCTCGAAAGGACATAATTCGCACTGATACATTTGTACTTCAGATACATCCTTGTGGGTTATGCTATGTTTTGTAAGTCCATTCTTCTGTTTGCACTTATACGGACAAAGTGGGCATTTATACATTTTCACTTCGGAAGGATCCTTGTGGATCAGCATGTGTCGTTTTAAGGAAGGTTTATGCCTCGTCGCGTAAGGACATAATTCGCACTCATACATTTGTACCTCAGATGCATCCTTGTGGGTTATGCTATGCCTTGTAAGTTCACCCTTTACTTTACTCTCATACGGACAAAGTGGACATTTATACATTTTCACTTCGGAAGGATCCTTGTGGATCAGCAAGTGTTGTTTTATGGAACGTTTATGTCTCGTCTCGAAAGGACATAATTCGCACTGATACATTTGTACTTCAGATACATCCTTGTGGGTTATCCCATTATTTTTAATGCGGTGCGTTTTATGGGGACAACGTGGACATTTGTGCATTTCCACTTCCGAATCATTCTTGGGGGTTAACATATGAGTTATACAGGTAAGTCCGCATTTGTACGTTGCTATTTCCGATGTGTCCTTATGGGCTGAGTTACGTTTGTATTTGGTAGTATAAGTGTCGAGGGAACTTTTGTGCTTTAATTTCTTTAGTCTGTGGTCAGATTTACATATCGTTGTATCGTCATCCGATGCTATTTCTGAAAGACTTTCACAAAGATCCTCTTTTACTACCACTTCTTCGTCCTCAGTGTCCAATATTTCTTCAGTCTTCATCAATTCGAAAGAGCATACCTTCTCTGGTTCTTCGGATATGGTTACTTTCCCTCTGTTGGGATGTGTAAAAGTTCCATTAAATTGAAAATGTAATATATCAGCCGACTTTATTTGGTTCGATCCTATATTTTGGTAATAAACATGCATTTTGTTTTCTGTGTCTAAGAAGTTCCTTACAAACATGAAATAACATTGTAGATTTTCTTTGCAAGGAGCGCAAATTATGGGAAAGTTGATTATGCTGAGGTCCTAATAAATACAAAAATAAATAGTTTCATAAATCACGCAGGTTTAATAATAATTCACTTACTATTTCTGGCATAAATTCTGGAAACATCTTGTATAATGTTTCGTCCATTAAGATTTTGATGGAGAACAAATTATTTTTCATTATTCGATTCATACAGAATCGACACCTGAAATTTTTCTCAACGGCCATTTCTATACCTCCCTTGTTATGCACTATGTCCTCCAATTCAAATTTAGTTTCTTTTTTGTTTACAGCAAAGGATGCTATAAGTTTCTCAGTGTGAACACAGACCGATTTGAAATAAAATGATCTTTTGATAATCGCTGTACAGGTCTTGCATATCGTACGATTTTTTATGATGCTCCAATCCTGAAATATAGAATACTATACACATTTTGATAAATTCAATATTAGTACACACATATACATAAAATAACCTATTATAACCTAATTTTGTACTTAAAAAAACACACATATAAAATAATTGAACTGTTCATTAGTATTCAATATTATTAACATTATCAATTAAAAAATATAAAAACTGTGTACGACAAAGATATATTAAGAGGCACTTTTGTATTTGCAATAAAACAAAACTCACCATGTCTAATAACAGAACTTCCAGCATTTCACCTATTATATCATTTATTTCGTCAAATTCGCTACCTAGTACGTCAAAACATAGCCTGCAAATTTGCTTTTCTTCCACCATTACGATTCTTATACTTTAAACATGTACAGATAAAAATTGACTTTCTGTCTCTTTGCTCGTAGCTTATACCGTTTTAAAAGGTTACATTCTTCTTCTTCTAAGCCCACTACGTTCCTCTATTACTGATGTAAAGCTGTCTGTGTTACGATCGCGAAGCGAGAGGACGCTATTACTAAAACGCTCCTGATAGTGACCAGTTGACGCAAACAAAGTGGGAAAACCCCGACTACCTACTCAGGTTACGCTACCTAAGCGACGAGGAAAACCCCCGATCGCCACTCTGGTTACGCACAATTAGCTGGAACAAAGACTTGTCTGTGTGGGTAACTGCATAGACAATTGATGGACTCCAGTTGATTTCATTTACATTTTGATTTAATTAATTTAAGATACACTTTTCTGTTTTCAGGTTTAATCATACTTTTCTTTTTTCAGGATTACTAATACAATTTAATTTCAAAAAATTAAACCGGCAATGGGTAGGATTCGACATTTGTCCCGGATGGGAACCGAACGACAACAGCTGTTTCGAACTTATTACCCATGGCGGGTTTTATTTTTTGAAACCTTGTCTGATCGTGCAGAAACATGAGAAAGGGGTCGAGGGTCGTTTTTAGGTATAATTGAATGCCTGGCGGGGCTTTAGCCTTAGGAGTAGTTGTTTCCTATAGCGATTCTGTAATAGCCTTGCTATTCGGGGACTACTTGTTAACCGCTTGGTGGTTTTGGGAGTTCCTTTCTCGATTACCGACTTATATGTTACTAACACAATTTAATTTAATTTAATTTATACTTTTCTGTTTTCAGGATGGTATACTTTCTTTGTTTTTCAGTTCTATCCGAGTAGCCATAGGGTGAAACTCGTAAGATCGAAACCACTAGTACGCTGTACAGGAAGGGGGGAAAACAAAAGTGGAAAAACGTAGATTACCGAGGAGGGCGGTGACGTGTATAGGTCGGATGATACCGACTTGGACTCTTCGACTTTGAAGAGAAAGACGACTCTCCGGAGCCGAGGGCCACAAGTAGAAATCTATCTCTCCTATCCGAGAGTGCGAATTAATGCTACGGCAGAGAACGAGGCTCTCAAAAAAACAACTATCGCAGATGGCGGAGATCTGCGAAAGAAAACGGATGGATATGGATACGGTGGAGCCCTCCACTGAAATACAGCGCTCCCAAAAAGGAGAGAAAAGAAGAGCAGCCAGGGAAATGCGAAGGAAATCCGCCACCTCAGCGAAGACAGTCGTCACCATCACGGAGACGCCGCGCTGCAGGCCACCTTGCCGCCCCCGTGCAGCCGACAGACGCGACAACCTCAAAATCGGAGAAGTCGCTTACGAAGGTACCGCCAGTCGTCCTTCGAAAGAAGAAGAACTAGGCAGCAGTCAGCCGGATCCTCAGAAAACAGAGGATCAACTACACAAAAGCGAAGCTAATCGGGGACGGAGTGAATATACATCCCGCCATCCCCGAGGACAACAGGAGGCTGACAAAGACGCTCGCCGACCGGATGTACGAGTACCTTACGCACTCGTTGCCGGAAAACAAATCCCTGCGTATTGTCATGTGCGGAATCCCAGGTTGCGTCACTGAGGATGACGTAACAGAAGATCTCCGCTATCAACCGGTTGCCGTTCGCCGGATGAAGTGCTGCAGGAGAAAGACAGCAATGCCGCTCGTCCTCGTCCGATTGCCGGAAAGCAGCGAGACTGCAGCGATGCATATCAAGCGTTGCTGCAGGCTAGTTGTGCAAACGGAGAGACAAAGGAGCATTACTTAGAAGACGCAGTACCATCGCTGCCAAAAGTTCGGACACCGTCAGAGTCGATGCACGGCAAACCCCAAGTACGTGAAGTGCGGCGAGGATCGCCTAACCACGGAGTGCACCAAGGAAAGGATAACCCCGGCGAAGTGCGCCAACTGTGGAGGACCACATCCGGTGAATTATCGCGGATATGACAAGATTCCGAAGGCAAGGCCGCAAGCAAAGAGGGCTGCTACCCTTGTTGGCAAAAAAAAAAATGGAATGCTATTCCACGTTTATGAGGAACGTTTTAGATGTAGAAAGTAAAATAAAAACATGCTGTCAAATTATAGGCAGTAGCAGGTCTAATGGAATTAAGTTAGCCGATATATTACATCGTCTATATAGTGATAACATGAGACAGCCCAATAAAAATGCACACATGAATGCCAACAGACGGCAGTTAACCACATCTGAGGAACTAGACAGGGTGTACTCATGCAGATTAATGAAAATCGAAAAAATATTGCACAGCAAGGATGAAGAGGTGTTACATGAGAATTCTTATGAACCGCGGTCGGAGATAGTATTAAATGATGATACGCTACAAAACACAAACATTCAGCAAAGCAACCTCGCAAAGATCATTCAGGAGTAGACACATATAAGTGCCTACTTTGTCCATATAAGACCACGTTAAGATATCATCTTAAAAGACACGCATTAGTCCACAAAGACGTCTCTGAAGTGACAATGTACAAATGTGAATTGTGTACTTATGCGACGCAATATAAATCTGCGTTACAAGACCACGAGCTAACCCACAAGGACCCCTTTAAAGTAAAGATACATTTGTGTCCATGTTGTCCATACAAGACGAAGGTAAGGGGCCGTCTTAAGAAACACATGTTGGTCCACATGGACGCCTCGGAAGTAGAGATGTATAAGTGCAAATTGTGTCCATACGTAACAAAATACAAGGCTTTACATCGACATGTGTTGACTCACAAGGATGCTTCGGAGGTAGACATGCATATGTGCCCGTTTTGTCCATGCGAGTCCAAATTTAAGCGCTATCTCAAAAATCACATGAACATCCATCAGGATGCCTCCGAAGTCGACATGCATAAGTGCTCGCTTTGTCCATACGAGACAAAGTGGAAGAAGAGTCTGAAGGAGCACAGCCTGAGCCACAGAGATGCTTCCAAGCTGGAAATGTACAATTGTTCGGTATGTAGTTTTCAAACTAGGTATCAGCAGTATATTAAACAGCACATGTTGACTCACAAGGGGGCGTCGGAATTGGAGATGCATAAATGTGCAATATGTGCATTAGAGACGAAATGGAAAGCTAACTTTGTGAAGCATATGCTCACCTGCTCCCATAGAGTGCTTCAAGAGTAATACGTAACAACCAAAGAGACGTATGACATAGATATTCGTCAAAGTGCAAAAGACAAAAGCGGATAATTCACTTTGAAGAAGCTTTCTAATGTAGACGTCTAATTTTTGGGTCTACTAGATTTATAGTATAAAAAAATACCAAAACTCGTTTAGCCAACATATATTACACCAATTTGGACTAACGAATTTGTAAAATCATGAAGTATAGCAAAAAATTAGTGTGAAGTGACACAGTCAAAATGTCTAATAAATCTCCGAAAGATTCTGAAATTGGTTTAAAACGAGTGTTCGTTGCATTCTGATTTATTTGTCATTATTATGTGGTAAAAATGATGAACTTAATTCTTGTCTGAATTTTTTTTTTTTTTAATAAAAGTAAATACTTTTGTTCTGTGTTGTGTTTCCAATTTGCTTTTCTTGATACTACTGTTTCCTAGATAATATCCATATTAATATCAAAATAATCTGCAGTATTTAAAAAATATTGTCACGAACGCCTCGAGCGATCCCGAACGCCGAGAATATTCGAAACCTTGAGAGCGTGCAGTATTAACTTCCAGCGCGTTCCATACTAGAAGGTTCGCCAGAGTTCATTGTCTAGAAACGCCTGGAGAAACGTTCCACTGCCTATATGAGAATTGTGACGTCCGGCCAGTAGTTGGTTGAATTTGGACCGCGATAGTGAGCGATATACAGTGCGAAAGTGATATACAGTGCGAAAATTAGTTTATAAAGTTAAAGTAGGAAGAAAGTTAGTTAGTTAGTTTGACTTGTTAATAGTCGAGTTGTAAATAAGTGTTCGAGAAATAAAGAACTTTTTGGTAAATTCGTTACAATATGTTCCGGGTTAGTGAGAGTAACAGTCGTAACACATTCTTATTATCCAAAAAAACATTCTCTGGAAAAGCTTCTAATTTTGCATTGCTTACAGCGTCTAAAATGTCATTTATCTACAATGTATTCCAAAAGTAAGAAATAATATGCATATTTTCTCATCCGCTAGGATATTGTTTAAAAATGTTTGTACATTTTAATGCTAATATTAGTCAGACTAAACTCCAATGCATGTATTTTGAAATATCGCTATAATGGCGACAAGTCTATAGTTTGTGACATAAGTGTGTAATCTGTGCTGAAACGGCAAAAATATGCATATATGTATATACACAAACAACGTTTTAAGGAAATTTGTCAAAGTGAAAACATAACCTTAAGCCTTAAACCCCGAAAAATGCGCCAGAGTACTTTGGTTGCGCCAATTCGATCAATCAGCGCAACGCCGGGTAGTGCATTTTACTGTAGTCTACTCGTATAGGGCTATCGTAACCATAATAAACTCGTGGGAGAAAAATGTAGATAGCGGTTACAACTGACAGTTCTATGAAGCCACTGTCGTTGCCATGGTTACGAGGCGAAATTGTACATGGTATAATGGCGGTGTTCTAGTTTACGTTAGTATATTTTACTCCAGAGTGTATGTTTATGTCTGTTTTCTGCTTTTTTGTAAGTAGTAGTTTTATAATTTATCTGTTTATTGCTGTTAACACGAGATCGTGTTATGTGCCGTTTTGTGGAAATAAAACATCTCGCAGTGTATACACCATGCAGTGCTCTACCATCAATTTCATCGTTTTTAAAAACTGGTAAGTAAGTCAATACTTTCTGCTTATACATACGGTTAGAATATCCTGTACTTGATATAATATAATAATGGCCTACCATTCTATCTCTTCTCATCCTTATGTTTTTCCACATACTTCTTTTCTCGCCGACTTTCTCCAATACTTCTTCGTTTCTAACCCTATCAGTCCATGGTATTTTCATCATTCTTCGGAAACACCACATCTCAAAAGCTTCTAATTTCTTCCTACTTGTTTCCCCTACCGTCCAGGTTTCGCAATCGTATAGTGCCGTGCTCCATACATATGTTTTCAAAAATCTCTTCCTTGTTTCTAAGTTTATTACCCCCGAGCATAAAAGTGCTTTCTTTTTGTTAAAAGCTACTCGGCCCTGCGCTATTCTCTATTTTATGTCTTTATCGCTTCTTCCATCCCAATTTATTTTACTTCCTAAATAAGTGAAGTCTTTAACTTCCTCCAATCTTTCATTATTAATTTGTACTTTCGTTTTTGCTCTGCTCTAGCGCCCTCTGCACACTAACACTTTAGTTTTGTTTTTATTCACCCTCATTCCGTATTCCTCTGTCAACACTGCCTCCATTTCGTTCAATGCTGATTCTAATTCCTCCTTACTAGATGCTAATACTGCTGTATCATCCGCGAATCTGAGTATTTTTAGTTTCTGTCCCTGTACTTTAATCCCGAAATCCACTCTATCTTTTACCACATTAATCGCCTCTTCGATGTACAGATTAAAAATTAGTGGTGATAGCGTACATCCTTGTCTTACTCCTTTCCTAATACCTACTTCCCTTTTTTCCCCTTCTACTTCTATAACAGCAGTTTGCTCTTTGTATAGATTGTGTACTACTCTCCTTCCTATCTCTATACTTCATTCCCGCGCTCTTTAGTATCTCGAACATTTTTTCCCATCTTACGTTATCAAAAGCTTTTTCTAAATCTACAAATCCTATATGAGCGTTCTTTCCTTTTTCTATTGTTTTCTCTAACATTACTCTTAGCGCCAGAATAGCTTCGCGAGTTCCCATATTTCGCCTAAACCCGAATTGGTCTTCTCCTAGTATTTCCTCCGCTCTATTTTCCATCCCCTTCTGCACTATTCTGGTTAAGATTTTTGACGCGTGAGAAGTTAGGCTAATCGTTCTAAAGTTCTCGCATTTGTCGGCTCCTCTCTTTTTCGGTATAGTAACGATAATGTTCCTCTTATAATCTCGCCCGTTTCGTATATGTATTTTACCAGTTCAAACATCCTATTTACTACTTTCTGTCCCGCACATTTCAAAATTTCCGCCTGTATTTTATCTACACCCGGCGCTCTAATATTCTTTAGCCCCCTTAGTGCTATTTCAAATTCCTCTCTCAATATAGATGTTCCTACATCTTCCCTATGTATGCTAGATTCTTCCTCTAATATCTCTCTTAATTCCTGACCCTCGTATAAATTTCCTAAGTACTGCTTCCATCTATCTGCTTTCTCCTCTCTTCCGATCAGTATGTCCCCCGATTGACTCCTAACGTTTCTACTTATTATTCCTATATCCCTGAAGTTCCTCTTAATTATTTTGTAAGCCTCATCGGTCTTACTTACCTACTTGGAGCTTATCTTCTACTTCTTTGCATTTATCCTCTATCCATTGTTCTTTCGCTTTTCTACATTTTCTAATGATTTCCCACTTTACTGACTTATAAGTTTTCAGTCCTTCTTCGTCTCGTAAAAAAATATATCGATAAACTTTTATTTTTATGTAATGAAAATATTAATTAGAGCTACTTGGATTATAATCTCTTCAAATTAGAAAAATTGAGGGAAATTTTTCCTACAGCTAAGCTACCTATACAGAAAGTTGTGTTGGGGTTGTGTCAACATATTTTTCACCTAGCGCATGATAAAAAAAGGGTTGTCTTTTAGATAGACATATACGAGTATATGTGCCTTTTTGGCCGTTTTCTCGGTTTTTTCCGTTTTTCTGAAAAACTGCATTTTTGGGAAAACATTTTTCATTTTTTCACAATTCTGTTTAGTTCCGCCGCTAGAGCGCGCTGAATTATTTTTGAGCTCTTTTTCGATTTTAAGCCAAAACTATGTATTGTAGAGAGAAATATCAAGACATCAAAGTTGTAAATATAAAAATTTACGACACATTTTGTTCCTTTGTTTTTTTTTAAGTCGCTCGGTTTTGCCACTAGAGGGGAAAATCGTTTTATTTTTTTTTTTGTAATACTCTTGTGCGACTGAAAAAAACACTCTAGCGCATTATTTTTTATTTATATGCAAAACTACGCATTTCTTGTAAAAAAAAATGTAAGACAATTTGCAGGAAGTTTTTTGCTCTCCAACTTTTTATGTGATTGAACTTTTCTAAAAAAATGCATAGTTTTGCCTATAAATCAAAAATAATGCGCTAGTGTTTTTTTCATTTGCACAAGCGTATTACAAAAAAAAAAAAAAAGAAAATGGTTTACGCCCTCTAGTGGAAAAACCTTGAGACATTAAAAACAAAACAATAAAATGTGTCGAAAATTTTTACATCTACAATTTTGATCTCTTGATATTTTTCTTTACAATGCATAGCTTTGGCTTAAAATCGAAAAACAGCTCAAAAATATTTCAGCACGCTCTAGCGGCGCAACTAAGCAGATGCTCGAAAAAATGAAAAGAACAAAAATTGTGGAGAATCGCAAAATCTACGACATCAAATCAGGTCATGTTTTCCCAAAAATGCATAGTTTTTCAGAAAAACGCAAAAAACCGAAAAAAACGGCCAAAAACGCGTATATATGTCTATATCTAAAAAACAACACTTTTTTTATCATGCGCTAGGTGAAAAATATGTTGACACAATCCTAACACAACTTTCTGTGTAGGTCGCTTAGCTGTGGAAAGATTTTCCCAAAATCAGTGATTTTTGGTCTAATTTGAAGGGACTATTATGACTAGAAGTATATGTACATGTTAAGAGGCACATATCTTAACTAAGTTTCAACTGCAATAGGTAAATGTAATGATCCAGTAACTTTACGGGATCCTAATAATAAACCAAATAACTGCGTCTCTATGATTCCTTCAATGATACCTGGTTGGTCAAAAGTATCATCTGCTAATGGTAAATGATATAAATGTGTTAACAACTCACTACATATCGTAGAGTCAGGCAATCCATCGGTAATTTTCTTTACTAACAAAGCTATGGAGGAAGAAGAAAATTACAACCTTCCCAGAAACCCGGAGATACCTATTGATGACGATAGAACTTTGATAGGACAATGAAATTTCCTTGATCAACGATTGAAAATCAAAGAACTAATTAGTAATCTGTTAGATGGGGGAGAACTAACCGTTCTAGACAAAGACAACATAAGGTTTGCCAATTGAAAAATAGCTGAGAAGCAACACTAAGCGTCAACACCACCACAAAGCCCCGTTGCATCCACAGCTAATACGGAAGTATTCATAATACCGAAGAAAACAACACTAGTGTCCGAAATATACTAGAAACTGCCATGAAAAACATAACCAAAACAGCCAACAAATTTTCATTACTGGCCAAGGAAATCGAAAAGGACAAGGATGAAGGAACAGCATCAACAGAGAAATTACCAGAAAAGAGACGAGGAATAAGAAAACGGTCATCAAAACTGCAGAAAAATCAAATCCCCCTATGGTTTTAAAAGGGGTACCCAACGATCACAAAAAACTAACGGCGGAGATAAATAAGATTGTGAAAATAGGCTTCTATGTAAAATATGCTCAGAGAAGCACAATCCTAACGATTAAAGATAGCGAAGCATATAAGACCTATAAAAAAACCTAATACAACATCAGAACGTTGAATTCCACACATATACGCCCAATGATGAGAAAACCCATGAGTTCGTCCTTAAAGGTCTACAAGTAGAAGCGTTGTTCAAACTGACCTCTATGAATTTGCAAACCAAGCTAAAACCTTAGAAAATAAAATTAACCAAGGAGATTAGAGAGAAGGGCCATAAGCTCCTGCTTTCAGCTGAGATGAAATGCGGCGGTAACCATGCAGCGCTGCAGGCGTACTCGAACGTGCACGGAAAACCAATCGTGGTGTTTTGCGCATTAAGTGGATTCAAACGGTGGAAGTGGGGAGAATTTGAAATTTCAAACCACACGCTCACGACATGCGCAGAATAGCTCGAATGGTATTCTGCTCCAAGGATTGTATAGAGAGTAGGATAGCTGGATCGACCGAATTCTTCGTCCGCAGTAGTGGAGATAGTGATGTCACCGCGGACTACGGGTTATAATATTCATATTGCTTTATTGACGCCTCCTTATGTTTTAATCTATTTTAATTAGATTTTGAAATGGTATAGGTATAATTAAAATATATATATTAAAATATATATTAGTCCCACATTAGGTAGTGTATTGTAATTTGAATTATGTGCAGCCTTTTTGAAACTGATATTAAAGTTAGAAGCAAGTGTATACTCACGAGAAACAAAATGTTTTATGGGCTGTATCTGTTCTTAAAACTACAATGCTGTTTCTTGATAATAAAATATATTTTATACCTATTAGGTAAATATATAAATGATTAGGTAGGTATTTATTATTTATAGTTTAAGAATGTAAATAAGTAGTTATTTTATCATTATTTATTTAGCAAACTGCATATTATAAAGGACATTATAATTCACTGTAGTGAATAAATTAAAATGGACATAAAATACATTCTCTACCATATTATTTTTCAAAACTTTATATCTAAGGGGTAAAATCTACCCTTAAAGTTACGATTAGTTATCGTAATTATTTTCTCGAATATAATAGTAAAAATATAAAACACTAGAAATATGAACCAAATTTGGAGTCATTTACTTTTTTGTCTTAAATATTCACTATATCTATATAGGTATGAGAAAATTTTCCAAAACTACACGTGTGAGGGGATAAAATCGGCTCCTAAATATTAGGGATATTTATTTTCTTCTGATATCTTCTTATTCAGGAGAAGAGCAATTTGATTATCAGTCAAAATATTTTTTAACAAATTTTCCTCCTTTCTAGGTGTAGTTTTCTTCGGTAGGTGGTAGTTCTTCATTTTATAATAGAGTAACTGCTTTTGTTGTAACTTCAATTTTCGTTTCATGGCTTCATACTCCGTCTTTAATTTGGAATGTTTTTGAAGTAGGTTATCATATTTAACGAGTTCATCACTGGACTAAAAAGGGAAAACAAGTATTAACTACTATTTTAACTAAGTAATAATTAGTCAACTCAAAAATGTCCAAAAAAAGTTATTATCGATGAAAAAATGCTAGATTATGCTAGACGTAACGAAGAGCTGTTAAGCTCTACAAGAATTTTTCTTTTTTCATGTAAATTGTTAGAATATTTTAGGTACTAGAAGGAATACAAATAGTATACAATATTAGAAAGTTTATTACCTGATGAATTTCTTGTTGTATTTGGGAAACTGTTGAGCTACTTTCCCCTGCGATAAGCAAACATATCTCTTCCTTTCTTTGCTTTTCTTGATGTAACTTATTTTTTTTTAAAAACCTCTTCTCTCTTTCTGAAATTGTACTTTTTGGTTTATTTGGAAGATTTAATGTTGGTACAGCATTTTTCTTTAAAATCTTCCGCACAGGTAATCCTATATAAACATAATACGTACATTAGATAAACAATATTTTACTAGTTTATGTTTATCATATTAATACCTAATAGTTAATTTCTCATATCACGTTCATAGTCTGTCTCAGTAAAATGAACAGAGCATACTTGGCTAGTATTAGGATTCCACTCATCGGCTCGCCTACAACGTCTTATCCATTCATTTCGGATTGTAGTTGTCACAAAATCAGTTCCTTTTGGAATATTATGGTAAACTATTCCGGGATCAGTAATTCTCGTGGCAACACGACAGTTGTCGCAGCCATACATTGCACAACGGCGTCCTGGCATTTCGGTTACTGAAAACAGATACACATGCCTATTAATTATAAATAAATATAGGTATACTGCATTACTTAGAGGAAGTTGTTTATATAAAATGTGTATATAAAACACATTTTGCTATTATGGTGTTAGTTAATAGGGGTACCTATTAAAAGAAATATAGGCACATATTACACTGCCATTAAGTACTTATTACGTACTTATAGGTATTTTATTTTTGTACCTATATCAGTATATCATACTTGTACATATCATTTACCTACACAGAACAAATAAATCATCTAATTAATTAAATATTTAAATGTATTTAAGGTACCTATCTATTCTACCCATATACCTACCTCCATATTTTTACTACTGAAAAGTACCTAATAAAAGCTATTATACCTTATTAGGTAGATATAAGTCAAATAACAGATCTATTGTTAATCTATTAACCACTATTAGTATCCTCTATCTCTACTTTTAGCCTTATTTTTTAAATTATTTCTCGAAACCCCTCCGAATATTTCGTCAGATATGGAACAAGTTTTTAGTCATTAAATAACATTCTGCTTTTTACTCAAACTTAAATCAATACTTACGCAAACAATAACGTTCCCTTTAATATCACTTCACCCCTCAAATACACGAAAAATATTAAATATTATCCAAATTGTTTGAATTTACATAAAACTTATGAATACGTTTAATAACGTTTTAACGGTTATAGTCCGCGATGACGTCAAAACATGTTTCAAAGGAGTAAGGCGCTGTCTACATTGAAAGATAGAGATCGAGCAATCCTATTCCCTATACAATCCTTGGTGGTGGGGTCCGTTTTCAAAAAGCTCTGTTAGGTATAATTTTCAAAAATAATAACAAACTCCTTGAATTATAACTTATGAATTAATTAGCTTTCTGCTCCAGTTTCTAACAATTTACGGATATTTTCGTAGATATCTCTGAATACCTCACACTTTCTCCGTCCGGTACAAGCGAAGTTCAAAATGATTTTTGCTCTACACCGGGGCCCAAGTCAAATTGCATTAGAAGAAGTAACCAACTCACAGCAATGGACAAGGGAACATTCTCTGCTCCTGATCGATTGTTACAAAATGTTGAGAGGCAAAGCGTGGCAGATGGAAATGACAAATTTTAAAAATGTGGGAAGTGATAGCAGCTTACATTCTGGAAAAATATGAAGTAAAATACACACCACAAAACTGTGTAAACCGTTGGCGTGTATTAAAAATAAACTATAAGAATATGTTGAAAATAAGAGCAAAAACTGGACGCGGAAGGAAATATTTCGAATTTGCTAAAGAAATGGACGAACTTTTTAGAAGAAAAAGAAATATTTTCATTATCTGATGAAACAGAGTCCAATACCCAGTCTGAATCAAAACTTGAATGATCTGTCATCATTAAAAGCTAGAAAGTGCAAAAATAAAAAACAGCTTTAGCCACTGATTTGTTTTTATTATTTATATTATAACTACCTTTACCACATATATAATTTATATATAATTAGTATATACATATTAGTATTTATATACTAATATAGGTAGTAGTATCTATATAGTACTGTCTATATATAACTACCTATATATTAGTATTATATAGATAGTACAGACATATATAACATGTCTGTACTACCTACTATCTATTTATATAACTTAAAAAGCAATTCACCTTCTATTCCACTATAATAATTATGTCCTTGATTTTAATTTAGTTACAACAAAAGCTAAAAGCAGTCTGAATTCAAATGATCCAAACATGTACCACAACCTAAAACCTTACAAACAAACATAACACATAACACTCAAATAATTTAAAGAATTTCAATTTGCGCATGTCACAAACTTCCAATCCCAACAAATTCCGTGTACTGTTTTGACGATCTCCACCTAGTTTGCAAATCAGAAATTATCTACGCATGAACGTCGGACTAGTAGATTCATCCTACGACTCATTCTGCTTGAACGCGAATACGTAAATGCGCATACTCCATACAATTTCAAATCGTTGGGAAACCGATACTAGAACATACCTATTAAAAAAGGTATATTTGCATCTGCAACAAAACAAAACTCATCATTTCTAATACAGCACTCCCAGCACGTCACCTATTGTTTCATTTATTTCGTCACATTCGCTACCTACTATTTTTAAACATTCTGCAAATCTGTTTTTCTTCCACCGTCGCGTAAGGACATAGTTCACTCAGACATTTGTACTTAAGATAGATCCTTGTGGGTTATGCTATGCCTTGTAAGTTTACACAGCCGTTTACTCTCATACGGACAAAGTGGGCATTTATACATTTTCACTTCGGAAGGATCCTTGTGGATTAGCAAGTGTTGTTTTAAGATATGTTTGTGTCTCGTCGCGTAAGGACATAATTCGCACTCATACATTTGTACTTCAGATGCATCCTTGTGGGTTATGCTATGCTTTGTAAGTCCATTCTTCAGTTTACTCTGATACGGACAAAGTGGACATTTATACATTTTCACTTCGGAAGGATCCTTGTGCATCAGCAAGTGTCGTTTTAAGGCACCTTTGTATCTTGTCGTGTGAGAACATAATTCACATTCATACATTTGTACTTCAGATACATCCTTGTGGGTTATGCTATGCCTTTTAAGTTCAGTCTTCCGTTTATTTACATACGGACAAAGTGGACATTTATAAATTATGACTTTGGAAGGATCTTTGTGGATCAGCAAGTGTCGTTTTAAAGCACATTTGTATCTCGTCGCGTAAGAACATACATCGCACTCATACATTTGTACTTCAGATGTATCCTTGTGGGTTATGCTATGCCTTGTAAGTTCACCCTTTAATTTACTCTCATACGGACAAAGTGGGCATTTATACATTTTCACTTCGGAAGGATCCTTGTGGATCAGCAAGTGTTGTTTTAAGGAACATTTGTGTCTCGTCGCGTAAGGACATAATTCGCACTCATACATTTGTACCTCAGATACATCCTTGTGGATTATGCTATGTTTTGTAAGTCCATTCTTCTGTTTACACTCATACGGACAAAGTGGACATTTATACATTTTCACTTCGGAAGGATCCTTGTGGATCAGCAAGTGTTGTTTGAAGGAACATTTGTGTCTCGTTTTGAAAGGACATAATTCGCACTCATACATTTGTACTTCAGATTCATCTTTGTGGGTTATCCCATTATTTTTAATGCGGTGGGTTTTATGGGGACAACGTGGACATTTGTGCATTTCCACTTCCCAATCATTCTTGTGGGTTGACATATGAGTTATACAGGTAAGTCCGCATTTGTACGTTGCTATTTCCGATGTGTCCTTATGGGCTGAGTTACGTTTGTATTTGGTAGTATAAGTGTCGAGGGAACTTTTGTGCTTTAATTTCTTTAGTCTGTGGTCAGATTTACATATCGTTGTATCGTCATCCGATGCTATTTCTGAAAGACTTTCACAAAGATCCTCTTTTACTACCACTTCTTCGTCCTCAGTGTCCAATATTTCTTCAGTCTTCATTAATTCGAAAGAGCATACCTTCTCTGGTTCTTCGGATATGGTTACTTTCCCTCTGTTGGGGCGTGTAAAAGTTCCATTAAATTGAAAATGTAATATATCAACTGACTTTATGTGGTTCGATCCTATATTTTGGTAATAAACATGCATTTTGTTTTCTGTGTCTAAAAAGTTCCTTACAAACATGAAATAACATTGTAGATTTTCTTTGCAAGGAGCGCAAATTATGGGAAAGTTGACTATGCTGAGGTCCTAATAAATACAAAAATAAATGGTTTCATAAATCACGCAGGTTTAGTAACAATTCACTTACTATTTCTGGCATAAATTCTGGAAACATCTTGTATAATGTTTCCTCCATTAAAATTTTGATGGAGAACAAATTATTATTCATTATTCGATTCATACAGAATCGACACCTGAAATTTTTCTCAACGGCCATTTCTATACCTCCCTTGTTATGCACTATGTCCTCCAATTCAAATTTAGTTTCTTTTTTGTTTACAGCAAAGAATGCTATAAGTTTCTCGGTGTGAACACAGACCGATTTGAAATAAAATGATCTGTTGATAATTGTTGTACAGGTCTTGCATATCGTACGATTTTTAATGATGTTCCAATCCTGAAATATAGAATACTATACACATTTTGATAAATTCAATATTAGTACACACATATACATAAAATAACCTATTATAACCTAATTTTGTGCTTAAAAAAAAACTTAAAAAAAATACACATATAACATAATTGAACTGTTCATTAGTATACAATATTATTAACATTATCAATTAAAAAATATAAAAACCGTGTACGACAAGGATATATTAAGAGGCACTTTTGTATTTGCAATAAAACAAAACTCACCATGTCTAATAACAGAACATCCAGCATTTCACCTATTATATCATTTATTTCGTCAAATTCGCTACCTAGTACTTTAAAACATAGTCTGCAAATTTGCTTTTCTTCCACCATTACGATTCTTAAGCTGCATTCATAGTAGCAGTAAAGTTAACTTTAAAAAGTAACACAAGACGTAAGAAAATTCAATACAATGTTTCATACGGCGCCATTCATAGCGCATTTGAAGAAAAAATTAAGGAATAAGCCGTTAGCCTTAAGAAGTAAGAAATGACCAATTTTTATTTCTTAAGTTTTACTGATAACTGATTCGTATAAAATCGTGATTAATCGTTTATTTACGGGGAATTTCTTTTAATTCTATGTTCAGTAAGTTCTGTTTCTGTGATTTGTTTGCTAAGTCTATGGTTTATGTTTGTTTTAAGCACAGTTTTTGAGGTTATATCTGTATTTTTTTGCGGTCTAGTCGTATCACACTCAGAATAGTTCATATTCATCTAATTGCATTTTTTCTACCTTAAAATACCTTCAATTTCTTCACGCTTTTATTTTTAATGTCGACAACAAATCTACAAATAAATCAAGAATGACGTGAATCTGACATTTGACATTGTCAAAACAAATGCAGGCTCAATTTAGTGCGCATGACTACTTCTTAACTTATTTTAAACTATGAACACATTACTTCTAAATCCATAATGCTTAATGCTAACTTCTTACTGTTTACTTTTTAAAGTTAGCTTTACTGCTACTATGAACGCACCTTTATACTTTAAACATGTACAGAGAAAAATTGACTTACACCGTTTCAAAAGGTTACATTCTTCTTCTTCTAAGCCCACTACGTTCCACTATTACTGATGTAAAGCTGTGTCAAGAACGCCAAGCGAGAGGACGTTGTTGTGGAAGATATACTTTTCTGTTTTCAGGTTTAATCATACTTTTCTTTTTTCAGGATTACTAATGCAATTTAATTTCAAAAAATAAAACCGGCCATGGGTAGTATTCGACATTTGTCCCGGATGGGAACCGAACGATAACAGCTGTTTCGAACTTATTACCCATGGCGGGTTTTGTGTTTTTAAACCTTGTCTAATCGAACAGAAACACGAGAGAGAGGTCGAGGGTCGTTTTTAGGTATAATTCAATGCCTAGCGGGGCTTTAGCCTGAGGAGTAGTTGTTTCCTATAGCAATTCTGTAATAGCCTTGCTATCCGGGGACTACTTGTTACCCGCTTGGTGGTTTTGGTAGTTCCTTTTTCGATTTCCGACTTATATGTTATTAATACAATTTAATTTAATTTAATTTATGCTTTTCTGTTTTCAGGATTAATCATACTGTTCTGTTTCAAGATTAATAACACTTTTCTGTTTCAGGATAATATACTTTCTTTGTTTTTAAGTTCTATCCGAGTAGCCATATGGTGAAACTCGTAAGATCGAAACCACTAGTACGCTGCACAGGAAGGGGGGAAAACAAAAGTGGAAAAACGTAGATTACCGAGGAGGGCGGTGACGTGTATAGGTCGGATGATACCGACTTGGACTCTTCAACTTTGGAGACAGAGGACTCTCCGGAGCCGAGGGCCACAAGTAGAAATGGCTCTCCTATCCGAGAGTGCGAATTAATGCTACGGGTGGAGAACAAAGCTTTCAAAAAACAACTAGCGCAGATGGCGGAGATCTGCGAAAGACGACGGATGCAAAACAGCATAGTGGATAATTCACTTTGAACAAGCTTGCTAAAGTAGACATGTTTAAAGGTAAATGTTCTTTTCTGCGTGTTTTGTTTACAATTTAATTTTCTTTGATGCTCTTCTTTAGATAGTATCCATATTAATAACAAAATAACCTACAGTATTTGGAAAATCTGTTCTGAATTAGTTTAAACTTATAATTTTCGCCTTATAAAACTTATAACAGCCTTCCATTTGTTATGCCTGTAGCGCCCTCTGTTGAACTCGATGTGATTTAATGACAGCGTGTCTAAAGTTACCACTTCGGCGATCAGTATGCAGGAATTAAATAAGATAATTATTAATAATATGAATGTATGTGTAATATAAGTAATCGGGAAATAATTTGTAGATAATATATGTATAAAGTATAACTGAAACCTTTAATATTATTAACCCAAAATATTCTCAAGGAATCAAAATAATATAAAATATACCTCTCTTTCATTTCCTTTAAAATATTTTATTTGATGTTACTATATACATTATATTGCTAAAACTGTTACTGCTTACTATATAATATTGAGTTCATTGTTGAATATTGACAGCCAATGGGAAGCCGAAGAAGAAGAAGGTAACCTATATAACATATGTTTCGAGTTATATATAAGGTTCATTGTGTTTGGAACTATAATTTAACAATTTTATACGAACAGTCATGAACGTGGAAAAAACACAAATTTGCAGGCTCTGTTTAGATACAGCTGAGACTGAATTTAATGAAATTGTGGGTGAAATGCTAGATGTGCTTTTATTAGAAGTGGTGAGATTTGTTTTTGTTGCAAATGAAAGTGCATATTTAATATGTCCTTATTAAATAGAATTATTCCTATTTAAGAGTTAAATATGTATATAATTACATTTTATATAATGCAATCATAAATAAAACATCCATATATTGTAAATATCAAGGCTTTTGTCACGTTTAAATCAATTATTATTATGATATATGAAATTATGTTTTGTTATATTCATATATGTGTATGTGGTCTTTACCATATTTCAGGATTGGAACATAATCAAAAACCCTATGATATGTGAGATTTGTACAACAACTATCAAGAGATTGTTTTATTTTAAATCGGTCTGCGTCTATACCGAGAAACTTACAGCTTCTTTTGTCATTAACAGAAATAGGACCGAATTTGAATTGCAGGACATAGCCCATATTAAACGAGACACAGAAAGAATACTTGAAGAAAATTTCAGGTGTCGATTCTGTATGGATAGGAATCAAATAATTACATCCCCATAGAAGTTTTAATAGAAGAAACGTTATACATTTTCAAACCACACGCTCACGACATGCGCAGAATGGCCCGAATGGTATTCTGCTCACGTTCGAGCAAGGGCGCAGCGCCGCCTGGTAAATCGCCGAATTTTCTATCAAACGAACAATGGTACAAGTTAGTGATGGATTGCTAATTAGCAGCTATTTTAAAACTGCTAAATGATAAATAGCAGTAGCAACTGCTACGGGTGCTTAAAAATAGCTGCTATTTTTTTTAGCATATTGTATGTTTCACGATCTGATCTGGCTGTCCGCTACAGTGCCAAGCTGCCAAGAGGACTGGTTAGCCGCTCGGCTCCAGTCGAGTCGGCCGGCGAGGATTCGGGTCGGGGAGCTCTAGTCTCGAGGTGCGCGCTCGCCTGCTATTAGCATTTAAAAAATAGCCGACTGCGAATCAGCAACCCAACCCAGCAAAGATTTAACATAAAAACAGCATAAAAACAACATAAAAATAAAAACAGCAGTAGCAATATTAGCAGCTATACAAAAATAGCTAGTTCGGCCCATCACTAGTACCATCATTTGGGGTGGAATTGATCTTCCGGGGCGAGATTGATCACTAAATCACTGTTTTGAACATTTAACCACAAATCTGTACGCGTCAATTTCTACCGCTAGATGACATCAGAGACATGGCCGACGGCAATGTGTACACCAAGAAGTCTAGAGAGTAAGGAAACATAGCTCCTCGAAAAATCAGTGGTGGGGGTAGGACGAAAAACGGCGCCAATATGGCAGCCTCGCGTAGAATCGCGCGGGATCTGCACATGTGCGCATGCCGTTTATCCTTGTCTATCGCGGGTCTTCACTATTTAAATGTAGGGTTAGGGTTCTTTGTGCTCATGTAAACAGTAAACAATTTTCGCGTGCATTTCTTTACAATTGTTGTTTCCGAATTGTTTGGTGAAAACACGCTATGAAAATTGGGATACAGTATTTTCAGTCCTAAATACATAGTATGTACAAAAAATGATAGTTCTGAATGCTTTTCTTTTAGAGCAAGAAATGTTATTGCATTTTTCATCTGTCAATTATAATTTTCTTTTATGTCAGCCACGAGTAGGATATCGATGATAATTTAGCTTTGTGGAAATGAAATAACATAATGAGCTTTTAGTCTAACGAGTTTTAATCATCCACAGGAAGATTACATATTTTAACCATGGCCACAAGTGGAATTGAAAATGTCGAACTGCGATCACTTTTGCATGGGGAAATGAAGAAGTGTTCGATCTCGGAAGGAAATATTTTGTTTGAAAGTTTACAAAGTAACAGACAGTCCATTGAATTGCCAAGCGAAAAATGGTATGCTGAGTCTGGTTTGGACACCAATTTAAACATATGCATTGATAAGAAGTTGAATGTGAATGTGTATTTACACAGTGAATATTTGGAATGGATGGAATGGGATGTGCCGAAGTCTGTACAAGATATTTCAAACATCCAAGAAGTAACCGATAGTTTTCCTGTGAAATTAGCTTGTGAGCTATTATTGTATGAAATGTGAAGTTGTTTTTAAACAATTACTAATCAATTGTATATATTATATTATTATTATTTAAAATTTGCGATTTTGTGGTAATAATATTACATATTTACCGACCTTTTTGTATGTTGCTTCAGTAAAAACAAAGCATTCAATAAGAGATCAATTTATTCAAATCAGTGTACTATGAAGGCAATACAGTGTGTGATGTAAAATCAATAAATTTTTCAGAATTAACGTTAGTAATTAGACAAATTGAAGGGTACCGGGATAAAACAAGAAATGTCACAAAACTATTTATTCAAGAAAATTGAAATTATAAGTTGCATTCTAATGTAAGCGAAGAAATGACATTGCAATGAAAAGAACTAAACTAAACTACCTAACTAACTTTAACTAACTAACTGTAGTTAAACTTTTTCAATTTAACTAAAAGGCCATAATAATAATATAAAATAAATAATATAGGATGTTACCTCTTACTAAAAAATTATGATAACCAAAAATCTTATTACAGAAACGTTCTGTGGGAAGTTCAAATTCATTATCGTTAAGTGAAGGAAAACTGGTATCTTGAGTTTTCTCTTTCTACTATTATAAAGTATTCTTTCCTTGAGCTGCATAATATTAAGGTAATACGGTGATGGCACCTCCAACCATTTTTCTCTCAAGTCGTTTCGTTTCAGTCCTTAAACGAAATTGAGTTGTAAATTACTATTTGATAATTTACTTCTACATTACACTGCACTTTTACTATTTACTATAAAGTAAGCGTTACTATCGGTGTATACAAACATTACAATACTTGTTTATTGAAAGACTTACCTCAGGAAATTTAAAAATTGTTCGGTTATTTATGACACAATCAGGGCTTTTGCTGAAACAATTCGTAACGCAACAATATCTCGACGCTTTTGACATATTTAATGGAAAAACTGGAAACGCTCAAAACTTTCAAAACAGTAAACAAAAATAAACATAACCTCGCTCGGTTCTACACAAGGACCGCCATGTTGCGGACGTTTTTCGTCCTACCCCCACCACTCGAGTTATTTCTCCTGTTCTCTAGACTTCTTGGTGTACACATAAACATCTAGCTGCTTCATATTTAGTAAGAAAACGGCAGTATATTATAAAGTGATGTTACTCTGTGAAAGTGAACCCTTAGAACTTTGTCCGGTAAGTTATAATCCAATGAGATTTTTTCTATTTCAATGAAATTTGCACAGTAATACAAGTGAGACACGGGGTTGACACAATAAAACGTTTATTTCAAACTTACAAGATTCACTGTTAGTAATGAAGGACAGAAATGAGTATTTATAAAGTTTCTTATCTAAGGGCTGTGTCAGCTTTTTTTGAGATAAATGATTCAAATAATCATATTACGTTAAGCGTAATATTGCCAAGAGATATGTTATCGAAAATAAAAGGAATGGTATAAGCATGGGTATCATATTACAACACAGTTTTTTCATGCTTCGTGACCTTCACATGTCTGGCCGGAAACAATCGGTTCATTATATTCCACAAAACTTGGCTTTTTATTGCATGGGGTCAGATTGATCGTATGTATGGGGCGAGATTGATCATGATCATGATTCTTTAGAGGATGAAAATGGCGATGTTCGTGCAGAAACGGAATATTTTGAACCACAACACAATGAAGTTGTAGCTGGAAAATTCGTATTGGTTCAGATTTATGGAGGATCTAGAGAAAAAACTATATCGTTATGCAGCTATTGTACAGAAGGTGACAGAGAACAAAGAAGGAAAAAAAGAAGTTGATTTATTAGGCATGAAGTCATTGGACAAATCAAATAAATTGTACACTGTTCAGAAGGATGATGAATTTGTGTCAGATATGTCTGGTATATTAGCCATTTTACCAAATCCCTCCATAAACAATGTTGATGGTTCGGTTAAATACAGTTTCCAGAAAGTGGTTGACGTATTTGAAATGAAATAAGCTTTTACAAAGTGCAGTGTTTTGTTTTTGTCAGGATTTTAATTTTCATTTATATTTTAACATACATACAACAAGATAATATTGTTATTGTTCATAAATAAAGAGTTTGTAGTGATACACTTGTCTTTATTTGTAAAAAAATGGTCAGTTATGTTAAATAACATATGCTGATCAATCTCATCCTCACTGATCTAAGTCGCCCCGAACATTAAAAAATATCATAACTTTTAAAGTATTTGGAATAGAGAAGCGCAGGTGAGATTGATCACTTTGCGTGTTACTTGCTTGCGGCGTATGCATTCTATTGGGTGTGAACAATTTCACCCCAAAGCATGTATGAGATTGTTCACGACTTTTTTACCGTATACAGGCTATACTTGAAAATATGAGGCAGTAATATTTTCCAGTTCTATTCGTATTACTATTTTCTACATGCCTAAATGCTTTTTCTCCACTAATTCATTTTTACTTATGAAAAAAACGACAAAAACATATTTTTTTGATCAATTCCACCCCAAATGACGGTACAAGTATGGAAGTTTATTCTCCTTCTCTCTAATCTCCTTGAAATTAACCTAAAATAAACAGTTAAGGCAATAATCGAACTCAACAAATGAATGGCAAACGGCAATAATCCGATTGACGCTATCACAATAATGCAAAACGTTTTCAATACCACTCTCCCGAATTATAATAAAGGGTGGTCCAACCATAATGCACGATGTTAATTGTGAGTCACACCTTAACGTCAAGTTTTTTGCCCAACTTAATTTGACATTTCTTTGTTTCAGTGTTTGACAAATTCAACCATGGAGAGGTACACAATTGAGCAGCGCGTTAAGATTGTTGAAGCCTTTTACGAAAATGGGCGTTCAAATCAAAATGCATTTCGTGCACTTCGTGACTTTTTTGGTCAGCATAATCGACCAAATGTGTCCACAATCGGGAGAATTGTGCGCAAATTTCAGCAAACCGGATCTGTAGGAAATGTGAAAACACCTGTGCATGCTCGCCCAGTTCGTTCTGCGGAAAACATTGCTGTTCGCGATAGTGTAGCAGAAGAGCCGTCAACCTCGACTCGTCGTCGTGCCCAACAATTGAACATCTCACGAACACCACTGATGCGAATTTTGAATAATGATTTGAATTTACACGCTTACAAGGTTCAATTGACTCAAGAGCTGAAGCCTACTGACCATTTCAAGCATCGTCAATACGCCGAATGGTTGGTTGAACAGACAGAAGTGAATGGTGACTTTACAAAGAAAATCATCTTCAGCGACGAGACACACTTTCACCTCAGTGGATTCGTTAACAAGCAGAATTGCCGCATTTGGGCAAATGAGAATCCACGAGTGATTGTTGAAAAGCCGATTCATCCACAAAGAGTGACTGTATGGTGCAGTTTATGGGCTGGCGGCGTCATCGGGCCGTACTTCTTCGAAAATGAGGTCGGCCAAGCAGTTACCGTGAATGGTGTTCGCTATCGCGAGATGATAACGGACTTCTTGTGGTCAGAAATTGAGGATATGGACCTGGACGATATGTGGTTCCAACAGGATGGTGCCACTTGCCACACAGCCAACGAAACAACGGCACTTTTGCGCGAGAAATTCAATGGCCGTGTTATCTCACGTCGTGGCGATGTTAATTGGCCGCCACGATCATGTGATTTGACACCGTTGGACTTCTTTCTTTGGGGATATTTAAAAGAAAAAGTGTACGTCAATAAGCCAAGTATAATTCAAGAGCTAAAGGATGAGATAATTCGGCACATTAACGACATTGAACCTCAATTATGTCTCAGTCATTGAAAATATGGACCATCGGATAGAGGTATGCCACCGAAGCCGTGGCGAGCATTTGGGCGATAAATTGTTTCACAGACAATTGTCATAGATCCTTCTATCATAATAAAAAATACTAAGATAATTCTCTGAAAACTTTTTGTTTTATTTACAATTAACATCGTGCGTTTTGGTTGGACCACCTTTTATATAGATATGTATATGTAATATAACTAATCGGAAATTTAATAGATTAATAACTAATGGATGTTAATGTATGGAGAAAGTATATCTAAAACCATTTATCTTTCCGAAATTGTTGCAAGTTAAACACGTACATTCATATTATTAATAATTTATGTAGCCCTTGTATACTAATCAACGAAGTAATGATTTTAGACCTTGGGCACACTCAGTGATAAAATCACATCGGGTTTAATAGAGGGCGTTTCGATTCGACGGTTCCATGAAAATTGCAAACATTGTAAATGCCGCTATTGTCGGAAATTTTTAACTTTACTTTTGTTCAGTGTCACCAACTATAAAGACTTGTCACCATTATAGCGATATTTCACCATACACACATTGGAGTTTAGTCTGACTGTAATATTAGCATTAAAATGTACCAACAGTTTTAAGCAATATACTAGCAGATCAGAAAATGTGTCTATTATTTCTTACTTTTGGAATACACTGTAGATAAATGACATCTTAGACGTGGCAAGTGATGCGAAAATAGACGTTTTTCCAAAGAGTGGTTTTTCGGATAATAAGAATGTGTTACGACTGTTACTTTCGCTAATCCGGATCATATTATTTAAATACTGCAGATTATTTTGATATTAATATGGACGCTGTCTAGGAAACAGTAGTATCAAGAAAAGCAAATTGGAAACAAAACACAGAACAAATGCATTTACTTTTATTCGAACAGATTTTCAGACAAGAATTAAATTCATAATTTTTACCACATAATAGTAACAAATAAATAATATTTTTATGCCATTTATTTGCAATGAACACTCGTCTTAAACCAATTTCAGAATCTTTCGGAGATTTATTAGGCATTTTGACTATATGTAACTCTTCACAATAATTTTTTCCTAGACACTTCATGATTTTACAAATTCGTTAGTCCAAATTGGTGCAATACGAGTACATGTGGGCTAGACGAGTTTCGGTATTTTTTGTACTATAAATCTAGTAGAAGTGAATTATCTGCTTTGCTCTTTTGCACTTTGATGAATATCTATGTCATACACCTTTTTGGTTGTTATATTTTACTTTTGAGGCATTCTATGGGAGCGGGTAAGCATATGCTTTATCAGGCTACTTTTATATTTCGTCTCAAACGCACATATTGCACACTTATACATCTCCAATTCCGACGCCCCCTTGTGCGTCAACATGTGCTGTTTGACGTAGTGCTTACGCTTAGTTTGAAAAGTACAAACTGAACACTTGTACATCTCCAGCTCGGACGCGTCCTTGTGGCTCAGGCCGTGCTCCTTCAGCTTGTTCTTCCACTTCGTCTCATATGGACAAAGCGAGCATTTATACATTTTTATTTCAGAGGCATCCTTGTGCGTCAGCGCATGCCGCTCCGAGGTACGTTTGTATTTCGTCGCGAACGTACACAATCCGCACTTGAATGTCTCCACTTCGGAGGCGTCCTTGTGAGTCAACGCGTGTTGCTGTAACGTGCTTTTGTACTTTGTCGCGTAAGTACATAGTTCACATTTGTACATTTCCACTTCTGAAATATCCTTGTGGACTAACATATGTTTTTGCAGGCGGTCTCTTAACTTGGTCTCATATGGGCAAAGCGAGCACTTATACATGTCGACTTCGGAGACATCCTGATGGATTATCATGTGATTTTTGAGACAGCGCTTCCATTTGGTCTCATACGGACAAAGTGAGCACTTATGCATGTCTATTTCCGAAGCATCCTTGTGAGTCAGCGCGTGTTCATGTAAAGCGGGCTTGTATTTTGTCATGTACGGACACAATTCGCACTTATACATCTCTACTTCCGAGGCGTCCATGTGGACCAACATGTGTTTCTTAAGACGGCCCTTTAACTTCGTCTTGTATGGACAACATGGACACAAATGTATCTTTACTTCAGAGGGGTCCTTGTGGGTTAGCCCGTGGTCTTGTAACGCAGATTTATATTTTGTCGCATAAGTACACAATTCACATTTGTACATTGTCACCTCCGAGGCGTCCTTGTGAACCAACATGTGTTTCTTAAGATTGCTCCTTAGCTTCGTCTTGTATGGACAACACGGACACAAATGTATGTCTACTTCAGAGGAATCCTTGTGGGTTAGCCCGTGGTTTTGTAACGCGGATTTGTATTTTGTCGCATAAGTACACAATTCACATTTGTACATTGTCACTTCCGAGGGGTCTTTGTGGACTAACGTGTGACTTTTAAGACGATTTTTTAACGTGGTCTTATATGGACAAAGTGGGCACATATATGTGTCTACTCCTGAATGATGTCTGCGAGGCTGCTTTGTTGAATGTTTGACTTTTGTAGCGTATAGCTTACTTTTCTCATTTACTTTATTTATTGCATTGTACATATCAAACTCTGAACATGTACTAGACTGTACAAATTTATTACTTCTTCCATAGAAACGCGTATCGTTATTCAATATTATTTCTGATACCCGTTCACAAGAATTCCCATTTATCACATCTTCATCTTCAATGTGCAATATTTCTTCGATCTTCATTAATCTGTATGAGTGTACCTTCTCTAGTTCCTCAGATGTGGCTAACTGCCATCTGTTGGCATACATGTGTGCACATTTATTGGGCTGTCTCATGTTATCACTATATAGACGATGCAATATATCGGCTAACCTAATTGCACTAGACCTGCTACTGCCTATATTTTGGCAGCAAGTATTTATTTTACTTTCTACATCTAAAACGTTCCTCATAAACGTAGAATAACATTCCACACTTTTTTTGCAAGGAATACAGATAATCGAATTCTTGACTACAGCGACGTCCTGAAATGTTAAAACAAGTGTTTTTACGAATTATAAAGCCCTAGTAGTAATTTTCTTACCATTTCTGGCATAAATATCGATAACATATCCTTGTACAATTTTTCTTCTATTAAAATTTCTATGGGGACAAAATTGTTTGATTTGATCCCATTCATACAGAATCGACACCTGAAATTTTCTTCAACCATCATTTCTGTGCCTCCTTTGATATGTGTTATGTCCTTCAATTCAAATTCGGTCCCTTTTTTGTTAATGGCAAAAGAAGCTGTAAGTTTCTCGGTATAGACGCAGACCGATTTAAAATAAAACAATCTCTTGATAATCGTTGTACAGATCTCACATATCATAGGGTTTTTGATTATGTTCCAATCCTGAAATATGGTAAAGGCCATATACACAGATATAAATATAACAGAACATACTTTCATATATCATAATAATAATTGATTTAAACGTGACAAAAGCATTCACATTTACAATATGTGAATATTTTATTAATGATTGCATTATGTATAATGCAACTATTTCCATATTTAACTCTTAAATAGTAATAATTAAATTTAACAAGGCCATATTAAATATGCACTTCTGTTTTTGCAACAAAAACAAACCTCACCACTTCTAATAAAAGCACTTCTAGCATTTCACCCACAATTTCATCAAATTCAATATCAGCTACATCTAAACAGAGTCTGCAAATTTGTTTTTCTTCCACGTTCATGATTGTTAGTATGAAATTGTTATATTATAGTTCCAAACACAATGTAATCAATGTATAACTCCAAACATACAATGTTATAACTTATAACGGTTACCTTCTTCTGCTTCTCATTAGCTGTCTATGTCCAACAATGAACTCTATATATGACTATCTTTATTTATAGAGCATTTTCCATCTATTGGAATTTACCTGGGATAGCTCGCCGAAGATTGTGAACAGTTTAAGGTGTACGGGAAGAAGAAGAACAGAACGATTGGGTATTTTATTCTATAAAGCAACAGTTTTACGTGCAACAAGCAAGTAGCTGCAAAAACAGATTTGCAGACTGTTTCGAGATAGTAGATAACGGATTTGAGAAAATGAATGGAATTCTGAGTGACATGTTGGAAATGCTCTTACTAGAAATGATGAAATTTGTTTTTGTTGCAAATGAAAAATCCCTTCTTAATAGGGAATAAATTATTTAATGGAATGGTAGGCATTAATATGGACTAAAAATGTTTCTAGAAGCTTGATAACGTTTTAGATAGGTAATTTAAATATCTGTGGTATCGAAATATAACCTGTAAAATAAAAATCTTCCAAACATCTTTTGAAAATCTGTTATATAAACAACAGCATTAAACAAAGACGAATGAGCATTAAAATAGGAAAGCAGCAGAATTTATTATGTAAGTAAATGAAAAATGTCTTATATTGGTTACTTAATTTGTATAGCAGTAACACCACAATACAAAACCAAGTTCATGTCCTACATCAAAAGACATACCGTCAAAGCCTCAAAATAGAAGTGCATACATAAGAAAGCCTCAAAAATAGAAGTGCACAAATGTGAATTATGTACTTACGCAACAAAATACAGAAGTGCTTTACAACGGCGTGCGTTATCCCACAAGAACGCTTCCGGAGTAAACACGTACACGTGTTCTCACTGTTCCTGCGAGACTAAGTGGAAGGCAAGAGGAAAAGACCTTTTCATCAAATCCACATTGTTCCAAAACACCATCCAAGGAAAAGAGCTTACAAAATAGTGGTAAAAGGAAAACACGTCGAAAGAAAAACATTAACATAGAAAGTTAAGAAGCATATGATGTCCAGACTGTTCCTTTGAGACCAGGTGGAAGGCGTATCTTAAAAAGCATATCATAGTCCATAAGGATGCGACTGAAGTAGAGATGTATAGGTGTGATTTGTATACTTATGTGGCAAAGTACAAAAGTACTTTAATACGACACGAGTTAAGCCACAAGAATTCTTCTGAAGTGGACATGTATAAATGTTCAGAATTCTTCTAGACCAGGTGGACGGCCCATCTTGAAAAGCATATGCTTGTCCACAAGGATGTCACGGAAGTGGAAATTTTCAAATGTGAATTGTGTGCATATGCGACAAGATACAAAAGTACGTTAAAACGACATGTCTCAACTCACAAAAATAATCCACATAATTAATAATAAAATAATAGTGGGCTTTCCATGCTACATTTCATTCTTGTTTGTTTATAAAATTGAAATTGAACATGGAAAATATTAAAAACAAATTAACTAACAATTTAGTTTAATTTACTTTTTTGCCAATGGTAGTGCCTGTCTCTTCACAGATTTAATATATTGTGCCTTAAAATTACAGTAAACCATTCATATGATCCACATTAACTTACAAAAATCTCTATAATTTAATTAGTTAGTGTGTATTATACGTACATAACTTTGAAACACCGTGAATATTTTGGAGGCACCGTATATAAAAGGTGGTCCAACCAAAACGCACGATGTTAATTGCAAATAAAACAAAAAGTTTTCAGAGAATTATCTTAATATTTTTTATTATGATAGAAGGATCTATGACAATTATTTGTGGAACAAAATATCGGCCAAATGCTCGCCACGGCTTCGGTGGCATACCTCTATTCGATGGTCCATATTTTCAATGACTCTGAGACATAATTGAGGTTCAATGTCGTTAATGTGCCGAATTATCTCATCCTTTAGCTCTTCAATTGTTCTTGGCTTATTGACGTACACTTTTTTATTTATGATATTTGTTGCAAGTAAATAGCGATGATTTTTATTTTTGCTTTTATCAACATTCATATTATTCGAAAAACAATGTGTTCGTACATATTTCCTCTGTTTCAGATGTTGAGCAGTGGAGAAGCAATTTCTATAACGAGAAAGGAACTGTTTTTCTTATTGAAAACACATTTGAATGATGAGTTGCAAATTACAATAGACATAATGTCATAGTAATAAGTTTTAGGCCGATTAAAAAATGTTTCTGCCTTCAATACTGTATATTTTCTGTATTTTTATAATTGTATGTAATAAAATGTAGACTTTAATGAATGCTATTTTATTTTTCTCCCACTATACCTCCGGTAACAAATTGTCAGTACTAACGATCGATTCTTTTATTTTGTGGTCCATATTGGAATCGCCATTTTGTTTTTTGAATAACAGTTATCAAATTCGTACTAAGCGCCCTCGAAAACCACCAGGTACCAATTTGTACTAAGAATAATAAGCTTTTGAATAATTTAGGTCGCCATATTGGGGCCGCCATTTTCTTTTTAGAAAAACCATTATCAAATTCGTACTCAGCAACTTCGAAAACCCCCGGATATCAATTTCCACTGAGAATAATAAGCTTTTTAATAATTTCGGTCGCCATATTGGAGCCGCCATTTTGTTTTATGAAAAACCATTGTCAAATTCGTAGTCAGCCACCTCGAAAACTCTCAGGGTACCGATTTTCATTAAGAGTAATAAGCTTTTGTATAATTTCGGTCGCCATATTGGAGCCGCCATTATATTTTTTGATAAACCATTACCAGATTTGTAATCAGTGACCTCGAGAACTCACGAGTACCAATTTTTAATTGGATTACATGAGTTTTCTGATTTTGGCCATCTTTTCGACGTTTTCGTCCACTGTGCGCCCTTCAATTGTCCGCCGCGATTTTACTTGGTGGCACGTATCCGGGAGGTCTAATTTTCGATGACATTGTCGCATAAATCTTGCCGAATTTGCGCCATCTTGCATGACCATCGTCTTGTGGTTTTTTGTCAAAAACTGATTGATTTTCAACGCTGCGTAGGCAAACCCGTTGTCATGATGAAGCCAATTCCCCGATCTACGCAATTCAGGTCGTTTTTATCTCGCTGCCTAACGCAATCGCTTTCTGCTGAGGAACAAACTCAACGTGAACAATATTTCTTTGATATCGAGAAAATAGCGTGACATGCTGGGCTTTTTGTGGCCTGGGCAATGAAAGTGTCTTCCACTGGCTGGACTGCTGTTTTGTTTCGTTGTCATAGTCGTAACACCAAGATTCATCTTCTATGAAGACAAAAAATTAGGATGAGCCTGTGCCTGTTCTTTCCATTCCTGGCACACCCTCTGGCGGTTTTTCCTCTAGTGACCGGAATGCAGTCGCGAAATAAGTTTTACCTCGATGCCTCCCATGTTCAAATCTTCATTTAGGATGCTTCAGCATAAACTCCAGAAAATTACAGTTACTTCCTCCAATTCGTCGATTGTTCTGTAGCGATCAGACATGATGGCAATTGCGCACTTGTTGAGAATTTCTGCCTCTTCTGGACGCTGAGGGGCGACTCAACGAGAACGGAGTTCATCTTCAAGTGACATTTGACCACTTGTAAATTCTTACCCGGCTTAAATCTCCTTTATCATAAGCTTCTCGAAGCATTGAAACCGTATTTGCAGCTGTTTTCTTTAATAGGAAACAGAATTTGATATTGGCGTCTTGCTGTTTGCGATCGCTAAATCGCTGAAAGCATATGAAAAAAATCACTCCGTCCACTGCGCCGGTTTTACATGAACTTGGAATAGGCCGACTCAGTAAGACGAACGTCTAGTAAACGTACCTAGTGGCAAAGGGTAGCAACACCAAACCACTTGTCTTCAGAAATTAATTCTCGTTTTTAGATACCAATAAGATCAATAATGTGTATACTCAAAACAATCTGCGACAATAACTACTTATTGCTGAATTATTGGGTCAACTATCGGTTCTATCATCAAGACGGTCGTGAACAATCACGACCGTGTAAACAAACTTGAAAAAATAACAAGCAATGGGAATTTTATAATGGTTTTATATTTCTTTCGGGTAACAGAATGGAATAAACTAATATTCCATACCAGACATTCGTTTTTTACTTTCATAATAGATTTCTTATTCAAAAATTAAAATGCGACCACGCGCTCACTTCACGTTTTTAGTTTATAATACATTCACTAGTGACGAAAGAGTAGCATTTAAGAAAAATTTAACATATTGTAGTTTAGTTTGCTGTTAACAAACAAGAGACTAAATATGAAGTGAACGTTATTGTAATAGGACAGGCACAAAAATGGCCTGAGGTATCAATTCTATATGAATCGAATAAAGCTATTTAAAAGTAGGTTCGGCGGAAAAGAAGAAGAAGATAACCTAACCACAACACTTGATTGAGTTATTTTCATGTATTTGTTCTAAACATGTAACAATTATGAAGGTGAAAGAAAAACAGATTTGTAGACTGTGTTTCGAGGTAAAAGATAAACAATTTGATGAAATAAATGAAATTATGGGTGAGATGCTGGAAGTGCTCTTATTGGAACTGGTGAGATTTGTTTTTTTTTGCAAATAGAAACGTGCCTTTTGTATAGGGAAGTCATTTGGTGACAATTTAAACCGATGGTACACGATACCAATCTACGCAAAATAATAGTGATAATGAATGAGAAAAGAATAAGCTAATTTTTACAGTAATAGTGTTGTCAATATTGTGAACAAATTGTAATTAGGTTGAACTTATATCGATTGGTAGATCAAAACGTGGGATTGGGCTTTAATTGTGTGAAATAGATGTGTGCAGTTGATAAACAAACAAGTATAATTTAGCAACAATTCAAAAACATTGCCTTTTTAATGTTGAAATTTATTCCACAAAAAAAAAATCCAACAGCAAAACATGTGGCACTTATACGAATATAATATACCTATATATACTTAATGTATAAAAAAATACTTATACGAATTAGAGTACAGGACTGGCCTAGATACACGGTATATGTATAATACAGTGCTGTGAGAAAATAAGGACCACCCTTAATTGGGTCTACATCACGAGTAAAATTCAAAACTAAAAATAATTTTATATTCATGCTATTTATTAAGTTGTTTAAAATTGCCTCTGGAATTTCGTCCCAGGCGGCTACAATTCGACGCTTCAGATCATCAACAACGCTTTCAATTGAAGGCTTTGTTGAATTGTATACTGCTCTTGCCATAACGTCCCATGGATTTTCTATCGGGTATTTCTATATCTATAAGATCAGGACTTAATGCTGGCCATGGCATAAGGTCGATTCCAAACTGTTAAAACCAGTTTCTTGTGGACCTTGCAGAATGAATAGGTACATTATCCTGTCGAAATAATGCACCATTATCTTCAGCAAGGGTTAAAAATAGTAACAGGTAATCTTCTAATAGGTTTTGATAAGTAGTGGCATTCATTCTGCCATTACCAGTTGCCTTTTCGTACCCTTTTTGAAAGCCGTCAATGTCTTTCAGAAGCAACTGTTTGAGGCCTTGTTGACATATTTTTCGCTCCTTTCGTAAATCATGCCAGTAATAGCTAAACCCATCCGATCCATCCAAATTAATTTTTTTTCGTCGCTAAAGATTACATGGTCCCAAAAATTTTCGTTTGAACATACTCCTCTGCAAATTTTAATCTGGCTGCTGCTTAAGTGCAGGTTTCTTTAAATGTTTCTCGTATTTAAAATATCCTGACTTCGCCGCCCATTTTCTTATGAGACTGGGACTACAGTCTAAATTGAAACGACAGACAACCTGAGAACGCTCCTGCGGTTGATAACTCCTATACCATAATTTTTGACTCGAGTTTAAAACCGTTTTTTACACTTTATGAACGAATAATAATTGCGGCGATCTGTCGCTGTATTTTTCCACAGGTCCGCAAATCGATTATATAGGGCCCGGCAATAGGATTGAATGGTTTTGAATAGGCTGCTGTGGAAATACGGTTTATTTGACAAACCTCAAATAGTAATAAAATTGTATTTTATTATCGAAAGTTTTGTGTTACAATGGCAAATTGACCGGTTAGTCAACGGGTCTTTGCTGTTAAATAATTTGGCCTGATCCAGTCCATTGTGCAAACCCAGAGGCGTTTTCGCCGTGAATTTGATTTGCCGTATAAAATTATAAAATTCCATTCTACGGTACTGGTCTTTATCGAAAATTTCTTGATGGGCTTCGTATTTATAGGAATGATATTTATTTTTCTTTAAAATTTTGTGAATTTTACCCACACTAAAACCAGTCTCCTCGGAAATTTTTGGGATAGAAATATTTGAATCTTTTTCTACTATCGCACACACCATTAATTCCTGCATTTCAGCATCCTCGTTAATTCTAGGTGTCTTGTGGCATTTACAACCTAAAATGCATCCCGTTGACTTAAACTTTTCGACTACTGTCGATATTGTGTTCAAGGCAGGGATCGGACGATTTACATATTTGATTGAGAAAGGGTCCCTTATTGCACGTAATGAATGTCCTTGAAGAGACCATGATATCAAATCAATTTTTTCCTCAAGTGAGTACGTCATAATTACTAAGTTTTGAATTAAAAG
The DNA here is from genome assembly GCA_037954035.1 of Rosalia funebris. Taxonomy (NCBI): domain Eukaryota; kingdom Metazoa; phylum Arthropoda; class Insecta; order Coleoptera; family Cerambycidae; genus Rosalia; species Rosalia funebris. The sequence continues at coordinate 4,631,492 of JAZFAV010000019.1, read as the reverse complement.
AATCTATTTAAAATTACACGTATTACTGCGAAGTTCACTCGTCTAAATGCCAAACACGTATGCGACGGTAAATGTGAAATCCAAGTCGTCGATCATCACGGCGCCGGCGTACGGCCGGACTCCCCACCTGAGCGGTGGCTAATTTTCCGAGAAGGACCGACCGGTGGAACCTATGTACAGTTTTAAAATGAAAGCACGGTATATTAAAAAAATAAGTAGAGGAAGTAAAAAAATAAAATTAATTTTGGTGAGGATTTGAGAGGTTTATGTCGAAGTAAATAATTACCCATAATTTGTATTTTACGAGGGGCAGTATATATATTGTGAGTCTAATAATTAAAAAACATTAATTTGTCATTGAAAATTACTTTAATCGTTTTTCAAAATTTTCTCCTTCAGGATCTATACTCTTTTTCATGCGTTCGAACCATTTGTCAAAGCATTTTTTCCATTCCGCTTGAGATATCTCCGAAACATGGTTCTTGAATGCATCAACCAACACCAACGTCTTCTTCTGCCGACGAAAATCGTTGTCCACGCAATTTATTTTTAACGTTCGGGAACAAAAAGCAGTTCTTGGGTGCCAAATCAGGACTGTACGGCGGATGAACCATTAATTTCGATTTTTTGAGTGTTCAAACATTCGGCTGTTAGACGAGATGCGTGAGAACTCGCATTGCCATGATATGATCCGACGGCGCTTGTTTGTTTTCCTTATTTCACCGAAAACTTCCGGCAAACAAATGGCTCTGTGCCATTCAGAATTGACTGTTTTACGTTCCTATAAAGGCCGTTCCACTGTTGCCACATGACCAGTTTCTCAGAAAAAAAAAACTGGCGACCATGTGTTTCGAAGTGCTTCGAGCGCGAATGACTTTTGGTTCATCTTGAAACACCCATCCAATCGATTGTTGTTTACTTTCCGGCTCATATGCATAGATCCATGATCGGTCACCTGTTACAATGTTATATACGTCTTTTGAAGCACCGCCATTGTATTTCTTGGTCATTTGTTTGCACCAATCGACACTAGCATCTATTTGGGATTTTTTCAAATTATGAGGGATCCAAAGAGAACAAACCTTTTTTACAGCTAAATGAGCATGCAATATTTTATATATGCTAGTCGAACTAATGTCTACGGTTGCCTCAATCTCACAGCATGTCAAGTGACGATCTTGCATTATCAGTTTTTTGCACAGCGTCGATGTTTTCTCGCACAACAACTGATTTTGGACGACCTTCACGAATGGCGCGAATGGCGGCCACAATTAAACACGTTATACCAGCGTTTCACAGTGGCACAGGATTGGGCTTTATCGCCAAAAGTGGAAGTAAATTGATCGATACACTCTCGTCTTGATAATCCACGTCGAAAGTCGTAATACATTTATCGCATGAATCTGTTACGACACGAGTTAATTCCATTTTTCGCTGAGATACAAATTCAAATCGCTGTAAACAACACAAATCGCGCCGCCTAAATGATGAAATATTCTGAAGAAGGTTATGGTCAGCCCCTTGGCACTGCGGTAGTTCGCTGGTAAATTACTGTACAAGGGGCGCTACTTGTCTTGCAGGTCATGCATCGCGAAATTACCGGTTAATTTGAACATAAATGTTTTTAGATTTTAACATATACGTAACGGATGATGTAAAATTAATAACAAAATGAGTTTATAGGAAAATTATCTGAGCCGCAATGTATTACGTAACGAGTATTATTGTTTGCCGTATAGGTGAAATTGAATTAGGTTAATTTGCAATTATAAGAAATATGTTTTCTTGTGTTCCTGCAATATTTTTGTATTTACAGGTAATATGTACACATACGTATATAATCTGTCTGAAAAGTGCTGAAACTTATTCTATGATTATTTCTGTTACAAACAAGAGAAATGATTTCAAAATATTAATTCACAGAGGCGAATAAAGTTTGTAGCATATACTACAAATTATGATATTGTAAATTGGGGGTAATAAAAAGTATCGTTGAAGGGAAAATGAAGCTATCTATTTCACTGCACTTTACCGGAAACAGAACACGCCACAACATTTCCAAGCGAATCTTTTGACAAATTTTTACGTGGCATTGCTCCCTTCTTCACCTTGGACCAAAACTGAAGTAACGGATTTAAATCACATAAACGAGAAAATAAAAAAACATGCAAATTCTGCTGGACACATGAATAATGTTTTGAATTTAGCCATGCTAGGCACTGCAAATATTGCCACAATGCTCGATTCTGCTCATCGACGAGCAGTGGCAGCACACAATGAAGCGCTTTCAAAAAATAGGTATGTTTTAAACGTTATTATTAACTGTATTCGTTTTTGTGGAAAATTTGAACTGGCTCTAAGAGGACACGATGAATCGGAAACATCATCCAATCCAGGCATTTTTCGTGGGTTGATTGATTTCAGTGCCGAATTAGACGAGGCTATGAAGTATCATTTACAAAACGTGGCGGCTTTTAAAGGAACTTCTAATACTATACAAAACGAGCTACTTCAGTGCATGCTTGAAGTTTGTCACGATGAAATAACCATTGAAATTAGAAAATCCACTTTTGTTGCTATAACAGCAGACGAAACTACAGACGTTTCTACAATTTTTCAGTTGGCTTTAATATATCGTTACATGGTGGGTGGAAAGCCTGTAGAAAGATTCTGGAGTTTTTTAAAACCAGTAGGACATGATGCAGAGTCATTGGCGGAGTGTTTAAAAAGTGAACTAGACTACCATGTTAAAAATGACCGACATAAATTGATTGCTCAAACATATGATGGAGCTGCCGTTATGAGTGGATCATCGAATGGAGTCCAAGCCAGGATTAAGATGAGTTATCCAACTGCCCAATATGTGCATTGTTATACGCATCAATTAAATTTAATTATGGCAAATGCGGCTTCTGCTAATCGGAACGTACGAGTATTCTTTACAAATTTGGGAGGGTTTTGCTCATTTTTCTCTAATTCCGCACAATGTACCGCAGTTCTTGATGAAGTAGTAGGAACTCGATTACTCCGATCAGCACCTACAAGATGGAATTTCAATTCTAGAATAGTAAATACTGTGTTTGAAAACAAAGAAGAATTTCTGGAATGTGTCGAATTGATCGAGATGAAAAAAAGTCACATACAACATCCACCTACTATTGATAAAGCCAGTGGATTGAAAATAACTTTAAGGGATAACGATTTTCTATTTTGGTTAGGTAATTTTCACAAAATTATGCCACATGTCAACATTCTGTATAATCAGTTACAAAAAAGAGAAACTGATCCAGTTTATGTAAAATACGAAATAGCACCGAAACCGCCACAAGCACTGAAGATGAACCAAATAAAATACAACCAATAAAAAGGAGACGAGTAGGCACTTCTACGGAAGACAAAAATAGAGAACTAAAGGAAGTGTGTGACATTATAATATGTCAAGCTAAGGAGAGATTTAATTTTACTGGACACTTGGTAGCATCCAATTTACTTCTCCCAGAAAAAATTTCGGAATATGTTAAAAAATTTCCCGAAAATTACTTAAAACAAACAGTCGAATCTTACCCGTTTTTGGACATAAATAAATTACGTACCGAGTTGTCCTTAATTTATCAAAGAATTGAGTTTAGAAATGCAAGCGGAGCTCTATCACTAAATACATGTATTAATTCCAATAAGCTAGAGTCAACTTTTGTAGAAAGTGCTAAATTATTGAAAATCAGTACCTGTTTCGTCAGCAGAAACCGAAAGGTGTTTCTCGACTTTAAGACGAATCAAGACATTTTTGCGCAACACCATGTGCCAGGAAAGACTGTCGGCTTTGGCTATGCTCTCCATTGAAAAAGACTTTATTACAAATATCGAAAATGTTAACAACAAAGTAATTGAAAAATTTGCACAGCGTAAAAATCGCAGAATTGAGCTCATTTACAAAGAAAATTAGGTAAGTTTTCAAATTAATAAAGTTAATAAGAATATCTTTAATATAAGATAAATATTTATCTCATATTAAATATAACATAAATATTTATCTCATATTAGGGATATTCTTATTATTCTTATGATTATCATTATTTTTATGTATGGTGCACCCCCAATCTTAGGATCACGCACCGCCACTGCTCTGAAATAATGCACTTTTTCTCTTCTACGGAACGTTCTTTTTCGTAATTGCATGCGGGCACTATGCAACGTCGTCTCACACGACGCATTTCGTTCTTTACTTTCGGCGGATCCTCCATTTTACACTATTATATTTATACAAAGCAGATTGATTACAAAGCGAGGTTATGTTTACTGTTACTGCAGGTGAGGGACGTAAAAAAAAAGGGGGAAACGAGACTGCATGACCTGCAAGACCACTAGCACCCCTGGCGGCCATTGTACACGTAATTGCAAGATCGCACTACGTGACATATAGGTCAGAGCGCCATCCCCCTGGTTATGGTCAATAATGTCAAACTTTCCCTTGGAAACGTCAGATGGCGCCTGACAACAGTGTCGCCAAGGCTCAAAATATAAATAGTGTCCCTCGTACAAAATAAAGGGTGGTCCAACCAAAACGCACGATGTTAATTGTAAATAAAACAAAAAGGTTTCAGAGAATTATCTTCATATTTTTTATTATGATAGACGGATCTATGACAATTATTTGTGAAACAAAATATCGGCCAAATGCTCGACACGGCTTCGGTGGCATACCTCTATCCTATGGTCCATATTTTCAATGACTGAGACATAATTTAGGTTCAATGTCGTTAATGTGCCGAATTATCTCATCCTTTAGCTCTTGAATTGTTCTTGGCTTATTAGCGTACACTTTTTCTTTTAAATATCCCCAAAGAAAGAAGTCCAACGGTGTCAAATCACATGATCGTGGCGGCCCATTAACATCGCCACGACGTGAGAAAACACGGCCATTGAATTTCTCGCGCAAGAGTGCCATTGTTTCGTTGGCTGTGTGGCAAGTAGCACCATCCTGTTGGAACCACATATCGTCCAGGTCCATATCCTCAATTTCTGGCCACAAGAAGTCCGTTATCATCTTCCGAACACCATTCACGGTAACTGCTTGGCCGACCTCATTTTCGAAGAAGTACGGCCCGATGATGCCGCCAGCCCATAAACCGCACCAAACAGTCACTCTTTGTGGATGTATCGGCTTTTCAACAATCACTCGTGGATTCTCATTTGCCCAAATGCGGCAATTCTGCTTGTTAACGAATCCACTGAGGTGAAAGTGTGCCTTGTTGCTGAAGATGATTTTCTTTGTAAAGTCACCGGACTTTCATTCCAACATTCACTTCTGTGAACCAACCATTCGGCGTATTGACGAGGCTTGAAATGGTCAGTAGGCTTCAGCTCTTGAGTCAATTGAACCTTGTAAGCGTGTAAATTCAAATATTTATTCAAAATTCGCATCAGTGATGTTCGTGAGATGTTCAATTGTTGGGCACGACGACGAGTCGAGGTTGACGGCTATTCTGCTACACTATCGCGAACAACAGCAATGTTTTCCGCAGAACGAACTGAGCGAGCATGCACAGGTGTTTTCACATTTCCTACAGACCCGATTTGCTGAAATTTGCGCACAATTTTCCCGATTGTGGACACATTTGGTCGATTATACTGACCAAAAAAGTCACGAAGTGCACGAAATGCATTTTGATTTGAACGCCCATTTTCGTAAAAGGCTTCAACAATCTCAATGCGCTGCTCAATTGTGTACCTCTCCATGGTTGAATTTGTCAGACATTGAAACAAAGAAATGTCAAATTAAATTGGGCAAAAAACTTGACGTTAAGGTGTGACTCACAATTAACATAGTGCATTATGGTTGGACCACCCTTTATATATAGTATATTTGTTAAGACTGTAGTTATATAAAATGTGGTATTCCGTCTTCTAGAATTGGAACATAATTGAAAATCGTACAATATGCAACAGTTGTCAGTCGATTATCAAGAGATTATTTCATTTTAAATCAGTTTGTGTCTATACTGAAAAACTCGTAACTTCTTTTGCTGTTGACAAGGAAAAGGCAACATTTGAATTGAAAGATATAGTCCACAGCAAGAGAGGCACAGAAATGACAGTCGAAGAAAGTCCCGTATGTCGATTCTGTATGAACCCGATAAAACAAAATTGTTTCGTGTCTATCGAAATTTTAATGGAAGACGAATTATATGAGAATATGTTACCAAAATTGATGGCAGAAATGGTAAGGAAGTTAGTATTAAACCCTTGTAATTTATAAAAAAATCTTTTTTGTTTGTTAGGACTTCACCTTAGTTGAGAATCCGGTTGTGTGTATTCGTTGCAAAGAAAATTTAGAATATTACTTCATCATCGTAAGGAGGTTCTTAGATATAGAAAATAAAAAGGATACATTTTGCCAGAATAACCGTTCACATGGAATTAGCGATAACTCGAGAGAGACCAATAGATGTGCGTGGACCCATTCCGACAAAGCGGAATTAACCACGTCTGACGAATTGGAAAGAACGCCCTCTTGCGGATTAATGAAAATTGAAGAAATATTGGACATTAAAGATGAGGAAGTGTTGTTGAATGACACTGTTGGTGAACTTCTATCCGAAATAGCATTGGACGAGGATGACTGTCCTCGTGAGGGAAATAAAAAGTTTATGCAATCTAGAATATGCTTAGAAACAGATGCAGACGGTTTTAAAGCATGTAGAAGCCAAGCAAAGCAATGCCAGTGTAGCAGTCTGAATGGGGTCGATAGCGTAAAGCACAAATGCACGTTGTGTTCTTATACCGTGAAATTCCAACATTCCATAAAACAGCACATGTCAACTCGTAAGAATATTTCAGAAGTGGGCGTGCATAAGTGTCCACAGTGTCCCTACAAAACCAAATTCCCAGGCTACTTTAAAAGGCACGCGATAAACCATCAGAATGCCTCAAAAATGGAAACGTATAAATGCGAATTGTGTACTTACGTGGCAAAATACAAAAGCATCTTACAACAACACGCTTTAGTCCACAAAGACACTTCCGAAGTAGACATGTACAAATGTTCGCACTGCATCTACGAGGCCAAATGGAAGGCCCAACTCAAAAAACACATGGTAGTCCACAAGGATGCCTCCCAAGTAAAAATGCACAAATGTGCGTCGTGTTCTTACGCGACGAAGTACAACAGTGCCTTGAAACGGCATTCGTTAACCCACAAGGACTCTTCCGAGATAGACACGTACAAATGTTCGCACTGTGTCTACGAGACCAAGTGGAAGCACCGCCTGCGAAGCCACATGATAGTCCACAAGGATGCCTCTGACGTGAAAATTTACAAATGTGACATGTGCGCCTTCGTCACCAAATACAGAGACACATTACAACGACACGCGTTGTCCCACAAAGACACTTCCGAAGTAGACATGTACAAATGTTCGCATTGCTCCTATGAGACGCGGTGGAAGGCCCATCTTAAGAAGCATTCGATAGTCCATAAAGATTCGTCGCAAGTAAAAATGTACATGTGTGAATCGTGTGCGTACGCGACAAGATACTTGGGTAACTTCCAACGACACGCGCTAACCCACAAAGATGCTTCCAAAGTAGATACGTACAAGTGTGCCAACTGTTTCTACGTGACCAAGTGCAAGTCCCACTTAAAAAATCATATGAAAGTCCATAGGAATGCCTCAGAAATTAAAACGCTCAAGTGTGGTTTCTGTGCTTATACGACGAAATACAAATACACTTTAAGACTACATACGCAAACCCACAAGGACGCTTCCGAACAAGACCCTACGAAAGATTTACGCGAGTCAGAAATGCACAAATGCGAGTTATGCACTTTCGCCACGCCATATAGAAGCAATTTACAGCAACACAGTTTAACCCACAAGGATGCGTCTGAAGTAAAAATGTATAAATGTACGTTCTGTCAATACGCGACCAAGTGGAAGCATCTTATCAGGCGTCACGTTCTAATTCACAAGGATGCTTCAGAGATACAGATGTTCAAGTGCTCGATGTGCCCCTTTGAGACGAAATATCGATACGGTTTAAAGAAGCACCTGCGTATCCACGTCCAGAATAATTCTTCGGAGGTGAAAAGTAAGAGACGAATGACGTACCTTCGGAAAGCTTAATGGAAATACGAGCCCAGGTTCGTAATTGTTCGGCCAAGCATAATTCTACACCTAAAAGTCAAACCAATAAATGTAAAGAGTGCTATGACCGAGAGGTGGGGATTTTGTCTGGAACAGAGGCGTAGATGTTTTAATTTTTTGGCGGGGTCAGTGACTACAAGTACTGCTACAATTATTGATATGACGGAAATTTAAAAAATATTGCTAAATCACATAAGGGAGAATATTGTGAGTAAAAGCAAGTTTCCACGCCACTTATGAAGTATTGTTGATGGCGCGTTACCATTTTTTTAGTGGGTGGTTGCACAGAAGCCCTATTCCCACATTAATGACATAATATGAAATAAACAAAATTCTATAACAAAAACAAAATAAAAAATTCTCTTCCAAAATTTAACAAAACTCCATAACATAAACAAAATTCTGTAACAAAAACAAAGGAAAATTTTCTTGTACAGAAAGTAAACGAAATTCTACTACAGAAATAAAAAGAAAATGTTCGAAAAACAACCTTACCCTTTCCAATTTTCGAGTCATCACTCGCTATCACTTTTACCGACACTAATAATAATGGGATCGAGGGTTTCATCGGTCATATTATCTACATCCCACATTTTCTGTTCTTCTCTTTGAACACGACCAATACACTGTCTCCAGTCTTCTGCTGTAACATTTTCTAATGCTTTCTGAAGATGATGTTGTACATCAGCCAATTTAAATGTTCTATTTTCTCTGGCCACATCCCCTTTAATGTGTGCCCAAATTAACTCGATTTTGTTCAACTCACAATGATATGGGGGTAATCTTAGAACAGTAGTTCCATGGCCCAATGGTAATTCTTCTACAGCAAGTTTCTTATATTTATTCTTATGTATCTTCACAAATCGAAGCAATTCTGGCTTTAAGCTATTTTCAGCATAACGGATACCTTTGTCCCATAACCATTTTTGAGTGTGTGCTTTCCTCCATTATTGTTGTGGCGTTTTTTCGCATTTTCTACTATGATACGAGGCATTATCCATAACGACGATAGATTCTGGCTCCTTACCCATTTTAGGGATTATCTCATTTTCACTAACAGGTTCCAGCACTGCCTTTAACGTTGGTAATTCAGTTTTCCTAAAAAATATATAGACGGTTCTTTTTATAGCATATTTTGCATCTTCGTCAACTTCCACTTTCGTTCGACCGCTTTTTGGTTTTCGTGCCTGTACTTGTCCATATATTTTTTGTTCCCTCAAAATTTTATATAAATTTGACTTTGAGGCTCCTGTATAATCTGCGCACATATCTACTACTTCATCTTTTAAACCAGGATGATGTCTTTGCAGACACTGAAAAACATGTAAAATAATTTTCTTTTCGCCCACGATTCGACTAGTCAATCCTTCTGCAGTTAATGACGGCCCTGACACACTTTCCTCCATTGCTAACGTAATCGAAATTATTACTACACCATCAATATTATTATATTTAATAGCTTCACATACTATATGCACCAGAATCTTAATTCACACGTATCACGTTTGCAATAAATCACAAAACTATATCTTTACGATATTTATAACACAATCTATAATTTAAATAATAAGAAAATATCATGTGCAGCACAGTACACGTGATAGAAGTGAATACTTCTTTAGAATAGAGAATGAGAGAGATTAAGAGTGAGAGATTGAAGAGAGAGAGAGAGAGAGAGAAAGGGAGAGGGATAATTTCAAAAGAAATATAACAATATAAAATTTGTGTAAAAAATATTCGGTTTATTCATTATCTACACTATCATCGGCTGGTGGTTCAATTGGTAATACTAATATGATTGGTTTGTGATAACTAAAATATGAAATATATGTTCGTGATTCGATATTTTCTAGATAACGTGTAAAAATTGCATCTATTGTTGTTCCGGATTTTGTTGTTGATTCCTTGGGATTGTTATTTATAAGTAGACCAAATGTTTCTCGAAGAAAGTTAATCAACGTCAAAGAATCATTGGATCCGAAATGTACATTGAAATCTCCCCCGAGAATCGAAGGGATTTTGTCTTCGCCTCTTCCAAGTGCATTTGCACCTGTGTGGCTGTAAACCAGTAGGGAGCGGTGAATTAAATATATTATATCTTCTAGATTTTAACAAGTTAAACGGTTCAAGGATATTATCAAATAATCACAGAACACAGATGTAAATAAAGTAAATAATTACAAAATACAATGATAAATATTCGGTACACACGCGTGCTGCTTCAGCTGTTAATATATAGCGTCTGGATGCGTATATTTATTACGCGCGCATGCGCGACAATCTATCTATCCTATGCTATCGCTTCGTACTGAGTTTATATGGCGTCAAAGTTGTGCGTACTCGAGCGCATGCGCGTCATACTATATTTTTTTCTATTGCCTAGTATTCAATGAATACGTGGCTCTCTCTCTCTCTTCCTCGTACGATGCTTCCTAAACTATTCCTCCTTCAAGCAACTTAGACCTTGGACTTAGCGTATGAGTAGGCATTAAAGACGAAGGACCGCACAAAAGGGAGACGCGGATAGCGTAAACTGATATATATGATGTATAGCTCTCTTTCTCTTTCTCTCTATGTTATATATCTGTGTACTCTGTCTTGTAACGAAGCCTGTGTTTTAGATATACCAAATGTATAGCTCTCTTTCTCCTTCTCTCTACGTTATATCTTTTTTCTCTCTCGTGTAACGAAATCTCGAAACGTTACATTTTTTCCAATTCATTCGCCATTCTCGTCAAATATCAGAACGCCGCCAAAGAAGTATTCACTTCAATAACAAAATCACATATCGTTAAATTAACTAAATAGTCCTATGTTGTATTGTGAATATATATTGAATTAATTTAACATTAATAAATTTTGCCCTTCATGGTCATCAGCTGTTGTATAGTGCGCAGTAAATGACATCTAAATGAATGAAATAAATAATATTCTTCAAATTAGAGAAACAAAAGAGGGCGACAACACCTGCAAATATTGGAGTAACGACGTTGCCATTTTTTGCAGAAAATCTTCGTAACGAGGACTTGATACAATGAAATTTATTCATCTTTTTATATTTGACAAACATTACATAAATTTGCATGCGCTATGTCGCAGATATGCATTATACAATTGAATTCTAACATTTCTTGTTTAATTTTGATTATAGATTGCAATTCAATTTGATATTACCGAATTAATGTAGAACATATAGGAAATTTAGGAATTAAATATGACAATAGCGCCTATCAGCTTCTTAGGACATTGCACTCTTTACACTTCTTGGTTCAGCTATAATATATTTAAATAAAAGTAATAATACTCTCGAAACTATTTTATTAAAGAAATATATTTGTAACAGAAAAAAAAGTATAAACTTTTAATTTAAATATGATAAAATATTACTACGTTATGATGTGTCGGTGACAAATTTGTTAATTGCCAGTCGCTAATTGACAATTTCTTGAATTGCCGAGCAAAGCTTAAACTGGCAAATTTTAAAAGTTTTTATCTTTTCAACAAGCCGGGTAACAGCCGATTTTTTTTTAATTCAAAATATTCGTAATGAACCAATGTGCAGATGAGTTGTTTTTGGAAAAAATGTATAGAAAAATTTTCAGGTTACGATGTAAAATGTGTGTGTTAATCAACTGGTACATTCAAACCATGCAAAAAGTTCCAACTTTGATGGTGAATATATCCTTTATTGCACGGGCAAAAATTTGTCATTGAGGCAATTTCCTTCGAGAAGTTTATCCTTTCATTATTCGGGAAGTGTAGAAAAGTAGATTTGCGGAGAAACTACCCTAAAGAAAAATTTGGTGAACATTTATTTTTATTTGTTAAAGAAAAAAAATTTTGTAATAATGTTCTATAATGTAAAAAACTGTCCGTAAAAAAATATGTACAACTCAATAGACTCGCCCTGTATACGAGCTCATCTTTCGTATAGAGATGAGCTCGTATAGATTTCTCATTAGATTCTTGATTTTGATAATAGTTAATACAATTCTAGGGTTTGCGGTTGGAAAAAAATATACTCGTATGTAGAACATATTCATTTTCATTTTATAACCAAAACTGTTATGAATATGTTGGAACCTTTTTCATTAGTGGGTACGTATCATATGGTGTTTGGCATTTCTCCTAAACCGTCGATAGATATAAAAGTCATCAAAGGTAATTTGAACTAAAACACCTTTTATTATATCAAAGTAAAATCAAAATATATGTAACAATTTACATTTAAACAAATAAAAACGTTTTTACTAATTGTAGAATCATTTATTAATATTGAGTTTTATACGGCGCCGCTGCATTGGGTTTTATAGTATAACCGATGTATACCAAATGTCCATTTGGAAGAACAAATTGCATAGACACTTAGGCCGTCCGCATACGGGTCGATCGGAGATGTGGTCGACGCGATTCCAATCGCATGAGACTATCCCCTCTACTCGACTACCAATGCAAGGGAATAGCTACCCACACACGAAGCGATATTTTGAGCGACTTGGTATGCAGAAGACAGTGTCTGTCTATTTGGAACTCACGTTTGTGCTGAGCGACGGACCCGGTCGGTAAATACGTCGTCGGTGTAGGAACAGGTTAGGTTAGGTTAGGTTAAAAGTTAAAAAACTGACGTAAGGATCCAGTCTGTAGCGCTCGTCGTTTGATCTCAGTTTAAATAAATTTTTGTTTGTGGTGTAATAATTATTATGGAGTGGACAAAAGAAATAGTAACAGAGTTTATAGAACTATATAGAGAACGACCATGTTTGTGGAAAATTAAAGAACCAGGTTATATAAATAAGAATTTGAAAAGAGAAGCATATGGAGATTTCATAAAATTTTTAAAAAGCAAAAATTATAATGGACCAGATATACTACTTGAAAATCTGGCAAACTTATTTAATAAATGCTTACTAAACGGAGATAAAATCCCGGAAGACTGGAATATAGCACACATAAGCTCCATTTACAAAAAGGGCGATAAAAAGGTATGCCAATATTATAGGGGCATAAGTGTGACCAGTGCAATGGGGAGGTTGTACGGCAGAATGCTGAAGCAAAGAATAGAAATGGTTATAGAAGACATAGAAGAACAGTCGGGTTTCCGTGCAGGGCGATCATGTATTGATAATATATTTGTATTACAGCAAATATTAGAAAAACGAACGTCTCGTAATCTGTCTACCCACCTAGTATTTGTCGATCTAGAAAAGGCCTATGACACAGTACCTTTAAAGATAATTATAACAAGTGACGAGGATGATGCAGACTACATGTTTAGAAAGTTGGAAGAAGAATATGAGAAATGGGGACTAAAGATAAACATCGATAAAACCGAATATCTGAAAATAGGAGACACGCATGTAGAAGACCCAGATCTACAACTGCATAAATTAAAAAAATGTAGCCAGTTTAAATACTTGGGAAGCATTGTTTCGGATGATGGAACAACAAAAAATGAAATCAAAAATAGGGCACGTCAAGGGAAGAAGGCTGTTTGTTTACTGAACTCATTACTCTGGTCAAACAAGATCAAACCACAAACCAAAATGACAATCTACACAACTATTGTGGAGCCTATTTTAACTTATGGCTGTGAATGCTGGCAATTGTCGGAGAAAGAGAAAAGGATGATAGAAACGATAGAAATGGACTTCTTAAGAAGATCATGTAATATTTCCAGAATTCAATGTATTAGGAACGAAGAAGTAAGAAGGAAAACGGGACGCGTACTTACAACAACAGAAAGAGTAGAATCTAGACAGCTACTATGGTACTGTCATGTAAAGAGGATGGAGGAGACACGATGGCCAAAGAGAGCTTTGAAGTTTATGCCATACAATAGAAGAAGAAGAGGAAGACCGACAACACAATGGATAGAAGGAATTAGAAAAAAATATGAGAGATCGAGCAATCGGAGATGATGACTGGAGGGATAGAAGGAAATGGCGATCGAAATGCGGGATGCGGCACAGGCTGTAGGGCACCCGCTAAAAAAAATAAAAAAAATAAAAAATTATAATGATGTAACTGTAAAAGATATTAAAACTAAAATACAAAATATGAGAAATGCTTTTAATGGGGGAATATAAAAAAATTGAAAATTCTAATAGAAGTGGATCAGGAACAGCAGACATTTATGTACCAACATTATGGTAAGTGTTAATGAATAAAATTTTGTAGTGATGTAAAGGCTGAAATTTTCCATTTAAATTTTTCGGAAATGGAAAATGTCAGGTAATTATGTGTATTTCTTGTCAAATTTCTCTTGATGTAGCCATTATTAGTTGCAGTTTGGGTGCATTAGTCCCCTATATTTATTATAAATGTACATTAAGTTTATAATTGGAAGGTTCAGTGGAAAAACGGCCTCAGTCCGATCCATTATTTCAAAAAGAAAAAAAAGCCAATTCATGGCAATTTGAAATTTTTCTTGTATGAAATTAAGAAATATCTACCAAAACAAATTGTTCAAATATATCATCTTGAAGACGATTATAACAGTAATGAAGACCGATCAAGAAGAACCGTAATATGTACTTTTATATATGTAATACATTTATTTATCACTTCATAAAACTTATATTATAAAATAAAGTTGTAGTATTAACTTAAGGTTTAATTTATTTAATAGATATAAATTAACACAAAATAAAGTACCAAATACTTATATAGGTATTAAAAAAATTCTAAGGATACTATGCTTCATTAATACATTATTACTACATAATATTAAAATATATTTACTGAGCATTTGAACGAGCACAGTTACCTTCTCCCTTAACGTAGAAGTAGATATACAAATAATAAAATAACAATACTTTGATATATACTTAATGAAATAACGACAATCCAATCCCTTCATTAATTACTTATTTCTATGAAGAATAACCTTAAAATCGGTTATTTATTCGGCCGTCGGAGTTACCTTTTCTTCTTAAGGTATATAAAAGTATACCCCAGCGCCGAAATAATATGGAGTGACTCATCGATGACATATGGATGGCTCAGGGGCAATAAGTGTGCGGGGAACGAAATTCCATAGGCGTATCAATTTGGAGGGGGCAAAATATAAAAAAGTAACAAAATAATACCAAGACAGTTGAAAAGGGTTTTAAGTGGATTCGTAACACTTTTTTAGTTAGTAAACAATGTAAGTATCGTAAGTTATGTAATGTACTTATTTCATGCTTACCCAGTCAGAAAGGACTTGCACCTTGGCGAAGTTCTAGTGCAAACTAGAGCGGGTGGGTCGGCTTGCGCGTTTTAATGATTTAAGGAGCCATACCATAGGTTTAACCATAGTGGGAGGGTCCTTATTGAAAAACCAGACTAAGACAAGTCCCTGAAGGAGGGCAGCAGCTCTTTCAGTAGTCATAGTGGCAGAAACCGTGGGGGTTGGTATGGTGCTATGACACACACGACTGCGATGTGGAAGGCAAGAGGAAACCACCACATTATAATCCTCAGAACAGCTAGCAGAAAGCTTATCCTAAATTAATGATGGCGTCTCCTGGGACAAAAAACTCCGGAGGTAAAATAGTCCTCCGTTCGGATCTCCGGGTGAGGACTGTTCCGGGAGACGTGATCGAGTGCAATAATAGTAAGTGTAGCATTTCACGAGTCGGAGCGTGGAATGTCAGAAGCATGAGACAGGCAGGGAAGCTAGAAAATCTGAAGATAGAAATGGATAGGTTAGGATTAGATATAGTAGGTATAAGTGAGATGCGCTGGCCGGAAGTAGGAGATTTTTGGAGCGGTGACTATAGGGTAATACACACAAGATCGGTAAATGGAAACGCGGGAGTAGGGATCGTTATGCGGAAGAACGCAGGACAGTGTGTAGATAGCTACCTACAATACAGCGAGAGAGTAATGATGGTTAGGTTAGATTCGAAGCCAGTGGAAACAGTAATAGTGCAAGTATACATGCCTACTTCTAGCCATAGTGAGGAAGAGTTAGAAGCCGTTTATTCGGACATAGAGCAGGTAATAGGATTTGTGAAGGGTCATGAAAATTTAATAATAGTAGGAGATTTTAACGCAGTCGTAGGTGAGGGGAAAGAAGGAGAATTTGTAGGTCCTTATGGATTAGGAAACAGAAACGAGAGAGGTAGCAGACTGATAGAATTCTGTGAGAAGCACAAGATGGTAGTCGCGAACACATTGTTCAAGAATCACGTTAGGAGGCGGTGCACATGGAAAATGCCAGGAGGGATAGACAGGTATCAGATAGACTACATTCTGGTTAGGAAGAGATTTAGAAATCAAGTAAAAGACTGTAAGAGTTATCCAGGAGCAGATGTAGACAGCGACCACAACTTGGTAGTCATGAAAGCTAGATTAAAGTTCAAAAATCTGAAAATCCGGAAGGATAAGAAACGTATAAATGTAGACATATTGAGGGATCAGAATATGAAAGATAAGTTCCAGGATAAAACAGATCAATTAATAAATAAAACGAGTAAGGACGAAATCAAGAACGCAGAAACTGAGTGGGAGGGTATCAAGAATAGTCTAGCTTCCGCGGCTACGAACGTTTTAGGACAAGATAAAAGGGAAGCTAGGAAGCCCTGGATAACGGACGAAATCTTAAACTTAATGCAAAAGAGACGAGGCTACAAAAACAGACGAGACGAAGAAGGACTGAAAACTTATAAGTCAATAAAGTGGGAAATCATTAGAAAATGTAGAAAAGCGAAAGAACAATGGATAGAGGATAAATGCAAAGAAGTAGAAGATAAGTTGCAAGTAGGTAAGACCGATGAGGCTTACAAAATAATTAAGAGGAACTTCAGGGATATAGGAACAATAAGTAGAAACGTTAGGAGTCAATCGGGGGACATACTGATCGGAAGAGAGGAGAAAGCGGATAGATGGAAGCAGTACTTAGGAAATTTATACGAGGGTCAGGAATTAGGAGAGATATTAGAGGAAGAATCTAGCATCGATAGGGAAGATGTAGGAAAACCTATATTGAGAGAGGAATTTGAAATAGCACTAAGGGGGCTAAAGGATAATAAAGCGCCGGGTGTAGATAAAATACAGGCGGAAATTTTGAAATGTGCGGGACAGAAAGTAGTAAATAGGAAGTTTGAACTGGTAAAATACATATATGAAACGGGCGAGATGCCGGAGGATTATAAGAGGAACATTATCGTTACTATACCGAAAAAGAGAGGAACCGACAAATGCGAAAACTTTAGAACGATTAGCCTAACTTCCCATGCGTCAAAAATCTTAACTAGAATAGTGCAGAAGAGGATGGAAAATAGAGCGGAGGAAATACTAGGAGAAGACCAATTCGGCTTTAGGCGAAATAGAGGAACTCGCGAAGCTATTCTGGCGCTAAGAGTAATGTTAGAGAAAACAATAGAAAAAGGAAAGAACGCTTATATAGGATTTGTAGATTTAGAAAAAGCTTTTGATAACGTAAGATGGGAAAAAATGTTCGAGATACTAAAGAGCGCGGGAATGAAGTATAGAGATAGGAGAGTAGTCTATACAAAGAGCAAACTGCTGTTATAGAAGTAGAAGGGGAAAAAAGGGAAGTAGGTATTAGGAAAGGAGTAAGACAAGGATGTACGCTATCACCACTAATTTTTAATCTGTACATCGAAGAGGCGATTAATGTGGTAAAAGATAGAGTGGATTTCGGGATTAAAGTACAGGGACAGAAACTAAAAATGCTGAGATTCGCGGATGATATAGCAGTATTAGCATCTAGTAAGGAGGAATTAGAATCAGCATTGAACGAAATGGAGGCAGTGTTGACAGAGGAATACGGAATGAGGGTGAATAAAAACAAAACTAAAGTGTTAGTGTGCAGAGGGCGCGAGAGCAGAGCAAAAACGAAAGTACAAATTAATAATGAAAGGTTAGAGGAAGTTAAAGACTTCACTTATTTAGGAAGTAAAATAAATTGGGATGGAAGAAGCGATAAAGACATAAAACAAAGAATAGCGCAGGGTCGAGTAGCTTTTAACAAAAAGAAAGCACTTTTATGCTCGGGGGTAATAAACTTAGAAACAAGGAAGAGATTTTTGAAAACATATGTATGGAGCACGGCACTATACGGCTGCGAAACCTGGACGGTAGGGGAAGCAAGTAGGAAGAAATTAGAAGCTTTTGAGATGTGGTGTTACCGAAGAATGATGAAAATACCATGGACTGATAGGGTTAGAAACGAAGAAGTATTGGAGAAAGTCGGCGAGAAAAGAAGTATGTGGAAAAACTTAAAGAAGAGAAGAGATAGAATGGTAGGCCACTTGCTGAGACATGGGGGAATAGTCCGCGATATTTTGGAGGCAGAAATAGGAGTGAAGAAAGGCAGAGGTAGGCCGAGATTAGACTACTGCTCGCAAATAGTAAGGGATGTAGGTTGTAGCACAATTAGCGAAATGCGTAGGTTAGCACAAGATAGGAGAAGCTGGAGGTTAGCGTCCAACCAGTCTTAGGACTGATGACCTAATGATGATGACCCAGTCAGAACATCTCCTGTCAGCATATCCTGATAAAACAGACATTTTGGCAACATGTGCCATATAGAGGGACGTAGGAGTAGCAAGCTACACACAAGTGGCCCCTCTAAATTCATATATTGACCTACCGCTTTCACTATTTAAACCTATCCTTATATTTATGCCACACCACTAACACAATCTTTATTTTATTGTATCAACAACACCGTCACAGTCACTATATCTATCACTATACATATATGCCACACTTATCACACATATTTTATTTTATATTACCAATCACTGTCACTATCCCACTATCACTATGTTGCATCGCACTGAAAATATTTTCTTAATGTCATTATTACAAGAATCACTCACTTCAGACAACACGACGACTTCCACTTGCAATATTACTATTCCACAGTTAGTCACTGTCACTCTCAAAATCACAATCACTGGAACTGCTATCGCCTAGTTTGATCTATGACTGGATCTATCAACGCTTCCGCTCTTGTGTCAAGATCCCACATGCGTTGTTCCTCTTTCTTTACGTGCCCAATGCACTTGGACTGTTGCGGCAGTGTCACAGGGAACTTTTCCTGTGACACTGCCGCATTTGTTTCTTCACTAAAAATTATATCTGCTGAAGAACCTGATATCTTCAAATGACGAGACCTTTGGGATGACTATGTTCCTCTTCGTGAAGCGTCACTTTATCCATCGAATATGGATTTTTTCATTTAGAGTAGCCGTTTCACAGCTGAAGACGTTTAAAAAGTTACCCAGTGTGAATTTTCTACGAGTTGCTAAAAATTGTTATTCCGCTGCCAATTACGCCCATACCTCTTGACGAAATGCCAACTTTGAGGTATTCATTCGAAGCGAAATTTAATACTTTTAATTTTGGTAATATATGACTTTTCGAGTGGATGCATTGTTTTTAAGTTATAGGCCACAAACTGAAAGAAGTGCCAAAAAATTCGTGTTTTTTTTTTCGGCCACACAAAAAATTTCTCAGGGTTTGGAGATCTAAAGCTTGGATTCTACATACTCTATACAATATATACAAGATAAAAAAAAATAATCTATTACCTCGTTTAAAGTTACTATCACTCCTTCTCGATGACGCCGTTGCTGGACTAAGATGAGTTCATAAATTCCTTGTTCATACAAACCATTTATGTATGATAAAAACATGTACAGGTACAATCAACGGAAACGAATGTAAAGGAAATAAATGGGTAACAAGGAGAATAACGTCGATACAAAATCATTATATAGTATTAATAGAAATCATTTCCTACTGTCCGGTGAATCCCAGCGCTCTTATTTCCTTCTGTTGATCGTTTTTAATGAGCATTGAGCACGGCCATAGTGGCAATGACCGTGGATCGATCGGAATAAACCGAAGTTCGGCTCTGGAAGGAAGCAAGCTAACGATCTGCAGCGTACGGATTATATATAAATTCTCCGTATAATTGTCCACACCAGAGCGTGTCTAGGGATTTATTACTATTAGAAATCGAATCAAAAATCGTTAAAAAACAGTT
This sequence comes from Rosalia funebris, assembly GCA_037954035.1. Lineage (NCBI taxonomy): Eukaryota > Metazoa > Arthropoda > Insecta > Coleoptera > Cerambycidae > Rosalia > Rosalia funebris. The sequence goes on along the minus strand of JAZFAV010000019.1, from coordinate 4,611,341 downwards.
CTATTTTTTTATTGCTGCCTGTAAATTTTTCTTCTAAAGCAAATGTGAATTTAAATAGACCATTTAGTAAAAAAAACACGAACAGTTTCGGGGGTGTTAAAATATAAAAACCAGGATAAAAAGGTATAGGCCAGGCGACAGGTCGAAAAAAAGCCTCAATAAGGAAATAATTAGTGGAAAGCTGGAAATTACTTTAATCGCTTTATTTGGACCTATATATTACTCTCGCAAGTTTTCCCCCTCGAGCGAAGTCGGCGTTGGCCCTTCTGGCCCTAAGAAGGTACCATTTTTCGGTTTTTTGCAAATATCTCCCAAACCATCAACTTTATCAACAAAATACAAAAATAATCTAGAGTAAATTTGCTACAAAATAGTTCTTTACCGTTTGTCTCTAAAGTGAACCGTTACGATGCTACGACCATTCAAAGTGGAGCCCTTTTTGATTCTTGCGGAAAAGTTATCGAAATCATATGCCATATCAAAGTTTCTACATGTTATAAATATTTGTCAGCATTCCAGGTGCAGAAGCTGTTAACTTATTACAAGTATAACAGCTTTTCAATGTAAACAGCTGTGGCAAAGTACCTACGATTAGTATTATTATTGACTAGTATTGACATAAAATCACCCTTTTCCATAACACCTGGCGGTAGAGTAAATGACGCGTTTCTTGTAAGTGGTGTCCCCAGGAGGCCTAATCCACTGTTCAAATGTCAAAGTTAGTCGATTTTCAACCGTTTTGATGAAGGCTGGCAGTCTTGGTAGTCTGCCTCAATTTCTCCGTCATCGCTTTCATCGTCTGCATCGGTACCGTCCGACGTCACAGGGCGCTCAAGATTAACATCGATGTCTCCGTCACAATCATCCATATCGTCTTCCTCGGCAGCCGTCCCATACGATTCATGCAGATTCTGGAGCATCGCAGGCCCGTTTTCCTGCAACCACACGCTGCGTTACATCCTTTCGAACATTTGCAGGACACTGTGTTTAGAAGCGTTTGTGGTGCCGGATCCCTCGTCGTAGGTATGAGAGCCAAACCACATTGTGAATTTTTCCAGCTCCAATCCAGTGGATTTGTATCATTTCCATACCATGTTTGGACTTGATGGTATGTTCTTAAAGAGTGCTCACGTGCCGCTGATTCGGTGGGAGGTAGGCTTGCGAGATTAAATCGATATTTGCTTAGAGATTTTGCAAATAGTTGGAACCGCAACTCATTCAGGGTGTTTCCCGTGGCTTTGTTGTCATAAGGCCTAGCCACAGCCAACTGGCCCGCTTTGTCAATTTCATCGGGGTTTGCGTTCACGTCTCGGAAAACCCTAACAGCTGTCTGCAGTTCCTCATTACTCTTCAGCAGTGTTATGAATTTCATTTTGCCCTGTCTAAAAAACGAAGACGTTGTATCGCACCTACTAAACGCATGTAAACAGAGGATGTTTTCTTGCACACACGGCGGGGAGATTGAAACTTGTTGTGCAAAATAGTTGTTGTTTGATTGAACCTTTGCCGGGTTTCATAAAAACTAAGTTTCATAATGAATTAATACAAATAAACTAAATTAAATACAATTATTATGAAAATAAACTTTAAAAAGTAAGGACATTTTCTGACTCCTGTTAGGGCAAAATAAAACGCAGTAGGTTCTATGAACAGCAATCTATTGACTAATAATCGTATTTGTAAAACATGAAAGGCATTTGAGAAAAGTTTCATACAATAGACAAAAATAAACGGCGTCGATAGCGTATGATATAGACACTGGTCACTGTACACTAGCTGTGGCGGAGCGGAGAGGCACACTACAACCTCCGATACTTACACTAACATCCTACCCCGTCTGATGTTAACCCAGATGTAACTACCGTCCTTTTAAAAGGCATTCGATTTATAGGTTGCTTGAGTGAGCCTCATACATTTTTCAATAGATATCGCGCTAACTACCGATCCGTAAAGATCAGATCATGTCACTTTTGTCAGCTGATTTCATTTGACCTAGAGTTTTGTTAGTGTATTTTTAAACTTGTTTTTTTTAATGTATTTTTAAATTTTTTTAATGTTTTTTAATGTATTTTTAAACTTGGTTTTTACGTACTGTGATCATGAATGATTGGAGGTAAGTCCATTTACTTATCTAAATATGTAGTCTCATTGTACATGATTTTCAGATACTATTAGGGCATAATTACATTATATTTCTAGTTACAAAACGTCATAGGTTATTGTAGTGCATATAGTGTGGTCCAAATGGCGGCGTCCTTTTAAAGGAACGCTAGTAAGATATATTACTGCATATTTGTAATAAGTTTTTCTTATTTTAGAAGACCGTTGAAACTGCACGAGCTACTTGAGGAGCTAGAAAATCTCGACGAAATACCCGTTCCTCCAGATGAAATAATACTTTTCCCCCTGAAACTGCAAATGACGACATCACCGATTATGACTTTGGGGATGAAAAACTTATTACCCTAAATAATCTCCCCGGGAGCCAACTGATGAATGACGTCCAAGTAATAATTCTACAGGACTCTGAAGCTAATGAGAATGCATATAAGATATCCATTAATAAACCTCCAACAAAAAAGGTAAAAAATATGTTATGGATTCAAGAAGATCTCACCCCTCAACCTGATTTGTGAGAAAACACTCTTGATCCAGTACAAGAGCTTACACCTTTACAATTATTTGATTTTTTTTGAGACTGGGGTAGTTGATGTGCTAGTGACCTTCTCCAATAGATATGCCTTGAAGAAAAATGAAGAAGCTAACGTATCCACTAAAGAAATGAAATGTTTTTTGGGGGTTTTAATTTTGAGCGGTTATGTAGATGTTCCTAGAAGATACATGTATTGGGAAAATAGGAGCGACACCAACAATATCCTAGTGACTAAAGCTATATCAAGTGATAGATTTTCTTATGTTATGAAAATACTACATGTTTGCGATAATGATAACCTTGACAAACAGGAGAAGTATGCTAAACTTCGTCCTCTATTCAGTCTTCTAAATAAAAGGTTTTTGAAATTTGCGCATACCCGTTCCTCCCGATGAAATAATACTTTTCCCCCCTGAAAATGCAAATGACGACGTCACCGATTGTGACTCTGGGGATGAACAACTTATTACCCTAAATAAACTCCTAGGGAGCCAACTGAGGAATGACGTCGAAGTAATAATTCTACGGAACTCTGAAGCTAATGAGAATGCATATGAGATTCTAATGACGACATTCCATTGACTCAACTTTATCCTGGGGCAACTCTTCCACCCAGTGGTAATAGCCGATCCATTCATAAACCTTCAACAAAACAGGTAAAAAAGATGTTATCGATTCAAGAAGATCTCACCCCTCAACCTGATTTGTGGGAAGACACTCTTGATCCAGTTCAAGAGCTTACACCTTTACAATTATTTGATTTTTTGTTGATCCTGGGGTAGTTGATGTGTTAGTGGCCTTCTCCAATAGATATGCTTTGAAGATATCCATTAATAAACCTCCAACAAAAAAGGTAAAAAACATGTTATGGATTCAAGAAGATATCACCCCTCAACCTGATTTGTGGGAAAACACTCTTGATCCAGTACAAGAGCTTACACTTTTACAATTATTTGATTTTTTTTTTTGAGACTGGGGTAGTTGATGTGCTAGTGACCTTCTCCAATAGATATGCTTTGAAGAAAAATGTAGAAGCTAACGTATCCACTAAAGAAATGAAATGTTTTTTGGGGGTTTTAATTTTGAGCGGTTATGTAGATGTTCCTAGAAGATACATGTATTGGGAAAACAGGAGCGACACCAACAATATCCTAGTGACTAAAGCTATATCAAGGGATAGATTTTCTTATGTTGTGAAAATACTACATGTTTACGATAATGATAACCTTGACAAACAGGACAAGTATGCTAAGCTTCGTCCTCTATTCAGTCTTCTAAATAAAATATTTTTGGAATTTGCGCATACCCGTTCCTCCAGATCAAATAATACATTTCCCCCCTGAAAATGCAAATGACGACATCACCGATTGTGACTCTGGGGATGAAAAACTTATTACCCTAAATAATCTCCTAGGGAGCCAACTGAGGAATGACGTCGAAGTAATAATTCTACGGGACTCTGAAGCTAATGAGAATGCATATGAGATTCTAATGAGGACATTCTAATGACGACATTCCATTGACTCAACTTTATCCTGGGGCAACTCTTCCACCCAGTGGTAATAGCCCATCCATTCATAAACCTTCAACAAAACAGGTAAAAAAGATGTTATCGATTCAAGAAGATCTCACCCCTCAACCTGATTTGTGGGAAGACACTCTTGATCCAGTTCAAGAGCTTACACCTTTACAATTATTTGATTTTTTGTTGATCCTGGGGTAGTTGATGTGTTAGTGGCCTTCTCCAATAGATATGCTTTGAAGATATCCATTAATAAACCTCCAACAAAAAAGGTAAAAAACATGTTATGGATTCAAGAAGATCTCACCCCTCAACCTGATTTGTGGGAAAACACTCTTGATCCAGTACAAGAGCTTACACTTTTACAATTATTTGATTTTTTTTTTTGAGACTGGGGAAGTTGATGTGCTAGTGACCTTCTCCAATAGATATGCTTTGAAGAAAAATGTAGAAGCTAACGTATCCACTAAAGAAATGAAATGTTTTTTGGGGGTTTTAATTTTGAGCGGTTATGTAGATGTTCCTAGAAGATACATGTATTGGGAAAACAGGAGCGACACCAACAATATCCTAGTGACTAAAGCTATATCAAGGGATAGATTTTCTTATGTTGTGAAAATACTACATGTTTACGATAATGATAACCTTGACAAACAGGACAAGTATGCTAAGCTTCGTCCTCTATTCAGTCTTCTAAATAAAATATTTTTGGAATTTGCGCATACCCGTTCCTCCAGATCAAATAATACATTTCCCCCCTGAAAATGCAAATGACGACATCACCGATTGTGACTCTGGGGATGAAAAACTTATTACCCTAAATAATCTCCTAGGGAGCCAACTGAGGAATGACGTCGAAGTAATAATTCTACGGGACTCTGAAGCTAATGAGAATGCATATGAGATTCTAATGAGGACATTCTAATGACGACATTCCATTGACTCAACTTTATCCTGGGGCAACTCTTCCACCCAGTGGTAATAGCCCATCCATTCATAAACCTTCAACAAAACAGGTAAAAAAGATGTTATCGATTCAAGAAGATCTCACCCCTCAACCTGATTTGTGGGAAGACACTCTTGATCCAGTTCAAGAGCTTACACCTTTACAATTATTTGATTTTTTTTTTGTCCCTGGGGTAGTTGATGTGTTAGTGACCTTCTCCAATAGATATGCTTTGAAGATATCCATTAATAAACCTCCAACAAAAAAGGTAAAAAACATGTTATGGATTCAAGAAGATCTCACCCCTCAACCTGATTTGTGGGAAAACACTCTTGATCCAGTACAAGAGCTTACACCTTTACAATTATTTGATTTTTTTTTTGAGACTGGGGTAGTTGATGTGCTAGTGACCTTCTCCAATAGATATGCTTTGAAGAAAAATGTAGAAGCTAACGTATCCACTAAAGAAATGAAATGTTTTTTGGGGGTTTTAATTTTGAGCGGTTATGTAGATGTTCCTAGAAGATACATGTATTGGGAAAACAGGAGCGACACCAACAATATCCTAGTGACTAAAGCTATATCAAGGGATAGATTTTCTTATGTTATGAAAATACTACATGTTTATGATAATGATAACCTTGACAAACAGGACAAGTATGCTAAGCTTCGTCCTCTATTCAGTCTTCTAAATAAAAGGTTTTTGGAATTTGGCGCATACCCGTTCCTCCCGATGAAATAATACTTTTCCCCCCTGAAAATGCAAATGACGTCACCGATTGTGACTCTGGGGATGAACAACTTATTACCCTAAATAAACTCCTAGGGAGCCAACTGAGGAATGACGTCGAAGTAATAATTCTACGGAACTCTGAAGCTAATGAGAATGCATATGAGATTCTAATGACGACATTCCATTGACTCAACTTTATCCTGGGGCAACTCTTCCACCCAGTGGTAATAGCCGATCCATTCATAAACCTTCAACAAAACAGGTAAAAAAGATGTTATCGATTCAAGAAGATCTCACCCCTCAACCTGATTTGTGGGAAGACACTCTTGATCCAGTTCAAGAGCTTACACCTTTACAATTATTTGATTTTTTGTTGACCCTGGGGTAGTTGATGTGTTAGTGACCTTCTCCAATAGATATGCTTTGAAGATATCCATTAATAAACCTCCAACAAAAAAGGTAAAAAACATGTTATGGATTCAAGAAGATCTCACCCCTCAACCTGATTTGTGGGAAAACACTCTTGATCCAGTACAAGAGCTTACACTTTTACAATTATTTGATTTTTTTTTTTGAGACTGGGGTAGTTGATGTGCTAGTGACCTTCTCCAATAGATATGCTTTGAAGAAAAATGTAGAAGCTAACGTATCCACTAAAGAAATGAAATGTTTTTTGGGGGTTTTAATTTTGAGCGGTTATGTAGATGTTCCTAGAAGATACATGTATTGGGAAAACAGGAGCGACACCAACAATATCCTAGTGACTAAAGCTATATCAAGGGATAGATTTTCTTATGTTATGAAAATACTACATGTTTGCGATAATGATAACCTTGACAAACAGGACAAGTATGCTAAGCTTCGTCCTCTATTCAGTCTTCTAAATAAAAGGTTTTTGGAATTTGGCGCATACCCGTTCCTCCCGATGAAATAATACTTTTCCCCCCTGAAAATGCAAATGACGTCACCGATTGTGACTCTGGGGATGAAAAACTTATTACCCTAAATAATCTCCTAGGGAGCCAACTGAGGAATGACGTCAAAGTAATAATTCTATAGGACTCTGAAGCTAATGAGAATGCATATGACATTCTAATGACGACATTCCATTGGCTCAACTTTATCCTGGGGCAACTCTTCCACCCAATGGTAATGGCCGATCCATTCATAAACATTAAACAAAAAAGGTAAAAAATATGTTATCGATTCAAGAAGATCTCACCCCTCAGCCTGATTTGTGGGAAGACACTCTTGATCCAGTTCAAGAGCTTACACCTTTACAATAATTTGATTTTTTTTTTTGACCCTGGGGTAGTTGATGTGTTAGTGACCTTCTCCAATAGATATGCTTTGAAGATATCCATTAATAAACCTCCAACAAAAAAGGTAAAAAACATGTTATGGATTCAAGAAGATCTCACCCCTCAACCTGATTTGTGGGAAAACACTCTTGATCCAGTACAAGAGCTTACACTTTTACAATTATTTGATTTTTTTTTGAGACTGGGGTAGTTGATGTGCTAGTGACCTTCTCCAATAGATATTCTTTGAAGAAAAATGTAGAAGCTAACGTATCCACTAAAGAAATGAAATGTTTTTTGGGGGTTTTAATTTTGCGACACCAACAATATCCTAGTGACTAAAGCTATATCAAGGGATAGATTTTCTTATGTTATGAAAATACTACATGTTTACGATAATGATAACCTTGACAAACAGGACAAGTATGCTAAGCTTCGTCCTCTATCCAGTCTTCTAAGTAAAAGGTTTTTGGAATTTGCGCCTTTGGAGCAACACCACAGCATCGACGAAGCAATGGTACCATATTTTGGAAGACACTCTTGCAAGCAATTTATTAGAGGCAAACCTATACGATGGGGTATAAGCTTTGGGTTGGGGCTTTACATTTCGGATATACAGTCTGGTTTTCTCCATATCAGGGTGCATCAGAGACTCCCTAATGCCTAATATATATAAAGAACTCAACTCAGATGTGGAGAATGTCACAAGAAGGTCCAATTTCGCTGTGAGAACTATAATGTGCCATTCCATCCAAAGTTTTGCTTTAACAAATACCACACCCTTTAGTAGTTTATTTGTATTATTTTTATAACTCTATTTCCATTATAAGTTATGCTGTAAAATAAAAAAAACTAGTTCAGTAGCAGTAGTTCATGTTACTACCGCCCTTTTAAAAGAACACCTCATATTTCTAAGTTATCCAAAATTTTTATTTTCTTTGTAGATTTATAAAAGAAATCATGTAATATTTGTGAACAAATATTAAAAATGAGAAAAAAAAAGTTGCAGTAACGTCTGGGTTTTAAGCTGTATACGACTATTGAGGAATAATTTGCGTTAGAAATGTAATGTGGCATGGTTTTCGATAGACAGTACAGGCCATACTTTGTCATTTAGCAGACAGATGGCGTGTTTGCCATTTTTTACAGGCATAATTTAATTTTATGCAAATGGTAAGCGCTCAAATAAAATAATTACTTTATTTTTACCCATTCTATCTGCCTATTGGATTCATCTATCTATCTATCGTCTATCGAGGTAACTAACTTCTACTATGGGATCTAGGAATATTTTTGAACAAACCGCCTTTCCGTTTTATACCGTCTGATTGCCCACGCCATAAGCCCGTCAAGTTGTGCACTCATCACTTTTTACTTTTGAAGCTCGTTTATGTCTGTAGGAAAGCATGTGTTTTTTCAATTTACTCTTATACTTCGTTTCGAAGGGGCACACTGCGCACTTGAACGTTTCCAATTCCGACCCTTCCTTATGTGTTAACATAATATGCTGTTTTATGTAATACTTATGCTTAGTTTGAAAACTGCACGTGGGACACTTGTGTGTCGGCGTTTCGGAAGCGCCGTTCTGGAGGTGCGTAAGCATGTGCCTCCTCAGGCCGCTCCTATATTTCGTCTCGAACGTACACACTGCACACTTGTACGTCTCTAATTCCTTCTCGCCTTCATAGGTTAACGTATGCCCATTCCGGTAATACCTATTCGTGGTATTAATACTACGTGACGTACACTCGTAAATTGATATTTCAGAAACGCCATCGTCTAGGTGAGTAAACATATGTTTCGATAAGTTATTTCCATGTTTCGCTTGGAAGTTACAGGCTGGACATTTATACATTTTCAGTTCTGAACAATACCTATGGCTCAACATGTGACGTTTTATATCTTGTTTACGTTTGAACTGACTGTCGCACAGCGAGCACCCGTACATTTCCAGCTCTGATGCGTCCTTGTGGTTTATGCTGTGGCTTGTAAGTTGACCTTTCCGTTTACTCTCATACGGACAAAGCGGGCATTTATACATTTTCACTTCGGAAGGATCCTTGTGGATCAGCAAGTGTTGCTTTAAGGTACGTTTGTGTCTCGTCGCGTAAGGGCATAATTCACACTTATACATTTGTGCTTCAGATACATTCTCGTGGGTTATTGCATGATTTTTAATGCGGTGCCTCCACTTAGTCTCATATGAACAATGTGAACATTCGTACATGCCTGATTCGTTTCTGTGAGCGAACATATGTTCGTCTAAGCTACGCTTGTATCGAGTCACATAAGTACACAACTTGCATTTGTACATTTGTACTATATCAGACGCATCTTTAGACGCTTCTGTGTCTAAAAAGTTCCTTACAAACATCAAATAACATTCTAGATTTTCTTTACAAGGAGCGCAAATTATGGGAGTGTTGACTCTGCTGAAGTCCTAATAAATACAAAAATTAACGGTTTTATAATTCAGGCAGGTTTAGTAATAATTCACTTACTATTTCTGGCATAAATTCTGGCAACATCTTCTTGTATAATGTGTCCTCCATTAAAATTGCGATGGAGAACCAATCATTATTCATTATTCGATTCATACAGAATCGACACCTCAAATTTTCCTCCACAGTCATTTCTGCGCCTTCCTTGTTATGTACCATGTCCTCCAAATTAAATTTTGTCTCTTTTTTGTTTACAGCAAAGGATGTTATACGTTTTTCAGTGTGAACACAGACCGATTTGAAATAAAACGATCTTCTGATAATCGTTTTACAGGTCTCGCATATCGTACGATTTTTAATGATGCTCCAATCCTGAAATATAGAATACTATGCACATTTTGATAAATTCAATATCATACATAAAATGACATATACATAAAATGACCTATGTTTTTTACATACATAAATAACATAATTGAACTTAATAATTAACATAATTGTTCATTAATATACAATATTATTAACATGATTAATTCAAAAATATAAAAACTGTATGACAAGGATATATTAAAAAAAAAGACACTTTTGTATTTGCAACAAAACAAAACTCACCATGTCTATTAAGAGAACTTCCAGCATTTCACCTATTATATCATTTATTTTGTCAACTTCGCTACCTGCTACTTTAAAACATAGTCTGCAAATCTGCTTTTCTTCCATCATTATGATCCTTATACTTTAAACATGTGCAGATAAAAATTAACTCAAACCGTTTTAAAAGGTTATATTTTTCTTCTCCTAAGCCCAGTACGTAAAGTACGTTCCACTATCACTAGTGTGAAGCTACTCCAAGAAGCTCTGATGACTATCCCGTTCGAGAAATTGACATTTCTGTATTCGATAATTATAATAATCGGCTATAAATTAGATGAATTCATACTTTCCTTGACAAACTATATATTTATGATATTTATAATAATGACATGTACAGGTACGATCAACAGAAGGGAAATAAATGGATAACAAAGATTATAACATCGATATAAAATAAGGATAACCTATAAAAAATTTTAAACAAGATTCAAACAACGAAGAATTGAGAATAGATCATTTAAAATTTATAATAAATTAATACAAACAAACAGAACTAAATACAACTATTATAAAAATGAACTTGAAAAAAAAATGAGGACTATTACCTATTTCATCTGATACAAGCTATCTGCGACTATTGGGGAAATTAGTAATGCACATTTATTTGTTTAACAATAAATTATTGTTGGGCACCTCATTCGTTCCCTGGCTTATCAAAGCACTCCGAGGGAACCTCTTAAATGAACATCCTCCATCTCGGGGTTTCTTCAGAAAGGGCCGATGTTCGGATTGTCCTTTTTCTGGGGGTCAGCTTCTTGACGGGATCTGGTATATGCCGTTAATATATTGGTTCCTCTTGCTTTATATTTTTTGAAAATGTTCCTAAGACAATATAGAATAATAATTATTATAAACTATAGGGGTGAAGATATATTATAGCGGAGGATTCTGTAATTAATGAACTTAAATATAGATTTTCAATTTTCTTTTTCTAAGTCCTGTGTTCCTCTGGCTAATTCGGAAAATTATTCTAAATTTACGTGGTCCATTGTAGGGATGCTTGGTTGATTTTCGACAATAAAAAATCCATTTTTAATTTGAATTAAGGGAACGTCTATGTATGGGTTCAAAGGTTCCTTCGAAATTTAGATTTGGTGAAAGTTTATAATTATCAACTATATTATGACATTTTTTTTTGGTATAGTCAATAGATAGTTTCCTGTGATCTGTTTTTTTCTTATTCCTTCACAATTTGATTATATTGTGATGGTTGATGTACTTGTAATTATCCAAGAATTTGAATCTTTAATCCTTTGTATTTTTGGGTTATTGATATTAATTTTGGTAAATAGACAATTGTTTTGATTGTTGATGTAATCGGTTAGTTGAATTTCGCATGGTCCATCAGATGTTCTCTTCATAATTGAATTATGTAGACATAAAAATATTTTTTTCCATTTCAACACATGGTGTATACATATATGAATACCATTATGATTTCATAAGTAAATATTTTCTCCTGGGTATAATCGTAAAGTATGATAACTTTACTTTCTTTGGTAAAAGGTACAATCTATAATATTCAAATGGTATTATCTCTATTACTGGTATTTTTATGATGAAATATGTGAAGGAATTTTTCTGGTATACTTGTGTTTTACATATTTTTTCGTGTTTGGTTATATTTTCTAACGCAAAGTTAGAAGTTTTTGTTCTTTCAGATTATATTGAATTTTAGTTAATCCTGCGATAAGTTCATTTGATTTTATTATTGTTTGATGCATTTGCCTTAGGTGGCACAATTGTTTACGCTGTTGATACTTACCCTAAACTAAAAGGTTATTGACAAGAGACAATGAATGTGATAGCCGTTCAAGTGTGCCTTGTACTGCAAATAAATGAATGCAGAAACCCATTTTCTGGATTTTATTGTCCATTGTTATAAGTGCTGAGTTTATTTTTCGTTGATTCTCTGCCAGTATCGTAATCGTACGATTTGTTGTTTTAATTAAATCGGTAGTAAGAGATAATTGTTTCTTTATGTCTATTTTTAGCATTTGTGTTAATTCTAGTTAAATCGCCCTAATAAAATAAGGAAACTTGTTATATCCAAATTTAAATTAGACTTAGCGATACCTATCACAATGTACTTTTTGATTTGATTATTTTATGTAAGATGTCGCTACCTATGCAGTTAGAATCAACCACAGAATTTCCTCTTATGTGGTTTGTAAGTTTTGTTTTTTTTTCTGTGCGCAAAAAAACATTTTTGTCAGTTGAAGAATAAACGTATTCGTTTAATTCGTATTAATAATATATACCTCTGTACGTCCATTAACTTTAAAAATTCGTTCATTGTTAAATAATCTTTTGAACTTCTCTTCGTATCTTTCACCATCAATGGCGTCAAGAGTGCCAGTAATTGATTTCTCAAATGTTCCAATAAAATTAAATAGTCCTCTAGGCCTTCTAATACGAGTAGGTGATACTTGATCAAAAAGTTCTGAAGTTTTTTCTATTTCACATAATAATGTTCTATTAATATTTAATAGTAATAAATTAACCGTAGGTATGTGTTCTTCTAACATATTACAGGATGTCGAATTAACTTTTATTTCGATTTCTTGTTGAGGGATTATTTTTTCGAAGTGGGTTTAATTTCTGAGGCTGCTATAATCAAATTTTCGTATTCTTCATAAGATTAATATTTATATCGATGATTTTCTGAATATTCTTCTTCTTCTTGTTCCACTTCTTGTTCGTATACGGGGTCTTCAGATATTCGTCATAAATTGGTGTATTTGAGTCTTCTTGTATGTACAGTTCTTATGCTGTCCATATTAGGGGGAGTATTTTGATTTTGGTTTCTATTTATGGTTCTTCTTGTGTTTCCTGAAGAGGTGTCCATAGGTTGAGAGTATATGCGTTGGCGTTGCGAAATTTGAGAGGTTGAAGTATTTTGGAAATTTTAACGAGGGATGTTTTGTTGGGTTAATGGATTTTGACGTATAAAATTTGGAGGACGTGGTAAATTTTTAGGACTTTGGAATGGTCTCATTTAAAAAGTTCTTTGTTGAAAGGGGTTATTTTGGTTAAAATAGTTTGTAGGTTGATGAGGAATATTCATTGGTGGACGAAATGTTGGAGGATTTTGTCTAGGTGGTTGCATAAGGGTTCGAGGATAGCTTGTTGTTGGAATTTGTATTGTTCTTAATTGTGGAGTATTTTTCTGGGGAATTTGTCGATGACCAATTTTTTGTTGTCTAGTTTGGTTTACATTTCTGTGACCATATTTATTGCTTCTTCTAGCGTTTGTGGTCCTTTGCAACGAAGTAGATGACTGAGTCCTGATAGAAATGTTCTTAATGTTGGCATAGTGGTTTGCGGGGAGCACAGTACATATAAAATAGACGGTATTTCAAAATAACTTTATTACTTATCAGAATTTTCAGACTCTATTGACACGAATCTTTTGCGATACGTGGATACCAACATATATTCTGGCAGGGTTGCCAACATACATTATTAAAGTTAGCTATATGTAATATCAAACACGAAGTAGATATATATTTTTAGAAATTTTTCTGTTGAATATGTCAAAAGCGTCGAGATACGGTTGCGTTGCGAATTGTTCCTGCAAAAACCCTGATTATGGCACAATGGAACCCGACATTTTGATAGTGTTAGAGAGAAACCTCGATAGACAAGGACAAACGGCATGCGCAGATCCCGCGCGCTTCTACGCGGCCTGCCACATGCCGACGTTTTTCGTGCCACCCCCACCACTGATTTTTTGAGGAGCTATGTCTCGTTCCTCTCTAGTCTTCTTGGTTTCCTTCTTTTACCCGGTCCTTTTAGCCACTACCATCTTTTGAACGGAAACAGTTGTCAAAAGTACTTGGAGTTGATTCCCGTCAATTGTGAAATGTAGCGAGCTTAGGGGAAGAAGAAGATAACCTTTTCAAAAACGGTTTGAGTTTCTTTTCATGTACAGGCGTTTTAAGTATAACAGAATGGTGGAAGAAAAACAGATTTGTAGACTGTGTTTTAAAGTAGTAGGTAGCGAATTTGACGAAATAAATGGTATAATAGGTGACATGCTGGAAGTGCTTTTATTAGACAGGGTGAGTTTCGTTGCAGACGCAAATATACCGTTTTTTTATACACGGCATCCACGTCATATATGTAATAATATACACGTCATGCACAGTTATCAGTTTTTGAGATATTAATGTGAATAGTATTGCACATTAATGAATAGTTTAATTACGTTATATATGTTTTAATAAAATGTATTTATGTATAAAAAATATAGGTTATTTTATGTATACATATTGTATATATATATATATATATATATATATATATATATATATATATATATATATATATATATACACAATAGTATTCCATATTTTAGAATTGGAACATCAGTAAGACTCGTACAATATGCGAGATCTGTACTGCCATTATCAAAAGATCGTTTAATTTCAAATCGGTCTGCATTCACACTGAGAAACTTGTAGCTTCTTTTGCTGTTAACAAAAAAGAGACTACATTTGAATTGGAGACCATAGTACATAAGAAGGGAAGCACAGAAATTGTTGTTGAGGAAAATTTCAGGTGTCGATTCTGTATGAATCGCATAATGAAAAATAATTTGTTCTCCATCAAAATTTTGATGGAAGACACATTATACAAGAAGATGTTGCCAGAATTTATGCCGGAAATAGTAAGTGAATTATTATGAGTATTAAACGTGCTTTATTAATAAAACCATTTATTTTTGTATTTATTAGGACTTCAGCGTAGTCAACATTCCCATGATTTGCATCCCTTGCAAAGAAAATCTAGAATGTTATTTCATGTTCGTAAGGAACCTTTTGGATATAGAAAATAAGATACACCCGTCTTACCAAAATGGAGGATCAAACCAAATGAATTCGGCTGATATATTACATTTTCATTTTAATGGAACTTTTACACATCCTAACAAGGGAAAAGTAACCATATCTGAAGAACCAGAGAAGGTATGCTCTTTCGAATTAATGAAGACTGAAGAAATATTGGACATTAAGGATGAAGAAGTGTTGCTCAAAGAGGATCCTTGTGGAAGTCTTTCAGAAATAGTATCGGATGAAGGTGCGATATATAAATCTGACCACAGGATTGAAATAAATAAAATAAAACACAAAAGTACAGTCGAAGCTTATACTACGCAATACAAACGTAATTCAGCTCATAAGGGCACGTCAGAAATGGCAATATACAAATGCGGAATGTGTCCTTTTGCAACAAAATATAAAAATAACTTAAAACAACACATGTTAATTCATGATGTAGTACAAATGTACAAATGCAAGTTGTGTACTTATGTGACTCGATACAAGCGTAGCTTAGACGAACATATGTTCATTCACAAAAACGAATCCGGCATGTACACATGTTCATATGGGACTAAGTGGAAACACCGCATTAAAAATCATGCGATAACCTACCAGGATATATCTGAAGTACAAATGTATCAGTGCGAATTATGTCCTTATGCGACGAAACGCAAGCGTACCTTAAAACAACACTTGATGATCCATAAGGATCCTTCCGAAGTGAAAATATATAAATGCCCACATTGTCCGTATGAGAGTAAACAGAAGTGTAAACTTACAAGGCATAGCATAACCCACAAGGATGTATCTGAAGTACAAATGTATGAATGTGAATTATGTCCTCACACTACGAGATACAAACGTACCTTAAAACAACATTTGCTGATCCACAAAGATCCTTCCGAAGTGAAAATGTATAAATGCCCACTTTGTCCATATGAAAGTAAACGGAAGTGTAAACTTACAAGGCATAGCACAACCCACAAGGATGTATCTGAAGTACAAATGTATGAATGTGAATTATGTCCTTACACGACGAGAGACAAATGTACGTTAAAACGACACTTGTTGATCCACAAGGATCCTTCCGAAGTGAAAATGTATAAATGCCCACTTTGTCCGTATGAGAGTAAATGGAAGTGTAAACTTACAAGGCATAGCATAACCCACAAGGATGTATCTGAAGTACAAATGTATGAATGTGAATTATGTCCTCACACGACGAGACACAAACATGCCTTAAAACAACACTTGCTGATCCACAAGGATCTTTCCGAAGTGGAAAGGTATAAATGCCTACTTTGTCCGTATGAGAGTAAACGGAAGTGTGAACTTACAGCGCATAGCATAACCCACAAGGATGTATATGAAGTACAAATGTATGAATGTGAATTATGTCCTCACACGACGAGATACAAACATGCCTTCAAACAACACTTGCTGATCCACAAGGATCCTTCCGAAGTAAAAATGTATAAATGCCCACTTTGTCCGTATGAGAGTAAACGGAAGTGTGAACTTACAACGCATAGCATAACCCACAAGGATGTATCTGAAGTACAAACGTATAAATGCGAATTATGTCCTTACACGACGAGATACAAACGTGCCTTAAAACAACACTTGCTGATCCACAAGGATCCTTCTGAAGTGAAAATGTATAAATGCCCACTTTGTCCATATGAGTGTAAACGGAAGGGTCAACTTACAAGGCATAGCATAAACCACAAGGACGCGTGAAATCTGGAAATGTACAGGTGTTCATTGTGTGACTGTCAGTTCAAACGTAAACAAAATCTGAAGCCTCACATGTTGAGCCACAGGTATTGTCCAGAGCTGAAAATGTGTAAACGTCCAGCCTGTAACTTGCAAACGAAATATGGAAGTAACTTATCGAAACATATGTTTACTCACCGAGATGATGACGGTTCTGAGATAGCAATTTATGAGTGTAGTGACATCACGTAGTATTAATGCCTTGGATAAGTATTACCGAAATGGGCATACATTAACCTATAAAGGCGAGCAGGAATTAAAGACGTTCAAGTGTGCAGTGTGGACGTTTGAGAAGAAATATAGGAGCAGCCTGAGGAGGCACATGCTTACACACCTCCAGAATGGCGCTTCCGGAACAGCGACATAAAGTGTCCGACGTGTAGTTTTCAAACTGAGCATAAACTTGATTCTAAACCTTCCTCAAATTATATTAAAGTAATCACTGAAATGGTAACTGAAGGGCCATATATTTCTCTTGACTCTCATATTGACCATAACTACTTGTAGTAGAGCCGCCAAAGTGTATGCAGAAAATGACGGTTTTATCTAATCTTTTATACTTATCGTTGTAACAAGTTAACAGTTTCGTTTTTTAATTCAATTATTTAACACCCACCTTGTTCCGCTGCTATGACCGATGACCGACACCAAGAGACAAGCTACCCTTAACCTGGAAATTTTGTCGAACCCCTACTTTCTCCTGAGGTAGGGATCCTAGGCATTTTATTCAACCTATATTATTGAGAGTACACAAGATTTACATATCCATCTATCTACCTATCTTTTATCTATTATTAAAGATGTTAGAACTCTGTGTCTGTTTGATCATTTTTACGGAGTATAGTGTGCACATTAACGATTTTTAATAACCGTAGAGAGCATCCCTTGTTGTTGGGGAAACGTCATAGAAAATTTTGTTTTCATAAATTACCTAGTTCTTATTTGTACTAGTAATTAAACTATTTCTAAGACCTTGTACTAAGTAGTCATTGCGTGGGTTGGGGATGGGAAAATCCTGATGACCGTGGGAAATTTTTGATCCTTTGATGTTTGCCGCCGGCACGCGTCATATTGACATCAAAGGATGCCTCCAGAGAGGTGTTAACGTCAAAGGTGACAAATGACATATCAATTAACATTCGACAGGGGGTCTTTGGCGGCATATATCAAAGGAACCGCTAAATAGGTGTGATAGTTCTCACGGTGGAACTAGTTTCTCGGCAGTCGAAGACTGTCAATGGGGAGGCTTTAATTTTGTTTCAATATTATTTAAAAAAAAAAAAAGTCCGGCCAAGTGAGGGGTCGAGCTCATGACCTCCGGGAAACATTTCACATGACCGTTGTTGTGGGTCCGAGTCTCGATAGTATGGCTGTAGTAGAGAAAAAACAAGTATGGCAGCACTAAAGAAAAAACTTATGACGTCACTCACATAATTACTTTAAAATTTCTCGCTTGTGTTCAAATGCAGTACACAGGTATTTAAACTTAAATTATATTTTAATTATATTTAAATGATTAAATACTTACTTTTTATGATAATGGATGTTTTGCGTTAGAATGAGGTATCTTGTTGATGGTATTAAAGATGCTATCGGGTATGGTATTTAAAACGTTTATCCTATTAAATTCACTTTTTTATTTTCTCGGCGGTCGAAGACTGTCAATGAGATAAGGAAGGTTTTATGAGGGAATAATACACAAAAATTATATTTTTATCAATTTATTTTCAGGTTTATTAGAGCTATAATAATAACACAAATATTTCAATTATAGTATAAGCAGGTTGACAAAATGTCGACATTTCCATTTTTACCACAAAATAGAACATTTTCAGGATGTATTAGTTTTTTAAACCCGTAAGGTACAGAACTATAATTTTCTGAGAATTTTCTTTTTAAGGAATTAGGTTTATATATTTTCCGCATTAATATGTGTGTTAGGCACGAATTTGCCACTGTTGTTGATAAAACTCGTTGAGCTTTGGCATCCCTTAGCATCCATTCTTCGAGTGCGATGGTTTCTGTTGGCTCCGGTGCAGCATTTGCACCCGAGACTATTTCCTACAACCCATGTGCTTTTAATAGAATGTCCACTTGAAACTTCCATATTATAAAAGTGTCCTTGTCTTTTAATTTTGCTATTTGCTCGAATTCTTCAGTAGCCACGACCGCCATTTTTTTTAAAGTTTTTAAACACAGTTTTAACTAATTTAGTACTCAACGTATTTAAAGCATTCTGGGACCATAACCTGTTGAATAGCTACTTTATCTGCGCTTTATTTTACTTGTTTCTTAAATGAAGCTCTTGAATGCAGACTAAACAAAATATTTTATTTTCTACACAACCTCTATTCTCGAATACTATTACAGAACACATACTAATACATGGCCCCATAGATCAAAGACTTAAAGAACTGAACTTAACTGAACTGTGCCAACCAGAGATTACTTCTTCTAAGAGATAGAGCTAGGCAGGCATGCCCCCATTCAAGTATAGCATATGTTATTACAAAGTAAGCTGAGTGAGTGAGATTGTGATCGGCTGTGGCAAAAGGGTTTCTGTTGATACCCTTTGATCAAAGCTGGGAAGTAGATATATATTTTTAGAAATTTTCTTGCAAACGTAGTTGTGTGATCTTCCCATGATAGTTTGGTGTTCATGTACAATTCTGTTGTATATTTGTTTTTCTACGTAAAGTTACTTAATTGCACAAATTTAATATTGGAATAATTGAATTTTATTAAGCAGTTATCTAATTGTTTTTTTTTTCATCGAATAACCTTTTTCTGTTGATTTTATTTGTTAAAATGTTTATGGTAATACCTATGTAGATAACAAATTTTAAATTAAAAGAAAATAATGAGGTTAAGGTTAAGATGCTGATGCGGTAGAATAGCACACCTGCGCATTTGGCATCTGGAATGTTTCTTTCTTTTACCCGGTCCTTTTAGCCACTACCATCTTTTGAACGGAAACAGTTGTGAAAAGTACTTGGAGTTGATCCCCGTCAATTGTGAAATGTAGTGGGCTTAGAGGAAGAAGAAGATAACCTTTTCAAAAACGCTTTGAGTTTCTTTTCATGTACAGGCGTTTTAAGTATAACAAAATGGTGGAAGAAAAACAGATTTGTAGACTATGTCTTAAAGTAGTGGGTAGCGAATTTGACGAAATAAATGATATAATAGGTGACATGCTGGAAGTGCTTTTATTAGACAGGGTGAGTTTTGTTGCAGACGCAAATATACCGTTTTTTATACACGGCATGGACGTCATATACATATATGTAATAATATACACGGTTATCAGTTTTTGAACTTTTAATGTGAATAATATTGTACATTAATGAATAGTTTAGTTACGTTATATATGTTTTAATAAAATGTATTTATGTATAAAAAATATAGGTTATTTTATGTATACATATTGTATATGTATATACAATAGTATTCCATATTTTAGAATTGGAACATCAGTAAAAATCGTACAATATGCGAGACCTGTACTGCCATTATCAAAAGATCGTTTAATTTCAAATCGGTCTGCATTCACACTGAGAAACTTGTAGCTTCTTTTGCTGTTAACAAAAAAGAGACTACATTTGAATTGGAGACCATAGTACATAAGAAGGGAGGCACAGAAATTGTTGTTGAGGAAAATTTCAGGTGTCGATTCTGTATGAATCGCATAATGAAAAATAATTTGTTCTCCATCAAAATTTTGATGGAAGACACATTATACAAGATGTTGCCAGAATTTATGCCAGAAATAGTAAGTAATTTATTATGAGTATTAAACGTGCTTTATTAATAAAACCATTTATTTTTGTATTTATTAGGACTTCAGCGTAGTCAACATTCCCATGATTTGCACCCCTTGCAAAGAAAATCTAGAATGTTATTTCATGTTCGTAAGGAACCTTTTGGATATAGAAAATAAGATACACCCGTCTTACCAAAATGGAGGATCAAACCAAATGAATTCGGCTGATATATTACATTTTCAATTTAATGGAACTTTTACACATCCTAACAAGGGAAAAGTAACCATATCTGAAGAACCAGAGAAGGTATGCTCTTTGGAATTAATGAAGACTGAAGAAATATTGGACATTAAGGATGAAGAAGTGTTGCTCAAAGAGGATCCTTGTGAAAGTCTTTCAGAAATAGTATCGGATGAAGATGCGATATATAAATCTGACCACAGGATTGAAATAAATAAAATAAAACACAAAAGTACAGTCGAAGCTTATACTACCCAATACAAACGTAATTCAGCTCATAAGGGCACGTCAGAAATGGCAACATACAAATGTGGAATGTGTCCTTTTGCAACAAAATATAAAAATAACTTAAAACAACCCATGTTAATTCATGATGTAGTACAAATGTACAAATGCAAGTTGTGTATTTATGTGACTCAATACAAGCGTAGCTTAGACAAACATATGTTTATTCACAAAAACGAATCCGGCATGTACAAATGTTCACATTGTTCATACGAGACTAAGTGGAAGGGCCGCATTAACAAGCATGCGATAATCCACCAGGATGTATCTGAAGTACAAATGTATGAGTGCAAATTATGTCCTTATGCGACGAAACGCAAGCGTGCCTTAAAACAACACTTGCTGATCCACAAGGATCCTTCCGAAGTGAAAATGTATAAATGCCCACATTGTCCGTATGAGAGTAAATGGAAGTGTGGACTTACAACGCATAGCATAACCCACATGGATGTATCTGAAGTACAAATGTATCAATGCGAATTATGTCCTTACACGACGAGAGACAAACGTGCCTTAAAACAACACTTGCTGATCCACAAGGATCCTTCGGAAGTGAAAATGTATAAATGCCCACTTTGTCCGTATGAGAGTAAATGGAAGTGTAAACTTACAAGGCATAGCATAACCCACAAGGATGTATCTGAAGTACAAATGTACGAATGTGAATTATGTCCTCACACGACGAGATACAAACGTACCTTAAAACGACACTTGCTGATCCACAAAGATCCTTCCGAAGTGAAAATATATAAATGCCCACTTTGTCCATATGAGAGTAAACAGAAGTGTGCACTTACAACCCATAGCATTACCCACAAGAATGTCTCTGAAGTACAACTGTATGAATGTAAATTATGTCCTTACACGACAAGATACAAATGTACCTTAAAACGACACTTGCTGATCCACAAGGATCCTTCCAAAGTGAAAATGTATAAATGCCCACTTTGTCCGTATGAGAGTAAAGTAAAGGGTGAACTTACAAGGCATAGCATAACCCACAAGGATGCATCTGAGGTACAAATGTATGAGTGCGAATTATGTCCTTTCGAGACGAGACATAAAAGTTCCATAAAACAACACTTGCTGATCCATAAGGATCCTTCCGAAGTGAAAATGTATAAATGTCCACTTTGTCCATATGAGTGTAAACGGAAGGGTCAACTTACAAAGCATAGCATAAACCACAAGGACGCGTGAGAGTTGGAAATATACAAGTGTTCACTGTGTGACTGTCAGTTCAAACGTAAACAAAATCTGAAGCCTCACATGTTGAGCCACAGGTATTGTTCAGAACTGAAAATGTATAAATGTCCAGCCTGTAACTTGCAAACGAAAAATGGAAATAACTTATCGAAACATACGTTTACTCACCGAGATGATGGCGGTTCTGAGATAGCAATTTATGAGTGTAGTGACATCACGTAGTATTAATGCCTTGGATAAGTATTACCGAAATGGGCATACATTAACCTATAAGGGCGAGCAGGAATTGAAGACGTTCAAGTGTGCAGTGTGGACGTTTGAGAAGAAATATAGGAGCAGCCTGAGGAGGCACATGCTTACACACCTTTAGAATGGCGCTTCCGGAACAGCGACATAAAGTGTCCGATGTGTAGTTTTCAAACTGAGCATAAGTATTATAGAAAACAGCGTATTATGTTACCACATAAGGAAGGGTCGGAATTGGAAACGTGCAAGTGGGCAGTGTGCCCCGTCGAGAGATGAAATATAAGAAAAATTTAAAGGAGTATGTGCTTTCCTACACATAAACAAGCTTCAGAAGTAAAAGTGACAAGTGCACGACTTGACAGGCTTATGACGTGGGCAATTAGACAGTATGAAACAGAAAGGTGATTTGTCAATAGACTCATTCATGTTATTAAATATTATGTGATATAAATATAACGAAATAGCCGGATCTGTTACAACATGTACATTCATGTTAGATATAACTAATGTTTTTTATAATGCCTGGTGTGCTATAATGGGCCCATCAGAAAACATATTGTTTTGTACTTGGCCCTTAGACATTGCGTGACCAAATTACAAAGAATTTCAGATTTACAAAAAAAATTGGAGTTACAAATCGCTCAAATACTTGCAACGCATTTTGGATCCAACAAAGTTTGGAAGCGTACTGCAAAATTTTTTTAAATTCGTTACAAAATTACCCAGATACAGCTAGCTTTGAAAACTATGCACACATTACAAAACAGTGGGCCTTCTGTGATAGAATTGGGTGTATAGTTAATACAAATATACTCCTACACCTAGAAAGCATGCCCAAGACAATAAAATATCACTATCTTGAGAGAAAGAAATTTAAAAGTCTTCACAAATCTATTAATGCCTTACTTAAACTTTTAAAAGATAAGATAGTAGATAGAGTTATAAAATTAACAAATGGAAAACATTTAGAACACAATAGCATTATTGCTGGGCATAATCTGGCAGTTACTGGGAGTTTCGATATATCTGAACAAGGTGAAAATTATGTAATAAAGAATCTAAACAACAATCAGTCGTACAGCGTTACACAAACTTCCATAGTAGATGTCTGTTGTCCATTGAAATGCAATATTTGTAACATATTCATTCACACATGCTCTTGTACTTGTGTTGATTTTGCCATTAGAACCACTATTTGTTCACAATATTCTTGCAACATTACAATTGTTAGAATTACAAGAGTTGTCATCTGACCAATTAAATTTAATGTTACCACATTCAAATGCCTTACATTCTGCTGCTTAATCGAAATGTATGAAGATGTTCAAAACAACCCATAATGAAATAAATGAACCATCAAATAAGAAAATATCACAACAAGTTTTATTTTTTACAACCAAAGAGAAACCCAGAAAAAAAAGCAACCTTAATTCTAAACCTTCCTGATATGATATTAAAGTACTCACTGAAATGGTAACTGGAGGGCCATATATTTCTCTTGACTCTCATAATGACCATAAGTACTTGTAGTAGAGCCGCCAAAGTGTATGCAAAAAATGACGGTTTTATCTAATTTTTTATACCTATCGTTGTAACAAGTTAACAATTTCATTTTTTTAATTCATTTATTTAACGTCCACCTTGTTCGGCTGCTATGACCAATGAACGACACCAAGAGACAAGCTACCCCTAAACTGGAAATTTTGTCGAACCCCTACTTTCTCCTTAGGTAGGGGCACTTTACTTGCCTAACATCGTATGGACAAGGGACCTACGATTTTACATCCTATCCGAGGGATGGTATGTTTTCTCTAATACAACCTCGCCTATGTTTGTATAGCTTCTGTGTATCCACCAACATACGAGTCACAGAAGTATCGGGCTAACACTGTGGTTCCCCCATTTGGACAGTGCGTAGTGCTTGTCTTCGTTCATAGATAGGACATGTGCCAAGTCGTCAAGCTACGCTCGCCCCAATAACATACTAAGTTACATTTTTAACCCGATAGGGTAGTTTATTTCTCGTGTTCGTCTAACCGTAAAAAGAAGACCATATATGACTTAATTTTTTATACACTATGTAAAGCATTTTATTCAACCTATATGGTTTTTTTTTTGAGGGCACCATTTGAGAGTACACAAAATATAAATATCCATCTACCTACCTATCTTTTATCTATTATTAAAGATGTTAAAACTCTGTGTCTGTTTTATCGTTTTTACGGGGTATAGTGTGCACACTAACTTGATCTGAGCAATTTTTATAATCGTAGAGAGCATCCCTTGTTGCGAAAACATGATGGGAGACTTTGTTTTCATAAATTACCTAGTTCTTATTTGTACTAGTAATATAAACTATTCCTAAGATACCGTGTTTATAGTGCAGTGGTTCTCGCTAAATCGCGTGTTTTGTGATACCTAGTTTGTTTACAACGTGAATTGAATTCCGCGTCACGTGCTCGAGGCCCCCGCTGCACCTTCCCATACGCAAGCCACATGTACACGGCACCGATTATAGAGCTCTAATTATTATAGCTTTTGTTGAAATTCTAATGCATAATTTCTTTGAATGTAAATTTAAATGCACAAATTAATTTTAGTTCATTTTTGAATAATTGAGTTTCTTCGATCAATTATCTAATATTTTTTTCTTATAATATAAATACTTCTGTTGATTTTGTTAAATGTTTATGGTGAAATATTAAAGAATACTATAACCGGAGAGTCGGTTTCACAGTATTTGGGTAGGATTTTAATAAACTACACACTGCACTGCGATACTAAATTCTTTAATGTTAGCACTCGATTTATAATAACAAGTAAAGTACAAAAAAACTGTATAACATTTACATTAACAAGGAAAACAAAATTGTGTAGTGCCTGCTCTCGAAACAAAACGTGTATCGTCCCTGTTTTATAAACTCTCTACTTCTCTAGTAGCAGACTGGATGGCGCCACTAGTTAAGTGCAGGAGCGTTCGGAAAAAATGGGTTACGTTACAATACTTATTTCGCATTTTGTTTTTGTTCATCCCCTTTTGCCTGAAATAGTTAAATGCATAATAATAATGCAATAATGACTACAATTAATACATCAGAAGACACATTCTCAAAACATAGAAAACATTTTTCTCATATAGAAAAAAAACCTTGAAAATGTGTGACAACCTACGAGCAAAAAGTCTTGTCTCTTTACTCGTAGGTGACAACGCTGATAAATTTACTTTGTGCTACCAATTAATGTAAACTATTCCTAAGATAAGATAATTTATTGGCGTTGTGTATACAGAAGTATTTTTACAAGCGAAAATTTGTACGACAATACATCTAATATTGAGTACACTACACAATGAGTTCAAAGGACACTAAAATTGGTAAAATTATATACAAATTAATAAAATATGGGTAAAGATACTAGAATTATATTTAATATAAAATTAATTGAATAGTAAGAAACATCTCGATTAGACAACCTTATACTTAATATGAAATTATATGATAAATAATCAGAAACATTCTCACCATCAGTTTTGTTATTAACGTGCTTAAGTCGCTATTTAGAAATTCCTGTATGGAATAAAAGACATTGCATATAAGGAACTCTTTTGTCCTGTATTTATAGAATATCTCAATTAGGTAATCTCTTGATGTAAGCGTTACAGAACTCCGAACCCCAATATGAGGTGCCATCTCTAGTTTTTGTCGATTAGTATTACTTCGATGTCGCGTTCGATAAGGCTGAATTTTGTGACGGTGTATATTTTGTATATAAGTTGTTTATTATGTAAATTAGACATTGCAGAATATACGTGCACGGAACAGTTAAGATTTTCAGTCGAATCAGTTCGGACTTACAGTCGTCTCTAAATTTGAGTCCTGTCTTATTACTCGTCTTTGCATTAACCACACATAATACTCCTTGATCCAAGCTGCGTAGTAGATATATATTTTTAGAAATTTTCTTGCAAACGTAGTTGTGTGGTCTTCCCATGATAGTTTGGTGTCCATGTAAAATTCGTAAGATAAATCTAAGCATATAGAATTTGTAGAAATTCTGTTGTAATATTCGTTTTTCTATGTAAAGTTATTTATTTACAAAAGTTTAATATTGGAATTGAATTTTATTAAGCAGTTACTAATTGTTTTTTCATTGAATAATCTTTTTCTGTTGAACTTAGTTGCCAAGACTTTTATGGTAATACCTATGTAGATACTACTTATAACAAATTTTAAATAAAAGAAAATAATGAGGTTAAGATGCCGATGCGGTAAATACCACACCTACGCATTTGGCATCTGGAATGTTTCCTTATTTTGCTCGGTCCTTTTAGCCACTACCAATACTACCATCTTTTGAACGGAAAACTGTTGTCAAAAGTACTTGGAGTAGTTCGCATCAATTGTGAAACGTAGTGGGCTTAGGGGAAGAAGAAGATAACCTTTTCAAAACGGTTTGGGACTTGAGGTTAAGTTTCTTTTCATATACCGGCGTTTTAAGTATAACAGAATGGTGGAAGAAAAACAGATTTGTAGACTGTGTTTTAAAGTAGTAGATAGCGAATTTGACGAAATAAATGATATAATAGATGACATGCTGGAAGTACTTTTATTAGACAGGGTGAGTTTTGTTACAGACGGAAATATACCTTTTTTTTTATACACGTCGTGCACGTCATATACATATATGCAATAATACACATCCTGCACAGTTATCATTGTATTTTTGAGCTATTAATGTGAATAATATTGTATATTAATGAATAGTTTAATTACGTTATACGTTTTAATAAAATGTATTTATGTATAAAAAATATAGGTTATTTTATGTATACATATTGTATATGTATATACAATAGTATTTTCCATATTTTAGAATTGGAACATCAGTAAAAATCGTACAATATGCGAGACCTGTACAGCCATTATTAAAAGATCGTTTAATTTCAAATCGGTCTGCATTCACACTGAGAAATTTGTAGCTTCTTTTGCTGTTAACAAAAAAGAGACTACATTTGAATTGGAGACCATAGTACATAACAAGGGAGGCACGGAAATCGTTGTTGAAGACAGTTTCAGGTGTCGATTCTGTATGAATCGCATAATGAAAAATAATTTGTTCTCCATCAAAATTTTGATGGAAGACACATTATACAAGAAGATGTTGCCAGAATTTATGCCGGAAATAGTAAGTGATTTATTATGAGTATTAAACTTGCTTTATTAATAAAACCATTTATTTTTGTATTTATTAGGACTTCAGCGTAGTCAACATTCCCATGATTTGCATCCCTTGCAAAGAAAATCTAGAATGTTATTTCATGTTCGTAAGGAACCTTTTGGATATAGAAAATAAGATACACCCGTCTTACCAAAATGGAGGATCAAACCAAATGAAATCGGCTGATATATTACATTTTCAATTTAATGGAACTTTTAGACATCCCAACAAGGGAAAAGGAACCATATCTGAAATACCAGAGAAAGTATGCTCTTTCGAATTAATGAAGACTGAAGAAATATTGGACATTAAGAATGAAGAAGTGTTGCTCAAAGAGGATCCTTGTGAAAGTCTTTCAGAAATAGTATCGGATGAAGATGCGATATATAAATCTGACCACAGGATTGAAATAAATAAAATAAAGCACAAAAGTACAGTCGAAGCTTATACTACGCAATACAAACGTAATTCAGCTCATAAGGGCACGTCAGAAATAGCAACATACAAATGCGGAATGTGTTCTTTTGCAACGAAATACAAAAACAACTTAAAAAAGCACATGTTAGTTCATGATGTAGTACAAATGTACAAATGCAAGTTGTGTATTTATGTGACTCAATACAAGCGTAGCTTAGACGAACATATGTTTATTCACAAAAACGAATCCGGCATGTACAAATGTTCATATGGGACTAAGTGGAAGCACCGCATTAAAAATCATGCGATAACCTACCATGATATATCTGAAGTACAAATGTATCAGTGCGAATTATGTCCTTATGCGACGAAACGCAAACATACCTTAGAACAATACTTGCTGATCCACAAGGATCCTTCCGAGGTGAAAATGTATAAATGCCTACTTTGTCCGTATGAGAGTAAACGGAAGTGGAAACTTACAAGCCATAGCATAACCCATAAGGATGTATCTGAAGTACAAATGTATGAATGTGAATTATGTCCTCACACGACGAGATACAAACATGCCTTCAAACAACACTTGCTGATCCACAAGGATCCTTCCGAAGTGAAAATGTATAAATGCCCACTTTGTCCATATGAGAGTAAACGGAAGGGTGAACTTACAAGGCATAGCATAACCCACAAAGATGTATCTGAAGTACAAATGTACGAATGTGAATTATGTCCTTACACGACGAGAGGCAAATGTACCTTAAAACGACACTTGCTGATCCACAAGGATCCTTCCGAAGTGAAAATGTATAAATGCCCACTTTGTCCGTATGAGAGTAAATGGAAGTGTCAACTTACAACGCATAGCATAACCCACAAGGATGTATCTGAAGTACAAATGTATGAATGTGAATTATGTCCTTACACGACGAGATACAAACGTGCCTTCAAACGACACTTGCTGATCCACAAGGATCCTTCTGAAGTGAAAATGTATAAATGCCCACTTTGTCCATATGAGTGTAAACAGAAGGGTCAACTTCCAAGGCATAGCACATACCACAAGGACGTGTGAGAGCTGGAAATATACAAGTGTTCACTGTGTGACTGTCAGTTCAAACGTAAACAAAATCTGAAGCCTCACATGTTGAGCCACAGGTATTGTTCAGAACTGAAAATGTATGAATGTCCAGCCTGTAACTTGCAAATGCAATATGGAAATAACTTATTGAAACATATGTTTACTCACCGAGATGATGGCGGTTCTGAGATAGCAATTTATGAGTGTAGTGACATCACGTAGTATTAATGCCTTGGATAAGTATTACCGAAATGGGCATACATTAACCTATAAGGGCGAGCAGGAATTGAAGACGTTCAAGTGTGCAGTGTGGACGTTTGAGAAGAAATATAGGAGCAGCCTGAGGAGGCACATGCTTACACACCTCCAGAACGGCGCTTCCGGAACAGCGACATAAAGTGTCCGACGTGTAGTTTTCAAACTGAGCATAAGTATTATAGAAAACAGCATATTATGTTGACACATAAGGAAGGGTCTAAATTGGAAGCGTTCAAGTGCGCAGTGTGCCCCGTCGAGATGAAATATAAGAAATATTTAAAGGAGTACGTGCTTTCTTACACACATAAATAAGCCTCAGAAGTAAAAAGTGACAAGTGGCAGAACTTGACAGGCTTATGGCATGGGCAATCGGACAGTATAAAACGGAGAGGTGGTTTGTAAATAAACTCATTTATGTTAAACATTATGTGCTAAGCAATATATAATATATGTAGAAGTATTTCTAGAAGATTTTGAACTTTTATTACTCCCAGAAATAAGCTAAGCAACTTCACTGTTTCTCGTTTCATCACTTCTGATATATATGACTTTAAGCCTAGACTAAATCGTTTCCAGTTCAATAACTTTCAACAGATTGATTCAATTCTCAATTTGAATGACAGAATATTAGATCTATGCATTTCCAATCGAAAAAGATATTCCTAGATCTCATAGTAGAAGATAGTTACCTCGATAGAGGATAGATAGACAGATGAATTAAAAAGGCAGATAGATAAGAATTAACTACTTTGTTAACTGTTGATGAATTTGGCCAAGGGTTTCCAGTTGCATTTATGTTCTCAAACAGAAGAGATACTTTAATATATGAAACCTTTTTTTTAGTTAAGGTTAAGGAAATAGCGGGATCAAAATCAAAAAACATATTGTTCTGTACTTGGCACATAGACATAGCGTGGCGAACCAATTTACCAAGAATTTCAGATTTAGAAAATAAAAATTGAAGTTACAAAACGCTGAAATATTAGCAAAGCATTTTGGCAACAAAGTTTGGAAGCGTACCGTAAAGTTTTTTAAATTCATTACAAAATTACCCAGATACTGCTAGCTTTGGTAGTTATCTTAAGGAAAACTATGCACACATTACAAAACAGGGCCTTCTGTGATAGAATTGGGTCAACACAAATATACATCTAGAAAGCATGCCCAAAACAATAAAATATCACTATCTTGTGGGAAAGAAATTTAAAAGGCTTCACAAATCTATTAATGCCTGACTTCAATTTTTAAAAGATAAGATAGTATATAGCGGCCACAACTTGGTAGTCATGAAAGCTAGATTAAAGTTCAAATATCTGAAAACCCGGAAGGATAAGAAACGTATAAATGTAGACATATTGAGGGATCCGAATATGAAAGATAAGTTCCAGGAGAAAACAGATCAACTAATAAATAAAGCGAGTAATGACGAAATCAAAAACGCAGAAACTGAGTGGGAGGGTATCAAGAATAGTCTAGATTCCGCGGCTACGGACGTTTTAGGACACGAGAGAAGGGAAGCCAGGAAGCCCAGGATAACGGACGAAATCTTAAACTTGATACAAAAGAGACGAGGCTACAAAAACAGACGAGACGAGGAAGGACTGAAAACTTATAAGTCAATAAAGTGGGAAATCATTAGAAATTGTAGAAAAGCGAAAGAACAATGGATAGAGGATAAATGCAAAGAAGTAGAAGATAAGCTCCAAGTAGGTAAGACCGATGAGGCTTACAAAATAATTAAGAAGAACTTCAGGGATATAGGACCAATAAGTAAAAACGTTAGGAGTCAATCGGGGGACATACTGATCGGAAGAGAGGAGAAAGCGGATAGATGGAAGCAGTACTTAGGAAATTTATACGAGGGTCAGGAATTAGGAGAGATATTAGAGGAAGAATCTAGCATCGATAGGGAAGACGTAGGAAAACCTATATTGAGAGAGGAATTTGAAATAGCACTAAGGGAGCTAAGGATTAGTAAAGCGCCGGGTGTAGATAAAATACAGGCGGAAATTTTGAAATGTGCGGGACAGAAAGTAGTAAATGTTTGAACTGGTAAAATACATATACGAAACGGGCGAGATGCCGGAGGATTATAAGAGGAACATTATCGTTACTATACCGAAAAAGAGAGGAGCCGACAAAAGCGAGAACTTTAGAACCATTAGCCTAACTTCCCACGCCTCAAAAATCTTAACCAGAATAGTGCAGAAGAGGATGGAAAATAGAGCGGAGGAAATACTAGGAGAAGACCAATTCGGGATTAGGCGAAATAGGGGAACTCGCGAAGCTATTCTGGCGCTAAGAGTAATGTTAGAGAAAATAATAGAAAAAGGAAAGAACGCTTATATAGGATTTGTAGATTTAGAAAAAGCTTTTGATAATGTAAGATGGGAAAAAGTGTTCGAGATACTAAACAGCGCGGGAATAAAGTATAGTGATAGGAGAGTAGTACACAATAATAATAATAATAATAATAAGTAGTTATTACTTGTATATGTGAATATTACATATTTTAGAGTTATAGACACAATTGAGTATAAGTGTAAATATCGGGAATAGATATAAAGACATAATTAGGTAAGTAGACACGTACATATTTAAAAATGGGATTATTAATTTATTACATTTTTTGGTTAATAATATTACTAAATTTTATACGACCATTTGATATAATCCATTTTTTTAATTCTTTCTTAAAAACATTATGATTTTAAATATTTTTTAGGTAATCCGGCAACAGAAAATAAACACGCGGTGCCAAATAATTGGTGTTTCTTTGACCAATAGTCTTCACAGAACGAGGATAAGAAATACAATCATTTTTTCGTGTATTATAGGGATGTTCGTGCGAGTCTATTTTAATTTTTCCCTGATCAATACATAAAAGGACTTTTTTTACAGTAGAGCTGCCTAACATCAAGAATGTGGGTCTCGTTATATAACTGATCAGAAGGATAAGAAATTTGTTTCAGGTAGATTAATTTCAATACCCACTTTTGAATTATATGTAAATGATCTAGGTATGTATTATATACTCCTCCCCAACCTAAAATGCCATATACTAATAGTGACTCTATCAAAGAGAAATAGAGTATTTTTAAATAAGTTATTGGGAGGAAGTCTCTTAAATATTTAAATTTTGGTAGTAATCCCCTTATTTTATTGGTGGTTTGTTTTAGCTGTAGATCCCAACGTAGATGACGGTCAATCATTACAACAAGATATTTTATATTGTTCAGTGGCGGTTCGTGGTATTCATATTAGGGTAGGTGATAGCGGCGTATGAGCTTCATCAACCCTTAAAAATAGCGCCGCAGGCGAAAATTTTCAAAGTCACGCGTTTTCCTGATACTTCAGAATTTTTATGTAAAATCCGTTTATACAAAAATATAGACTTTCACAAGAAGAATTTTTGGAATTTAATACCTTTTTGAAGAACATTCATGTTTGCCGTCATATTCTTTGGTTAAGAGAAAAGGCTTGTAAGGTGAATTTTCTACTAGAGGGTCTATAACACTTAAAATATTTTCCGAAAGAGTTTCAGCGTCGCATTTTGTAGGTTTCAGGTATGTCCAAAAACGTTTAATCGGTTCACCATCGAGAATATATCTTAAAACTACCACTAACTGATTTTTTGCAGATACATCAGTTGTTTCGTCTGCCATAACTGCCAAAGATGAAGGTTTGTTAATTTCTTTAATTATTTCTTCATGACATACTTTTAATATACAGTCTAAAAGATCATTTTGTATTTCTTTAGAGGTTCCTTTAAATACTGAAGCATTTTGTAGATGCTCGCTTAAAGTTACATCAAGCTCAGCAGAAAAATTTATCAGACCACGAAATATCCCCGGGTTTTGAGAGGTTTCAGCTTCGTCATGTCCTCGCAGCGCCAGTTCAAAGGCCCTATAAAACTTTATGCAGTTTATAATTTTTGACAAAACGTATCTCTTTTTTGTAACATTATCATTATGCTTTTGCACATTTATCCAATAAGCTGAATCTAGCTGCGCTTTAATATTAGTTGTTCCTAACAAAGCTAATTCCATTGTATTATGTAGATGGCTTTTGGAGTTGTCGTGCTTTTTTATTTTTTCAGTTAAGTGCACCAAATCTGTCACCCCTACCTCCGTCCATGCTTTCTCACCGCCAAAAAGTAAACAAGGAAAACAAAATATGTAACGCATTTTTTTTGTTGCACCGACAAATCCAATTGTTTTCGAATAAATGTCACTATTAAATTGACGTTTATATGCTTTTCCGCGGCTAACACCTGCAGTCTCAATAACAATATCGGGCAATGGCCTACCATTGTTTTTTAAATCAATTTTTTCTTCGTAAGAGTATTTACAAAAGCGCTTCACATGAACTAAATTATAAACTAAATCCATTGTCACTATCACAGTATATAAATATTAATAATTAGTACAATAAATCACTACACAAATTCACAAAACAGTATTTAAAATCTTAAATTAACACGAAATACGTACGATTTACGCCCGCCCGAGTAGGAAGGAGTAAACAATCACTGATATTGCCTTAGCTGAAAAAAATACAGCTCATTGACCGTGTAAATTCGCGCACTTACGAGCCCTAAGTGTGGATTGTCGCGGGAGTTGAGGGGGAGGACGGGTGTTCCGAGCCGTGCTGAGAACTATCTCGTGTTGCCCAGTTCAATGTACCGCGACGCGCTCGCGTAGAGACCCAGATAATTCATCTGGTCTACTACTCAATAGAGAACGGCGGGTAGAATGCGACTTTAACGCAATAATTTGGTTAGCTGCACCAACTAACCAAATTATTTTATTAATAAATTTTAGTAATTATTATGTCGCGAAAATATACAAATATCTAATTTTTTTGGCAGTTCTGCACCTCTGCAGCACCTATACACCAGCCGCCCCTGCCCATGATGTTTTCCCAACAACAAGGGATCCTCTCTACGATTATTAAAAATCGCTCAGATCAAGTTAGTGTGCACACTATAACCCGTAAAAATGATAAAACAGACACAGAGTTCTAACATCTTTAATAATAGATAAAAGATAGGTAGGTAGATGGATATTTATATTTTGTGTACTCTCAAATGGTGCCCTCAAAAAAAAACCATATAGGTTGAATAAAATGCTTTACATAGTGTATAAAAAATTAAGTCATATATGGTCTTCTTTTTACGGTTAGACGAACACGAGAAATAAACTACCCTATCGGGTTAAAAATGTAACTTAGTATGTTATTGGGGCGAGCGTAGCTTGACGACTTGGCACATGTCCTATCTATGAACGAAGACAAGCACTACGCACTGTCCAAATGGGGGAACCACAGTGTTAGCCCGATACTTCTGTGACTCGTATGTTGGTGGATACACAGAAGCTATACAAACATAGGCGAGGTTGTATTACAGAAAACATACCATCCCTCGGATAGGATGTAAAATCGTAGGTCCCTTGTCCATACGATGTTAGGCAAGTAAAATGCCCCTACCTAAGGAGAAAGTAGGGGTTCGACAAAATTTCCAGTTTAGGGGTAGCTTGTCTCTTGGTGTCGTTCATTGGTCATAGCAGCCGAACAAGGTGGACACTAAATAATTGAATTAAAAAAAGAAACTGTTAACTTGTTACAACGATAGATATAAAAAATTAGAAAAAACCGTCATTTTTTGCATACACTTTGGCGGCTCTACTACAAGTACTTATGGTCATTATGAGAGTCAAGAGAAATATATGGCCCTCCAGTTACCATTTCAGTGATTACTTTAATATTATTAGAGGAAGGTTTAGAATTAACGTTGCTTTTTTTCTGGGCTTCTTTTTGGTTGAAAAAAATTAAACTTGTTTTGATATTTTCTTATTTGATGGTTCATCTATTACATTATGGGTTGTTTTGAACATCTTCATACATTTCAATTGAGCAGCAGAATGTAAGGCATTTGAATGTTGTAACATTAAATTTAATTGGTCAGATGACAATTCTTGTAATTCTAACAATTGTAATGTTGCAAGAATATTGTGAACAAATAGTGGTTCTAATGGCAAAATCAACACAAGTACAAGAGTATGCGTGAATGAATGTTACAGATATTGCATTTCAATGGACAACAGACATCTACTATGCAAGTTTGTGTAACGCTGTACGACTGATTGTTGTTTAGATTCCTTATTACATAATTTTCACCTTGTTCAGATATATCGAAACTCCCAGTAACTGCCAGTTTATGCCTAGCAATAATGCTATTGTGTTCTAAATGTTTTCCATTTGTTAATTTTATAACTCTATCTACTATCTTATCTTTTAAAAGTTTAAGTAAGGCATTAATAGATTTGTGAAGCCTTTTAAATTTCTTTCTCTCAAGATAGTGATATTTTATTGTCTTGGGCATGCTTTCTAGATGTATATTTGTATTAACTATACACCCAATTCTATCACAGAAGGCCCACTGTTTTGCAATGTGTGCATAGTTTTCCTTAAGATAACTACCAACGCTAGCTCTATCTGGGTAATTTTGTAATGAATTTAAAAAACTTTTGCAGTGCGCTTCCAAACTTTGTTGGATCCAAAATGCGTTGCAAATATTTGAGCGATTTGTAACTCCAATTTTTTTTTGTAAATCTGAAATTCTTGGTAATTTGGTCACGCAATGTCTATGTGCCAAGTACAAAACAATATGTTTTCTGATGGGCCCATTATAGCACACCAGGCATTATAAAAAACATTAGTTATATCTAACATGAATGTACATGTTGTAACAGATCCTGCTATTTCCTTAACTATAGAAAAAAAGGTTTCATATATTAAAGTATCTCTTCTGTTTGAGAACATAAATGCAACTGGAAACCCTTGGCCAAATTCATCAACAGTTAACAAAGTAGTTAATTCTCATATATCTGCCTTTTTAATTCATCTGTCCATCTATCCTCTATCGAGGTAACTATCTTCTACTATGAGATCTAGGAATATCTTTTTAGATTGGAAATGCATAGATCTAATATTCTGTCATTCAAATTGAGAATTGAATCAATCTGTTGAAAGTTATTGAACTGGAAACGATTTAGTCTAGGCTTAAAGTCACGTATATCAGAAGTGATGGAACGAGAAACAGTGAAGTTGCTTAGCTTATTTCTGGGAGTAATAAAAGTTCAAAATTTTCTAGAAATACTTCTAGGTATATTATATATTGCTTAGCACATAATATTTAATAACATGAATGAGTCTATTGACAAATCACCTTTCTGTTTCATACTGTCTAATTGCCCACGTCATAAGCCTGTCAAGTTGTGCACTTGTCACTTTTACTTCTGAAGCTTGTTTATGTGTAGGAAAGCACATACTCCTTTAAATATTTCTTATATTTCATCTCGACGGGGCACACTGCGCACTTGAACGCTTCCAATTTAGACCCTTCCTTATGTGGTAACATAATACGCTGTTTTCTATAATACTTATGCTCAGTTTGAAAACTACACGTCGGACACTTTATGTCGCTGTTCCGGAAGCGCCGTTCTGGAGGTGTGTAAGCATGTGCCTCCTCAGGCTGCTCCTATATTTCTTCTCAAACGTCCACACTGCACACTTGAACGTCTTCAATTCCTGCTCGCCCTTATAGGTTAATGTATGCCCATTTCGGTAATACTTATCCAAGGCATTAATACTACGTGATGTCACTACACTCATAAATTGCTATCTCAGAACCGCCATCATCTCGGTGAGTAAACGTATGTTTCGATAAGTTATTTCCATATTGCATTTGCAAGTTACAGGCTGGACATTTATACATTTTCAGTTCTGAACAATACCTGTGGCTCAACATGTGATGCTTCAGATTTTATTTACGTTTGAACAGACAGTCACACAGTGAACACCTGTATATTTCCAGCTCTCACGCATCCTTGTGGTTTATGCTATGCCTTGTAAGATGACCCTTCCGTTTACACTCATGTGGACAAAGTGGGCATTTATACATTTTCACTTCAGAAGGATCCTTGTGGATCAGCAAGTGTCGTTTGAAGGCACGTCTGTGTCTCGTCGTGTAAGGACATAATTCGCATTCATACATTTGTACTTCAGATACATCCTTGTGGGTTATGCTATGCGTTGTAAGTGCACACTTCCGTTTACTCTCATACGGACAATGTGGGCATTTATACATTTTCACTTCGGAAGGATCCTTGTGGATCAGTAAGTGTTGTTTTAAGGTATGCTTGCGTTTCGTCGCATAAGGACATAATTCGCACTCATACATTTGTACTTCAGATATATCCTTGTGGGTTATGCTATGGCTTGTAAGTTGACGCTTCCATTTACTCTCATACGGACAATGTGGGCATTTATACATTTTCACTTCGGAAGGATCCTTGTGGATCAGCAAGTGTTGTTTTAAGGCACGCTTGCGTTTCGTCGCATAAGGACATAATTTGCACTCATACATTTGTACTTCAGATACATCCTGGTGGATTATCGCATGCTTGTTAATGCGGCCCCTCCACTTAGTCTCGTATGAACAATGTGAACATTTGTACATGCCGGATTCGTTTTTGTGAATAAACATATGTTCGTCTAAGCTACGCTTGTATCGAGTCACATAAGTACACAACTTGCATTTGTACATTTGTACTACATCATGAATTAACATGTGTTGTTTTAAGTTGCTTTTATATTTTGTTGCAAAAGGACACATTCCGCATTTGTATATTGCTATTTCCGACGTCCCCTTATGAGCTGAATTACGTTTGTATTGGGTAGTATAAGCTTCTACTGTACTTTTGTGTTTTATTTTATTTATTTCAATCCTGTGGTCAGATTTATATATCGCATCTTCATCCGATACTATTTCTGAAAGACTTCCACAAGGATCCTCTTTGAGCAACACTTCTTCATCCTTAATGTCCAATATTTCTTCAGTCTTCATTAATATGAAAGAGTGTACCTTCTCTGGTATTTCAGATATGGTTCCTTTTCCCTTGTTGGGATGTCTAAAAGTTCCATTAAATTGAAAATGTAATATATCAGCCGATTTAATTTGGTTTGATCCTCCATTTTGGTAAGATGGGTGTATCTTATTTTCTATATCCAAAAGGTTCCTTACGAACATGAAATAACATTCTAGATTTTCTTTGCAAGGGGTGCAAATCATGGGAATGTTGACTACGCTGAAGTCCTAATAAATACAAAAATAAATGGTTTTATTAATAAAGCACGTTTAATACTCATAATAATTCACTTACTATTTCCGGCATAAATTCTGGTAACATCTTCTTGTATAATGTGTCTTCCATCAAAATTTTGATGGAGAACAAATTATTTTTCATTATGCGATTCATACAGAATCGACACCTGAAATTGTCCTCAACAACGATTTCCGTGCCTCCCTTGTTATGTACTATGGTCTCCAATTCAAATGTAGTCTCTTTCTTGTTAACAGCAAAAGAAGCTACAAGTTTCTCAGTGTGAATGCAGACCGATTTGAAATTAAACGATCTTTTGATAATGGTCGTACAGGTCTCGCATATTATAGGATTTTTACTGATGTTCCAATTCTAAAATATGGAATACTATTGTATATACATATACAATATGTATACATAAAATAACTTATATTTTATATACATAAATACATTTTATTAAAACATACATAACGTAATTAAACTATTCATTAATATACAATATTATTCAGATTAATAGCTCAAAAATACAATGATAACTGTGCACGATGTGTATATTATTGAATATATGTATATGACGTCCATGCCGTGTATAAAAAACGGTATATTTGCGTCTGCAACAAAACTCACCCTGTCTAATAAAAGCACTTCCAGCATGTCACCTATTATATCATTTATTTCGTCAAATTCGCTACCTACTACTTTAAAACACAGTCTACAAATCTGTTTTTCTTCCACCATTCTGTTATACTTAAAACGCCGGTATATGAAAAGAAACTTAAACTCAAGTCCCAAACCGTTTTGAAAAGGTTATCTTCTTCTTCCCCTAAGCCCACTACGTTTCACAATTGATGCGAATCCACTCCAAGTACTTGTGACAACTGTTTTCCGTTCAAAAGATGGTAGTGGCTAAAAGGACCGAGCAAAATAAGGAAACATTCCAGATGCCAATTGCGCAGGTGTGGTATTTACCGCATCGGCATCTTAACCTCATTATTTTCTTTTATTTAAAATTTGTAATAAGTAGTTTCTACATTACCATAATAAACATCTTAGCAAATAAATTCAACAGAAAAAGATTATTCAATGAAAAAACAATTAGATAACTGCTTAATAAAATTCAATTCCAATATTAAACTTGTGTAAATAAGTAACTTTACATGGAAAAACGAATATTACAACAGAATTTCTACAAATTCTATATGCTTAGATTTATCTTACGAATTTTACATGGACACCAAACTATCATGGGAAGACCACACAACTACGTTTGCAAGAAAATTTCTAAAAATATATATCTACTACGCAGTTTTGATCAAGGAGTATTATGTGTGGTTAATGCAAAGACGAGCAATAAGACAGGACTCAAATTTAGAGACCACTAAGTCCAAACTGATTCGACTGAAAATCTTAACTGTTCCGTGCACGTATATTCTGCAATGTCTAATTTACATAATAAACAACTTATATACAAAATATACACCCTGTCACAAAATTCAGCCTTAACGAACGCGACATCGAAGTAATACTAATTGACAAAAACTAGAGATGGCACCTCATATTGGGGTTCGGAGTTCTGTAATGCTTACATCAAGAGATTACCTAACTGAGATATTCTATAAATGCAGGACAAAAGAGTTCCTTATATGCAATGTCTTTTATTCCATACATGAATTTCTAAATAGCGACTTAAGCACGTTAATAACAAAACTGATGGTGAGAATGTTTCTGATGTTAATCATATAATTTCATATTAAGTATAATGTTGTCTAATCGAGATGTTTCTTACTATTCAATTAATTTTATATTAAATATAATTCTAGTATCTTTACCCATGTTTTACTAATTTGTATATAATTTTACCGATTTTAGTGTCCTTTGGACTGATTGTGTAGTGTACTCAATATTAAATGTATTGTCATGTACAAATTTTCACTTGTAAAAATACTTTTGTATACACAACGCCAATAAATTATCTTATGTAAACTTTTCGGAAATAAAGTAAAACAGCTTCCAATTCGAAATACTGATTTAATAATATAAAAGTCGAACTGCGTACAAATACGAATCTAACAAGACTAACTAAAACAATATTCGTCTAGGGCTCGTGCATGAACCCTTGTTTTCATTTCTTAATAACCTACTCGTAAATATAACAAACTTAAATACTAAAGCTGTCATCTCGGCGATAATCGTAAAGACACGTGTGATGGACGGGCCTGGCGAAGACCGTGCGACTCTTTGGAATGCCGATTATAGCGTAAACAGATTACACTTAGGAATAGTTTACATTAATTGGTAGCACAAAGTAAATTTATCAGCGTTGTCACACATTTTCAAGGTTTTTTTTTCTATATGAGACAAATGTTTTCTATGTTTTGAGAATGTGTCTTCTGATGTATTAATTTTTGTCATTATTGCATTATTATTATGCATTTAACTATTTCAGGTAAAAGGGGATGAACAAAAACAAAATGCGAAATAAGTATTGTAACGTAACCCATTTTTTCCGAACGCTCCTGCACTTAACTAGTGGCGCCATCCAGTGTGCTACTAGAGAAGTAGAGAGTTTATAAAACAGGGACGGTAGACGTTTTGTTTCGAGAGCAGGCACTACACAATTTTGTTTTCATTGTTAATGTAAATGTTATACAGTTTTTTGTACTTTACTTCTTATTATAAAAAAATCGGGTCATTGTATAGAACACCCCCTTCTGCCCTATCGAAAAACTAAACTTACTCACACATTCTGCATTCCATCACGAGTACAACGCACCTTATCATATCTTGCGCAAATGGCGTTAAGTATTTTTTATAAATAAATTAAAATTGGAACATTTCTCCATGCGCACAGCTGATTTACTGTTTACTTTATCGTTTCTGTAGTTTACCAAAGTTCCCATGTTGCCACATCAACGTTTGTACAACTATCATAATATACGATATAGGCTACAAATTACTTGCTTACCTAAAGCGCAGACATCACTGTCTATTGAATTTACAAATATGTAAACAAAATCAGACGCTCTGATTGGTTGGAAACGTCTTCACGCGCCAAGGGATGCTGAAAAGACACTTTTTATACCACAGCTATTCAGTTCTTTGTTCACAACTAGAACTTAAACTTAAAATATTCTTGCGCGTCGACTGCGACAAAAATATGAGTGAAAACAGAGTATTGACTGTGAATCTTACACCTGTGCCTGTGCGGTTTTGTGATTTCAACACCTGTGACTCTTGCGATGTCACTTACGCGAAATTTTATGCTATTACAGCATCAAATGAAGGACTTACATCGTTCTGAAATAGACATGGCGTTTTAATAATTGGAATACAACATGTGAGTAAATTAATTAAATATACATCAATTTCAATAATGACCGTATCACGTGCATAAAAAAGGGTCAGGCAGATTATGACAAATAGAAACAATTAGGATTCACGATTATTTCAACCCTTACAAACTATCCCTCTAAATTATTTTTGAACATTAATCATTTATAAACCAAATATATCCCTTGCCCTTCAACAACAGACGCCAAAATTTAACAAAAAAAAAGCAAGATATTTAATTTTGCGGTCTCTATATGCACACAATGCCACATCCTTTCACCACACAAATATTGCTTCAACCCTTAAAAACTACCCCTATATGTTGAATATTTTCAAAAATTTACATCTTTTTAATGTACCCTTGCTAAATTAACATTCCTCAATACACCTGTTTACCCCACCCAGCACCCCTATTCGCTCCCACCTCCCGTTAGCTAGATGGGTTGTTATTAATTTGCGCAAAGTTTTGTTTGTGAAAAACTGTTCCTATAGCAACCTACAACACGTCCATAAAAAAAAAACGCGAAAATCCAGAAGGGGGTGTTCTATACAATTACCAAAAATCGAGTGCTAACATTAAAGAATCTAGTATCGCAGGGCAGTGTGTAGTTTATTAAAATCCTACCCAAATACTGTGAATCCGACTCTCCGGTTATAGTATTAGTTTTATTGTGACGAATATGGAATGGCATAGT
The DNA here is from genome assembly GCA_037954035.1 of Rosalia funebris. Taxonomy (NCBI): domain Eukaryota; kingdom Metazoa; phylum Arthropoda; class Insecta; order Coleoptera; family Cerambycidae; genus Rosalia; species Rosalia funebris. The sequence continues at coordinate 4,568,592 of JAZFAV010000019.1, read as the reverse complement.
CTAAAGTTATACCTTTTCTTTTACATCAATTTATTAGTTCTTTACTTGTATATTCACCACCATTATCACACCTGAATTTATGTAGTTTAAGATTGCATTTTGCTTCAACCATTTCGGTGTACTCTTATTTTTTCAAACACTTCGTACTTATTTTCTATTAGAAACGCCATGCAATTATGCGTGAAATCATCTAAGAATGTAACAAAATATTTCTTTCCATCCCACGTGGCAGGACTGCCAGGGCCACAGACGTCCGAATGTACAATTTCTGGTGGTCTTGTAGCTCTGCTTCGTTCTTTATTGAAAGGTTGTCTTGTCTGTTTTGTAACAACGCACGTCTCACAAAATTCTTCTAAATTTGCAATTTCATCTTTGTTCAGATCGATTCCTATAGCCATTTCTTGTCGCTTCTTTAGATTTTCTTTGTCGAGGTGTCCCATTCTTTTGTACCAAACATTTTTAATTTCTTTCTCCATGGTAACCATTGATTTGTTTTCCTTACTTTGGCAATCTAGCTCTATCACATATAAAAACTATTTTCTTTCTTTCCTTCTAGAATGAGTTCATCGTTTTTTGTTATTAGTACTTTCTCTTTAGTAAATTTAATTTCACCCCCTTTTTCTGTAATACTGTTTACTGATAAAAGATTTGTACTTAGTTCGGGAGCATACAATTGACATTGCTCAGATTACATTTTGTCGTTATTATTGATCCAATTTCTTTAGTTTCTAGAACATCTTCCTTTTTTGAAACATTAATTTTTGAAATATGTTCTCGTTTCATTTAAAATTCCAGCGTTATTTGTTAAATGTGAAGCGGATCCAGAATCGATTATTCACTTTGTTTTTATTTCATCCATGTCCTTTTGAGCAATAAAACACACATCGCCTCTTTTCTCCGGCATATTGTCTTTAGTTTTTCGAAAATAGCAGTCTTTTTCTAGGTGGTTATGTTTCTACTGTTTGAATTTACTTTCTTCTGCTAGTAGTCGGGAAGTTAAGTTCTCTAGTGTTTTTTTGGCTTTTATTGTTGAATCTCAGGCACTACTGAAATTATTACATTTTTCTGGAAGGGCCAATAGGATTTTTGACATCAGCATGTCATCACTGATTTTATCATCAAGACTTTTTAATTTGAATACCATATTTTGTAGTTCACTGATAAATGTAGCCATGTTAGTTTCCTTTGCGTATTTATAGTTAAAAAACTCTTGCAACAGAGCACACTTGCGTCGTTCAATCTGTCCCCCATAAATGCTTTTTAATTTTTTGTACATTTCTGCACTCGTTTTACAATTTAATATGTGCGTTAGGCACGAATTTGCCACTGTTGTTGATAAAACACGTTGAGCTTTAGCATCCCTTCGCATTCATTCTTCGAGTGCGATGGTTTCTGTTGGCTCCGGTGCAGCACTTGCACCCGAGACTATTTCGTACAACCCATGTGCTTTTAATAGAATGTCCACTTGAAACTTCCGTATTTTAAAAGTGTCCTTGTCTTTTAATTTTGTCATTTGCCCGAATTCTTCAGTAGCCACGACCGCCATTTTTTTAAAGTTTTTAAACAGTTTTAACTAATTTAGTACTCAACGTATTTAAAGCATTCTGAGACCATAACCTGTTGCATAGCTACTTTATCTGCGTTTTATTTTACTTGTTTCTTAAATGAAGCTCTTGAATGCAGACTAAACAAAATATTTTATTTTCTACACAACCTCTATTCTCGAATACTATTACAGAACACATACTAATACATGGCCCTATAGATCAAAGACTTAAAGAACTGAACTTAACTGAACTATGCCAACCAGAGATTACTTCTTCTAAGAGGTAGAGCTAGGCAGGCATGCCCCCATTCAAGGATAGCATATGTTATTATAGAGTGAGCTGAGTGAGACGCATGTGCGACACCCTGTATGGGCCTCCGAGACTAGAAATGGCAGCGGCTATCCTGACTGTTCAGTACGTGATGTTTATGAAAACAAGGACTGATTTTAGATATTGTAAGAACGAGAGCGGCGATTCATTAGACTGTATTGAGACGAGCATGTTGTGTCACCATCAACCCGTGTACTGTATCGTCGTTTTGTGGAATATATCATTTAATTCTGACTTCACTTATTTTGTTAATGTATCCCCTTATTTGCACCCTTACATATATTTGTTTTTCTATGTAAAGTTACTTAATTGCACAAATTTAATATTGGAATAATTGAATTTTATTAAGCAGTTAACTAATTGTTTTTTCATTGAATAACCTTTTTCTGTTGATTTTATTTGTTAAAATGTTTGTGGTAGATATGTAGATACTACTTATAACAAATTTTAAATTAAAAGAAAATAATGAGGTTAAGATGATGATGCGGTAGAATACCACACCTCCGCATTTGGCATCTGGAATGTTTCCTTCTTTTACCGGTACTTTTAGCCACTACCATCTTTTGAACGGAAACAGTTGTCAAAAGTACTTGGAATTGATTCCCGTCAATTGTGAAATGAAGTAGACTTAGGGGAAGAAGAAGATAACCTTTTCAAAAACGGTTTGAGTTTCTCTTCATGTACAGGCGTTTTAAGTATAACAAAATGGTGGAAGAAAAACAGATTTGTAGACTGTGTTTTAAAGTAGTAGGTAGCCAATTTGACGAAATAAATGATATAATAGGTGACATGCTGGAAGTGCTTTTATTAGACAGGGTGAGTTTTGTTGCAAACTCAAATATACCGTTTTTTATACACGGCATGGACGTCATATACATATGTAATAATATACATGTCATGCACGGTTATCAGTTTTTGAGCTATCAATGTGAATAATATTGTACATTAATGAATAGTTTAATTACGTTATATATGTTTTAATAAAATGTATTTATGTATAAAAAATATAGGTTATTTTATGTATACATATTGTATAGGTATATACAATAGTATTCCATATTTTAGAATTGGAACATCAGTAGAAATCGTACAATATGCGAGACCTGTACAGCCATTATCAAAAGATCGTTTAATTTCAAATCGGTCTGCATTCACACTGAGAAACTTGTAGCTTCTTTTGCTGTTAACAAAAAAGAGACTACATTTGAATTGGAGACCATAGTACATAACAAGGGAGGCACAGAAATTGTTGTTGAGGAAAATTTCAGGTGTCGATTCTGTATGAATCGAATAATGAAAAATAATTTGTTCTCCATCAAAATTTTGATGGAGGACACATTATACAAGAAGATGTTGCCAGAATTTATGCCGGAAATAGTAAGTGAATTATTATGAGTACTAAACCTGCTTTATTAATAAAACAATTTATATTTGTATTTATTAGGACTTCAGCGTTGTCAACATTCCCATGATTTGCACCCCTTGCAAAGAAAATCTAGAATGTTATTTCATGTTCGTAAGGAACTTTTTGGATATAGAAAATAAGATACACCCATCTTACCAAAATGGAGGATCAAACCAAATTAAATCGGCTGATATATTAGATTTTCAATTTAATGGACCTTTTACACATCCCAACGAAGGAATTCTTCCTTGTGAAAGTCTTTTAGAAATAGTATTGGATGAAGATACGACAATATATAAATCTGACCACAGGAATGAAATAAAAAAAGTAAAGCACAAAAGTACATTCGACGCCAAATACAAACATAATTCAGCTTATAAGGACACGTCGGAAATAGCAACATACAAATGGGGAATGCATCCTTTTGCGACAAAATACAAAAACAACTTAGAAGAACACATGTTAATTAATGATGTAGTACAAATGTACAAATGCAAGTTGTGTACTTATGTGACTCGATACAAACGCAGCTTAGACGAACATATGTTCACTCACAAGAACGAATCTGGCATGTACGAATGTTCACATTGTCCATATGAGACTAAGTGGAGGCATCGCATTAACAATCATGCGATAACCCACCAGGATGTATCTGAAGTACAAATGTATGAGTGCGAATTATGTCCTTATGCGACGAAACGCAAGCGTACCTTAAAACAACACTTGATGATCCATAAGGATCCTTCCGAAGTGAAAATATATAAATGCCCACTTTGTCCGTATGAGAGTAAATGGAAGAGTGAACTTACAAGGCATAGCATAACCCACAAGGATGTATCTGAAGTACAAATGTATGAATGCGAATTATGTCCCTACACGACGAGATACAGGCGTACCTTAAAACAACATTCGCTGATCCACAAGGATCCTTCCGAAGTAAAAATGTATAAATGTCCACTTTGTCCGTATGAGAGTAAACGGAAGTGTGAACTTACAAGGCATAGCCTAACCCACAAGGATATATCTGAAATACAAATGTATGGATGCGAATTATGTCCTTACACGACGAGATACAAACGTACCTTAAAACAACACTCGCTGATCCACAAGGACCCTTCCGAAGTGAAAATGTATAAATGCCCACTTTGTCCGTATGAGTGTAAACGGAAGGGTCAACTTGCAAGCCATAGCATAAACCACAAGGACCCATCAGAGCTGGAAATGCATGGGTGTTCACTGTGTGACTGTCAGTTCAAACGTAAACAAGAGCTGAAGCGTCACATGTTGAGCCACAGTGACGTGTAGTTTTCAAACTAATCATAAGTATTACATAAAACAGCATATTATGTTAAAATATAAGGAAGGGAATTGGAAATGTCCAAGTGCGCAGTGTGCCCCTCAAATATAAGAAAAATTTAAAGGAGTAAGTGCTTTCTTACACACACAAACAAACTTCAGAAGTAAAAAGTGACATGTGCACAACTTGACAGGCTTGTGGCGCGTGTAATCGGACAGTATAAAACAGAAAGGGGGTTTGTAAATAAACTCATTCATGTTAAATATTATCTGCTAAGTAATATATAATATACCTAAAAGTATTTCAAGAAAATATGGAACTTTTATTACTCCTAGAAATAAGTTAAGCAACTTCACTCTTTCTCGTTTCATCACTTCGGATATACGTGACTTTAAGACTAGACTAAATCGTTTCCAGTTCAATAACTTTCAACAGATTAATTCAGTTCTCAATTTGAATGACAGAATCTTAGATCTATGCATTTCCAATCTAAAATATGTTGTTCAAAGGCATTGCTAGATTTCATAGTAGAAGATAGTTACCTCAATGGAAGATAGATAGATAGATTGAGTGGTGAGGTTTTTTTGACTTCAGGCATAGGGTGCCGTTTCGCAACAAATAATTTTTATTATTAAAAAGTTAATTTTTATGTTGTAATTTAAGTTAAAATTCGGCAATGGCTTACATTATTTTTTCTCAGTTTTTCTTACAATTAATAAATTGCAATACTCATTTATAAGGGTGAAACAAGGAGACATGTTTTCATGTCCAGAGGTCGGTCAGGGCGACTTGCTAATTTTAAACAAAGAAGGTAGACCTCGGGATGAAGGGATACATAACAAGAGGGAAAAAATAGGTTCTATTATATATTACATACAATCTTCATACATACAAGCATATAATTTTATAAATTTATGTTTGTTTCTTTTAGAAATTATATTAAAGCCTTATTAATTTGCATACAATTTTTACTAAGTAGGGAAGACAGATTTGTAGGCAAATGTACTTGTTCTTTAATTAATGTGGTTATCAATTTTCTGGTAGCCTGATAGTTATTTATACAATTAAAAAACGTATGATTAAGATCACCGATCGATGCATTATCACACTAGCGTCTAGAGGCAACCCGTAATTGGCTATCCCGAACTCGAAGTTTAGCGCATGCGTAGACAAGCTAGGCGCACAATTTGAAATTCGAAGATAAAAGGTGGTCCAACCAAAACACACGATGTTAATTGTAAATAAAACAAGAAGTTTTCAGAGATTTATCTTAATATTTTTTGTTATGATAGAAGGATCTATGACAATTATGTGTGAAACAAAATATCGGCCAAATGCTCGCCACGGCTTCGGTGGCATACGAATTGCACCGTATGGCATAGCTTCGATGGTCCATATTTTCAATAACTCTTGAGACATAATTGAGGTTCAATGTCGTTAATGTGCCGAATTATCTCATCCTTAAGCTCTTGAATTGTTCTTGGCTTATTGACGTACACTTTTTCTTTTAAATATCCCCAAAGAAAGAAGTCCAACGGTGTCAAATCACATGATCGTGGCGGCCAATTAACATCGCTACGACGTGAGATAAAACGGCCATTGAATTTCTCGCGCAAAAGTGCCATTGTTTCGTTGGCTGTGTGGCAAGTGGCACCATCCTGTTGGAACCACATATCGTCCAGGTCCATATCCTCAATTTCTGGCCACAAGAAGTCCGTTATCATCTTCCGATAGCGAACACCATTCACGGTAACTGCTTGGCCGACCTCATTTTCGAAGAAGTACGGCCCGATGACGCCGCCAGCCCATAAACCGCACCAAACAGTCACTCTTTGTGAATGCATCGGCTTTTCAACAATCACTCGTGGATTCTCATTTGCCCAAATGGGGCAATTCTGCTTGTTAACGAATCCACTGAGGTGAAAGTGTGCCTCGTCGCTGAAGATGATTTTCTTTGTAAAGTCACCATTCACTTCTGTCTGTTCAACCAACCATTGGGCGTATTGACGACACTTGAAATGGTCAGTAGGCTTCAGCTCTTGAGTCAATTGAACCTTGTAAGCGTGTAAATTCAAATCTTTATTAAAAATTCGCGTTAGTGATGTTCGTGAGATGTTCAATTGTTGGGCACGACGACGAGTCGAGGTTGACGGCTCTTCTGCTACACTATCGCGAACAACAGCAATGTTTTCCGCAGAACGAACTGGGCGAGCATGCACAGGTGTTTTCACATTTCCTACAGACCCGGGTTGCTGAAATTTGCGCACAATTCTCCCGATTGTGAACACATTTGGTCGATTATGCTAACCAAAAAAGTGCACGAAATGCGTTTTGATTTGAACGCCCATTTTCGTAAAAGGCTTCAACAATCTTAACGCGCTGCTCAATTGTGTACCTCTCCATGGTTGAATTTGTCAAACACTGAAACAAAGAAATGTCAAATTAAATTGGGCAAAAAACTTGACGTTAAGGTGTGACTCACAATTAACATCGTGCATTATGGTTGGACCACCCTATATAATGAGCAATGATGAATTGATGAGGACAGATTAAACTTATTCTGAATAAATATGAGAAGGTATTTTCTTAGGATAAGACTATACTAAAATTAAACGCCAGAAATTTATAAAAAGTATATATAACAAAGTATTATATTATAAATTTAAACATCTAAATATTAAGTCTAATTGTTACAAATATACAATAAACATTATATAAATTTACACATATTGATTCTATCTGTTCTTGATACATTCTATATGAATGAATGAATTTATTGAATGAACTATGTTATATTTATAACAATATGAATAAATGTTATATACATTTTTGATGAATGTATGAGTAACTATAATGTTATATAACAAATTAAAAATGTGCTCGAACTTGAAATTTTTCATAAATTTTATAGACGTGTATAGCATGGTTTAATTAAAGTCATATATAAAAGACTATTACAGGGCCTTAACTTATAAAAATAACCGTTGTTTATATTAAAATTTATTTCAAATGTGACCCGAGAGAATTGTCAAATCTCAATGGGAATAATAAGGTGAATTTAGAATCTGAAAATGAGATTATAAAATGCCCAATTATGCAGCACAAGTAATGAGATTAAATGAAATCTACTTCTATCTTAAGTAAGAAATATGTACATACTTTATTGCAAATACTCGAAAAGCTATGCCAAGAAAAAACTTTGTAATGTAATAATTTAGTTGTTAATTAATATAACCAAAAATGAAAAAGTCTACTTATTAGAATGACAATTAGCTAAGATTAATTTTAGACAATTTTTAACAGTACAGAATGAAACAAGTTACATTTAAAATAAATGTATTAAGTGAAAGGTAAGGTGAAGTAATTTACACAAAAAATATATAAAATAACATTTCTTCTATTGCTTGGTTTTGTTTATCTTGTTCGGCTCGCTTTCAAAATTAGGTACTCTCTTTCTGCATCAAAGCTGCAACAAGTGTTTCGGTTTCTTCTGCTGTAGGCGTATTGATTGAATCAGTTCTTCGTGTGTATTTCTTTTTAGTACAAAATAATCTTCTTTTCATTATGAGGTATTACTTTTTTTATTGTGAATGGAAGGTTTCTGTAATTTGTAGCTGCCAAAACGGGGGAGAGTGGTGTCATTATTCTTTTAAAAATCTCTAGTTTTGTTGGTATTTTCATACTATCTAATTTGTTTAACATTTTTTTGCGAATTTATTCTAGTTTCTATTTGAAATGACTGTTGAGATTTCTTGTATGAAATTCCTTCCAGGAAGAAAATTGTGATGTTGTTGACTTAATGGAAATATCGCGTACCTTTATAAAGTGAGCAATCGTATCCTTTGTCCTTTGTGTGCGAATTCTTATAGTCACACATTGACATTTTTGTTTCGGTTAATTTTTCAAAGAATTTGTTTGCTCTTCAGAATAACTGTAATGTGTTCTCATATGGCAGTGGAAGTTTTCTCTACTGTTAACTTTTCTATTGTAGATATTGCAGGTAAAAATTAAAAATGGCAGTATCTGTTTGAAGAGTAGCAAGAATGTTTACTTTCGATAGATGAGACTTTCTTACGTGTCTTCGAAGATTTGATGTATTACTATAATTAGTCTTGCATTCCATGCACACAATTTTATGCGTTTGGTCTATTTTTAATATTGATGATAAGATCTACAAACAAATCGAATAAAAACTACATTGTTATGACTTAGGTTAAGTATTTATAAAAACCCATTTTTTAAAATTACATATTTATAGGTAAGAATACGCTTATCTGAGACAATTAAAGGTAATTGTATAGAACACCCCCTTCTGGATTTTCGCGTTTTTTTTATGGACGTGTTGTAGGTTGCTATAGGAACAGTTTTTCACAAACGAAACTTTGCGCAAAATAATAATAACCCATCTAGCTGACGGGAGGTGGGACCGAATAGGGGTGCTGGGTGGGGTAAACAGGTGTATTGAGGAATGTTAATTTAGCAAGGGTACATTAAAAAAATGTAAATTTTTGATAATATTCAACATATAGGGGTAGTTTTTAAGGGTTGAAGCAATATTTGTGTGGTGAAAGGATGTGGCATTGTGTGCACATAGAGACCGCAAAATTAAATATCTTGCTTTTTTTTTCAATTTTGGCGTCTGTTGTTGAAGGGCAAGGGATATATTTGGTATATAAATGATCAATGTTCAAAAATAATTTACAAGATAGAGGGATAGTTTGTAAGGGTTGAAATAATCGTGAATCCTAATTGTTTCTATTTGTCATAATTTGCCTGACCCTTTTTTATGCACGTGATACGGTCATTATTTAAATTGATGTATATTTAATTAATTTACTCACATGTTGTATTCCAATTATTAAAACGCCATGTCTATTTAAGAACGATGTAAGTCCTTCATTTGATGCTGTAATAGCATAAAATTTCGCGTAAGTGACATCGCAAGAGTCACAGGTGTTGAAATCACAAAACCGCACAGGCACAGGTGTAAGATTCACAGTCAATACTCTGTTTTCACTCATATTTTTGTCGCATTCGACGCGCAAGAATATTTTAAGTTTAAGTTCTAGCTGTGAACAAAGAACTGAATAGCTGTGGCATGAAAAGTGTCTTTTCAGCATCCCTTGGCGCGTGAAGACGTTTCCAACCAATCAGGGCGTCTGATTTTGTTTACATATTTGTAAATTCAATAGACAGTGATGTCTGCGCTTTTAAAAGAGTTGAAGTGGCAACATGGGAACTTTGGTGAACTACAGAAACGATTAAGTAAACAATAAATCAGCTGTGCGCATGGAGAAATGTTCCAATTTTAATTTATTTATAAAAAATACTTAACGCCATTTGCGCAAAATATGATAAGGTGCGTTGTACTCGTGATGGAATGTAGAATGTGTGAGTAAGTTTAGTTTTTCGATAGGGCAGAAGGGGGTGTTCTATGCAATGACCCAATTAAAAAACAAATTGCAAGTCTTCAACTCACCAATAATTTCTACAATATATGAATTTAAAACTGTTGCAAAATGAATTATTATGAAAGTTCGAACGGTTCAAACCACAGATTAGAAAAAGCTCAAACACAACATCTACGGAGGGTTTAAACTGCCAAGCAAGACAGAAACGCAAATGACAAAAATAACCGAGAACGCTCGAACGCCGAATTGTACTCGAGGCCGCCAGTTACGGGTTGTCTGTAGACGCTAGTCATTATCACAAGGACAATACGGAGTAGGAACGATTCCAATCCGATGTAGATGTGAGAGAAAGCGTGCATGATTTAGTTTGAGTCTGATCATTGTTGATGTGTGGTGTTTTAAAGTCATATTGTTAATAGAAGTATTAGATGGTAGAGTAGGGTGAATTAATGTGTAGTGATTGTTAGATTATGCAACGAGTTCCTTCCATAGGCTCTCCCCTTTTAATCGATTTTGAATTCTGAAGGGACTTTGTAAATCTCTTGGCTGAAAGGATTGCTGTTCTACTTCTATGTCCTTAAGCGCGCGCCTCTTTATCTAATTGATCAACCGTTTCATTTCCAAAAGTTCCTAAATGGCCCTTTACCCATATGAGTTTGACATTGAAGTTTTTTAATTTCTTAATCAGATTTACGATATTAAATATAATTTTATTATTGTAATATTGGATGGATTTAGAGTGGGATATAACGTTAATGTTCATTAAGTTTTGACAATCCTTAATATACCATTCTTGTACCCAATATAATGCTTGTTCGATGGCGATCGCTTCTGCGATAAATAGAGCATTCCTTGAGAAACTTGCATTTTGCCGATAATTCTAATTCGGGCACATACAAAGCACAACTCGTACCTAGATCAGATTTTGGGCCATCTGTAAAGATTTTTATGGCTGGTGAATTACGGTGTAATGTGCATTTGAAAAACGACTTGTTTAACCCATTTTTGCCCGAATTGTTTTTTTTTGTTGATTTTTTTAATTTCTTTGTGATACTCTACTTAGAGTTAAAATAGACCTATTACAGCATTTTAGTCGAAATTTTTTTGATTGTTTTGTATTACAGTATGTTCCAGGAGTGGAACGCCGAGCCTACAAAAGGCTTAAATGCGACAATAATACTGCATTCATTTTTATGAAAAGAAAATCATGTAAACATATATGGAATAATGATTTATTTCAAATAATTTAATAAACAATAATAAACAGTAATATATGCTAATAGTACATTTACTAAGCTTTACTATGTCAGAATTTTTATGTCGTTAAGTTAATTAATTGTATAAAATTGTTCATGGTTTAAACAGATATATTTTTTCATTAATAACAGCTAGTAATTGTTATATTATTTATAACTGATTATGATTAAGAAATATGTACTTAAGTTGCAGCTGTAAATAAATATATATTTTAATATCGTATTGATTTGGTCATAAAGGTGGACCATGTTTTGTCAATAATGTTAAATATTATTAATAAAATAATAATTATTTAAATAAAAGGCTGGTTTAGTTCTCCAAACAACCCATTCAAAAAGATGGCCCAATGATCGTGCAACGACATAGCTGTTGTCGTTCTTCTTTTAGAAAGTATTATTTCTGTCGGTATATGCTCTGTGCTTGTTAACTGCTGGCATTTTGACGTAAATAAATACTATGACAGATAAATACTATAAATAGTTCCAGTAAATGGAGAAAATCGTAATAAATAATGAGTTTTATGACGATTTGAATGTAAGCTATACATAAAGGAAGTGTCAGAGCACCAATATGAAGTATCAATGTGATGTAAAGTGTAAGTTACATAGAATAATTGGGCATGGTAAACGTTCAAAATTTATTTTCTCGGAAACTATCCGCGAAAATGTCTATGACCAAACGCCAAATACTAAATTCATAGGTAGCCAATATTTGATAAAGATTTGAGTGTTAAACTCGATTTGAGAGTATCAAGGATGATAGTTTTATCAAACAGAAAAAAAATAACCACATTGATGGGCTTTATCCAATTTCCTTTTTGCCATTGCTCCAAGACACAGAAAACAAACTTAAATTAAGAGACGGGAGACAATAGAATTGCGTAATGAAATTTTGGTTTCACATTCATTAAAATTCCAGATCACATTTTAATTAGGACTGTGTTCGAGCGAAAACCATTAAATAAGGACAGTTAACTCATATTTACAAATATTAACTACCCCAAGGTTGTTGAATTCTACACAAATAAAATGTTAATTTAGCTTTTTTGAAGGCGCATCAGTTGATCATATTTATATATTGTAGGTGACTGGGCGTATATTAACAAGAAGTAGATAAGTTTACTTGAATATATTGTCGAATATCCTTATGGAAATGATAAATAAAAACTTGTCTCAGCAATTTATGGTAATACCTTCCGACTTGATCACTTTCTTGAATGATAATATGAATTAGAGGAATAATATGAATTAGGGGATAACTTCAACAGTGATTGTGGAACGTAGACTCCGTATGAGAAGGAGTATGTGACCTTTTTAAAAGGATTTTTGATTTTTATCTAATATTTTAAGTTACGTATGTGTTCTGTATGTAACAATCATGAATTTGGAAGAAAAACAGATTTGCAGACTGTGCTTTGACGTAGCATGCAATGAATTTGATGAAATAAACGAAGTTATCAATAACATGCTGGAAGTGCTATTATTAAAAATGGTAAGATTCTGTGTTTGTTGTAGAGGGTGTATGATTTGGAACTATAGGATGTGATTTGCGAATAAATCTAATAATTGACAAACAGGTTTTTTATTCTTCAACATAAAATGGAGACGATACGGCTACAAATGACATTGTTCATATGGGTGTCTTGACTCATCTGGCATAGCAAAATTGTCCATAACATGAACACAAAACTCATGTCCGAAATAACATGTTGTGAATATTTGCTTTGAGGTCATCTATTAGTGCCGGCTAGGTGGCGTACACTTTTCTCTTGACATAACCCTAAAGAAAAAAGTCCGGTGGTGTTAAATCACATGATCTTGCAGGCTAATTAATGTGAGCATTCCACGAGAGGACATGATCAGGAAATTTGGTATGCAACAGAATTATGGTTGCACATTAGGGCAGAGCGAAAATAGACGTAAAACAAAAAATTTTGGAAAATGAAAATGCCTGCGTTCGCAATAGGCGTCTTATGAGATACTTAGCAAGAGAGAAAAATCTGAGTGTCCTACGACAATTTCTTTGGCTGCCGAAATATCCTTGAAAGTTTAATAAAGAGGAATTCATCAAAAAATTAATAAAAATAAAAAAATGGAGCTCTGCTTGTGCTCAGCACATGGAGGTGGCTCCATATTGAGTTCCACCATAACCCTCCCGCCCCTACAGAAATTTATTTTTCTTTGGTCTAAAACTTTCAAAAATTGTTCTGTTGTTTGAAATTGTGGCAAAATTTCTGTTGGTTCAATACGAACTTTTATGAACCCATCTCGCGCTTCAGGCCCAAAACTCCTATAGAAGATTCTGTTATTAATTTTATACATCTTTCAACCGCCTGCGAATGCAGGGGAATTTTAATGGGGATATTTCATCCGGAACCATAGAAATCATATTAGTTAATTCTTCGTCTGACATTCCCATTGTCAAAGGGGGGGTTTGTATACTGACATTCTGCCAATCAAAGTCCACATAATCTTCACAATCAAAATTTAGTTCATTCAATTGAAATATTCTAACGTCCTCTGTTCTCGCCGATGATTTTCTACATTTTAGAATCCTTAAAGCCAACTCTCTAATGAACTTTCTGTCATCGGCTAATATTGGTATTAAAAGGTTTTCTGAGTGGGCAAAATACCCGTTTTTATTACAGGATCTATCATTTTTTTAAGTTCGTCAGGAAGGTATCGAGATCTTCTAATTATGCTGAAAAGGTGCCTAGCACCATCTTTACAAGACCGATTACGTTTAATTTCAAACCAACTTACCGCATACACTCTTAACTGTAAATTCAGTTAATATTTGAAGGTTTTGAGATGGTTACTTAATAGCAACATATAACCTTAGAACTCTGTTGGCTGTTGTAAGCCATCTGGCGCGGGACATTTTTCCAGGCGCTTTTAAAGCTAAATCTCCCAAAATTCCGTTAGATATTCTCTAACACATCTCAAACATGTACTGTTGATCTGTACTTAGCGTTTTCACATCTATAACATAGTCTCAACTTTTCTAAACTCTACCATTGGTAAGTTCTAGCATGATTCTAGAGGCTTGCCAATTTGCCCCGAAAACCCGTTTGGTCCGGAAGTTTTTCAATCCAAATTAGTACAATCAATAGGGAATGACCCGGTCACTAATTGTAAACAGCAAAAAAAAATTTCAAGAAACTTACAGTTTTTTTGCTTTCAAAATGGCGGCCGCTAACATAACCTAAAAAATTCTCAAAAGTCAAAACGGATTTTCGCGAATAAAAGAGAAAGTTGTGCTCGGATTGGAAAAAGTTAAATGAGAAAGTTGTAGATAATGACAAAATCTTTCGATTCAGTTTATGTGAGCTCGAATAGATTCATTACTTTTCGAGATATATCGAAAAAACCGTTGAAAATTACGTTTTTTTTTGTTTTTGCTCTAAGAATAACAATATTTGATGAAAACATTTAATAATTTCAGAAAGTGTAGTCCTAAGTGAAACGAAAACAATCGTTTTTGTACAATTCCAAAATATTTTTTTTGCTGTTATAGCTGTTTTCGTAAAAAAAGGTGTTTTCGTAAAACGGCTTTTCCATCGAAACGGATGGTCCTACAGACTTATTCGAGGGCTTATTTTCTTTGTTAGGAGTTGTACTACAAATATATTTTCAGCAACAATCGATTTTTTTAATTCTTTATATAAAAAATCGCGTTTGAAAATGACGTAATTTTCGTACATCGGTTTTTTGGCAATAAATTCTTGTAATAAAACCGGTGTACGAAAATCACGTCATTTTCAAACGTATTTTTTTATACAAAAAATTAAAAAGATCGATTGTTGCTGAAAACATATTTGTAGTACAACTCATAACGAAGAAAATAAGCCCTCGAAGAAGTCTGTAGGACCATCCGTTTCGATGGAAAAGCCGTTTTACGAAAACAGCTATAACTTTGAAAAAATATATTTTGGAATTGTATAAAAACGATTATTTTCGTCTCACTTAGGACTACATTTTCTGAAATTATTAAATGTTTTCATCAAATATTGTTACCTTTAGAGCAAAAACAAAAACAAAAAACGCAATTCTAAACGGCTTTCTCGATATATCTCGAAAAGTAATACGTCGATTCGAGCTCACAAAAATTGAATCGAAATATGTTTTCATTATCTACAACTTTCTCATTCAACTTTTTCCAATCCGAGCACAACTTTCTTTTTTATTCGCGAAAAACCGTTTTTTTGACTTTTTGCGAATTTTTTAGGTTATGTTAGCGGCCGCCATTTTGAGAGCAAAAAAACTGTAAGTTTCTTGAAATTTTATTTTCTATATGCTCACTTTTTTTTTTCTTTTATTTACAATTGGTGACCATTTAACATAGGGGCTCAGACAGATTGATTGGACTAAATAGTTCATTAAGTCACGCAGTGGCAATTCGTTCGTGTGAAGCAAACAAACTAACCACTGTGTCGGCTTCTTTATATCCGATTCTAGACCTCGAGTTACTCCATTTTCTGAACCGGTATTTACCACAGTCCCGTCGCAACCTATCGCCACAATTGTATTTATATCAGCATTTTTTTTTTTCTAAAAACTATAAATAAATAAAGTATTGAAGTTTTAATTACTTTTACACTTCCAGACTTACATGTCCGAGATATTTTGATCTGGGTTCAGAAATTAAAGCATAATGTTCTTCGGTAACAGTTTTTTTGATAGCACTTATTTCCTTTTTTTTTTCTCGGACCAAGGTTGTGCCCTCCGTCCATCAAAATAAATTGCCCGCACTTCCAGCGTATGGTTACCAAATTTTTTTGTTAGATTAGCGCGCTACTTTTAATTATTTCTCTGCGTATCTTAAAACATGAATCACGTGCAACGTACGACGAACTTGCTCTAAGACTGAGACAGACGAGCGCCGGTTTAGGCAATTGTTTAGTACTGTTTATTGCCGCTGACGCCGTAATTATAAATATAAAAGGTGGTCCAACCAAAACGCACGATGTTAATTGTAAATAAAACAAAAAGTTTTCATAGAATTATCTTAATATTTTTTATTATGATAGAAGGATCTATGACAATTATGTGTGAAACAAAATATCGGCCAAATGTTCGCCACGGCTTCGGTGGCATACCTCTATCCGATGGTCCATATATTCAATGACTCTGAGACATAATTCAGGTTCAATGTCGTTAATGTGCCGAATTATCTCATCCTTTAGCTCTTGAATTGTTCTTGGCTTATTGACGTACACTTTTTCTTTTAAATATCCCCAAAGAAAGAAGTCCAACGGTGTCAAATCACATGATCGTGGCGGCCAATTAACATCGCCACGACGTGAGATAACACGGCCATTGAATTTCTCGCGCAAAAGTGCCATTGTTTCGGTGGCTGTGTGGCAAGTGGCACTATCCTGTTGGAACCACATATCGTCCATGTCCATATCCTCAATTTCTGGCCACAAAAAGTCCGTTATCATCTCGCGATAGCGAACACCATTCACGGTAACTGCTTGGCCGACCTCGTTTTCGAAGAAGTACGGCCCGATGACGCCGCCAGTCCATAAACCGCACCAAACAGTCACTCTTTGTGGATGCATCGGCTTTTCAACAATCACTCGTGGATTCTCATTTGCCCAAATGCGGGCAATTCTGCTTGTTAACGAATCCACTGAGGTGAAAGTGTGCCTCGTCGCTGAAGATGATTTTCTTTGTAAAGTCACCATTCACTTCTGTCTGTTCAACCAACCATTCGGCGTATTGACGACGCTTGAAATGGTCAGTAGGCTTCAGCTCTTGAGTCAATTGAACCTTGTAAGCGTGTAAATTCAAATCTTTATTCAAAATTCACATCAGTGATGTTCGTGAGATGTTCAATTGTTGGGCACGACGACGAGTCGAGGTTGACGGCTCTTCTGCTACACTATCGCGAACAACAGCAATGTTTTCCGCAGAACGAACTGGGCAAGCGTGCACAGGTGTTTTCACATTTCCTACAGACCCGGTTTGCTGAAATTTGCGCACAATTCTCCCGATTGTGGACACATTTGGTCGATTATGCTGACCAAAAAGGTCACGAAGTGCACGAAATGCATTTTGATTTGAACGCCCATTTTCGTAAAAGGCTTCAACAATCTTAACGCGCTGCTCAATTGTGTACCTCTCCATGGTTGAATTTGTCAAACACTGAAACAGAGAAATGTCAAATTAAGTTGGGCAAAAAACTTGACGTTAAGGTGTTACTCACAATTAACATCGTGCATTATGGTTGGACCACCCTTTATATTTACTTATTTACGATACGGATGCACCCAAAACTGTTGGAAAGAATTAATAAATGTCTACAATTTAATTTATTGGCACATAGTAACAAAAAATTAAAATAAAAAAATTCCAAATTTAAAACGGTTTCGGCAGCCGAAGATATTATTTTTGGGAACTCAAATTTTTTTCACTGATTCTAGCATGTAATAGGCATATCTTAAGCATACAAGGTTATTAAGTTTTAAAAATTGAAAAAATCAGTCCGCTCTATTGCACATGCTATATGAGACGTTACATCGTCTTACCGAAACCAAATATTCAAATCCAAATCATCAATTTAGTGGACAAAGAAATTGTTCAGCATGTTGCGATAGCGTTCCCCATTTCCTGTGATAGCATTACTGGCTTCGTTTTCAAAGTATGGTCCAATTAATGGTTTAGTTAATGCAATCATAGTAAATGGGGAACGCTATCGTGACAAGTTGAACAATTTGTTTTCACCGAATTGTTGATTTGGATTTGAACGACATGTGGTTCCAGCAAGACGGTGCAACGTGTCATACAGCACGTGTTAATATAACTTTGCTGCATACCAAATTTCCCGATCATGTCTCGCGGAATGCTGACGTAAATTGGCCTGCAAGATCATGCGATTTAACACCACCGGACTTTTTTCTTTGGGGTTATGTCGAGGGAAATGTGTACGCCACCCAGCCAGCAACAATCGACGACAAACATTCAACGTGTTATTCGGATAGTTAGAGCCCTTATTATGGACCACTTTTCTAAACGAATGAGATCATTCCAGATGAGTCGATTCGGCCATATGAATGATATTCTTTTCAATTTGTAGTAGTATCGTCTCCGTTTTATGTGGAAGAATAAAATCCCTCAGTTTATCAAATATCATTACTTTTAGTCACAAATCACATCCCACGCTTCCAACCGAGACACCCCATATAAAAATAACATTCTATTTTCCAGGATCGGGACATAAGTGAAAATCCTATGATATGCAAGACGTGTACGACGATTATAAAAAGATCGTTTTATTTTAAATCGACCTGCATCCGCACTGAGGAACTAGTAACATCTTTTGCCGTCAACAAGAAAGAGGTTAAATTTGAAATGAATGATGTAATCCGTAACAAAAGGGGTAGAGAAACGGCAGTCGAAGAAAATTTCAGGTGTCGATTCTGTATGAACCCGATACAGAACAATGATATTGTACCTTTAGACGTTTTAACCGAGGAAACAATGTGGAAGGAGATGTTACCGATATACATGCCAGAAATGGTAAGAATATTATTACTAAACCCCGGATTTGACTGCGGACTTACACGTGTTCTGAAATATCTATTAGAAATACAAACACCGTAAAGAAATATAACAATCTTATAATAAATTATACAATCAAACATTTCATGTCTGTAGCTTGTCCGCACTCTGGCTTATTTTTTTGTAATGTAAATTAGCTGCTTGTTTAAATTAATAAGACATCAACCAATAATTTTATATATCACATAAAATTTATTCATTGACGCCCTGCTGCCTGCTGCTCTATTTGTTTCACTAGAAATATTGAAAGTATTGTCGGAGGTGCATTGCGCCGTGTGCTAAGAGTAAAGGTATGCGAGGGCGGGGCAAAAGAAATAAGATGATCGATGGTGCGATGCCGTCCGATCAGTTACTGTGATATTTGAGAGTGTGTGATGTACCGGAAGGATAAGAAACGTATAAATGTAGACATATTGAGGGATCAGAATATGAAAGATAAGTTCCAGGAGAAAACATCAATTAATAAATAAAGCGAGTAATGACGAAATCAAGAACGCAGAAACTGAGTGGGAGGGTATCAAGAATAGTCTAGATTCCGCGGCTACGGACGTTTTAAGACACGAGAAAAGGGAAACTAGGAAGCCCTGGATAACGGACGAAATCTTAAACTTAATGCAAAAGAGACGAGGCTACAGAAACAGACGAGACGAGGAAGGACTGAAAACTTATAAGGCAATAATGTGGGAAATCATTAGAAAATGTAGAAAAGCGAAAGAACAATGGATAGAGGATAAATGCAAAGAAGTAGAAGATAAGCTGCAAGTAGGTAAGACCGATGAGGCTTACAAAATAATTAAGAGATACTTCAGGGATATAGGAACAATAAATAGAAACGTTAGGAGTCAATCGGGGAACATACTGATCGGAAGAGAGGAGAAAGCGGATAGATGGAAGCAGTACTTAGGAAATTTATACGAGGGTCAGGAATTAGGAGATATTAGAGGAAGAATCTAGCATCGATAGGGAAGACGTAGGAAAACCTATATTGAGAGAGGAATTTGAAATAGCACTAAGGGGGCTAAAGGACAATAGAGCGCCGGGTGTAGATAAAATACAGGCGGAAATTTTGAAATGTGCGGGACAGAAAGTAGTAAATAGGATGTTTGAACTGGTAAAATACATATACGAAACGGGCGAGATGCCGGAGGATTATAAGAGGAACATTATCGTTACTATACCGAAAAAGAGAGGAGCCGACAAATGCGAGAACTTTAGAATGATTAGCCTAACCTCCCATGCTTCAAAAATCTTAACCAGAATAGCGCAGAAGAGGATGGAAAATAGAGCGGAGGAAATACTAGGAGAAGACCAATTCGGGTTTAGGCGAAATAGAGGAACTCGCGAAGCTATTCTGGCGCTAAGAGTAATGTTAGAGAAAACAATAGAAAAAGGAAAGAACGCTTATATAGGATTTGTAGATTTAGAAAAAGCTTTTGATAACGTAAGATGGGAAAAAATGTTCGAGATACTAAAGAGCGCGGGAATGAAGTATAGAGATAGGAGAGTAGTACACAATCTATACAAAGAGCAAACTGCTGTTATAGAAGTAGAAGGAGAAAAAAGGGAAGTAGGTATTAGGAAAGGAATAAGAGAAGGATGTACGCTATCACCACTAATTTTTAATCTGTACATCGAAGAGGCGATTAATGTGGTAAAAGATAAAGTGGATTTCGGGATTAGGGAGTAAGTAAGGAGGAATTAGAATCAGCATTGAACGAAATGGAGGCAGTATTGACAGAGGAATACGGAATGAGGGTGAATAAGAACAAAACTAAAGTGTTAGTGTGCAGAGGGCGCGAGAGTAGAGCAAAAACGAAAGTACAAATTAATAATTAAACATTGGAGGAAGTTAAAGACTTCACTTATTTAGGAAGTAAAATAAATTGGGATGGAAGAAGCGATAAAGACATAAAACAAAGAATAGCGCAGGGTCGAGTAGCTTTTAACAAAAAGAAAGCACTTTTATGCTCGGGGGTAATAAACTTAGAAACAAGGAAGAGATTTTTGAAAACATATGTATGGAGCACGGCACTATACGGTTGCGAAACCTGGACGGTAGGGGAAGCAAGTAGGAAGAAATTAGAAGCTTTTGAGATGTGGTGTTACCGAAGAATGATGAAAATACCATGGACTGATAGGGTTAGAAACGAAGAAGTATTGGAGAAAGTCGACGAGAAAAGAAGTATGTGGAAAAACATAATGAAGAGAAGAGATAGAATGGTAGGCCACTTGTTGAGACATGGGAGAATAGTTCGCGATATTATGGAGGCAGAAATAGGAGTGAAGAAAGGCAGAGGTAGGCCTAGATTAGACTACTGCTCGCAAATAGTAAGGGATGTGGGTTGTAGCACAATTAGCGAAATGCGTAGGTTAGCACAAGATAGGAGAAGCTGGAGGTTAGCGTCCAACCAGTCTTAGGACTGATGACCTCATGATGATGTGTGTTTGTACACAACTCGGGTCTGTCGTAGTATTTTGATTTGCGCACGGTATTACATACAAATAGTTACAGTGCATGGCAATTTGATAAGTATTTTAAAATGTCTCGACCAGAACTATCCCTTGCCATGATGCAGCGTTGGATAAAGGAATTTCCGAGGTTGGTGTTAAATGACGTAGTGAATTGTGGTGTTCCCATTGTGATACATACATAGCGTATACCGGCAAATCGGATATTGCTAGACATTGGTGTTCCGAAAAACATAAAATCGCGGTTACTGGACAGAGCAGTGCTTGTGAAAGACACACGACGTTTTATAGCGAACTGGTTAAATTCATGGTTGGGTGTAATATCCCGTAGACCCAACTAGACAATCTTAGTCTTAAAGAGTTTGTAGGGAAATGTTTAAATGGGGAATTTGGCAACGTAAACGTGCCCACAGAATCGACGATTTCAGAAAACTATCTACCGCAAGCTGCTGCCACTGTCAAATCTATCGCTTATGCAGAAGGCGAGGGTTCTTAAATAAATAAATATTTATGGGTTTCTGAGAATGGCACCACAAATGCATGCGACTTGCAAGCGGCGAATGTAGGTATAAGAGAAATGAGCGATATATCGACAACGCAATCACATGTAATAGCATAAAAAAATAGGCTGCGACTAGAGTCCCGCCTCGGGACCCAGGTCAAGTCCCGAATAACGTCATCAAATGACGTCATAAGTAGCGTGTCAGGACTGATATTCCTTACCGACTTAGTTACAAACATTATTTACACACATGGTATACATGGTGTCCGAGTTTTAAAGATCCAAACTACACAGACATGCAGACAATCTCATTCTGAGTAAAAAAGTTCGTATAAACATACCTATTACCTGGCTTCCTAAGGGAGGTACAGGGTGTTGAAATTCAAATATTTTTTTTATAGACGTTAAAAGAAGTAGGGAGTGCTAAACATGAGGAAAACAAAAGCATGGCTCTCCTTTTTCTTACGGGTGCTGCCCCATACTTGAAAGCGCCTTATTGAAAAGTTGGAAAGAAAACACAGACAGATGAATTTTCAATAGATGCTATAAACGTTGTTCAGGACCTTCAGCAGTATACTTTTCAGTGGGAGGGGATACTGAGAAGGCTACAAAGAAAAATAATACTGCTGTTGTGGACAACAACCCGGGGTTTTCTACTATAGCAGTTACCGTAGATATTTTACAGCAGAAATCAATATTAGTATAGGTAATAATAGTCTAGTCCAGAAATCAATATGTAGGCTCTACAACATTATTCATATTTTCGGTATGCTCCGTTGATGTAGACCGGTCATTTTCACATTATAAAAGGATATTTACTGACAGACGTCGCTCGTTGACTGCTGCACACCTAGAGCAGCTACTGATAATACAGAGTGTCTCACCAGGAACTGCATCGATCGATATAGGGAAAAGTACGCACCAGAGAATTTTGAAAATTTGGGAAGATACTAATGGCGGTGTGGCCAATTTAACTAAAATAATCACAAGCATCTGGTACTTCCGGTTATACCGGAAGTCGATACCAACTTTCTTATTTTAAATGGAACACCCTATATATTTTAGGGTTTTCGAATATACCATAAAATTCTGAGTCAAAAACATGTAGGATACCCTATGCCTAAACCCAGCCGTTTTAGAGATATTTGAAAGTAAAAAATTTTTTTGACGTGTAATGGTTTACGGTAACCTTTATAACTTTTTTCGTGTAAAAGATACTAATTTGCTTCTTGGCATGCAGAAAGAACACAAGGAGAGCTGCACTCTACAATTGAATTACATTCAAGAATAGTATACCGAGTGTTCCATTTTTGACGTTACATTTTGTAAACTTCAAACCGCGAAAACTTGTTTAGGTCAAATGAAATACCCTATATCTTTTTACATCAAGTTATGTAAAATTAAATTCCTTTTTTTCTAATATTAGGCATTGTGGGGGTTTAAGTCACAATTTTTTGAAGTATTTGCGATTGTCTTTCAAAGTTCGATGTCAAATTAGTATATTTTACACGAAGAAAGTTATAAAGGTTACGGTAAACCATTAATTGAATACCTTCCCGTTGTAACTGACAAATTTTGAGAATTGGTGTTCTCGGTGGAATAATGTTGTAAATGCTTATAGAAATGTAGTCACGCATTTAAACCGAGATAATATATTTTAAATGTGGAGGGGGTGACGAGGTAATTTTTGACTCCCAGTGGAAGAAGGTTGTAACTGTTGTATCATGGCGGAGTTCGAGCGTGTTGTTGTGACTGCACGTGGTACAAATTGGCTAAATAAAGGCAAAAAACGCAAAGTTAACTTAGTGCAATGGAAAGACAATCAAAGAAAGATATTGAGACAATCGGGAAATGCTTACATAAACCGAAAAGAACAAAATATACCCGTCAAAGCAGAGCCTGAACCTGTAAGTGGAATAACGTTGTAAGTACTTATTTGTTGTTTACACTCTTGCATCTATTGTAGGAATGAATTTGTCGTTGCAACAGAGCTGGCTGTTCGCAGATTTCTTTTGATGAAAAAAGGAATTTATTTACCAAATTTTATAAGTTGCCTCATTCTGAACAAAATGCTTTTTTGGCTCAGTCTTGTATTGAAGTATGCGACATAAAGAGACACACAGCACCTGAGGATATAAGCCGTAGACACTGCACATTTAAGTTTTTATTACATGCAGTAGCAATGAAAGGATACTTATCTGTCAGAGAATGTTGTGTTCTGTCTTTAGAGTAACACCCCGAAGAATTCAGGTGATTCAAGAAAAGCTGAAAAACAATGAAAGCACGGATGACAGACGTGGTAAGCATCTAAACCGGCCGCATAGAATTCAAGATAATATATTAGCCCTTATAAAGGATCATATAAAATCGTTTCCGGCACAAGAAAGTCACTATAGTCGTTCCAATAATAGCAAATTATCCTTGTCATCTGATCTGAACGTCCAAGAAATGTTTAAACTGTTTCAGAAAACTCATCCAACTATAAGGGTAAAATTCCATACTTATCGAGAAACTTTTAAGTCAAAGTTTAATCTACGTTTTGGAGTACCTCGGTCAGATACGTGCGCAAAATGTGACTTATTTTATTGTCAGTTAGTGACAGCAGACACTGAAGAAGAAGCAACCAAAATCAGACAACAAAGCGAACTACACCATCGAAAGTCTGAAAAAGCTTACAAAACCCTTGCTGATGACACAGAAAGGGCAAAGAATAATCCGAATTTAATAGTTTTATGCGTAGACCTTCAGCAGGTACTATTTTCTCCAATGTTGACACATAGCAACGTATTTTATCAACGCCAATTTTCTACGTATAATTTCTGTGTTCATAACAATGCTACAGGGGATGCAACGATACATCTCTGGTATGAAAGTACTGCCAAACGAGGATCTGCCGAAATTGCATCCTGTATTTTATTATATGTTTTAGACAACTTCAAACGTTTAGAAAAAGGCTTTTCTAGATCGTTAATAATATGGTCAGATCGGTGCGTTGGACAAAATAATAACTTCAAGATGCTTATCCTGTTGCAACATTTAGTATTATGGAATTATTTTACACGAGTGGAGCAGAAATTTTTGTGTAGTGGCCACAGTTTCCTTCCATGTGATAGGAACTTTGCCCTTATAGAGAAGAGAAAGAAAACTGCTAAAATACTGCATCCTTTTGAATGGGTGCAACTTATTGTCGGTGCAAGGCCCTCACAACCTTTTTTTGTGAAGCTTATGGAACAGCAAAATTTTCGTGACATATCCATCTTAGAAAAAAATAACACCCGACCTAAAAACTTTAAAATCACTGAAGCTATGTGGTTGCTCGTGAAACAAGATGATCCTAAGTCCGTTCATGTACGAGAAAGTCACTACTTTATCGCCATGGGGTGTTTATATTATTACAAAGAAGAAACTATCTACCACTGGCATTTCTGAGTTACCTTTACTGTACCAAAATATACTTCTTTAAAAGCTGACAAGAAAGCAAACTTAAACGACATAGCCAGATACATAGATAATCAGGAAGCTAAAAATTTTTATTTAACCCTGCCTTGTGAAATAGCCTAATGACAGTATTACATAATAACTTTCGTTTAGTGTAACGTTAGTGTTTATCATCATCATTAGGTCATCAGTCCTAAGACTGGTTGGACGCTAACCTCCAGCTTCTCCTATCTTGTGCTAACCTACGCATTTCGCTAATTGTGCTACAGCCTACATCCCTTACTATTTGCGAGCAGTAGTCTAATCTCGGCCTACCTCTGCCTTTCTTCACTCCTATTTCTGCCTCCAAAATATCGCGGACTATTCCCCCAGGTCTCAGCAAGTGGCCTACCATTCTATCTCTTCTCTTCTTTAAGTTTTTCCACATACTTCTTTTCTCGCCGACTTTCTCCAATACTTCTTCGTTTCTAACCCTATCAGTCCATGGTATTTTCATCATTCTTCGGTAACACCACATCTCAAAAGCTTCTAATTTCTTCCTACTTGCTTCCCCTACCGTCCAGGTTTCGCAGCCGTATAGTGCCGTGCTCCATACATATGTTTTCAAAAATCTCTTCCTTGTTTCTAAGTTTATTACCCCCGAGCATAAAAGTGCTTTCTTTTTGTTAAAAGCTACTCGACCCTGCGCTATTCTTTGTTTTATGTCTTTATCGCTTCTTCCATCCCAATTTATTTTACTTCCTAAATAAGTGAAGTCTTTAACTTCCTCCAACCTTTCATTATTAATTTGTACTTTCGTTTTTGCTCTGCTCTCGCGCCCTCTGCACACTAACACTTTAGTTTTGTTTTTATTCACCCTCATTCCGTATTCCTCTGTCAACACTGCCTCCATTTCGTTCAATGCTGATTCTAATTCCTCCTTACTAGATGCTAATACTGCTATATCATCCGCGAATCTCAGCATTTTTAGTTTCCGTCCCTGTACCTTAATCCCGAAATCCACTCTACCTTTTACCACATTAATCGCCTCTTCGATGTACAGATTAAAAATTAGTGGTGATAGCCGTACATCCTTGTCTTACTCCTTTCCTAATACCTACTTCCCTTTTTTCCCCTTCTACTTCTATAACAGCAGTTTGCTCTTTGTATAGATTGTGTACTACTCTCCTATTTCTATACTTCATTCCCGCGCTCTTTAGTATCTCGAACATTTTTTCCCATCTTACGTTATCAAAAGCTTTTTCTAAATCTACAAATCCTATATAAGCGTTCTTTCCTTTTTCTATTGTTTTCTCTAACATTACTCTTAGCGCCAGAATAGCTTCGCGAGTTCCCCTATTTCGCCTAAAGCCGAATTGGTCTTCTCCTAGTATTTCCTCCGCTCTATTTTCCATCCTCTTCTGCACTATTCTAGTTAAGATTTTTGACGCATGGGAAGTTAGGCTAATCGTTCTAAAGTTCTCGCATTTGTCGGCTCCACTCTTTTTCGGTATAGTAACGATAATGTTCCTCTTATAATCCTCCGGCATCTCGCCCGTTTCATATATGTATTTTACCAGTTCAAACATCCTATTTACTACTTTCTGTCCCGCACATTTCAAAATTTCCGCCTGTATTTTATCTACACCCGGCGCTCTATTATTCTTTAGCCCCCTTAGTGCTATTTCAAATTCCTCTCTCAATATAGGTTTTCCTACATCTTCCCTATCGATGCTCGATTCTTCCTCTAATATCTCTCCTAATTCCTGACCCTCGTATAAATTTCCTAAGTACTGCTTCCATCTATCCGCTTTCTCCTCTCTTCCGATCAGTATGTCCCCCGATTGACTCCTAATGTTTCTACTTATTGTTCCTATATCCCTGAAGTTCCTCTTAATTATTTTGTAAGCCTCATCGGTCTTACCTACTTGCAACTTATCTTCTACTTCTTTGCATTTATCCTCTATCCATTGTTCTTTCGCTTTTCTACATTTTCTAATGATTTCCCACTTTATTGACTTATAAGTTTTCAGTCCTTCTTCGTCTCGTCTGTTTTTGTAGCCTCGTCTCTTTTGCATTAAGTTTAAGATTTCGTCCGTTATCCAGGGCTTCCTAGCTTCCCTTTTATCGTGTCCTAAAACGTCCGTAGCCGCCGAAGCTAGACTATTCTTGATACCCTCCCACTCAGTTTCTGCGTTCTTGATTTCGTCCTTACTCGTTTTATTTATTAATTGATCTGTTTGATCCTGGAACTTATCTTTCATATTCTGATCCCTCAATATGTCTACATTTATACGTTTCTTATCCTTCCGGGTTTTCAGATTTTTGAACTTTAATCTAGCTTTCATGACTACCAAGTTGTGGTCGCTGTCTACATCTGCTCCTGGATAACTCTTACAGTCTTTTACTTGATTTCTAAATCTCTTCCTAACCAGAATGTAGTCTATCTGATACCTGTCTATCCCTCCTGGCATTTTCCATGTGTACCGCCTCCTAACGTGATTCTTGAACAATGTGTTCGCGACTACCATCTTGTGCTTCTCACAGAATTCTATCAGTCTGCTACCTCTCTCGTTTCTGTTTCCTAATCCATAAGGACCTACAAATTCTCCTTCTTTCCCCTCACCTACGACTGCGTTAAAATCTCCTACTATTATTAAATTTTCATGACCCTTCACAAATCCTATTACCTGCTCTATGTCCGAATAAACGGCTTCTAACTCTTCCTCACTGTGGCTAGAAGTAGGCATGTATACTTGCACTATTACTGTTTCCACTGGCTTCGAATCTAACCTAACCATCATTACTCTCTCGCTGTATTGTAGGTAGCTATCTACACACTGTCCTGCGTTCTTCCGCATAACGATCCCTACTCCCGCGTTTCCATTTACCGATCCTGTGTGTATTACCCTATAGTCACCGCTCCAAAAATCTCCTACTTCCGGCCAGCGCATCTCACTTATACCTACTATATCTAATCCTAACCTATCCAATTCTATCTTCAGATTTTCTAGCTTCCCTGCCTGTCTCATGCTTCTGACATTCCACGCTCCGACTCGTGAAATGCTACACTTCTTACTATTACTGCACTCGATCACGTCTCCCGGAACAGTCCTCACCCGGAGATCCGAACGGAGGACTATTTTACCTCCGGAGTTTTTTGCCCCAGGAGACGCCATCATTAATTTAGGATAAGCTTTCTGCTAGCTGTTCTGAGGATTATAATGTGGTGGTTTCCTCTTGCCTTCCACATCGCAGTCGTGTGTGTCATAGCACCATACCAACCCCCACGGTTTCTGCCACTATGACTACTGAAAGAGCTGCTGCCCTCCTTCAGGGACTTGTCTTAGTCTGGTTTTTCAATAAGGACCCTCCCACTATGGTTAAACCTATGGTATGGCTCCTTAAATCATTAAAACGCGCAAGCCGACCCACCCGCTCTAGTTTGCACTAGAACTTCGTCAAGGTGCAAGTCCTATCTGATCAGGTTAGTGTTTACTGATTATAAAAATAATACGTTTTTGTTTTCTATAATACGTTTTTGTTTTCTATAACATTTTCTTGTGTTGACTCATATTTAATTAAATACATGTTTGCAAGTACCTATGTATTATTTTTTATCTGTGTAGTGTTTAGAGTAATCCTTTATAGTTCTAAAACAAATCATTTAAAAAAACATCTAGGCTGTGACATTTAATCTCAATAAAAACGTTGTAACTGCAGTAGTTACAACGTTCTTCCACAATTTTGTATCCTAAAATCAACAATACTGTATCCCGTTTTAATTTTTGTGTAACTTTTTCTTTATCTAAAGCTGTAAATAGATGTACAATTTTTGATTATTCCATAAATGCATGAATTTCTTCAACATATCGACTAAAAAAGTTTATTATGTGTCTCCTGTAAATTTTTCATTTTGTCGATTACATCGTTCTTCCAGGCAGGTATTCAATTACACCTGTCGATTTTTTTTTTTTTTATTTAAAATATCTCTAAAACGGCTGGGTTTAGGCATAGGGTATCCTACATGTTTTCGACTCAGGATTTTATGTTCTTCCTGAAAATCCTAAAATATATAGGGTGTTCCATATAAACTAAGCAAGTTGGTAGCGACTTCCGGTATAACCGGAAGTGCCAGATGCTTGTAATTATTTTAGTTAAATTGGCCACACTACCGTTAGTATCTTCCCAAATTTTCAAAATTCTCTGGTGCGTACTCGCCCTGTATACTCATGTGATCATACGCGTAAATAGCGTTAGGTGTGTGGTGATGTTACCTTTGTGTAACAACTTTTGTGTTGTCCAGATCGTTTTAACAATACGGTGACGTGATGGTTTGCCCTGCCCTCGAACCTGACTACGCATTTCAGGAATATAATTACAAGTCCTCATTTGTTACTAAACGGCTACTAAATATGTGAATAATTTTCACATGTAACCTACTGTGTTCGTTGTAAGTCCGCTTCTGTTATTTACGTCATGTCGGCACAGTCAAATCCGGGGCTCGATTATTACTAAACCCTTTGATTTAATACTTGTTTTGTGTATTAGGATTTCGGCACAGTCGACCACCCCATAATTTGCGGTTCCTGCAAAGAAAATTTAAACTGTTACCTTACATTCGCAAGCAACCTGTTACGCATAGAAAACGAAATATACGGATATGGTCAGAAGACAAGTAACCGAACCGGTGGGCATAAATCGGACGCTATATTACAATTTCTGTGTGGTACTAACTGGAGAGGGTTAGACGATTATACGTGGATACCTTCCAACGAAGGGGAGTTAACCGCATCTGAGAAACGGGGAAAGGCGAACCCTTGGGAGTTCACGAAAATAGAAGAACTATCCGACGTCGACGACAGAGACGCGTCGTTCAACGAGTCTCGCGAGGGTTCATCCGAAAAGTCGGACGAGAATGGGTGGGACTACGGGAAAACCCAAAGGCTCGTGCCCTCTGGTACATGCCCAGAAGTCGATCCGACGTGTAGTTGTAAAACGCCTACAACAACTACAAATCAACGTCGGCGTACTAGCGAAATGACTAAAGTAGAGCACAAATGTACAGCGTGTACTTTTTCGTCCAAACTGAAGTTTGTATTCCAAGACCATATGTCTGCCCACGAGGATTCGTCGAGACTGGACATATATACGTGTTTGCATTGCCCCTACAACAGTAAGTACAAGTCAAATGTTAAGAGACACATGCTGGTTCACAAGGATGTGTCTGAAGTGCAAATGTACAACTGCGTGTCCTGTATTTTCACGACGAAATACAAGTGCACCTTCGACAAACACGTTTTGACCCACAAGGAAGCGTCCGCCATAGAGAGGTACGGATGTTCCCAGTGCCCGTATAGCAACAAATCGCGGGCCCACCTCAAGAGGCACATGCTAGTCCACATGGACAACTCGGAAGTACAAATGTACAAGTGTAAAACCTGCCCTTACGAGTCCAAGTACAAGAGCACGGTACAACAACACGCTTTAACCCACAAAGCGGCGTCCGAGGTGGACATCTACGAGTGTTCCCGATGTAACTATAAGACGAGATGGAAGCACCACCTAAAAAGCCACATGATAGTCCACCGCGACGAATCTGAAGTCCAGGTCTTCAAATGCAACCAGTGCGCTTACGTCACGAGGTACCAGCGGGGTTTACAGCAACACTCGCTGACCCACAAAGACCCTTCTGAGGTGGAGATGTACAGGTGCTCGCGCTGCCCTTACGAGACCAAGTGGAAGAGCCACCTGAAGCACCACATGATAGCCCACAAGGACGCCTCCGAGGTGGAGATGTACGAGTGCGCGTCGTGCCCTTACGCGACGAAGTACAAGCGAACTTTAGAGCTGCACGCGTTGACCCATAAGGACGCGTCAGAGGTGAAGATGTACAAGTGCGCGTTCTGCCCGCACGAGACCAAGTGGAAGAACCTGCTGAAGAGGCACATCCTGACGCACAGGGACGCTTCCGAGCTGCAGATGTACGAGTGTACGAAGTGCCTGTTCAAGACTAAATACAAGTACAACGTGAAGAAGCACATGCACACGCACGCGGCGAAACCAGAGGGCGCTGCTTGCGATGCAGAAGGCATTGCGTGAAATACGAGAGCGAATCAAATATAAACGAGACTATTTTTTTATTTTTTTTTTATTTGAACTTGAAAAAAGAGCAATAACAGCTCATTTTTCTACATAATCTGATCTGGAAACACATTTTTCCCAGCGTGTAGATAATTTTGTAATGCCCTGCTCGTAGAATAAAGTTGGTTGTGACTCCAGCCAATTGCGCACGTAGGCCTCAACCTCCTCATCGTCGTTCCTGAATCTTTGCCCTCCCATGGCTTCCTTGAGAGGACCAAAGAAGTGAAAGTCGCAGGGCGACAGGTCGGGACTATAGAGAGGGTGTTCAAGTGTCTCCCAGCCCAATTACTCCAATTTTCCTCTGGTCAGGGCTGCTGTATGGGGACGAGCATTGTCATGGAGATGTTTCACATCTCTCATCGGTAGGTCACGTCGTTTGCGGCGATATGCAAGTCTAACCTCGCTTAAAATGTCGCGGTAGTACGCCGCATTGATGGTCCTGCGGTCATGCAAAAAACGAGGTGCGACAAGCCACGCTGGCCAAAAAAAACTGTAGCCAAAACCTTGCCTGCTGACAGCCGTGACTTGGCTTTCACTGGCCTAGCCTCCTCTTGACGTCTCCACTTCTTGCTCGCTTGTTTTGACTCAGGGTTATAGTGCACCCACGTTTCATCGCAGCTGATAACGTGAGTGAGAAACGAGTCTCCCTCTTCCCGAAATTTCCCTAGGAGATGCTGACACGCTTGAAAACGATACAATTTCAGCTCAGTTGTCAGAAGGCGAGGGATCCACCTTGCGCACACCTTACGAAACATTAGCTCCTCTGTGATGATCGAAAAAGTTCTTCCATAACTTATTCCAACCTTAGATGCAATCTCATTGGTGGTCAGACGCCTGTCACCCTCAGGAAGTTGTTGAACGCGGACGATGTTGTCGCTGTAACAAACTGTTTATGCCATGCAAACACTAGCTCGGGACAGCGTCTCTTCCTTGAACTGCGTAGTCAATCTCGTCATGATTTCAGCTGGTCTTACATCTTCCGTGGCGAGAAACTTGATGATAACACGCTGCGCAATTGACGAAGGCACCTCCTACTCAGACATCGTCACGACGGGTACTGAAAGGGGAAGCGGGAACCCTCACGCGTTACTATTGCATGCCCAGGACCAAAAGTCTCGTTTATATTTGATTCATCCTCGTAGAACATTGGTTTGGATTTAAGGATTGTTTCTCGGGAGGTGTGTTAGGAATAGTAGAGGTGTGACGATGGATTAATGTATGTAATAGCGCGGGCGTAAAGCGCCTATTCTGACGAGTCGCAACAGAGTCGAGCTCAGGTCGCTATTCTGTATCTAACTGGGTTAGAACTAATTCACTAAGGCTATGGAAAATGTGCTGCGCGCCATAGACGTGCGGTAATAAAATAATAATACAAAGTAATTAGTAACAAACGCACTAAATCGTTACACTGTATGTACTTAACTTGTTAACTAGCGTGGGTAATTATACAGAAGTGATAAAGTCTTGAAAATGCTTACCAAATTTTTCCTACTCCCCTATTTTCGAGGACGCTGAACACGAATCTGGTTTCAGTTTCATCCGCTCGGACACAGTTTTCGAGAAAATGTCTTTTCCACTTTTCCGCAATACGTGCCGCTTTCCTTATCAAATAATTTTCACTTCACACTACGTAGGTAGCTTATATTAATACCAGTAGATGCTACAACACTTGCATTATATATATCATATATTAAACTGTCATAAAACCTATTATTCATTACGATTTTTTAATCGTGCGTCCTCTATGTGAAACCACATGTACTGATTAGTATATAGGGAGCTCCAAAAGTTGACTATGAATATTAACAACTAAATACGCTGTTATTTTGAAGGAACCTAACCTAACCTAGTCTAACCTAACTGTCTATTTATTATGGTTAGGTTAGGTTGGGTTAGGTTAGATTCCTTCACAATAACAGCGTATTTAGTTCAGTTAATATTTATAGTTAACTTTTGGAGCCTGCCGTATACTAATACGGCACGATTTCATACAGAGGGTGCACGATTAAAAATATTACAATGGACGACAATTGTATCGGAATTGTAAACATCTGAGAAAAAATTTGGTAAGCATTTTCAAGACTTTATCACTTCTGTATAATTACCATATCTAGAAATTGTGTCTGGTTTTTCTTAATAGCTGCAGCCTTGGCAGAATTGAATTGCTGCAGGTTTTATTTGCTGGAAACTTTCAACATAATAAAAAGTTGCCTTGAACCATGTTCCCCAACGTGTAAGAATCGGCTCTGCTGGTTCAGAAATTCCAGGACACTTTCTGTGAAACTCGCGAAGACGTTTAGGAGATTTTAGAAACGCTTTTTTTGTACCCGGTATTAATGCATCTCCCTTGGGAAAACATTGTCGAAAAGTTTCTGCCACAAGATGTAAAGCATGAACACTTTACGTTTACACGTAACATGCAACAATCTACAACCTTGTTGTGAAAGAGAACAGCCTACTGAATGCATTGTCGCGGCACTATCAGTCACATACATCAATACTGACTTGCTGACACTTGAAATTTTTCTAACGTCTCTAGCACCGCCTACTTGATTATATTACCAGTACACTCAGTGAGTCTTTTGCTAGATAACAGCAGTGGAAATGTCGATTGTCGAGGGTCTAGTCACATATTATAATATTTACAATAGATTTCTTTTACGATCGATCGCCTCGCCAACACATAACCACAGTCGTCTGTTTTGTAATTTGCGTGTAATATTCTGTGTAGTTGATGTTGCACAGAATTCACGTGACGCGTACAGTCAGATTTGGACGTTACTTTCGCTCCATCGTAAAATAAATCGGCAAATTCGCCAATAAACTTTTTCACTTGGTGAGCATACGAGGGACGCCATTTATATTTTAAGCCTAATAATATAAAAAACATGAATTTATCATTGAAAATTACTTTATCGTTTTTTAAATATTCTCCTTCATGATCTATACACTTTTGCGTGCATTCGAATCGTTTGTCAAAGCATTTTTTGACAAACATTCCACTTGGGATATCTCTAGAACATGGTTTTTGAACGAATCAACGGCTTCTTCTGCCGACTAAACTCGTCCACGCAATTTATTTGATGTTCGGGAACAAACAGAAGTCATTTGGTGCCAAATCAGGACCGTACGGCGGATGAACCATTAATTCGATTTTTTGAGTGTTCAAACATTCGGTGGTTAGACGAAATGTGTGAGTGCTCGCATTTAAAACTAATCATTTGTTGTAAAAAAAATGTGTAAGACAAAATTTGTAGGAAGTTTTTTGCTCCCCAACTTTTTGTGATTGAACTTTTCTAAAAAAATGCATAGTTTTGCCTATAAATCATAAATAATGCTCGAGTGTTTTTTCATTTGCGCAAGAGTATTACAAAAAAAAAAGAGAAAACGGTTCTCGCCCTCTAGTGGCAAAACCGTGCGATATTAAAAAAAAACAAAAGAACAAAATGTGTCGCAAATTTTTATATCTACAATTTTGATCTCTTGATGTTTTTCTCTGCAATGCATAGTTTTGGTTTAAAATCGAAAAACAGCTCTAAAATAATTCAGCGCGCTCTAGCGGCGCAACTAAGCAGATTTCGAAAAAATGAAAAGAACAACAACTGTGGAGAATCGCAAAATATACAACATCAAATCAGGTCATGTTTTCCCAAAAATGCAAATTCCCAGTTTTTCAGAAAAAACGCAAAAAAACCGAAAAAACGACCAAAAACGCGTATATATGTGTCTATATCTAAAAAACAACCCTTTTTTTATCGTGCGCTAAGTGAAAGATATGTTAACACAGTCCTAACACAACTTTCTGTATAGGTCGCTTAGCTGTAGGAAAAATTTCCCAAAATCAGTGATTTTTTGTCTAATTTGAAGGGACTGGTAGAAACGCGTTTTAGGATCTTTGGTTTTAATAAAAAATAATTTACATACAATTTAATTCATTTATATAAGTATATAATTATACACATTATGTATTTAGCAACGGGACTAGTCCTATTTGGTATGTAAAATATATGTATATTGCACAAGAATGTAGATAATGAGCTGTATTTAAAATATATACATATCACAAGTTATGGGAGTCGCTACACGTTTTTGTCCAAGCGGGAAAATGCCCATTTTTGTGTTCCTTTTTCTCCGAAATCGCTCAACAGTTCTTTATAAAATTTTAAATACCTAATTTACACTACTAAATGACCAAACGGTATCGAGGTTTTTTTATGGTTTTTAATAAAAAAGAAATAACCTCAAAAAAGTTAAATTTTATTCTCACTTTAGATTTTTGTTTCTTGGTAAATATTAAATATTTTTTAAAACTCCCAACAGTGTGTTTGTACTAACTTATTACTAATAAATTAGAGAAAGTTAAGTGAAGCTAGAGAGAAAGGAACAATGACTGGGTTAAAAAAATTGTCAGAAGAATCAACGCTGGAAGAGAGTAAAACTTGATTTTAATAGAAACTTTCTATAATACTTTATTAAACTTTCTATTAAAACTTTCTATATTAGAGTAAAACTTGATTTCTTTTTTCATTTTGGTATGTAGTGACCCCCTTAAAACAATACCGAGTAATATCATAAAAATCCTAACAATCAGAGATGTCTTTGTACAATTTATAATGTCGCTAAAGGTAACCTGGCTTTTCAGCAGCGAAACATTTTCACGAATAGTCTTTGCGTGAATTGCTGCAAGCCAGTATGAATATAATAGCATAGTAGATTACATGACAATAGACTAATTATAAGTTATATAAGTCGAAAGTGTAAATAGTGTACAATTTTATATAATGCCTTAACAAATTAAATTGTGATATTATAACAGTGTCTTCTTATAATTACTTAACTATTCCTTTAAAAGATGTTTCTTGCCAGAATTTATAATAAGCGCACAACATTTTAAGGATCGCCTTATTTTGTCTCCCATTCATTCGTTCATAGTATTTACCAGCCCCCTGGCACTGCGGTAGTTCGCTGGTAAATTACTGTACAAGGGGCGCTAGTTGTCTTGCAGGTCATGCACTGCGAAATTTCCGGTAAATTTGAACATAAATGTTTTTAAATTTTAATATAAACGTAACGGGTGATGTAAAATTAACAAAATGAATTTATAGGAAAATTATCTGGGCCACAATGTATTACGTAACGATTATTATTGTTTACCGAATAGGTGAAATTGAATTAGGTTAATTTGCAATTATAAAAAATATGTTTTCATGTGTTCCAGCAATAATTTTCTATTTGCACGTAATACGTACACATACGTATGTAATCTGTATGATAAGTGCTGAAATTTATTCTATGAATATTTCTGTTACAAATAAGAGAAATCATTTCAAATTATTAAGTCACATGGGCAAATAAAGTTTGTAGTATATACTACGAATTATAATATTGTAAATTGGGAGTAATCAAAGTATCGTTGAAGCGAAAATGGAGCTATCTATTTCACTGCACTTTACCGAAAACAGAACACGTCACAACATTTCCAAGCGAGTTTTTTGACAAATTTTTATATGGCACTGCTCCCCCTTTAAGCGGACTTTATATGGCCCCTGTGCAAAAGAAAAGGTGTATTTAGACTAATGCAATTATATTCATTACTTGGATTGAAATAACAATACAAAACTTTGAATAATGTCGAATCATAATAATCTTTTAATGAAGCAATTTTTTTTAAAACTGAAATATTCTTCAGTTAGTTGCATGTCATTAAAGTACACTTCTAAAAGCTATCAGAGTAAAATCATTCCGAACAGCACTTTGCCATAGTTGTCTTCTTTCTTCGTTTGACGGTACTCTGAAATAATGTACTTTTTAGCCTTCTACGGAACGTTCTTTTTCGCAATTGCATGCGGGCACTATGCAACGTCGTCTCACAAGACGTATTTTATTTTTTTACTTTCGGCAGAGCCTCCACTACACTACTACACTATTATATTTATACACTGCAGATTGATTACAACTCACGATTACGCGTTTGTTTACATGTATGCGAGGTTATGTTTACTTTTACTGACGGTGAGAGACGTAAGAGAAAGGGGGAAACGAGACTGCAAGACCACTAGCACCCCTGGCGGCCGTTATACACGTAATACAAGATCGCACAGGAGCGGGTAAACACAACACGGCTCCGTCGGCTGCGCATGTGCAAGTAGTCTGTTGCGGTGGGAAATTTAAATTATATGTTTTACAAGTGTGTTAAATAACACTAATAAATGCAAAGAAAACTAAAAATGCTAAATAACTAGAGATAAAATTGAATTTCCGGCTATTGTTCCATTATTATCAAGTGCCATTTTGCATATTTTTGTAATTTCAAAACCAATTAAAATTAATATAAAACTTGATTTAATTGGTATTGAAATGACAAAAATTTGTAAAATAGCAAGAGTAATAGGAATAATAATGGAAATTCAAATTTAAAACCAATGCGCAGTAACACCACTGGAATAATAAAATAAAGTCATTAATGTCAAATTTTTGACTTTCTAAAAATGGTAAGCGTTAAAAAAAATTTTTTTATGCTAATTTACATCACGACGTCTCTTTTAAACCTTTTTATATAAATAAAAATGAAGAGTTAAACTTACTTAGGTATTTGTTTATGTATTCTTATTATTTAAACATTAATAGTTATTATAAATAATTATGATCTAATATAGCATTTTTTGAAATATTAAGCACTGCCCTAGACTGCAGAATTGCTTTTACTTCCTATATCTCAGTAGCACCAGGTTTTTCAAACTGCTCCTTATTGAGAACTCTTTTCTTCTTTGTTGAAACAAATTGAACCTGCTTTTTTATTTTTTTGTTTGCAGGTTCCTTACTGATTTCAATACTTTTATCCTTTTTGAAGCCATTCGTTTTGTCAACAATACTTATTTTTAGTAAGTTGTAGATATTATTTAGTTGTTTTAAACAGTGTGAAAGTGTATTCTCATCAGCTGAATCCAAATTTAGGCTAGAAATTTCTACACATTTCTGCTTAATCAAATTTTCCGCAGGTATTTTTTTGTTACTAGCATTGCATGGAATGGATGAGGATGAATCTAACGAGTCTAAATGGGTAATAACTTCTTCACTCAATTCTACATCCATTGCCTCAGTGCTGTTCTTCATAATCGTCTTGGCCTCGGAGTTTGGTTGTAGTCGTATTGCTAACATATGTATATGTTTGTATATGGTGAGTCTTATAAAATAATCGATACAAGTACATTTAAAAGTATGTATACATATACTGCAACTGTCACAGGGTAATTGTATACAAGAAGTGTTCCTGGGCAAATGCTTACGAAACTTTTCCTACCCCCCTATATTCGAGGGTGCTGGAGACGAATCTGGCTTCAGTTTCATCCTCTCGGACACGGTTTTCGAGAAAATGAATTTTTTACTTTTCCGCATGAGGCCATCTTCTCTATCAAATAACTTTCACTTCACACTACATAGATAGCTAATATTAATACCAATAGATGCTACAACACTTCCTTTACACATATCATATATTAAACCGTTATAAAACCTATTAGAAACTTTCGATGTTTAGTTACTTCAAATGTATACAATGACTTGCAGTTGGCGTCGTCCATTGTAATCGTAATTTATCGTACGCCCACCGTGTCGTTCGATGAAACTACATACATACAGAGAGGCTCCAATAGGTAACTTTGAATATTAACAACTAAATACGCTGTTATTTTGAAGAATACTAACCTAACCTAACCTGACTGTCTACTTATTATGATTACCCTGTCACATTTTAAGTTACCGCACACCCACTTGTCTGTTGCATTTTTACTAACAACATAGGAATTATTGTCTCCAGTACAATCCTTCCTTAACAAAGCTTACGTTGTGTGTATCTTGTAAATGACTTCTGAGGTCTTGTATTGTTCTAAATGAAGAGTTACACTTTTCTAAACACTTGCTGTTATGAACAGAACAGTCATAAGAAACAGCCTTTGTTTTTGTCTGATGCACA
This sequence comes from Rosalia funebris, assembly GCA_037954035.1. Classification (NCBI taxonomy): domain Eukaryota; kingdom Metazoa; phylum Arthropoda; class Insecta; order Coleoptera; family Cerambycidae; genus Rosalia; species Rosalia funebris. The sequence goes on along the minus strand of JAZFAV010000019.1, from coordinate 4,529,276 downwards.
GTGCGAATATGCCTATTAAGGTTCTTTTGTAAAGTAAATATTTGACTACATATTTCACACACAACAGCCATTTTTTTAAACACAGTTGACTCCAACGAATTATGTACTAATACCATACACACAAAAACAAAACATTGAGATTTGAGATCGATCTCTGTCACTAAAACACAGTTGACAGTTGACTAATACTGGAGCATGCGCAGCTGAGGGAGCCGTATTGTATGTTTACCCGCTCCTGATCGCACTACGTGACATAGGGAGTGCCATCCCCCTGGTTGGAACTATAAGATTTGAATTGCATTTTATTGCAAAAATCAGCATCACCTTTCTTGTCTTAACACCCTATTGACAAACATGTACGACGTTGTAAATAGTCCTGTAACTTTTAATTGTCGTGTCAACTGTTTAATATTACATATAGTTAGCTTTAATAATGTATGTTGGCAACCCTGTCAGAATATATGTTGGTATCGATGTATCGCCAAAGATGGTGTCAATAGAGTCTGAAAATTCTGAAAAGTAATAAAGTTATTTTGAAATACCGTCTATTTTATATGTACTGTGCTCCCCGCAAACCACTATGCTAACATCAACTAAATTTAGTATGCTGACGCTGACCTTTCTTTAAAATCCGATACGCGGTGGCTCTTGACAAATTAAATTGTTGTGCACAACGTCGAATTGATGTGTTTAGATACTCCCGTACACTTTCCCTCATTGTAGTAATATTCTCATCTGACCGACCACGACGAGGACGTATTAGTGTTGCCTTATCAATAACAGAATTCGTCTCTTAAAGTCTCTTGATTAAGTTACGAACTGTTAACTCGTAAGCGCTTCATTATATCATAATTTTTTGCAAATTTTTCTTAATGCAACTGTAAATGATCGCTCACATTCATAAAACAGTTGTGCACAAACTATCGAGACATCCTATATACAGTTCTATCCTATCTACAGTTGCGTTCTGTATCTTAAAGTTACTTTTTACATCTACTTGGCGCTTTCCACATGTATTTTATATCGAGAATGCAAGAAAAATATTAGTGCGACATGAAATATAATAATATATTTATAATTTTTTAATCTGATAAATTTAAAGTATAAAAAAATCAAATTTGTCCAAACATAGATTCATTGCATCAAACTCCTTTACTAAATTAGCGAATCAATGAAATATCTAACAAAAAACTTACTGTGAAGCAATGGATGTAGACACAACTGTAAATAAACTTCCAAGCGATTCTGAAATTGGTCTATGAGTGTTTGTTACAAATAAACATCAAAACTATCATTTAGTTACGATTTTTATGGTGAAAACCACACGAATTTTAAAGTGTCACCAATTTGAAGAACAAAATTATCATTACTTTTGGATCATCACGTCTAAATGTTTTCGAACGCTATCTGTGAAAGCTACCTTTAATTCCCATAATCGGTCATTGAATACAGACAGCTAATGGGAAGCAGAAGAAGAAGACGATATTCTATATATTTTTAATAAACACCTACAGCACCATGTTTTGAACTATAATTTAACGATTCTATACTAACAACCATGAATGTGGAAGAAAAACAAATCTGTAGGCTGTGTTTAGATGTAGCTGATAATGAATTTGATGAAATTGTAGGTGAAATGCTAGAAGTGCTTTTATTAGAAGTGGTGAGGTTTGTTTTTGTTTCAAAAAGTGCATTTTTAATATATCCTTGTCAAACATAATTATTACTATTTTAGTTAATTATGTAAATAAATGCATGTTATAGAATGCAGTTTTTAATAAATGTCTATGATTATATTACACTTAAATCATTACCATATATGAAATTATGTTTTGTAATATTTATATTAATACAATTATATGGTATTTACTATGTCTTAGGATTGGAACATAATCGAAAACCCCATGATGTGTGAGATCTGTATGGCAATCATCAAGAGGTTATTTTATTTTAAATCAGTCTGCGTGCACACCGAGAAACTTATAGCTTCTTTTGCCATTAACAAAAAAGGGGCTGAATTTGAACTGAGGGACATAGTTTGTATTAAAGGCGGTACAGAAATGATACTTGAAGAAAATTTTTGGTGTCGATTCTGTATGAATGGGGTAAAATCAAATAATTGTGTGCCCATAGAAATTTTAATGGAAGAAACATTATACAAGGACATTTTATCAATACTTATGCCAGAAGTGGTAAGAAAATTACTACTGGGCCTTTATAATTCATAAAGACACTTGTTTTAACATTTCAGGACGTCGGTGTAGTCAAGAATCCAGTTGTTTGTATTCCTTGCAAAAACAATGTGGAATGTTACTCCATGTTTATGAGGAGCGTCTCAGATATAGAAAGTAAAATAAATACATGCTGTCAAAATATAGGCAGTAGCAGGTATGGTAGAATTAAGTTAGCCGATATATTACATGGTCTATATAGTGATAACACGAGACAGCCCAATAAAAGTGCATGCATGTATGCCAACAGACGGCAGTTAACCACATCTGAGGAACTAGAGAATATGTACTCATGCGGATTAATGAAGATTGAAGAAATATTGCACGTTAAAGATGAAGAGGTGTTGAATGAGAATTCTTGCAAACGGGCATTGGAAATAGTAGTGGACGAGGAAAGGCATGCCTATGGAAGAACTAATAAGTTTGTGCAATCTAGTGTATACTCACAATTTGATATGTACAATGGAGTAAATAAAGTAAACGAGAAAATTACGCTATATGCTACAAAACGCGAACAATCTTTGAAGCACCCTCGTCAAGATCATTCAGGAGTAGACATGTATAGGTGTTTGCTTTGTCCGTATAAAACCACATTAAAGGATCGTCTTAAAAAGCACACGTTGGTCCACAAGGATGCCTCGGAAGTGACAATGTACAAATGTGAATTGTGTACATATGCGACGAAATACAAATCCGCGTTACAAGACCACGGTCTAACCCACAAGGATCCCTCCGAAGTAGACATACATTTGTGCTCGTGTTGTCCGTACAAAACGAAGCTAAAGGGCCGTCTTAAGAAACACATGTTGGTCCACATGGACGTCTCAGAAGTAGAGATGTATAAGTGCGAATTGTGTCGGTACGCGACAAAATACAAGTCCGCCTTACACGAACACGCGTTGACTCACAAAGATGCTTCGGAAGTAGACACGTATAAGTGCTCGCTTTGTCCATACAGGACCAAATGGAAGCGCTATCTCAAGAATCATATGATAATCCACCAGGACGCCTCCGAAGTCGACATGTATAAATGTTCCCGTTGCCCGTATGAGACCAAGTTAAGGGACCGCCTGTACAAACACATGCTAGTCCACAAGGACACTTCAGAGGTGGAAATGTACAAATGTAAACTGTGTACTTACGCGACGAAATACAAAGGGACGTTACAGCGGCATGCGTTGACCCACAAAGATGCGTCTGAAGTGGAGACTTTCAAGTGCGCATCGTGCACGTATGCGACGAAATACAAACGTACCTTGGAGTTGCACGCATTGACGCACAAGGATGCCTCTGAAATAAAAATGTATAAGTGCTCGCTTTGTCCGTACGAAACGAAGTGGAAGAACCAGCTGAAGGGGCACGGCCTGAGCCACAAGGACGCGTCCGAGCTGGAAATGTACAAGTGTTCGGTATGTAGTTTTCAAACTAGGCGTAAGCACTACGTGAAACAGCACATGTTGACGCACAAGGGGGCGTCTGAATTGGAGATGTATAAGTGTGCAGTATGTGCATTTGAGACGAAATATAAAAGTAGCCTGAAGAAGCATGTGCTCGCCCGCTCCCATAGCGTGCCTCAGAAGTAAAACGTAACAACCAAAGAGGTCTATGACATGGATATTCGTCAAAGTGCAAGACAGCAAAGCAGATTACACCAAGCTGCATTGACGAATTGCTAAAATGATGAAATGTCTAGCAAAAAATTATTGTGAAGCGACACATATAGTCAAAATAGCTAATAAATCTTCGAGAGATTCTGAAATTGGTTTAAAATGAGTGTTCATTGCAAATAAACAGCATAAAGTATTATTTATCTGTCATTATTATGTGGTAAATACCATGAATATATTTCTTATATGAAAATATAAAATAAAAGTCAATGTTTTTTTCTGCCTGTTTCCTTTACAATTTATTTTTCTTGATGCTTTTTTTTTAGACAGCATCTATATTAATATCAAAATAACCTGCAGTATTTAGAAAATCTGAGGTACTATTACATGACATTAACAGTACATTAGTTAATATGGTATTCAAGTATAATTTTTTCTAAAATTATGTTTCTGAGAGCCTAGTGCAAGTACCTATTATACATGTTCAGTAATGGGAGTGAATTTATATTATTTTGGTAATGCATTTATGCATTTCTCTATCAGTTAAAGCAATACTTTCAATACAAGAAATATAAATAAATAGGGAAGTTTAAGAAATAAAGAAAGACCTTTATATCAAATTATGTAATTGGTATTCACCTTACACCTCTATAGCGATTACACTGTGCGGCGCTATATGTCGCCAATATATGATCCATTCTATGGTACAGGTATCTCAATATCGAGCATCACTAAATTGACGACAGTGTATAGGAGGACGAAGAAGAAGAATAGATAACCTTTTGAAATTTTTATTTTCGTTTATAACTATCTCATGTATAACAATCAACGATGGACGGAAAACAAATTTGCAGACTGTGTTTAAACGTGAATGAAAATGAAATTGATGAAATCGATGAAGTAATGAGGGGAATGCTAGAAGTACTCTTATTAGAAACGGTAAGTTATTTTTAAAAATAGTTTTCATTATATTTCTCCCTGTTACATTCTCAAATAAAATATAATATGTAACAAAATAACTATAATGAATGTGTGAGCTTGCAATATATTAATATAATTATGTTCTAGGATTTCAGTATAATTGAGAATCTTACAATATGCAGGACGTGTACAGGGATTATCAAACGATCATTTTATTTTAAATCGGCCTGTATCTGCACTGAGAAACATGTAGTTTCTTTTGTTGTTAACAAAAAAGTGACTGAATTTGAATTTATGGATATGGATCATGACAAGGGATGCGTAGAAATGGTAGTTGAAGAAAGTTTCATGTGTCGATTCTGTATGAATAGGATAAACAAGAATAATTTTGTGCCTGTAGATATTTTAATGGAGGAATCAATGTACAAGGAGATGTTACCAGTATTTATGCCAGAAATGGTAAGAGAATTACTAGCAAACCATTCTAATTTATGAAAACTTGGTGTTTTTTAGGATTTCACCATAGTCAAGGCTCCGATAGTTTGTAAGCCTTGTAGAGAAAATTTACAATGTTATTTCTTATTCATAAAGAACTGTTTGGGCATAGAAAACGAACTATATCAGTATTGCCAATATGGAGTTGATGGTAACTCGAGACAGTTCGATAAATATCCCATCAAAAGGGAATTAACATCTAAAGAGCTATTATACTCTTGTGATTTTATGAACATTAAAGAAATATTGGACGCCAATGAAAGGGTGTGGTTAAACGATGAGCCTCGTGAACATCTTTCAGAGATAGCGTCAGACAATGACAGGTATCCCTATGGGCAAAATAAACTTGCGCAATCTAATATACCTTCAGATATGGATAAGTACAGTCAAAACATGTCTACTAGTGAAACAGAACAGATCCAATATCACGACAGGCATGAGACCCCCAAAAATAATTCAGACACATGCAAATGTCCCATTTGCCCCTACACGACGAAGTCAATGACGTATGTTAAAAGGCATATGTTGGTCCACAAAGATGCCTCTGAAATAAAAATGTACAAATGTGATTTGTGCCCGTACGTGACAAGATACAAGAACACCTTACGACAGCACGGATTAGTCCACAAAGATGCTTCTGAGATTGACATGTACAAGTGTGAATATTGCGACTACAAGACAAAGTGGAAGCGCTATCTTAAAAGTCATATAACAGTTCACAGGGATATCACGGAAGTAGATATGTACAAGTGTTCCTGTTGCTCGTACCAGACCAAGCTAAAGGCGTACCTTCATAGACATATGCTTGTCCATAAGGATGCATCAGAAGTAGAAATGTATAAATGTGAATTTTGTGCTTATGCAACAAAGTACAAGAGCACGCTACAACAGCATGTGTTAACTCACAAGGATGCGTCTGAAGTAGACATTTACAAATGTCCGCACTGTCAGTATGAGACCAAGTGGAAGCGCTACCTTAAAGACCACATCGTCGTGCACAAGGACGCCCCCGATATAAAAATATACAAATGCGAATCGTGCATTTATACGACAAAATCCAAACGTACCCTAAAACAACACGCGCTGATCCACAAGATGGCGTCCGAAATCGAAATGTATAAATGCACGCTATGCCCGTACGAGACCAAGTGGAAGAACCACCTCAAGAGGCACCATATACGTCACAAGGATGCCTCGGAGCTGGAGATGTACAGATGCCTGATATGCGACACCCAATTTAAGCGTAAGCAGTATATCCAGCGCCACATGTTGACCCACATGGACGCCTCCGAGCTGGAAACGTACAAATGCAAGGTCTGCAACTTCCAGACCAAATATCAGAACAACCTGACGCGGCATTTGCTTTCTCACTCTAACAGCATCGTTCCTAAAAGTAAAACGTACGACTGCCCGACGTGCAGCTTCCAAACGAGGCACAAGCATTACGTGAAAGAGCACATGTTAATGCATAAGGAGGCTACGGAATTGGACATGTATAAGTGTACTCTCTGTACGTTCGAGACGAAATATAAACGTAACTTAAATAAGCACATGCATTCCCACGCTCAAAACACCGCTTCAAAAGCAGAAAGTAACGTGTGAGCAACTTAAGAGGCGTATGACAGCTTCGTAAAGTATAAAGTGAGAAACGGGGCTCCCAAGTTTGTATGCACTGCAGAAGGTTTCAGACGTAGATATAATTGTGTAATCTGTTAGGTTTGTATATTAAATAAGAAATAGTTATGGCTTCAAAGGTTTTCAACGTAGGTATAACCAAAGTGCTTTAATATGCAAGTGAAACATAATTAAGGTAGTTGTACCACTGAATAATAGCGCAAGCCTAAGGACAACTTTTTTTATTTTATTTAATTCACTATGATTAGCTTACTTTGTAACTTTAAATTTTAGATACTAGTCTATTAGATGAGATCATAAAATATTTGAAATCGGAATTTAACAGTTTGTTGTTTCATTAATATTACAAAAAAAAAAAACACAATGTCCCAGTAAGTGATTCCAAGAAAACCTACACGTCCCAGTTTATGATAGTATAATGTCCCATAAGATGATATAAATACATATAGTCATTGCAAAATAAGGTATTATTTATCAAAATATATTTTACAATTTATATGTTTTACAATAATATGTAGGATACGAAAACTTATATAAAAGGTGGTCCAACCAAAACGCACGATGTTAATTGTAAATAAAACAAAAAGTTTTCAGAGAATTATCTTAATATTTTTTATTATGATAGAAGGATCTATGACAATTATGTGTGAAACAAAATATCGGCCAAATGCTCGCCACGGCTTCGGTGGCATACCTCTATCCGATAGTCCATATTTTCAATGACTCTGAGACATAATTGAGGTTCAATGTCGTTAATGTGCCGAATTATCTCATCTTTTAGCTCTTGAATTGTTCTTGGCTTATTGACGTACACTTTTTCTTTTAAATATCCCCAAAGAAAGAAGTCCAACGGTGTCAAATCACATGATCGTGGCGGCCCATTAACATCGCCACTACGTGAGATAACACGGCCATTGACTTTCTCGCGCAAAAGTGCCATTGTTTCGTTGGCTGTGTGGCAAGTGGCACCATCCTGTTGGAACCACATATCGTCCAGGTCCATATCCTCAATTTCTGGCCACAAGAAGTCCGTTATCATCTCGCGATAGCGAACACCATTCACGGTAACTGCTTGGCCGACCTTATCGCGAATAACAGCAATGTTTTCCGCAGAACGAACTGGGCGAGCATGCACAGGTGTTTTCACATTTCCTACAGACCCGGTTTGCTGAAATTTGCGCACAATTCTCCCGATTGTGGACACATTTGGTCGATTATGCTGACCAAAAAAGTCACGAAGTGCACGAAATGCATTTTGATTTGAACGCCCATTTTCGTAAAAGGCTTCAACAATCTTAACGCGCTGCTCAATTGTGTACCTCTCCATGGTTGAATTTGTCAAACACTGAAACAGAGAAATGTCAAATTAAGTTGGGCAAAAAACTTGACGTTAAGGTGTGACTCACAATTAACATCGTGCAATATGGTTGGACCACCCTTTACTATTGTTTCAGAAAAAAAAAATTTAATCAATAAAATCAGAAAACAGATCACAGGAAGGATAATTTTTTTTCAATAATCCAGGCATAAAACACATTTGTTATGTACTCATAGAAGGTTTCTGTTTCACCCGTCATCCAACCTGACTGATTTATCTAGTGTCCAGTTATCAGGGACTTTGCTTGCAATATAAGAAGTTATACGTTCGCAAGAAAAGATGACCATTGGCGGTACCAGACCTCCTGCAGCATTTCCTGTGACGAGTGTACTTAGTTATACATTCCTTTTCATCGTTTCCTATGAAGTTATAAACTGTTCTCACCCTTCTTGATGAAAACTTTGGCTTCTTTAGGATTAGGAAGCAAAGCGGCCTCATCGGTATTAAAAACCCTAGTTGTATCATTAATAACTTCCATGTAGTTATTATTTGTGAGGTATATTTTGATCTCCTCGAACCTAATTTTATTTTCACTGGGGGAAGCCCTAATTTTGGTCAAATTTGGTTGTGCTATTCTTAATACCAGCTGCGGGTGTCGTTTCATAAAAGCCTTATACCAATGTCGCCCAGGCCTGTGATTTTTAAAAAACGTTTCTCTCTAGGTTTTTCACAAGAATTTGAACACTACCCATAAGCTGCTCTTCCGTCACTGGGAACCCCCTTTCACTAAGATGTACTATCCATTTTACGGGTAAATTTTCTTCTGCCTCACTTAAAAAACTTGAAGGTCCCACTTTTCGCTTAATAGGATTTTTCCCGGTTTTCTTATAATACATTGTTGCATATGGAATGTCAAATTGCTCGCTTGCCTGTTTAATGGGTAATCCAGCTTTAATTGCATTTAACACATTTAATACTGCTTCTTCAGTATATCCAAACCTTTTTTATTTTTCTTTAAGCATGCTCTAAAACAAAATTTAAACTCACAATTCATTATTATTATTTATTATTGTTCAATTGTTATTTATTAACAATGTTCAAAATTATTAAAATTATTAAAAATAGTTCCCACCAATATACAATTGTTTTAAAAGAAGAATCATAGATGGCAGAACAACTCGGCAAGAATTTTATGGACTTCTGCAATTCTTAATAAAAGCTTATTAACTTAATTTTTATCACTTACTGGGACGCTATCACGCTGCCTTACTATATAATAGATGTAATTTAATAAGCCTAATAAACCTCTAAAAGATTATAGGAGATGAGTTTTCGAAGAACACCGTTCAGTTCTAGCATCTCTCAATGATGCCAACTTGGTTGGCGAAGTGCTCGTTGAGACACGCATAATCTTTCGGTGTTCATGGAAAGCTGATCTGTTGTAGCTGTATCGAAGGTTCTAGCTTTCCCCGGGCTCTAGGAGAGTGTAAAGTTCGTGTTTAATAAAAGTGTACTAATAAATAGCATAATATATAATTTGGTTCTGTTTTTCAATAAAATCGGTATAACTCAAGGGAATTTCAGCGGAAGATATTGACATTTTTTTCCACGTATCCTTGTATCTAGTGTATTTTCATGAGGGCCGGAACTACAATGGGGCAACCGGGGCATTGCCCCGGGGCCCCCGACGCGAGGGGGCCCCCTGGCAGAAAATGAAAAGGGAAAATGATTCAACCCCATCAGAAAATATTGAAAAACACGTGAACAAAGATTCCTAAAAATATTATTTAGAAAATAATCATCAAAATGAATTAATTAAGGTGATAAAAATAAGAAAATCTACAAGTATGCTAATCTGAAACTTTTTTCTTATGATTTAAGGTTTCGGCTTACGGATTTTACTCAGTTAACACTTCAACCAATTGTTTGTAATGAATAATATCTAAATATAATTATTATGGACAAAATACAGTGATTTTATCCTTCATTTTTTCTATATTAATACCACAAGTAATTTTTAAATGGGGCCCCTACATTTTGTTTTGCCCCGGGGCCTTTTCAGCTCAAGTTCCGGCACTGATTTTCATTGATATTGTAGCTTTCAATGATAGCTGTAGATGTGGTGTAGGAAAAGGCGGGCTATTGAATGGCGTAATGAATGAAAAAAAAAAAATAATAAGAGTATATACAGTGCTTTCATTTCGGAACTACACCCCCATAATTTCTTTTAGGAAAGAAAATGACTCGAGCGTCTATACCGCGCGAGCCGCAACAGAGCCGGACAAACAATCGATACGCGGCCGCTGTCGTGTTTCTATAGCAACGACATTGCGGCCACGTGTTACACAAAGGTGTATTAAGGGTTTGTTATCACCTCGTCGCTATCTTCGTTGTTTGCTCAGCCTTGCGGATCGTAAGGCCGTGTTCCATTTACTGTTTTAATTTGTGTGGTAACGTGAAAATTAACGTCTTAATTAAGTCGCCTAGATGCAAAACCAGCTTGGGTTAATGACATTTTACTGCCAGCTGTTCAGATCTATTCGTAGATATGAACAGATAAATTCGTATCTATAAGGTGGTCATAAAATTTGGTAACAATTTGGACCAAATACCATAGAAATATAGCGTTAAAAAGTAGATCCAGTAACAAAACCGGGTAAATCATCTCGTTACTGGGTTTCAAATTCGACCAAATACACGAATTGTCGCTGTATTGTCAGTAGCAAAATCGGCCAAATCAGCAGCGAACTCTATACTACCTGGAATGGACCCGGGCGTTTTCTGTAATAGCCTGCAGTGTGTCAGGGGCAATATAAACAGAGATAGCCTTATTTACGGTAACCTGTCTTTGTCATACTCAGACAAATGAGTTACGTTTATTTGCATAATTATCTTTTAAGTAGAAATTCAGATAGTTTGGGGGTTATTTTTGTTCAAGACGTACAATATTAGCGAAGATAAACATTTATTGTGTTCTAGTATGCCATTAGATTCGTGTCATTTGTCGTGCGTGGTTTAAAAAGTACAGAATTTTGTTGGCGTAATTTGTGATTGGCGATGGTTTAGTTAACATTAAATAAACAATGGTTATTTATTATGCAGCGTTTGGATGGAAGAACGAGCAAGATTATCGGCGAATATCTTTTCATGGGTAAGTTAATAATATTTAGATTTGGATATAAAATCATAAATAATTAGTGAGAACATTAATAGAATGAAAATTAATTTATTTGTCATAGTTTTCCATTCAAACGACCAGATATCCTAAAGTTATTAATAAAGGCAGTTCGAAGGGAGAATTGGACTCCATATAAAAGCAGCAAACATTGTGGGAAGCATTTTCTGCCAACCGATTACATAGTCAAACCAGGATGTACCGCTAAATTATTAAAACCAAATGCTGTACCGGGTTAGTCACCTAAAATTACCCCCCCCCCCTTTATTTCTCTTAATTTCAATCGAATCGAAAAATTCAAACAAGGATTTTACATGATTTTTTATAAATTTTTTGAATATTTAAACAAATTTTTAAAAACTCTGCAAATTGAAAGGGGGCGAACATTTTTTTATTTTTTTTTAAATGGAACACCCTGTATTTTTTACTTAAAAAAGTTACCCACAGTTTTCTGATCACAAAAATATATAATTGTTGTATCTTGGTAAATATAATTCTTGAGATATTCATACAAATATAGTCACATCACAGGAATAAGTTTAGCATAAAACCATAAATCAGGAGAGCTATGAACCGAAATGATTTAAAGAAACAATAATGCTTCGTTTGACAGTTATGTTGTTTCACTTATGTTTGATTGTTATATTATTAATACGCTTTAAGTTAAGTTTTAATACACTTGTTAATATATCTAATATATTGATATGGGATATTCACTAGTCGAAAAAAAAGAAATATTAGAAATTGTCTTAACCAGCAATAAAAACAAATATATAGCTAATTGTAAAGAGAAATGTTTTTTTTTATTTCTCTTTCTTAAAAGTTTAGTAACTAAAGCAGTTTTAGTTCATTTATGGGTTGCTGCTATTATCAATCATGTATTTTCGATTGTAACTGGACTTAATTTATTTCACTTTAGAACTAGGTTTATGATTTACAGAAATTTTTAGGCGAGCGGCTCGAATTATAAATAATAAACAATAATAAAGTAAAATAAGGCATTCGAATAATAAGTTTAATGTTGTTTAGATATTATAGCCTGTGATTCATAAATATTACAAATTAAAAACTTGAAAAATACCTTTTATCAATACTTTTTTTATTATATAAATGTCTTTTTTTTGACTTATTGACCATTTCCTTTTCATCCCATTTTACTTAATTCTTGTAATTCTGTAACAGTTGATGCATTTCCCATACATTTGGAAATAAAGATAAATATGTTGTGTCTTTGTTTAACATGCTTGCTTTAAAAACAGATACAATATTTCTGTTTACCATCTAGCTAAAGCTGTTCTAATCATTTTATCTTCCTGGTTGCACCCCACGAATGGAATGTTCTCTTTCTTATCCTAGAACTACTGGGAGTAGCTTAACGTTGATTGTAGGAGGGTGTACCTTATTGGAACTATTGGAAGAAGAAGAATGTGTAGGTGTTCTGTAACAAGATAACCTCTTTGCTGAAACGATTAGAAATTTAACTGTTTGATCTACAATTATTTTAAACATAATCATGAATGTAGAAGAAAAACACATTTGCAGATTGTGTTTTGACGTAACAAATGATGAATTTAATGAAATAGATGATATTATGGGCGATATGTTGGAAGTGCTGTTATTAGAAATGGTGAGACTTGTTTATGATGCAAATCCAGAACGCTGTTTTATATATTCTAAACATTTCTTTGAAGTTTAACATCTGATATATATTATAATTTTATATACTCGATATAACATATACGATGATGTATATGTTATAAAACATTTATTTATGATATTCTGCAGGATTTGAAGATAACTGAAAGCCCTGTTATATGTGAGACTTGTACAGGAATCATCACAGGATTGTTATATTTTAAATTGGTCTGTCTCCATAACGAAAAACTTATTTTATCTTTTGCCATTAATGAAAAAGAAGCTAAATTTGAATTGATGGATGTAGTCCGTAAAAAGGGAGATTCAGAAATGGCGGTTGAAGAAAATTTCAGGTGTCGTTTCTGTATGAATGGGATAAAAAATAACGATTTTGTCTCTATAGACATTTTAATGGAGGAAGCATTGTATAAGGATACATTACCAGCATTTATGCCAGAAATTGTAAGAGAATTACTACTATACCCTTCTCAATTAAACACGATTATTTTTAGGACTTCAGCCTAGTCAAGAGTCCCATAGTTTGTACTTCTTGCAAGGAAAATTTAGACTATTATTTCAAGTTAATAAAGGATTGTTTGAATGTAGAAAACCAAATACATAAATTTTGTCAACATGGAGAGAATAGTAGATCAGGAAATGAACATTCCAATGTATTACGTTTTCTGTGTCGTAGTAACTATGTACGTAGTCGCTTCAGGGCTGAGAAATGTACATGGACACAATCTGACAAACGGGAAACAACTACATCTGAGTACTCATGCCAATTAACGCAGGCTGAAGAAATATTGGAGATCAAAGATGACGGAGAGTTGTTAAATGAGGATTCTTGTGAACGTCGATCACTAAATGGCGATAGGTATTCCTATAAGGGAAATTATAACCTTTTGCAAACTAGTATATGTTCAGAAAGTGATACAAACAGTTGTAATATATTTACTGATAAGACAAAACAGACACAATCTCGGGAGAGGAATACAATAGATAAACTAAATCACAAGTGTATACTGTGTAATTACACAGAAAAGTGCAAACATTTAGTGCGGGAACACATGCTGAATCACAAGGATCCTTCAGAAGCGGACATGTACAAATGTTCACACTGTCCCTATAGGACTAAGCGGGAAGGCTATCTTAAACAGCATATGCTACTCCACACGGATGCCTCAGAAGTAAAAACTTACAAATGTGACTCGTGTGCTTATGTGACAAAGTACAAAGGTGCATTACAACAACACGCGTTAACCCATAAAGATGCGTCTGAAGTAGAAACGTACAAGTGTTCACGTTGTCTCTACGAGACCAAGTGCAAGCGCTACCTAAAAGGTCACATGTTAGTCCACAAGGACGTCTCGGAAGTAGCAATGTACAAATGCGAATTCTGTACGTATGCCACCAAACTCAAAGCTAACCTACAACGACACGCGTTAACCCACAAAGATGCATCTGAAGTAGAGACGTACAAGTGTTCACGTTGTCTCTACGAGACCAAGTGCAAGAGCTACCTAAAAAGTCACATGTTGGTCCACAAGGACGTCTCGGAAGTAGAAATGTACAAATGCGAGTCATGCACTTACACTGCGAGAAATAAATATAGCTTACAACAACACGCGTTGAGCCACAAGGGCGTGTCTGAAGTAACGATGTATAAGTGTTCGCTATGTTCATACGAGACGAAATGGAAGAGCCACCTTAAGAGGCATATCGTCAGCCACAAGAACGCTTCAGAGCTCGAAATGTACAAGTGTCCGCTATGCGATTATCAGTTCAAACACAAAGAGAACATGAAGCGTCACATATTAGTCCACAAGAATCGTTCCGAACTGGAATGCACAACTGAGATGCACAAGTGCACAAGGTGCGCCTTCGAGTCGAAATACACAGGCTGTCTGAAGAGGCACATGCTTACCCATCTCCAGGCTAGCTCTTCGGAAATAACGACGTACAAGTGTCCAACGTGCCCTTTTCAGACCAGACATAAACGTAACATAAAACAGCACATGTTAACCCATAAAGAAGGATCGGAATTGAAGATGTACAAGTGTTCGATGTGCCCCTTCGAGACGAAATATAAAGGTAACTTGACGAAACACGTGCCTAAACACACCTATGGGAGTGCCCAAAAGTAATGAGTGCACAACTTTAAACATACAAGGTGTCTTTGAGTTGTATAAATACTTTTACCCGATAGAAAACTGTTATGGTATTCTTTTCTTTAAAAAATAAAAATTAATTTTTGCCAAATTTTTCTTTAATACACCGTCACATCGCTTATCCAGTACAACACTGAGATAAATGCACAAGATATAGTTTCGAGAAATCGTGCTTAAAAAATTTTGGATTTTTTTTGTTTTTGTTGTAAATTTTAAACTAACTGAAATTTCATAATTTCTCTTGCACATTTTTGTTTTTATAAATTTAACTTAACATAGACATGCTGTACAGTCACAAAAAAATTATATTAAGTATTTTTTTTAATTCTTGCAGATGTCTCAGTATTGCACTACAGCAATGAAAAGTATTTTAAGATATTGTCTTGGGTTAAATAAAAAATGCCGACTTTTTATAAACATTTATTCGAAATTTCTGTAGCAAAGAACATTAAAAACATTAACTGCAAAAATAGAGAGCTGTTTGTTAATAGTCCAATCAATCTGTCTGAGCCCCTATGTTAAATGGTCACTAATTGTAAACAGCAAAAAAAAAATTTGAGCACATAGAAAATAAAATTTCAAGAAACAGTTTTTTTCACACAAAATGGCGGCCGCTAACATAACCTAAAAAATTCGCAAAACAAAAAACCGGTTTTTCGCGAATAAAAAAGAAAATTGTGCTCGGTTTGGAAAAAGTTGAATGAGAAAGTTGTAGATAATGAAAAAATTTTTTTCATTTCAATTTTTGTGAGCTCGAATCGATTCATTACTTTTCGAGATATATCGAAAAAACCGTTGAAAATTGCGTTTTTTTTTTTTATTTTGCTCTAAAAATAACAATATTTGATGAAAATATTTAATGATTTCAGAAAATGTAGTTCTAAGTGAGACGAATACAACGGTTTTTATACAATTCTAAAATATTTTTTTCCAAAGTTATAGCTGTTTTCGTAAAAAAGGTGTTTTCGTAAAACGGCTTTTCCATCGAAGCGGATGGTCCTACAGACTTTTCCTACGCCGATTCAGGACAAATGCCGAATGAACTTTATGGCCTATATATATTTATCGATACGATCTCTGTCAGTAACTTATAAGTCGGAAATCGAGAAAGGAACCACCAAGCCGCCAAGCGGTTATCAAAGTAGTTCCCGAATAGCAAAGCTATTACATAATCGCTCTAGGAAACAACTACTCCTCGGGCTAAAGCCCCGCCAGGCATAGAATTATACCTAGAAGCGAGCCTCGACCCCTTTTTCGTGTTTCTGCACGGTCAGATAAGGTTTCAAAAAATAAAACCCGCCACAGTTAGGATTCGACATTTGTCCCGGGTCGGAACCCAACGACATACAGCTGTTCCGAACTTATTATTTCTCATCAGTGTCGTATACGGTACGCCAATTCAGGACAAATGCCCAATGAAATTTGTGGGGTATACATATTTATCGATACGATCTATGTCAGTAACATATAAGTCGGAAATCGAGAAAGGAACCACCAAGCCGCCAAGCGGTTATCAAAGTAGTTCCCGAATAGCAAAGCTATTACATAATCGCTCTAGGAAACAACTACCCCTCGGGCTAAATCGGCGGATAATGCGGCGAATAAATGAATCGGCGTACCGTATGCGGCACTGATGAGAACTGACAAGTTCGAAACAGCTGTATGTCGTTCGGTTCCGATCTGGGACAAATGTCGAATCCTACCTGTGGCGGGTTTTATTTTTTGAAACCTTATCTGATCGTGCAGAAACACGAGAAAGGGGTCGAGGATCGCTTCTGGGTATAATTCAATGCCTGGCGGGGCTTTTTTTGGCACATATTGCGCATTGATCTTTTTTAGGCGCAAAAATCCTATAAATTCCTCGTTAAATATCGTTTCATAGGTACATTTTTTCGCTGCTGTCCAATTTTTTGTTTTACAATACTCAGTGTATAATCTGTACATTGTAGAGATATTCAGTGATCCATCCAGATATTCTATTTCTGTTTGAAAACGACCATAATGTGATTAAATTCTTGGTAAGAGATTAATGTAGTCTCTTATATTCCCTTTTGTAGCTTCGCTCACTTTGTTTTGATTATTATGCTTTCCTCTTTTTTCACTCTATAGAAATCCTTCTGAGTTGGTCTTCTTTATAATTGTGGATATGGTATTGTTGCATACGTCTAATGTTCTTTTGAAAAAATCTTTACTCGGATGTGTTTTTCCATTTATTTCAAAAAAGAATGCATAATTATTAGCTCTGATGTCTTTTTTCTACTAATACGAACAGTTATCTCAGTGTTTCACCGATAAAATTTGCCGAAGCACACTGTCTAATCACAGTGCACTACTGGGCCATCTGCTTTATTCCAGTATTGCAATATGAACGGTTCTTTCCGTTTATACAATACTGGGTTAAATTATTTTCGGCCTGCTATAATTGGTTTAACACATATTCCACTGGTTCACTGAACACATAGGGGACTTTGCTGGCCATAGCGATATTATCCATAATTTTGAATTATTGGCAGATGTCTCAGTATTGCGACATGTTGGTTGCCCCTGATCAAGTATGCAGGCTACCGTTACTATTCTTTCTTTTTTATTTCTTATTATATTAAGTAGGTTGCTTGCTTATAGGTCTATTATTTTAAAACCCATGAGATTCATTCTTATAACAAAATTTACCAAAGAAAAATTTACTTTCCGAATGCTTTGATTTCACAATATATATAGTGTCTCAGTTGGTACTATATGATTTCAATTCCACGCCATTTGTGTCCTGCCAAAAGTAGGATATCAATATTCAACGACTGTCATCTGCAAACGTTTCGTTGCTACCATTTATAGTCGCATAAAAAAAATGTTTGCACAAGATTAGGACAAAATGAAGCGCCTACAGAGTTAACAGTTCGTAATTTAATCAAGAAATTTGAAGAGACATGTTCTTACATTAATAAGGCAACACTAATATGTCCTCGTCGTTGTCGATCAGATGAAAGTATTGCTGCTGTGAAATATAGTATACGAGAGTATCCAAACACATTAATTTGATGTCGTGCACAACAATTGAATCTGTCAAGAGCCATCACGCATCTTTTCCATGTGTAGCCGTATTATCTCAATTCTGTATTGAAGAATAAACAGTTTTAAAACCTTGAAACGAACTTTTCCGCACGTAGAACATCTCTATCTCGAAATTGAGTGGCCGAGAAAAAATAAACCAACACATAAATGCAGAATGTTTTATGCGACAGTTTTACTTTTTTCAAATAGTTCACCCCCGGGCTTTCTCATGACCCATGAACAGGGTGAGGTGTGTCCTATTCACCTCAAAATCAATAGATGTCGTCTGGTAGACGTCCCCGATCAGAATCAGTCAAAACCCGATCGATCCGACATGACTTAGTTGAGTTATCGTGTTTACAAAAAAAATTTCTCAAATAGTCCATCGTCGTGCTTTCTCTTGACCCATGGACAAGGTGGGATGTGTCCTATCTACCTCAAAATCAATAGGTGTCGTCTGGGAGACGTCCCCGGTCAGAATTAGTCAAAACCCGATCGATCCGACACGATTTAGTTGAGTTATCGTGCTAACAAAAAAAAAATTCTGAAAAGACAATCTATATTAATATCTAAACAACTTACAGTAAGTATTTAAAAAGTCTTTTGGCTTAGTTAAAGTTATATTCATTTTCTTAAATCCATTGGTAAATATATTCAATTCATCTTCCCTTTCCGTTTCAATTTGTGTACGAATAAAATTCCATCTTCCCAGTAAATCAAAAGTGACCATACTTGAATCTTGTCAATGGGAGACAAATCAGGTGTTATGATTTTGTGGTTAAAACGGTTGAGTTAAAGGAGACAAATTGAAATAAGAATATATGATCTACATAAATCACAAATACCTAAATGATGGAAATAAATAATTTACATGAAATAAAACTAAAATTTTATTTGCACATAATATGTATGTAAAAATGTGGAAAAAAAAATTAAAATGTCATTATTTAGCGTATGTTTAACAAAAGAGTTATAAAAACAGGAGACAGCTTCTCTACGAATACCGAAAGATTACTCGTTTCCCGGCGCGCGTTTCGCCTGCCAAGTTGACATTATCAGATAATTATTAAAACTGACTGGTTTTAATTATCTCTCGCCCGATGATGCCAACTTGATTGTCGAAACATGCAACATATTCCTTGCTAGTAGCATTATACAGTAGTTTATGTTTTAATTATTATTTCACAAATAAAATGTACATTTTTTAATTATATATCATGTTTAGACTAGGAATAAATATGCATATACATTCTTCACCTTTATAGATAATTCGTGATATGCACCGACCTGATAACAATATGGGAAATAGAGGGAACAATCATGATTTTAGATAAGGCGTAATAATTATGTTTTACATATGATTTTTGAAAGTGTTTTAGTCATTTTTTAGTAGTATAAGACACAAGATAGGCACTTATTTTATTGGAATATATTTTGTGACCACTATTAAACTAAAGTAAATAAATATTATACGACATTAATAGCGCATTAGTTAGTTTGGTAATAAGACAATTTTTTCTCGAGAACCTAGTTAAGTATGCGCCCATATTATTCATGGTTAGTAAATGGAGGAGATCTATACTATTTTGGGACAATACATTCATGCAATCTTCATCAATTAAAATAATACTTATGAAAAATAAGTAAAATAATAACACGGAAGCTTAAAAAAAAGAAATAGAAAAACATTTATATTTAAATTAGCGAACTATTTGGTATTCATTTCTACAGCGATGGCATTGTACGGCGCTAGATGTCGCCGACTCCGTGACTTTCGCCAATAATATAGCCCCAATTCTATTGTTTGTAGCAAATTTGCAGACTATGTTTAAATATGAATGATAATGAAATTGATAAAATAGATGAAATAATGAGAGGAATGCTAGAAGTTCTCTTATTAGAAATGGCAAGTTATTTTTAAATTAGAAATGGCAAGTTATTTTTAAATTAGAAATGGCTTTTTATTTTTTTTAAACACAGTTTTCATTATATTTCTCCTAAGTTACATACACAAATAAAATATAATCTGTATAACAAAGTAACTATAATACATGTTTGAGCTTGCAATTTATTTATTTAAATATATTCTAGGATTTTAGTATAACTGAAAAACCTACGACATGCAGGACCTGTACAGGCATTATCAAACGATTATTTTACTTCAAATCGGCCTGCATCTGCACTGAAAAACTTTTAGTTTCTTTCGTTGTTAACCTAGACGAGACCGAATTTGAAATCAAGGACATAGATCATGACAAGGGATGCATAGAAATGGTAGTTGAAGGAAGTTTCATGTGTCGATTTTGTATGAATAGGATAAACAGAAATAATTTTGTGCCTGTAGATATTTCAGTGGAGGAATCAATGTACAAGGAGATGTTACCAGTATTTATGCCAGAAATGGTAAGAGAATTACTAGCAAACCATTCTAATTTATGAAAACTTGTGTTTTTTAGGATCTCACCATAGTCAAGGTTCCTATAGTTTGTACGCCTTGTAGAGAAAATTTAGAATGTTATTTCTTGTTCATAAAGAACTGTTTGGGCATAGAGAACGAACTATATGAGTATTGCCAAAATGCAAGTAGTAACCGATCGGGTAGAATTAAATTAGCCGATGTATTTCATTTTCTATTTGATGATAACTCAAGACAATTCGATAAATATGCAGGAACCCATCCCATCAAAAGCGAATTAAAATCCAAAGAGCTATTATACTCTCGTGATTTTATGAACATTGGAGAAATATTGGACGCCAATGAACAAATGTGGTTAAACAATGACCCTCGTGAAAGTCTTTCAGAAATAGGATTAGACAATGAGAGGTACCCCTATGGGCAAAATAAACTTGCACAATCTAGCGTACATTTGGATATGGATATGTATAGTCAATACACGCCTACTAGTGGAACAGAACAGAGCCAGTATTGCAACGGGAATGAGACCCCCAAAAATAATTCAGACAAATGCAAAAGTTTGCTGTGTCCAAACGTTGCAACATACAAAAGGGCATTAAAAGACGAGGGTGGTTCAAAAGTAGACATGTATGAGTGTTCACATTGTCCCTACAAGAGTGGTGTGAAGTCCAATATTAAACAACATATCTTAGTCCATAAAGATGTCTCAGAAATAAAAATATACAAGTGCGGATTGTGTACTTATGCGACGAGATACAAATCCGCGTTAAAAGCCCACTGGCTATCCCACAAGGATCTCTCCGAAGTAGATATACAATTGTGTCCATGTTGTCCATACAAGACGAAGGTAAAGGGCCATCTTAAGAAACACATGTTGGTCCACATGGACGCCTCGGAAGTAACGATGTATAAGTGCGAATTGTGTCCGTTCGTGACAAAATACAAATCTGCTTTACATGAACACGCGTTGACTCACAAGGATGCTTCAGAAGTAGACATGTATAAGTGCTCGCTTTGTCCATATGAGACCAAATGGAAGCGCCATCTCAAAAAGCACGTGATAATCCATCAGGACGCCTCCGAAGTCGATATGTATAAGTGCTCGGATTGCCCGTATGAGGCCAAGTTAAAGGGCAACCTGCACAAACATATGTTAGTCCACAAGGACATTTCAGAAGTGAAAATGTACAAATGTGAATTATGTAGTTACGCGACAAAGTACAAAAACTCGTTACGAGGACACGCGTTGACTCACAAGGACACCTCTGAGGTGAAGACATTCAAGTGCGGATTGTGCACGTTCGTGACGAAATACAAACGTGCTTTGGAGCTGCACGCGCTGACTCACAAGGATGTCTCTGAAATAAAAATATATAAGTGCTCGCTTTGTCCATACGAGACGAAGTGGAAGAAGCAGCTGAAGGAGCATGGCCTGATCCACAAGGACGAGTCGGAGGTGGAAATGTACATGTGTTCGGTATGCAATTTTCAAACTAAACGTAAACGTTACGTCAAAGTGCACATGTTAACGCATAAGAGGGCGTGGGAATTGGAGACGTATAAGTGTGCAGTGTGTGCGTTTGAGACAAAATATAAAAGTAACCTGATGAAGCATATGCTCAAACGCTCCCATAAAGTGTCTCAGAAGTAAAACGTAACAACCAAAGAGGATATTCTTCAAAGTGCAAAACAGTATAGCGGATAATTCACGTTGAAAAGCTTTCCAAAGTACACATGTAATTTATACAAATGCATGAAAACATTATAAAATAAAGGTCAATGTTTTTTCTGCCTGTTTTTTTTTATGCTCTTCTTTAGACAGATCCATATGAATATCAAAATAACCTGCAGTTTAGAAAATTGTTCTGAATTAGTTTAAAGTTACAGTGCCATCCCCCTGGCCTAAATTTACTACTTCGGCGATCAGTATGCAGGAGTTAAATAAATAAATCATTAATAAGATGAGTGTAAGTGTAATATAACTGATCGGGAAATAATTTATGGAAAATAATATGTGCACAAAGTATTACCTGAAACCTTTAATATTCCCAAAATATTCTCAAGGAATCAAAATATAAACTGTTATACCTTCCTTTCCTTTCAAATATTTTATTTGATGTTACTATATACAATATGTTGCTAAAACTATTACTGGGTACTATAGATATATATATATATATATATGTATATATATATATATATATATATATATATATATATATATATATATATATATATATATATATATATATATATATATGTTATATAGAATCCTCTCTTATATTAGGTTAAGACTTAGATTAATATTGTATTTTATAATATTGTAATATACATTGTAACAGGCCATTAGCATACAGGATGTTATGTCCAGAAAAGAGTATACCAAAGTCATTGCGTTTATCGCGTAACTAAAAACCTTTCGTGCTTATCATAAACCTACATTGTATTTTATCGCAATTATTGCAACTTGCTAAAAGCTTGAGAAAAACACTTCTTAGAACATTCCTGCAGCATCAGCATACAGAAATGTTTTAAATAGAGAAACAACCATTGGTAGCTTCAGTAGTCCGCATATTCGTAATCAGAAGTAATCGGAAGTAGTCCGTAACTTCACATATCAGTAATCTTCGATTAGTCGTCGAGTAAACGTCGAACAAGTCTAAATTAAATTATATAAAGTCGGTTACTCCTTTTTTGACATAGCAAAGTGTTCAAAATCGTAAATTAAAAATAAATTGTTTTTAAAAAGTTAATTAAATAAAAAGTGATATAAAAAAAAAATATATATATATATATATATATATATATATATATATATATATATATATATATATATATATATATATATATATAAATATATATATATATATATATATATATATATATATATATATATATATATATTAGGATTAGATATAGTAGGTATAAGTGAGATGCGCTGGCCGGAAGTAGGAGATTTTTGGAGCGGTGACTATAGGATAATACACACAGGATCGGTAAATGGAAACGCGGGAGTAGGGATCGTTATGCGGAAGAACGCAGGACAGTGTGTAGATAGCTACTTACAATACAGCGAGAGAGTAATGATGGTTAGGTTAGATTCGAAGCCAGTGGAAACAGTAATAGTGCAAGTATACATGCCTACTTCTAGCCATAGTGAGGAAGAGTTAGAAGCCGTTTATTCGGACATAGAGCAGGTAATAGGATTTGTGAAGGGTCATGAAAATTTAATAATAGTAGGAGATTTTAACGCAGTCGTAGGTGAGGGGAAAGAAGGAGAATTTGTAGGTCCTTATGGATTAGGAAACAGAAACGAGAGAGGTAGCAGACTGATAGAATTCTGTGAGAAGCACAAGATGGTAGTCGCGAACACATTGTTCAAGAATCACGTTAGGAGGCGGTGCACATGGAAAATGCCAGGAGGGATAGACAGGTATCAGATAGACTACATTCTGGTTAGGAAGAGATTTAGAAATCAAGTAAAAGACTGTAAGAGTTATCTAGGAGCAGATGTAGACAGCGACCACAACTTGGTAGTCATGAAAGCTAGATTAAAGTTCAAAAATCTGAAAATCCGGAAGGATAAGAAACGTATAAATGTAGACATATTGAGGGATCAGAATATGAAAGATAAGTTCCAGGATAAAACAGATCAATTAATAAATAAAACGAGTAAGGACGAAATCAAGAACGCAGAAACTGAGTGGGAGGGTATCAAGAATAGTCTAGCTTCCGCGGCTACGGACGTTTTAGGACACGATAAAAGGGAAGCTAGGAAGCCCTGGATAACGGACGAAATCTTAAACTTAATGCAAAAGAGACGAGGCTACAAAAACAGACGAGACGAAGAAGGACTGAAAACTTATAAGTCAATAAAGTGGGAAATCATTAGAAAATGTAGAAAAGCGAAAGAACAATGGATAGAGGATAAATGCAAAGAAGTAGAAGATAAGTTGCAAGTAGGTAATACCGATGAGGCTTACAAAATAATTAAGAGGAACTTCAGGGATATAGGAACAATAAGTAGAAACGTTAGGAGTCAATCGGGGGACATACTGATCGGAAGAGAGGAGAAAGCGGATAGATGGAAGCAGTACTTAGGAAATTTATACGAGGGTCAGGAATTAGGAGAGATATTAGAGGAAGAATCTAGCATCGATAGGGAAGATGTAGGAAAACCTATAGTGAGAGAGGAATTTGAAATAGCACTAAGGGGGCTAAAGAATAATAGAGCGCCGGGTGTAGATAAAATACAGGCGGAAATTTTGAAATGTGCGGGATAGAAAGTAGTAAATAGGAAGTTTGAACTGGTAAAATACATATATGAAACAGGCGAGATGCCGGAGGATTATAAGAGGAACATTATCGTTACTATACCGAAAAAGAGAGGAGCCGACAAATGCGAGAACTTTAGAACGATTAGCCTAACTTCCCATGCGTCAAAAATCTTAACTAGAATAGTGCAGAAGAGGATGGAAAATAAAGCGGAGGAAATACTAGGAGAAGACCAATTCGGCTTTAGGCGAAATAGAGGAACTCGCGAAGCTATTCTGGCGCTAAGAGTAATGTTAGAGAAAACAATAGAAAAAGGAAAGAACGCTTATATAGGATTTGTAGATTTAGAAAAAGCTTTCGATAACGTAAGATGGGAAAAAATGTTCGAGATACTAAAGAGCGCGGGAATGAAGTATAGAGATAGGAGAGTAGTACACAATCTATACAAAGAGCAAACTGCTGTTATAGAAGTAGAAGGGGAAAAAAGGGAAGTAGGTATTAGGAAAGGAGTAAGACAAGGTTGTACGCTATCACCACTAATTTTTAATCTGTACATCGAAGAGGCGATTAATGTGGTAAAAGATAGAGTGGATTTCGGGATTAAAGTACAGGGACAGAAACTAAAAATGCTGAGATTCGCGGATGATATAGCAGTATTAGCATCTAGTAAGGAGGAATTAGAATCAGCATTGAACGAAATGGAGGCAGTGTTGACAGAGGAATACGGAATGAGGGTGAATAAAAACAAAACTAAAGTGTTAGTGTGCAGAGGGCGCGAGAGCAGAGCAAAAACGAAAGTACAAATTAATAATGAAAGGTTAGAGGAAGTTAAAGACTTCACTTATTTAGGAAGTAAAATAAATTGGGATGGAAGAAGCGATAAAGACATAAAACAAAGAATAGCGCAGGGTCGAGTAGCTTTTAACAAAAAGAAAGCACTTTTATGCTCGGGGGTAATAAACTTAGAAACAAGGAAGAGATTTTTGAAAACATATGTATGGAGCACGGCACTATACGGCTGCGAAACCTGGACGGTAGGGGAAGCAAGTAGGAAGAAATTAGAAGCTTTTGAGATGTGGTGTTACCGAAGAATGATGAAAATACCATGGACTGATAGGGTTAGAAACGAAGAAGTATTGAAGAAAGTCGGCGAGAAAAGAAGTATGTGGAAAAACTTAAAGAAGAGAAGAGATAGAATGGTAGGCCACTTGCTGAGACCTGGGGGAATAGTCCGCGATATTTCGGAGGCAGAAATAGGAGTGAAGAAAGGCAAGGTAGGCCTAGATTAGACTACTGCTCACAAATAGTAAGGAATGTAGGTTTTAGCACAATTAGCGAAATGCGTAGGTTAGCACAAGATAGGAGAAGCCGTAATCTCGCCGTATTAGAGATTGCTCTCCAACACGACGACTCCGATAGCGTGTTTAGTATCTTATATATTTAATATATATTCATTTACACAAATGTCTTGCGCCTGCTTCTGAGAGATACATTGGTCGTTGTTCTGGCTTCCCAGTACGCGTCGTTTTTGTTTATTTTGTTGTTACCCAGCTCCCTTATTATATCTGGTACTCCCTGTATTGTTTATTTTTATTTGAAATAGTGCTTATTAACTTCTTAATCGATTCGAATTGCCGTTTATACACAGGAAAAACAAATTGTTAGAAAAAAAACCTGGTTTTTGTATTCCAGTTACAAAATTTATGTATCTGTCGTACAAAATTTATTCTACTAGATGAATAGCTCTTTTAAGCTTGCTAGTAGTGACCTAAATGTTCGATCAGACCGGTTATTTTGTACTTCTGCGCTTCTGATAATATTAGCTTAAGTCAATACAATTATTTAAGCTGTTTTAGTTAGTTTTTAATATTTTGTCTTTCATCTTTCACTATCTTTCCAACATTTCATGTAAATACCTATGCGAATGTTGCACATCTTCGATTTGTTTTATATTTGCTGTTATGGGAGCAGTATTTATCTGTGTACTATAAAATTTCTTAGTTATATCTTTATAGTAATTTATTCTGTGTGCTATCTATTGCGCCATCTATTGTGTCATCTTAGCAGATGTTCGTGCAGGTTGTCCTTTAATTTGGCCTTATACGGGCAATGTGAACACGTTTATATGTCGATTTCGGAGGCGTCCTGATGGATTAACATATGAGTTTTGAGATCGCGCTTCCTTTTGGTCCTGTACGGACAAAGCGTGCAGTTATACATATCAACTTCTGAGGCATCTTTGTGAATCAATGCGTGTTCATGTAAAGCAGACTTGTATTTTGTCGCGAACGTACACGATCCGCACTTGAACATCTCCACTTCGGAGGCGTCCTTGTGAGTTAACGCATGTCCCTGTAACGAGCTTTTGTACTTTGTCGAATAACTACATAGTTCACATTTGTACATTTTCACTTCTGAAATGTCCTTGTGGACTAACATATGTTTGTTCAAGTTGTTCTTTAATTTGGCCTCATACGGGCAACGCGAGCACTTATACATGTCGACTTTCGAGGCATCCTGATGGATTAACATGTGAGTTTTGAGATCGCGCTTTCTTTTGGTCTTAAATAGACAAAGCGAGCAGTTATACGTATCTACTTCTGAAGCATCTTTGTGAGTCAATACGTGTTCATGTAAAGCAGACTTACGTCTTGTCGCGAACGTACACGATCCGCACTTGAACGTCTTCACTTCGGAGGCATCCTTGTGAATCAACGCGTGTCGCTGTAATGTGCTTTTGTACTTTGTCGCGTAACTACATAGTTCACATTTGTGCATTTTCACTTCTGAAATGTCCTTGTGGACTAACGTATGTTTGTGCAGACGGTCCCTTACTTTGGTCTCATACGGGCAACGCAAGCACTTATACATGTCGACTTCGGAGGCGTCCTGATGGATTATCATGTGATTTTTGAGACAGCGCTTCCATTTGGTTTTATACGGACAAAGCGAGCACTTATGTATGTCTACTTCTGAAGCATCCTTGTGAATCAATGCGTGTTCATGTAAAGCGGACTTGTATTTCGTCGCATAAGTACACAATTCGCACTTGTACATTTCTATTTCTGAGACATCTTTATGGACTAAGCTATGTCGTTTAAGGTGGCACTTCATAGCACTCTTGTAGGGACAGTGCGAACACTGATACATGCCTACTTCTAACCCATCCTTATATTTTAACGCCCTTTTGTATGTTGTAACATTTGTGCATAGCATACTTTTGTCTATTACTTTATTTACTGTATTTCTTTGGTGGGATTTATTCATTGCCATATTAGTTTCTTTATCAGATTCCTCATTTAACGACATCTGTTCATCTTTAATGTCCAATATTTCTTCAATTTTCATCAGTTCACAAGAATATACCCCGTCTAGTTCGTCAGATGTTAATTTCCATTTGATTTTATTTGATTGTGTCATATTACCATCACATAGAAAATGTAATACATCACCTGATTTAACTCTTCTTGATCCGTTGCTACTTGTATGTTGGCAACATGCATATAAATTATTTTCTGTCTCCAAAAAGATCCTTATGAACATAAAATAACGTTCTAAATGTTCTTTACAACTACTACAAGCTCCAGGATTCTTGATACTGCTGAAGTCCTAAAATAAACGTTTTCATAAATTAGAAGAGTAGAAAAAATCTCGCTTACCATTTCTGGCATAAATGCCGATAACATCTCCTTGTAGAATGTCTCCTCTATTAAAATGTGTAGAAAAACTAAACTATTTTCTTTTACGCAATTCATACAGAATCGGCACCTGAAATTTTCTTCAATCACCATTTCTGGGCCTCGTTCGCTATGAACTATATCTTTCAATTCAAGTTCAGCTTCTTTGTTAACAGCAAAAGAAGCTACAAGTTTTTCAGCATGAATGCAGGCGGATTTAAAATAAAATGATTTTTTGATAATTGCCATACAGGTCCTGCATATCATTGGCTTTTCGATTATATTCCAATCCTGAAGTACGAAATACATGTATGACATACCTACTGTATCTAATATATAATATCGAAATAAAACAAGCTATGGCATAAATAGCTGTTGATAACACTTTTATTTCGCAACAAAAACATATCTCACCGTTTCCAATAAGAGCACTTCTAACATTTCCCTGGTAATTTCATCTATTTCGTCAAATTCATTATCGGCTACGTCTAAACACAGTCTACAAATTTGTTTTTCATCCACGTTCATGATTGTCACGAAAAGATAGTTACAGATAAAAATTATGAAAACTAAAGAGGTTAAAGGCGTTATTTTCAGGTTATCTTCTTCTTCTTATAGGATACAATGTGTACTTGTTACGATTGACCATGGCAATTAAAATGGGTAGTTCTCCTAAATCGTTTTCCATTCTTGTCAACTCGTACTTCATTACTCACAGAATTGTATTTTAATGTATACATATATTATTAAATAGGATGATTATATATTATAACTAAAGTCAAAGTAAAACCATTATGTATGAGAAGCGCAATGACCTAAAAAGCTGATAGGCGCTATTGTCATATTTAATTCCTAAATTTCTTATATGTATTCAGTAATATTATCTATCTGCGACATAGCGCATGTAAATTTATGTAATGTTTGTCAAATATAAAAGATGAATAAATTTCGTTGTATTAAGTACTCGTTACAGATATTCTGCAAGAAATGGCAACGTAGTACTCAAATTTTTGCAGGTGTTGTCGCCCTCTATGTTTCTCTCATGTGAAGAATATTATTTATTTTACTCATTTAGCCTATCTTGGATGCAGGCGCCGTCAAGAGCTGACGGCAATTGGACGACAGTGGCGGCTCGCGGGTTAGAAAACAGGTGTGTAAATGTGTAAACAGTTTGAAAAAAGTAGATTGATTTTTCTTAAGACATACCTATAGCCGAGCTTATAGCTATGTAATTTTTGTACACGAAATCAATTCTTCGATCTTTTAGTGACGCGTAGCTATCTATATATCTTCATAAAATGGCGCCATCTGCACGTCATTGTGTACATTTGAAGTAACTAAACATCGAAAGTTTCTAATAGGTTTTATGACGGTTTAATATATGATATGTGTAAAGGAAGTGTTGTAGCATCCACTCGTATTAATATTAGCTATCTATGTAGTGTGAAGTGAAAGTTATTTGATAAGAAACATGGCCTCATGCGGAAAATCCATTTTCTCGAAAACTATGTTCGAGCGGATGAAACTGAAGCCAGATTCGTCTCCAGCGCCCTCGAAAATAGGGGGGTAGGAAAAGTTTCGTAAGCATTTTCCAAGGAACACTTTTTCCAGACAATTACAAAATAAATATCTGTGCACATAGTTTTTACCGTTCAGAAGTATTATAGTAATAATATTTAGTGCCTTCTAATTTTAAGGTTATATAAGTATATAACCCTGTATATAATTCCTGTCTATAAAAGAATATTAACATGACCAAAAAAAGCACCAACAAGAGTTAAATGTACAGATACCTAAGAATAATTCCGCGAGCGGCGGGAGCTTTACCTTTTCTACCTGTCTATTGTTTAAACCCATAAGCGCATATGGGTAAGAGTGAGAAAGCATACCACCCCAGAGCAACGACTCTTTTCTAACAGCCAGGCTCACATTTTTAACACGACGTGCACCTTCCAGTCTGGTTTAATGTTCATTGGGCGTTTTACACGTAATTTTAATCTTAATTAATAAACATGCTATAAAAATTTGAGAATGCCTAAAGTATATTTTTTGCGAATAATAAAAAATATATATTTGGATGGACTCAGGTCATACTTTAAAACCGACAACATAGTCTGGGATTTTTACTTCTGGATTATATAAATCCTAAAATAAAATATTTAAAAAATTCCAAGTTGCCTAAAAGATATTTTTTTAGTTTATTTTTTTGCAAATATCATATGCTGCGCAGTAGCTAAATAACCGCAAACGCCGTTCTAGACTCTAGATTCGCACATTGATAAAATATGATTTTTTTGTTACTTCAACTTGGGTAAAATAGGTGCCCTAAATTCGTCATCAGCTCTCCGACTGCCACTAGCAAGCGTAAAAGAGCTGTTCGCCCAGTAGAATAAATTCAATGCGACAGATACATAAACTTTATAACTGCAATACTAAAAACAGGTTTGTTCTAACAATTTGTTTTTCCTGTGTATAAACGGCAAAGCCATGGTATTCGAATCGATTAAGAAGTTAATAAGCACTATTTCAAATAAAAGTAACAAACAATGCAGACAGTAGGCAGCAGATATAATAAGGGTAGCAGGGTAACAGCAAAAAAATAAACAACGACCAATGTCTCACTGATGTAGCTCTCAGAAGCAGACGCAAGGCATTTGTGTAAATAAATACATATTAAATATATCAGATACTAAACGCGCTATGTGCCCTCGTCGTGTCGGAGAGAAATCTCTGTTACGGCGAGATGATATATATATATATATATATATATATATATATATATATATATATATATATATATATATATATATATATATATATATATATATATATATATATATATATATATATATATATATATATATATATATATATATATATATATATATATAATACCCAGTAATAGTTTTAGCAATATAATGTATATAGTAACATCAAATAACATATTTTAAAAGAAAGGAATGTATAATATTTTATATTTTGATTCCTTGAGAATATCTTGGGAATATTAAAGGTTTCAGTTATACTTTGTGCATATATTATTTTCCATAAATTATTTCCCGATCAGTTATATTACACATACACTCATCTTATTAATGATTTTTTTATTTAACTCCTGCATACTGATCGCCGAAGTAGTAACTTTAAACCAATTCAGAACAATTTTCTAAACTGCAGGTTATTTTGATATCAATATGGATATGTCTAATAAAGAGCATAAAAAAAAAACAGGCAGAAAAAAACATTGACCTTTATTTTATAATGTTTTCATGCATTTGTACAAATTACATGTGTACTTTGGAAAGCTTCTTCGACGTGAATTATCCGCTATACTGTTTTGCACTTTGAAGAATATCCTCTTTGGTTGTTACGTTTTACTTCTGAGGCATTTTATGGGAGCGTTTGAGCACATGCTTCATCAGGTTACTTTTATATTTTGTCTCAAACGCACACACTGCACACTTATACGTCTCCAATTCCCACGCCCTCTTATGCGTTAACATGTGCACTTTGACGTAACGTTTACGTTTAGTTTGAAAATTGCATACCGAACACATGTACATTTCCACCTCCGACTCGTCCTTGTGGATCAGGCCATGCTCCTTCAGCTGCTTCTTCCACTTCGTCTCGTATGGACAAAGCGAGCACTTATATATTTTTATTTCAGAGACATCCTTGTGAGTCAGCGCGTGCAGCTCCAAAGCACGTTTGTATTTCGTCACGAACGTGCACAATCCGCACTTGAATGTCTTCACCTCAGAGGTGTCCTTGTGAGTCAACGCGTGTCCTCGTAACGAGTTTTTGTACTTTGTCGCGTAACTACATAATTCACATTTGTACATTTTCACTTCTGAAATGTCCTTGTGGACTAACATATGTTTGTGCAGGTTGGCCTTTGAATTGGTCTCATACGGGCAATGCGAGCACTTATACATGTCAACTTCGGAGGCGTCCTCATGGTTTAACATGTGTTCCTTAAGACGGCACTTTAGCTTCATCTTGTATGGATAATATGGGCGCAAATGAATGTCTACTTCGAAGGGACTATTGTGGATTAGCCAGTGCTCTTGTAAAGCGGATTTGTATTTTGTCGCATAAGTACACAATCCGCACTTGTACATTTCTATTTCTGTGACATCTTTATGGACCAAGGAATGTCGTATAAATTTGGACTTTGCACGACTCTTGTAGGGACAATATGCACACTCATACATGTCTACTTCTGAGCCACTCTTGTCTTTTAACGTCCTGTTATATGTTGCAACGTTTTTGCATAGCATATCTTTGCATTTGTCTGAATTATTTTCGGGGGTCTTGTTCGTGTCCCGATTCTGGCTCTGCTCTGTTTCACTAGTGGGCATGTTTTGACCATATGTATCTATATCCGAATGTATACTAGATTGTGCAAGCTTATTTTGACTGTAGGGATACTTGTCATTGCTTAATCGTATTTCTGAAAGACTTCTTCTGTTTAACCACACTTTTTCATTGGCGCCCAATATTTCTTTAATATTAATAGAATCACAAGAGTATAATAGCTCTTTGGATGTTAATTCCCTTTTGACGGGATGAGTCTCTGCATATTTATCAAAGAGTCTTGAGTGACCATCAAATAGAAAATGACCTACATCGGCTAATTTAGCTCTATCCAATCCGTTACTACCTGCATTTTGGCAATACTTATAGGGTTCCTTTTCTATGCCCAAACGGTTCTTTATGAATAAGAAATAACATTCTAAATTTTCTCTACAATGTGTACAAACTATTGGATCCTTTACCATCGTGAAATCCTAAAAAAAAAACACAAGTTTTCATAAATTAGAACGGCTTGTTAGCAATTCTCTTACCATTTCTGGCATAAATACTGGTAACATCTCCTTGTACATTGATTCCTCCATTAAAATATCTACAGACACAAAATTATTTTTGTTTACCCTATTCATACAGAATCGACACATCAAACTTCCTCCAATTACCATTTCAATGCATCCCTTGTCATGATCTATATTCTTGAATTTAAATTCAGCTTCTTCTTTGTTAACAACAAAAGAAACTACATTTTTCTCAGTGCGGATGCAGGCCGATTTAAAATAAAATGATCGTTTGATAATGCCTGTACAGGCCTTGCATATTGTAGGATTTTCAATTCTACTGAAATCCTAGAACATATTTGAATAAATATATTGCAAGTTCAAACATTTATTATACTTAATTTGTTACGGAATATATTTTATTTGTGTATGTAACTTGGAGAAATATAATGAAAACTATATTTAAAATTAACTTACAATTTCTAACAAGAGAACTTCTAGCATTCCCCTCATTATTTCATCTATTTCATGAATTTCATTATCATTCACGTTTGAACACAGTCTGCAAGTTTGTTTTTCGTCCATCGTTATGATTGTTATATTATTATATAAAATAGTTACAGTCGAAAATAAGAAGTTAAAGGCGTTATCAGAAGGTTATCTATCCTTCTTCTTCTTCCTCCTATAAACTGTCGACGTTTTAGTGACAATTCAATTGCGAGTACGTCAGAACTGCAGAATATGGGTCTATGCTATATATTAAGTTCATTGGCCTATATTATTGGCGAGTCACGGAATTTCCGTGTTTACTTAGTCGGGCCGGTGTAACTTTACCACTACGTCACCACCAAATGGTAATATCACAGACAACCGGCTATCCCTTTGAACCAATAAACTGAAAACCAAACTGGTATAGAGTTCATTACTATGAACGCATTTATCTACATTATGTATCCAACAACTGTTTTCATATTTTCACGCTAATCGATGAGAAGACAATTAATAACATACGTATTATATTAGATTAAATAATATGAAACTTTTCTATTGACTAACTTTTGTATTGACTAAGCAGTGTAGATGATTTTCGAGTGATATTGACAGTTGTTTGGCATCTGACTGCTAAGTTCGTTTCGTTTTCTGCAAATTTTTGAGCCTATTTACTAATATTTGTCATAGATTCGTTCTTTTTAGAGCGAAACTAGTTTCAGGATTGGAGTTGATGTAACTAAGCAATATTTTCTTTTTGATAGTGAAGCCAACGTAAATTCCATCATCATGAGTGTTTCACTCAGCCGAGGAGACACTAAAACGCGTTTCACAATACCTCTTCTGCGCATGCTCCATTTTATTGTAAGGCGCGAGATGTACCCTGACTTAAACACTGTTGTCCTCGAATTGAAACGCCCTTTTTTAAGTAACATTTTATTATGGTCGTAAGAACGAAAAATATATTTCGTTTTGAATTGATATGGTTATGAATTATCATTATATGCATCATATGTCGTACTTTTAAGTAATATTTTCAGCGACCTTTTTTAAATAACATTTTAATATATTATAGAAAACTATATGTATTTCTGAATAAAACACTATAGTTCCTACCACTAGGTTTGTATTATATCATTGTCTCATATCATTAATTAATAAACTACCATATTGTGAAGGTTTATAGTATAAATATATTATTAATTTAGTAATTATTGAATACCAATCGCTAATTATTTTTAATAATATTCGATATGATAGGTGTATGATTATGTAAGGTCATACATTATTATATGACATAACTCCCTAACTCCAATGGTATCTACTATTAGTCATGAAGTTAACAAGAGTTCGCAGTTGTTGTTGGCAAAAGGTTTCCAACACAAAATGTTTAATTTACAGGTATAAATCTTAGATTAATTCACTGTAAATTACTATGTATTATTCTGCATATAAAAATTGAAACTGACAATGACATACTGGCAAATAAATTAAAGATGCAAATCTATGTGGTATATTC
Organism: Rosalia funebris; assembly: GCA_037954035.1. Lineage (NCBI taxonomy): Eukaryota > Metazoa > Arthropoda > Insecta > Coleoptera > Cerambycidae > Rosalia > Rosalia funebris. The sequence goes on along the minus strand of JAZFAV010000019.1, from coordinate 4,493,853 downwards.
CTCGTAATATGATTTTTTTATTAGTAAGTATTGTCTATTAAACGGTACATATCTACAAGTCAAAAATAAGATAATAAAATGAGACTGCATAAAATTAACACAAGAGTTAAACACGTGACAAGCTGCTGGTACAAACTCTGCCTAATTTGCACGAGCCTTGGGATTTCAAACTTCAGGTTTCCTTATCTGATTTCTTTCGATAGTGCCCTAGAGATTTGTTTCATAAAATTTTTACTTCAGTAAAAGGTTCTTATCAAAATTACCCGATCGATTACAACTATAGTATTTCACTGTGCCACCAGATGCAAGGCTCTTTGTGCCACGAGACACCTTATAGTTACACTTTTCATTGGCTTCAATTTCATATTTCCAAGCTTGGAACTCTAAAATTATTTTAATATGTAATATACAATAGAATCACATTTTAATATTACCTTCCATATTAGCAAATTGTTTCACCTCTTCTTGAATATCAAATTTATGTTCTGCCTTTAAACGTTTAAGCAAGTTGGAATTGTTTTTAAAAGAGGTATTACAGTTTTCTTCTAGGCACTTGAAATTATATTTTGACTTATCATATCACACGACTACGTCTTGTTTATTATACCCGCTTGTATTGCTTATTTAAATTACTCTGAAAATTAAAATTTTTATTGCATATTACCACTTTATAACCTCAAACTTTCACTACAGCTGAAAGAAGACGTTAAAACGCGAGGATTGATTTCCCACCACACAGTAGAAATGGAGCATGCGCAAAAAAGGTATCGTGGAGCGCGTTATAACGTCTCCTATGTTTCGTTGCTATCATTTATAGTTGCGTTAAGAAAAGTTTGCACAAAATTAGGGCAAAATGAAGCGCCTACAGAGTTAACAGTAGACTTAACGATACGTAGACGTAACGATAATGTTCCTCTTATAATCCTCCGGCATCTCGCCCGTTTTGTATATGTATTTTACCAGTTTAAACATCCTATTTACTACTTTCTGTCCCGCACATTTCAAAATTTTCGCCTGTATTTTATGTACACCCGGCGCTTTATTGTTCTTTAGCCCCCTTAGTGCTATTTCAAATTCCTCTCTCAATATAGGTTTTCCTACATCATTCCTATCGATGCTAGATTCTTCCTCTAATATCTCTCCTAATTCCTGACCCTCGTATAAATTTCCTAAGTATTGCTTCCATCTATCCGCTTTCTCCCCTCTTCCGATCAGTATGTCGCCCGATTTACTCCTAACGTTTCTACTTATTGGTCCTATATCCCTGAAGTTCCTCTTAATTATTTTGTAAGCCTGATAGGTCTTACCTACTTGGAGATTATCTTCTACTTCTTTGCATTTATCCTCTATCCATTGTTCTTTCGCTTTTCTACACTTTCTAATGATTTCCTATTTAATGCAATATATATATATATATATATATATATATATATATATATATATATATATATATATATATATATATATATATATATATATATATATATATATTGCATTAAATATGAGCAGACCCCCTCCCACGCCTAGTTCAGTACAGCCTACCCTGAGCTTGAATCGACGCTTCGCTACTGAATAAAATACACATTTCTTAATTATGTATCGTGCTTAGACTAGGAATAAATATAAACATTTTTCACATTTATGGGTAATTCGTGATATTCAGCGACCAACAGATGGCGCCCCAAAATTAACAACCATGATTTTAGATAAGGCCTAATTATGTTTTATACATATATGATTCTGAAAGGATTCTATAAAAAAAAATAGTAATTTTTTTAATACTATCAATGTAGGCACTTATTTTAGTCAAATTAATTTCTTCGCCAGTTTTAAACTAAAGTAAATATGGTAGAATTATTTCATGAAGACCAAGTCGGCAATAAATCGTGCGACAAAGACAGATGCATGTCTGACTTTCTTCCATACCAATCCAATCTGAATAAGAGACCTGTCTATAAATCATTAGCGCGCGCCGCTTGTAATAGTATTCTTTTACTACATTCGCGTGGGAGAAGGTAAGCTATACATTGCTCTTTGTCGCTCGGTTTATTGCCGACTTGCTCTTCATAAAATAATTCTACTATAAGTATTATTATACGAAATTAACAGCATATTGGTTAGTTTGGAAATAAAACATACTTTTTTCTGGAGAGCCTAGATAAGTATGCACATATTATTCATGGTCAGTAAAAGCGCACTGCTTTTACTGACTTTTATCTATACCATATGGGACAATACATTTCTGCATTTCTTTATCAATTAAAGTAATACCTACGAAAAATAAGTAAACACGGAAGCCTAAACAGAAATGAAACGGAAAAACCTTTATATTTAAATTTCCCTTATTTGGAATTCACCTCTACAGAGATGGCATAGTACGGCTCTAAATGTCGCCCACTCCGTGACTCTCCAATAATATAGACCAATGAACTCAATATATAACATAATCCCATATTCTGCAGTTCTGACCGTTCTGACGTACCCGCAATTAAATTGTCACTAAAGCGTCGATAGTTTATAGGAGGAAGAAGAAGGATAGATAACCTTCTGATAACGTCTTTAACTTCTTATTTTCGACTGTAACTATTTTATATACTAATATAACAATCATAACGATGGACGAAAAACAAACTTGCAGACTGTGTTTAAACGTGAATGATAATGAAATTGATGAAATAGATGAAATAATGAGGGGAATGCTAGAAGTTCTCTTGTTAGAAATTGTAAGTTAATTTTAAATATAGTTTTCATTATATTTCTCCAAGTTACATACACAAATAAAATATATTCCGTAACAAATTAAGTATAATAAATGTTTGAACTTGCAATATATTTATTTAAATATGTTCTAGGATTTCAGTATAATTGAAAATCCTACAGTATGCAGGGCCTGTACAGGCATTATCAAACGATCATTTTATTTTAAATCGGCCTGCATCCGCACTGAGAAAAATGTAGTTTCTTTCGTTGTTAACAAAGAAGAAGCTGAATTTGAATTCAAGGACATAGATCATGACAAGGGATGCATTGAAATGGTAATTGGAGGAAGTTTGATGTGTCGATTCTGTATGAATAGGGTAAACAAAAATAATTTTGTGTCTGTAGATATTTTAATGGAGGAATCAATGTACAAGGAGATGTTACCAGTATTTATGCCAGAAATGGTAAGAGAATTGCTAACAAATCGTTCTAATTTATGAAAACTTGTGTCTTTTAGGATTTCACGATGGTAAAGGATCCAATAGTTTGTACACATTGTAGAGAAAATTTAGAATGTTATTTCTTATTCATAAAGAACCGTTTGGGCATAGAAAAGGAACCCTATAAGTATTGCCAAAATGCAGGTAGTAATGGATTGGGTAGAATTAAATTAGCCGATGTATGTCATTTTCTATTTGATGGTCACTCAAGACGCTCTGATAAATATGCAGAGACTCATCCCATCAAAAGGGAATTAACATCCAAAGAGCTATTATACTCTTGTGATTCTATTAATATTAAAGAAATATTGGGCGCCAATGAAAAAGTGTGGTTAAACAGAAGAAGTCTTTCAGAAATACGATTAAGCAATGACAGGTATCCCTACAGGCAAAATAAACTTGCACAATCTAGTATACATTCGGATATAAATACATATGGTCAAAACATGCCCACTAGTGAAACAGAGCAGAGCCAGAATCGGGACAGGAACAAGACCCTCGAAAATAATTCTGACAAGTGCAAAAGTATGCTATGCAGAAATATTGCAACATACAAAAGGACTTTAAAAGACAAGGGTGGCTCAGAAGTAGACATGTATGAGTGTTCATATTGTCCGTACAAGAGTCGTGCGAAGTCCAACTTTAAACGACATTCCTTGGTCCATAATGATGTCTCAGAAATAGAAATGTACAAGTGCGGATTGTGTACTTATGCGACAAAATACAAATCCGCTTTACAAGAGCACTGGCTAATACACAAAAGTCCCTTCGAAGTAGACATACATTTGCGTCCCTATTATCCATACAAGATAAAGCTAAAGTGCCGTCTTAAGAAACACATGTTAAGCCATGAGGACGCCTCCGAAGTTGACATGTATAAATGCTCGTGTTGCCCATATGAGACCAATTCAAAGGCCAGCCTGCACAAACATATGTTAGTCCACAAGAACACTTCAGAAGTGAAAATGTACAAATGTGAATTATGTACTCATGTGACAAAGTTTAAAAGCCGGTTACGGCAACACGCGTTGACTCATAAAGATGCTTCGGAAGTAGAAATGCATAAGTGCTCGCTTTGTCCATATGAGAGCAAATGGAAGGGCTGTCTCAAAAATCACATGATAATCCATCAGGATGCCTCCGAAGTCGACATGTATAAGTGCTCGGATTGCCCGTATGAGACAAAGTTCAGGGATTGCCTGCTCAAACATATGTTAGTCCACAAGGACATTTCAGAAGTTAAAATGTACAAATGTGAACTATGTACTCACACGACAAAGTATAAAGGCGGATTACAGCGACACATGTTGATTCATAAGGATGCTTCAGAAGTAGACATGTATAAGTGCTCGCTTTGTCCGCATAAGACCAAATGGGCAAGCTGTTTAAGAAATCACATGATGGTCCATATGGACGCGTCCGAAATCGACATGTATAAGTGCTCCCGTTGCCCGTATAAGACCAGGTTAAAGGGCAACTTGCGCAAACATATGTTAATCCACAAGGACATTTTAGAAGTGAAATTGTACAAATGTGAACTATGTACTTACGCGACAAGGTACAAAAACACGTTACAACAGCACACGTTGACTCACAAGGATGCCTCTGAAATAAAAATGTAAAAGTGCTCGCTTTGTCCATACGAGATGAAGTGGAAGAACAATCTGAAGGGGCACAGCCTGAGCCACAAAGACGCGTCCAAGCTGGAAATGTACAAGTGTTCGGGTATGTAGTTTTCAAACTAGCCATAAGCAGTATGTCAAACAGCACATGTTGACGCACAAGGGGGTGTCGGAATTGGAGATGTATAAGTGTGCAGTGTGTGCGTTTGAGACAAAATATAAAAGTAACCTGATGCAGCATGTACTTAACTGCTCCCTTAGAGCGCCTCGGAAGTAAAACGTAACAACCAAAGAGGCCTATTACATGGATATTCGTCAAAGTGCGAAACACTTTGAAGAAGCTTTCTAAAGTATACATCTAATTTTTGTATTCAAATATTATAAAATAAAAGTAAATGTTTTTTCTCCCTGTTTTCTGTACAATTTATTATTCTTGATGCTGTTTTAGACATCATCCATATTAATATCAAAATAACCTACAGTATTTAGAAAATCTATTCTTAATTAGTTTAAAGTCACAATTTTCATGCAGCCGTCCATTTGCTATCACTGTAGCGCCCTCTGTTGAATCCGATGTGATTTCATCACTGAGCGTGTCTAAAGTTACTACTTCGGCGATCAGTATGCAGGAGTTAAATAAGTTAATTATTAATCAGATGAATGTATGTGTAATATAACTAATCGGGAAATAATTTGCGGATAATAATATATGTATATGGTATAACTGAAACCTTTAATATTCCCAAGGAATCAAAATAATATAAAATATACTTAGTTAAAGTAATTATAAATATAATAAATGAATATACTTATTCCTTTTTCTGTATAAATATCTTAAATAACTTGCGAATATTTCGGAAAGATTAATGGCTTTAATTATACTTTCCGCATACATTAACCCTAGAATACGGGACTGTTTTGCCAAACGTAATTACGGGACTATCGTATATTTTACTATTCAATAAAAAATGGTTTTATTTGTTTCAAACTTTTATTTTTAAAAAATACAAGAAAAACATAATGTTTTTTATTATCAAAACCGACTTTTCAGATTATAAAACAATTTTTTTTTTTATTAATTTTCACAACATACTGTGCAAGTATCTCCTCGATGTTCTCCGTAAATCGGCTTTTTACACTTGTTACAATAATTGCTTGTCATACGCCTTTCTTTGCTTAGGCAATAGAAGCAAGTCTTCCTTTTCTCTTCTTGAGGTGTGTTGACAACGTCTTCATTTGATAAACCCAATATGTCAGCTATATCTTGACGGATATTTCGACGTAGAGTTAGGCTGTTAATATATTGGTAATACTAATCATATATTGGTACTTTGAAGTAGGTTTTTGGGACTTTTTAATAAATATCATAAACAACGTAAGAGTTTATGCTTGCCATATTTATTTATCATATCATGGAACATACATAGTGACCATCTACGTGGTTTTCTGCTCGAACTCATTTGGCTTAAACACATTTGGTTGAATGTGTCTACACCTGGGTATCTCTTTTATTTTTGCGAATAGTTCCTATCATCATTAATTTACAGAGATCTTGACAGCAATGGGTGAGTAAGTAAGTCACGTTCATCCCCACGCATGATACGTGGCGCTTCCTCCTGGAGTCGTTGTTGGGTCAAACATTTTTGATTTGACACCTTAAAAAATATTACTGTAAATATATATCTAAACAAGAAGAATATGAAATGATATTACCTCAAATGTCTTTTACTAAACACTGAAAAACGACACAAAAATAAAAATCAGTGGAATTTAAAAAACTACTTACACACGGGATTTTCGTAATATTTACGATTCTATCGCCAAACAATCGATTTTAAGTCGGAAATCAGAACGACCGCATAACACACTGTCTAGCTTAAGACTAGACTGGAAGGTACTTAGATGGGCGATTGGATAGAATAACCGAAAATGGGGGAAAAACGTGAAGTTCTACCAGCGTCGTAAAATTTACGAATGACCCGTGTTCTAGGGTTAATATCCATAAATGAATCTCCGATTAACTATATTATACATACGTATTACTTATAACATATGGTACGCCTGTGTATTAATCCATGAAGTCATAGTAATGGTTGGCATGCTCAGTGGACATATTACATCGGATTTAATAGAGGGAGCTTGGATAGCAAATGGACGGTAGCATAAATCAGTCTATGTCGAGACCACGAAGCGAGAGGACGTAGTTACCAAAGTGTTCCCGACAGTGACCCGAAGCCAATGCCGCCTAAGCGACGAGGGAAAACCTCGACTACCTGCTCAGATTACATAGTTATAATTTGGAAGAACGACTTGTCTGTGGATAAGTGCATAGACAATTGATCGACTCCAGTTGATTTCATTTACAATTTAACCCATATCTTTCTGTTTTCAGATTTAATCATACTTTTCTTTTTTGAGGATTACTCATACTGTTCTGTTTCCAGGATTAATAATACTTTTCTGTTTTCGGAATAATACACTTTGTTTTGAAATCTAACAGAACTTTTCTCGTATAGACATTTAAAAATTTTCATCGTTTTAACATTCATTAACTCTTTTTTCATAGCCTAGCAAGTCCACAAAATAGTTTTAAAAACAGTTTTTCGGACAAATCTTCTTTCACAGGACTGCGAAGCCCTAAACTATAACCCAAGAAACACCGCCAGGCCAGGCACTCACACCGCAAGGTTTGATGACGGTATGAGTTTAGAATATGAGGACGGCGGCTCCGTAGAATATTCGGAAAAGTCCGAATCCGACAGGGAACCGACGCCAACCCCCATATCCCCGATGCCTGTCCACCACAGGCGCCAGCGGAGCAGCAGCTCCAACCGCTCCCGTAGGAGTGAAAGTGCCAGGAGCCGATCGCTGGTAAGATGGGACGAGGAAAACGAGACCCTCAGAGAGGAAAACCTGGCCTTGAGAGAGGAACTCCGCAAGCTAACAGAGGTTTGTCAGAAGGGTCATCCAGCTACGAGGGTTAAGATCTCTCCAAGATAAAAACAAAATTTATTTATCCACCATAAACACACTGCACATTAGGTGATACAATTTGTTAGCGCAAAATTCTATGCAGTGGCGGACCATGCTAATCGGAGGCCCGAGGCGGCAAAACTAAATGAGGCCTCCGATCTGCTCAGAAATTGATGTATTTGTAGTGTAAATTTTGTAAATATGAATAGGCCCGATAATAGGTAAGTAGGTTTATATTTGCATACCTACGTTTATATTTTGCTTACGTACGGGACCTGCAAAATCAAACTGCCTCTTACTTACTGAATTTGACCTTGTTTGGGATTTGAAATGACCTTTTTTTTGATTTCTGGAGAGGCTCTCCAGAACTAAAGGCCCGGGGCAATGAAACACGACTAATTATTATTAACTTGAATTTTTAAAATACGCCACTAGTATCGACATTTATCAACTACGTCCAAGAGACGCACCGAAACTGAACAAAAGAGTCGTCCATTGACGTAAACTTTAGGCAAAATTTAGAATTAGTAGAATGAGCCTGTTATGGTTGAAGTCTAGTGGAGTTCGATTCAAATAGCTAGCGACCTCTAAAGGTTAGTAGACTATTATTGATGGGATAAAAATTATTTATGTATATAATATTCTGAGGGTTAGTACCTTGTGTCTAAAAGTTCCGAGATTAGATGACTATGATGTCTCAGAATACAATAATATAAACATTCATATAGCTGAGAAATAGTGGAACAATAATTGAGAAAGGCGAGGTAGTTAATTTTGGTATCGCAGTCAGTAGAGTATGCCTTTAAACTACATTTAAACTTTAATAAAATCGTCTAGTATGTACATAACGCTACGGCGACACCTACAGCTAATGGTCAGGTAGAACGATTTAATCGTACCATTTTGACAGCTCTTAGTGCCATCACAGACATAGATGATGGATGGGGTAATTGTGGTATGGCTCCTCTACACGCTGGCAAGGAAATTGGAATATCTGTCCACACGTTGGAAGAATATTCAGTTTGTTTCGAAGCAGGCCAATATGAACAACAACATGGACGTCATGAGAGTAGCAGCTGCTGCAGTTTATTCATTAAATACTACCTTTATTTTTAATATTTAATAGTATTAGTAGTACTTAAATAATAGTTTATTTATTAAATAATTAAAATATCTCCCTACTATCCCTGCGGCAGCTGCTCACATACTGCTCATACTAGGCCGGTGCAGCCAACGCGTAGACGTGACTATCAACGTACGCCAGCGCCCTTTGATGTGTCTTGAAAAACCGACACCACGACGGATCGGTCGCCAACACTTGGGCCACGAGCGTCTCGCGACAGTAATGATCTTGGCTGTGGTGACGTTTACGTATGTTTACAAAATTATTGAATAAAAAAAAAAGAGCTGAATTAGTAATAGGCCTATGCGATACTGCAACTGTAACTTAAGACGAGCATGATTGTATGGGATATATTGAATATGGGATATATTGAAAAATTTTGATAAAACGATTGACAAGTTAAATAAAACAAAATCTGGTGATCTAGAAACTACTGAGGAGACCAATACTAATAAAAAATTGAACAGCTGGTGCGTCTGTTTTCTACAAAAAATAAAAATACAAGGATAAATGAAATTAAGAACCTACCCTAGCAGAAGAAATTTATATTAGGGATGGTCTGTTGAATAACTCTAACAATAACATAAATATTCACACGAGATTTGATCATACTTACACTTAATTTAATTGATCGCAAGTTTGCTTATTTTTTATTTTGAGAGAATGATCATATTCTCCAAATAAGATTAAAGATTACGTCACCGCAGCCAAGACCATTACTGTCGCGAGACGCTCGTCTTGGGCAGCTCTGCCAATGCCACCAATACGACAAATAATAGTCCCCTCTACACGTTGGCCAACGTGTAGGGGAGCCTTTAGACGGTTATGTTGAGGTTTGAACAGAACGATTAACAAATCCACTGAACAAACGCCCTTTTACGTAATGTTTGGTTATGTACGGAGAAGTAGAAATGGCGCTTTCCTATCTTCTCAAATGGAAATTGATAGTAATGATGGCATTACGTTACAACAACAAAAATCAGAAGTATCGATACGACAGAAACATGAAATTCCTGACGATCCGAACGTTGAAGAAGACGTGCACCTCATTCAACGTGATGGGAATGGAAATCTCCTCAAAACGTATGTAAACTTGCAAGTGACGTCGTAAGTACTTTGCCAGTTAGGAATGACAACACTACCGTCGACGAAGTACTTACGGAGGAAAAAAGTCTTCCTGCCAAAGAACGTACAAATAAGAACGTCAAAGTTCCTAACGAGCTGTACGAATGTAACAGTTACGTGAGGAAGTCGAAACACGTATAAAACGTAAACAATACGCAGAAAAATTAAGATGTGATCGCAAACGTGCAAAATCAAAAACCTACCCTGCAGGGAATTACGTAGTCATTCGACGGAAATGCATAGTAACGATGAGGCTAGTCGTAAGCTCTTTCCCAAATACGATGGACCATTCGTGGTCACCAAGACATTAGATCATGGTCGAGTGGTAATTATGGATATAACAGGGAATTTCCGAGGGGGACGAGGTGTTTACACGGGTGTGTATGCATCAGAAAAGTTAAAACGCTTCATTACAGATTCTGTCAACACTGATGATAGCTTGACGGAAGTGGAGTGAAACGTCTCGTGTCAGTGTAATAAAGCGTTTCCAGTGTGTATGCGTTGGTGAAACCGTAATGTCGATGCCTATTATGTATTGGCGATCATACTTGATTTGTCTGTTTTGCAACTTTTGGCAACTTTTCACCCTCCGAGAGGATATTGTTCTTTTACCCCTTGAATCATGTTATCATTAAAAGAAGTTACTAAATTATTTAAATTTTATGTAAAAGTTTATTTTTGGAATACTGTAAATTTGATTTTTTGCACAACATTTGTGTGCTAGACAATCAATATGGAACCCCGGAATGCTAATCTATGAAGTCGTAGTAACGTTGAACATGTTCAGTGGACTAATCACATCGGATTTAATAGAGGGCGCTTGGATAGCAAATGGACGCTAACAACAATTTGTATACATTGCATATAAATTAAGAAAATCGTAATGAATACTATGTTTTATGACGATTTTAATATATGTATGTGGTAGTCTCATGGTGAAATACGTCAATTCATGAAAAGCCTAGGCAGTACATGAACTGCCGGCATATTATGTAAATTATTAATGTTACACAATCTGCGTAGACATTTCATGAAACGCCGTGCTCGTCTCGGCACATGATGTTTCAAGTCGTACTGCACAATCTGCCGTAAATTAAATACTGACTGTTCGTGAAGTGACCAGCGTTGCCCGGCAGATTGTGTTCTATTACCTGTGCTTATTTTTTTTTTCGTTTTGTTTAATGGAAACCATGGAAAGTAACAGTGAAAAAGAACTGTTCGGTGAGCATTACAAAGAATACTACATAGCAAAGCAGAACAAACGACCGAGTACCATTAGTCAATTAAAGAAGATGCGTATTTTTCTACATAGAGTGATAGGTAGAAGCCCGTTTAAAGCAGTTTTTGGGATTGACTCGAAGCAAGGTCTGGAATCAACAAATCTTCCTAAAAGTATTATTTCAACTATAACTACCGCAGAGGTGGTAGACAAATTGCAGAATGAAATAGATGTAACTTAACAATTTGAAAATGATCAGCACGAAGAGCAGCAAGATGAAATGAATGAAAATGAATTAGGTGTTCAAGGACACAGACTAGTCCAGGAAGTGACAGAAGAATCACCAGAAGTCGATACTACTCAACGGTACGAAACAGAGCAGGGGGGTTGCCAGAAGAGAATATGGTAATCCAACTGTCAAATGAAAATGACTTGATTGATTATGATAACAATCTTGTCGATACAGATAATGTACAAATTGAAATTGGGGCTATTGAGTTAGGTAATTGTGCAGAAAATAATACAGATAACTGTATTGCTTGTGAAAACAATGTAACAGATGACGTGAGTAGGTGCGATGTTTGTAAAATGCCGGTACATTTAATTGTACTAACGGGAAAAATATGTGCGATTTTTGTAGCTCTGAAGAAACTATATAAACTCAGCAGGAAGAAAGCTTTGCGGGACAAAAACGCCAAGCAGAACAGATGATTGCGACTACAAAAAAAAATGTTACCAAACATAAACATCGGGGACTGTGTCTTAGTTAATGTTGGTAAAGTTGATCGCAGTCCAGGAGATCCACCAAATCTTATTTCAGTAGTTACGGATATTAAAATCGGCGTATAGCAGGTTGCTACTATTGGCGGAATTATCAAATCGTGGTTCAATAGGCCTGATCTTAAAAGAGCAACATCAAACTTTGTTAACCTTAATCAGGTAAATAAATCTAAATTTATGTCAATTAGAGAAGCCGTTTCCTTCGAATCTTTGTTTAACGGGCAGGGATATGTAAAATGTTCATGCCGACCCTCTAAGGTGCAATGTAAGACCAATAGATGCAAATATCTTAAAGCAAAACTGCAATGCAATTCCAGATGTCACAAAAGTGGCCCGTGCGCCAATAAGTGAAAAAAAATTCTGTATATATAGGCAGCTAGTTTATTTTTTATTGTTCTGTTTTGTTGTTTACTGCAAGTTTAAAGATTCTTTTTATTTTTTTAAAGAGAATTTAATTTTTTAGTTGTAAAATATATGTATTTTACCTATATTATTATTTTTTATTGTTCTGTTTTCTTGTTTATTGCAAATTTGAAGATTATTTTTATTTTTTTAAAGATATAGATAGACTATAAATCAGAGAACACAATCTGCCGGCCATCGTGGTCACTTCAGGAACAGTCGATATCTAATTTACGGCAGATCGTGTAGTACGACTTGAAACATCATGTGCCGAGACGAGCACGGCGTTTCATGAAATGCCTAGGCAGATTGTCTAACATTAAGAATTTACATAATATGCCGGCAGTTCATGTACTGCCTAGGCTTTTCATGAATTGACGTATTTCACCATGAGACTACGACATGTATAAAGGAAGTGTTGTGTCTACTTACATTAATATTAGGCATCTACGTAATATAAAGTGAAAGTTATTGGATAAGGAAGAGTGACGTCATGTGCGGAAAAGTTCAAAATTCATTTTCTCGAAAACTGTATCCGACCGCCAAAAGCTGAAGCCAGGTTCTTGTTTAACACACTCGAAAATAAAGAGGGGGGGAGGGGGGTAGCCAAATTTTAGTAACGATTTAATAGTTTTACGCCAAAGTAAATAATTTTATAGTTAGTTAAAATATATAATCATCCTAGTTAATAATACATACATTAAAATTCCGTTCTGTGAGTAATGAGGTCAGAGTTATCAAGAATGGAATACGATTGATTAGAACTACCCAATTTAATTCCCATGGTCAATCGTAACACGTTGACAGGGTATACCGCGTATAGGAAGAGGAAGATAATGTTCCAATAACGCCTTTAACCTCTTTAGTTCTTTCATAATTTTTATCTATATTCTTCTCGTAATAATGATGGAGGTGGACGGAACAAAACAAATTTGTAGACTGTGTTTAGACGTAGCCGATAATGAATTTAACGAAATAGATGAAATAACCCGTGAAATGTTAGAAGTGCTTTTATTAGAAGCGGTGAGATTTGTTTTTATTGCGGAAAACGAAAGTTATTAACAGAAATTTATGTCATAGCTTCTTTTATTTTAAGTATATGTGAGATACAGTAAGTATTTTATGCATGTATTTCGTATTTCAGGATTGGAATATAATCGAAAATCCTATGATATGCAGGACCTGTATGGCAATTATCAAGAGATCATTTTATTTTAAATCTGCCTGCATTCATGCTGAAAAGCTTGTAGTTTCTTTTGCTGTTAACAAAGAAGCTGACCTTGAATTGAAAGATATAGTTGATGGCGAACGAGGAACTGAAATGGTGATTGAGGAAAATTTCAGGTGTCGATTCTGTATGAATTGGGTAAAAGAAAATAGTTTCGTTTTTATACACATTTTAATACAAGAGAGATTCTACAAGGAGACGTTATCGGTATTTATGCCAGAAATGGTAAGATAATTACCATTAAGTAATTATCTTACCGGTATTAAGAGTAAATTTTTTTACTCTTCTAATTTATGAATCCATTTATTTTAGGACTTCAGAAGTCTCAAGAATCCTGGAATTTGTAGTCGTTGTAAAGAGCATTTAGAACGTTATTTTATGTTCATAAGGGCCTTTTTGGAGACAGAAAATAAATTATATGCATGTTGCCAACATACGAGTAGGAACGGATCAAGAATTAAATCAAGTGATCTATTACATTTTTTACATAATGGTAATATAACACAATCAAATAAAATCAAATGGGAATTAGCCTCTGACGAACAAGAGAAGGTATATTCTTGTGAACTGATAAAAATTGAAGAAACATTAGACATTACAGATGAAAAAGTGTCATTAAATGAGGAACTCGATATAAAAACTGATATGGCAATGAATAAATCACACCAGACTAATAGAATAAATAAAGTAATGTGCAAAAGTATGCTATGCACAAACGTTGCAACATACAGAGGGGCGTTAACAGACAAGGATGGTTCAGAAGTAGACTTGTATCAGTGTTCACATTGTCCCTACAAGAGTGCTGTGAAGCACAACCTTAAACGACATTCCTTAGTCCATAAAGATGTCTTAGAAGTAGAAATGTACAAGTGCGAATTGTGTACTTATGAGACGAAATACAAATCCGCGTTAAGAAACCACGTGCTAACCCACAAGGATCCCTCCGAAGTAAACATACATTTGTGTCCATGTTGTTCATACAAGACAAAGCTAAAGGGCGGTCTTAAGAAACACATGTTGGTCCACACGGGCGCCTCCAAAGGAGAGATGTACAAGTGTTCGCTTTGTCCGTATAACACCAAAAGGAAGCGCCGTCTCAAAATTCACATGTTAATCCATCAGGACGTCTCCGAAGTCGACATGTATAAGTGCTCGCGTTGCCCGTATGAGACCAAGTTAAAGGACAACCTGCAAAAACATATGTTAGTCCACAGGGACATTTCAGAAGTGGAAATGTACAAATGTGAACTATGTCCTTACGCGACAAAGTACAAAAGCGCATTACAGCGACATGTGTTGACTCACAAGGATGCCTCCAAAGTAGAGACGTTCAAGTGTGGATGGTGTACGTTCGCGACGAAATACAAACGTACCTCGGAGCTGCACGCGTTGATGCACAAGGATGCCTCTGAAATAAAAATGTATAAGTGTCCGCTTTGTCCGTACGAGACGAAGTGGAAGAACAAGCTTAAGGGACACAGCCTGAGCCACAAGGACGCGTCCGAGCTGGAAATGTATAAGTGTTCGGTATGCAGTTTTCAAACTAGGCATAAGCACTACGTCAAGCAGCATATGTTGACGCACAAGGGGGCGTCGGAATTGGAGATGTATAAGTGTGCAGTATGCGCGTTTGAGACAAAATATAAAAGAAGCCTGATGAAGCATGTGCTTAATCGCTCCCATAGACTGCCTCAGAAGTAAAACATAACAATGAAAGAGGCCTATGACAGGGATATTTGTCAAAGTGCAAAACAGCAAAGCAGATAACTCACTTTGAAGAAGCTTTCTAAAGGAGACATGTAATTTTTGTCTGAAAATATAAAATAAAACTCAATTTTGTTTTTCTGCCTGTTTCCTTTACAATTTATTTTTTTGTCCTTTTTTAGACAGCATCCATAGTAATATCAAAATAGCGTGCAGTATTTAGAAAATCTGTTCTGAATTAGTTTAAAGTTACAGTTTTCGTGCAGCCGTCCATTTGCTATCCCCGTAGTGGCCTCTGTTGGACAATATTGGACATCAAAGATGGACAAAAGTCTTTACAACGGCACCCGACAACGCAAGTGTGTGGAGTGCAACTTCCAAACGGAACATCGGAGCAACCTCAAAAAGCATATGATTATTCACCCCTAAGAAATCTGCTTCCGAGCTCAAGCATTTTTTACATTTTTCTGATAATTCTAAGGCTAATAAAAATACAGGTAAAAGCAGCAACAGCGCAGGATTTATGTTTGAATGGAAAGATATTGGAAAATAAAAGGGGACGGCCCAGTTCCAGAACGCCGACTAATTCGCCTATACTCTGTACACCTAAGAGAAGATGTTTAGAGCTACGTCCAATAAACACCATCATATACGACAGTATGGGCATTGGCTTCTGCGTACTGACAACAGAGAAAGATGTAAAAATCGTAACCGCAAAAGAAAATCTAGAATAATGTGTGAAAAATGTAAAGTACATCTGTCTCTATAAACAATAATTGTTTTAAACAATTTCGTTGTAATTAAATTGTATAAATATTTTTGTTTAAAAAGTTATGATTTAAAAAAATTGTTGTTTGTGTTCATATTGTTCCCATTCGGGAACAATAAAAAAATTTTTGTTTAAAAGGCAGTTGTACCACTGAATGATAGCATAAGCCTAAGGACAACTTTTTTAATTTCTTTTTAATCCACTACAATTAGCTTACTCTGTAACTTTAAATTGTGTGTGATATATTAGTTACTAGTTTATGAGATGAGATCATAAAATATTTGAAATCGGAATTTAACAGTTTGTTGTTTAATTAATATTACAAAAAAAAAAAAAAAACAATGTCCCGGTAAGTGATTCCAAGAAAACCTACATGTCCCAGTTTATGATAGTATAATGTCCCATAAAATGATATAAATATATATAGTCATTGCAAAATAGTCTCCTCAGTTCCCAGTTATCATACGTGATACTACGGCTGGAAATTGTTTCCCGCGAGCGCTACGTCGTTTTAAGACTTGTTCCGGGGCGTATCATATACGATATATTACTACCAGGCGTGAATAATCGAAGCGCCGTCGTAAAAATTATCCTAACCTCACTTTTGTTCATATATGTTTAGTGTATTTTGTACAACATGAGTGCTCCCCAAAAGAAGCTTACAAAAACTAGTAAGTAATGAATTTTTAAATTACATTTTATTTTAACATGACTGACTGTTAAGGTTTAGGAACAGGTGTAGTGTATTTGTGTAATAACAAATTAGATATTGTACCGATGCGGGGGTCATTGTGTCGGGGTATCATAGGTGATACTGTGGGTGTAATGGTTTATTTAGATAATTATTTTGTAAATAGATATTTGTTTGGTTTAGTTTTTCATTTTGCTTATTTAATGGCAAGGGCATAGGCGGAACTATATAAACATACCTTTTAGGGCGGCTCTTGAGGGTAGGGTTGAATTAAGGTTGAATTTTGTTGTTTACTTGAATCCAAAAATGTTATCAACATTTATTGTTTCTGCTTAAGGGAAAGTAAATACCATGCATTTTTTTTTATTCTAGGACAGTTCCTCGCACAACGTGAACTAGAGGAAATTGCCTTGAACATAAACTTGGATGAATCGGATCTAGATGACGATGTCTTGGCTGATTCCAGCGAGGACGAAGACGAGGCAGTTTTGCATCCAAGGAATGATGTTCCAGATCCAGAAGCTGATGCAGATAGTGACTCGTCTGAAGACAATGTGCCTCTTGCAAATTTTGTAACCTCTACAAAAAGAAGATGACTTCGTGTTGGCTTTCATGTCCCGCCTAGACAATTTGACTGTATTCGGGAAGTTAGAGAAGTCAAAAAGCCAATTGACTATTTCAATCGATACCTTGGCGACAGTTTTTTTGAAGCATTGGCTAAATTTACTAACATGCGAGAAGTTCTTGTTACCGGGAAATCATTAGATACTACTGCAAAAGAAATGAAAGTGTTCTTTGCTTGCTGCATCATTATTAGCATCTACAACTTGCCTAGGTTAAAAATGTTCTGGCAGAGAGATTCCCGCGTACCTATTGTTTCAGACAATATGTCTCGCAATCGTTTTTATGCATTACGAACTCGCCTAAAGATAGTTGATGATAATATTGTGAGTAAAGAACAGAAAGAATCCGACAGGTTTTGGAAGATACGACCGATGTTAGACATGATCCAAAAGGCTTGCAGAGAAAACTTCCGTCCACAAGATATATCGATCGACGAACAAATGGTACCATTTCATGGAAAGGTAGCCATGAAACGGTACGTGCGTGGTAAACCGAATCCTGTTGGTCTAGAAAACTTTGTAATGACCACTCCGGGAGGAATACCTCTAGACTTTTATGAAAGCAAAGGACATACCATAGAGTCTGCTCTGATTCCCACACCGGAAAAACTAGATATTGGTGGTCGAATGGTCCTAAAATTGACAGATACACTACCGCAAGAAACATCAGTGTACACAGATAGGTACTTTACGTCGATTCCGCTTATCGACACACTATTTTTGCGTTCTATTACATTAGCTGGAGCAATTATGAACAACCGCATTCCCAAGGAAATTGCTTTTAAATGAGGACAATGAGCTCAAAAAGGCTGGGAGAGGCTCCTTTGATGTCCTAATCAGAGAAGATAAAAAGATGTGTGCCATAAAATGGTTTGATTCAAGACCACTTCATTTTGCGTCTTCTGTGTGTGGAGCAGAACCTGTGGGCTCTTGCACACGGTGGTCTAAAGCTGAACGTAAATATATTGAAGTGAATCAACCTGCAGTTGTGAAGAGTTATAATTATAACATCAACATGGGTGGCGTAGATTTGCTCGACCGAGTTATTGGTAATTATTCGATGCGCACAAAAACTAAGAAACGGACAATTCGAGCTGTCTTACATTTTTTCGATTTTGTCTGTGCAGCTAATTGGCTTGAATGGCAAACATGCAGCGCAAAGAGATATTAGATTATTTTAATTTTAAATTTTCTATAGCACGGGAGTTGCTTGCTGCTGGTACGTTGAATGACAGTGACAGCTCTGCTTCTGATTCAGAGAGTGGTGACGATGATGTGTAGCCTCGAAAACGAAGACGAATAAGATCAGATCCAGATCGTAGTTTTAGAAGAAAAAATGCTAAACATATGCCAGTAAATATGGCTGAAGAGCAAAAAACACATTCAAAGTAAAGATATCCTGGGTTAAAATGTTAACTTTTGTGAAGTGTAAAACGTGCAATGTTTTACTCTGTTCTTCAACAAGTAGAAACTGTTTCTCTAAATTCCACGACAACTAAATTTCACGAAAATTTGTGCTTTTAAGAAGGAATTGGTTCTATGTTTTGTATAATCTAAGGGATTTTTTCTTTGTGTTTAAAAAAGCAGTATTTTTACATATTTTGAATAAAATAAATTAATCAACGTTAATTTTTTTTGTGGTTGTTCAGTTCCAAAGTATCATATATGATACCTTACTTTTTGAAAAAGTTTTTGAAAGAAATTATTTTTTTTTTCAAAAACTGAAGCAAATCTATGGCAAATTTGTAGGACCCCCAATGTAAAGTTGGAAATGAGGAGGATAAGGTATTTACCAAAATATATTTTACAATTTATATGTTTTACAATAATATGTAGGACAGGAAAACTTATATACTATTGTTTCAGAAAAAAAATGTAATCAATAAAATCAGAAAATAGATCACTGGAAGGATAATTTTGTTTTCAATAATCCAGGGATAAAACACATTCGATATATACTCATAGAAGGTTTCTCCCGTCATACAACCTGACTCCAGTTTATCTAGTGCCCAGTTATCAGGGACTTTGCTTGCAATCGTCCGATCGTAGAGCTTCTTCGCTCTGTCTTGGATCTTCTCCATGACGGTCTTGTACTCTAGATCTCTTCTGATGTCATCATTTCTGATGACCAATGGAGCTTGCATAGCACGTCTTAGCGCGATGTTCTCTACGGCTCGGATCTTCTTCATGTGCGTCTTGGTAGCGTAACCCCATGCACTAGAAGCGTACATTAATTGGGGCTCTATTATCTGTTTGATGAGCAACAGTTTATTCCTTATGTTGAGGTCCGTGTTGCGTCTCAATATTGCGTCGATTTTTGCCAGAGTGGACTTGGCTATCCCTGTACGGGTCCTAATGCGGGCCTGCCACGTCAAGGACGTATCCATCGTGACGCCAAGGTACGTACTTGACGATGTCTGTCCATAGGATGTCCTCTTCGTCGATGGTATTTTCGTTGGCTGGGGTTTTCCTGGTCTTCTTGAAGAGAATGGCCTTGCTCTTGTCCGCGTTGATGGCCACCTTCCATCTGTCGCACCACTTCTCTAATCCGTCCGCGGCTCTCTGGAGGTATCTAGTCACCATGTGGGCCCGCCTTGACTTTGCGACGATCGCAATGTCGTCGGCGTAGAGGGTAACGGTGGTTTGATCCGTCCTAGGGTGGTCCGAGGTGAAGATCGAGAACAGGTGTGGAGATAGGACTGCCCCCTGCGGTACTCCTGCCTCTATGATCTTGCAGTTCGAGAGGGAGTTCCTCAGCTTGGCTCTGGCTCGTCTCCTGCTAAGGAAGGATTCTATTAGGCTTACCATCGGTACTGGATATCCTTAATTAAGCATCTTGACTAGTAGTCCATCGTTCCAAATTCTGTCAATGGCCTTGGCAACATCTAGAAAAATTGCTCCAGTAACGTTCTTGTGATGCAATTCCTCTGTTATGTATTCCACCAGCCTCAATACCTGCGGCTCAGTGGAGTGTCCTTTTCGGGAGGCGAACTGCTCATCTGGACTGACGTTCAGCTCGCGGGATAGCTCCTCGAATGGGTTCAAGATGACTCTCTCGGCTACTTTGTTAATTGCGGGTAGTAGACTGATGGGCCTATAATTCGAAAGATGCGTTAGGTTCTTGCCTGGCTTGGGAATGAAGATGGCGTCTACCATCTTCCGTCTCTCCGGGAAGTGCCTTAGTCGCAGTATTCCGTTAACGATGTTGAACAATGCCGCTAGTCCCTTACTTGGCAGTCGTTTGGGGGCTCGATTTCTGATGTTGTGGAATCGTGGGGCCTTCCGTGTCTTGAGGTTCTTCAGGATCAGCCTGACTGCTTCGGCCAAAGCTGGTCGGAACGTGAAGTCGCCCTCGGCCATTCTAAGGATGCGCCTCGCCCGACGCTCCACATCCTCGCTCCAGTCCTCGTCCTCGTCGTTCTGGTTTTCTCTGCACTGCGTTCCTGTCCTCGGATCGTCTGGTCCCCCAGGTTCTACGTTTGGCTGTGCGTCGCTCCTTAGTGAGTCGGATGGTGTCCGAAGGGAGTGCTTCCGTGGGATTTCTAACTGGTTTCGTCGTGGTCTCCGTTGTGCTGTGACTGAGGGCAGTCTGAATGTCTCTCTCAAGATTCTCGGTGGTAGTTTCCAGGTCCTCCGTCGTCTCGATTAAATGAATGGTTTCGATGGTCCTTTGGAGGGTGTTTCTGTATTAGGTCCAGTTGGTTTGCCTTCTGATGAACTTCAGGGTCCCTATCGCGATATGTTCTACACTTGTATCAGGATGGGATTGTGATGTGACGATCCCTTGTCAATGTTCCGAACTTCCTGGACTGCTACGTTTAGTAGCAGTGCGATGTCCAGGACGTCCGGGACTCCATTCCCTTGATAGTGAGTTTGCTCCGGCGCGGCGGTCCAAGTATCTGAAGCTCCGGATTGTCATCCTGGAACGTCAGGATTGCCCGCCCTCGTTGGTTCGTGGTCCATAGTGGGAATTTTGCATTTAAGTCGAATATGCCGAATATCCGTTTGCTTGCAGGGAAGATAGCTTCCAGGTCTTGTTGATCGATGCGTCTTTGGGGCCTTTGGTAGCAAGACATTACCGTGAGCTCATCGTGTTGATCACCGCCATGGCTTCGAGTTGGTCCAGGAGAGTAAAGGAATGGTGGTCAATCCCGTTTTTGACTAGAATTGCCGTCCCGCCGCTGGCCATAGTGCGGTCCTTCCTGTGAACCTGATATCCTTAAACTCTTAGCCGATCGTCCGGATGAAGCTTAGTCTCTTGCAGTGCCATTATATCAATGTGGAACCGGGTTAGAATTTCGTACAGCTCGGTTTTCTTACCCCTGATGGAGTTGGGGTTCCATGAGGCTATCTGTAAGGGCTACGTCCGTCTAGGTTAGATAGCCATCTAACCTCTGACCAGTGCTCGCATTTGTGTAAAAAATGCGCTCATTGTTGAGCACATCTGTGCTGAGGCACCTGGGGTGTTCTTGGGGATGGGATTGGAGGCGGCTTTGGGGGGCGCGCTTCCCAAACCTAGGTCTTCCTGGGCCTCGTATTGTTGCGTCGCCGAAGCTTTTTGTTGGTAACGTCTTTGTGGCGGGCTGCTTTGGGGCGGCCTGGGGGTTCACCGTCTCCGGTTTCGAGCTGGTCTTCTTTGTCTTCGGATACTTGGGGCATCATCTATAGCTGGCTGGGTCGGGTCCCGCGCAGTTGGCTCATTTCGCCGGACTGTTTTTGTCCTTGGCACTGGCACTGTTCAGCTCGTTGTCTTTCGGCCTCAATGACTAGTCCACAGCAACGGGTGACGTCCAGGATTCCCTCGTCCTTCTCGGGAAGCTAGACGAGAACAAGTGGCATAACCGCTTTGGTGCGGAGACTCGCCATCCTCTGGACAGATGCGGGCACGAATCCTTGGTCTTCCAAGTCTCCTCCAGTGGGATGCCATCTGGGAGCCCTCTTATTAGCAGTCCTAGGAGCTTATTGTCAAGCAGCGAGTACGTGGTGGTACTCGTGCTTCCCTGGGCCAGGAACTTGGTCAGGTCCGGTAGTCCTGGACCGTCGTGGGATGAATCTGGATGCCATCTCCTACCAACCTGGTCTAAGTGTAGTTAGTGGATTTTTCGTTTTTCCAGCTCCTGGCTGACCTCGCTCCACTTCTCCTTCTTCCTCAGGATTACCGGAGGAATCTTGGGCTCGGTGGGCGCCATGGATTTTTCTGCGGTGGCCCCAGATTTTTCCGTGGGGGTCGACGATTTTTCTTCCGGGATCGCGGATTTCTTCTCCGGGGCCTTGGATTTGGCGCTGAGTCCTGGTGTGGCACGGGCTGGTCTTGATCGGAAGACCTCTTGGCTGGGCGTCATCCGTTTCCATATTTTACCATTTTTCCAGGAGGATGGTGATGGCCCGGAGTGTGGACATCGATTCGGCATGCTGTAGAATGAGCTACCTTTCCAGTCCGTCGATCCTGGTCTGACTAGATCTGGTCTGGGCTGACAAACCTCTGTTAGCTTGCGGAGGTCCTCTCTCAAGGCCTGGTTTCCTCTCTGAGGGTCTCGCTTTCTTTGTCCCGTCTTACCAGCGATCGGCTCCTGGCATTTTTACTCCTACGGGAGCGGTTGGAACTGCTGCTCCGCTGGCTCCTGTGGTGGACAGGCATTGGGGATACGGGGGTGGGCGTCGGTTCCCTGTCGGATTCGGACCCTTCAGAATATTCTACGGAGTCGCCGTTATCATATTCTAAACTCATACCGTCATCACGCCTTACGGTGTGAGTGCCTGGCCTGGCAATGTTTTATGGGTTCTAGTTTGGGGCTTCGCAGTCCTGTGAAAGAAGATTTATCGGAAAAACTGTTTTAAAAACTATTTTGTGGACTTGCTAGGCTATGAAAAAGAGTTAATGAATGTTAAAACGATGACAATTTTTAAATGTCTATACGAGAAAAGTTCTGTTAGATTTCAAAACAAAGAAAGTGTATTATTCCGAAAACAGAAAAGTATTATTAATCCTAGAAACAGAACAGTATGAGTAATCCTCAAAAAAGAAAAGTATGATTAAACCTGAAAACAGAAAGGTATGGGTTAAATTGTAAATGAAATCAACTGGAGTCGATCAATTGTCTATGCACTTATCCACATAGACAAGTCGTTCTTCCAATTTATAGCTATGTAATCTGAGCAGGTAGTCGAGGTTTTCCCTCGTCGCTTAGGCGGCATTAGCTTCGGGTCACTGTCGGGAACACTTTGGTAACTACGTCCTCTCGCTTCGTGGTCTCGACCCAGACTGATTTATGTTACCGTCCATTTGCTATGCAAACTCCTTCTATTAAATCCGAAGTGATTTGTCCACTGAGCATGCCAACCGTTACTATATGGATTGATACACAGGCGTACCATATGTTATAAGTAATACGTATGTGTAATATAGTTAATCGGAGATTCATTTATGGATATTAACCCTAGAACACGGGTCATTCGTAAATTTTACGACGCTGGTAGAACTTCATGTTTTTTTCCCCCATTTTCGGTTATTCTATCCAATCGCCCATCTAAGTACCTTCCAGTCTAGTCTTAAGCTAGACAGTGTGTTATGCGGTCGTTCTGATTTCCGACTTAAAATCGATTGTTTGGCGATAGAATCGTAAATTTTACGAAAGTCCCGTGTGTAAGTAGTTTTTTAAATTCCACTGATTTTTATTTTTGTGTCGTTTTTCAGTGTTTAGTAAAAGACATTTGAGGTAATATCATTTCATATTCTTCTTGTTTAGATATATATTTACAGTAATATTTTTTAAGGTGTCAAATCAAAAATGTTTGACCCAACAACGACTCCAGGAGGAAGCGCCACGTATCATGCGTGGGGATGAACGTGACTTACTTACTCACCCATTGCTGTCAAGATCTCTGTAAATTAATGATGATAGGAACAATTCGCAAAAATAAAAGAGATACCCAGGTGTAGACACATTCAACCAAATGTGTTTAAGCCAAATGAGTTCGAGCAGAAAACCACGTAGATGGTCACTATGTATGTTCCATGATATGATAAATAAATATGGCAAGCATAAACTCTTACGTTGTTTATGATATTTATTAAAAAGTCCCAAAAACCTACTTCAAAGTACCAATATATGATTAGTATTACCAATATATTAACAGCCTAACTCTACGTCGAAATATCCGTCAAGATATAGCTGACATATTGGGTTTATCAAATGAAGACGTTGTCAACACACCTCAAGAAGAGAAAAGGAAGACTTGCTTCTATTGCCTAAGCAAAGAAAGGCGTATGACAAGCAATTATTGTAACAAGTGTAAAAAGCCGATTTACGGAGAACATCGAGGAGATACTTGCACAGTATGTTGTGAAAATTAATAAAAAAAAAAATTGTTTTATAATCTGAAAAGTCGGTTTTGATAATAAAAAACATTATGTTTTTCTTGTATTTTTTAAAAATAAAAGTTTGAAACAAATAAAACCATTTTTTATTGAATAGTAAAATATACGATAGTCCCGTAATTACGTTTGGCAAAACAGTCCCGTATTCTAGGGTTAATGTATGCGGAAAGTATAATTAAAGCCATTAATCTTTCCGAAATATTAGCAAGTTATTTAAGATATTTATACAGAAAAAGGAATAAGTATATCCATTCATTATATTTATAATTACTCTAACTAAGTATATTTTATATTATTTTGATTCCTTGGGAATATTAAAGGTTTCAGTTATACCATATACATATATTATTATCCGCAAATTATTTCCCGATTAGTTATATTACACATACATTCATCTTATTAATAATTAACTTATTTAACTCCTGCATACTGATCACCGAAGTAGTAACTTTAGACACGCTCAGTGATGAAGTCACATCGGATTCAACAGAGGGCGCTACAGTGATAGCAAATGGACGGCTGCATGAAAATTGTAACTTTAAACTAATTAAGAATAGATTTTCTAAATACTGTAGGTTATTTTATTATTAATATGGATGATGTCTAAAACAGCATCAAGAATAATAAATTGTACAGAAAACAGGGAGAAAAAACATTTACTTTTATTTTATAATATTTGAATACAAAAATTAGATGTATACTTTAGAAAGCTTCTTCAAAGTGTTTCGCACTTTGACGAATATCCATGTAATAGGCCTCTTTGGTTGTTACGTTTTACTTCCGAGGCGCTCTAAGGGAGCAGTTAAGTACATGCTGCATCAGGTTACTTTTATATTTTGTCTCAAACGCACACACTGCACACTTATACATCTCCACTTCCGACACCCCCTTGTGCGTCAACATGTGCTGTTTGACATACTGCTTATGGCTAGTTTGAAAACTACATACCCGAACACTTGTACATTTCCAGCTTGGACGCGTCTTTGTGGCTCAGGCTGTGCCCCTTCAGATTGTTCTTCCACTTCATCTCGTATGGACAAAGCGAGCACTTTTACATTTTTATTTCAGAGGCATCCTTGTGAGTCAACGTGTGCTGTTGTAACGTGTTTTTGTACCTTGTCGCGTAAGTACATAGTTCACATTTGTACAATTTCACTTCTAAAATGTCCTTGTGGATTAACATATGTTTGCGCAAGTTGCCCTTTAACCTGGTCTTATACGGGCAACGGGAGCACTTATACATGTCGATTTCGGACGCGTCCATATGGACCATCATGTGATTTCTTAAACAGCTCGCCCATTTGGTCTTATGCGGACAAAGCGAGCACTTATACATGTCTACTTCTGAAGCATCCTTGTGAGTCAACATGTGTTGCTGTAATGCGCCTTTGTACTTTGTCGTGTGAGTACATAGTTCACATTTGTACATTTTTACTTCTGAAATGTCCTTGTGGACTAACATATGTTTGAGCAGGTACTCCCTGAACTTTGTCTCATACGGGCAATCCGAGCACTTATACATGTTGACTTCGGAGGCGTCCTGATGGATTATCATGTGATTTTTGAGACAGCCTTTCCATTTGGTCTCATACGGACAAAGCGAGCACTTATGCATGTCTACTTCCGAAGCACCCTTGTGAGTCAACGCGTGTTGCTGTAACCCGATTTTATACTTTGTTGCGTGAGTACATAATTCACATTTGTACATTTTCACTTCTGAAATGTCCTTGTGGACTAACATATGTTTGCGCAGGTGGTTCCTTAACTTGGTCTCATACGGGCACCGCGAGCACTTATACATGTCGACTTCGGAGGCATCCTTATGGACAATCTTGTGATTTTTTAAACAGTGCTTCCATTTGGTCTCATACGGACAAAGCGAGCACTTATGCATGTTTACTTCCGAAGCATCCTTGTGAACCAATGCATGTTCATGTAAAGAGGGCTTGTATTTCGTCGCATAAGTACACAATCCGCACTTGTACATTTGTACTATTTCTGAGGCATCTTTATGGATCAAGGAATGTCGTTTAAAGTTGGACTTCGCACGACTCTTGTAGGGACAATATGAACACTCATACATGTGTACTTCTGCGCCACCCTTGTCTTTTAAAGTCCTTTTGTATGTTGCAACATTTCTGCATAGCATATTTTTGCATTTGTCTGAATTATTTTCGAGGGTCTTGTTCCTATCCCAGTTCTGGCTCTGCTCTGTTTCACTAGTAGGCATGTTTTGACCGTATGTATCTATATCCGAATGTGTGCTACATTGTGCTAGTTTATTTTGCCTGTAGGGATACCTGTCATTGTCTAATCCTATTTCTGAAAGATTTCTTCTGTTTAACAACACTTTTTCATTGGCGCCCAATATTTCTTCAATGTTAATAGAATCACCAGAGTATAATAGCTCTTTGGATTTTAATTCCCTTTTGATGGGATGAGTCCCTGCATATTTATCAAAGTGTTTTGAGTGACCATCAAATAGAAAATGACATACATCGGCTAATTTAATTCTACCCAATCCGTGACTACCTGCATTTTGGCAATACTTATAGAGTTCCTTTTCTATGTCCAAGCGGTTCTTTATGAATAAAAAATAATATTCTAAATTTTCTCTACAACGTGTACAAATTATTTGATCCTTTACCATCGTGAAATCCTAAAAAACACCAAGTTTTCATAAATTAGAACGGTTTATTAGCAATTCTCTTACCATCTCTGCCATAAATACTGGTAACATCTCCTTGTACATTGATTCCTCCATTAAAATATCTACAGACACAAAATTATTTTTGTTTACCCTGTTCATACAGAATCGACATATAAAACTTCCTCCAACTACCATTTCAATGCATCCCTTGTCATGATCTATGTCCTTGAATTCAAATTCAGCTTCTTCTTTGTTAACAACGAAAGAAACTACACGTTTTTCAATGTGGATGCAGGCCGATTTAAAATAAAATGATCGTTTGATAATGCCTGTACAGGCCCTGCATATTGTGGGATTTTCAATTACACTGAAATCCTAAAACATATTTAAATAAATATATTACAAGTTCAAACATTTATTATACTTAATTTGTTACGGAAAATATTTTATTTACGTTGTATGTAACTTGGGAGAAATATAATGAAAACTATATTTAAAATTAACTTACAACTTTTAATAAGATAACTTCTAGCATTCCCCTCATTATTTCATCTATTTCATCAATTTTATTATCATTCACGGTTAAACACAGTCTGCAGGTTTGTTTTTCGTTCATCGTTATGATTATTATATTATTATATAAAATAGTTATAGTCGAAAATGAAAAGTTAAAGGCGTTAACAAAAGGTTATCTATTATCTATCCTTCTTCTTCTTCCTCCTATAAACTGTCGACGTTTTAGTGACAATTCAATTGCGGGTATGTCAGAACGGTCAGAACTGCAGAATATGGGTCTATATGTTATATTCAAGAAGACCAAAGAGACTAGAGTTCTCTAGTCTACTTGGTTATATTATATTGAGTTCATTGGTCTGTATTATTGGGAGTCACGGAGTAGGCGAAATCTAGAGCCGTACTATAGCATCTCTGTAGAGGTGAATTCCAAATAAATGGGATATGTTGTGTGGGGCCTGGATATTGTAAAAGTCTTCTAATCTTTTAATACGTTTATTTAGCTTCCAAAATTAACTCCAAAGAATCCATTAATGTCATCGACCTCATCGATCACGGAGCACGAGTTCTCTGTTTTCATAACATAAAACTAGACAACCCTTAAGCTAAGTTTACAACTATTCTTAAGCTACGTTTACATCATTACAGAACATCTCCCTCTTTTTAATACAAGACGTAATCAGTTAACTGGGAGGGCTGTTTTCGATCTCTAGCAGGTCTCTTTTCACTCGCCCCCTTCAGGGTTTGTGTTGCACTAAAATTTTCACTAGTTGAGGGCAAGGCACTATTACTTTTGTGATCACTTACTGCTTCACTATTTTGTACACTTTTGTTATTGGTCAACTCAGAACCTACAGACAAGTTTACATCTTGATCGCTGTCGTAGCGAGGCAATGCTGGGATAACAGTTAGGATTTCATTCGGAACATAATAAGGAGCAGATACGAGACGCCATCTATTTCTACGAAATGTTCCTCGAAAGGTTTCCACTAGATATGAACGAGGTTCTGACAGAACTTCGGATATTTTACCATATATTCTTAAATCAGTTACCCAAACACTGTCGCCAACTTTTAACAAACTTAGTTCTTTCGTTCGGTATCTTTTATTAAACTGTGTAGCAGACTTCTCTTTTGCCATTCTTTCCTTTTCTACAACATATTTAGTATCTACAGGTTTATTTAACTTCTCAGGTAAAATCGGTAAGGGAGTTCTTAATTTTCGATTCATAAGTCACTCAGAAGGACTAAAACCACATTCAAGAGGTGTATTGCGATATGCTAATAAAGCTAGGTAAATATCTTTATTTTTTTTAATTAAATTTTTGGCAATCTTTACTGCAGCTTCAACACAGCCACTGCTTTGTGAGAAATAGGGGCTACTTGTAGCGTGGCTAAAGTCATATTCGGAGGCAAACTTTCTAAATTCAGACTGGAATTGAGGACCATTGTCCGATCTAACTAGCTCGGGAATTTCGTATCTACCAAAAAGTTCTTTGAGCTTTTTTATGATAACTGACTCGGTCATTTTATTTAAACGGATCTAATCTAGAAAAATAATCAGTTACGATTAAATACCATGTATCAGTCTTAAATAAATCTAGTGAAATTTTTTGCCTTGGCCGATCAGGAAAGTTTTCTTTTGGGTTACTTCGTTGTTCAACACACTGGGGGCAATTTTTGACTAGGTTTTCAATTTGCAACGATAGACCTAACCACTATACCGATGTTTTGGCACGCTCCCGACATTACACCACTCCCATATGTCCTTGATGTAAACATTCTAAGCAACGCAATTGAAGCGATAAAGGTATAATTATTCGAGACCCTTTTAGTAAAAACCCATGAGAAAACGAAATATCATGTCTGTACATATAGTAAGGTAAAATTTCATCACTAAGAAGATTTCTGTCAGGCCATCCGTTGAAATAATAATTTACAAAGTTTTTTGCAAATTTCATCTTTGGCCTGTTCAGATTTAATATCTTCTAAGAATCTAGGTTTAATTTGTACCGAACTAACTACCAAATTACCATACGCTTCTACTTCCTCCACTAACTCTTCGTCTTTAGGAGTAATTTCGTCTGAACTGGAACATCTAGATAAAGCATCTGCTACGGCTAAACCTTTACCTGGCTTATATTCAAGCTTGTAATCGTAGCATATTAACCTCATTCTAAAACGTTGCAGTCGCGGAGTTAACTCGTCTAATGGTTTAGTTTGAAGGGTTTGAACCAGGGGTTTGTGATCTGTTTCTAAAGTGAAGTTTATGCCAGTAACATATTCGGCGAATTTTTCTGTAGCCCAAGTTAAAGCGTGTAGCCTCACGTTCGATTTGAGCATAACGTTTTTCAGTAGAAGATAATAATCTGGACGCATAAGCTACTACTTCCTTTTGACCATTGTAATTTTGTATTAAATAAGCATCTAAACCGTAAGACAATGCATCTGCAGAAATAGTGATTACTTTGTTAGGATCAAAATAAGCAAGACATGAACTATTTTTTAGTAAATCTTTAATTTTCTTAAATGCTATATCTATATCTTGAAAAACTCCCCAAGAAAAGACTACATCCTTTTTTAAAAGTGATGCTAATGGCTCTAAAATTTCTGACTTGTTGGGTAAAAACCTACTCGAAAAATGTATCATATCAAGTAATTGTAATAGTTCAGTTCTATTTGTTGGATTAGGGAATTTTAGAATTGCTGCTATTCGCCCTGAATCCACTGAGATTCCCGTTTCAGATATTCGATGGCCAAAAAAAGATAGTGCCCGTACGCCAAATAGGCACTTCTCTTTATTGAGTGTTATTCCCTCTTTATTGAGTCTAGTTAAAACTTCGTTGAGTATTCGATCATGCTCTTGTTTACTAGATGCATAAATTAAGATATCATCTATATGACGCCGTCTATCCCGTTCAAGATTCGATTTAGTAATAAAGAAAAATATTCTGGACCGCAAGTAATACCAAATGCAAGAAGACTAGAGAACAGGAGAAATAACTAGAGTGGTGGGGGTAGGACTAAAAACGTCCGCACCATGGCGATCCTTGCGTAGAACCGAGCGAGGTTATATTTATTTTTGTTTACTGTGTTTTGAAAGTTTTGAGCGTTTCCAGTTTTTCCGTTAAATATGTCAAAAGCGTCGAGATATTGTTGCGTTACGAATTGTTCCAGCAAAAGCCCTGATTGTGTCATAAATAAACGAACAATTTTTAAAGTTCCTGAGGTAAGTCTTTCGATAAACAAGTATTGTAATGTTTGTATACACCGATAGTAACGCTTACTTTGTAGTAAATAGTAAAAGTGCAGTGTAATGTAGAAGTAAATTGTCAAATAGTAATTTACAACTCAATTTCGTTCAAGGACTGTGAGAGACGAAAAAAATGGTTGGAGGTACTGTCACCGTATTACCTTAATATTATGCAGCTCAAGGCAAGAATACTTTATAATAGTAGAAAAAAAAACTCAAGATACCAGTTTTCCTTCACTTAACGATAATGAATTTGAACTTCCCACAGAACGTTTCCGTAATAAGATTTTTGGTTATCATAGTTTTTTAATAACGGGTAACATCCTATATTATTTTCCAGATGTCCTTCCAATAAATGAAGACAAGTACCTTAATCTTATGCAGCTCAAGGAAAGAATACTTTATAATAGTAGAAAGAGAAAACTCAAAATACCAGTTTTCCTTCACTTAACGATAATGAATTTTAACTTCCCACAGAACGTTTCCGTAATAAGATTTTTGGTTATCATAGTTTTTTAGTAAGAGGCCAAAAAATCGGAAATTTTTGTGTGAATGTGTATTTACACAGTGAATATTTGGAATAGATGGAATGGGATGTGCCGAGGTCTGTACAAGATATTTCAAACATCCAAGAAGTAACCGATAGTTTTCCTGTGAAATTAGCTTGTGAGCTATTATTGTATGAAATGTGAAGTTGTTTTTAAACAATTACTAATCAATTGTATATATTCGGTTAATTTAAAATTTGCGATTTTGTGGTAATAACATTACATATTTACCGACCTTTTTGTATGTTGCTTCAGTAAAAACAAAGCATTCAATAAGAGTACAATTTATTCAAATCAGTGTACTATGAAGGCAATACAGTGTGTGATGTAAAATCAATTAAATTTTCAGAATTAACGTTAGTAATTAGACATACATTGAAGGGTACAGGAATAAAACAAGAAATGTCACAAAACTATTTATTCAAGAAAATTGAAATTATAAGTTGCATTCTAATGTAAGCGAAGAAATAACATTGCAATGAAAAGAACTAAACTAAACTACCTAACTAACTTTAACTAACTAACTGTAGTTAAACTTTTTCAATTTAACTAAAAGGCCATAATAATAATATAAAATAAATAATATAGGATGTTACCTTTTACTAAAAAACTATGATAACCAAAAATCTTATTACAGAAACGTTCAGTGGGAAGTTCAAGTTCATTATCGTTAAGTGAAGGAAAACTGGTATTTTGAGTTTTCTCTTTCTACTATTATAAAGTATTCTTTCCTTGAGCTGCATAATATTAAGGTACTTGTCTTCATTTATTGGAAGGACATCTGGAAAATAATATAGGATGTTACCCGTTATTAAAAAACTGAGAGTAGTGAAGTAAGAGTTGGCAAGAATGGAGCACGATTTATTAGAATTACCCACCTTCCATGGTCACTCGTAACCCTCGTAAAGGCTTCTCTACACGTTGGCCAACACGCTGGCCAATGCTTGTTGGCCAGCGTGTAGAGGGGATAATTTGTCGTATTGGCGGCATTGGCAGAGCTGGCCCAAGCGTTGGCGACCGAAGCGTCGGCGTCGTGGTGTCGGTCTTTCAAGATACATCAAAGGGCGCTGGCGGACGTTGGTAGTCACGGCCACACATTGGCTGCACTGGCCTAGTATGTGAACAGCTGCTGCAGGGATAGTAGGGAGATATTTTAATTATTTAATGAATAAACTATTATTTAATTACTATTAATACTATTAAATATTAAAAATAAAGGTAGTATTTAATGAATAAACTGCAGCAGCTGCTACTCTCATGGCGTCCATGTTGTTGTTCATATTGGCCTGCGTCGAAACAAACTGAACGTTCTTCCCAAGGATTGTATAGGGAATAGGATTGCTCGATATCTATCTTTCAATGTAGACAGCGCCTCACTCCTTTAAAACATGTTTTGACGTCATCGCGGACTATAACCGTTAAAACGTTATTAAACGTATTCAGAAGTGCTGTGTAAATTCAAGCAATTTGGATAATATTTAATATTTTTCGTGCATTTGAGTGGTGAAGTGATATTAAGGGGAACGTTATTGTTTGCGTAAGTATTGATTTAAGTTTGAGTAAATAGCAGAATGTTATTTAATGACTAAAAACTTGTTCCATATCTGACGAAATATTCGGTAGGGTTTCGAGAAATAATTTAAAAAAATAAGGCTAAAAGTAGAGATAGAGGATACTAATAGTGCTTAATAGATTAACAATAGATCTGTTATTTGACTTATATCTACATAATAAGGTATAATAGTTTTTATATAGGTACTTTTCAGTAGTAAAAATATGGAGGTAGGTATATGGGTAGAATAGATAGGTACCTTAAATACATTTAAATATTTAATTAATTAGATTTATTTGTTCTGTGTAGGTAAATGGTATGTACAAGTACGATATACTGATATAGGTACAAAAATAAAATACCTATAAGTACGTAATAAGTAGTTAATGGCAGTGTAATATGTACCTATATTGCTTTTAATAGGTACCCCTATTAACTAACACCATAATAGCAAAATGTGTTTTATATACACATTTTATATAAACAACTTCCTCTAAGTAATGCAGTATACCTATATTTATTTATAATTAATAGGCATGTGTATCTTTTTTCAGTAACCGAAATGCCATGACGTCGCTGTGCAATGTATGGCAATAATTACGATAACTAATCGTAACTTTAAGGGTAGATTTTACCCCTTAGGTATAAAGTTTTGAAAAATAATATGGTAGAGGATGAATTTTATGTCCATTTTAATTTCTTCACTACACTGAATTATAAGGTCCTTTAGAATATGCAGTTTGCTAAATAAATAATGATAAAATAACTACCTATTTACATTCTTAAACTATAAATAATAAATACCTACCTAATCATTTATTTATTTACCTACTAGGTATAAAATATATTTTATTATCAAAAAACAGCATTGCAGTTGTAAGAACAGATACAGCCCATAAAACATTTTGTTTCTCGTGAGTATACACTTGCTTCTAATTTTAATAGCAGTTTCAAAAAGGCTGTACATAATTCAAATTACAATACTCTACCTAATGTAGGACTAATATATATTTTAATTATACCTATACCATTTCAAAATCTAATTAAAATAGATTAAAACGGAAGGAAACGTCAATAAAACCATATGATTATAACCCGTAGTCCGCGGTGACGTCACTATCACCACCACCGCGGACGAAGAATTCGGCCGATCTAGCTATCCTACTCCCTATACAATCCTTGCGTTCTTCCAACGTGTGGAGATATTCCAATTTCCTTGCCAGCGTGTTGGCCAACGTGTAGAGGAGCCATAACAAGAAGACAAGGTATACTATGGAAAGAAGAAGATAACCTTGCAGTAACGCCTTCAACTTCTTTAGTCGTTTCATAAATTTATCTATAATTATTCTATTCCTGATAATCATGAAGGTGGACGAAAAACAAATTTGCAGACTGTGTTTAGATGTAGCCGATAATGAATTTAACGAAATAGATGAAATTACTCGTGAAATGTTAGAAGTGCTCTTATTAGAAACGGTGAGATTTATTTTTGTTGCGAAAGAAAAGTGTTATTAACAGCTATTTATGTCATAGCTTCTTTTATTTCGATATTATATATTTGATACAGTAGGTATTTTATGCATGTATTTCGTACTTCAGGATTGGAATATAATCGAAAATCCTATGATATGCAGGACCTGTATGGTAATTATCAAAGGATCATTTTATTTTAAATCGGCCTGCATTCATGCTGAAAAACTTGTAGCTTCATTTGCGGTTAATAAAGAAACTGAACTTAAATTGAAGGATATAGTTCATAGCGAACGAGGCACAGAAATGGCAATTGAAGAAAATTTCAGGTGTCGATTCTGTATGAATTTCATACAAGAAAATAGTTTAGTTTTTCTACACATTTTAATAGAGAAAACATTCTACAAGGATATGTTAGCGGTATTTATGCCAGAAATGGTAAGCGAGACTTCTTCTACTCTTCTAATTTATCAAAACGTTTATTTTAGGACTTCAGCAGTGTCAAGAATCCTGGAATTTGTAGTAATTGTAAAGAACATTTAGAACGTTATTTTATGTTCATAATGACCTTTTTGGAGACAGAAAATAAATTATATGCATGTTGGCGAAATACGAGTAGTAACGGATCAAGAAGAATTAAATCAGGTGATGTATTACATATTCTACATAATGGTAATATGACACAATCAAATAAAATCAAATGGACATCTGATGAACTAGACAGGGCATATTCTTGTGAACTGATGAAAATTGAAGAAATATTGGACATCAAAGATGAACAAGTATCGTTTAAGGAGGAATCTGATATCGAAAATGATATGACAATGAATAAACCCCACCAAAGGAATACAGTAAATAAAGTAACACACAAAAGTACGCTGTGCACAAAGAAGGACGTTATTACAACATACAAAAGTTTGTCAAAAGGCAAGGATGGTTCAGAAGTAGGCACATATCAGTGTTCACATTGTCCCTACAAGACTGCTGTGAAGTGTCGCTTTAAACGACATTGCATAGTCCATAAAGATGTCTCAGAAATAGAAATGTACAAGTGCGAATTGTGTACTTTTGCGACGAAATACAAGTGCACTTTACATCGACATGTATTGACTCACAAGGATGCTTCGGAAGTAGACATGCATAAGTGTTCGCTTTGTCCGTATAAGACCAAATGGAAGGGCTGTTTTAAAAAGCACATGATAATCCATAAAGACGTCTCCGAAGTCGACATGTATAAGTGCTTGCATTGCCCGTATGAGACTAAGGTAAGGGAGCGCCTGCCCAGACATATGTTAGTCCACAAGGACATTTCAGAAGTGAAAATGTACAAATGTGAACTATGTAGTTACGAGACAAAGTACAGAAGGTCATTAAAGGGACACGCATTGACTCACAAGGACTTCTCTGAAGTGAAGACGTTCAAGTGCGGATCGTGTACGTTCGCGACAAAACGCAAGTCTGCTTTACATGAACACGCATTGACTCACAAGGATGCTTCAGAAGTAGATACGTATAACTGCTTGCTTTGTCCATATAAGACCAAAAGGAAGCGCAGTCTGAAAACTCACATGATAATCCATAAGGACATCTCCGAAATCGATATGTATAAGTGCTCACAGTGCCCGTACGAGACCAACTTAAAGAACAAGCTGTACAGCCATATGTTAGGCCACAAGGATATTTCAGAAGTGAAAATGCACAAATGTGAACTATGTAGTTACGCGACAAATTACAAAAATTCGCTACAGCGACACGTGTTGATTCACAACGACGCCTCCGAAGTATACGTATATTTGTGTCCCTGTTGTCCGTACAAGACGAAGCTAAAGAAACTTCTCAAGAAACACATGTTGGTTCACAAGGACGCCTCTGAAGTAGAGACTTATAAGTGCTTCCATTGCCCGTATGAGGCCAAATTTAAGTACAACCTGCACAGACATATGTTAGTCCACAAGGACGTTTCAGAAGTGGAAATGTACAAATGTGAACTATGTAGTTATACAACAAAGCACAAAGGCTCGTTACAGGGACACGCATTGACTCACAAGGATGCTTCAGAAGTAGACATATACAACTGCTCGCTTTGTCCACATAAGACCAAATGGAAGCACCATCTCAAAAATCACATGAAAATCCATCGGGGGGCCTCCCAAGTCGACATGTAAAAGTGCTCGCGTTGCCCGTATGAAGCCAAGTTAAAGGACAACTGCACAAACGTATATTAGTCCACAAGGACATTTCAGAAGTGAAAATGTATAAATGTGAACTATGTACCTGGAGTAGGTTGGAACCTTTGGTGTGAAGATAACACTGACTTAGTTTTCCACAAAGTAAAAATCAAAGCAAATCATGATTTCCTTTGATGTATGCTCATTATTTCTAAGTGTTCCGATACCATAAACCTTGGACTACCTTAGGGATTTACTGGAATCAAATAATCTTAGTCCAGATCTTGTAAAAGAATATATTGAACTTCATGAACAACATGAAGGGTACAACAGCCATGGGTAACTCATTGTCACCTTTCATTGCCAGTCTCTTCATGAATAGATTTGAAACAGAAGCAAAACAAGAAATGGATTACTTCCCTAGGGTTTGGCTTAGGTATGTGGATGACGTGTTCGCAGTATTTGACACAAAAGTTATGAACATTGATAATTTCGTTTCCAAATTAAATAACCGTTTCGCGTCAATAAAATTCACATGCGAAGTTGAAACTAATGAGCAACTACCATTTTAAGATGCATTAGTTATTAGAAATAGCGAAAATAAGTTGGAATTTGATGTATACAGAAAATGCACCAGTTCTCTCAGATATATCCCTAATGATTCCCACCATTGTGTTCAAAACAAAATGGCGCGCCTCAATTTTCTAGTCCATCGTCTACTAAGCTTCCCTCTCAATAAATTGAGGTTTGAAAAAGAAAAAGCGCTAATTAAGGATATAGCTGAGTGTAATGGATATTCTATTGATCCAGTTGAAAAAATGATTAGGAAACGTAGATATAAAGAAACACTTCGAAATTCCTCGACCTTTCAATCTGAAAGAGAACAGCCAGAAAAATATGTATCTTTTCCTTACGATCCTCGATTCACTCGCGGTATTAGTCGGATTTTTAAAGATATAGGAATGACGGTAGTTCATTCATCAAAAAGTAAATTAAAAGAACTTTTAGGCAATCCAAAAGATAAAATTAACACAAATGATAGGTCGGGGATTTACGAAATCAGCTGTAACAACTGTAGTCGAAGGTACGTTGGACAGACCAGACGATCTATTCAAACCAGGTTCAAAGAACACATGGCGCATCTTAGATATGGTAGAATAGATAAGTCTGGTGTTGCCCAACATGCCTTCGAGAACAACCATAAGATAGATATTAGCAACTTAAGATTAATTAGAAATGTAACAAATGCAAGACAGCTGGATGCACTTGAAAGTTTAGAAATTGAAAAATGTAAAAATAGTATGAATAGTGACAGAGGGCCTATTCCACATAGCCCGCTCTATTGGCTAATTACTCACGACTCACTGAGCCGCGGCCGTGACGGTCAGGATTCACTGAGCTATAGTCAATAGTTTAGGTATAAATAGGATACATTGTTAGCATAAGATTAGTTTTAATCATCTTCAGATGATGCCAACATTGTTGGCGAAACGCGCGTTGAGTTTAGTGTATAGTGTTTTGTGGAAAACTCAGTTAGTGTTGTGAACTATGTAGTTACGCAACAAAGTACAGCACACGTCAAAGTACGTCAAACAGCACATGTTGACGCATAACGGGGCGTCGAAATTGAAGATGTATAAGTGTGCAGTATGTGTGTTTGAGACAAAATATAAAAGTACCCTGATAACGCATGTGCTCAACCGCTCCCATAAAGTGCCTCAGAAGTAAAACATAACAACCAAAGAGGCTTATGACATGGATATTCGTCAAAGTGCAAAACAGCATGGATAATTCAGTTTGAAGAAGCTTTCTACAGTAGACAGATAATTTTTGTATGAAAATATTATAAAATAAAGGTCAATATTCTTTTATGCCTGTTTTGTTTACAGTTTATTTTTCTTGATGCTTTTTTTTTTTTACAGCATCTATATTAATAACAAATTAACCTGCAGTATTTTGAGTATTTAGAAAATCTGTTCTGAATTAGTTTGAGGTTACAATTTTCATGTAGCCGTCCATTTGCTATCCCTGTAGCGCCCTCTGTTGAACCGGATGTGACTTTATCACTGAGCGTGCCTAAAGTTACTACTTCAGTGATCAGTACACAGGAGTTAAATAAATAAATTATTAATAAAATGAATGTATGTGTAATGTAACTAATCGTGAAATAATTTATGGATAATAAAAAGTAATATATAAAGTATAACTGAAATCTTTAATATTCCCAAAATATTCTCAAAGAATCAAAATAATATAAAATATACCTTCCTTTCCTTTTAGAATATTTTATTTAATATTACTATATATAGAGGCGGATTATCCCTAAGGCAAACTAGGCACGTGCCTAGGGGCGCGAGGTTACAAACGGGCGTGCGCGCGCGGGATTTTCAAACAAAGAAAAAATAAATAACAAAACTAATTGTGCCAGTAAGCATGCACCTATGTACTTATACAATTTTAAAGATTCTTTAATTTTATAGAGATTTAGAATATGGCGGCAAGGGAAAGGGATGTACCAATTACTTAAGTTCTACAATATGTGACGAATTTATTGAATTGATGGCAAACACAATTTTAACACAAATGAGCCCACTGGATGCAAAACTCTGTATTTGCAAAAAAATGAAAAATGACATTTTACTGTTATTGCATTCTAGTCTTCCTAGGCTATAATGTATTAAAATGCAATTCTCTGTATTTGTTGAGTTATTTTGATTTAAAACTGACAGTCAAATGCAAAACTCTGCATATATTTCACTCTCTCAAATGCAAAACTAAGTATTTGTCGTTCGACCAACGAGAACCTTCTATCGCGCGTCACGTGTTGGACCACATGTTTAACCTCTTATGCGTATTTGTTATTTTGAGCTGTTTAAGCATCTAGTCTACTCTAGTCTATAGTGTATTATACACCGCTTAAAAAGTTTATTACTGTAATTAGTGTGTTTTTACCGTGGAAGCTACAATTAGTTCATGTGATAAGGGAAAAGGCAGAAAGCGACCAGTCCAACGTGATAAATGGAAACGAATTATGTTGCAAAAACAAGGGTAAGCTTTTTCAATTGTAAAATTTTCGAGTATTATTCAATTGTATTATTTCATTATTAGGCACAGCGCTACAGAACTACCACAGTATCCCAAGTGCAGACATGCAAAGAAAGCTTTCTCATGCAGAGAACTATCAATGGCAGACATTCTGAGATTTCACAAAATGCTATATTCAACACATGACATGATTCAGCAGGATACTTTTCTACTTAAATTCTGTGAAGGAGCCATTCCCAAAAGAGCTGCGAGGAACATGCATTCAGTTTCCATAAAATATTATGTTCCTAAAGTAAATGGAGATAAAATAAAGGTATGTAAAGAGGCCTTTAAAGGTATAACAGGAGTTAGTCCTTATAGAATTGAACGAATCGTTAGAAATTTTGTAAAAAATGCTGAAACACCCAGGTAAAAACGCGGAGGAGACAAAGTAAAAAACAAAAATGACAAAAAAAAATAAAAATAAAAATATTTATTGAGAGCTTAAAACGTGCTGAGTCACATTATCGACGAAATCATACAAGTAGATTGTATTTACCATGTAATTTAAATTTCACCAAGCTTTATCACATGTATTGTAAAAAGAATCCTGACACACCTGTAAAACTCTGTTTCTTTAGAAACTACATCAATGTGAATTATAATTTAGCATTCGGTACACCTTTGACTGACGCTTGTTCCACTTGTTTGCAATCTAAGGAAAAACTCAGTAAAGTGAAGACAGAAGATGAAAAAATAAACATCATGCTCCAACAAAGATTGCATGTATTGAAAGCCAAAACCTTTTATGATTTGCTTAAAAAAGAGGACGAAACTATTGAGGTTTCTTCGTTTGACTGCCAAAAAAATTTGGCACTCCCAAAGTTGCCTGATCAATCGGCATATTTCTCACAGCAAACGAATTTCTTCAATTTTACCGTTGTGCGTGGAGATTCCAAAACAAAATTAACTCCTCAGAATATTCGATCGTATGTATGGCTCGAGAGTGAGTTTCCGAAAAATTCTAACGTTATTGCTTCGGCCATGTATAATGTCCTAAAAAACCACACTTTCTCAAAAAATATCGAAAAAATCAAATTCTTTGCCGATGGGTGCGGGGGGCAAAATAAAAATTCCAATGTAATGCTCATGTTAGCACATTGGTTTTTAAATCGGGCACCTACGTAAAAAGTTTGGAGGTGGTATTTCCAATTGTGGGACATTCATTTCTCCCTGCAGATCGAGTGTTTGGTTTAACTGAGAAGAAAATACGGAAAGAAAATGTAATAATACGTCGAGAAGAATATGAAGAAATAATAGGAAACTATGCTACAGTTTTACGACTTTGTCAAAATTGGAATATTTTAGATTGGAAAACTGAAGCCTTCAATGTCTTCAAAAAAACTGGACAGTGGCATTTTAAATTCAACGAATGTAAACGATTTATATTCACTAAAACTAACACGAATGTCATGATAAGAGGGGAGGCTTTCTATAGATCTGACTTGGGAACTGCTAAAACGGTAACTAAAAAAGGGAAACACCTTCTGAACCTACGGCCAAGGTACATGAATATTCAAAATTGTTTAAAAGGTGATAAGTCATCAATTGACACTCTTTTAAGTCAACATTACGGATCCAATTGGAGAAACAATAATCCCGAATTGCAATATTATAAAATTATTGACAATAAACCCGAAGATGATGAAGCCATAGAAGAAAATGAGGAATATGATGAAGATATGGAAAACCAAGAACCACATTTGTAAAAAAAATAAAAAAATTAACTTGTTTTATATTATCCTGTATAAGAATAAATTGTTTATTTAATAATTTCGTTTATATTGTGAAATTAATCGGTATAGTAAAAAATGTATCATTTTAGTTGAAATGCAAAACTAGGTAAATGCGTTTTTTAATTGTAATTTCCTCAACTACCACGACATCTTTAGGCTAATATTTCAAATAAAGCATTTTTAAAATCAAGATATCAAAATATTATTCAATAACAGTGGATTCAGAATCAGATATTTCCCACATTGACCAATTAACTTTCGTGATCCAATATATTCGAGCCGATGTTTTCTAAAGTGTATCGTAAATGTCGGTCACAAATCACGAG
This sequence comes from Rosalia funebris, assembly GCA_037954035.1. Classification (NCBI taxonomy): domain Eukaryota; kingdom Metazoa; phylum Arthropoda; class Insecta; order Coleoptera; family Cerambycidae; genus Rosalia; species Rosalia funebris. The sequence goes on along the minus strand of JAZFAV010000019.1, from coordinate 4,451,717 downwards.
ACATTGCAGATGCTATTATTAAAACATTAGACATGTTTGAAATTAATATATTAGACTGTAGAGGCCAGTCGTATGATAATGCCGCAACTATGTCAGGCATTTACAATGGATTACAGGCCAAACTAAAAGAACTATGTCCCCTAGCAGCAATGGCGGTGCGTGATCCTAAGATTGGGGGTGCACGATACATAAAAATAATGATAATCATAAGAATATCCCTAATACAAGATAAATATTTATATGAGATAAATATTTATCTCATATTAAGGATATTCTTATTAACTTTATTAATTTGAAAACTTACCTAATTTTCTTTGTAAATGAGCTCAATTCTGCGATTTTTACACTGTGCAAATTTTTCAATTACTTTGTTGTTGAAATTTTCGATATTTGTAATAAAGTCTTTTTCAATGGAGAGCATAGCCAAAGCCGACAGTCTTTCCTGGCACATGGTGTTGCGCAAAAATGTCTTTATTCGTCTTAAAGTCGAGAAACACCTTTCGGCTTCTGCTGACGAAACAGGTACTGATTTTCAATAATTTAGCACTTTATTCAAAAGTTGACTCTAGCTTATTGGAATTAATAAATGTATTTAGTGATAGAGCTCCGCTTAAATTTCTAAACTCAATTCTTTGATAAATTAAGGACAACTCGGTACGTAATTTATTTATGTCCAAAAATGGGTAAGATTCGACTGTTTGTTTTAAGTAATTTTCGGGAAATTTTTTAACATATTCCGAAAATTTTTCTGGGAGAAGTAAATTGGATGCTACCAAGTGTCCAGTAAAATTAAATCTCTCCTTAGCTTGACATATTATAATGTCACACTTCCTTTAGTTCTCTATCTTTGTCTTCCGTAGAAAGTGTCTACTCGTCTCCTTTTTATTGGTTGTATTTTATTTGGTTCATCTTCAGTGCTTGTGGCGGATTCGGTGCTATTTCGTATTGCAGAAATTTCTCTAATAAAACCATCTATAGATGTTTTTACATAAACTGGATCGGTTTCTCTTTTTTGTAACTGATTATACAGAATGTTGACATGTGGCATAATTTTGTGAAAATTACCTAACCAAAATAGAAAATCGTTATCCCTTAAAGTTATTTTCAATCCACTGGCTTTATCAATAGTAGGTGGATGTTGTATGTGACTTTCTTTCATCTCAATCAATTCTACACATTCCAGAAATTCTTCATTGTTTTCAAACACGGTATTTAGTATTCTAGAATTGAAATTCCATCTTGTAGGTGCTGATCGGGGTAATCGATTTCCTACTACTCCATCAAGAACTGCGGTACATTGTGCGGAATTAGAGAAAAATTAGCAGAACCCTCCCAAATTTGCAAAGAATACTCATACGTTCCGATTAGCAGAAGCCGCATTTGCCATAATTAAATTTAATTGATGCGCATAACAATGCACATATTGGGCAGTTGGATAACTCATCTTAATCCTGGCTTGAACTCCATTCGATGATCCACTCATAACGGCAGCTCCATCATATGTTTGAGCAATCAATTTATGTGGGTCATTTTTCACATGGTAGTCTAGTTCACTTTTTAAACACTCCGCCAATGACTCTGCATCATGTCCTACTGGTTTTAAAAAAACTCCAGAATCTTTCTACAGGCTTTCCACCCACCATGTAACGATATATTAAAGCCAACTGAAAAATTGTAGAAACGTCTATAGTTTCGTCTGCTATTATAGCAACAAAAGTGGATTTTTTTATTTCAATGATTATTTCATCGTGACAAACTTCAAGCATGCACTGAAGCAGCTCGTTTTATATAGTATTAGAAGTTCCTCTAAAAGCCGCCGCGTTTCGTAAATGATACTTCATAACCTCGTCTAATTCGACACTGAAATCAATCAACCCACGAAAAATGCCTGGATTGGATGATGTTTCCGATTCATCGTGTCCTCTTAGGGCCAGTTCAAATGTTCCACAAAAACGAATACAGTTAATAATAATGTTTAAAACATACCTGTTTTTTGAAACCGCTTCATTGTGTGCTGCCACTGCTCGTCCATGAGCAGAATCGAGCATTGTCGCAATATTTGCAGTGCCTAGCATGGCTAAATTCAAAACATTATTCATGTGTCCAGCAGAATTTGCATGTTTTTTTATTTTCTCGTTTATGTGATTTAAATCCGTTACTCCAGTTTTGGTCCAAGGTGTTTCCCCGCCAAACAATACACACGGAAAACAAAACACTGCGTTCAATACATCGCATCCGCTTAACCACAAATGTTTTTTAAATAAGTCATTATTAAATGTTCATACAAATTGTATATTTTTTCCTTTCACGGCTAATTTTAAATTAATTTATGGAGTGGGCCTACCTAGAGTTTTAATTTGCACTTTTTCCTCCAAACTCAAGCTAGAGAATGGAATTTTTAATAAGTTTTGAATAGAATTCATTATTCCAAACTAGATTCTAACTGAAAACCCGAGTTTATATTTATAAAACGTAAGCGATAAGACAGCTTACGAGACAAGCGATGTACGAAAACAATTCACAAACTAACCGATTCTAACCTCTCTCAATTTCGTGCGCTCTTAAACTCTGCACATAATATCTATAGAATTCGCGCACTACTTTTCCTAATTGTGGAGGGGCAAGCAGTAACAATACGCGTTCGCTTTTTCATATTGCACGGAAGCACGATCCACGGGCGTAAATCGGCCATATAATATTTAGATGGTATTAACGTTAGGGATGCGGAAAGGCGATAAATTAAGAATGCATCCACTAATTACTAAATAAAATTATTAATGCTAAATTGTCGGTAGTGTGCGCGCACCAGCGCACCTTATAGCCCACCGCCACTGCCTAGCAGAATATATACCCTCCTCCGCACATTCGCTTAACCTAGTGGGTGAATGTGCCGCTGCATGCGCTCAAGAAGCTTGTTAGTTCTTTGGTCTTCTTCAAGAAATTAACATATTTTTTACAGCTTCAACTCCGAGATGGGAAACTCTACAAGCACAAATATTCCTACGTAATGATAAAAAAAACAAAACTAATGTCAAAAATCCATCTGATACACGCTGGTCAGCTCTATCAGATGCTTGTAGAAGCTTGAAAGAGTCATTTCAAGAAATTCACGATGCTTTGATTACTATCGAGAGCAACCCTGAGCGTAAACGTTCTGCTGTATGTGAAGCTAAAGGCATAAGATTGAAATTAGAACGACAGTTTTGACAACTGGCTTTCAAAGACCGCAAAGCTGTGATGAATTAAATCAACTTGTGAAGTCAGTCAAAGTACAGTGCACAGGGTGTTGAAAAAAAAACAAATTTCACCCATACAAATTAAAAATGGTTCATCAACTCTCAGACGACGATCCAGACCGAAGACTGCAATTTTGTGAAAATATGGAGACTAAAATTAACCAACAGCCAGACTATGTCAAAACAATTTGTTTTAGTGACAAAAGTACTTTCTATCTGAATGGAAATGTAAATACACAAAACGTGATATATTGGAGTGACGCAAATCCTCACATGTTTCGTGAAACACATACTCAGTATCCCGAGAAGGTCAATGTTTGGGCAGGTATACTGGGAAACCGCATCGTTGGGCCTGTTTTTTTAAATACCAACTTAACCGGTGAGGTGTATCTGCAGATGTTGCAAAATGCAATAGAACCGTTAATCCTTGAAATTTTGGAAGATAATCAAGATGAATTCGACATTTTGGAAATAACATTCCAACAGGATAGTGCTCCTCCACACTATTACGGTGCAGTAAGACGGTATTTGGATGAAGAATATCCTGGTAGATGGATTGGACGACGAGGTTCAATGGAATGGCCACCTCGATCACCGGACCTCACACCTTTAGATTTTTTTCTGTGGGGGTATCTTAAATCGAAGGTTTACGCCACTCAGCCTGACAATATTGATGTTTTAAAACAACGTATCGTTACAGAATGTAGGGCTATTTCCGCATACACATTTGAAAAAGTACGAGAAGAGTTTCGCAATAGGATGTTTTACTGTCAGGAAGTAGATGGAGCTCACTTCCAACAATTACCATAAGTAGGTACTGATTCTTGAATCTGTAATTAAAATTATTATCCAAGTTTACTGATACTGATTTAATCCATCAAAACTACCATAAATACAACCAATATTAGTATCATTGAATAGGTTTTTTCGATACCTTTTAAAAGAGGTGTCGCTTGCCATAGGGTTCCATTTAAAATTATTGGTCACAATGACCTTGTGACGTCATCTTTGACGCATACGTCATCTATCATCACTAGTAGGGAAGTCTACAACCCATAATATTCAGTTACCAAATTTCACTAGTTTATGTATAATCGTTAAAAAGATACATTAACAGGATACATTCTATATGAATTAATTAATTTATTGAATAAACTATGTTATATTTATAACAATATGAATTAATGTATGAATACATGTTATATACATATTTAATGAATGTATAAGTAACTATAATGTTATATAACTTCAATTAAAAATGTGTTCAAATTTGAAATTTTTCATAAATTTTATAGACGTGTATGGCATGGTTTCATTAAAATAATATATAAAAGACTGTCATAGGGCCTTTAAATTATAAAAATAACCGTTGTTTATATTAAAATTTATTTGAAACGTGACCCGAGAGAATTGTCAAATCTCAGTGGGAATAATAAAGGGAATTTAGATTCTGAAAATGAGATTATAAAACGCCCATATAATTATGCAGCACAAATAATGAGATTAAATGAAATCTACTTCTTATCTTAAGTAAGAAATTTGTACATACTTTATTATAAGTACTCTAAAAGCTATGCCAAGAAAAAACTTTGTAATGTAATAGTTTAGTTTTTAATTAATATAATCATAAATGGAAAAGTTTACTTATTAGAATGACAATTAGCTAAGATTAATTTTAGACAATTTTTAACAGTACAGAATGAAACACAAGTTATATTTTAAATAAATGTATTAAATGAAAGGTATTCACACAAAAAATATATAAAATATACAACGTTTCTTCTATTGCTTGGTTTTGTTTGTCTTGTTCGGCTCGCTTTCAAAATTAGGTACTCTCTTACTGCATCAAAGCTGCAACAAGTGTTTCGGTTTCTTCTGCTGTAGGCTTATTGATTGAACCAGTTCTTCGTGTAATTTATTTTTAGTACAAAATAACCTTCTTTAGCATGGAATCTTTTCATTATGTTTAAACATTTTTTTTTTTTCAATTTTTTTCTTTTTCTATTTGAAATGACTGTTAAGATTTCTTGTATGAGATTCCTTCCAGGAAGAAAATTGTAATGTCGTTGAGTTAATGGAAATGTCGTGTACCTTTATAAAGTGAGCATCATATCCTTTGTGTGCGAATTCTTATAGTCACACATTGGAGATTTTTGTTTCGGCTCATTTTTCAAAGAATTTGTTTGCTCTTCAGAATAACTGTAATGTGTTCTCATATGGCAGTGGAAGTTTCTCTTCTGTTAAAATTTCTATTGCAGATATTGCATCATCATCATTAGGTCATCAGTCCGAAGACTGGTTGGACGCTAACCTCCAGATTCTCCTATCTTGTGCTAACCTACGCATTTCGCTAATTGTGCTACAACCTACATCCCTTACTATTTGCGAGCAGTAGTCTAATCTAGGCCTACCTCTGCCTTTCTTCACTCCTATTTCTGCCTCCAAAATATCGCGGACTATTCCCTCATGTCTCAGCAAGTGGCCTACCATTCTATCTCTTCTCTTCTTTATGTTTTTCCACATACTTCTTTTCTCGCCGACTTTCTCCAATACTTCTTCGTTTCTAACCCTATCAGTCCACGGTATTTTCATCATTCTTCGGTAACACCACATCTCAAAAGCTTCTAATTTCTTCCTACTTGCTTCCCCTACCGTTCAGGATTCGCAACCGTATAGTGCCGTGCTCCATACATACGTTTTCAAAAATCTCTTCCTTGTTTCAAAGTTTATTACCCCCGAGCATAAAAGTGCTTTCTTTTTGTTAAAAGCTACTCGACCCTGCGCTATTCTTTGTTTTATGTCTTTATCGCTTCTTCCATCCCAATTTATTTTACTTCCTAAATAAGTGAAGTCTTTAACTTCCTCCAATCTTTCATTACTAATTTGTACTTTCGTTTTTGCTCTGCTCTCGCGCCCTCTGCACACTCACACTTTAGTTTTGTTTTTATTCACCCTCATTCCGTATTCCTCTGTCAACACTGCCTCCATTTCGTTCAACGCTGATTCTAATTCCTCTTTACTAGATGTACTTTAATCCCGAAATCCACTCTATCTTTTACCACATTAATCGCCTCTTCGATGTACAGATTAAAAATTAGTGGTGATAGCGTACATCCTTGTCTTACTCCTTTCCTAATACCTACTTCCCTTTTTTCCCCTTCTACTTCTATAACAGCAGTTTGCTCTTTGTATAGATTGTGTACTACTCTCCTATCTCTATACTTCATTCCCGCGCTCTTTAGTATCTCGAACATTTTTTCCCATCTTACGTTATCAAAAGCTTTTTCTAAATCTACAAATCCTATATAAGCGTTCTTTCCTTTTTCTATTGTTTTCTCTAACATTACTCTTAGCGCCAGAATAGCTTCGCGAGTTCCCCTATTTCGCCTAAACCCGAATTGGTCTTCTCCTAGTATTTCCTCCGCTCTATTTTCCATCCTCTTCTGCACTATTCTGGTTAAGATTTTTGACGCATGGGAAGTTAGGCTAATCGTTCTAAAGTTCTCGCATTTGTCGGCTCCTCTCCTTTTCGGTATAGTAACGATAATGTTCCTCTTATAATCCTCCGGCATCTCGCCCGTTTCGTATATGTATTTTACCAGTTCAAACATCCTATTTACTACTTTCTGTCCCGCACATTTCAAAATTTCCGCCTGTATTTTATCTACACCCGGCGCTCTATTATTCTTTAGCCCCCTTAGTGCTATTTCAAATTCCTCTCTCAATATAGGTTTTCCTACATCTTCCCTATCGATGCTAGATTCTTCCTCTAATATCTCTCCTAATTCCTGACCCTCCTATAAATTTTCTAAGTACTGCTTCCATCTATCCGCTCTCTCCTCTCTTCCGATCAGTATGTCCCCCGATTGACTCCTAACGTTTCTACTTATTGTTCCTATATCCCTGAAGTTCCTGTTAATTATTTTGTAAGCCTCATGGGTCTTACCTACTTGCAACTTATCTTCTACTTCTTTGCATTTATCTTCTATCCATTGTTCTTTCGCTTTTCTACACTTTCTAATGATTTCCCACTTTATTGACTTATAAGTTTTCAGTCCTTCTTCGTCTCGTCTGCTTTTGTAGCCTCGTCTCTTTTGCATTAAGTTTAAGATTTCGTCCGTTATCCAGGGCTTCCTAGCTTCCCTTTTATCGTGTCCTAAAACGTCCGTAGCCGCGGAATCTAGACTATAGATATTGCAGGTAAAATTAAAAATCGCAGTATCTTTTTGAAGAGGAGCAAGAACGTTTACTTTCGATGGATGAAATTTTCTCACGTTTTCGAAGATTTAATGTATTACTATAATTAGTTTTACATTCCATGCGCACAATGTTCAGCAATTGGTCCATTTTTAATATTGATGTCTAAATCTACAAATAAATCGAATAAAAACTACATTGTTATGACAGGTTAGGTATTCATAAAAATCCAATTTTTAAAGTTACATATTTATAGGTAAGAATACGCTTGAGAATACCTGAGACAATTAAAAAGAAAAGCAAAACAAATTACAAGTCTTCAACTCACCAATAATTTTTACAATATATGAATTTAAAACTGTTGCAAAAGGAATTTAATTGTGAAAGCTCGAACGGCTCATACCACAAGATTAAGTTCAAACCTACGAGCAAAGAAACACATCTACGGACTGCCAAGCAAGAAAGAAACGCAAATGACAAAAATAACCGAGAGCGCCCGAACCCCAAACCGACTCGGGATCGCCAGTTACGGGTTGTCTGTAGACGCTAGTTTTGTTCACTGAGCACGCCTAAAGGAGGCCCTACACGATCAAGCGGCTTGATCAAACGGTTCAGTCAGTCGATTGATGCGCGCTTCAATCAACCCTTCAATCTTTATATCAAAACTCAATCACAGTTGAGTTTTCGACTCGGAAGGTGGTTTTACACTTCGAACAATGATGTCCAACACTGACCTGGCCTTTCTAGCCTTGACGTTGGTTGCCGTTAAAGGGAAAAACGAAAAGCGGAACGGCGTTGGTCCAAGGAATGGTACAAATTGAGAAATCGCTTCACTCATAAGCATTTACTTAACTTTCTACGCGTTTCCGAACCCGATGATTACAAAAACTTCATCAGAATGGACGAAGGGAGTTTCGATTTTATATTGCAATTAGTACGTTCTAAAATCAAGAAAAAGGATACTAATATGCGCGAAGCGATTCCTGCAACTCAGAAACTTTCCATCACATTAAAGTACCTAGCTTCTGGCATGGACTTGGAAGACCTGAAATTCTTGTGCGCCATTGCTCCTCATGCTCTGGAACTCATCATAATGGAAACTTGTTCGGCAATTGTCGAGGCATTGAAAGACAACATTCAGGTATGTATCTTTATTTTCTTTAATATTTTTTTATTATATAAAATAAAAATATAAGTAAAAATAATTGATCAATTACATCATGTTTTAAATGTATACACTTCTAAAAGGTGGTCCAACCAAAACGCACGATGTTAATTGTAAATAAAACAAAAAGTTTTCAGAGAATTATCTTAATATTTTTTATTATGATAGAAGGATCTATGACAATTATGTGTGAAACAAAATATCGGCCAAATGCTCGCCACGGCTTCGGTGGCATACCTCTATCCGATGGTCCATATTTTCAATGACTCTGAGACATAATTGAGGTTCAATGTCGTTAATGTGCCGAATTATCTCATCATTTAGCTCTTGAATTGTTCTTGGCTTATTGACGTACACTTTTTTTTTTTAATATCCCCAAAGAAAGAAGTCCAACGGTGTCAAATCACATGATCGTGGCAGCAAATTGACATCGCCACGACGTGAGATAACACGGCCATTGAATTTCTCGCGCAAAAGTGCCATTGTTTCGTTGGCTGTGTGGCAAGTGGCACCATCCTGTTGGAACCACATATCGTCCAGGTCCATATCCTCAATTTCTGGCCACAAGAAGTCTGTTATCATCTCGCGATAGCGAACACCATTCACGGTAACCGCTTGGCCGACCTCATTTTCGAAGAAGTACGGCCCGATGACGCCGCCAGCCCATAAACTGCACCAAACAGTCACTCTTTGTGGACGCATCGGCTTTTCAACAATCACTCGTGGATTCTCATTCACTGAGGTGAAAGTGTGCCTCGTCGCTGAAGATGATTTTCTTTGTAAAGTCACCTTTCACTTCTGTCTGTTCAACCAACCATTCGGCGTATTGACGACGCTTAAAATGGTCAGTAGGCATCAGCTCTTGAGTCAATTGAACCTTGTAAGCGTGTAAATTAAAATATTTATTCAAAATTCGCATCAGTGATGTTCGTGAGATGTTCAATTGTTGGGCACGACGACGAGTCGAGGTTGACGGCTCTTCTGCTACACTATCGCGAACAACAGCAATGTTTTCCGCAGAACGAACTGGGCGAGCATGCACAGGTGTTTTCACATTTCCTACAGACCCGGTTTGCTGAAATTTGCGCACAATTCTCCCGATTGTGGACACATTTGGTCGATTATGCTGACCAAAAATGTCACGAAGTGCACGAAATGCATATTGATTTGAACGCCCATTTTCGTAAAGGCTTCAACAATCTTAACGCGCTGCTCAATTGTGTACCTCTCCATGGTTGAATTTGTCAAACACTGAAACAAAGAAATGTCAAATTAAGTTGGGCAAAAAACTTGACGTTAAGGTGTGACTCACAATTAACATCGTACATTATGGTTGGACCACCCTTTATATAACTGAAAATTGGTAAACAATTTTACAATGAGGTGAATGATGAAAAAGAAATCAGCAGCATTTGCGTTACGAGAGGTTTCTTGATATTGTTGTTGGTACGCTGAAGTGGGAGATGGGCCAGAAGGAGAACTGTAAACTTGTGCAAAGTTGGGTTTCAGTTATAATTTATACATATATTTATATCCATAAATTATTTCCGGATTAGCTATATTACACATACCGTGCTTTCATTTTAAAACTGTACATAGGTTCCACCGTTCGGTCCTTCTCGGAAAATTAACCACCGCTCAGGTCGGGAGTCCGGCCGTACGCCGTGATGATCGACGACATAGATTTCACATTTACCGTCGCATACGTGTTTGGCATTTAGACGAGTGAACTTCGCAGTAATACGTGTAATTTTAAATAGATCCTTTTAATTCTAAACTTAGTAATTATGACGTACTCACTTGAGGAAAAAACTGATTTGATATCATGGTCTCTTCAAGGACATTCATTACGTGCAATAAGGGACCTTTTCTCAGTCAAATATGTAAATCGTCCGATCCCTGCCTTGAACACAATATCGACAGTAGTCGAAAAGTTTAAGTCAACGGGATGCATTTTAGGTTGTAAATGCCACAAGACACCTAGAATTAACGAGGATGCTGAAATGCAGGAATTAATGGTGTGTGCAATGGTAGGAGATTCAAATATTTCTATCCCAAAAATTTCCGAGGAGATTGGTTTTAGTGTGGGTAAAATTCACAAAATTTTAAAGAAAAATAAATATCATTCCTATAAATACGAAGCCCATCAAGAAATTTTCGATGAAGACCAGTACCGTAGAATGGAATTTTGTAACACGGTAATGGAACGTGCAAATGCGGATCACAATTTTATTTATAACACCGTGTTCACCGATGAATCCACGTTTCCGTTACATGGTAGGCACAATCCATCAATTCTACGGTATTGGGCTATTGAAAATCAGTATCGCCTGTTAAATACAAGGACACAATATCCCGAAAAATTGAATGTTTGGGCTGGTATTTATGGGAATGATATTATTGAACCATTCTTTATTGATGGAAATTTAAACGGGGAGACTTATTTGAATCTTCTTCAAAACCAAATTGTTTCTGCATTGGCAAACATTAACCCCAATTTTGACAACGTTTGGTTCCAGCACGATGGGTGTCCGGCCCATAACTCAAGAATAGTCATTGACTATTTGAATACGATATTCCCCCAAAGAATTATATTTACGAGAGGCGTAATTCAATTGCCACCAAGATCGCCAGACTTGACCCCTAATGATTTTTTCTTATGGGGGTATATTAAATCAAAGTTATACGGGCATCCTCATGAAAGAGCTAATAATTTAAATCAACTGAGGGCTAATATTGAAAATTTATTTCAAACTATTAGCCCTCTTATTCTGACCAACGTTCGTTCAGAATTTTACGACAGGTTGGGTTATTGTTTGGCGCAAGACGGAGGCATCTTAGAAAATTTTCTTTAGTTTTTTTCCTATTTAAGGGGATATTTTTTAAGTTTTAAGAGTTTTTATTTTATTTTTAATTATTTTAAGAGAAGCTATTTATTTTTTTTAACTAAGTGCCTTCTAACGTTTTATTAGAAGGCACTTTTTTTTAAAGCAAAACCAATTATAAAAATAATGCAAAGAAGATCATAGTTTGCTGTTAAATATGGCCAAGATATTTTTTCTTTAAATACCTTGATCATCTTTTAACAGTAAACCCATCAACATCACTTCCAACGTAAAAGTTTTTCCCCGTTACAAATACGATGTACACTCCCTCACGTGTAGAACGTAACTGTCGTAGCGCCGCTAATTATCGACACTGGACAACCTGAAGCAGGGCGTACCGTCCACGTCCCCACCCTACACATTATACGAAATCGACCGATTGACTTGCTGTCTAGTAAAAAAATTAAAAAACGGTATGTACATTCATCGTATTAATAATTAGCTTATTTAATTCCTGCAAACTGATTGCCGAAGTAGTAAGTTTAAACACGAAATTACGTTGCGTTCAACAGAGGGCGCTACAGGGATAGCAAATAGGCGGCTGCATGAAAATTGTAATTGTGAACTAATTCAGAACAGGTTTTATAAACACTGCAGGTTATTTTGGTATTAATATGGATGCTGTCTAAAAAAAAAAAAGATAAACTGTAAACAAAACAGGCAGAACAAACATTGATTTATAATGTTTTCATACAAGAATTAAATAAATAAACATGACAAATAAATAATACTTGATGATGTTTATTTGCAATAAACACTCGTTCTCAACCAATTTCAGAATCTCTTGGAGATTTATTAGCCATTTTGATTATATCTGTCACTTCACAATAAATTTTTGCTAGAATACATTTCATCATTTTAGAAATCCGTTAATGCAGCTTGGTGTAATGTATGTGGGCTAGGCGAGTTTTTGTACTATATGTTTATTATGTATTTTGTATTTTTTTTATGCTATAACTCTAGCAGATTCAAAAATTGGACGTCTACATTAGAAAGCTTCTTCAAAGTGAACTATCCCCTTTGCTGTTTTACACTTTGACGACGAATATCCACGTTACTACTTCTAATGGACTAATATCCATGTCATGTTACTTGTGAAGCACTCTATGGGAGCGGGTGAGCACATGCTTCTTCAGGCTACCTTTATATTTCGTCTCAAACGCACACACTGCACACTTATACATCTCCAATTCCGACGCCCCCTTGTGCGTCAACATGTGCTGTTTGACGTAGTGCTTACGCCTAGTTTGAAAGCTACATACCGAACACTTGTACGTTTCCAGCTCCGACACGTCCTTGTGACTCAGGCCATGCCCCTTTAGCTCCTTCTTCCACTTCGCCTCGTACGGACAAAGGGAGCACTTATACATTCTTCTTTCAGAGGCATCCTTGTGTGTCAGCGCGTGCAGCTCCGAGGTACGTTTGTATTTCGTCGCGAACGTACATGATCCGCACTTGAACGTATCCACTTCAGAGGCATCCCTGTGAGTTAACACATGTCCCTGTAACGTGCTTTTGTACTTTGTCGCGTAACTACATAATTCACACTTGTGCATTTTCACTTCTGAAATGTCCTTGTGGACTAACATATGTTTGTGCAGGTTGCCCTTTAACTTGGTCTCATACGGGCAATGCGAGCACTTATACATATCGACTTCGGAGGCGTCCTGATGGATTCTCATGTGCTGTTTGAGATGGCGCTTTCGTTTGGTCTTATGTGGACAAAGCGGGCACTTATACATGTCTATTCCAGAAGCATCCTTGTGAGTTAATGCGTGTTCATGTAAAGCAGACTTATATTTTGTCGCGAATGGACACAATTGGCACTTATACTTCTTTACTTCTGAGGCATCCATGTGGACCAACATGTGTTTCTTAATACGGTCCTTTTGTTTTGTCTTGTATGGACAACATGGACAAAATTGTATGTCTACTTCGGAGAAATCCTTGTGGGTTAGCCCGTGGCCTTTTAACGCGGATTTGTATTTCGTTGTATAAATTCACAATCCGCACTTGTACATTTTTACTTCCGAAACACCTTTATGGACTAAGGCATGTCGTTCAAGGTTGGACTTCACAGCACTCTTGTAGGGACAATGTGAACACTCATACATGTCTACTTCTGAGCCACCCTTGTCTTTTAATGTCTTTTTGTATGTTGGAACGTTTGGGCATAGCATACTTTTGCATTTGCCTAAATTATTTACGGGGGTCTCATTGCTATCGCGATACTGGCTCTGTTTTGTTTCACTAGTAGGCATGTGTTGACTGTACGTATCCATATCCGAATGTATGCTAGATTGTGCAAGTTTATTTTGCCCATAGGGGTACCTGTCGTTGTCTAATCCTATTTCTGAAAGACTTTCACGATGGTCCTTGTTTAACAACACTTTTTCATTGGCATCCAATATTTCTTCGGATGTTAATTCCCTTTCGATGTGATGAGTCCCTGCATATTTATCAAAGTGTCTGGAATTACCATGAAGTAGAAAATGAAATACATTGGTTAATTTAATGCTACCCAATCCGTTACTGCGTGCATTTCGGCAATACTCATAGAGTTCATTTTCTATGCTCAAACGGTTCTTTATGAACAAGAAATAACATTCTAAATTTTCTCTACAATGCTTACAAACTATCGGATCCTTGACCATGCTAAAATCCTAAAAGACACAAGTTTTCATAAATTTTAACGGTCTGTTAGTAATTCTCCTACCATTTCTGGCATAAATACTGGTAACATCTCCTTATACATTGATTCCTCCATTAGAATATCTACAGACACAAAATTATTTTTGTTTATCCTATTCATACAGAATCGACACATGAAACTTCCTTCAACTACCATTTCTATGCATCCCTTGTCATGATCTATATCCATGATTTCAAAATCAATCTCTTCTTTGTTAACGACGAAAGAAACTACAAGTTTTTCAGTGCGGACGCAGGCCGATTTGAAATAAAATAATCGTTTGATAATGCCTGTACAGGTCCTGCATATCGTAGGATTTTCAACTATACTAAAATTCTGGAACATATTCATATAAATATATTGTCAGCTCAAACATTTACTATAGTTATTTTGATACAAATTATAATTGATTTGTGTATGTAACTTGAAGAAATATAATGAAAACTGTAATAATAAAAGAAATATAATGTTTAACAATAAGTTACCATTTCTAATAAGAGCACTTCTAGCATTTCCCTCATTATTTCGTCTATTTCATCAATTCCATTATCAGTCACGTTTAAACACTGTCTGCAAATTTGTTTTTTGTCCATCGTTATGATTATTCTACATAAAATATGTAATTATAGATCACAGATCATTAAAGGTTGTAGACGGAGATGGGCGACTCCCACTCTTCCCGCCATATTAGGAAATGTGGCGCCGTCGGTGATGCGTTCCATAACTAAGGCACTTCTTTCATGTGTTTATTGAGAATTTGAATTTACTAATTATATTTTTATAATTTATTCGACTTAATTGCCAAAAACAGATGCATCAAGTTGAATAAATTATCAAAATATAATTAACGTGAACTGTTTGAGTAATACCAAATAAGAGACAACGTTGTTATTATGAAACATAATTTATTAACGACCAAAAATAAGAATAATTTTAATTAGGTACCAACCTTTTTTATATTTGAAACTTTTCGTTCTTTACCTTTTAATTTTAGATACCCACTCCGATCTAATAATTTTAATTCATCCCTATCATTTAGATTAACCGTAGCTTGACATTTTAATATGCGGTTAACATTTATAATATACGAAAACAAAAACTGTAAGGAATTGGTTAATATATAATTGGGAACGTATCATGTTCCTTACATAAATATGGATTATACAAATATTTAACAAAAATTGCAAACAATCTTTGTTTTATAAATTTTTATAAAGAATTTTCTTTACAACAATTGGACCATTTGCAAAAACATCCTTCTAAACTGTGTTTTTGGTCTTAACAATGATTTTTTTTCCTATATTCCCTTAATAATATTGAATATGACGTAGAAATAAGCTGACTGCAGCAAACTGGACATTTTCCTAACTTTCTTAACAACGATCTTGCTATGATATATCCAGCTATGACGAATGTGTGTTAATTCACGAAATTCAAATATTTGCCTCTCTTCTGTCAAATTATCTTCTAAAACGATATTTTACTTGGTATTATCGATGGAACAGTAGAAAATTTTAAATCAATTCTATTACGATGAACTTATCACCACTGGAGAAGTGACCGATACAAACTCTGACCACATTTCGTCTTTTTGCCTCAACGATATCGACTAGATTAAGTCTATTTATACTTTCAAACCATGTCCTTCTTCTCTAAAATAAGAAAAAAAATATTGAAGCTTGCTTAAATTCGATCGCCGTGAATGCAGCAGCCGACCTAGTGTTATATAAACAATAATACGATGAATGTGCGTACTTAGATATATGTATTCTGGAACTTCACTTAGTTAGGTACATGTCACGCCCGAGTGGATTGGTGCCATATACTTTTTGAATATATGTTATTATTGTGTTCATTTATAATCTTCTAATTACCTGAATATTGGTAAATACCTCGGTAGTTAACATTTCAGATGTGGGATTGACTCCAAATACAGTTATACAATATTATATTATACAATACAGTGCACTAATATTAGAGTGTTAGTGATTCTGTTTGTGGTACGTAGATAATGGGCAGGAGACGCAGTACTTCGACAAGTACAGTCCCTGCTCAATTTATTAGACTCACCCCTCAGCGCGGTTTTTTAATTTCTGGCATATATTAAAATCGGTCTTTGCACCTGATGGGTATGCTTATGTTACAACAAATAAATATCGATGGATGCATAACCAAAAGGTTTCGATTTGATAACATAATTCAGTCGGTATTGCAGAATTTTCATGCAACTGTCAGAAGGTGACTTTTTATGCTCTGTATGTCTGTTCCAGCACAAGCTGGAACTTGTGTTGATTTTGGATGAAAATAATTGTTTTGCTTTAAACTTTTCCTATTTTCATTATAGTAATTCAAAGGTGGATAATGATTTTACTATATAATGCAATTATTTATGGTTTTTATTCTTTTTGTTACAAAAACTTCAGTCGACTAATCTCTAAATGGATTTTTTTTTTAGATGGGTAATCGTCAAGATCTTTCTTCGGACGAAAAATCGGTTGTAATTGCACTTTCACGAAATACTGAATACAGTCAACGGGAAATTGCAAACAAATGTGGGATATCCCAATCATCAGTTCGACGGTTGAGTCAAAAATTGCAAGCGGACCTACCTGTTGGTTCGGCTCGGACAGGTCGCTGTGGCAGAAAATCGCTGATAACTCCTACAGCGCAGAGACTCTTAAGAAATATGGCTGTGGAATACAGAAGGGCAACCCACAGTGAAATAAGGAATAAGTTTCATGAGGGAGGCTATAAGGTATCGGTGGCTACTGTACGAAGAAATTTGTACGGTTTGGATTTCAAATATCGAAGACCAGTTAAAAAACCAAAACTAACACCAGCCATGGTCAACAAGAGGCAGAATTGGGCTATTTTGCATAAAAAGCTCTCTGTCGATGACTGGCAAATGGTAGGTCATTTATTTTGTTTTGTGGTTTTATTATTATTGTTGCATGTCTCCATGTCCGCTTTAGCGATGAAGCAACTTTTCAAATTATGGATGATAAAACCCAGTTTGTTCGAAGACGTCCAGGTGAAAAGTTTAATACAGATTGTGTAGTAAAGAGAGTGAATCATCCTACATCTGTGATGATATGGTCTGTCATAAGTGGGAAGGGATTGGGAAGGCTTTATGTCGTAGAAGGAACCATGCGGCAAGAGTTCTCTAGTCTTCTTGCATAAAATATATACAGTCGGGCCGTTCTAACTTCACCACTACGTCACAAGCGATATTCGTATGAACTACGATGAAAATCAGAGTCAAATGAGTGACTATTTACATAATTTAAATCATTTAAATTTATCGCCTTTACAGTCAACTGTATTACCGGCACCAAAACAAATCAGAAAATGCCTTTCAAATAAATTATCACGGCGACAAACTTTATAATCCATGGGCTCAAACGTAAAAAATTCTTGCAAAAATTATGTGAAAAAACAGAATATACATATAAATTGGTCTGTGATTGTCAAGATAACTGCATCTTTCCGCCGATCGGAGCTTTGGCTCTATTGTCGAACTTGGGGAATTATGAAACTACAAGTATAACAAACTACTAACTAGTACATATCCGCCTAATTCGTCACTATTATTTATTTAGGTATATTTTAGTTTGTTACAGTACACTGACCTTTATTGTGCACTTTCTGCAAGAGTTTCTCTTATATAAACTGCACCCAAACTATATGAAGAAAGCATAACTAACCTTAAAATTAAAATTCTAATGTGCTAAAACAATGTTATTTTAGTTGGGTATCGAATAAAATAAACATACAGAAAACGTCTGGCAATAAACGTCCTTCACACAAAAAAAAACACTAATTTTATTTAGTTTATACCTAAAACATTATGTACACAAACGAATGTAATATTTTAATAAATATGTCTTTATTATAGGTGTCACTAACACAATCATTATCAAAATGATAAAAATGCTATTCTACATAATGCATAAAGAAGTGATTATATACTTATACAATTAAAAATTAAATATGTATAACAAATATTTTCATAACAATACATAAAACAAATAATTTCATTGCTGGATATGGTATATAAAAAACCTGTTTGTGTTTTAAATAGGACAACATTATTTTAAAATTAGCGATAGAAACATGTCACGTGTAAAGGCTCACATGTTCACTGCATGTTGCTAAAGATTCCTTCCACATGTTTATTTATGAATTCATGTTATCACAACGATTTCATAAAAACCTGCACCTCTTAGCTGCTATATTAACTATTTCAGTTAAAGCTCATCGATTGTCTTCCTTCTTGAATTTAAAACCCACCTCCTTTAATGTAGCTATAAGTTTCCCACATGAATTATTTCTCATCTTTTAAAGTACCAAAAATTACATGTTGCCCTAAAACAAAACAATTTTATCACATCATTTTGGCCTACACAGTAAATGCCCCTGTATTTACACAATAAAATAAATATAGCCAGAACATACTTACATTTTTCATACATATAGTATATAGTATCTCGTACTGCCACTTTTGTACCTTCAGATAGATCTCTTGTCATGGACTTTTGGCAATGTCTTGTTTTTCCCGGTGAAGAAAGAACTGGATTGTTTACTTTGCTTTTTATAATAGTGTATATTGTTTTCTTCGAAAGTTTAAGAGCTTCTGCTACTCTAAAATTTAACAAGTACACACACATTACTTCAGATATTTGTGAATCTGTCTTTTACCTCTTGAACAGCACTAACATACATTAAAGGGCATCTGTTTCTTTTCTCCTGTTCAAAGTATTCCAGGAGATTCAATCAACACCATTTGCTGTGCTTGAGAATTTAATATTTTTCCCGGCATCTAAAACAAGACGTGCATATAATTGTCATAAAAAAAATATTGCTTACTTACATCAACTCCAATCCTGAACACAGTTTTGCTCTAAAAAGAATGAATCTGTGATAAATATTAGTAAACAGGCTCAAAAATTTGCAGAAAACGAAACGGGTTTAGCAGTCAGATGTCAAACAACTGTCAATATCACTCGAAAATTATCAACACTGCGTTAGTCAATAGAAAAGTTTCATATTCTTAATCTAATACGTATGTTACTATTTGTCTTCTCCCCGATTAGCGTGAAAATATGAAACAGTTGTTTGTGATAAAGGGTGGTCCAACCATAATGCACTATGTTAATTGTGAGTCACACCTTAACGTCAAGTTTTTTGCCCAATTTAATTTGACATTTCTTTGTTTCAGTGTTTGACAAATTCAACTATGGAGAGGTACACAATTGAGCAGCGCGTTAAGATTGTTGAAGCCTTTTACGAAAATGGGCGTTCAAATCAAAATGCATTTCGTGCACTTCGTGACTTTTTTGGTCAGCATAATCGACCAAATGTGTCCACAATCGGGAGAATTGTGCGCAAATTTCAGCAAACCGGGTCTGTAGGAAATGTGAAAACACCTGTGCATGCTCGCCCAGTTCGTTCTGCGGAAAACATTGCTGTTATTCGCGATAAGGTCGGCCAAGCAGTTACCGTGAATGGTGTTCCCTATCGCGAGATGATAACGGACTTCTTGTGGCCAGAAATTGAGGATATGGACCTGGACAATATGTGGTTCCAACAGGATGGTGCCACTTGCCACACAGCCAACGAAACAATGGCACTTTTGCGCGAGAAATTCAATGGCCGTGGTATCTCACGTCGTGGCGATGTTAATTGGCCGCCACGATCATGTGATTTGACACCGTTGGACTTCTTTCTTTGGGGATATTTAAAAGAAAAAGTGTACGTCAATAAGCCAAGAACAATTCAAGAGCTAAAGAATGAGATAATTCGGCACATTAACGACATTGAACCTCAATTATGTCTCAGAGTCATTGAAAATATGGACCATCGGATAGAGGTATGCCACCGAAGCCGTGGCGAGCATTTGACCGATATGTTGTTTCACACATAACTGTCATAGATCCTTCTATCATAACAAAAAATATTAAGATAATTCTCTGAAAACTTTTTGTTTTATTTACAATTAACATCATGCGTTTTAGTTGGACCACCTTTTATATGCAAGTCATCTCCGAAAACCGAAGATATACGTAATACCGCCTGTCTCTTATTAATCTATTATAGCAAATGCGTTCATAGGAATAGCGGGGTTGTCTGTGATATTACCATTTGGTGGTGACGTAGTGGTAAAGTTGCAGCGGCCCGACCTATGTACAGTAGGTACAACCATTTATAAAAGATATAGCTAAGAAATTTTATAGTACCTACACAGATAAATACCGCTTCCATAACAGTAAATATAAAACAAATTGAAGACGTGCAACATACGCACAGATATTTGCAAGGGTTGGAAAGATTGTGAAAGACAAAGACGGGCAATATTAAAAACTAACTAATTACTAAAACAGCTTAAATAATTGTTTTAACTTAACCCAATATTATCAGGAGCGCAGAAGTACGAAATAACAACGATAACGTTAACGGTCTGATAGAACATTTAGGTCACCACTAGCAAGCATAAAAGAGCTATTCGCCTAATAGAATAAATTTAATACGACAGATACATAAATTTTATAACTGAAATACTAAGAACGGGTTTTTTTTTTTATTGTTTCGGTAAGTAAACAATTTGTTTTTCCTGTATACTCGTATAAACGGCAAAGCCATGGCATTCGGATCGATTAAGGAGGTAATAAGCCGCATTTCAAATAAAAATAAACAATATAGTACCAGATATAATAGGGGAACTCAAAAACGACGCATACTGGGAGGTCAAAGCCAGCACGCGAAATACATTTGCATAAATGAATATATATTAAATATATAAGACACTAAACACGTCATGTTCCCTCGTCATGTCGGAGAGAAATCTCTGATTCGGCGAGATGTATATAGTAAGCAGTAATAGTTTTAGCAATATAATGTATATAGTAATTCTAAATAAAATATTCTAAAAGGAAAGGAAGGTATATTTTATATTATTTTGATTCTTTGAGAATATCTTGGGAATATTAAAGATTTCAGTTATACTTTATGCATTACTTTTTATTATCCATAAATTATTTCCCGATTAGTTCCATTACACATACATTCATCTTATTAATAATTAATTTATTTAACTCCTGTGTACTGATCACCGAAGTAGTAACTTTAGGCACGCTCAGTGATGAAGTCACATCCGGGTCAACAGAGGGCGCTACAGGGGTAGCAAATGGACGGCTACATGAAAATTGTAACCTCAAACTAATTCAGAACAGATTTTCTAAATACTCAAAATACTGTAGGTTAATTTGTTATTAATATAGATGCTGTCTAAAAAAAAAAGAAGCATCAAGAAAAATAAACTGTAAACAAAACAGGCATAAAAGAATATTGACCTTTATTTTATATTTTCATACAAAAATTACATGTCTACTATAGAAAGCTTCTTCAAACTGAATTATCCATGCTGTTTTGCACTTTGACGAATATCCATGCCATAGGTTCTTTTGGGTGTTACGTTTTACTTCTGAGGCACTCTTTATGGGAGCGGTTGAGCACATGCGTTATCAGGTTACTTTTATATTTTGTCTTAAACGCACATACTGCACACTTATACATCTCCAATTTTGACGCCCCGTTGTGCTGTGTCAACATGTGCTGTTTGACGTACTTTGATGTATGCTGTACTTTGTTGCGTAACTACATAGTTCACAACACTAACTGAGTTTTCCACAAAACACTATACACTAAACTCAACGCGCGTTTCGCCAACAATGTTGGCATCATCTGGAGATGATTAAAACTAATCTTATGCTAACAATGTATCCTATTTATACCTAAACTATTGACTATAGCTCAGTGAATCCTGACCGTCACGGCCGCGGCTCAGTGGGTCGTGAGTAATTAGCCAATAGAGCGGGCTATGTGGAATAGGCCCTCTGTCACTATTCATACTATTTTTACATTTTTCAATTTCTAAACTTTCAAGTGCATCCAGCTGTCTTGCATTTGTTACATTTCTAATTAATCTTAAGTTGCTAATATCTATCTTATGGTTGTTCTCGAAGGCATGTTGGGCAACACCAGACTTATCCATTCTACCATATCTAAGATGCGCCATGTGTTTTTTGAACCTGGTATGAATAGATCGTCTGGTCTGTCCAACGTACCTTCGACTACAGTTGTTACTACTGATTTCGTAAATCCCCGACCTATCATTTGTGTTAATTTTATCTTTTGGATTGCCTAAAAGTTCTTTTAATTTATTTTTTGATGAATGAACTACCGTCATTCCTATATATTTAAAAATCCGACTAATACCGCGAGTGAATCGAGGATCGTAAGGAAAAGATACATATTTTTCTGGCTGTTCTCTTTCAGATTCCTAATCATTTTTTCCACTGGATCAATAGAATATCCATTACACTCAGCTATATCCTTAATTAGCGCTTTTTCTTTTTCAAACCTCAATTTATTGAGAGGGAAGCTTAGTAGACGATGGACTAGAAAATTGAGGCTCGCCATTTTGTGTTGAACACAATGGTGGGAATCATTAGGGATATATCTGAGAGTACTGGTGCTTTTTCTGTATACATCAAATTCCAACTTATTTTCGCTATTTCTAATAACTAATGCATCTAAAAATGGTAGTTGCTCATTAGTTTCAACTTCGTATGTGAATTTTACTGACGCGAAACGGTTATTTAATTTGGAAACGAAATTATCAATGTTCATAACTTTTGTGTCAAATACTGCGAACACGTCATCCACATACCTAAGCCAAACCCTAGGGAAGTAATCCATTTCTTGTTTTCCTTCTGTTTCAAATCTATTCATGAAGAGACTGGCAATGAAAGGTGACAATGAGTTACCCATGGCTGTTGTACCCTTCATGTTGTTCAAAGAAACTGTTATTAAATTGGAAACAATTGTTTTATGCAAATTTTAGTGAGTTCAATATATTCTTTTACAAGATCTGGACTAAGATTATTTGATTCCAGTAAATCCCTAAGGTAGTCCAAGGTTTGTGGTATCGGAACACTTGGAAATAATGAGCATACATCAAAGGAAATCATGATTTGCTTTGATTTTTACTTTGTGGAAAACTCAGTTAGTGTTATCTTCACACCAAAGGTTCCAACCTACTCCAGGTACATAGTTCACATTTATACATTTTCACTTCTGAAATGTCCTTGTGGACTAATATACGTTTGTGCAGTTGTTCTTTAACTTGGCTTCATACGGGCAACGCGAGCACTTTTACATGTCAACTTGGGAGGCCCCCCGATGGATTTTCATGTGATTTTTGAGATGGTGCTTCCTTTTGCTCTTATATGGACAAAGCGAGCAGTTATACGTATCCACTTCTGAAGCATCCTTGTGAATCAATGCGTGTCCCTGTAACGAGCCTTTGTGCTTTGTTGTATAACTACATAGTTCACATTTGTACATTTCCACTTCTGAAACGTACTTGTGGACTAACATATGTCTGTGCAGGTTGTACTTAAGTTTGGTCTCATACGGGCAATGGAAGCACTTATAAGTCTCTACTTCAGAGGCGTCCTTGTGAACCAACATGTGTTTCTTGAGAAGTTTCTTTAGCTTCGTCTTGTGCGGACAACAGGGACACAAATATACGTATACTTCGGAGGGGTCCTTGTGAATCAACACGTGTCGCTGTAATTGGTTTTTGAACTTTGTCGCATAATTACATAGTTCACATTTGTACAATTTCACTTCTGAAATGTCCTTGTGGACTAACATATGTTTGTGAAGGCGGTTCCTTACCTTGGTCTCATATGGGCAATGCAAGCACTTATCCACGTCGACTTCGGAGGCGTCCTTATGGATTTTCATGTGAGCTTTCAGATCGCGCTTCCTTTTGGTCTTGTACGTACAAAGCGAGCAGTTATACGTATCGATTTCGGAGATGTCCTTATGGATTATCATGTGAGTTTTCAGACTGCCCTTCCTTTTGGTCTTAAACGGACAAAGAAAGCAGTTATACATATCTACTTCTGAAGCATCCTTGTGAGTCAATGCGTGTTCATGTAAAGCAGACTTGCGTTTTGTCGCGAACGTACACGATCCGCACTTGAACGTCTCCACTTCAGAGAAGTCCTTGTGAGTCAACGCGTGTCCCTTTAATGACCTTCTGTACTTTGTCTCGTAATTACATACTTCACATTTGTACATTTTCACTTCTGAAATGTCCTTGTGGACTAACATATGTCTGGGCAGGCGCTCCTTTGCCTTGGTCTTATACGGGCAATGCAAGCACTTATACATGTCGACTTCGGAGGCGTCTTTATGGATTATCATGTGCTTTTTAAAACCGCCCTTCCATTTGGTCTTATACGGACAAAGCGAACACTTATGCATGTGTACTTCCGAAGCATCCTTATGAGTCAATACATGTCGATGTAAAGCGCACTTGTATTTCGTCGCAAAAGTACACAATTCGCACTTGTACATTTCTATTTCTGAGACATCTTTATGGACTATGGAATGTCGTTTAAAGCGACACTTCACAGCAGTCTTGTAGGGACAATGTGAACACTGATATGTGCCTACTTCTGAACCATCCTTGCCTTTTGACAAACTTTTGTATGTTGTAATAACGTCCTTCTTTGTGCACAGCGTACTTTTGTGTGTTACTTTATTTACTGTATTCCTTTGGTGGGGTTTATTCATTGTCATATCATTTTCGATATCAGATTCCTCCTTAAACGATACTTGTTCATCTTTGATGTCCAATATTTCTTCAATTTTCATCAGTTCACAAGAATATGCCCTGTCTAGTTTATCAGATGTCCATTTGATTTTATTTGATTGTGTCATATTACCATTATGTAGAATATGTAATACATCACCTGATTTAATTCTTCTTGATCCGTTACTACTCGTATTTCGCCAACATGCATATAATTTATTTTCTGTCTCCAAAAAGGTCATTATGAACATAAAATAACGTTCTAAATGTTCTTTACAACGACTACAAACTCCAGGATTCTTGATACTGCTGAAGTCCTAAAATAAACGTTTTCATAAATTAGAAGAGTAGAAAAAGTATCGCTTACCATTTCTGGCATAAATACCGATAACATATCCTTGTAGAATGTTTTCTCTATTAAAATGTGTAGAAAAACTAAACTATTTTCTTGTATGCAATTCATACAGAATCGACACCTGAAATCTTCTTCAGTTGCCATTTCTGTGCCTCGTTCGCTATGAACTATATCCTTCAATTTAAGTTCAGTTTCATTATTAACGGCAAATGAAGCTACAAGTTTTTCAGCATGAACGCAGGCCGATTTAAAATAAAATGATCCTTTGATAATTACCATACAGGTCCTGCATATCATAGGATTTTCGATTATATTCCAATCCTGAAGTACGAAATACATGCATAAAATACCTACTGTATCAAATATATAATATCGAAATAAAAGAAGCTATGACATAAATAGCTGTTAATAACACTTTTCTTTTCGCAACAAAAATAAATCTCACCGTTTCTAATAAGAGCACTTCTAACATTTCACGAGTAATTTCATCTATTTCGTTAAATTCATTATCGGCTAAATCTAAACACAGTCTGCAAATTTGTTTTTCGTCCACCTTCATGATTATCAGGAATAGAATAATTATAGATAAATTTATGAAACGACTAAAGAGGTTGAAGGCGTTACTGCAAGGTTATCTTCTTCTTCCCATAGTATACCTTGTCTTCTTGTTATGGCTCCTCTACACGTTGGCCAACACGCTGGCAAGGAAATTGGAATATCTGTCCACACGTTGGAAGAACGCAAGGATTGTATAGGGAGTAGGATAGCTGGATCGGTCGAATTTTTCGTCCTCGGTAGTGGAGATAGTGACGTCACCGCGGACTACGGGTTACAATATTCATATGGTTTTATTGACGTTTCCTTCTGTTTTAATCTATTTTAATTAGATTTTGAAATGGTATAGGTATAATTAAAATATATATTAGTCCTACATTAGGTAGAGTATTGTAATTTGAATTATGTACAGCCTTTTTGAAACTGCTATTAAAATTAGAAGCAAGTGTATAGTCACGAAAAACAAAATGTTTTATGAGCTGTATCTGTTCTTAAAACTGCAATGCTGTTTCTTGATAATAAAATATATTTTATACCTATTAGGTAAATAAATAAATGATTAGGTAGGTATTTATTATTTATAGTTTAAGAATGTAAATAGGTAGTTATTTTATCATTATTTATTTAGCAAACTGCATATTCCAAAGGACCTTATAATTCAGTGTAGTGAAGAAATTAAAATGGACATAAAATACATTCTCTACTATATTATTTTTCAAAACTTTATACCTAAGGGGTAAAATCTACCCTTAAAGCTACGATTAGTTATCGTAATTATTGCCATACATTGCACAACGACGTCCTGGCATTTCGGTTACTGAAAAAAGATACACATGCCTATTAATTATAAATAAATATAGGTATACAGGCCTGGTTTGCCGAAATTTGCGCAAAATTCTCCCGATTGTGGACACATTTGGTCGATTATGCTGACCAAAAAAGTCACGAAGTGCACGAAGTGCATTTTGATTTAAACGCCCATTTTCGTAAAAGGCTTCAACAATCTTAACGCGCTGCTCAATTGTGTACCTCTCCATGGTTGAATTTGACAAACACTGAAACAATGAAATGTCAAATTAAGTTGGGCAAAAAACTTGACGTTAAGGTGTGACTCACAATTAACATCGTGCATTATGGTTGGACCACCCTTTACATAACAAATTATACGTGTTTTGGATTTTCTGTAAAAATGCTTATCTAGGATGTAAAGAAATTTGAAACCGGACGCCTCAAATGTAGTTTGAGGGAGCATATGCTTACCCACATTTATAGGACTGCCCAAAAGTAATAAGTGCCCAACTTGAAATATACAGGGTGTCTTTGAGTTGTATATATATTTTTACCAACAGCGTTTTTTACCCTAGGGTCAAGTGGGGTAATAATGAGACAAAAAATGAATCTTTTGTTTTTTGGAGTACTAGGATGTGATTTAAAAATTAATTCTTATGGGTGGTATATGAAACAGTGAATGTAGATTATGAAACTGTGGTGAAATTTAAGATTAAGATTAACGCATAAAAACAACATAAACAAAAATGTGTGTCTTATATTTACCCATTGAAAAGTGCAAAAATGAGACACCCTATGTACAAATATGAGACACCTTTGAAATTAATTCTTTTCGGCTTTCTTATGACATCTAGAATAAAATAAAACACATAGGGGTAAATAGGAGACATTAAAATATACGAAAAAAAATTTCCACTATTTTTTTATAGGTACTAGGTACTTAAAAGGAGCCAATAAATATTTTTTCTTGTTGCTCTTTTGTTAGACAGCAACCATGTTAATATCAAAATATTAATTGCAGTTGCAGTATTTAGAAAATCTGTTCTATTAGTTTAAAGTTACAATTCTCATGCAGCCGTCCATTTGCTTTCCCTGTAGCGCTCTGTCGAACCCGATGTAATTTCATGACGATCAGTATACAGGAGTTAAATAAGTTAATTATTAATAATATGAATGTATGTGTAATATAATTAATCGGGAAACAATTTATGGATAATAATATACATATGTTTAACGTATAACTGAAACCTTTACTATTCTCAAAATATTCTTAAGGAATCAAAATAATATAAAATATTATACCGCGTTACAGAACTAATAAATATTATGAAGGAATATATTTAATTATTATTTTGTATAAGTATTTTAAATAACTTGCGAATATTCCGAAAAGATGAATCGTTTTAATTATATTTTCCACATACATTAATATCCATAAATGAATTTCCGAGTAATTATGTTACACATGCGTATTATCTATAATATATGATACCTCTGTATATTAATAAACTCCTAGTAACGGTATTTACGTTACGTAGTAACGTTAGGCGTGCTCAGTGAACAAATAACATTGGATTTAATAGAGGGCGCTTGGATAGCCAATGAACGGTAACATAAGTTGTAAATATAACATGTAAATTGTAATGAATAATATGTTTTATGATGATTTTAATGTATAATATGGATGTATAAAGGAAGTGTTGTAGCATCTACTTACATTAATATTAGGTATCTACATAATATAAAGTGAAAGTTATTTGATAGCGAAAAGTGATATAATGCACGGAAAAGTTCAAAATTCATTTTTTCGGTTTTGCACCAAAGTAAATAATTTTATAGTAGTAAATAAGTATATAGGTATATATATATATATATATATATATATATATATATATATATATATATATATATATATATATATATATATATATATATATATATAATATATATATAAGAACGAGTTAGCAAGAATGGAACACCATTCTTTAAAACTACTTACCTTAATTCCCATGGTCACCTGTAACACGTATACCGCGTATACTATAGGAAGAAGAAGATAACCTTCCAATAATGCCTCTGATTAATTCTGTCATAATTTTTATCTATAACTATTCCACTCGTAGTAATCATGAAGGTGGATGAAAAACAAATTTGCAGACTGTGTTTAGACGTAGCCGATAATGAATTTAACAAAATAGAAGAAATTACCAAGGAAATGTTAGAAGTGCTCTTATTAGAAACGGTGAGATTTGTTTTTGTTGTAAGAAAAAGTTAACAGCTATTTATGTCATAGCTTCTATTATTTCGATTATATATTAGATACAGTAGGTATTTTATGCATGTATTTCGTACTTCAGGATTGGAATATAATCGAAAATCCAATGATATGCAGGACCTGCTTGGCAATTATCAAAAGATCATTTTATTTTAAATCCGCTTGCATTCATGCTCAAAAATTTGTAGCTTCTTTTGCTGTTGACAAAGAAGCTGAACTAGAATTGAAAGATATAGTTCATAGCGAACGAGGCACACAAATGGTGATTGAAGAGAATTTCAGGTGCCAATTCTGTATGAATTGCGTAAAAGACAATGGTATAAAAACTAAACTAAAAGAAAATAGTTTAGTTTTTATACACACTTTAATAGAGGAGACATTCTACAAGGAGATGTTATCGGTATTTATGCCAGAAATGGTAAGCGAGACTTTTTCTACTCTTCTAATTTATGAAAACGTTTATTTTAAGGACTTCAGCAGTGTAAAGAATCCTGGAGTTTGTAGTCGTTGTAAAGAACATTTAGAATGTTATTTTATGTTCATAAAGACGTTTTTGGAGACAGAAAATAAATTATATGCATATTGCCGACAAACAAGTAGTAACACATCAAGAAGAATGAAATCAGGTGATGTATTACATTTTCTGCGTAATGGGAATATGACACAATCAAATAAAATCAAATTGAAATTAACATCTGACGAACTAGATGGGGTATATTCTTGTGAACTGATGAAAATTGAAGAAATATTGGACATCAAAGATGATCAAGTGTCGTTAAATGAGGAATCCGATATACAAACTGATATGGCAATAAATAAATCCCGCCAAAGGAATACAATAAATAAAATAATACACAAAAGTACGTTATGTACAAATGTTACAGCATACAAAAGTTCGTTAAATGACAAGGATGGGTCAGAAGTAGGTAAGTATCAGTGTTCACATTGTCCTTACAAGAGTACTGTGAAATCCACCCTTAAACGACATACCTTAGTCCATAGAGATATCTCAGAAATAGAAATGTACAAGTGCGAATTGTGTACTTATGCGACGAAATACAAGTCCACTTTACATCGACATGTATTGACTCACAAGGATGCTTCAGAAGTAGACATGCATAAGTGTTCGCTTTGTCCATATAAGACCAAATGGAAGGGCTGTTTTAAAAATCACATGATAATCCATAAAGACGCCTCTGAAGTCGACATGTATAAGTGCTTGCATTGCCCGTATGAGACCAAGGTAAGGGACCGCCTGCACAGACATATGTTAGTCCACAAGGACATTTCAGAAGTGAAAATGTACAAGTGTGAACTATGTAGTTATGCAACAAAGTACAAAAGCACATTACCACAACACGCATTGATTCACAAGAGTGCTTCAGAAGTAGATATGTATAACTGCTTGATTTGTCCGCATAAGACCAAAAGAAAGAGCGATCTCGAAGCTCACATGATAATCCATAAGGATGTCTCCGAAGTCGACATGTATAAGTGCTTGCATTGCCCGTATGAGACGAAGGTAAGGCGCCTCCTGCACAAACATATGTTAGTCCACAAGGACATTTCAGAAGTGGAAATGTACAAATGTGAATTATGTACTTATGCGACAAAGTATAAAGGCGCATTACAGCAACACACTTTGACTCACAAGGATGCTTCGGAAGTAAGCATGCATAAGTGCTCGCTTTGCCCCTATGAGACCAAATGGAAGCGCTGTTTTAAAAATCACATTATAACCCATAAGGATGCCTCCGAAATCGACATGTATAAGTGCTCGCGTTGCCCCTATGAGACCAAGTTAAGAAACCGCCTACACCAACATATGTTAGTCCACAAGGACATTTCAGAAGTGAAAATGTACAAATGTGAACTATGTACTTATGCGACAAAGTACAAAAAATCGTTACGGGCACACGCGTCGACTCACAAGACATTCAAGTGCGGATCGTGTACGTTCGCGACGAAATACAAACGTAGTTTGGAGCTGCACTTGCTGAGCCACAAGGACGCGTCGGAGTTGGAAATTTACAAGTGTTCGGTATGTAGTTTTCAAACTAAGCATAAGCACTACGTCAAACAGCACATGTTGACACAGCACAACGGGGCGTCAAAATTGGAGATGTATAAGTGTGCAGTATGTGCGTTTGAGACAAAATATAAAGGTAACCTGATAAAGCATGTGCGCAACCGCTCCCATAGAGTGCCTCAGAAGTAAGACGTAACACCCAAAGGGGCCTATGGCATGGATATTCGTCAAAGTGCAAAACAGCATAGTGCATAATTCACTTTAAAGAAGCTTTCTAAAGTAGACATGTAATTTTTGTATGAAAATATTATAAAATAAGGGTCAGTGTTCTTTTCTGCCTGTTTTGTTTACAATTTATTTTTCTTCATGCTCTTTTTTAGACAGCAATTCATATTAATAACAAAATAATCTACATTATTTAGAAAATCTGTTCTGAATGAGTTTAAAGTTACTATTTTCACGCAGCCTTCAATTTGCTATCCATGTAGCGCCCTCTGTTTAACCCGATGTGATTTCATCACTGAGCGTGCATAAAGTTACTACTTCGGCGATCAGTGTGCAGGAATTAAATAATTATTAATAAGATGAATGTATGTGTAATATAGATAATCGGGAAATAATTTATGGATAATAATATATGCGTAAAGTATACTGCATGTGTTGTGTGGGGCCTGGATATTGTAAAAGTCTTCTAATCTTTTAATACGTTTATTTAGCTTCCAAAATGAACTCCAAAGAATACATTCATTTCATCGACCTCGTCGATCACGGAGCACGAGTTCTCTGTCTTCATAACATAAAACTAGACAACCCTTAAGCTAAGTTCACAACTATTCTTAAGCTACGTTTACATCATTACAGAACAGCATGTATATATGATTTGCGTGCAATGCACGGCCACGAAAAGCAAAATTTATTCTGTAAGCTTCGACGCAAGTGTTTTGCATCAGGTTTCAAGTTGTCTATTGTATTGTCTTGTTTTGTATTGTATAGCATTGTATTGTCTGTTGAATCTGAGCTGTTTACGTGGTCACGTGTTGTTTGTATTTTTATAACCACAACGAGAAGGAGGAGATCGCAATGGAGGCATATTCGGTGGAATACATAACGGAATTCTAATACGTTAACTGTAGAACCGTTTCTGAAAATGTTGAACTTTTAATAGAATGCTTGGAATGTATTTTTGACACTGCAGGAAATGTTTATAATACAAAAAATCAGGCTCAAATGTTATTGGGTTACCTAAATAACGATAGTTTTAAATACTGGCTCGCGTTTTTTTGCCAAAGTCATGTCTCACTATGAAATCCTTTTTAAGGGGTTTCAGTCTCGATCATTGGATACTGTCAAGATGAGCAGTTATTTGAATAATTTTGAAGACGCAATTATAAAAATCCGGACAACTAATTCCTCAAATTCGCCTTAAAAAAAAAACAATACGATCCCATAATGACATATCATTTTCTGCACAAACTAAGGAAGTGTGTGATATATTAATTACCCAAACTAAAGACAGGCTTGAGTTTAGAGAACACCTGTTAGCGTCGAAACTATTTTTCCCCAATAAATTTAGTGACTATGAGAAACAATTCTCCATTCAAGATTTCGACAATGTAACGAAAACTTATGGATTTTTGGACAAAGTTAAATTGAAAAGTGAATTAACGGTTATATACAGCAGGGAAAATTTTCGTGAAGTAGCAAGTTGCTTAGCAATTTTGTAATTATTTATAGATCGAGACCTGACGGCCTGCTTTAGTGGTACTGTTTTATTATTAAAATTAATTTGTACCTGATAAAATAAACCGGGAGATAGTAAAATAAAACACGTGCTGACTACTTAGAAACACTGTATTCAACTAACTATATATGGCTATCCAAGAGGGGGGAAAAGGAACTCCTACATGGTTCAATAGCTCCACCAGTCAACCAACAGATGGCGCCACATAATTTAAATCAAATATTTTGATATCCATACAACACCCCCACTTATCGAAATATTTATAGCACATTTTCTAAACAATACTTAATCCTAGGCCCTGCACAAATTTAGCATTCTTAACATTTTGTAAAGGTTTCGTTAAGATGTCAGCCACCATTTCATTAGTAGGCAAGTATTTAATATCAATCATTTCTTCAGAAACAACATCTCGTACAAAATGGTATATGATATCTATATGCTTCGACCTATCATGAAAAACAGGATTACTGGCTAATCTTTGACTACTTTGGTTGTCATTGAAAATTTCAATACAATCTAGTTGACCTGTCAGATTAAATTTGAGGAATAGTAAATTCCTCAAATATAAAGCCTCTTTTGTTACTTCACTGAGAGCCATATACTCCGCATCAGTACTTGACAAAGCAACTGTTCTTTGTTTACAACTTTTCCATGAAACAAATCCCCCTGAAAGCTTGAATAAATAACCAGTATAAGACTTTCTGTCCTTTTTATCTGAACCCCAGTCAGCATCTACAAAACCAGTTAAATTTGAACTATCCTTTTCAAATTTCACGGAAAAGTTTTTGGTGCCTTTTAAATATCTTAATATTCTTTTTGCACACTGCCAGTGTAACTTAGTATAACAATTGTTACTTTGGCTGAGAAAATTAACAGCAGAAGCAATATCGGGCCGAGTTAAAACCGGCCAAATACATTAGGCTTCCAATCAACTCTTGATAAGGTAAGTTTACATCACATATTTCATCCTGAACATTACTTAAATTAATACTATTATCTAGTGGAGTAGAAACTGTTTTACAATTAGACATGTTAAACTTTTCTAAAATTTCATCTATATAACTTTCTTGATCTAGGATTATGAAATTTTCTTGGTAATTTCTTACAATCCTCTTAAACATTGTTTTGCTTCTCCTAAGTTTTTAATTTTAAAATTTAAACTCAAATGATTTTCTAGAAATTTTTCTTCCTCAAAATCGTTTGAGAAAACAAAGAAGTCGTCTACATATAGGGCTACTACTGTTAACAAATTGTTTTTCCTTTTAACATACACGCAAGGTTCAAAATCCGATCTTCTATATTTCAAACTTAACAAAACTTCATCTACCTTTTCATTCCAGGCTCTACTTGATTGTTTTAAACCATATACTGCCCTTTTTAACTTATAAACTTTGTTTTCATTACCCTCTACAATAAACCCCTCTGGCTACCTCATGTAGACGCTTTCTTTTAAAGCCCCATTTAAAAAAGCTGTCTTTACATCTAAGTGTATAATTTTTAAATCAAGTTGTACACTTAAGGCTACTAAAAGTCTATTAAATACGGACTTCCTTCATTTCTTAACCATTCTTTTCTTGAGGTTAAATGAACACTTGCGCCACTGTCTACATACCAATCGGTGTTTTTAAATTGTCCTGTGATAAATACAGCACTAAATCCACTTTTTGATTTATTTGGGCATTTTGACATGAAATGTCCGCTTTTCTTGCATTTAAAACAAATTATATTACTCAGGTCTTTTTTCTTGTTGACATGACCTTGACTATAATTTGAAGTGAGCGATTTTTCGTTCGACGTACTACCTGTGCCGCCATCTCTCGCACGGTTTTGGTATCCTGATTTCATTTTGCTTTTAGAACTCACCGCAAACGCGCCATTACTGCTGCCGCCATCTGTTTGCATATCCAATAATTACGTTTTAATTGAATCCGTTGTGATTAGAATTCCAGAATGCTCTACCGCCATTATCATAGGAGAGTGTTTCTGTGGAAGTCCCGCCAACAAAAGCGATCCCACCCATTCTTCGTGTATCTTGAAACTCGTTCGTTGCAATTTTTAAGACGTCTCGACTACTTGGTTTACATAGGATTCCATGGAATCGTGATTTTCCAATCTGGCTGATATCAGGGTTCTTAATAGCCCTATCTTCCTCGTAAAACCACTGTCGTCATAGAGGTTCTTCAGTTTTATCCATACCTCCTGTGCCGTTTTTGCATCTTTAACATGCGGGAACAAGGAAGCATCAATGGTCAATATCAATTTGGCTTTCGCTTTAGCTATTAACGTAGAATCTTGCTCGCTGCCTTCAATACACGTACTTAGTCCTTCAAGTATTAACACATTTTCAACAGCAAACGACCATTCGTCATAGCTCTCACGACCGACTAGTTTCGGCACACTCGTTAAATAGTTCACGGCCATTTTACTTGATATGCTATACTGTTTCTATGTCCACACAACTGTGTTTCAAACGATTACTTTAACGATTCGCGATTCAGAGCACCAGAAAAGACGCACCTGGGCTGCTGGGCACATAACCTGATAAAATAAACCGGAAGAAAGTAAAAAAAAAACACGTGCTGACTACTTAGAAACACTGTATTCAACTAACTATATATGACTATCCAAGAGGGAGGAAAAGGAACTCCTACATGGTTCAATAGCTCCACCAGTCAACCAACAGATGGCGCCACATAATTTAAATCAAATATTTTGATATCCATTCAACAGTACCATATCCATGACAAGTGTTGAGAGTGAACGCTGTTTTTCGACGATTGAAAGAATTAAAAACTTTTTGAAAAATACAATGGCGCAAGACAGACTAAAATTCACTTTGCATGATAAGTATGGAGGAAGTGCTAACTGCAGCGATTCCAGATTATTAGAATCTGGATTTTAATGATCCTGTAATTGACGTTATATATATATATATATATATATATATATATATATATATATATATATATATATATATATATATATATATATATATATATATATATATATATATATATATATATATATATATATATATATATATAACCTCAGGCTTGGACATAGGTAAGTTCATTTTAATTTTTCGTTTGTTATTATTTTATCGACTGCACCCCAGGCAAGAATTACACCGGCCGCCACTGCTCTCTGTATAAGTATGTTTTGGAGTACAATATCACTTCACGTGTATGTTCAACTGTTAAAAAACGGCATAACATTGACCATTTCCAGATTAGACTAAACCCATGTATTCTAGCGACATCTTATCACCAAACTCACATAGGTATAATAAATATAACCGCAATTTTCATATTATTTTCCCATTTGAAATTTTGATTCTTTAAGAGAATCTATTTATTGTGTTAAAATCGATTTACTGTGACTGAACGAATTTTAATCTCCATCGATTCAACTGCTTACTCGTATAAGCCGTCGGTTTTAAAATAATTAAGGTACAAAATGACATTATAATTTTCAGTATAAACGAAAATATATCGACAGAAAATCATGAAACTTAGAAGCCTTCTATTGAGTTAGCAGGTAGGTATGTTAATTATATTTCTCGTTTCTTCTAGATGCATTTTCAAATTAAAATGCCTTCATCTGTAATATTATTTTGTCAGACAGTACTAGCACTAAATTAATTACAAACCCAGCTAAAGTAATTTCCCAGTATTCTGAACGTGCATAATTCCTTTTAATGAGTTCGTTCACTTACATATTGAAATTATATTTGTTCATATTTATTTACTAAGAATATTATTTATAGAAATTATTTTTATCCTCTCAATAATAGTCTACTAGACTGTAGAGGTTGCTAGCTATTTGAACGGAACTCCACTAGACGTCTACAACAACGGGTTTATTCTATTAAATATTGCCTCGATAGATTTTATCATGCAAACCTATTACAATTTGTGTATTACTCCCAGAACGTGCCTTAGAAGTAAAACGTAACACCAAAGGGGCCTATGACATGGATATTCGTCAAAGTGCAAAACAGCAAAGGGGATAATTCACTTTGAAGGAGTTTTCTAAAGTAGACATGTAATTGTTGTATGAAAATATTATAAAATAAGTCAATATTTTTTTCTGTTTTGTTTACAATTTATTTTTTTTGTTGCTCTTTTTTTAGACAGCAACCAAGAAGACTAGAGAGTAAGGAGACCCCACGAAAAATCAGTGGTGGGGGGTAAGACGAAAAACAGCGCCAATATGGCAGCCTCGCGTAGATTCGCGCGGGATCTGCGCATGTGCACATGCCGTTTATCCTCGTCTATCGTAGGTCTTCACTTCACTATTTAAATGTAGGGTTAGGGTTCTATTGTGCTCATTATGTAAATAGTAAACAATTTTCGCGTGCATTTCTTTACAATTGTTGTTTCCGAATCATTGTTTGGTGAAAACACGCTATGAAAATTGGGATACAGTATTTTCAGTCCTAAATACAAATGTACAAAAAATAATAGTTCTGAATGCTTTTCTTTTAGAACAAGAAATGTTATTGCATTTTTTCATCTGTCAATTATAATTTTCTTTTATGTCTGCCACGAGTAGGATATCGATGATAATTTAGCTTTGTGGAAATGAAATAACATAATGAGCTTTTAGTCTAACGAGTTTTAATCATCCACAGGAAGATTACATATTTTAACCATGGCCACAAGTGGAATTGAAAACGTCGAACTGCGATCACCTTTGCATGAGGAAATGAAGAAGTGTTCGATCTCGGAAGGAAATATTTTGTTTGAAAGTTTACAAAGCAACAGACACTCCATTGAATTGCCAAGCGAAAAATGGCGTGCTGAGTCTGGTTTGGACACCAATTTAAACATATGCATCGATAAGAAGTTGAATGTGAATGTGTATTTACACAGTGAATATTTGGAATGGGATGTACCGAAGTCTGTACAAGATATTTCAAACATCCAAGAAGTAACCGATAGTTTTCCTGTGAAATTAGCTTGTGAGCTATTATTGTATGAAATGTGAAGTTGTTTTTAAACAATTACTAATCAATTGTATATATTCGATTAATTTAAAATTTGCGATTTTGTGGTAATAACATTACATATTTACCGACCTTTTTGTATGTTGCTTCAGTAAAAACAAAGCATTCAGTAAGAGTACAATTTATTTAAATCAGTGTACTGTGAAGGCAATACAGTGTGTGATATAAAATCAATTAAAATTTTCAGAATTAACGTTAGTAATTAGACATAAATTGAAGGGTACAGGAATAAAACAAGAAATATCACAAAACTATTTATTCAAGAAAATTGAAATTATAAGTTGCATTCTAATGTAAGCGAAGAAATAACATTGCAATGAAAAGAACTAAACTAAAGAACTAAACTAAACTACCTAACTAAC
The DNA here is from genome assembly GCA_037954035.1 of Rosalia funebris. Lineage (NCBI taxonomy): Eukaryota > Metazoa > Arthropoda > Insecta > Coleoptera > Cerambycidae > Rosalia > Rosalia funebris. The sequence continues at coordinate 4,413,762 of JAZFAV010000019.1, read as the reverse complement.
TTTAACTAACTAACTGTAGTTAAACTTTTTCAATTTAACTAAAAGACCATAATAATAATATAAAATAAATAATATAGGATGTTACCTCTTACTAAAAAATTATGATAACCAAAAATCTTATTACGGAAACGTTCTGTGGGAAGTTCAAATTCATTATCGTTAAGTGAAGGAAAACTGGTATTTTGAGTTTTCTCTTTCTACTATTATAAAGTATTCTTTCCTTGAGCTGCATAATATTAAGGTAATACGGTGATGGCACCTCCAACCATTTTTCTCTCAAGTCGTTTCGTTTTAGTCATTAAACGAAATTGAGTTGTAAATTACTATTTGATAATTTACTTCTACATTACACTGCACTTTTACTATTTACTACAAAGTAAGCGTTACTATCGGTGTATACAAACATTACAATACTTGTTTATCGAAAGACTTACCTCAGGAACTTTAAAAATTGTTCGTTTATTTATGACACAATCAGGGCTTTTGCTGGAACAATTCGTAACGCAACAATATCTCGACGCTTTTGACATATTTAACGGAAAAACTGGAAACGCTCAAAACTTTCAACAAAACACAGTAAACAAAAATAAACATAACCTCGCTCGGTTCTACGCAAGGACCGCCATGGTGCCGACGTTTTTCGTCCTACCCCCATCACTCGAGTTTTTTCTCCTGTTCTCTAGTCTTCGTAACAGCAACCATATTAATATCAAAATAACCTGCAATATTTAGAAAATCTGTTCTATTAGGTTAAAGTTACAATTCTCATGCAGCCGTCCATTTGCTTTCCCTGTAGCGCTCTGTTGAATCCGATGTGATTTAATGACGGAGCGTGCCGAAAGTTAATAGGTTTGTTCGCGGAACACATCTCGAACCGATCCAGAATTGGTACGGAACTAATTCAGGATTGTCGTACAGCGCATGCTTAATTGTGAACCGGTTCAGGATTTTAATTTATCGCGAACGATTTCGGAACAGAGAACAAGAACGCTTTCGAACTGTATTTCGTCATCTGTCATAGGTCATAGGTCGCTGTTTATTGTCCATGCGTCCATGTTTTTACAATATCCGCAATTGTAGATTTAAATAATAATAAGATCAGTTGGTATTTGACGTATCGATTTGTCTTTGTAATATTGATGGATAATAATTTTCCTTATTTTCTCGTTAGTGGCTAGACTCGCACCATTTCTTCATGAATGTAACTTAGCAACAATGACGTATAGGTACAATTCTACTGATGTTTACAGTATGGCATTTTGACATTAGTACCTTGCACATGTTTTTTAGCAAAGCCTACTAGCTACTGCTTATCTTAGTAATACGTTTCGTGACCTGTCCGAACATTTAGTTGTCAGCATATTTTGCTATAATTTTAGTATCTTTTTTTTTTTAAGCAATAAATTAGAAAATTAGAGTGCTATTATTGAAATTAGTTAAAATATTTATATCTGTTGATATAAATTTTGCTGTAAATTTTTAAATATAATTAGATCAGTTACTTCATAGAACTGTTTATGGGTATCCGAATATTTAGTTGTTTGAGCTCCTAAATCTTCATCGCTAGATGATAAATGATCTGACATTTTGGCTTACTAAAAATACATTTTATTAAAGTTTAAAATGAAAAATATCCTATTATTCTAACTTATCAATTACAATTTTAATCGATATTAACTGAACAAATTATAATTAGCAATTATATAGGCTATTCCAAACGAAATAAATACAAACAACAATCATGAAAATAGCTGACAGCCGTGAATATAGCCGCAACATGTAAACCACGGAATATACATGTACAAACTGTCACACAGCATAATGCTGCGCATGTCTCGAACTTGTGGTTCTTGTCGAATCCCTAGAACCGGTAGAACTAATTCTGAATCGATCTCGAACCGAACCTAGCTGATCCGCGAACGTCGTTTTTCGAACTGCGCATGCGAATAGTTCAAATTTAGTTCCAAATCAGTTCTGAATCCTTACCGCGTACAAACCTAATACTCCGGCGATCGGTATACAGGAGTTAAATAAGCTAATTATTAATAATATGAATGTACGGGTAATATAACTAATCGGGAAATAATTTATGGATAATAATATACATATGTATAACGTATAACTGAAACCTTTAGTATTCTCAGAATAATCTTAATCAAAATAATATAAAATATAATACCGCGTTACTATTATGAAGTTATGATAAATATTATGAAGGAATATATTTATTTATTATTTTGTATAAGTATTTTAAATAACTTGCGAATATTTCGGAAATTTGAATCGTTTTAATTATATTTTGCGGATACATTAATATACATAAATGAATTTCCGATTAATTATGTTATAATGATTAATATAACATACGTATTATCTATAATACAATATATGGTACCTCGGTATATTAATCCATAAACTCGTAGTAACGGTAGTAACGTTAGGCGTGCTCAGTGAACAAATAACATTGGATTTAATAGAAAGCGCTTGGATAGCAAATGAACGGTAACATAAATTGTAAATATAACATGTAAATTAAAAAAATCGTAACGAATAATATGTTTTATGGCGATTTTAATGTATAATATGTATAAAGGAAATGTAGCATCTACTTACATTAATATTAGGTATCTATATAATATAAAATGAAAGTTATTTGATAACGAAAAGTGATATAATGCACGGAAAAGTTCAAAATTAATTTTCTCAAGAACTCTATCTGACCGGCAAAAATTGTAGCCAAATTTTTGTTTATTATCACTCTCAAAAATTAGGCTTAGCCAAATTTTGGTAAAGATTTAACGATTTTATATGAAAGTAAATAATTTTATAGTAGTAAATAAGTGTATAGGTATATATATATATATATATATATATATATATATATATATATATATATATATATATATATATATATATATATAAGAACGAGTTAGCAAGAATGGAACACCATTCATTAAAACTACTTACTTTAATTCCCATGGTCACTCATAACACGTATACCGCGTTTACTATAGGAAGAAGAAGATAACCTTCCAATAACGCCTCTAATCTCTTCAGTTCTATCATAATTTTTATCTATAACTACTCTAATCGTAATAATCATGAAGGTGGACGAAAAACAAATTTGCAGACTGTGTTTAGACGTAGCCGATAATGAATTTAACGAAATAGAGGGAATTACCAAGGAAATGTTAGAAGTGCTCTTATTAGAAACGGTGAGATTTGTTTTTGTTGTAAGAAAAAGTTAACAGCTATTTATGTCATAGCTTCTATTATTTCGATTATATATTAGATACAGTAGGTATTTTATGCATGTATTTCGTACTTCAGGATTGGAATATAATCGAAAATCCAATGATATGCAGGACCTGCATGGCAATTATCAAAAGATCATTTTATTTTAAATCCGCCTGCATTCATGCTCAAAAATTTGTAGTTTCTTTTGCTGTTGACAAAGAAGCTGAACTAGAATTGAAAGATATAGTTCATAGCGAACGAGGCACACAAATGGTGATTGAAGAGAATTTCAGGTGCCAATTCTGTATGAGTTGCGTAGAAGACAATGGTATAAAAACTAAACTAAAAGAAAATAGTTTAGTTTTTATACACACTTTAATAGAGGAGACATTCTACAAGGAGATGTTATCGGTATTTATGCCAGAAATGGTAAGCGAGATTTTTCCTACTCTTCTAATTTATGAAAACGTTTATTTTAAGGATTTCAGCAGTGTAAAGAATCCTGGAGTTTGTAGTCGTTGTAAAGAACATTTAGAATGTTATTTTATGTTCATAAGGACCTTTTTGGAGACAGAAAATAAATTATATGCATATTGCCGACAAACAAGTAGTAACGGATCAAGAAGAATGAAATCAGGTGATGTATTACATTTTCTGCGTAATGGGAATATGACACAATCAAATAAAATCAAATGGAAATTAACATCTGACGAACTAGATGGGGTATATCCTTGCGAACTGATGAAAATTGAAGAAATATTGGACATCAAAGATGATCAAGTGTCATTAAATGAGGAATTCGATATAGAAACTGATATGGCAGTAAATAAATCCCACCAAAGGAACACAATAAATAAAATAATACACAAAAGTACGCTATGTACAAATGTTACAACATACAGAAGGGCGTTAAAAGACAAGGATGGGTCAGAAGTAGGCATGTATCAGTGTTCACATTGTCCTTACAAGAGCGCTGTGAAATCTTCCCTTAAGCGACATACCTTAGTTCATAAAGATGTCTCAGAAATAGAAATGTACAAGTGCGAATTGTGTACTTATGCGACGAAATACAAGTCCACTTTACTTCGACATGTATTGACTCACAAGGATGCTTCGGAAGTAGACATGCATAAGTGTTCGCTTTGTCCGTATAAGACCAAGGTAAGGGACAGCCTGCACAGACATATGTTAGTCCACAAGGATATTTCAGAAGTGAAAATGTACAAGTGTGAACTATGTAGTTATGCAACAAAGTACAAAAGCACATTACCACAACACGCATTGATTCACAAGAGTGCTTCAGAAGTAGATATGTATAACTGCTTGATTTGTCCGCATAAGACCAAAAGAAAGAGCGATCTCGAAGCTCACATGATAATCCATAAGGATGTCTCGGAAGTTGACATGTATAAGTGCTTGCATTGCCCGTATGAGACCAAGATAAGGCGCCTTCTGCACAAACATATGTTAGTCCACAAGGACATTTCAGAAGTGGAAATGTACAAATGTGGATTATGTATTTATGCGACAAAGTATAAAGGCGCATTACAGCAACACACTTTGACTCATAAGGATGCTTCGGAAATAAGCATGCATAAGTGCTCGCTTTGTCCCTATGAGACCAAATGGAAGCGCTGTTTTAAAAATCACATTATAACCCATAAGGATGCCTCCGAAATCGACATGTATAAGTGCTCGCGTTGCCCCTATGAGACCAAGTTAAGAAACCGCCTACACCAACATATGTTAGTCCACAAGGACATTTCAGAATTGAAAACGTACAAATGTGAACTATGTACTTATGCGACAAAGTATAAAAAATCGTTACGGGCACACGCGTCGACTCACAAGACATTCAAGTGCGGATCGTGTACGTTCGCGACGAAATACAAACGTAGTTTGGAGCTGCACTTGCTGAGCCACAAGGACGCGTCGGAGTTGGAAATTTACAAGTGTTCGGTATGTAGTTTTCAAACTAAGCATAAGCACTACGTCAAACAGCACATGTTGACACAGCACAACGGGGCGTCAAAATTGGAGATGTATAAGTGTGCAGTGTGTGCGTTTGAGACAAAATATAAAAGTAACCTGATAAAGCATGTGCGCAACCGCTCCCATAGAGTGCCTCAGAAGTAAAACGTAACACCCAAAGGGGCCTATGGCATGGATATTCGTCAAAGTGTAAAACAGCATAGTGCATAATTCACTTTGAAGAAGCTTTCTAAAGTAGACATGTAATTTTTGTATGAAAACATTATAAAATAAAGGTCAGTGTTCTTTTCTGCCTGTTTTGTTTACAATTTATTTTTCTTGATGCTCTTTTTTAGACAGCAATTCACATTAATAACAAAATAATGTACATTATTTAGAAAATATGTTCTGAATGAATGTTAAAGTTACTATTTTCACGCAGCCTTCAATTTGCTATCCATGTAGCGCCCTCTGTTTAACCCGATGTGATTTCATCACTGAGCGTGCATAAAGTTACTACTTCGGCGATCAGTGTGCAGGAATTAAATAATTATTAATAAGATGAATGTATGTGTAATATAGATAATGGGGAATTAATTTATGGATAGTAATATATGCGTAAAGTATACTGAAACGTTTAATATTCCCAAAATATTCTCTAGGAATCAAAATAACATAAAATAGGTACACCTTCCTTTCCTTTAAAATTTCTTATTTGATATTACTGTATTCATTATATTGTTAAAACTATTATTGGGTACTATATATATCATCTCGCCGTGTCAGAGATTTCTCTCCAACACAACGAGTGAATTTAGCGTGTTTAGTATCTTATATGTTCATCATCATGGGGTCATCAGTCCTAAGACTGATTGGACGCCAACCTCCAGCTTCTCCTATCTTGTGCTAACCTACGCATTTCGCTAATTGTGCTACAACCTACATCCCTTACTATTTGCGAGCAGTAGTCTAATCTAGGCCTACCTCTGCCTTTCTTCACTCCTATTTCTGCCTCCAAAATATCGCGGACTGTTCCCCCATGTCTCAGCAAGTGGCCTACCATTCTATCTCTTCTCCTCTTTAAGTTTTTCCACATACTTCTTTCCTCGCCGACTTTCTCCAATACTTCTTCGTTTCGAACCCTATCAGTCCACGGTATTTTCATCATTCTTCGGTAACACCACATCTCAAAGGCTTCTAATTTCTTCCTACTTGCAAAGTAGAGCCGTCGCAGGCGCAGTATAATAGTTTTAGTACGTATTTCAATTATACTCACGAATTAAAATTCTTGTTCGTCCATTAACTAAAATAAATTGTTTTTAAAAAGTTTAAATCCACACAAGTCATTTAACATATACTTAATATATATTTATTTACACAAATGCCTTGCGCCTGATTCTGAGAGCCTATATCAGTGAGACATTGGTCCTTGTTCTGACTTATAAAATGTATGTATCCGTCATATTAAATTCAGTGGCGGCTCCTCCATTAGGTCATTTAGTCAATGACCCCCCCAATATATTTCCAAACACAAGCATAATAATGATATACCTAAATAAAATAATATATTTTTTTAAGACCTTTTAAATTTGGAATTTCCCTTTATTATCCTAACTATCCTAAGCGACAAGCGTATAAACTCGATCGATTACTCATTCCGCATTATTACCGTTACCGATGCATTGCCTTGCATCTGTACTGGTTTTCGTATCGGGCTGGCACCCAGAAATGACCGCATTGTTTTAAATGGAGGCGAAAATCGGCCGAGTATTCCCGATCTAAATTGCATTAGGTGATGCAGGCTTTCTGATGCAGCGTGTGACGTGGGTTTGGGTCAACAGCCGTGCGTAGCAAATTTAGTATTGTTCGAGAGTTCGATGTGATTTTGTTCGTTATCAGTTTCTTGTAGAGATCGCGTGATATACACTCGCATGCATTTACTTTTTGTTGGTGTTTCTTGACTCGGTTTTTGTGGTGTAAATTAATATTTAAAAAATGGCAGCTACAGTGGTTGAGCGGATTAAGACTTTAAAAGCCGCCAATGAGCTGACCTTTGACAAAAAAATTGAGTTTAAGATCAGTGGTCGACCTTTGCCGGAACTTAAAATTCGGCAAATTAGTAAAGACAAAAACAAAGAAATAAATCGTTTTTTTCGCAAAAATATGTATGAATTAAGTGACTGGATATGCGGTTGCGAGTTGACAAATGCTTTTTATTGTTTCGTGTGCCTAATTTTTTCAAATGGCATTTTATGGTGTAAAAATGGCGTAACAGATTTAAAACATTTAAAAGAAAAAATAAAAAAACACTCTTCATCTGCGGAGCATATTAAAAACTCGGTGAATTTTGCAACTATCGCTACAGTGGATATTCGATCGTAATTGGATACTGCGTATCGAAAATCGATCAGAGACTTTAACGAAAGTGTATCAAAAAACCGATATATATTAAACAAAATAATAGACTGTGTAAAATTTTGTGGGGCATTTGAATTAGCCCTAAGAGGGCACGATGAAAGTCAATCAAAATCAAGTGAAAATCCGGGAGTATTTCGTGGACTTATTAACTTTGTTTCCGAACTAGACCCAATATTTAAAGAATTTTTGGAGAAAGCAACAGTTTTCAAAGGGGTTTCTAACCCCATTCAGAATGATCTACTTGAATCTATGTTAGCGGTGGCGCAAGAGAAGATTAAATTGCAAATTCAATCAGCTAAATATATCGCAGTGCAAGTAGATGAAACTAGGGACATCTCGAATAAGACACAAATGGTGTTTATCATTCGTCATGTTTTGTCTGGTATAGTTTATGAACGATTTTTTAAATTCACAATTCCTCCCGGCACTACAGCCGAACACTTAACGAACGTCATTTTAAACGAGTTAGAAATTTTAGAAGTAAATAAGACTCCTAAAAAATTAATTGCACAAAGTTATGATGGTGCATCTACTATGAGCGGACGATTGGGGGGAGTGCAAAAAAGGATTAAAGAATATTATCCCGGTGCAAATTTTATACATTGCTATGCACGTCAATTGAACCTAATATTACAAAAAGCGGCGAGCCAGAATTCAAGCGTCAAACTCTTTTTCACAAATTTACAAACATTTTCAGCATTTTTTGGTCGATCTCCAAAACGTACCGCTGTTCTGGATGAATGTGTAAAAGTTCGTTTACCTAGAGCTGCACCAACTAGGTGGTGTTTTAATTCGCGTTGTGTGGAAACAATATTTTTGTATAAAGACGATATAATCACATGTTTAGAAAAAATAATTAGTAATGTCGATGATTTTGATGCTATCAGTGTTAATCAGGCAATAGGGTTGCAAGCATTTCTGAATAACAAGAACTTTTTATTTTGGTTAAACTTTTTTCATTTTATAATGAAATTGCTGCTGAAATTCTTTTTAATCAACTCCAAAAACGAGGCATTGATGTGCTATCTGTTAAGACTAATATAGACTCCTTTAAAAATTCGATTCAAAATATTCGAGACCAAATTCTAAATAAATTATCTGAAAATAATATTGTAAATTACAATGAAGAAGTAATCAATCATTTTGCGAGTGTCAAAGACAGAAGGATTGAACTAAAATTTAAAACTGTTTAGGTGAGTTAACACATATTTATTGTTATATATGCTCTTATTTTTAACCAATAAGTTGCTGTTACACCTTTGGCATTGATTACGTATTACGTCATGTTTTTCTTGAAATTGACCCCCCCGAAAAATTGACCACGAGCCGCCACTGATTAAATTTATTGTATTAGGCGATTAGCTTTTTTACGCTTGCTGGTGATGAACCTGAATGTTCGATCCAAGAAGACTGGAGAACAGGAGACATAACTCGAGTGGTGGGGGTAGCACGAAAAGCGCCCGCACTGTGATCACGTGGTGTGCTTCATCATGGCGGTCATTGCGTAGAATCGAGCGAGGTTATCTTTGTTTGCTGTGTTTTAAGCGTTTCCAGTTTTTCTGTTGAATATGTCAAAAGCGTCGAGATATTGTTGCGTTGCGAATTGTTCCTGCAAAGGCCCTGATCGTGGCTCAATGGAACCCGACATTTCGATAGTGTGAGAGAGAAACCGCGATAGACGAGGACAAACGGCATGCGCAGATCCCGCGCGCTTCTACGCGCGCCTGCCAGATTATTGCCGACGTGTTTCGTGCCACCCCCACCACAGATTTTTCGAGGAGCTGTCTCCTTACTCTCTAGTCTCCTTGGTTCGATCAGACCGGTAACGTTATTTCGTACTTCTGCACTCCTGATAATATTAACTTAAGTTAATACAATTATTTAAGCTGTTTCAGTTAGTTTTTAATATTTTCCGTCTTTATCTTTCACTATCTTTCCAATCCTTTGTGCAAAAATACCTGCGCGAGGTAATCAACTAGTTTAGGCCTTTTTTTCGGAAGTTTCTTTACCAACTCGGTTAATATATTTTTTTCCACCAAGTTTCTTTTAACGGTTTTTCGATCAACCATTCCTATAGTTTGCCTTTTACGTCTACGCTTTTTGCTATATTACTATTCCCACTATTCTCGTCTTCTGTTTCACCATCTGTAGTTGCTTCAAATTCACTGGCTTTTACTTTTCCGCACTCAACTATACTAGAAAAAAGTAATGTAATCGTGTAAAGAAAAATGGAAGAACAATTTTTTTTTTCGTTTTATTGTCGAGGAAACGGAATCCTGGACCTCAATTTAATTTATACATTCGCTCGAAGTGACGTATTAGGCCACGCCCCTCTGGATATACTCGATCTGACCCAGTCAAGCGATCACGCCACCCTGACGTCACTGTCAGCGTGTACGAGTGAGCCGGATCGGAGTGTATAAATATCGGAGGTTTTGGCGAATTCGATCTTGTTTCCAGCTGCGCTTCGAGTGACCTGTATCTAGCTAGTACACGCGATTACTTGAACAAAGCCAAGTCTTGCTGAATACCTACGACCTGGATGTTTTATGTGGCCCTGCCCATAAAATGTTTTAAAAGAGGGTTCGATTATTACTGTATTCAGTGATCTCAACAGAGACAACAAAAGAGGTTTTAAATAACCGTTCAGCCAACACCAGTACCTTAGTAAAGAAGGGTACTGAAATCCCACGGTTTCGTACCGTTGGACCGACGGGGGCCCACGCCCGTCCGCGCCTACTTTCATTCCTCCGAGGACAGAAACGAACGTAACATCCGCGAGCTTTTAAACCGTAGTGTCTTTTGTACGTTCGTCAACGACTGTGCGTCAGTAGAACGTCGCGTCGGAGTCCACGGTTCACAGGTCCCGAATCTGGGATCGCCGTAGGAAAGCCGGGAGTGCGCGCCTGGTAGCAAATCGACCGGAGGCCAATAGGGTGATCAATCTAGACGAATTGGATTGGGGTAAGTCTGTTCCATTTTAATTCTCTAGCTTGCAAACCCTACCGCTCGACACTGTGAAGAGACCCCCCGGAGCAACCCACGTAGATAGATTCCTGTCCCCAGTAACGTAGCAAAATTACAACACGTAGGTTTAATAAAGCGAAGGTTCGTTATTTATAAGAAATTGTCTGGAAAGAAATTGTCTATAAATTGTCTATACCGTACCGATTAATAACCATATTTACGATCCGCCCATTGGTTATACATTTTTACATTCATACGAGGTATATCAAAAAGATCGATATACGAGGTACGGTCGGAAAGTTGAACTTAGTGAACGCATCCAACGATGGAAACGCGTCGTGGCAGGAAGCCCGCGGAGCCCGAGCGAGACCCGGCTCCTGCTGCACAAGGGAAGTACCCCCACGCTACGGGAAGGGAACGGGAACCTCCCCAAACACCTAGGAGCGCCAAACAACAGCGGTCCGTGCCGGTACCAAGGAGCAGCGCGGCCAGCCGGATCCAGGAGGCATCCCAGCGGGCCTCAAGGGCGTTCACCCCGATGTCATCATCGGGAGCGAAATTAGAGTCAACGCCGCGTCGCGTCGAAAGGGGACACGACGTGAAGGGGATGCTCTTGGAAGAGCAACGTGTACGTCCGGTACGCGAGGAACCCTCCGTACTGCGTACACGGGCACCCCCATCCCCCACCACCTTTCGCTCCCGAGGGGAGGAAAGCGAGATGGAAGAGAGGGATGGAGCGAGAGGAGGACCCTCCTACGAAGAGACGGGCACGAGACGTCGACATTATTTTTCGTTTTTTGGCCTAAAAACAAAAAAAATGGTTTTTAGAAAATGTTGTCTGTGTGTGTGTCGTCGTTGTCGTTGGCATTAAAATTTCTTGTTAGCACGATAACTCAACTAAATCGTGTCGGATCGATTGGGTTTTGACTGATTCTGATCGGGGACATCTCCCAGATGACACCTATTGATTGTGAAGTGGATAGCACACACCACCCCCTCCCTTGGGTCTATTTGAGAATTCTTATTTGTTAGCACGAAAACAACTAAATCGTGTCGGATCGATCGGGTTTTGACTAATTCTGATCGGGGACGTCTCCCAGACGACACCTATTGATTTTGAGGTGGATAGGACACCCCACCCTGTCCGTGGTGATAAAATGAACCGGGAGAAAGTAAAGTAAAACACGTGCTGACTACTTAGAAACACTGTATTCGACTTACTATAAATGACTGTACAAGAGGGAGGAAAAGGAACTCATACTTGGTTCAATAGCTCCACCAGTCAATCAACAGATGGCGCCATATAATTTAAATCAAATATTTTGATATCCATACAACACATGGGTCATGAGAAAGCACGATGGTGGACTATTTACCTCTTCTCCTCCAATGGGGGCAGATGTAAAGAAGATGAATCGAGGTTTCCTCGTCTTCTTTAGAGTATCTGCAGGCCGAACTGTCAGTCAGCCTCAGCTTGTGCCTAGATGCATTCAGACTACTATGGTGGCCTGTTATGATTCCCACCAGTGTTCTGACTTTGGGCCTCTTCAATTTAATGAATTCTAGGGCCCATTTCTCAATCTCTAAGTATTCGATGAAGAGTTTGGTTATTCGACAACCCGTTACTGGTCTATTACCCAGCGATTGATGCGGTCTCTGATCAGATTCCGACTTATTCCCACTGCAGGTTCTGGTCCATAGAGGTTTTCTCTGGTCCCTAGTCTGGCAAGGTCATCTGCAATTAGATTTCCCTTAATGCCGTTATGTCCAGGTATCCATAAAGGTTTCACCGGTCCCTTCCCTGCCAAGTGGTTCAATGCTTCATAACAATTATAGACCAGCTTCGACTTTGTCGTTGCTGAATTCAGGGCTGCTCTGCTATCCGAGCATACATACCTTCTCCTGGGTCCGATTTTTGTCGGCCCCAGAACACCGCATGTAATTGCAGCTAGCTCGGCCTGGAGTGCGGTACTATATTTACCCAAGGGGAAGATTTTACCTATCCCATTGCATCGCCTATACACCCCCGCACCCGCTCTGTTCCCACTCTTGGCTCCATCTGTGTACCAGATGTCTCCGTTGAGCTGTAACCCAGCTCGACCCTCCATCCAGTTGGTCTTACTGGTGAGGGTGATCTTATATTTCTTGTCAAACAGGAAGTAGACACCCGTACTATCAGAGGGCTTCCATAGGAGTACCTCCTTGTTCATTCATGTTTTCCACCCTGTCCATTGCCTTTACGGCTTCCGCTTCCAGGGTAACATCAAGAGGTGGTATCCCCATCGCCTCGATCGGTGTTGATCTTGGGGCTCTGATTATACTCCTTAAAATCAGTCCTCTTAGCTTGTCAAGTCGATTGGCTTCCGACTTTAAGCAGGCTCTCTCCCACCAGACCAGTGCTGCATACGTCAGTCTCGGTTTGAGAATTGCCTCCATACATCCATTTCATGGTCTTCGGTTTCAAGCCCCAGCTATTACCGGTGGCCCTTCTCAGTTGCCAAAGTGTTGCTGTGATCTTGGAACATATGTGACTTGAGATATGTGACATGAGATGTTTTTCCCATGTTTCTCGTCCAGGATTACTCCTAAGTATTTCACTTCGCTATTATAGCTTAGTTCTTGGCCACCAAGTTTCAGCGGACATATTCTGTTCCACTTATATTTCTTGGTGAACACCATCACCTCAGTTTTAGAGGCATTGGCCGAGAGTCTCCTATCCCTGCACCAATTCCCAACCTTGTTTAATGATTCCTGCGTTATATCGAGAATCGGCTCCAGGAAAGGGCCCTTCGTTATTATTACTAAGTCATCGGCATAGCCAATTACTCGGTAATCCTTTAACCTTTCAAGCAGCTCATCTACTACTAGGCACCACAGAAGAGGGGACAATACCCCTACCTGTGGACAGCCTGGGTCGACCCGACCCTCGATGGTAGTCTTGCCTTTGTTGGCAATAAGCTGTCTGTTTCCCAACAGATATGGTCTATCCATTCAGCGATTATTCTGGGGATGTAGCATCTGCCTAGTGCTCCGCTAATCACCTCCCTGAATGTAAAGTTGAAGGCTCCTTCAATATCAAGGAAGGTGCCGGCAAACTATCCTTCGGAGTCCAGTTGTGACCGTTTCGATGACACAACCTTATCCAGAGCTGTTTCTGTTGATTTACTAGCTTGATAAGCATGCTGGCTCCCTCGAAGCGGTCTCTCTATTAAGACAATATCCCGAAGGTACCTGTCAGTTGACATCGTTCGGCCGTCTTTAGTAAAAATGAAGTAAGGCTAATCGGCCGAAAGTCCTTACTTTTTATCCGACTTTGCCCGGTTTCGGTATAAAAACAACCCTTGTGTCTAGCCACACTTTTGGGACCATCTTCAGTGCAAATCTGCCCCTGGTGATCCTTATAAGCGGACCGAGGATTATCTCTTCTGCTTTCTGCAGAAGTACCAGGTAAATGCCATCCGGGCCCGGCGATTTATGTAGATCAAAGGACCTCAAGGTCCACCTCACTTCCTCCCTTATAGCATTTTGAAAAATGGGTGTGTTTCCCACATTTAAAATATCTAGCTCTGTACTTACAAGATATTCCATGAGCTCCATACCTCTGCTATTGGTGTTCGTGCTACCCCAAACCATATGGTGTAAGTTCGCATCACATCCCATCAGTAAAGGCAGGTCGGATTTTTGACAGAAGTCTACAAGTTCCTTCACCTCTGGTGTGGGATTGTCCCTGCTGTCATATGGTAGATAGGCTGATGCTATGACCACCCTACCTACATTCTCAAACATCGTAGTTACTGCCATTAGGTCTCCTGTAGACCATTTCCACAGGGGTGTGGCGCTGATGCTATTAACTACGATGCCGGCTCTGGGTCTGTTGGTACTGCTACTGTAACAGAGCAAATTTCCCATCCCCTTTATAGATCCCCGCACCATGGAGGCGTCCGCGATACAGGCCCGCTTTCGACCTCTTTATCCTCCAAGAGTCTTTCATGGATTGGTGGTTTCATTTCTGGTCCCACAAAATTAGCAGTTGCACCACTCTCGTCCCCTGGTTTGCTCAGATCCCCTCGCCCTCTGCCTCAATAGAGGTCAAGGTCCCGAGTGTGGTCTGGCTGTTGAGCAACTGCTTGGCTGGCAGGATGGAGGCGTCCACGGTACAGGCCCGCTTTCGACTTCCTTATCTTCTAAGATTCTTTTATGGGTCGATGGTCCCATTTTTGATCCCACGAGTAGCTAGGGAAATAAAGGTCCACCCCCGCATGCGGGGTAAGGTGACTTAAATATTCAGTAGTTGCACCAGATGCTCCTGAGGCACCGATCGCGTCTCTGGGTGTCCCCTGAGAGCCAACCACTCGGTTAGGCTCACACCGTCGGTTTAGGGGGTGCGTCATACCCATCCAGTTTCACCAGGCTGAATGGGGGGCTGTTTCTTAGTTGTGAACCGGGTTTGTCGCTCTCCCTTGAGTAAACTCAGGAAGGGCTCATACCCGGGATGCTGCCAAGCCACATCCCTTCATTCGTATGGACAGCCTCTTTATCGGGGTCGCCTCATTCATACTCTCATTCGCTTGGACCACCCCTACTTAGGAGCGCCATCATTCATACAAGTATGGATCCTTTAGAGACCCCCCCCCCCACCAACTGCAAGGTCTTACAGCCCCTAGGGGAGGATATTATATATAGTAACATCGAATAAAAGATTTTAAAGGAAAGGAAGGTATATTTTATATTATTTTCATTTCTTGAGAATATTTTGGGAATATTAAAGCTTTCAGTTCAACAGAGGATGCTACAGGAGTAGCAAATGGACGGCTCCATGAAAATTGTAACTTGTAAACTAATTCAGAACAGATTTTCTAAATACTGTAGGTTATCTTATTATTAATATGGATGCTGCCTAAAAAAGAGGATCAAGAAAAATAAATTGTAAACACAACTGGCAAAAAAAAACATTGATCTTTTTTTATAATATTTTCATACAAAAGTTACATGCCTACTTTAGAAAGTTTCTTCAAAGTGAATTATTCGCTGTGATGTTTTGCACTTTGACGAATATCCATGTCATAGGCCTCGTTGGTTGTTACGTTTTACTTCTGAGGCACTCTATGAGAGCGGTTCACATGCTTAATCAGGCTACTTTTATATTTTGTCTCAAACGCACATACTGCACACTTATACATCTCCAATTTCGACGCCCCGTTGTGCGTCAACATATGCTGTTTGAAGTAGTGGTTACGCTTAGTTTGAAAATTACACACCGAACACTTGTACATTTGCTCTGACGCGTCCTTGTGGTTCAGACCATGCTCCTTCAGGTGGTTCTTCCACTTTTGAACATTTTCAGTTCTGAAATGTCGTTGTGGACTAACATATATTTGTACAGGTTGCTTTTTAATTTAGCATCATACGAGCGATGCGAGCACTTTTACATGTCGACTTCGGAGACGCCCTGATGGATTAACATGTGAGATTTGAGAGTGCGCTTCCTTTTGGTCTTAAGCGAACAAAGCGAGCACTTATACATGTCGACTTCGGAGACGTTCTGGTGGATTAACATGTGAGTTTTGAGATCGCGCTTCCTTTTGGTCTTATACGAACAAAGCGAGCAGTTATACATATCAACTTCTGAAGCATCCTTGTGAATCAATGCATGTTCATGTAAAGTAGACTTGCGTTTTGTCGCGAACGTACAGGATCCGCACTTGAACGTCTCCACTTCGGAGGCGTCCTTGTGAGTCAACGCGTGTCCCTGTAACGTGTGTTTGTACTTTGTTGCATAAGTACATAGTTCACATTTGTACATTTTCACTTCTGAAATGTCCTTGTGGACTATCATATGTTTGCGCAGGCTGTCCTTAAACTTGGCCTCATACGCGCAACGCGAGCACTTATACATATCGACTTCGGAGGCTTTCTTGTGAATCAACGCGTGTCTCTGTAATTTGCTTGTGCACTTTGTCGCATAACTACATAATTCACATTTGTACATTACCTTGGTCTCATACAGGCAACGCAAGCACTTATCCACGTCGACTTCGGAGGCCTCCTTATGGATTTTCATGTGAGCTTTGAGATCGCGTTTCCGTTTGGTGTTATACGGACAAAGCGAGCAGTTATACGTATCTACTTCCGAAGCATTCTTGTGAGTCAATGTGTGTTCATGTAAACCAAACTTGTATTTTGTCTGGAATGTACACCATCCGCACTTGAACGCCTCCACTTCAGAGGCGTCCTTGTGAATCAACACGTGTCGCTGTAATGTGTTTTTGTACTTTGTCGCGTAACTACATAGTTCACACTTGTACATTTTCACTTCTGAAATATCCTTGTGGACTAACATATGTCTGTGCAGACGGTCTCTTACCTTGGTCTCATATGGGCAATGCAAGCACTTATACATGTCGACTTCAGAGGCATCCTTATGGATTATCATGTGATTTTTAAAACAGCGCTTCCATTTGGTCTTATACGGACAAAGCGAACACTTATGCATGTCAACTTCCGAAGCATTCTTGTGAGTCAATGTGTGTTCATGTAAAGTGGACTTGTATTTCGTCACATAAGTACACAATTCGCACTTGTACATCTCTATTTCTGACACATCTTTATGGCCTAAGCTATGTCGTTTAAGGTGGCACTTCACAGCACTCTTGTCGGGACAATGTGAACACTGATACACGCCTACTTCTGACCCATCCTTATCTTTTAATGTCTTTTTGTATGTTGTAACATTTGTGCATAGCGTACTTTCGTCTATTACTTTATTTACTGTATTCCTTTGGTGGGATATTCTCATTGCCATATCAGTTTCTATACCGGATTCCTCACTTAACGACACTTGATCATCTTTGATATCCAATATTTCTTCAATTTTCATCAGTTTACAAGAATATATCCCATCTAGTTCATCAGGTGTTAATTTCCATTTGATTTTATTTGATTGTGTCATATTACCATTACGTAGAAAATGTAATACATCACCTGATTTAATTCTTCTTGGTCCGTTACTACTTGCATGTGGCCAACATGCATATAACTTATTTTCTGTTTCCAGAAAGGTCGTTATGAACATAAAATAATGTTCTAAATGTTCTTTACAACAACTACAAACTCCAGAATTCTTGATACTGCTGAAGTCCTAAAATAAATGTTTTCATAAATTAGAAGAGTAGAAAAAGAAATTCTCTTACCACTTCTGGCATAAATACCGACAACATTTCCTTGTAGAATGTCTTCTCTATTAGAATGTGTAGAAAAACTAAACTATTTTCTTTTAGGCAATTCATACAGAATCGGCACCTGAAATTTTCTTCAATCACCATTTCTGTGCCTCGATTGCTATGAACTATATCTTTCCGTTCAAGTTCTGCTTCTTTGTTAACAGCAAAATAAGCTACAAGTTTTTCAGCATGAATGCAGGCAGATTTAAAATAAAATGATCTTTTGATAATTGCCATACAGGTCCTGCATATCATTGGATTTTCGATTATATTCCAATCCTGAAATACGAAATACATGCATAACTTACCTACTGTATCTAATATATAATATCGAAATAAAACAAGCTATGACATAAATAGATGTTAATAACACTTTTTTTCCGCAACAAGAAAAATCTCACCATTTCTAATAAGAGCACTTCTAACATTTCCATGGTAATTTCATCTATTTCGTCAAATTCATTATCGGCTACGTCTAAACACAGTCTGCAAATTTGTTTTCCGTCCACTTTCATGATTATCAGGAAAAGAATAGTTATGACACAATTAAAGAGGTTAAAGGCGTTATTGCAAGGTTGTCTTCTTCTTACTATAGTATACGGCATACGCTGTTTATGTGTTACGATTGACAACGGAAATTGTGGGTGGTTCTCAAAAATCGTGTTCCATTCGTGCCAACTCGTACTTCATTACTTACAGACCTGTATTTTAATGGACGTATTATTAAATAGGATGATTATATATTATAACGAGTTAGTGAAATTTGTGGTTTTAGAATCCAAGGCGTGGCCAATCCACTCCAAACAGAATAAAGCATAAACAAATCAGTGGCATGCGAATTTTTTAATTACATAGGACTGTAATGTCCTATGGACTGTATGTACCTATGCATTTACAGTATTTTATTCTTCTCACAGTTTTATTCTGTTGTATGCTGTCATTATCGGAGATCGTCTTCATTCGAAGAAATTAAGCACTGGCGTCTAAACATAGGAATGCGATGTTTTTAGTGCGCACGCGCACTGGGTATCGCTGAGTAAACGTACAAGGTACACCGTCTATAGAAATTTATTTGAGGTTAATGGTTATGTGAAGTGCTTTTTGTTGATGTTTTCTATTTTATGAATTTGAATATTCAATATTAAAAATAGTATATGTAGACATAGGTATACATTATATTTGCCTTAAAAAGTATTCAGGTGGAACTTATCAAACAAAAAAATTAAATGAAAGATGACAACGAGTTGGAAATGGTGGCTAGAGATTCTACCTTGTTATAAGTGGTATAGAGTCCAATTCATTAGAAGTAAACTCCAAAATAAAAACTAAAAACAATTCGAAGGAACAATTGCTATTCATAATAGAGAAATTCAAAAATATGAAAAGTGTAATGAACATTGGAAATGATTATTTCTTAATTGTTAAAGATACGAGCAGGAAACAAGAACCATCAAATAGGAACATAACAAAACAATCATTTTATTCTACTAGAAAAAGAAAAAACAGTTCTAATAATAACAAAAAAACAAATCCAAAGGAGCACCAAATAATCAAGAAAACACAGGTTCAGAGGCAGTTTCTAATGATAGTTCTAATAATCTTAACGTGAAAGAAATATGATTCTATGAATATTTTGTACAATTCATACTAATAAAGATACCTATGCTTGCAATAATAATTAAAACGAGTTGGTTCTATATTTTAAATTCGGTGCAAAACTTGAACTTGAAACGAGTTGGTTCTATATTTTAAATATGCTGCAAAATTTAAACCTGGTGCTGTATAGGTGCACATGCGCTCTTATGTTTAGACGCCACTGTAAAGTGCACACGCGCAATAGCAGGATCGCATTCCTATGTTTAGACGCCAGTAATTAAGCATGTGTTGACTGTTACTGCCACGCCGAGGGCAAATGGCCAAGTAGAAAGGCTTCATAGAATATTGTTAGATGCGATGAGAATCATGAACTGTGATGATAAGTACTGGGATCACAAAATTCCTGAAATAATTTGGGGTATTAATAATACTATTAACAGTAGCACCAAACACACCCTTTGAGTTGCTATTTGGATATAAGGGAAATTTACTTAATGAGTTAGAAGCTCGGTCAAGTTCTGTCACTATTAGCGGTAAAAGGAAAGATGCTAGCGAAAATCTAGAACAGGTGGCAAGGCGAATGGAAGTTGAATATGATAGGAAAAAGAAAGCACCCCGATAATACAAAAAAAGTGATGTGGTGTTATGGGAAGGCGATATTTCTTGTAGTGAGTGGGGCGTTGACACAGAATTAAATAAAAAGCTTTCTGGTCCATATAAAATAATAAAAATCTTTGAGGGAGAACCGGTATAAAATAAGAAGTCTTAAAAGGTATGCGAGTATATAAGAATTTTAGTATGCTGGTAGCTGTTGATTCTCTTAGACCCTACCGAAGTTGTGCAAAAGACATTCATCTCTCTAGTAATGATTCTGAAGCCAATATCAGGGATAAAGAATATTTGATTGATTTACTAGAAAGTTAGAAATTGAGATAACATTATCCCCATTGATAACTTATACTTATTACTGTTGAGGATTAGATGTTAAAAAAAAAAAAAAGGAAAAGATGGTCGGGCAGGATGAACTAAAAGGGACCTGTAAGGTGAAGTTCATTGGCTACCTGGAGGGGAGCCGTTCTAGGGTGGCTAAGAGTGGACCTAGATAACGACCAAAGTAAGGGAGTTGTGTAAGAATTACTAGTGTAGTAAGTAGTACTAGTCGGACAGGACGACTCTAAAGGTGACCTGTGACGCGAGTGTTCTGGTTGGGACTTTTTGGCCAGGCATCCCTGCCAGGATTAAAATTAACTTAAGTTGATAAACTGAAAGACAAATAATCGTTCTTTTATGGCAACGTTTACAAATGCTGAGTATGTTGATATTTTATTTGTTTACGGTTTCTCTAACGGAAATACAGCTAAATCCCCGCTGGAATATGTACGTCGCTATCCAAATAGACCTGTTCCTCATGTGTGTGTATTTGGTACAACTTTTCGACGCCTCACTGAAACTGGCAATGTTCAAAGAGTTCGACGTGGAGCTGGACGTCACGGTTATAATCGTAATATGCACGAAGAGATTTTACAAAGATTCGAAGAAGATCCAACACTAAGCACTAGGAAAGTTGCCGATGATCTTCGTATTTCGCAGTGGAAGGTTCGGTCAGTGCTTCAGAAAACCGGTGTACATCCGCACCTTTACACACCAGTCCAAGCGCTAGAGGAAGACGATCCTGTGCGACGAGTTCAATTTTGTCGGTTCCTCATAAATAGTGATGTTGAGGATGCAAATTTTCTGATAAGAATTTTGTGGACCCACGAATCTAAATTCAACAGAGAAGGTATTACGAATTTCCACAACCAGCATTATTGGGCGGATGAAAATCCGCGGCTACCACGCAAACTAGTTTCCAAAGGAAATTTAGTGTGAATGTTTGGATGGGGGTTATTGGAAATAATTTAATCGGTCCACATTTTTTTACCCGATAATAATTTGAACGGGGCAGCCTATGCTGATTTTTTAACAAACCATTTGGCTGCTTTGCTAGAGGATGTAGCTCCATCAAGTAGCAAGTTTTGTGCTGCACTTAACATATTTCACATGACAACTATGCTGTTGCTATGTTAAGTTTGTACCTGTCAAGTAAACCTGTACGCGACAGATTTTACATACATTCATTTCACGACAATGAACAACCTCGAAAGGGAAAAAAGAGAAAACAAGGTTTGCCATTGCAAAATAAAATTAAACTACTCAAAGATAGTGGCGAGAGTTACAGATCATACAGAGGTAAAGGAAAGGAGGTACCAAAACGTCAAATCGGACCTCCTTGTAAATGTAAAAGAAAATACTTTGAGAAGATTGACAATAACCTACGGAACAATATTTTTATCCATTTTTGGGATTTGCAAGACCACGATGTCTAAAATGCCTATCTACTTGGGCGCCTAAAGAGACAGGAAGTTAAAAGAAGAACAAACAAGCAAAATACGAAAAGGGGTCGAACCATTTGTTACCAAATTGACGCAAACAAACTAATTTGTAAAAAAGCTTTTTGCTCAATACATGGGGTTGGAAGAGGTAGAATAGAGGACTTAGTAAAAAAGCTGAAGGAGGGAAAAACCCTACCGAGAAAAGATGGCAGAGGAAGACATGAGCATCACAAAAAAAGTTTAGTGAAGAGGATTTAAGGTAAATTAAGGCATTTCTCGATAAGCTACCCAAGTATGAAAGTCATTATTCGAGATCCAACAACCCAAATAAGATATACATGAGTATGGAATATAACATCACGGTGCTTTATAATGAATACATAAATATCTGTACAAAAGACAATATCAGACCAGTTTCAGAAGATAAATTCGGAAGAGTTGTAACTGAAGAATACAACATTTCCTTTAAGTCTCCCAAATTTGACACCTGTTCACAATGTGATATGAACAAAATGGAACTTGCTCAAGCTGAATTATCGAATAACAAACTTAAGACCAAATCTGTTCAGGTCAAAGAAGAAATCCATTTACGGAAAGCTGAGGCTGCTCGAGACAAACTAAAAAGTGCGATAGCTGAATCTAAACAAAATAAAAATATTCATGTAAGAACCTCCGATTTGCAGCAAGCACTCCGTATTCCGAAACTTATAGCAGGCCCATGCTTTTATAAGAAAAAAATGTGGTGTTATAATTTAAGCATCCATAGGTATAGTGGAGACAAAGAGCAAGGATTCTTTTTCTTTTAGGATGAGAGCACAGCCAAGCGGGGTGCAATAGAAATTGCAAGTTGCCTAAAAAAGTATTTCGATGACCATATCACAAATGGAGACATACTATACGCATTCTCCGACAACTGTTGCGGTCAAAATAAAAACTGGACAGTCATATGCCTTTGGTTGCACCTTCTAGTTGTAAATAAATTAAAAAAAAAATTTCACGTATTCTTTCAATCGGGACATTCAATGATGTCGTCCGATCGTGACTTTGGCTTGGTCGAGAAACATGCCAGAACACAAACTGCTGTGTACGATCCCAATGGTTGGTACAGTGTGTTGTCAAATTTCCCGATTAGGGAAATAATTTATGGGTAATAATATATGTATAAAACTATTATAAAATGTTACACATATATTCATCTTATTAATAATTAACTTATTTAACTCTTGCATCTGTATACTGATCGCCGAAGTAGGAAATTTAGGCACGCTCAGTGATGAAATCACATCGGGTTCAACAGAGGGCGCTACAGGGATAGCAAATGGACGGCTCCATGAAAATTGTAACTTGTAAAACTAATTCAGAACAGATTTTCTAAATACTGTAGGTTATTTTATTATTAATATGGATGCTGTCTAAAAAAGAGCATCAAGAAGAATAAATTATAAACACAACAGGCAAAAATCAACATTGATTTATTTCATAATATTTTCATACAAAAGTTACATGTCTACTTTAGAAAGTTTCTTCCAAGTGAATTATCCGCTACGATATTATGCACTTTGACGAATATCCATGTCATAGGCCTCGTTGGTTGTTGTTTTATTTCTGAGCCACTCTATGAGAACGGTTCACATGCTTCATTAGGCTACTTTTATATTTTGTCTCAAACGCACATAATGCACACTTATACATCTCTAATTCCGACACCCCCTCGTGCGTCAACATGTGTTGTTTGACATATTGCTTACGCCTAGTTTGAAAACTACATACCGAACACTTGTACATTTCCAGCTCGGACGCGTCCTTGTGACTCAGGCTGTGTCTCTTCAGCTTGTTCTTCCACTTCGTCTCGTACGAACAAAGCGAGCACTTATACATTTTTATTTCAGAGGAGTCCTTGTGAGACAACGCGTGTCCCTGTAACGCGTTTTTGTACTTTGTTGCATAAGTACATAGTTCACATTTGTACATTTTCACTTCTGAGATGTCCTTGTGAGTCAATGCATGTCCCTGTAACACGTGTTTGTACTTTGTTGAATAAGTACATAGATCACATTTGTACATTTTCACTTCTGAAATGTCCTTGTGGACTAACATATGTCTGCGCAGGCTGTCCTTAAACTTGGCCTCATACGGGCAACGCGAGCACTTATACATGTCGACTTCGGAGGTGTCCTGATGGATTATCATGTGATTTTTGAGATGGTGCTTCCTTTTGCTCTTATATGGACAAAGCGAGCAGTTATACGTATCTACTTCTGAAGCATCCTTGTGAGACAATGCGTGGTTATGTAAAGTGGACTTGTATTTTGTCGCGAACGTACACATTCCGCACTTGAACGTCTCCACTTCAGAGGCGTCCTTGTGAATCAACGCGTGTCGCTGTAATTGCTTTTTGAACTTTGTCGCATAATTACACAGTTCACATTTGTACATTTTCACTTCTGAAATGTCCTTGTGGACTAACATATGTCTGTGCAGGCGGTCCCTTACCTTGGTCTCATATGGGCAATGCAAGCACTTATACATGTCGACTTCAGAGGCGCCCTTATGGATTATCATGTGATTTTTAAAACAGCGCTTCCATTTGGTCTTATACGGACAAAGCGAGCACTTATGCATGTCTACTTCCGAAGCATTCTTGTGAGTCAATGTGTGTTCATGTAAAGCGGACTTGTATTTCACCACATGAGTACACAATTTGCACTTGTACATCTCTATTTCTGACACATCTTTATGGCCTAAGCTATGTTGTTTAAGGTGGCACTTCACAGTACTCTTGTAGGGACAATGCGAACACTGATACATGCCTACTTCTGACCCATCCTTATCTTTTACCGCCCTTTTGTATGTTGCATCATTTGTGCATAGCGTACTTTTGTCTATTACTTTATTTACTGTATTCCTTTGGTGGGATTTATTCATTGCCATATCAGTTTCTATATCGGATTCCTCATTTAACGAAACTTCATCATCTTTGATGTCCAATATTTCTTCAATTTTCAACAGTTTACAAGAATATATCCCATTTAGTTCGTCAGGTGTTAATTTCCATTTGATTTTATTTGATTGTGTCACATTACCATTACGTAGAAAATATAATACATCACCTGATTTAATTCTTCTTGATCCGTTACTACTTGCATGTGGCCAACATGTATATAACTTATTTTCTGTCTCCATAAAGGTCCTTATGAACATAAAATAATGTTCTAAATGTTCTTTACAACAACTACAAACTCCAGAATTCTTGATACTGCTGAAGTCCTAAAATAAATGTTTTCATAAATTAGAAGAGTAGAAAAAGTAATTCTCTTACCACTTCTGGCATAAATACCGACAACATCTCCTTGTAGAATGTCTCCTCTATTAGAATATGTAGAAAAACTAAACTATTTTCTTTTACGCAGTTCATACAGAATCGGCACCTGAAATTTTCTTCAATCATCATTTCTGTGTCTCGATTGTTATGAATTATATCTTTCGATTCAAGTTCTGCTTCTTTGTTGACAGCAAAATAAGCTACAAGTCTTTCAGCATGAATGCAGGCAGATTTAAAATAAAATGATCTTTTGATAATTGCCATACAGGTCTTGCATATCATTGGATTTTCGATTATATTCCAATCCTGAAATACGAAATACATGCATAACTTTCCTACTGTATCTAATATATAATATCGAAATAAAACAAGCTATGACATAAATAGATGTTAATAACACTTTTTTTTCGCAACAAAAACATCTCACCATTTCCAATAAGAGCACTTCTAACATTTCCCTGGTAATTTCATCTATTTCGTCAAATTCATTATCGGCTACGTCTAAACACAGTCTGCAAATTTGCTTTTCGTCCACTTTCATGCTTATCACGAAAAGAATAGTTGTGACAGAACTAAAGAGGTTAAAGGCGTCCTTGGAAGGCTGTCTTCTTCTTACTATAGTTTACGGCATACGCTGTCTATGTGTTACGATTGACAATGGAAATGTGGGGAGTTCTCAA
Source organism: Rosalia funebris (assembly GCA_037954035.1). Classification (NCBI taxonomy): domain Eukaryota; kingdom Metazoa; phylum Arthropoda; class Insecta; order Coleoptera; family Cerambycidae; genus Rosalia; species Rosalia funebris. The sequence continues at coordinate 4,387,979 of JAZFAV010000019.1, read as the reverse complement.
AAATCGTGCTCCATTCGTGCCAACTCGTACTTCATTACTTACAGACCTGTATTTTAATGGACATATTATTAAATAGGATGATTATATATAATAACGGGTTAGTGAACTTTGCGTTTTTAGAACCCAAGGCGTGGCCAATCCACTCAAAACAGACTAAAGCATAAACAAATCAGTGGCATGTGAATTCCTTTATGAAGTTTTTAATTTCATAGGACTGTATGTACCTATGCATTTACAGTATTTTATTCTTCTCACAGTTTTATTCTATTGTATCCTGTCATTATCGGAGATCGTATTCATTCGAACAAATTAGGCTTGTGTTGATTGCTACTGCCACGTCGAGGGCAAATGGCCAAGTAGAAAGATTTCATAGAATATTGTTAGATGCGATGAGAATCATGAACTGTGATGATAAGTACTGGAATCACAAAATTCCTGAAATAATTTGGGGTCACTATTAGCGGTAAAAGGAAAGATACTAGCGAAAATCTAGAACAGGTGGTAAGGCGAATGAAAGTTCAATATGATAGGAAAAAGAAAGCGCTCCGAAAATACAAAAAAGGTGATGTGGTGTTATGGGAAGGCGGTATTTCTTGTAGTGAGAGGGGCTGTGTACGATCCCAATGGTTGGTACAGTGTGTTGGCAAATAGTCAGAGAAAAAATCCATTTATTGTTACAAGAATGACCTCAAGAGACTTTCTTGATTTTACAGAATATAGAAATCTTTTTAATCAGCCTACGAAAACTATAAATGGTGATTCAGTTTCCTTAAGTTCTCGTGTAAAATTTGAGATGAACGCAGAAAGTCCATTTATTTTACATGTCTATTCAAACTATAACGGCTTAGCAGAAGAAATCTCGCTTAGGAAAAGTGGTCGACTAATGGCCATTTCAGACTTTATTGCAAACGCAAATAAGAAATATGAAAATCAACTTCCTATTGAGGACAGTAAATTACAGCATGTTCTCTCATGTTTAAAATACATTCCTCCTATTTATCATAGATATTGCCTATCACTTACTTCTGAACAGCATCAACATCTACCAGAAGAGGAAAATTAATTTTAACGATAAATAAAATATTTTTTTCAAGTTTCAGTCTTTGTCTCTTTGATTCGAATAAAAACTACATATTTCTATCAACTGTTAATTTTATTGTCGCTAATTCTGGCGTAAAACATGTTAACTAACTATTCTTTACATATATCTTAGGACCAGATACAAAAAAAAAATCATCATATAAATTATATTGTTTTAATTAAATTTGACTGCCTAAGAAATTGCTGAGACATACTCGTGTAAAAAATTGCATAAATTTTATCAAACTGATTTTAATTTTATAATCTTATTTAAATCGTTAAATATCTCCAAAACAAGAAAATGTTCCTTACAGGTTTTACAGCCTAACCCTCCAATTATGTATCTGCGTTTACTATTTCTGTATTATTCCTGGAAGTAACGGAAAATTTCTTAAAACTTTATTCTTCATTCGAAAGATAATGAAGCAGAAATTTATTTTAAATAATTTTTACTTTTAATGTATTTACAAATTTTGGAAATAAGTCGTCGTGAATATACTTGGATTGAAATTTCTAACAACCTCTGCAAGTTCTAGCTCCTGTATTTTTGTCGTATCAAAGTATTTAACATAATTTATGTTACATGACTTAAATTACTATGTGTATTAACGGTAGAAGCAAAAAAAAAGTACAAAGAATTAACCTTTTTTTTATTTTACAATTAGTAGTATGAAGCAGCACATTTCTAATAAAATACAAAAATTAAAATATCTCGAAAACTATCAACTTTTGGATAACGCATATTATAGTTCATTTGACTGCAAATTGTCTCTACTAACAACTCTTCAAAGGAATACGTCCATTTGGCATTCACCCTGTATATATATATATATATATATATATATATATATATATATATATATATATATATATATATATATATATATATCATAATCATCATGAGGTCATCAGTCCTAAGACTGGTTGGACGCTAACCTCCAGCTTCTCCTATCTTGTGCTAACCTACGCATTTCGCTAATTGTGCTACAACCTACATCCCTTACTATTTGTGAGCAGTAGTCTAATCTAGGCCTATTTCTGCCTTTCTTCACTCCTATTTCTGCCACTCCTAGTCCGCCAAAATATCGCGGACTATTCCTCCATGTCTCAGCAAGTGGCCTACCATTCTATCTCTTCTCCTCTTTATGTTTTTCCACATACTTCTCTTCTCGCCGACTTTCTCTAATACTTCTTCATTTCTAACCCCATCAGTCCAGGGTATTTTCATCATTCTTCGGTAACACCACATCTCAAAAGCTTCTAATTTCTTCCTACTTGCTTCCCCTACCGTCCAGGTTTCGCAACCGTATAGCGCCGTGCTCCATACATACGTTTTCAAAAATCTCTTCCTTGTTTCTAAGTTCATTACCCTCGAGCATAAAGGTGCTTTCTTTTTGTTGAAAGCTACTCGACCCTGCGCTATTCTTTGTTTTATATCTTTATCGCTTCTTCCATCCCAATTTATTTTACTTCCTAAATAAGTGAAGTCTTTAACTTCCTCCAATCTTTCATTATTAATTTGTACTTTCGTTTTTGCTCTGCTCTCGCGCCCTCTGCACACTAACACTTTAGTTTTGTTTTTATTCACCCTCATTCCGTATTCCTCTGTCAACACTGCCTCCATTTCGTCCAACGCTGATTCTAATTCCTCTTTACTAGATGCTAATACTGCTATATCATCCGCGAATCTCAGCATTTTTAGTTTCTGTCCCTGTACCCCGAAATCCACTCTATCTTTTACCACATTAATCGCCTCTTCGATGTACAGATTAAAAATTAGTGGTGATAGCGTACATCCTTGTCTTACTCCTTTCCTGATACCTACTTCCCTTCTTTCCCCTTCTACTTCTATAACAGCAGTTTGCTCTTTGTATAGATTGTGTACTACTCTCCTATCTCTATACTTCATTCCCGCGCTCTTTAGTATCTCGAACATTTTTTCCCATCTTACATTATCAAAAGCTTTTTCTAAATCTACAAATCCTATATAAGCGTTCTTTCCTTTTTCTATTGTTTTCTCTAACATTACTCTTAATGCCAGAATAGCTTCGCGAGTTCCCCTATTTCGCCTAAACCCGAATTGGTCTTCTCCTAGTATTTCCTCCGCTCTATTTTCCATCCTCTTCTGCACTAGTCTGGTTAAGATTTTTGACGCGTGGGAAGTTAGGCTAATCGTTCTAAAGTTCTCGCATTTGTCGGCTCCTCTCTTTTTCAGTATAGTAACGATAATATTCCTCTTATAATCCTCCGGCATCTCGCCCGTTTCGTATATGTATTTTACCAGTTCAAACATCCTATTTACTACTTTCTGTCCCGCACATTTGAAAATTTTCGCCTGTATTTTATCTACACCCGGCGCTTTATTGTTCTTTAGCCCCCTTAGTGCTATTTCAAATTCCTCTCTCAATATAGGGTTTCCTACATCTTCCCTATCGATGCTAGATTCTTCCTCTAATATCTCTCCTAATTCCTGACCCTCGTATAAACTTCCTAAGTACTGCTTCCATCTATCCGCTTTCTCCTCTCTTCCGATCAGTATGTCCCCCGATTGACTCCTAACGTTTCTACTTATTGGTCCTATATCCCTGAAGTTCCTCTTAATTATTTTGTAAGCCTCATTGGTCTACCTACTTGGAGCTTATCTTCTACTTCTTTGCATTTATCTTCTATCCATTGTTCTTTCGCTTTTCTACACTTTCTAATGATTTCCCACTTTATTGACTTATAAGTTTTCAGTCCTTCCTCGTCTCGTCTGTTCTTGTAGCCTCATCTCTTTTGTATTAAGTTTAAGATTTCGTCCGTTATCCAGGGCTTCCTAGCTTCCCTTCTCTTGTGTCCTAAAATGTCCGTGGCCGCGGAATCTAGACTATTCTTGATACCCTCCCACTCAGTTTCTGCGTTCTTGATTTCGTCATTACTCGCTTTATTTATTAATTGATCTGTTTTCTCCTGGAAGTTATATTTCATATTCTGAATATGTCTACATTTATACGTTTCTTATCCTTCCGGGTTTTCAGATTTGTGAACTTTAATCTAACTTTCATGACTACCAAGTTGTGGTCGCTGTCTACATCTGCTCCTGGATAACTCTTACAGTCTTTTACTTGATTTCTAAATCTCTTCCTAACCAGAATGTAGTCGATCTGATACCTGTCTATCCCTCCTGGCATTTTCCAGGTGTACCGCCTCCTAACGTGATTCTTGAACAATGTATTCGCGACTATCATCTTGTGCTTTTCACAGAATTCTATCAGTCTGCTACCTCTCTCGTTTCTGTTTCCTAATCCATAAGAACCTACAAATTCTTCTTTCCCCTCACCTACGACTGCGTTAAAATCTCCTACTATTATTAAATTTTCATGACCCTTCACAAATCCTATTACCTGCTCTATGTCCGAATAAACGGCTTCTAACTTTTCCTCACTATGGCTAGAAGTAGGCATGTATACTTGCACTATTACTGTTTTCACTGGCTTCGAATCTAACTTGACCATCATTACTCTCTCGCTGTATTGTAGGTAGCTATCTACACACTGTCCTGCGTTCTCCTGCATAACGATTCCTACTCCCGCGTTTCCATTTACCGATCCTGTGTGTATTACCCTATAGTTACCGCTCCAAAAATCTCCTACTTCCGGCCAGCGCATCTCACTTATACCTACTATATCTAATCCTAACCTATCCATTTCTATCTTCAGATTCTCTAGCTTCCCTGCCTGTCTCATGCTTCTGACATTCCACGCTCCACGATATATATATATATATATATATATATATATATATATATATATATATATATATATATATATATATATATATATATATATATATATATATATATATATATATATATATATATATATATATATATATATATATATATTAGGGAGCATAACTATAGCGCTTATTAGTTAAACCTTAACAAAACCACCTACAAACAAAAATCAATAATGTGTTATATCTCCATCTTTTCAAATTACTTCAAATAGTTTATTATTCACACTGTCCACCAGGTTATTTAAGGCTTCAGGCTCCGAGTTGACCCAAATCTCTTCTATGGCAGTTTTGAGTTCACGAACAGTATCGTACTTCTTATTATTGGCATACAGCCATCGAACAATAATTCCCCAGAGGTTTTTAATTGGATTTAAATCAGGCGAGCATGCTGGCCACTCCAATAAATCAATTTCATTCTCACGGAACCACTCCATGGACTCTGCTAACACCCTCTTTCAATAAAAATGTTCACAACTTTGTTATCACTAAACACCTAACGCCATCCTTTAATCTCAATGTGGTGCGAGCCGACGTCAATATCTGTCGGTATCCCATTAACGCCTGTCTGGCGGCATCCTTTAGACCATCTATTTAACACCTGCCTGGCGGCATCATCTCATATGACGCGTGCCGACGAACACACCTGTCGGTATCCAATTAAACACCTGTCCGGCGGTATCCTTTGATCTCCATATGACGCGTGCCGATGATCACGCCTGTCGGTATAACATCTGTCTAGCGGCATCCTTTGATCTAAATATAATGCGTACCGGCGGCAAACATCAAAGAACCGAAAAGTTCCAACGGTCTTCAAAAAGTTCCCAGGCTGAACCGCCTCCTTTCCTACTAACTTCCGTATAGTAACAATCTAACTACCAAAATAAATGTGTTAGTATAAGGAGTATTAAATTATAAAACATTAGCCGGCTTGGGCGGCGGTGATTTATCGAAACAGTTAAATCACACTGAAAACATTTAAGTTGAAACTCAGCATGTAAATAATAAATGATTAACTCATGTGTTATATGACACCACAGCAACCTTTGATTTATTTAATTTTTTATTGAAACCGTCAACAGAATAACGTAAATTAAGAGACGTAAGAATGAAATCGATTTATTGGAGTGGCCTGAAGTCTTAAATAACCTGGTGGACAGTATGAATAATAGACGATTTGAAGTAATTTGTAAAAATGGAGACGTAACACATTGATTTTTGTTTGTAAGTGCTTCTGTTAAGTTGTAGCTAATAGCCGCTATAGTTATGCACCAATAAATTCAGGTTGTTTTCTTAATTTACGTGTTATTTTATAAAAAAACCTTAAACCATAACCAAGATTTGTTTAATTATCTTCTTTTAGCGTACTTTCTTACCTCCTAAGTCCTTGGTAACCTATTTCAATGTTAAGTGGACAAACATCAAAAGACTTTAAAGGAAAGGAAAGTATATTTTCATTTCCTGAGAATATTTTGGAAATATTCAGTTCATATTTTATACATATGCCCATAAATTATTTCCCAATCAGGGAAATAATTTATGGGTAATAATGTATGTATAAAACTATTATAAAATGTTACACATACATTTATCTTATTAATAATTAACTTATATAACTCTTGCATCTGTATACTGATCGCCGAAGTAGTAAATTTAGGCACGCTCAGTGATTAAATCACATCGGGTTCAACAGAGGGCGCTACAGGGATAGCAAATGGACGGCTCCATGAAAATTGTAACTTGTAAAACTAATTCAGAACAGATTTTCTAAATACTGTAGGTTATTTTATTATTACTATGGATGTTGTCTAAAAAAGAGCATCAAGAAGACTAAATTATAAACACAACAGGCAAAAATCAACATTGACCTTTATTTTATAATATTTTCATACAAAAGTTACATGCCTACTTTAGAAAGTTTCTTCCAAGTGAATTATCCGCTACCATATTATGCACTTTGACGAATATCCATGTCATAGGCCTCGTTGGTTGTTGTTTTATTTCTGAGCCACTCTATGAGAGCGGTTCACATGCTTCATTAGGCTACTTTTATATTTTGTCTCAAACGCACATACTGCACACTTATACATCTCTAATTCCGACATCACCTTGTGCGTCAACATGTGTTGTTTGACATATTGCTTACGCCTAGTTTGAAAACTACATACCGAACACTTGTACATTTCCATCTCGGACGCGTCCTTATGGCAGAGGCCATGTTCCTTCAGCTGCTTCTTCCACTTCGCCTTGTACGAACAAAGCGAGCACTTATACATTTTTATTTCAGAGGAGTCCTTGTGAGCCAACGCGTGTTCCTGTAACGCGCTCTTGTACTTTGTTGCATAAGTACATAGTTCACATTTGTACATTTTCACTTCTGAAATGTCCTTGTGAGTTAAAGCATGTCCCTGTAACACGTGTTTGTACTTTGTTGAATAAGTACATAGGTCACATTTGTACATTTTCACTTCTGAAATGTCCTTGTGGACTAACATATGTCTGCGTAGGCTGTCCTTAAACTTGGCCTCATACGGGCAACGCGAGCACTTATACATGTCGACTTCGGAGGCGTCCTGATGGATTATCATGTGATTTTTGAGATGGTGCTTCCTTTTGCTCTTATATGGACAAAGCGAGCAGTTATACGTATCCACTTCTGAAACATCCTTGTGAGACAATGCGTGGTTATGTAAAGTAGACTTGTATTTTGTCGCGAACGTACACATTCCACACTTGAATGTCTCCACTTCAGAGGCGTCCTTGTGAATCAACACGTGTCGCTGTAATTGGTTTTTGAACTTTGTCGCATAATTACATAGTTCACATTTGTGCACTTTCACTTCTGAAATGTCCTTGTGGACTAACATATGTTTGTGAAGGCGGTTCCTTACCTTGGTCTTATATGGGCAATGCAAGCACTTATCCACGTCGACTTCGGAGGCATCCTTATGGATTTTCATGTGAGCTTTCAGATCGCGCTTCCTTTTGGTCATGTACGCACAAAGCGAGCAGTTATACGTATCTACTTCTGAAGCATTCTTGTGAGTCAATGCGTGTTCATGTAAAACAGACTTGTATTTTGTCGCGAACGTACACAATCCGCACTTGAACATCTCCATTTCAGAGGCGTCCTTATGAATCAACGCGTGTCGCTGTAATGTGTTTTTGTACTTTGTAGCATAACTACATACTTCACACTTGTATATATTCACTTCTGAAATGTCTTTGTGGACTAACATATGTCTGTGCAGGCGGTCCCTTACCTTGGTCTCATACGGGCAATGCAAGCACTTATACATGTCGACTTCAGAGATGTCCTTATGGATTATCATGTGATTTTTAAAACAGCGCTTCCATTTGGTCTTATACGGACAAAGCGAGCACTTATGTATGTCTACTTCCGAAGCATCCTTGTGAGTCAATGTGTGTTCATGTAATGCGGACTTGTGTTTCGTCACATAAGTACAGAATTCGCACTTGTACATTTCTATTTCTGAGACAGCTTTATGGTCTAAGCTATGTCGTTTAAGGTGGCACTTCACAGCACTATTGTAGGGACAATGTGAACACTGATACACGCCTACTTCTGACCCATCCTTATCTTTTAACGTCCTTTTGTATGTTGTAACATTTGTGCATAGCGTACTTTTGTCTATTACTTTATTTACTGTATTCTTTTGGTGGGATTTATTTATTGCCATATCAGTTTCTATATTGGGTTCCTCGTTTAACGAAACTTGATCATCTTTGATGTCCAATATTTCTTCCATTTTCATCAGTTCACAAGAATATACCCCGCCTGGTTCATCAGATGTTAATTTCCATTTGATTTTATTTGATTGTGTCATATTACCATTACGTAGAAAATGTAATACATCACCTGATTTAATTCTTCTTGATCCATTACTACTTGCATGTTGCCAACATGCATATAATTTATTTTCTGTCTCTATAAAGGTCCTTATGAACATAAAATAATTTTCTAAATGTTTTTTACAACGACTACAAACTCCAGGATTCTTGATACTGCTGAAGTCCTAAAATAAACGTTTTCATAAATTAGAAGCATAGAAAAAGTAATTCTCTTACCATTTCTGGCATAAATATCGACAACATCTCTTTGTAGAGTGTCTCCTCTGTTAAAATGTGTAGAAAAACTAAACTATTTTCTTTTACGCAACTCATACAGAATCGGCACCTGAAATTTTCTTCAATAACCATTTCTGTGCTTCGTTTGCTATGAACTATATCTTTCAATTCAAGTTCTGCTTCTTTGTTAACAGCAAAATAAGCTACGAGTTTTTCAGCATGAATGCAGGCAGATTTAAAATAAAATGATCTTTTGATAATTGCCATACAGGTCCTGCATATCATTGGATTTTCGATTATATTCCAATCCTGAAATACGAAATACATGCATAACATACTTATTGTATCTAATAAATAATATCGAAATAAAACAAGCTATGACATAAATAGCCGTTAATAACACTTTTTTTTCGCAATAAAAACATCTCACCATTTCTAATAAGAGCACTTCTAACACTTCACGAGTAATTTCATCTATTTCGTCAAATTCATTATCGGTTACGTCTAAACACAGTCTACAAATTTGTTCTTCGTCCACCTTCATCATTATCGCGTAAAGAATAGTTATGACAGTTATGACACAACTAAAGAGGTTAAAGGCGTTATCGGAAGGTCGCCTTCTTCTTCTTCCTACAGTCATGGCATACGATTTTTACGATTGACCATGGAAGTTAAGGTAGGTAGCTCTCAAGAATCGTATTCGATTCAAGCCAACTCGTACTTCTACTCACAGACCTGTATTTTAATGTATATATTATTAATTAATCGGAAATTAATTTATGGACATTAATGTATGCGGAAAGTATAATTAAAACCATTCACCTTTCCGAAATATTCGTAAATTATTTAAAATATTTATGCAGAATAATAAATACATATATTCCTTTATAATATTTATTATTATTGTAACTGTATAATATTTTATATTATTTTGATTCTCTGAGAATATTTTGGGAACATTAAAGGTTACACTTTACACATTTATTATTACCCACAACTTATTTCCAGATTAGTTATATTACACATACATATCTTATTAATAATTAACATATTTAACTCCTGCAATCTGATCGTCGAAGTAGTAACTTTAGGCACGCTCTGTAATGAAATCGCATCGGGTTCAACGGAGGGCGCTACAGGGATAGCAAATGGACGGCTGCATGAAAATTGTAACTTTAAACTAATTTAGAACAGGTTTTATAAATACTGCAGGTTAAATTAATATGGGTGATTTTTGAACAACAGCATCAAGATAAATAAATTGTAAACAAAACAGACAGAAAAGAACATTGATTCATAATATCTTTATACAAGAATTAAATTAATGGTTTTTACAACACAACCGTGACAAATAAATAATATTTGATGCGTTTATTTGCAATAAACACTCGTTTCAGATTCATCACCCATTTTGATCTATATCAGTCGCTTCACAATAATTTTTTTCTAGAATACATTTCAACATTTTAGAAATTCGTCAATGCAGCTTGGTGTAATATATGTGGGGTACGATTTTTGTATTCTTTTATACTATAAATCTAGCAGATTCAAAAATTGCATGTCTACTTTAAAAATCTTCTTCAAAGTGAATTATTCGCTTTGCTGTTTTACACTTTGACGAATATCCACGTCATTACTTCTAATGGACTAATATCCATGTCATGTTATTTCCGAAGCACTCTATGGGAGCGAGCGAGCACATGTTTCTTCAGGCTACCTTTATATTTCGTCTCAAACGTACATACTGCTCCAATTCCGATACCACCTTGTGCGTCAACATGTGGTGCTTGACATGTTGCTTATGCCCAATTTGAAAACTACATACCGAACACTTGTACATTTCCAGCTTCGACTCGTCCTTGACTCAGGCCATGCTCCTTCAGCTGCTTCTTCCACTTCATCTTGTACGGACAAAGCGCTCACTTATACATTTTTATTTCAGAGGCATCCTTATGCGTCAACGCGTGTCGCTTCGAGTTACGTTTGTATTTCGTTGCGAACGTACATGACCCGCACTTGAACGTCTCCACTTCAGAGGCGTCCTTGTGGACTAACATGTGGCTGCGAAGGTCTCCCTTTAACTTGGTCTCATACGGGCAATGCGAGCACTTATGCATGTCGACTTCGGAGGCGTCCTGATGGATTATCATGTGCCGTTTGAGATGGCGCTTCCATTTGGTCTCATGTGGGCAAAGTGGGCACTTATGCATGTCTAATTCTGAAGCATCCTTGTGAGTCAACGCGTGTTTATGTAAAGCAGAATTATATTTTGTCGCGAACGGACACAATTCGCACTTATACATCTTTACTTCCGAGGCGTCCATGTGGACCACCATGTGTTTTTTAAGACGGTACTTTTGTATCGTCTTGTACGGACAACATGGACACAGTTGTATGTCTACTTCGGAGAAATCCTTGTGGGTTAGTCTGTGGACTTTTAACGAGGATTTGTATTTCGTCGCATAAGTACACAATACGCACTTGTACATTTTTACTTCTGAGACACCTTTATGGACTAAGGCATGTCGTTCAAGGTTGAACTTCACAGCACTCTTGTAGGGACAATGTGAACACTCATACATGTCTACTTTTGAGCCGCCCTTGTCTTCTAACGCCCTTTTGTATGTTGGAACGTTTGGGCATAGCATACTTTTGCATTTGTCTGAATTATTTTCGAGAGTCTCGTTCCTGTCACGATACTGCCTCTGGTCTGTTTCACTAGTAGGCATGCATTGACTGTAAGTGTCCATATCCGAACATATGCCAGATTGTGCAAGTTTATTTTGCCCATAGGGATACCTGTTATTGTGTAATCCTATTTCTGAATGACTTTCGCGAGGCTCAGTGTTTAACCCCACTTTTTCATTGGCATCCAATAGTTCTTGAGTGTTCATAAAATCACAAGAGTATAATAGCTCTTCGGATGTTAATTCCTTTTTCATGGGATAAGTCCCTGCATATTTATCAAAGTGTCTTGAGTTACCATCACATAGAAAACGAAATACGTCGGCTAATTTAATTCTACCCGATCCGTTACTACCTGCACTTTGGTAATACTCATAGACTTCATTTTCTATGCCCAAGCAGTTCTTTATGAACAAGAAATAACATTCTAAATTTTCTCTACAATTCGTACAAACTATCGGATCCTTGACTATGGTGAAATCCTTAAAAATACAAGTTCATAAATTAGAACGGTTTGTTAGTAATTCCCTTACCATTTCTGGCATAAATACTGGTAACATCTCCTTGTACATTGATTTCCGCATTAAAATATCTACAGCCACAACATTATTTTTGTTTATCCAATTCATACAGAATCGACACATGAAACTTCTTTCAACTACCATTTCTATGCATCCCTTGTCACGATCTATGTCCTTGATTTCAAATTCAGTCTTTTCTTTGTTAACAACGACAGAAACTACAAGTTTCTCAGTGCGGACGCAGGCAGATTTGAAGTAAAATGATCGTTTGACAATGCCCGTACAGGTCCTGCATATCGTAGGATTTTCAACTATACTGAAATCCTAGAACACATTCATATAAATATATTGCAAGCTCAAATATTAGTTATAGTTATTTTGTTATTATTGTTTAGATTAGAACAGATTATGTTTTATTTGTGTATGTAACTTGAAGAAATATAATGAAAACTATGTTTAAAAATAACTTACCATTTCTAATAAGAGCACTTCTAGCATTCCCCTCATTATTTCATCTATTTGATCAATTTCATTATCACTCACGTTTAAACACAGTCTGCAAATTTGTTTTTCGTCCATCGTTATGACTTATGTATAAAATAGTTATAGATGAAAATGAACAATTAAAGGCGTTATCAAAAGGTTATCTATTTTTCTTCTTCCTCCTCCTATGAACTGTCGACAATTTAGTGGCGATTGCTATAATGGATACATCAGAACGGTCAGAATTCCAGAAAATGTCTTTTTATTTAATTTTTTTAAGCATTCCGGTTGTATTAACATAATGCAAATACCATTGTATTATTTTAATTGATGAAAAAATGAATTACCCTTAAAAGTGAAAAATGTGTATGTATCTAGGTACCCATAAAAGTGAAAAAACACGATATATAATTAAAAAATGTGCATTTTATTTGTGAAATAAAAATTAAAACAAGCTACTGTATAATGATATTCGCAAGGAATATGTTGCATGTTTCGATAATCAAGTTGGTGTCATCGGGCGAGAGATAATTATAACTCAGTTTTAATCCAGATGTTACTGAAACTTCTTTTTAGCATTTTTAATATTTTTTCACAAATATTACATGATTTCCTTTATAGATGTACAAAGAAAATACATTTTTTTAATCTATTTGTTATAGCTAACTCAGAAATATGAGGTGTTCTTTTAAAAGGATGTTCTTTTAACATGAATTACTGTTACTGAACTAAGTTTTTTATTTTACAGCATAATTTATATAATGAAAATACAGTTATAAAAATAATACAAATAAACTACTAGAAGGTGTGGAATTTCGTAAAGCAGAACTTTAGTTGGAGTGGCGCATTACATTTCTTATAGCGAAATTGGACCTTCTTGTGACATTCTCCACATCTGAGTTGAGTTCTTTATATATATTAGGCAGTCTCTAATGCATCCTAATATGGAGAAAACCAGACTGTATATCCGAAACGTAAAGCGCCAACCCGAAGTTTATACCCCAATCGTATTGGTTTGCCTCTAATCGATTGGCTGCATGAGTGCCTTCCAAACAATGGTACCATTGCTTCGTCGATGCTGTGGTGTTGCTCCAAAGGCGCAAAGTCCAAAAACCTTTTATTTAGAAGACTGAATAGAGGACGAAGCTTAGCATACTTGTCCTGTTTGTCAAGGTTATCATTATCGCAAACATATAGTATTTTCATAATACAAGAAAATCTATCTCTTGATATAGCTATAGCCACTAAGATATTGTTGGTGTCACTCCTGTTTTCCCAATACATGTATCTTCTAGGAACATCTACATAATCGCTCAAAATTAAAACCCCCAAAACACATTTCATTTCTTTAGTGTATACATTAGCTTCTGCATTTTTCTTCAAAGCATATCTGCTGGAGAAGATCACTAGCATATCAACTACCTCAGTGTCGAAAAAAAAAAACCAAATAACTGTAAAGGTGTAAGCTCTTGAACTGAACCAAGAGTATCTTCCCATAAATCAGATTGAGTGGTGCTACCTTTTTGAATCCATAACATGTTTTTACCTTTTTTGTTGGAGGTTTATGATGGATAGGCCATTACCATTGGGTAGCAGAGTTGTCCAAGGATAAAGTTGAGCCAATGGAATGTCGTCATCAGAATCATATGCATTCTCATTAGCTTCAGAGTCCTGTTCTTCGATGTCGTTCCTCAGTTGGCTCCCTGGGAGATTATTTAGGGTAATAAGTTCTTCGTACCCAGAGTCACAATCGGTGATGTCGTCATTTGCATTTTCAGGGGGGAAAAGTATTGTCCAGTATAAGTTGTATTCCAGTGCGTTCTATACTAGAAGGTTCGCCAAAGTTCTTTATCTGGAAACGTCTGGAAGGACATCATACTATAATATAAGAATTGTGTCGTCCAGCGTGAAATTAGTTGAATTTGGACCGCGGCAGTAAGCGATACGGTGCGAAGAAAGTGACATTGTGTAATGCAGTGCGAAAGTTAGTTTATAAAGTTAAAGTAGAAAGAAAGTTAGTTGGACTTGTAAATAGTTGATTTGTAAATAAGTGTTCGAAATAAAGAACTTTCTAGTAAATTCGTTACAGTATTATTTCATCTGGAGGAACAGGTATTTCGTCGAGATTTTCTAGCTCCTCAAGTAGTTCGTGCAGTTTCAACGGTCTCCTAAAATAAGAAAAACTTATTATAAGCGCACTTATAATAGCATATGCGGATGATTTGGCAGTTACTGTTACATTCAAAACGGGAGAACAGCTCAAAAACGAAGCCGAATACGTAGCTGAGACAATATCTAGATGTCTTAAATAGATGTTCATCAAACTCGCACCACATAAAACTGAAATCCTAATATTAGAAGGCAGACAAAAATTAAAAGATATAGTAACCATACAAGAAAAACCAAAAACTAACCATATAAGATAAAACAGTTAAACTACAGACATAAGGAGATTATGCTCCAACCCATCTGCAAATGCTTTATATAATAAGGACTACACAAATTAGGTCAAAATAGCTATTCTTCTGGCTATATGTCAAACGCCGAGCGCTGAATTACATGACAAAATTTGCCGTATTTTGTCTAACAGAGTTAGCACCAAAATACAGTGATTCAGATTGTTCAAAAACCACAAGGAAGATGCAAACTGTCACCTGGAAGAATCTGAATCACTGTATTTTAGTACTAACTCTGTTAGACAAAATACGGCAAATTTTGTCATGTAATTCAGCGCTCGGCGTTTGGCATATAGCCAGGAGAATAGCTGCTCTGATCTAATTTGTTTAGTCCTTATTATATAAGGCATTTGCAGATGGGTTGGAGTATAATCTCCTTATTTCTATAGTTTGAATATTACCCTCTGCGGAGTAGAACTTTGCACCATACTAAAACGGTTAAATCAACGGACTGCATAAAATACAGGGGCGTCTACCTGGACAAAAACCTCTGTATGACGACACATGTGAAACAAATATGTAAAAAAGTTAATACTATAACAAGCAATATATGTATAGGATTACATCAAATATAGGAGGACCAGGTATGATTAAAAGACGAATGATTGCTTCGGCAGCAATGTCAGTGCTACTATACGAAGCCCCTATTTGGGAAAAAGCGACAAACTACAAATATTTCCTAAAGCTGTTAGAACGAGAAAATAGAAAACTGGCAATTAGAAACACATCAGCATGTAGAACAGTCCCCACTATCTCAATCTTAGTAATATCCGGAACACCACCGATAAAACTAAAAATAGACGAACGGGTAAATAAATATAATAATGAAAGACTAACAATGGCAGAAATAGAACGAAGAACAATAAACAAATGGCAAGACAAGTGGAACAACTACAATGGATGGACAAAAACATTTATAAAAAACACAAACACCTAGAAAAATATAGACAAACAACATGTAAATCATTATGTTACCCAAGAACTTACAGACCATGGATATTTTGGGGTATATTTACATAAAATCTATTCCGACCTGAATATTCTGCAATGAAACTAACACGGCGGCACACACCATCTTCAAATGTGCTAAATGGCAAGAAAAAAGAGAAGGATTAAGAAACTTAATAAAACACGAAATATCAACAGAAAGCTTAAGCACACTTTTAGAAGACAAACAAACGTGTAAAACATATTTAGATATCTTGAGAACATAATGAGACAAAAATGCCAACTGGAGGAAAACATGGAAAAATAATGACAAGACATAAAAGGGGAGGAAAGTGGACACTACGTTGGAAGCAATGCCAAGAGGCGGTTCCCGACGCAGAGGGAAATAGAAGGGAGGGGTTTTAGTGGGTAACCCCTCCAGTCTCACACTGTCAGGCGCATCGAACAACAATAGCGTCTGGTGCTCATAAAGGAGTTTCCCCTCCCGGCAGGTTCCCGCATAGCATCAATAACGCACAAGGGACCTGTAAAACAAATATAAAAAAAAGGTTAGTCAAGTTAGATTAGGTTAGTTAACCATCTCAGTTTTCTTTACATCCACTTTCAACCCCATGTCTTTTAGGCACTCTATTGTTCTTTCAGTTTCATATTGAGCAAGTTCTTCCAGTTCACAAAGGCTTCCAGCGGAGATCACCAGTGCAAGATCGTCTGCGAATGCGATCATATCCACTCCTTCACGTTGATCTTTCCTTAGTACTTTGTTATAGTATAGATTCCACAAGGTTGGTTCTAACACCGAACCCTGTGGAACACCACATGTCATGGGCATTTCTATATTATTTGGTTGCATGATTGTTCGATCTTCCAGGTGTGCCATTATTAGATTTCTCAAGTATTTTTCCACATTCATAGCTGAAAGTGTTTCGATAATTCCTCTCCAGGGGGCTGAATTAAATGCATTCTCAATATCTAGGAGTATCATCACACAGAACTTCTTATGAGTATACGGTTTTCTCTGTATCTGATCGACAATGTTTTGTACCTTTTTTAATGCATCCACTGTGGATTTGCAACTTCTGAATCCATACTGGTTATCGCTGACAAGTTCTTTTTCTTCGATTTATTTCTCTAGTCTTTGTTTGATCATTATTTCCATAATTTTGCCCAGAGTATTAATCAGACATATAGGTCTGTATATTGTTTCATCAGTTGGTATTTTTTTCGGTTTTTCGATCAATATCAGCTTAGTTTTTTTCTATTCTCGTGGGAATGATCCGTAAAATAGACAATCATTATACATTCGGAGGAATATGTCCCGAGATTCTGCAACGCATATTTTAATAATTTCTGGGTTTACTCCATCCAGGCCAGGGGCCTTCTTTACTTTAAGTTTCGTCATGGCAGACTCCAGTTCTCCAATCGTGAACTGGAATTCCTCTATATTCTCCACTGTCTCTCTGTTCCAGTGTACTATTTGATGCTGTGGAAAGAGTTTCCTGCGTTGCTCATCGATTTCTATTTGTGTAATTTTTGGGCTTGATCTTAGATTTATTTTTTGCTGACAATTGGGTAGGCCTTTCCCTAGATGTCATTTTGTAGGCCTTCGCACAATTTTCCCCAACATTTTTGCTTATTACGGAAGATCTCTTTTTTTAATGATGCTTTTGCCTCCTTGTATGCCTTTTTGGCTGCTTCCAGAACATTGTCCTCAGCGTTTGCTTTGCTTCTTGTGGCGATTCTTCTAAGTCTTTTTCTGGATATGTCGTCATTCCACCAGTATATAGGCGGTTTGTTTGCATATCCAGGATGTCTCTTTTGCAGGATTGCATTCCTCGGTTATTTTACGAGTTCAACATCCTGTATATCATCAAACATGTAGCGCATGATTTTTTAAGTTCTTCAAGACTTTTCGTGTTTACGATCTAACCATTGTCATTGGTTTTCATTCTGTTTCCTATAGTGTATGCATGTAATTCAAACCTGATATTTTTGTGATCGGAGAAATTTTCAGTACCTTCCATTACCCTCCAGTTTAAGACTTTGTTCGCTATTTTCTTCGTGCATGCGGTAAAATCAATTACTGAGTTACCTTGTGCTCCAAAAAAGGTGGGAGAATTGCTTGCGTTCAGTATGGTTAGTCCATTTGCGCTGATGAAGTCCTCAAATTTCAGACCCCGATCATTGCTACATTTAGAGCCAATAATTTCACTTTTTGCATTCAGATCCCCACCCACCATGATCTCTTTTTTTGTGTTTTTGATTACACTCTCCAGATTATTCAGCAACTGTTCGAATTCAGGCATTGTCCCATTTGGGGAGAAATAGCACGACACAGACATGTACTTCTGCAGTTCTACACACGAATAGCTACATCCGCGTATGTGTCTCATTACTGGGAGCCGTTCATTGGTATATACAAAAACATTACTATTCACATCACAATAAAACTTAGAACTTAGTTTTTGTTGGGTTCTTGACCGATGATAATATCAGTTAGACTGTCACAAATGTCTTTGTCTATCAGGTAATGTGCGTCTTTGCATCGATTAACATTGATTTGTAGAATTTCTATGTCTACCACCGTCCTAATCTGACGATTAGTCATTACGGTTGAGCTTCCTTTTGACGTTTATTAGCGACTTTCTAAGCTCATTGCACTTTCTTCCCCCAGCTGTATGTCCTTTCAAGTTCCAAACTACACGAAATTCCTCGTCTTTGCTTTCGGTAGCTTTATGTCCGCTATTCCCACATCTGTAATAGGAATTTCTTCTATCTGGGCCGTTACAACTATCGCTACGATGTTCGAAGCTCCAGCATCGGAAATATCTCTGCATATCAACTCTTCTCTCAATGGAATATCTCACCAATCCAACCCTAATGTATCGATCCGCAATAAGCTTGTTCGCTTCCTGTGTATGCATTACAACAGTTGCTGTTTGCGTGTCGCATCTCATTGATCTGAGGTCACTAACTTTTATAACTTTCTCTTCATAGTTCGGGATCGTCTCCTTAAGTGCCTCAGTCAACTCCATCTGTGTGGTCAGTGCGTCCATGCCACGTATATGTATCGCGGTTGTGGTCTCTCTGCCCGTCACTCTGTATACCTTTCCGTTATTTTCAAGGTGTGCTGCTGTCAGTTCTTTTTGTAGTCGATCTGCGGCGTCGCTGTTTTTTTCCATTATAATCATCACTTTATAGTCTTTGGTACTACGAATACCCTGTATGCATTTGGTCTCTTGCGATGAACTCAGCGCCTTTTTAACATTTGTCAACACTTCACTATAATTTTTCCCATTCTCTTCTACGACTAGAGCATAAGTGTTCTTTTCCCTTTTCTGTTTAGGCTGTGGCATGATTTTAGTGTACAATAGTACTTTAACTGGTGATCCATGGAATATTACCTCAAACATCTTTCTGACCATTTCCTTCTCAAAACCCTCCACTACGTGTGTCGCTATCCCCTTCTCATCACTGATTTAATTTTTTATATCAATTATCTTTTTAAACAAGTCCTCCCGCGTATTCTCATGTTCAATCCTTATAACTTTCCTTTTACCCTCCCTCCTGCTGTTTCCTTTTCCTATTACAAAGGATTGTTCAAAAAAGCTCCACAGTTTCATAGATATCTGATAATTCAGGGTATCTTTCCTTGAATAACCTTTGTATGCCGGTGTTAATTTCCCGGTCATATTTTCCAACAAACATTACCTTAGTAATACTGATCTTGCATTCTAAGGGAAATCCCAGGAGAAGCTCTGTATTTTTATACACATTTTCTGCCCATTCTTTATCGGCGTTTTCTGTAAATTCTGAGAAGTCGGTGCACTAATTTATTTCTTGCAAGTCTCCTTCCTTATCGGTTTCTCTATCCTCTTGCTGGTGAGTCTGTGTTTCAACATCGAAGTATAACTTTCGAACATTCTCGCGCCTGTGACTATCAATCCAGGCCTTACTTCTCTGTCTGTTTACGGTCTCTACTTGTCTCTTTAATCTTTCGGTTATAGCTTTCATTTCCCTTTTTATATTCTTATCTTATTAAATGTTCTGATCCGTTTCTCTTACGAATTTCGTCATCATTTCGTCGTATAATTTCCAGGAATTCCTTAAGGACGAATACTTCACTACATTCCACTTTTTTATATTGTTCCATTTCCTTATGGTCCGCCACAAAGGACCGGCCCAGGAGTTTCCTTTTCTTTCAATATAGCATTTCCTCTATACATATTGAATTAGCTCTATTTTCTCTTCTCATAACAATCAATGCTTTTGTAACCTCGTCAAATACAACGTCTTCACAATACTGCTTTGTTTGGTTACTAGGCATGCCGCTCCCACGCGCACTTACCCCACTAAGGGTACATTTTCGACCACGGGGGCGCCGAATCCTGTGGCTTAGGCCCTTTGGATCAGACCCCGGAGTCAGGTAAGTACATCCACCAGGTAGGCATACCCCTGTTCCCAGACTCCCCATTGGTCATTCATCCCCTAAGCGGGCAACCACCGTAGGATTCGAGGCTTTTTCATAGAGGTTGTGACCTTATGTGCCGGCCGATTAAGGCAAGCACCCCGGCTGTGACGTCTACCTTGCCTATCCCAACTATGCCCTGTCGGGCATAGCTGCAAGCTCGACCTCAGTTACGGTCTTAATGGGAACTGGCGCTCAGCTCCTCATAGCTAGGGCACCTCAGGTTCGCCATACCCGTCTCCATACATCGGAATGTGCAGAGCCCTGAGGAAAACCTAACCTAACCTAATCTAACCCAACCTAACCTAACCTAACCATAGTAAGTAGACAGTTAGGTTAGGCTAGGTTAGGTTAGGTTCCTTCAAAATAACAGCGTATTTAGTTGTTTATGTTCATAGTTAACTTTTGGAGCCCCCGTATACTAATCAGTACATGTGTTTTCATATAGAGGAAGTACGATAAAAATATTACAAGAAAATCGTAATGAAAAATATATTTTATGACGGTTTAATATATGATATGTATAAAGGAAATGTATCTATTCGTATTAATACTAGCTATTACGTAGTGTGAAGTGAAAGTTATTTGATAAGAAAAGGTGCCTCTCGTGCGGAAAAGTGGAAAATCCATTTTCTCGAAAACTGTGTCCGAGCGGATGAAACTGAAACCAGATTCGTGTTCAGCACCATTGAAAATAAGGGGGTAAGAAAAATTTCAAGACTATTATTTCTGTATGACTACCTTTATTTGTGTATCTAATTTGAAGAAATATAATGAAGACTATGTTTTAAAATAACTTACCACTTCTAATAAGAGTACTTCTAGCATTCCCCTCATCATTTCATCTATTTCGTCAATTTCATTATTATTCACGTTTAAACACAGTCTGCAAATTTGCTTTCCGTCCATTTTTATGATTGTTATATATAAAATAGTTATAGATGAAAATTATTATAAAAAGGCATTATCAAAAGGTTATCTATTCTTCTTTTTCCTCCTTCTATAAACTGTCGATAATTTAGCAGTGAACTAACTCTTTACTATACGTACCTGGAACGGAGCCGGGCGGTTTCTTTAATAGCCTGCAGTGTGTCAGAGGCAATCGAAATAAAGATTATTTACGGTAACCTGTCTTTGTCAAACTCAGGCAAATGAGTTACGAGTTGATTTTTTCCAAGTACTTCGATTTCTCAATTTATATAGTGTCCACTGATCTGTATAATAACTTGATAGCAGATAGAGTGGTGGGGAGTCTTAGAAGAGTCCCGTTAGAAGCGCTACGACACTTTTGGGTGCAGCCGTAGACTATATGGGACGAGATTTGAATATCCAAATACTTTTACTCGTTTATATTGAACAATAATTGACCGAGATACAAAAAAATCATAATTAATCTATTACGCGATTTGTATTGTCAAATTTATACTTTCGAAGACTTTTTTGAATGAGTATTAGTATTTGGATATTCAAATCTCGCGCCATTTAGTCTACGGCTGCTTACAAGTGTCATGGCGCTCAGGCTTCAAACGACGAGCGTCTCGCGACAGTAATGATCTTATCTGTCTGGCTATCTTATAGATAGTCAGGTTAGATTAGGTTAGGTTAGTATCCTTTAAAATAACAGCGTATTTAGTTGCTAATATTCAAAGTTAGCTTTTGGAGCCTCTCTGTATATATGTAGTTCCATCGAACGACACGGAGGGCGTACGATTATAATGGACGACGCCAACTGCAAGTCATTGTATACATTTGAAGTAACTAAACATCGAAAGTTTCTAATAGGTTTTATGACGGTTCAATATATGATATGTGTAAAGGAAGTGTTGTAGCATCTATTGGTATTAATATTAGCTATCTATGTAGTGTGAAGTGAAAGTTATTTGATAGAAAAAATGGCCTCATGCGGAAAAGTGAAAAATTCATTTTCTCGAAAACCGTGTCTGAGCGGATAAAACTGAAGTCAGATTCATCTCCAGCACCTTCGAAAATAGGGGGGAAGGAAAAGTTTCGTAAGCATTTGCCCAGGAACACTTCTTGTATACAATTACCTAAATGGTATTCTTCTGCCAGGGTAGGTTTTTTAATTTCATTTATCCTTTTATTTTTTGTAGAAAATAGACGCACCTGCTGTTCAATTTTCTTATTGGTATTGGTCTCCTCAGTAGTTTCTAGATCAACAGATTTTGTTTTATTTAACTTGTCAATAGTTTTATCAAAATTTTTCAATATATCCCGATACTCGTCTTCAGTTAAAGATGCGGTATCACATAGGCATATTACTAATTCGGCTCTTTTTTTTTTATTCAATAATTTTGTAAAGACATGCGTAAACACCACCACAGCCAAGATCATTACTGTCGCGAGACGCTCGTGCAATATCAAGCGTCACTAAATTGTTGAGAGTTTATAGGAGAGGAAGAAGAAGAATAGACAACCTTTTAATAACGCCTTTAACATTCATTTATACATACTGTATGTATAACAATCATAAAAATGGACGGAAAGCAAATTTGCAGACTGTGTTTAAACGTGAATGATAATGAAATTGATGAAATAGATGAAACAATGAGGGGAATGCTGGAAGTGCTCTTATTAGAAATGGTAAGTTATTTTTAAACATAGTTTTCATTATAAATGGTCAAGCAACAGGATTGAATGGTTTTGAATACGTTGCCGTGGATATATTGTTTATTTAACAAACGTCAAATAGTGATACAATTGTATTTTATTATCGAAAGTTTTGTGTTACAATGGCAAATTGGCTGGTTAGTCAACGGGTCCTTGCTGTTAAATCATTTATCCTGACTCGTTCCATCGTGCAAAGCCAGAGGCGTTTTCGCCGTGGATTTCATTTGTGCTCGCTGAAGTTCCATCAAGAAATGCAATTTTGAGATGGGTAAGAGATTTTGACGAAAGGGGCAGTGTAAACTCAAAATGTATCGGAGGTACACAAGGTAATATTGAAAGAACCAGAATAGCCGTTAAACAAATTCTACAACGTTTTGCAGTTCGGCAATCAGTTGCATCACGAATTTCAGAACGAAGTATGCGACGAATTGCAAATCTGGATTTGAAATTTCATCCGTATAAAGTACAGATAGTTCAGAGGCTGAACCTTGTTGATAAAGTTAATTGCCTCAATTTCTGAAGGCAATTTCTTGAAACATGGAACAACAATGCAGGAGTTCTTGATAAACTGATCATGTCTGACGAAGCTCACTTCTATCTCAGTGGGTACGTTAATAAGCAGAACTTTCGCTATTGGGCAGAACACAACCCAAGAGAAATGCATGTAGGGATGTTTCAAAACCTTATAAGCTTAGACCTTCATATGCGCAGAAACATAATTACGGCCGGTGTCTCGATTCTACGTTATAAAACATTAGCCGTGTTGTCACCACACTCACCACAGTTTATCTCGAGCTCTCGTTGTAGACAGATATCTGATCCAATTACGTTTTATTTTATTTTGAGTTGTTTGTTGCATTTTAAATATATTTTAAAGATTTTACATTATTACAGTGTTATATAATCGTTATAACTAAAACATGTAAGTGAATTATTTTGTGAAATTTATGTAAGTATATGTACAGTATAAGTGCTACATTATTATTGTCTTAAAATCAGGCCCGGATTAATAGCAAATGTTTTATTCTACGAGTATTTTAATTTTGTAATAGGTCTAATAACAAGAAAGTGTTGCACAGTCAAGGACGGCATATAGTTTATGACAATTTATGAAAAAAGAAAAAGAATATAAAAATCCTACTAAGGTAGTCCAGGTGCAGGTCCGGGTAGCCGAAGCTACCGGTGTTTCGTTAAGTACGGTTAAAAGAATAATACGTGAACATCAGGCTAGCCTATTCGGTCGTCTTTCGTCGCCTAAAGTCTAACCCATATATAGAAAGAGTGCAATGACCGAGAGGAGATGGGGATTTTCTCTGGAACACAGGCGTAGATGTTTTTATTTTTTGGCGGGGTCAGTGACAAATACTGCTACAATTATTGATATGACGGAAATTTAAAAACATTCTAATAGGTTTTATGACGGTTTAATATATGATATGTGTAAAGGAAGTGTTGTAGCATCTATTGGTGTTAATACAAGCTACCTACGTAGTGTGAAGTGAAAATTATTTGATAACGAAAATGGCATGTAGGTATTACGGAAAAGTGGAAAATCCATTTTCTCGAAAACTGTGTGCGAGCGGATGAAGCTGAAGCCAGATTCTTCTCCAGCACCCTCGAAAATAGGGGGAGTAGGAAAAATTTGGTAAGCATTTTCCACTGCACACTTAATCTGGATAATTACCCATTTTTTTAGTGGGTGGTTCGCCAGGAGCCCTATTCCCACATTAATAATAATTTTATATAAAATAAACAAAATTATATAACAAAATCAAAATAAAAAATTCTCTTCCAAAATTTAACAAAACCCCATAACATAAACACAATTCTGTAACAAAAACTGAAGAAAATTTTCTTCTACAGAAAGTAAATGAAATTATACTACAGAAGTAAAAAGAAAATGTTCGAAAAACAATCTTACCCTTTCAAATTTTCAAGTCATCACTCACTATCACTTTTACCGACACTAATAATAATGGGATCGAGGGTTTCATCATTCATATTATCTACATCCCACATTTTCTGTTCTTCTCTTTGAACATGACCAATACACTTTCTCCAGTCTTCTACTGTAATATTTTCTAATGCTTTCTGAAGATGGCGTTGGACATAAGCCAATTTAAATGTCCTATTTTCTCTGGCCACATCCCCTTTAAGTTGTGCCCAAATTAACTCGATTGAGTTCAACTCACAACGATATGGGGGTAATCGTAGAACAGTAGTTCAATGGCTCAATGCTAATTCTTCTACAGCAAATTTCTTATATTTACTTGCATGTATCTGCACAATTTGAAGCAATTTTGGCTTTAAGCTATTTTCAGCATAAGGGATACCTTTGTCCCGTAACCATTTTTGAATCTGTGCTTTCCTCCATGACTGTTGTGGGTTTTTTTCGCATTTTCGACTATGATACGGGGCATTATCCATAACGACGACAGATTCTGGTTCCAAATTTTCAAGAATGCCTCCAAACCAATTTTCGTATACCTCTGCATTCATCTCTGCGTGGTAGTCTCCTGTTTTATTTGACTGAAATATTAATTCACCATTGACTAAAAATCCACTATCACTTCCTATGTGCGTAATTATCAAACGACGACCTTTCCCAGATGGCATTTCTATACCAGTTGACCAGCCTTCAATAGCTGCTTGCCGTGCATTTTTCACATTTTCATCTTGCCATACTTTTTTCACAGTGTGCCCCTCATCGATCTATGTCTCATCCGTATAATAAATTTTCATTCCTTGCCTCCGAAATTCTTTAATTTTCCTGAGATAGTCTCTTCTCCACAGTATTATTTTACTTCTTTCAATAAGAATACTCTTTCCATCTATTTTCCCATATTTAAACTTCGTGCCATGTAAAGTTTTCCGCAGTGTCTTCATAACCCATTTTAGGGATTATATCATTTTCACTAACAGCTTCCAGCAGCTGCCTTTAACGTTGGCAATTCATTTTTCCTAAAAAAAAAAAGTATGAACGGTTCTTCTTATAGCATTTCATATAGAAAGTGGAAGTTCTTCGTTAACTTCCACTTTCGTTCGACCTTGTCGTGTCTGTACTTGTCCATATATTTTTTGTTCTCTCGAAATTTTATATATATTTGACTTTAAGGCTCCTGCATAATCTGCGCACATATCTACTACTTCATCTTTTAAACCAGGATGATTTCTTTGTAGACACTGAAAAACACGTAAAATAATTTTCTTTTCACCCACGGTTGGACTGGTCAATCCTTTTGCAGTTAATGACGGCACTGGCACACTTTCCTCCATCGCTAACGTAATCGAAATTATTAATAGCTTCATATACTATATGCACCAGAATCTTAATTCACACGTATGTATCACGTTTGCAAGAAATCGCAAAACTACATCACATATCGTTAAATTAACTAAATAGTCCTATGTTGTATTGTGAATATGCCGTTCTTTCATTTTTTTACTAGACAGCAAGTCAATCGGTCGATTTCGTATAATGTGTAGGGAGAGGACGCGGACGGTACGCCCTGCTTCAGGTTGTCCAGTGTCGATAATTAGCGGCGCTACGACAGTTACGTTCTACACATGAGGGAGTGTACATCGTATTTGTAACGGGGAAAAACTTTTACGTGGGAAGTGATGTTGATGGGTTTACTGTTAAAAGATGATCAAGGTATTTAAAGAAAAAATATCTTGGCCATATTTAACAGCAAACTATGATCTTTTTTGCATTATTTTTATAATTGGTTTTGCATTAAAAAAAAAATGCCTTCTAATAGAACGTTAAAAGGCACTTAGTTAAAAAAAAATAAATAGCTTCTCTTAAAATAATTAAAAATAAAATACAAACTCTTAAAACTTAAAAAATATCCCCTTGAATAAGAAAAAAACTAAAGAAAATTTTCGAAGATGCCTCCGTCTTGCGCCAAACAATAACCCAACCTGTCGTAAAATTCTGAACGAACGTTGGTCAGCATAAGAGGGCTAATAGTTTGAAATAAATTTTCAATATTAGTCCTCAGTTGATTTAAATTATTAGCTCTTTCATGAGGATGCCCGTATAACTTTGATTTAATATACCCCCATAAGAAAAAATCATTAGGGGCCATTGAATTACGCCTCTCGTAGATATAATTCTTTGGGGGAATATCGTATTCAAATAGTCAATGACTATTCTTGAGTTATGGGCCGGACACCCATCGTGCTGGAACCAAACGTTGTCAAAATTGGGGTTAATGTTTGCCAATGCAGGAACAATTTGGGTTTGAAGAAGATTCAAATAAGTCTCCCCATTTAAATTTCCATCAATAAAGAATGGTTCAATAATATCATTCCCATAAATACCCAAACATTCAATTTTTCGGGATATTGTGTCCTTGTATTTAACAGGCGATACTGATTTTCAATAGCCCAATACCGTAGAATTGATGGATTGTGCCTACCATGTAACGGAAACGTGGATTCATCGGTGAACACGATGTTATAAATAAAATTGTCATCCGCATTTGCTCGTTCCATTACCGTGTTACAAAATTCCATTCTACGGTACTGGTCTTCATAGAAAATTTCTTGATGGGCTTCGTATTTATAGGAATGATATTTATTTTTCTTTAAAATTTTGTGAATTTTACCCACACTAAAACCAGTCTCCTCGGAAATTTTTGGGATAGAAATATTTGAATCTTCTTCTACCATTGCACACACCATTAATTCCTGCATTTCAGCATCCTCGTTAATTCTAGGTATCTTGTGGCATTTACAACCTAAAATGCATCCCGTTGACTTAAACTTTTCGACTACTGTCGATATTGTGTTCAAGGCAGGGATCGGGCGATTTACATATTTGACCGAGAAAAGGTCCCTTATTGCACGTAATGAATTTCCTTGAAGAGACCATGATATCAAATAATTTTTTTCCTCAAGTGAGTACGTCATAATTACTAAGTTTAGAATTAAAAAAATCTATTTAAAATTACACGTATTACTACGAAGTTCACTCGTCTAAATGCCAAACACGTATGCGACGGTAAATGTGAAATCAAAGTCGTCGATCATCACGGCGCCGGCGTACGGCCGGACTCCCCACCTGAGCGGTGGTTAATTTTCCGAGAAGGACCGAACGGTAGAACCTATGTACAGTTTTAAAATGAAAGCACGGTATATCCACAGTAGTCATACTGTACAGATAATTGTTTAAAATCACCTATAGCCAAAGGACAACGTCTAATTGTTCTCCGTGGTGGAAGAAATGACCGGAAGAAAAATTAATTCCTAATTTGGACCCAAATTCAATTTTAGTAAGCGATAATGCATCTTATCACAATGTGCCGGTAGAGCCCAATCCAACTTCTAACTGGCTGAAAGCAGATATGCAAAATTGGTTAAGAGAGCGTGGTATTGTTTTTGGAGACAAAAAAAGCTAAACCTGAACTCTATGCAAAAATAAAACTTAATAAACCACGAAATAGTGTTACTATAATGTGTAGATTATTAGCCACACATGGTCATACTGTATTGAGATTACCACCGTATCATCCTGAATTGAATCTAATCGAAAAAATATGGAGAATCGTTAAGAATGACGTAGCAGCGTGCAACACAACATTTAAAATGGACGACGTTGGGAAGTTAACAGAAGAAAAACTGTCAAATGTCACACCTGATGTGTGGAATAATGTCTGTGAACATGTAGAAAAAGTGGAAACAGAATATGTTAGCCGTGAACATTTCACCGACGAAGTCAATGAACTTATAATACGCGTATGTGATAACGACAGCGATGAAAGCGATTTATCGAATACGTCAGAACCTTTATAATTCTTTAAACAATTTTAAAGCTATAAAATTATTTTACTTAACTATTGTAATAAACATTTTATAACTAAAAATATTTGTTCTGTAAATACAAATTACATACCATAATAAAATGCCCTTATATTTATTATTTAAATTATAAGGTAGTGGTCTCGTCCGTATGATAATTTTAGGGAGAAAGAAAACTCTTAAGTTCTCTTCTCTCTCTTAAAACTCTTATTCTAATTATTTATAATAATACTAAGCAATAAATAAAAAAAAATGCATTGCGAACGTTCCTCAATTGACTTTATAGATTCCCGAACACCTTAGCCCATTCCTGGTTGTTACACGTGGTCGACCGCCATCGCCAAGCCAATGTTTTCACAATATAGGTACTTACATATTAGAATAATAGAGATAGCCCCGCCTTTCGCGCATTTCGCGGTTCATAAGTTTTAAAACATTTCTACATCCACTTTATGACCAACAGGTAACGATGTGGTGTGGAATGTGCAGATTTGGTGTGATCGGGCTGTACTTTTTTGAAGAAACCGGCCACATCGTTACAGTCAATTCACTTCGGTACGTTGAGATGTTGGAAACATTTGTGACTGTGGAACTTCAAAGAATGGACCAAGATGAAGTATGATTCCAACAGGATGGCGCCACAGCGCATATAGCCAGACGGTCCATTGCTGTTTTACAGCGTATGTCTCTGAATCGCCTAACTTCAAGGTTTGGCTACTTTGCATGGGCCGCAAAATTACCGAACGTGACGATCCCGTATTTTTTCCTGTGGGGATTCTTAAGGTCCAAAGTGTATTCTACCCGTCCTCAAACACTTCTGGAACTTAAAAAAAGGGTTCGTGAAGGGATAAATTCGATAAGCGAAGATTTACCCAGACGCGTTATGTTCAATTTCAGAAACAGATTGCAGCAATGTATAGAAGAAGACGATGGTCATCTTAGGGATGTGATCTTTGCAAACTAAGTGTTATAAGAAATTTCCAGGATTGTCTTTTTAGTTGTAATAATAATTAGTCCAAATATATTCTTTGTTTCTTAACAGTGGATTATTAAAAACCGTTCAATCCTGTTGTCGGACCCTTTATGTCTTCAAGTTACATACACAAATAAAATATAATCTGTAACAAAATAACTATATTAAATGTTTGAGCTTGCATTATATTTATATGAATATGTTCTAGGATTTCAGTATAATTGAAAATCCTACGATATGCAGGACCTGTATAAGCATTATCAAACGATCATTTTATTTCAAAGCGGCCTGCGTCCGCACTGAAAAACTTGTAGTTTCTTTCGCTGTTAACAAAGAAGAGAGTGAATTCGAAATGAAGGACATAGATCATGATAATGGATGCATAGAAATGGTAGTTGAAAGAAGTCTCATGTGTCGATTTTGTATGAATAGGATAAACAAAAATAATTTTGTGTCTGTATATAGTTTAATGGAGGAATCAATGTACAAGGAGATGTTACCAGTATTTATACCAGAAATGGTAAGAGAATTGCTAAAAACCGTTCTAATTTATGAACTTTTGTGTTTTAGGATTTCACCAAGGTCAAGGATCTGATAGTTTGTACGCCTTGTAGAGAAAATTTAGAATGCTATTTCTTGCTCGTCAAGAACTATTTGGGCATAGAAAACAAACTCTATGAGTATTGCCAAAATTCATGTAGTAACGGATTGGGTAGAATTAAATTAGCCGATGTATTTCATTTTCTATGTGATGATAACTCAAGACACTTTGATAAATATGCAGGGACTCATCCCATCAAAAGGGAAATGACATCCGAAGAGCTATTATACTCCTGTGATTTTATTAACACTGAAGAAATATTGGACGCCGATGAAAAAGTGTGGTTAAACAATGACCCTTGTGTAAGTCTTTCAAAAATAGGATTAGACAACAACACGTTTCCCTACAGGCAAAATACACTTACACAATCTAGCATACATTCGGATATGGATACGTACAGTCAATACATGCCTACTAGTGAAACAGAATCGAGCCAGTGTGACGACAGGAATGAGACCCTCGAAAATAATTCGGGCAAGTGCAAAAGCACGCTATGCTCAAACGTTTCAATATGCAAAAGGGTGTTAAAAGACAAGGATGGCTCAAAAGTAGACATGTATGAGTGTTCACATTGTCCCTACAATAGTGGTATAAAGTCCAACCTTAAACAACATACCTTAATCCATAAAGATGTCTTAGAAATAAAAATGTACAGGTGCAGATTATGTACTTATGTGACGAAAAACAAGTCCGCTTTACATAAACACGCATTGAGTCACAAGAATGCTTCGGAAGTAGACATGCATAAGTGCTCGCTTTGTCCGTATAAAACCAAAAGGAAGCACCAACTCAAAAATCACATGATAATCCATCAGGACGCCTCCGAAGTCGACATGTATAAGTGCTCGAATTGCTCCTATGAGGCCAAATTAAAAATCAACCTGCACAAACATATGTTAGTCCACAAGGACATTTCAGAAGTGAAAATGTACAAATGTGAACTATGTAGTTACGCGACAAAGTACAAGAGCTCGCTACAGAGACACGCGTTAACTCATAAGGACGCCTCCGGAGTGGAGACGTTCATGTGCCGATCGTGTACGTTCACGACAAAACGCAAGTCTGTTTTATATAAACACGCATTGACTCACAACGATGCTTCAGAAGTATATACGTACAACTGCTTTCTATGTCCGTTTAAGACCAAAAGGAAGCGCCAACTCAAAGATCACATGATAATCCATCAGGATGCCTCCGAAGTCGACATGTATAAGTGCTCGCATTGCCCGTATGAGGCCAAATTAAAATACAACCTGCACAAACACATGTTAGTCCACAAGGACATTTCAGAAGTGAAAATGTACAAATGTGAACTATGTAGTTACGCGACAAAGTACAATGGCTCACTACAGAGACATGCGTTGACTCACAAGGACGCCTCCGAAGTGGAGACGTTCAAGTGCGGATCGTGTACGTTTGCGACAAAACACAAGTCTGCTTTACATAAACACGCATTGAGTCACAAGGATGCTTCGGAAGTAGGCAAGCATAAGTGCTCGCTTTGTCCGTATAAATCCAAAAGGAAGCGCCAACTCAAAAATCACATGATAATCCATCAGGATGCCTCCGAAGTCGATATGTACGAGTATAAGTGCTCGCATTGCCCGTATGAGGCCAAATTAAAAATCAACCTGCACAAACATATGTTAGTCCACAAGGACATTTCAGAAGTGAAAATGTACAAATGTGAACTATGTAGTTACGCGACAAAGTACAAAAGCTCGCTACAGAGACACGCGTTAACTCACAAGGACGCCTCCGGAATGGAGACGTTCAACTGCCGATCGTGTACGTTCACGACAAAACGCAAGTCTGTTTTATATAAACACGCATTGACTCACAACGATGCTTCAGAAGTAGATACGTACAACTGCTTTCTTTGTCCGTTTAAGACCAAAAGGAAGCGCCAACTCAAATATCACATGACAATCCATCAGGATGCCTCCGAAGTCGACATGTATAAGTGCTCGCATTGCCCGTATGAGGCCAAATTAAAATACAACCTGCACAAACACATGTTAGTCCACAAGGACATTTCAGAAGTGAAAATGTACAAATGTGAACTATGTAGTTACGCGACAAAGTACAAAGGCTCACTACAGAGACACGCGTTGACTCACAAAGACGCCTCCGAAGTGGAGACGTTCAAGTGCGGATCGTGTACGTTCGCGACAAAACACAAGTCTGCTTTACATAAACACGCATTGACTCACAAGAATGCTTCAGAAGAAGATACGTATAACTGCTTTCTTTGTCCGTTTAAAACCAAAAGGAAACGCCAACTAGAAAATCATATGACAATCCACCAGGACGCCTACGAAGTCAAAATGTATAAGTGCTCGCATTGCCCGTATGAGACCAAACACAACCTGCACAAACATATGTTAGTCCACAAGGACATTTCAGAAGTGAAAATGTACAAATGTGAACTATGTAGTTACGCGACAAAGTACAAAAGCTCGCTACAGAGACACGCGTTGACTCACAAGAACGCCGCCGAAGTAGACATGTATAAGTGCTTGCATTGCCTGTATAAGACCAAGGTAAGGGACCGCCTGCACAAACATATGTTAGTCCACAAGGACATTTCAGAAGTGAAAATGTACAAATGTGAAGTATGTAGTTACGCGACAAAGTACAATAGCTCGTTACGGGGACATGCGTTGACTCACAAAGACACCTCTGAAGTGGAGACGCTCAAGTGCGGATCGTGTACGTTCGCGACAATACGCAAGTCTGCTTTACATGCACACGCATTGACTCACAAGGATGCTTCAGAAGTAGATACGTATAACTGCTTGCTTTGTCCATATAAGACCAAAAGGAAGCACGATCTCAAAACTCACATGATAATCCATCAGGACGCCTCCGAAGTCGACATGTATAAGTGCTCGCGTTGCCCGTATCAGACCAAGGTAAAAGGCCGCCTGCACAAACATATGTTAGTCCACAAGGACATTTCAGAAGTGAAAATGTACAAATGTGAACTATGTAGTTACGCGACAAAGTACAAATGGTCGCTACAGAGACACGCGTTGACTCACAAGGACGCCTCTGAAGTGGAGACGATTGTGTACGTTCGCGACGAAACGCAAGTCTGCTTTACATGAACACGCATTGACTCACAAGGATGCCTCAAAAGTTGATATGTATAGCTGCTCGCTTTGCTCGTATAAGACCAAATGGAAGCGCTATCTCAAAAATTAGATGATAGTCCATCAGGACGCCTCCGAAGTCGACATATAAAAGTGTTCGCATTGTCCGTATGAATCAAAATTAAAGAGCAACTTGCACAAACATATGTTTGTCCACAAAGACATTTCAGAAGTCAAAATGTAATCAGTGTGAACTTAGCAGAACAGCTTTGAAGAATGGAAAAATGTATAGGCTCATTATTTGCCGTTAATTAGCGGTTAATTAATCGTGAAAGTTATAGTTTAACGGTTTTTCAATTTTAAAAAATGTTGAGTGCCAAATTGCATCTTCACAAGAGACCAGAGGACGAATTAATTAAAATTAATGAGTGTTCTGCTAAGTTACGGTGATCAGAATCCAAAAATCTGAGAAACATTGCAAAATGTGACCTGGAAAATTCGAAGATGTCACGATTAATTAAAAGAAAGCAAACGGTAAATTCGTGAACGGAAATTGACCCCCGTGAGACATTTTAAAACGAGATGAATGGCTGTTCTGCTAAGTTCCCAGGGGAAGAATTCAAAACTCGGAATAAAAAATTGCAAAATTATCACGGCAGGTTTAAAGATGTCAGGGTTAATTACGTGAACGGGAACGGTAAATTTCTGTAAGAAAACTGAGCTGTAAGAGCCATTTTCAAACGAGATGCATAGCTATTCTGCTAAATTTCGGCGGGAAAAAAATCACAAATCATTACGAAGCATTGCAAAACTATCACGGCGAATTCGGAGATATCGCGATTAGTTAAAGGAACACGAACGGTAAATTCCTGAACGAAAACTGACAGCCATATGCTTTTTTAAAACGAGATTCATGGCTGTTTTGCTAAGTTCACAGAAAAAAATTCATAAATCATAATAAAATATTGCTAATGTATCACAACCAATTCGAAGTCATCACGATTAATTAAAAGAACACGAACGATAAATTCCTGAATGAAAACTGACCCCCATAAGTCTTTTTCAAACGAGATTCATGGTAGCTCTGCTAAGTTTACAGAAAAAAAAAATGTATAGATCATAATAAAATACTGCAAAATCATTACGGCGAATTCAGGAACGTCACTATTAATTAAGGGAACGGGAACGGTAAATTCCTGAACGAAAACTGGCGCCCAACAAATATTTTCAAACGAGATTAATAATTTTGCAAATTATGATTTATCGTGCCGTGATTTGCCCTGATTGTTTTGCAATTTTTTATTACGATTTTTGGATTATTTCCCCGGGAATTTAGCAGGACAGACATTAATCTCGTTTTAAAATGTCTTAGGGGGATTAGTTTCCGTTCAGCAATTTACCGTTTGCCTTGTTTTAATTAATCGTGACATCTTCGCTGGGTTACATTTTGCAATTTTTTTCAGATTTGTGGATTTTGTTCCCCGTAACTTAGCAGAAGAACAGCTTTTAATCTTAATTAATTCGTTCTGTGGTCTTTTGTGAAGATGTAAATTATCAACTTTCTTTCGTGTTTATCTTTTCTTTCGTTACTTCCAGTTTTGAGTGATTTTACTAATATTGAAAAATATTCCTTTTTTCAAATTTCGTTTGTACCATTTGTTTACGGTTAAGAGGCAACAATTTCTATATACTTACTTTATACAAAAATAATTTTTTGATAGATGTTCTGCTAACTTCGTGTGAAGTTAGCGGAATACTCAAAATTTTTTAAAATTGAAAACCGCTTAAATTACAACTTTCACGATTAATTAACGACAAATAATAAGCCTATGCATTTTTCCATTCCCCAAAGTCGTTCTGCTATGTTCACACTGAAATGTACAAATGTGAACTATGTAGTTACGCGACAAAGTACAAAATCTCGTTACAGGAACACGCCTTAACTCACAAGGTTGTCTCCGAAGTGGAGACGTCCAAGTGCGGATCGTATACGTCCGCGACAAAGTACAACTTGAACGACATGCCTTAGTCCATAAAGATGTCTCAGAAATAAAAATGTACAGGTGCGGATTATGTACTTATGTGACGAAAAACAAGTCCGCTTTACATAAACACGCATTGAGTCACAAGGATGCTTCGGAAGTAGACATGCATAAGTGCTCGCTTTGTCCATATAAGACCAAAATGAAGCGCCATCTCAAGAATCACATGATAATCCATCAGGACGCCTCCGAAGTCGATACGTATAAGTTGTTACCCGTATGAGATGTCTATGAAGTTAGCAGAACACAATTATGTCATATGGGGAATTAAGTGTTAATTAAATACTAATTAAATGCGCGAGAAAAAATGTTTGTGCTCACATATTTTTTTATCGCATAATATAATTAATAATTTGCTTTTATTATTCCGGGGTTAAAAATCACGAATTTGCTATTTTACGTTAATGTTCTGCTAACTTGCAAAAAAGTTAGCAGAACATTAACGTAAAATAGCAAATTCGTGATTTTTAACCCCGGAATAATAAAAGCAAATTATTTTACCTTATTCTACGAATTTGTTATTTTACGTTAAATGTTCTTCCAACCTTTTGCAAGTTAGCAGAACATGCGATAAAAAAAAGGTGTGTGCTCTAGACCACACGGTGGAAGTGAAAACTTAAATTAGGGTAAATTAACAATACAATTTTGTTCTTTATTTTGTATAATCACAATGTAATTACGTTGAAAATGTATACAATTATGATTGTGTAGGAATTTGATTGTGCTCCGACCGATTGTCGTTGGTATCAGACTCTAGAAACGAAACTATTGGTTTATGGTAACTGAAATATAAGACAAATACTTTTGATTGAAATGAATTTCCTAAATATCTCACAAAAACTCCGTCAATCGTTGTTCCATATTTCGTTGTACTTTTATTTGTATCATTGGATATATTAAGATCTAATTTTGTGATTACAATTTAAACTTTATTGGATATCAAGTTTAGGACTCATAGAGCTGCCTCTAGCTTCTTAGGTATTAACTGTATTGAAGTTTAGGCTGATAGTTTTTTTCTTGTTTAAATAAATTTCATATAGATACGTTAGTTTCCTGTTTTGTTTTTGTCCAAGTCTAATTCCCTGAATATTGTACATTTTTATTTTGTTTGTCGATATCTATTCAAAGCTTTGAATAGATATCGATAGATATTGGAAATTCCTACACAATCATAATTGTATACATTTTCAACAAAATTGTATTTCGTATTGTTAATTTACCCTAATTTAAGTGTTCACTTTCACCGTGTGGTCTAGAGCATACGCCTTTTCTTTAAAAGACCGCATCCGCTATTTTTTTTAAATATATCCTAATAACTATAAATCTCGATTCGCGATTCATTTTAATTTTACTATTCGCCCGATTGAGCGTTACATTTCGAGCGTTGGCCGAGTTCATCCGATGGAGCGTTACAATCCGAGCGTTGGCCGAGTTCACCCGAATGAGCGTTACAGCCGAGGCCGTGACGGGTCAGTCTTATTCACTGCCCACTGCCAAGAGTGCCAAGCGCGCCTAAAGAAGTTTTCACATCAAAAATATAGTATGGGAGTACAAAAATTTTTTCTTGCGCATTTAATTAGCACTTAATTTCCCATGACATTTGTATTCTGGTAACTTTGTTCTGCTAACTTCATAGACATCCGTATGAGGCCAAGTTAAAGAACAACCTGCGCAAACATGTTAGTCCACAAGGACATTTCAGAAGTGAAAATGTACAAATGTGCACTTATGTGACAAGTACAGAGGCTCGTTACGGGGACAAGCGTTAACTCACAAGGACATCTCCGAAATGGAGATGTTCAAGTGCGGATCGTGTACGTTCGCGACGAAATACAAACGTACCTCGAAGCGGCACGCGCTGATACACGAAGATGCCTCCAAAATAAAAATGTATAAGTGCTCGTTTTGTTTGTACAAAACGAAGTGGAAGAACCAGCCGAATGCCTCAGAAGTAAAACATAACAACCAAAGCGGCCTAAGACATGGATATTCGTGCAAAAAAGTGCAAAACAGCATAGTGGATAATTCACTTTGAAGAAGCTTTCTAAAGTAGACACGTAATTTTTGTATGAAAATATTATAAAATAAGGGTCAATGTTCTTTTCTGCCTGTTTTGTTTTCAATTTATTTTTCTTGGTGTTCTTTTTAGACAGCATCCATATTAATAAGGAAATAATCTACAGTATTTAGAAAATCTGTTCTGAATTAGTTTAAAGTTACAATTCTCACGCAGCCGTCCATTTGCCTATCTCTGCAGTGCCCTCTGTTGAACTCCATGTGATTTCATGGCTGAGCGTGCGGGAGATCAGTATGCAGGAGTTAAATACGTTAATTATTAATAAGATGAATATATTCGTAATATATCTAATCGGGAAATAATTTATAGATAATAATAAATATATGTATAAAGTATAACTAAGACCTTTAATATTCCCGAAATATTCTCAATGGATCAAAATAATATAGAATAAACATTCCTTTCCTTTTGTTTAAAATATTTTATTTGATGTTACTATATACATTATATTGCTACAACTATTACTGGGTACTATATATGAGTCGTATAGGTGCAAATCCCGCCAAGTCAACAAAAATTGAAATATGAGTTATTACCAACTGTGAATACTTTATTTAGCTATAAACGTATGGGAATAGTCATTTACTTGCAAAACACGCCAGATTCATCAATTATCTCACTTCTAAATTCTTCTTCTTCTAAAGTAGGTCTATGACCTGTTCCTCCGATGAATATCATCGATACTATGGCTGGATCTGTTTCTACAGAGGGTAATAACCCTCTAACCCTCCTCTTTCTTCCGGGCTTGGGACCGGCAAAGTACTACTGGGCTATTCAATCCACCCAACAGCACTGCAGGCTGAAACGGCAATGGCACGCGGTGTTTTCAAGCAGTATTATAACCCATCCAAGTGCTAACTGCGCCCGGGGTTGCTTGATATCGGTGATCGGACGAGGATCGATGTTCAACATAGGATGGCCGTTGCCATCCCATTGTTGTTTGATAATACTCTCAAAATTTGACTTTTCCGAAGAAATTACTACTGTTTGTCTTTTTGCTGATGCGCTGGGCAAAATAAAAACTGCATTGTTATTGGAATGCTCATTGCTTGACTCCGTAGGCTTGCTCCAATCCACATTTCCAAAATTGAATACATTTTTCCGGTAGTCGGACACTCGTACATGCCCCCCGATCGAGTATTTGGTTGATTGAACGAAGTGTGAAAGAGGATCCCGCAATTACAAATCCAAATCAATACTATAAAATAATAAGAGAATTTTACAGTATCCGGATTCTAGAAAAAGACTGGGATGCCTATAAATGGAAAGAAATAACAATTTCGGTCATTAAATCCCCGGCAAATTGTCATTTTCAGTTTAACCGTGCCAAAAGGTTTATTATGACAAAACAAGATAATAATATTACAGTGCGTGGAGAAGTACATTGCAGGTCCGATTGTGGATTTTCAAACGGCATTATGAAACGTGGGAAAAGAGCAATCATGTTAAATCCTGATATTATGCAAGAAGGAAGACCGGTAGATCCTCAGAAAGCGGCATCTGTAGCCAAATTGTTGAGTAAACATTAAACTATTACACAAATTTTATATTTCGAAACGCCTTTCTAGTAATTACACCTAAAATAACTATTTTATTCGAGCACAGAGCACCAAACATCTACACAGCTCTAGAACGCCACGGAGAATGTCCCTCCACCATTCCCGCCTATACGCCTATCAGTATTGCCAACCATGTGAGCTGTCTATCGCCTGTCCGCCATAAATCTGTGGATCGCTCCGTTCGCTGAACTACTCCTGTCTGTCTCGCCCATCACAGAATTATTTGAGTAACAATCGGCCATCCTGCAAAATTAATATCCTCATTAATACAGTCACTACTTAGGCTTCTAAGAGATCGATCAGGTCTTGTCGGCCTGATTCATCCCTTTCATTCTTACTCAAGGAATCGCCTGACTCATCACCTACATTCATAGCACCACTTTGATAACGTCTCAGAGTATCCACTGCTACGGTAGCCCTGAAACGCTTATAGCCTCTGACGCCTTACAATGAGGCTATCACATATCGGTCACGCCCTAACACCTTCGTCACCTTATAAGGACCATCGTATTTGTTAGACACCTTTCTATTAACACCCTTTTCGCCCAACATAGTGGCCGCCACAAAACCAAGTCGCCTACTTTGTATTCGGTTACAACATTACGCCTCTTATCGTATCTCGCCTTCATTCGAGAAGCAGCGTCCTGCAATCTCTCACCTGCCTTACACCTATCTGCATGCAATCGTTTTCGCCCAGCGGTAGCGCTGTCATCACCTGTAGACAAGTCAGCTACCCGCCCACTCTGATAGGAGAACATAAAATCTGCAGGGGAAAACCTAGTGCTGGCATTGATCGTGCGATTGATTCCCCACATAATCTCTGGCAGTCGTTCATCCCATCTCGTCTCTCCATCCGCACTCGCCGTAATCGCCTCCACTATTGCGCGGTTCGCCCTCTCTACTTGACCATTCGCCATATTCTTTATACCCCGCTCCTCCACAAAACTAGCAAACGCCCTACTAGTAAACGCCAATCCCCTGTCCGATATTATACGCCTAGGGTACCCAAATTCGCCAAATGTTCGCCTTAGTTTCTCAATTGCCTCAGCAGAACAGAAGTCCTACTGGGATGTGCCCATGTGTATTTCATAAATGCATCTACCACTACCAGCAAGTAACTATTTCGCTTCACACTTTTGACAAATGGACCTAAGTGGTCGATATGCACCGTATCAAGAGGAACCGCCCTTTTCTCATAAGGATGTAAGTATCCTTCGCCTCGCCCATAACCACCTTCCGCATATGCGCAATTCAAACATGCTGTCACATACTTGCGCACAAAACGCCTCATCTTAGGGAACCAATAACACCTTTTCAAGAGTTCCAGACACCTCTCATACCCAGGATGACCAATGTCATCATGGTGTTTACGCAACAAGCTAAACTTTACAATCATGGGAACATATAACTGATAACCTTCACCTGTGATACGCCATAAACGCCCATCTTTCACCTTAAAAGATTTCTTTACATCCTTGTCGGCTTCACCTCCCTCTAACGCCTTAATTATCGCCTGCACCCTTCCGTCCTGCAATTGTATGGTGGCAAACCAGTCCACCTCTGAAAGAGTCACCAAGTTCACCTGCACTGGATCACGACTAAGAGCATCTACATGCTTCATCCTATCGCCTGGCCGATACTACACCTCCGTGTCGTATTCTTGGATCGTCAACCACCACCTAGCTATTCGAGGCACCAAATCTCGTTTTAGCAAAGTCGCCCTTACTGCAGAACAATCAGTCACCACCTTAAAATGAACACCTAACAAGTAAACACGAAACCGCCTAATCGATTCGACCAACGCAAGTGTCTCCAACTCGTAACTGTGGTGCAGCGTCTCCGCCCTTGTCGTCGCCCTGCTAAAATAAGAAATCGCCTGCAGATCTCCTGTCGGTTGTTTCTGAAACAATATACCACCTAACCCAAGCTTACGAGCATCTGTGTGAAATTCCGTAGGCAGTTCACTGCAATACATCGCCAGTATTGGTCGTTCCACCAATAACGCCTTCAATGATTCAAACGCCGACTGTTCCGCCTCACCCCAATGCCACTCCTTCCCTTTCGTCGTGAGCTGAGTAAGAGGACGTACTATGGTCGCAAAACTCTTAATGAACTTACGGAAATAGCTAGCCAACCCAATAAACTGTCTCACCGTATGCACATCTGTTGGAACAGGGAACTCAGCTACCGCCTTCACCTTCCTGGCACCTGGTCTGATACCGCTACCACTCACCTCATGGCCTAGGTACTCAATGGAAGTTTTCAAGAATGAACACTTCGCCACGTTCAATTTAAAACCCGCCTCTCCTATCAAATCCAGCACCTGCCCTAAAAAAGTCAACCCGCCCTCAACTGTCTCAGATGGAATCAGCAAGTCGTCCATGTACGCCAACACCTGGTCATGGCGCAACCCGCCTAACATCTTGTTAATTATCCGCTGGAACATAGCAGGAGAATTCGCCAATCCGAAAGGGACACGCGTGTACTCATACTGTCGGTCTGGGGTAATGAACGC
The DNA here is from genome assembly GCA_037954035.1 of Rosalia funebris. NCBI lineage: Eukaryota > Metazoa > Arthropoda > Insecta > Coleoptera > Cerambycidae > Rosalia > Rosalia funebris. Next base: position 4,346,183 of record JAZFAV010000019.1, on the reverse strand, counting down.
CGTTTTATCCATCGAATCGGGGTGTACCGGCACCTGGTGGTACCCCTGCGCCATATCTAAAGTTGCAAAGAACCGTTTGTCCGCCAGTCGGTCCAATTGGTCTGCAATCAATGGGAGTGGTCTTTCACTGTAATCGCATTCAACGCCCTATAATAATCACACACACAACCGAATTCCGCCATCCTTCTTGTTGATTAGCACTATGGGGCTAGCATATGCCGAATCTGACTCCCGAATGACGCCACTGTCTAACAGCCCTTGCACCTTCTCTCTCACCTTACACCTCTCTGTAAACGACAACCTATATGGTCTATAGTACACCGGTACGTCCTTCGCCAGCTTGATCCTCATTTCACCTAGATGGGTAAGACCTAAATCACCTTCGCCTGTCGAGAAACAGTGCGCCTTCCGTGTTAGTAGTTCCACCAACTTCTCTGTCACTCTCGCTCATATCACCCACACTCAGGTTAGAAAATTTAATAGTCTGAATTTTACTCATCTTTGAGCCTTTCGTCTTTGGCTTCTTCACCTGCCTCACCGCCTCTCTGCACCTAGTAGCTCTGGCCACTACTCGCCCTTTCTTCTACTTAAGGTGTTGTGGCCCCAGATTGGTAATCATGACTTGCGCCTTTGCGTCTAAACATGTTACAATGCCTCTGGGCATCGCCACGGTGTACTCGCCTGCATCAATCAGTTTCGCCCCTACTAGTAGCTCCTCGCCCTCCTCTGCTTCCGCCACAGACACACCTACTTGTTTCCCCTCACCAGGCCTCAATTCAATGTCATTCTCAAGGGCAAGACGAGGTCTCCTATCGCCGATGTCGTCCTGAAGACACATCTTTGAACGGATCCTCCAGTCCAGTCTCCTTGACAATAACTGCCTTTCCGCCTTTCACCACCATCATCACACCTGTCGTCCCTATCGCCGGTTGCCCTAGAATTAAATCAGCATTAGAAATGTCACATAGGGTGACCAACACCGTAATGGTCATGGTGACACCATCTATTTCTAGAGTACACCTAGCATGTCCATGGGCTGCGCCTAACCCACCACCGAAACCTTCTAAAAACACCGAGTCTGAAGTCACCTGTAGCCCCAGCCTATCAGCACAATCGCCTGACATGAAGTTGTGCTGACAGCCTGTGTCTATATAGGCATTAATACGCCTCCCATTCACCCAAGCAATTTTCTTGTATGTATCGTCAAAGTTAGTACACACCAATCTAATCTTGACCGAGCTACTCCTTTTCTCATCGCCTCCCTCCTTTATATCGCCACCTTTTCTTTTCACATACTCTCGCCTAATTGGACAGTGGTTAAACCAGTACCCCTCCTTTCCACACCAACTGCACCTACTGCTCTTGGGATGGGGGCAATCCCTACTAACATGCGTCCCATACTCCTGGCAGTTGTAGCACCTAACCTTCTGCGCCACGTTGGTCGCCTGTCTCTTCATTGGAGGAACGCCTGAACCTCCTGCCCCTCTCGCCTTCCCTCCAGAGGTGGATGACTCCAACCGCCTAGCAACCACCATTGCTGCTGGAGACCTGTAATTTTCCAACCCCGAAAGGAAGTCGGAGTATAACTCATCTGGTGTCTTGCTCTTGCAAGCACACGCATTCGCCCATAACTCCTCGGGGAGACCCTTTATGATGCAGGAAACTGCATCCTCGCCTGTCACCTTCACCTCTCACACAATGCCAGTTTCGCATGGAAATAGCTAGTCATTGTTTCACCTACCTCTTTGCGCCTCTCAATCATTTCCATCATGCAGTCGTGGAAATCATGTTGTCTGGGAAACGCCTTCTGCAGGTTCGCCTTCCATTCTTCCCAGGTATAGCTCAACACTTCTAAACGCCTCAACCAGTTTCTGGTATGGCTGAGGTATGACCTTTCGTAGGCCGACCACCCATGCACATCGCCTAACTGGTCTATCAGACCCAAAAACTTACTCACGTTGGAGTAACGATCATCAGGATCGAACTCCTCCACAATACCACCTACCTCCATTAGATCACCTCGCCGCCTACCTACTAAACACTCAGTACTTACCTGAGTCGCCTGTCCTACCTGTCCGCTGGTCGCCGAACCACTTGGAGTAGATGTTCCACTGGATGCTGTGCCCAGCCTGCTCAGCATCTTCTCCAAAAAGGCATCCATGCGCCCCGCAAACTGTTCTTCTAGAACACGTCTCACCACCTCCTCCGTCTTCTCCACACCTGTCGCTACACCTACCTCACTTAACTCATCCATATCGTAGTCAAGCTCCAACTCAGTATCGCCTGCAGTTTCGCCTGTATCCCGTTTTAATTGTTTTTCTTTTTCCGCCATTTTTTTTTTTGCCGCCTAACACACCTACTACGCCTTGTGGTTTTTACTATCCTTTTTCGGTTTAATCGCCCTTCACTCTAGCACTATTGCACGTAGGAATTATCGCACTTCTGATTTATTACACAAATTTGATATTTCGAAACGCCTTTCTACTAATCACACCTAAAATAACTATTTTATTCGAGCACAGAGCACCAAACATCCACACAGCTCTAGAACGCCACGGAGAATGTCCCTCCACCATCCCCGCCTATACGCCTATCAGTATTGGCAACCATGTGAGCTGTCTATCGCCTGCCCGCCGTAAATTTGTGGATCGCTCCATTCACTGAACTACTCCTGTCTACTCATATCTATCTCGCCCATCACATAATTATTTGAGTAACAATATTGTATTACCACCGATGGTAATATTATATTACCATCGACACCCCTTTTCCACCAGTGGTCCAAAATCGTATAGACAGAATAGTATCGACATATCAATAATTACCTTCGTTAAATGTTGAAAAGGCGAAAAACGTCAATCTTGGCTTATGTTATCCGTTTGAAATAACTATAATGAAAGTATGTCACGTTACGTGCGTTTTTAACATCATTAATAACATGCAAATGTGTTACTGATTCTAAATATAAAATAATAATGAACTACAAATTTAAAATAATATAATAATATATATATCTTTATTTCCCAACAGATTACAATCTCCTTACAGGGGATTAATTAACAAAAATTAGTTAATCAGAATAACCTAGTATATCTAATATAAAGTGCTCTATCGTGCGCGGATTATAATTCGGGCTATTCTGCGCATGTCGTTATCATGTGGTTAGAATATCAAGCTCTCCCACTTCCACCGTTTGAATACACCTCGTGCGCAAAACACCTCGATTGGTTTTCCGCGCACGTTCGCGTACGCCCGCAGCGCCGCATGGTTTACCGCCTTATTTTATCTCAGCTGAAAACAGGAGCTCACTCTCCTTCTCTCTAATCTCCTTCATTTCTGGTATATTAGACTCGCCTTTGTTACATGTAAAACTTCGGGAATACAATACTCGAAGAGTAAGATCCATTCGAACAATCGGCGGCACCCGTATCCTCTTATTTTACGAGTAGTTCGACATACAGAAATTTCATCCAAATCCTCGACCCGATTGATGTGACCTCCCCTTGTTAGCAGAACAGCTATTAGTACCATTTGTTTACGGTTAAAAAGCGGCAATTTTTCATATATTTACTTTTAATAAAAACAAATTCTAATAGATGTTCTGCTACCTTCGTGTGAAGTTAGCAGCATTCAAAATTTTTTAAAATTGAAAAACGGTTAAATTATAACTTTCACGATTAATTAACGGCTAATTAACGACAAATAATGAGCCGATGCATTTTTCCATTCCTCAAAGTTGTTCTGCTAGGTTCACAATGATTACATTTTCGCTTCTGAAATGTCCTTGTGGACTAACATATGTTTGTGCAGGTTGTTCTTTAATTTGACATCATACAGGCGATGCGAGCACTTTTACATGTCGGCTTCGGAGACATCCTGATGGATTGTCATGTGATTTTTAAGATGGCTTCTTCTGGTCTTAAACAGACAAAGCGAGCAGTTATACTTATCAACTTTTGAAGCATCCTTGTGAGTAAGTGCGTGTTCATGTAAACCATACTTGCGTTTTGTTGCGAACGTACACGATTCGCACTTAAACGTCTCCACTTCAGAGGCGTCTTTGTAAGTCAACGCGCATCTCTGTACACACCTTTTATACTTTGTCGCGTAACTACATAGTTCACATTTGTACATTTTCACTTCTGAAATGTCCTTGTGGACTAACATGTTTGCACAGGTTGTATTTTAATTTGGCATCATACCGACGATGCGAGCACTTTTACATGTCGACTTCGGAGACGTCCTGATTGCTTAACATGTGAGTTTTGAGATCGTGCTTCCTTATGGTTTTATACGGACTAAGTGAGCAGTTATATGTATCTATTTCTGAAGCATTCTTGTGAGTCAATGCGTGTTTACGTAAAGCAGATTTGTATTTTGTCGCGAACGTACACGATCCGCATTTGATGGTCTGCACTTCGGGGGCGTCCTTGTGAACCAACCCGTGTCTCCGTAGCGACCTTTTGTACTTTGTCGCGTAACTACATAATTCACATTTGTACATTTTCACTTCTGAAATGTCCTTGTGGACTAACATATGTCTGTGCAGGTTGTTCTTCAATTTGGCTTCATACGGGCAATGCGAGCACTTATGCATGTCTAATTCCGAAGCATCCTTGTGAATCAATGCATGTTTATGTAAATCAGACTTGTATTGCGTCGCATAAGTACACGATCCGCACTTGTACATTTTTATTTCTGAGACATCTTTATCGATTAAGGTATGTTGTTTAAGGTTGGACTTTACACCACTATTGTAGGAACAATGTGAACACTCATACATGTCTGCTTTTGAGCCGTCCTTATCTTTTAACGTCCTTTTGCATATTGCAACGTTTGGGCAAACGTGCTCTTGCATTTGTCTGAATTATTTTCTATGGTCTCATTCCTGTCGCCATACTGGCTCTGCTCTGTTTCACTAGTGGGCATGTATTGACTGTACGTATCCATATCCGAATGTATGCTAGATGGTGTAAGTGTATTTTGCTTGTAGGCATACGTGTTGTTGTCTAATCCTATTTTTGAAAGACTTTCACATGGGTCATTGTTTAACCCCACTTTTTCATTGCTGTCCAATATTCCTTCAGTGTTAATAAAACCACAAGAGTATAATAGTTCTTCGGATGTCAATTCCCTTTTGATGGGATGAGTCCCTGTATATTTACCAAAGCGTCTTGAGTTATCATCACATAGAAAATGAAATACATCGGCTAATTTAATTCTATCCGAACCGTTAGTACCTGCATTTTGGCAATACTCATGGAGTTCCTTTTCTATGCCCAAACGGTTCCTTGTGAACAAGAAATAACATTCTAAATTTTCTCTACAAGGCGTACAAACTATCGGATCCTTGACCATTGTGAAATCCTAAAAAACACAAGTTCCATAAATTAAAACGGTTTTTTAGCAATTCTCTTACCATTTCTGGCATAAATACTGGTAACATCTCCTTGTACATTGATTCCTCCATTAAACTATCTACAGACAAAAATTATTTTTCTTTATCCTATTCATACAGAATCGACACATGAGACTTCCTTCAACTATCATTTCTATGCATCCCTTGTCACGATCTATGTCCTTGAATTCAAATTCAGTCTCTTCTTTGTTAACAGCGAAAGAAACTATAAGTTTTTCAGTGCGGATGCAGGCCGATTTGAAGTAAAATGATCGTTTGATAGTGCTTGTACAAATCCTACATATCATAGGGTTTTCAATTATACTGAGATCCTAAAACATATTCATATAAATATATTGCATCGCTTATATTACAGCTCAAACATTTATCATAGTCATTTTGTTACAGATTATATTTTATTTGGGTAATTATACAGAAGTGATAAAGTCTTGAAAATGCTTACCAAAATTTTCCTATCCCCCTATTTTCGAGAAAATTGATTTTCCACTATACATGCCACTTTCCTTATCAAATAATTTTCACTTTACACTACATAGATAGCTGATATTAATACCAGTAGAAAACTACTATATGCTAACATTTCTTTTATACATATCATATATTAAAAGGGTCATAAAACCTATTATTCATTACGATTTCCTTAACTTCCTTCAAATGTTTACAATTCCGATACAATTGTCGTCCATTGTAATATTTTTAATCGTGCGCCCTCTATATGAAACCACATGTACTGATTAGTATACGGCAGGCTCCAAAAGTTAACTATGAATATTAACTGAACTAAATACGCTGTTATTTTAAAGGAACCTAACCTAACATAACCTAACCTAACCTCTCTTTTTTCAGAGGCGAGTCCCTTGGATGTTGTACGGGATTCGCCAGGAGGGGAATCCTTTATGGGCTCCAGGCACTGGTTCAATGCGGCCGGCTGTGTAGGAGTCCACAGAGGGTTACCCACTAACCCCCCCCCCCCCCCCCTTCTATTCCATATTACGTCAGGAACCGCTTCTCGGCATTACTTCCAGCGTAGTGGTCACACTTTCTCCCCTATTGTGTTTTATCATAGAGTTTCCATGTCTATTTCTATTTGGCATTTGTGTCGCATTCTGTCTTCAAGGTATTTAAATACGTATTTACAAGTTTGTTCGTTTTCTATAAATATGCTTATATTTTCAATAGATGGTTCTTGTTTTAATAAGTTTTTTAATTCGCGTCTTTTTTCTTGTCATTTGTCGCATTTGAAGATTGTATGCGCCGCCATGTCGATCTCGTTGCAACAAAAAACAGGTCGGACTGGGTTTTTTCCTTAGTCTGTGTAGATATGCCCCAAAGATCCGTGGCCTGTGAGTGCCTGAATCACATAATGGTTTATATGTTATGCTTTATCTGTATTTCTCCAGGTTTTTATATTTTTTATAAATGTTTTTGTCCATCCACTGTAGCAGTTCTATGTGTCTTGCCATTTGCTTATTGTTTGTTGTTCTATTTCTGTCTTTGTAAGAGTTTTATTTCTATATTTATTTATTCTTTCTTCTTTTTTTAGTTTCATAGGTGATGCTCCGGATATTGTTAGGAGATAGTGGGGACTGTTCTATATGTAGATGTAATTCAAATTGCTAGTTTTCTATTTTCACGATCTAGTAGGTTTAGATAATATTTATATTTTAACGTTTTTTTCCCAAATAGGGGCTCCTTATAGTAGCACTGACATTGTCGCCGATGCTATTACTTTTCTTTTAACCAAACCTGGTCCTCCTATGTTTGGCATAATCCTATGCGGTTCTTTCAATTTTTTTACTAGACAGCAAGTCAATCAGTCAATTTCGTATAATGTGTAGGGAGGGGACGCGGTACGGTATGCCCTGCTTCAGGTTATCCAGTGTCGATAATTAGCGGCGCTACGACAGTCACGTTCTACACGTGAGGGAGTGTACATCGTATTTGTAACGGGGAAAAACTTTTACGTGGGAAGTGATGTTGATGGGTTTACTGTTAAAAGATGATCAAGGTATTTACAGGAAAAATACCTTGACCATATTTAACAGCAAACTATGATCTTTTTTGCATTATTTTTATAATTGGTTTTGCATTAAAAAAAATGCCTTCTAATAAAACGTTTAAAAATAAATAGATTCTCTTAAAATAATTAAAAATAAAATACAGACTCTTAAAACTTAAAAAATATCCCCTTGAATAAGAAAAAAAACTAAAGAAAATTTTCGAAGATGCCTCCGTCTTGCGCCAAACAATAACCCAACCTGTCGTAAAATTCTGAACGAACGTTGGTCAGCATAAGAGGGCTAATAGTTTGAAATAAATTTTCAATATTAGCCCTCAGTTGATTTAAATTATTAGCTCTTTCATGAGGATGCCCGTATAACTTTGATTTAATATACCCCCATAAGAAAAAATCATTAGGGGCCAAGTCTGGCGATCTTGGTGGCCATTGAATTACGCCTCTCGTAGATATAATTCTTTGGGGGAATATCGTATTCAAATAGTTAATGACTATTCTTGAGTTATGGGCCGGACACCCATCGTGCTGGAACGAAACGTTGTCAAAATTGGGGTTAATGTTTGCCAATGCAGGAACAATTTGGTTTTGAAGAAGATTCAAATAAGTCTCCCCATTTAAATTTCCATCAATAAAGAATGGTTCAATAATATCATTCCCATAAATACCAGCCCAAACATTCATTTTTTCGGGATAGTGTGTCCTTGTATTTAACAGGCGATACTGATTTTCAATAGCCCAATACCGTAGAATTGATGGATTGTGCCTACCATGTAACGGAAACGTGGATTCATCGGTGAACACGATGTTATAAATAAAATTGTCATCCGCATTTGCTCGTTCCATTACCGTGTTACAAAATTCCATTCTACGGTACTGGTCTTCATCGAAAATTTTTTGTTGGGCTTCGTTTTTATAGGAATTATATTTATTTTTCTTTAAAATTTTGTGAATTTTACCCACACTAAAACCAGTCTCCTCGGAAATTTTTGGGATAGAAATATTTGAATCTTCTTCTACCATTGCACACACCATTAATTCCTGCATTTCAGCATCCTCGTTAATTCTAGGTGTCTTGTGGCATTTACAACCTAAAATGCATCCCGTTGACTTAAACTTTTCCACTACTGTCGATATTGTGTTCAAGGCAGGGATCGGACGATTTACATATTTGACTGAGAAAAGATCCCTTATTGCACGTAATGAATGTCCTTGAAGAGACCATGATATCAAATCAATTTTTTCCTCAAGTGAGTACGTCATAATTACTAAGTTTTGAATTAAAAGAATCTATTTAAAATTACACGTATTACTACGAAGTTCACTCGTCTAAATGCCAAACACGTATGCGACGGTAAATATGAAATCTAAGTCGTCGATCGTCACGGCCGGCGTACGGCCGGACTCCCCACCTCAGCGGTGGCTAATTTTCCGAGAAGGACCGAACGGTGGAACCTATGTCCAGTTTTAAAATGAAAGCACGGTATATGTTATTCGTTATTGAGTTTACATTTTTACATATGCGTTTTATATGTGTCGTCATGCGGAGGTCTTCGTCCAAATAGATGCACATATATTTTATGCAGTCCATTGATGTAATTATTGTGTCTTCTATAATTAGCTCTATTTATTTTAGTTTTTTCTACCCTCGATTATTAGAACTTCTGTTTTACAGGGTGCCAGTTTGATGCGCATCTGCCTAAGGCATCTAGATATTGTTTCTGCTACGTATTATTCGTTTTTAAGCTGTTCCACAGTTTTTGATATAACGGTGACGGCCTGGCCATCCGCATATGCAATTAATTGCGTGTTCATATTGAATTTTAGTTCTAGGATTTGATTATAAAATAGGTTCCATAGAGTGAGTATTGGGCCCAAGTATTGGGCCTTGTGACACACCGCATGTAATTTTATATTTTTTATTGTTCTCTGTTATAATATACCGATTTTCCAGATCAGACTGAATGATGCGGACCAAGTAAGCGCTTATATTATACCTTTTCAGCGATCTTACTATTTTTCCCATGGGGCCGAATTGAAGGATCTTTCAATGTCCAATACCATCATTAAGCCTATGTGCCTATTTTTATAACTAGTTCTAGCCAGTACTTCCGAAGTTTTTTCAATTTCATTTAAGGCATCTATGGTACTTATTTTTGCCCTGAAGCCAAATCGGTATTCGCTCAGGCATTTTTTGTTCTCAATTTCCTGCTCCGGCCTGGATTTGATGAGAGCCTCCAACATTTTAGCTAGCGTGTCAAGAAGATGGTTGTTTCGTTGTTGTTTTTTGTCGGCTTTTCTATTAAGACTAATTTTGCAGTTTTCCATGCACTGGGTTTCCATCTCGCAGGCATTGGGTCATAATTTTTAGATAAGTATTCATGTTGTTTTTTTAGGAAGTATTTGGCTATTTCAGGGGTTATGTTGTCAGGGCCGGGGGATTTTTTGTTAAGCTTATGCGCTATCATATCATTGAAATTCTGAAGTACCAGGAAAACGCGTGACCTTGAAAATTTTAAAAATTTTCGTCTGCGGCGCTATTTTTAAGGTCTAATGAAGCTCATAAGCCGCTATCGCCTACCCTAATATGGATACCACGAGCTGCCACTGCATCTCACAAACATCACTTATGCGAATTTTGAATAAAGATTTGAATCTACACGCTTACAAGATTCGACTGACTCAAGAGCTGAAGCCTACTGACCATTTCAAGCGTCCTCAATACGCCGAATGATTAGTTGAACAAACAGAAGTGAATGGTGACTTTACAAAGAAAATCATCTTCAGCGACTAGGCACACTTTCACCTCAGTGAATTCGTTAACAAACAGAATTGCCAGAATTTGGGCAAATGAGAATCCACGAACAATCAAATGATTGTTGAAAAGCCGATGCATCCACAAAGAGTGACTGTTTGGTGCGGTTTATGGGCTGGCGGCGTCATCGGGTCGTACTTCTTCGAAAAGGCCAAGCAGTTACCGTGAATGGTGTTCGCTATCGCGAGATGATAACTGAATTCTTGAAATTGAGGATATGGACCTGGACGATATGTGGTTCCAACAGGATGGTGCCACTGCCACACAGCCAACGAAACAATGGCACTTTTGCGCGAGAAATTCAATGGCCGTGTTATCTCACGTCGTGGCGATGTTAATTGGCCGCGACAATCATGTGATTTGACACCGTTGGATTTCGTTCTTTGGGGATATTTAAAAGAAAAAGTGTACGTCAATAAGCCAAGAACAATTCAAGAGCTAAAGGATGAGATAATTCGGCACATTAACGACATTGAACCTCAATTATGTCTCAGAGTCATTGAAAATATTGACCATCGGATAGAGGTATGCCACTGAAGCCGTGGCGAGCATTTGGCCGATATTTTGTTTCACACATAATTGCCATAGATCCTTCTATCATAATAAAAAATATTGAGATAATTCTCTGAAAACTTTTTATTTTATTTACAATAAACATCATGCGTTTTGGTTGGACCACCCTTTACATAGCCTTGCTACGGTCAGGACCTTTACATGTTGAGATTGCGTGATCCGGGCTCCAGCATCTCCTACACGTTGGTATTGCTATCCTTTCACTGATATAACAAGAACTAAGTCCTATTCTCAGAGATTTTATGTTTTCTAGGTTTGCCAACTGTAGCGTTTCGACTTTAATATTAGTACTTTGCGTACTACCGTATCCTGGCCTTATTGAGGTGACTCTTACATCTCCATCGCCGACTAAAGCTCTAAATGACGTAAGTATTTCATCATTTGTGGTCACAGCATCCAAATCTCTTATATGAAAGATGCGATAAGTGGATTTTTTGTTTTTAATAATTACGTTTTGGCTATCATCTGAATCCTTTATTGTGTTTTTAATTTGTTCAGCATCAGCTCTCTCCTCAACGATCAGTAGTAGATCTCCGTTTTTTGTTCGTCTAACATTTTTAATGTTATTTTGTAGGTTGTTTTCCATGATGCACTTTTTAGTTTCCCTCAGATGGTTGTCGTACGCAGTTTCTTTGTTTATGTTCATGCTGCTACCTCTGCATATGTACCAGCGGTATTTTGAGGCATAAAAATTATAATAGTTTTATTTGTAATTGTGAGTACCCATTCGTAGAATTTTCTTTGGTAGCCTTCTGTTTGTGTTGGCATAGGGTGTACAGCCAGTTCAGTCTGGCCACTCGCATCCATCAGTTGTATCACCTTTTCCATTCTATTGATAAGAGATTCCATCGTATTGCTGTGTTCTATCCCTATAATTGCTTTTCTTTGTATCTATTTTGTTCATTATCGCTAAATTTAGTTATTTGTGTAATTTTCTTTATGCCGATGCCGTCTACAGGCTTTGCATATAGGAGATCTAGGTAATGTTGTTTAAAAAGCTTTTGTATGCCTTTATTTAAGTTAAGATCATCACTCCCAATTAGCACTCCCATTAATACATTTTCCGTCTTAGTTATCGGGTTTCCGTACTCTAACTTTGTGTGAGTAAAAATTTCTTCTGGCCATATTTGTTTGCTTAAAATGTTAAACTCGCTTATGTTCGTAACACGTTCAATTTTCTTTAGTATGTTCGTGTGTCTTTCAGAGGACTTATTAGTTGTCCCACTTTCTTTTTTGTATTTCGCATTGTATTCCTTTGTCCGCTTTTTGTTTTCTTGGTTTTTCCGTATCTACTTGTTCTTCCCCTTTTTTTCGTTTTTCATTTTCATTTGGTTCTTCCTCGTTCAAGTGTTTTAATACGTCTTGTATTTTATATCAGTAACTTATAAGTCGGAAATCGAGAAAGGAACCACCAAGCCGCCAAGCGGTTATCAAAGTTCCTTTCTCGATTTCCGACTTATAAGTTACTGACAGAGACGTATCGATAAAGATGTATAGGCCATAAAGTTTATTCGGCATTTGTCCTGAATCGGCGTACCGTATGCGGCACCGATGAGAACTAACAAGTTCGAAACAGCTGTACGTCGTTCGGTTCCGATCCGGGACAGATGTCGAATCCTACCTGTGGCCGGTTTTATTTTTTGAAAAAATTGTGTTTTATATGTTAATAATCCTAAACGAGTCGTCGTTTCTTTTATATCTTTCTTTGTGTTTACATTTTCCACTACTAATTTTTGCAAGATTTTAATTTCTTTAATAATGTTTGTCAAACATTGTTTGTGTTCTATCATCGTGCCCCTTACTTTTTTTTTCCTATTTTTAGGTTGTTCTGGATTTTCTCTCTTCTCTGTGACTTTTTGAGTTCTTTTTATTAGTGAGCCCGATAATTCGATTTCTGGGCATGAATTCCGTCTGGGAGGGGATCTAATTAGGCTCCTCCCGGGAGAAAACGGGCTCTGCTGTCTTTTTTCATTAGCCAAACTTTCCTTTGCCGTTTCTTTTACCAAAGTCACTTCCGTATTCTCGCCAGTTCCTTGATCATTATATCCAATACCAATATCCGAAGCTTTCTTACTATTGTATTCCATATTTCGTTTTTAAGGGGGTCGTTCCCTTGCGTTTTTAGGCTTCCGTCAGCCACAGGGTAAAATACTTTCCGGGGCAGAGCCCTGACGGACGGCTACTTGCTTCACCGCCTACCACGGAAAGGGTTTTTTTACGCACAGCGCTCCCCTGGCCCGCAGCGGTGTACCCTCATCCACACCAGGCCCGGGATGCGAAAACATCACCTTACTCTGGCTTGATGAGGAGTGCTATCCTGTTGGTCCACGGGAGCTATTTTATTTCACCCCTACCCTATGACTTAGTGCAATGTCAAGGAGGGCATTCCCCTATCCGCCACCCGGGGACGCGCCTGGTTACGATTACAGGTGTCCGCTCGTGGGAAGGAGTCCCACGCTCCCAGGAACCCAACCTAACCTAACCTGACCAAACCTAACCTGACCAAACCTAACCTAAACCAACCTAACCTAAACCAACCTAACCTAAACCAACCTAACCTAAACCAATTACAAGAAAATCGTAATGAATAATAGGTTTTATGACGGTTTAATATATAATATGTATAAAGGAAGTGGTGTAGCATCTATTCTTATTCATATTAGCTATTACGTAGTGTGAAGTAAAAGTTATTTGATAAGAAAAAGTCCGTCTCGTGCGGAAAATGGAAAATCCATTTTCTCGAAAACTGTACCTGAGCGAATGAAACTTAAACCAGATTCGTTTTCAGCGCCCTCGAAAATAGGGGGGTAGGAAAAATTTTTCAAGACTTTATCACTTCTGTATAACTACCTTTATTTGTGTGTGGAGCTTGAAGAAATATAATGAAAACTGTTTTAAAATAACTCACCACTTCCAATAAGAGTACTTCTAGCATTCCCCTCATCATTTCATCTATTTCGTCAATTTCATTATTATTTACGTTTAAACACAGCCTGCAAATTTGCTTTCCGTTCATTTTTATGATTGTTATACATTGAGTAGTTATAGATGAAAGTTGAAGGCGTTATCAAAAGGTTATCTATTCTTCTTTTTCCTCCTTCTATAAACTGTCGACAATTTAGCAGTGAACTAACTCTTTACTATACGTACCTGGAGCGGAGCCGGGCGTTTTCTATAATAGCCTGCAGTGTGTCAGAGGCAATCGAAACAAAGATATTTACGTTAATCTGTCTTTGTCATACTCAGACAATGAGTTACAAGTTAAGTTTTTCCAAGTGCTTCGACGCCGTTGCTAATTAATCGGCTCAATGAATTAAAGATTTACGGAACAGGGACCGTTATGAAAAGCAGAATCAATAGTTAAACTTTCAAGCGAGAGAATCAACTTTGTAGAGAAGATAGTAAGCAACTTTGTTGTAATGAGCAAAGCATGGTAGCAGTAAAATGGAAGGATACAAAAACGGTTACTTTGCTTTCAAACGCGTCTGGAGTTGAACCTGAGCGTACGGAAAAAATTTGATGCAGAAAGGAAAAACAGCACATGGATGTTAAATATCTTGAAATAATTAAAAGCTACAATGATAACATGGGTGGCGTTGACATCTTTGATCAGCAGCTTGAGTATTATAGAACTTTTATAAAAACAAAAAAATGGACTTTAAAAGTTATTCTCCATTTTCTAGATTTCGGAGTAGTTAACTCTTGTGTGGAATATCGTGAAAATTGTAGAGCAACAGGTGTTCCAAAAGAAAAATTTACAATCTTTTAAATTCGCGAATGGAAATTGGGGAAGGTTTACTAGCCACACGTAAAAGGAAGAGGTCAAATGAAGAACAAGTTGAAATCGAAGAAGAAGATGAAACTGATAGACCCCGGAAACCGCAAAACTATAGGGTTCCTTTACCTAGCGAATATAAAAGCAGACGCAACACATTTGTGTAAATGAATAGATATTAAATATGTATATGATCAGTAACATATAAGTCGGAAATCGAGAAAGGAACTACCAAACCGCCAAGCGATTATCAAAGTAGTTCCCGAATAGATATTCGCTATAGGAAACAACTACTCCTCGGGCTAAAGCCCCGCCAGGCATAGAATTATACCTAGAAGCGAGCCTCGACCCCTTTTTCGTGTTTCTGCACGGTCAGATAAGGTTTCAAAAAATAAAACCTGCCACAGTTAGGATTCGACATTTGTCCCGGGTCAGAACCCAACGACATACAGCTGTTCCGAACTTATTATTTCTCATCAGTGTCGTATACGGTACGCCAATTCAGGACAAATGCCCAATGAAATTTGTGGGGTATACATATTTATCGATACGATCTATGTCAGTAACATATAAGTCGGAAATCGAGAAAGGAACCACCAAACCGCCAAGAGGTTATCAAAGTAGTTCCCGAATAGCAAGGCTATTACATAATCGCTATAGGAAACAACTACTCCTCGGGATGAAGCCCCCCAGGCATTGAATTATACCTAGAAGTATAATAATATAATGTATTTAGTAACATCAGATAAAAGATCTTAAAGGAAAGTAAGGTAAAAGGTGGTCCAACCGAAACGCACGATGTTAATTGTAAATAAAACAAAAAGTTTTCAGATAATTATCTTAATATTTTTTATTATGATAGAAAGATCTATGACAATTATGCGTGAAACAAAATATCGGCCAAATGCTCGCCACGGCTTTGGTGGCATACCTCTATCCGATGGTCCATATTTTCAATGACTCTGAGACATAATTAAATGAGACAAAACTCTGAGACAAAATTAAATATCCCCAAAGAAAGAAGTCCAACGGTGTCAAATCACATGATCGTGGCGGCCAATTAACATCGCCACGACGTGAGATAACACGGCCATTGAATTTCTCGCGCAAAAGTGCTATTGTTTCGTTGGTTGTGTGGCAAGTGGCAAGTGGCACCATCCTGTTGGAACCACATATCGTCCAGGTCCATATCCTCAATTTCTGACCACAAGAAGTCCGTTATCATCTCGCTATAGCGAACACCATTCACGGTAACTGCTTGGCCGACTTCATTATCGAAGAAGTACGGCCCGATGACGCCGCCAGCCCATAAACCGCACCAAACAGTCACTCTTTGTGGATGCATCGGCTTTTCAACTATCACTCGTGGATTCTCATTTGTCCAAATGCGGCAATTCTGCTTGTTAACGAATCCACTGAGGTGAAAGTGTGCCTCGTCGAAATATGATTTTCTTTGTAAAGTCACCATTCACTTCTGTCTGTTCAACCAACCATTCGGCGTATTAACGACGCTTTAAATGGTCAGTAGGCTTCAGCTCTTGAGTCAATTGAACCTTGTAAGCGTTTAAATTCAAATCTTTATTCAAAATTCGCATCAGTGATGTTCGTGAGATGTTCAATTGTTGGGCACGACGACGAGTCGAGGTTCACGGCTCTTCTGCTACACTATCGCGAACAACAGCAATGTTTTCCGCAGAATGAACTGGGCGAGCATGCACAGGTGTTTTCATATTTCCTACAGACCCGGTTTGCTGAAATTTGCGCACAATTCTCCCGATTGTGGACACATTTGATCGATTATGCTGACCAAAAAAGTCACGAAGTGCACGAAATGCATTTTGATTTGAACGCCCATTTTCGTAAAAGGCTTCAACAATCTTAACGCGCTGCTTAATTGTGTACTTCTCCATGGTTGAATTTGTCAAATACTGAAACAAAGAAATGTCAAATTAAGTTGGGCAAAAAACTTGACGTTAAGGTGTGACTCACAATTAACATTGTGCATTATGGTTGGACCACCCTTTTTAATATTTTATATTTTGTTTCCTTGAGAATATTTTGGGAATATTAAGTTTCATTTATATTTTGCGCATATATTATATTTCATAAATTATTTCCCGAAGTTATATTACACATACATTCATCTTATTAATAATTAATTTACTGTGGGTTACTTTGTTATTAATATGGATGCTGTCTGAAAAAGACCATCAATAAATTGTAAACAAAACAGTCAGAAAAGAACATTGACATTTATTTTATAATATTTTTATACAAGTATTATGTCTACTTTAGAAATCTTCTTCAAAGTGAATTATCCACTATGCTGTTTTGCACTTTGACGAATATCCATGTCATAGGTCTCTTTGGTTGTTATGTCTTGCCTCTGAGGCAGTCTACGGGAGTGGTTGAGCACATGCTTTATCAGATTGCTTTTATATTTTGTTAAGACGCGGATACTGCACACTTATACATTTCCAATTTCGACGGCCCGTTGTGCTTCAATATGTGCTGTTTGACGTAGTGCTTACGCTTAGTTTGAAAACTACATAGCGAACACTTGTACATTTCCAGCTCCTACGCGCCCTTGTGGCTTAGGCCACGTTCCTTCAGCTGGTTATTCCATTTCGTCTCGTACGGACAAAGCGAGCATTTATACATTTTTATTTCACAAGCATCCTTGTGCATCAGCGCGTGTAGCTCCGAGGTACGTTTTTTTTCGTCGCGGACGTACACGATCCGCACTTGAGCGTCTTCTTTTCGGAAGCGTCCTTGTGAGGTAACGCGTGTCCGTGTAACGAGCTTTTGTACTTTGTCGCACAAATACATAGTTCGCATTTGTATATTTTCACTTCTGAAATATCCTTGTGCACTAACATATGTTTGTGCAGGTTCTCCCTTAACTTGGTCTTATACGCGTAACGTGAGTATTTATACATGTCGACTTCGGAGGTGTCCTGACGGATTATCATGTGATTTTTGAGATGGCTCTTCCTTTTAGTATTATACGGACAAAGCGAGCAGTTATACATATCTACTTCTGAAGCATCCTTGTGAGTCAATGCGTGTTCATGTAAAGCAGACTTGTATTTTGTAGCATAAGTACACAATCTGCACTTATACATTTTTATTTCTGAGAAATCTTTATGGACTAACGCATGTCGTCAAGGCAAGTATTTTGTCGCGAATGTACACGATCCGCATTTGAACGTCTCCACTTCGTAGTCGTCCTTGTGAGTCAACGCGTGTTCCTGTAACGAACTGTTTGTTCTTTGTCGCGTATTATCTGTCTCATCTCTATTTGCCAAATAAAAAACTCTCTTATCTTGCCGACAGACTCAGCCGCCGAATACATACGGGACCGCATTCATGCATTTTCATGTGGGCAGAATAATAGGAACAATTTATTTTAAATCAAAAATAATATTTTATTTTATAGCTTGTCTATGATTCATTAGGTATGTGCTCAGTTTAGCCAACAATTATTTTCATACGAAAATGATTCTTGCCCAGCATGGACCACGAGGAGGTATGAGCATATTCCTTGCCAGGAAGGGGAGGGTCGGGTGTAGATTCCTTGTATTAATAACTACATAGTTCACATTTGTACAATTTTCGTCAGTGTGAACTTAGTACAATATTGAAGAATGGAAAAATTCATAGGCTTATTTTTTGCCGTTAATTAGCCGTTAATTAAACGTGAAAGTTATAATTTAACCGTTTTTCAATTTTAAATAATTTTGAGTGTTCTGCTAACTGTTCATATGAAGTTAACAGAACATGTATCAAAAAAAATTTCTTAAAGTACGTATATAGGTATGTGTCGCTTTTAAGCATAAACAAAAGGTATAAACGAAATTTGAAAACAAAAAAAATTTCAATAGTAAAATTACTCAAAACTGGAAGTAACGAAAGAAAGTAGATAAACACGAAAAAAATGGATAATTTATATCTTTACAAAAGACCAGAGGACGAATTAATTAAGATTAAAAGCTGTTCTGTTAAGTTACAGGAAACAAAATCCAAAAATCTGAAAAAAATTGCAAAATGTGACCCGTCAAAGATGTCACGATTAATTAAAATAAGGCAAACGGTAAATTCTCGAATGGAAACTAATTTCCCTAAGACATTTTAAAGTGATATTAATGGCTGTTCTGCTAAATTCCCGGGAAAAATCCAAAAACCGTAATAAAAAATTGAAAAAAAAAACATGGCAAATCACGGCACGACAAATGATAATTTGCAAAATTATTATTAATCTCGTTTAAAAATATCTGTTGGGAGCCAGTTTTCGTTCGGGAATTTACAGTTCTCGTTCTCGTAATTAATCGTGATATCTTTGAATTTGCCGTGATAATTTTGCAACTTTTTATTCTAATTTTTGGATTTTTACCCTGGGAACTTAGTAGAACAGCCATTAATCTAGTTTTAAAATGTCTTACGGGGATCGATTTCCATTCAGGGATTTACCGTTTGCCTTCTTTTAATTAATCGTGACATCTTCGAATTCGCCAGGTCACATTTTACAATTTTTTAAAAATTTTTGGATTTTGTACCCCGTAACTTACAGGTGGAGGTCACATCAATCGGGCCGGGGATTTGGATGAAGTTTCTGTATGTCGAAGTATTCGTAAAATAAGGAGATGCGGGTTTCGCTGTTCGTTCGAATAGGCCTTATTCTCCTAGTTTTGGATTCTGGATGTTTTACATGTAACAAAGGCGAGCCTAATATACCTGAAATGTAAACAGATTGCCAATAGTGTTCTTTGGCGTAGTGATCAGAGCACCCGCTTTGAGAGTTTTCCTGCAAAGAACGAAAATTAAGTACGACATAAAGAACAAAGGCATAACATTTAATTATTAAAATAACATCGTTAATAAAGAAAATACATGTCCTATATTTAGAGGCAATAGGGCTTTAAACAACGAATGAATAAAGCTCATACTATATACAGGTCAGAACATCGACAGGGTGGCACCGTCCCCTCCTTATCGCTGTTTTAGGGAAAATCCCCTGCAAGAGTAACATCCTGGACTCCCCAGGGGCGCATTAATGGATATATTGTATATAGATATGTAGTATATGTATATATTGTATATGTTGTTTGTGTGACACCGGCGAGATAGGTTGTCAACAAATGTATTGTATATAGAGCTTGCCAAATTGTAGTCCTAACCTAACCTTCGGGAGCGGAGGTTTGTGCATTCGATTCCCACTACCCTCACTTTTTTTTATTTTCTACTTCCAATTGTTATTAAAAACTAATGTTAGCTTCTTTATTGCGCATCATAAGCTCACAAATTAATGTAACTTACAGAAAAATGTCTGCGGAAATGAATAAACAGAGAACGTGAGTAAATTAATTGATTGACAGGAAATTAATAAGAAAAATAGTGAGTGGTATCTAATAGTCGCTATCGGATACAGAACAATTTCTTGGATGATATACATCGTAAAAACATGAAAGACATAGAGACTTTCTGTAGTGAGCGCACTGTATGAAGGCAATTACATCGCAACTGCATTTTGACTTCCGCAAATCCGTTGGGAAACAAATTTTATTTACATTTCCGAATACTGTTCTTTCGCTGATTAATTTCGCAGAAAACCAAGCATATTTTATCATTGGAACAAATATTTTGGCTGATAATTGGTTGTGAATGATTGAATTCTGATTTCATCATCTCGTGAAGAAAGTTCTCGATTGCTTTGCAAAATGGCTGGGAAATTTTGTAATTTCTTAATGAAATTTTTCACTCGACGGAAAAAGTAAACGTCACAAGGTTGGCAGTAAGTGGTGCAATGAGGAGGAATAATTTCTACAGTGGAGGAGCAATTGCCTTCGTCATCGTTAAAAATACTATTAAAATGCGCAGTGTCTGTTCGATCTCCCCACGAATCCAAGATTAGCAAAAACTCCTTTTCTTCACAGTAAGGCTGCATCACATTTTTCACAAAACTACCGAAATGTTCTTTTGTTAATTTTTCTGATTTCGAAGACGTTACGAAAATATTTGCATACTCCGTCATTAACTTTTCCACTGTGGCTTGGACTCTAGGTCCAAAGTTTCCCTTCGGTTCTTGCATGTAAAGAAAAACTTTTGGGAGCACTTTTCCCGAAGCAGTTATAGCGTACTGGGTGGCGTAACTGTGTGTTACCTTATTAAAGTCTCCAAGAAAAATATTTCAGTTGTTTTTTCTCCCTTCATTGAAAGGGTTCTGCTAACGTCGCATCTGTATTCGCATCCAGTTTGGTCGATGTTCCAGTAACAAAGTCTGGTTGAAATTTTAGGATCATTTTTGCAATACGCTTCTGAAATTTCTCTGCTTCTTTCAGAAGTGCAAGTATGTGAACGTGATTTACGCTGCTGAATTTTAAAAGTGGCTTTGCATTTATTTGCCCATGATTCTGATGTCTTAAAGTGGAAGTCCTCTCCCCGATATTGAACTGCTGCAGCTGAAGCCCACTGCTGAATCGTCCTTGTCACCGGCTGCTTTTGTTCCCTTGCTTCACGAAATCGATCACACAATTACGTATTTTTCTTTCACGTGGCCACCCTTCAAATCCTCCTTACGTCGAAGAAACCTTTGTTGAAGAGTTTTAAACTCCATTTCGGGTGCTCTCGGGCTAAATTCAGGATATTTATTTTGGTATCCAGCGAGATGTAATCACAAAATTTTAATCTTTTCTCTTTCGGCTCATATTCTTCCGAACTCTCCACAACGGTAGAGGTACTGGACGAAAAGCTGCTCACCGATGCCTTTTCCGCACTTGACTGATGTAATTTTGAAACATCTTCCTTTTTTTGGTTTGCCTCCTCCGCCAAGTAAAATTCTGCCTCTTCTTGATAATCAAAGTCTTTTAGAACTACGATGACCGATCCGGCCATTCTTTCTTCCATAAGTAGAGATTTTCTTGACACTTCTTCACTTGGCAGTCCTTCGGCGAAGTTTAATTTTTCCAAAGTTTGCTCACAAACTTTCAGAGCATCTGTAACGTATTGCTTTGCACAGGAAGACATACAAGTGCTACCACTCTTTCGCCAACAGTCTACACTCCACTACATGATGGTTTGTCACCCATATTGTCTTTTCTCTCGGACATTTTAAAAACTCGCTTATGACCCTGATTATGCACGTTTACGTTATGCTAGATTAGGTTAGGTTACGTTAGGTTAGGCAGATGCTTATCAAACTTAGATTAGAACAAAAAATATGGAATAAAAAATGGCTGAGTGAACAATTTGGCTTTAGGACAAATGGAAGTACCATCGATGCTCTGAACCAAATTAAAAAAACTTCTGAAGCAGTGTCCAGAATTAGTTATAGAAACAGGCATATAGGCGTGATAATGGCATTCGATATCAAAAATGTCTTCAACTCGGCCCCATGGGAGAAAATAGTAGTAAGATCGTTGAAAAGGTATAACACAAGCGCTTACCTGGTCCGCATCTTTCAATCATACTTAGAAAATCGATATGCCATTACAGAAAAACGGGAGAATAGCTCAAAAGCGAAGCTGAATATGTAGCTGAGACAATATCCAGATGTCTTAAACAGATGGACATCAAACTCGCACCACATAAAACTAAAATCCTAATATTAGAAGGCAGACAAAAATTAAAAGATATGGTAACTATACTTGAAAAACCAAAAACTAACCATACAAGATAAAACAATTGAACTACAGATGTAAAGAGATTATACTTCAACCCATCTGATAAAATAAGGACTAAACAAATTATGTCAAAACAGCTATTCTCCTGGCTATATGCCAAACGCCGAGCCCTGAGTTACATTGCGAAATTTGCTGTATTTTGTCTAACAGAGTTAGCACAAAAATACAGTTACTCAGATTGTTACAAAACCACAAGCAAGATGAAAACTGTCACCTGGAACAATCCGAATCACTGTGTTTTAGTGCTAGACAATATACGGCAAATTTTGTCATGTAATTCAGCGCCCGGTGTTTGGCGTATGGCCAGGAGAATAACTGTTTTGACCTAATTTGTTTAGTCCTTATTATATAAGGCATTTGCAGATGGGTTGGACTATAATCTCCTTATTTCTATAGCTTGAAAATTACCCTCTGCGGAGTAAAACATTGCACAATACTAAAACAGTTAAATCAACGGACTACATAAAATACATGGGCGTCTACGTGTACAAAAACCTCCGTATGACGACACGTGTGAAACAAATATGTAAGAAAGTTAATTCTATAACAAGGAATATATATAGGATTACACCAAATATAGGAGGAGGACCAGGCATTGTTAAAAGACGAATGATTGCTTCGGCGGGAATGTCAGTGCTACTATATGGAGCCTCTATTTAGGAAAAAGCGACAAACTACAAATATTACCTAAAGCTGTTAGAACGAGAAAATAGAAAACTGGCAATTAGAAACTCATCAGCATGTAGAAAAGTCCCCACTATCTCAATCTTAGTAATATCTGGAACACCACCCATAAAACTAAAAATAGACGAACGTATAAATAAATATAATAATAAAAGACTAACAATGGCAGAAATAGAACAAAGAACAATAAACAAATGGCAAGACAAATGGAACAACTACAATGGATGGACAAAAACATTTATAAAAAACATAAACACCTGGAAAAATATAGACAAACAATATGTAATCATTATATTACCCAAGCACTTACAGACCATGGATATTTTGGGGTAATATTTACATAAAATAAGAAAAAATCTAGTCCGATCTGCCTTTTTTTCAATGTAACCGACATGGCGGCGCACATCATCTTCAAATGTGCTAAATGGCAAGACAAAACAGAAGAATTAAAAAACTTTGTAAAACACGAAATATCAACAGAAAGCTTAAGCACTCTTTTAGAAGACAAACAAACTTGTAAAAGCATATTTAAACATCTTGAGGACATAATGAGACAAAAATGCCAACTGGAGAAAAGCATGGAAACGTAATGACAAGACACAAAAGGGGAGGAAGGTGTGACCACTACGTTGGAAGTAATGCCGAGAGGCGGTTCCCGACGCAGAGGGGAATAGAAGGGAGGGGTTTTAGTAGGTAACCCCTCCAGTCCAACACTGCCAGGCGCATCGAACAACAATAGGGTCTGGTGCTCATAAAGGAGTTTCCCCTTCCGACGGGTTCCCGCATAACATCAATAACGCACAAGGGACCTGCAAAACAAAAAAAAAAGTTAGACAGGTTAGATTAGGTTAGTTAATGGTTTTACAAATTTTCATTAACAAATAAGACGGCAAAATCTGTTAAGATTATATTAAGTTAGTGGCTTACCGTTTAGCCAATTTATTTAAATAAATCCACAGCAAATTTGGTAGAATTAGGTTAGGTTAGGTTAATGTCTTACGTTTTGGACAATTTTCCTATTTTTCTTACTGATTTCCTGTCACTAAATTTATTTACTAAAATTGTCTTCTTATTAATTTCCGCAGATTATTTCTGTAAGTTACATTAATGTGTGAGCTTTATGCGCAATAAAGAAGGTAATATTAATTTGTCATAATGATTGGAAGTAAAAAATGAAAAAACAAACGAAGGTAGGGGGAATCGAACGCACGAACCTCCGTTCCCGAAGCTGGTGCTCTGGCTGCTACGCCAAAGAACACAATTAGCAAACTGCTTACATTTCAAACAAAGAGACTAGCGAGAAGGAGGACAAACTTCCATGCATGTACCATCGTTCGCTTGATAGAAAGTACGGCGGTATACCAGGCGGCGCTGCGACCGTGCTCTAACGTGCGCGGATTACCATTCGGGCTATTCTGCGCATGTCGTTAGCGTGTGGTTAGAATTTCAAATTCTCCCACGTCCACCGTTTGAATCCACTTCAGGCGCAAAACACTTTTATTGGTTTTCCGCGCACGTTCGCGTATGTCCCCAGTGCCGCATGGTTTACCGCCTTATTTCATCTCAGCTGAAAGCAGGAGATCACTCTCCTTCCCTCTAATATTTTTCGTTTCAGGCATATTAGGCTAGCCTTTGTTACATGTAAAACTTCGGGAATACAATACTCGAAGAATAAGGTCCATTCGAAGAAACGGCGGAACCCGTATCCTCTTATTTTACGAGTACTTCCACATACAGAAATTTCATCCAAATCCCCGACCCGATTGATGTGACCTTCTCCCCTTGTTAACAGAACAGCTGTTAATCTTAATTAATTCGTCCTTTGGTCTCTTGTGAAGATGCAAATTATCAATTTTCTTTCGTGTTTATCTATTCTCTTTCGTTACTTCCAGTTTTAAGTTATTTTATTAAAATTGAAAAATATTTCTTTTTTCAAATTTCGTTTGTACCATTTGTTTACGGTTAAAAGGCGGCAATTTCCTATATACTTACTTACTTTTAACAAAAAAGAATTTTAATAGATGTTCTGCTATCTTCATGTGAAGTTAGCAGCACTCAAAATTTTTTAAATTGAAAAACGGTTAAATTATAACTTTCACGATTAATTAACGGTTAATTATCGGCAAATAATGAGCATAGGCATTTTTCCATTCCCCAAAGTTGTTCTGCTAAGTTCACTCCGATTACATTTTCACTTCTCAAATGTCCTTGTGGACTAACATATGTTTGTGCAGGTTCTTCTTTAGTTTGGCATCATACGAGCGATACGAACACTTTACATATCGACTTCGGAGGCGTCCTGATGGATCATCATGTGATTTTTAAGATGGCTCTTTCTTTTGGTCTTAAACGGACAAAGCGAGCAGTTATACTTATTAACTTTTGAAGCATCCTTGTGAGTCAATGCGTGTTTATGTAAACCATCCTTGCGTTTTGTTGCGAACGTACACGATCCGCACTTGAACGTCTCCACTTCAGAGGCGTCTTCGAGGCAGAGGAGTCAACACGTGTCTCTGTACACAACTTTTATACTTTGTCGCGTAACTACATAGTTCACATTTATATATTTTCACTTCTGAAATGTCCTTGTGGACTAACATATGTTGGTGCAGATTGCTCCTTAACTTGCTCTGATACGGGCAACGCGAGCACTTATACATGTCGACTTCGGAGACGTCCTGAGGGATTAACATGTGAGTTTTGAGAGTGCGCTTCCTCTTGGTCTTAAACGAACAAAGCGAGCACTTATACATGTCGACTTCGGAGACATTCTGATGGATTAACATGTGAGTGTTGAGATTGCGCTTCCTTATGGCCTTAAACGGACAAAGCGAGCAGTTATACGTATCTACTTCTGAAGCATCCTTGTGAGTCAACGCGTGTGCCTGTAACGAGTTTTTGTACTTTGACGCGTAACTACATAGTTCACATTTGTACATTTTCACTTCTGAAACGTCCTTGTGGACTAACATATGCTGGTGCAGGCTGCTCTTGAACTTGCTCTGATACGTGCAACGCGAGCACTTATGCAAGTTTACTTCCGAAGCATCCTTATGAATCAACGCGTGTTTATGTAAACCGGACTTCTTCTTCGTCACATAAGTACACAATCCGCACTTGTACATTTTTATTTTTGAGACATCTTTATGGATTAAGGTATGTCGTTTAAGGTTGGACTTTACACCACTACTGTAGGCACAATGTGAACACTCATACATGTCTACTTTTGAGCCACCCTTGTCTTTTAACTCCTTCTTTTTGCATATTGCGACGTTTGGGCATAGCGTGCTTTTGCATTTGTCTGAATTATTTTCGGGGGTCTCATTCCTGTCGCCATACTGGCTCTGTCCTGTTTCACTAGTAGGCATGTATTGACTGTACGTATCCATATCCGAATGTATGCTAGATTGTGTAAGTTTATTTTACATGTTGGGATACGTGTTGTTGTCTAATCCTATTTTTGAAAGACTTTCACACGGGTCATTGTTTAACCACACTTTTTCATTGGTGTCCAGTATTTCTTCAGTGTTCATAAAATCACAAGAGTATAATAGCTTTTCGGATGTTAATTCCCTTTTGATGGGATGAGTCCCTCCATATTTATCAAAGTGTCTTGAGTTATCGTCACATAGAAAATGAAATACATCGGCTAATTTAATTCTACCCGATCGGTTACTACTTGCATTTTGGCAATACTCATAGAGTTCATTTTCTATGCCCAAACAGTTCTTTGTGAACAAGAAATAACATTCTAAATTGTCTCGACAAGGCGTACAAACTATCGGATCCTTGACCATGGTGAAATCCTAAAAAACACAAGTTCATAAATTAGAAGGATTTTTTAGCAATTGTCTTACCATTTCTGGCATAAATACTGGTAACATCTCCTTGTACATTGATTTCTCCATTGAAGTATCTACAGATACAGAATTATTTTTGTATACCCTATTCATACAGAATCGACACATGAGACTTCCTTCAACTACCATTTCTATGCATCCCTTGTCACGATCTATGTCCTTGATTTCAAATTCAGTCTCTTCTTAGTTAACAGCGAAAGTAACTATAAGTTTTTCAGTGCGGACGCAGGCCGATTTGAAGTAAAATGATCGTTTGATAATTCTTGTACAGGTCCTACATATCGTAGGATTTTCAGTTATACTGAAATCCTAAAACATATTCATATAAATATATTGCATCGCTTATATTACAGCTCAAACATTTATTATAGTCATTTTGTTACAGATTATATTTTATTTGGGTAATCACACAAGTTATACAGACATGAAGACACTATAGTAATATCGCCCTATATATATTTTTACTAATCTCAAATTGCTTCCACATTTTAATAATTATTATATATATTCAGCAGCTTACTCTGCAAAAGATAAATTTTATCCAAGTTTATAAAAACAGAAACTCTTGTAAATCTATTCAGAATAAAGCGATTCTTGTTCCGTACAACTTTGTTTGTGAAATGTCCCGATCAACCGAACCTACAAATATCACTCACAGAAGTGATAAAGTCTTGAAAATTCTTAACAAATTTTTTCAACCCCCCTATTTTCGAAGGTGCTGAACACGAATCTACTTTCAGTTTCATCCGTTCGTACACAGTTTTCTAGGAAATTAAGTTTCCACTTTTCCGCAATAAATGCCACTTTTCTTATCAAATAATTTTAACTTCACACTACGTAGATAGCTGATATTAATACGAGTAGAAAACTACTATATGCTAACATTTCCTTTATACATAATATATATATATATATATATATATATATATATATATATATATATATATATATATATATATATATATATATATATATATATATATATATATATATATATATATATATAAAGAAAATAATAGGTTTTATGACGGTTTAATATATGATATTATCATATATTAAACCGTCATAAAACCTATTATTAATTACGATTTCCCTAATTTCCTTCAAATGTTTACAATTTCGATGCAATTATCGTCTATTGTAATATTTTTAATTGTGCGCCCTCTATATGAAACCACATGTACTGGTTAGTATCGGGCAGGCTCCAAAAGTTAACTATGAATATTAACTGAACTAAATACGCTGTTATTTTGAAGGAACCTAACCTAACTTAACCCAACCTAGGACAACGGCCATATTACGTTGAAAATACCGGTTCTCGTCCAGTTCCTAACTAGACGCCGCGCAGACTAAACAGGTTGAATGCAAATCGATAGCGAAGAACATTCTGATAGCGACCCAGAGTCCACGATAAAGTCAAAGGAATTTTAATGCAGAATACGTGATACGGGCACAAAACGAAAACGACGTTCATAGTAACAGTAATAGTGTTAAGGATAAATTAAGTGTATAACCTAAAGTCAAGAGGCAGAGCCCTTAATTAAATAGACAGAGTAGTGGCAGTGAAACTAATATTCTGCAAAGCAGAAACAAAATCGGACATATAAAATCATTACCCAAAGAACTGATTAAGCGTGACACTAATAAAGACAGTGAGTAAAAACTTATCGGAATCCCGAACCAAAAGAAAAGCAAATACCATTACTGATCTAAGCGATAACAAGAAAATTAATATTAACAGAACTCCGGAAGTGACAAATGAACAGAACAAAACCACAGAACCCAGACAATATACGAGTAAAGATCTCGAAGAAATAAAAGATGACCCAGCCTTTAGGGCCGAATTACAAAAACTGATAAACGAGGACAAAATACAAATAGAAGACGGTGAAATGAAAGTCGCAGATGATGTAGTAAAAGTAGGGAACCTGCAGATTAAAAGTAAAACAACGGTAACAAATACTAACAGAAATAAGAAACAGATTCCAACTGTTAAACGCAGACAATGAAGAAGATTCAGATAACGAAGAAAACAACGCAGAAGTCTCT
This sequence comes from Rosalia funebris, assembly GCA_037954035.1. Lineage (NCBI taxonomy): Eukaryota > Metazoa > Arthropoda > Insecta > Coleoptera > Cerambycidae > Rosalia > Rosalia funebris. The sequence continues at coordinate 4,317,315 of JAZFAV010000019.1, read as the reverse complement.
ATAACAGAAAACGCAAAAAAATATACCTAATGAAAACAAAAAACTTAAAACAAATACTAAAAGAAATGCAATCCCACCGTTGTTTTGCACAGTTTTGCAAGGCAAACCAGAAAACCATAACTTATTAATAACAGAGATCGATAAATACATTAAAAACGGATATTACATCAAATAATATGCTCCGAAAACTAATATAATATATATAAAAGACATCAAAGAATACGACTCATACAAAAACAAACTGATAAGACAAGGAGACACTCAATTCCATACACACACGACGACAGAGAACAAAAGAGTATGAAATAGAAATCAAACGAATCTACAAAATGAAAACAAAGTATAATCCCATGTACTTAGTTGTCACCGACGCGCAGATAATACTTAAGGAAATGCGAAACAAAATACTAATATACAACATATCAAAATACGCTGGGGAAAAAGAGAGAATTTAAGAGAAATTACACAATACAGGCGTTGCCAATCCTGGGGACATGCAACATCCAATTGTTCTATAACACCCAAGTGTTTAAAGTGCGGTGCATCAAATGAAGAATGACCTGTATATATATATATATATATATATATATATATATATATATATATATATATATATATATATATATATATATATATATATATATATATATATATATATATATATATATATATATATATATATATATATATATATATATATATATATATATATATAGCGATCCAATAGGACTTGCACCTTGACGAAGTTCTAGTGCAAACTAGAACGGGTGGTTCGGCTTGCGCGTTTTAATGATTTAAGGAGCCGTACCATAGGTTTAACCATAGTGAAGGGGGGTCCTTATTGAAAAACCAGACTAAGACAAGTCCCTGAAGGAGGGCAGCAGCTCTTTCAGTAGTCATAGTGGCAGAAACCGTGGGGGTTGGCATGATGCTATGACACACACGACTGCGATGTGGAAGGCAAGAGGAAACCACCACATTATAATCCTCAGAACAGCTAATGAAAGGCTTATCCCAAATAATGATGGCGTCTCCTGGGGCAAAAAACACCGGAAGTAAAATAGTCCTCCGTTCGGATCTCCGGGTGAGGACTGTTCCGGGAGACGTGATCGAGTGCAATAGTAGGGTTAGTAAGAAGTGTAGCATTTCACGAGTCGGAGCGTGGAATGTTAAAAGCATGAGACAGGCAGGGAAGCTAGAGAATCTGAAGATAGAAATGGATAGGTTAGGATTAGATATTGTAGGTATAAGTGCGATTCGCTGGCCGGAAGTAGGAGATTTTTGGAGCGGTGACTATAGGGTAATACACACAGGATCGGTAAATGGAAACACGGGAGTAGGAATCGTTACGCGGAAGAACGCAGGACAGTGACTACCTACAATACAGCGAGAGAGTAATGATAATCAGGTTAGATTCGAAGCCAGTGAAAACAGTAATAGTGCAAGTATACATGTCTACTTCTAGCCACAGTGAGGAAGAGTTAGAAGCCGTTTATTCGGACATTGAGCAGGTAATAAGATTTGTAAAGGGTCATGAAAATTTAATAATAGTGGGAGATTTTAACGCAGTCGTAGGTGAGGGGAAAGAAGGAGAATTTGTAGGTCCTTATGGATTAGGAAAAAGACTTCTGACGAGCGTAATTCACTCTCAAGTACTGTATGCATCACCCGTCTGGCACTCGGTAACGAGCAACCAGAAAAACTGTAGAAAGTTAGTGAGTCTGCAACGCAATGTCAACATCAGGATATCTTCGGCGCACAGGACCATCTCAACGGAAGCAGCAGAGGTGATAGCAGGAGTCCCACCAATCAAGCTGATGATACAAGAACGCCATGAAAAGTACACTCGGACAGATGGAGAGGCAGCAAGGAGAAATCTACTGAGACGATGGCAAGGCGAATTGGAAATATCAATACACGGGAGGTGGATCCATCGTCTAATACCTGACATACAGAAATGAATCGGTGGGCCCCACGGAGAGGTAAACTATTTCCTGACGCAAGCTCTCTCTGACCACAGTTGCTTTAGTAAGTACCTGTACGATCGGCATAGATCGGACACGGATAGATGCAAGTACTGCGGAGATATTGACGACGCAGAGCACACCTTATTTACATGTCCCAGATGGAACGACACCAGAAGAAGCTGTGCTGAACAAGCAGGGGCACTTTTCAATGAACAAAACGTGAGATCCGGCCTCGTAACAAGCGAAGAGACTGTGAAACGCGTCTACAAAACTATTAGAGACATCATAGAGAAAAAAAGAAAAGGAACATAGAGACAACGTCGGAGCGTATAAAGGACGGCTTGCTCACCAAAGTCATGGTACACGGTACCAGTGAGCAGTCATCAGTAACACGGTACCAGTGAGCAGAGCGAGACGGAGGAGTGGTTTTAGTCGATAAGAATCCGACACTCCCGACTCGGAGTCTTACGTAAGATTTCCACTCCTCATAAAAAAACCTAACCCTACCTAATCTTACCTAACCTAACCTAACCTAACCTAACCTAGACAGTTAGGTTAAGTTAGGTACCTTCAAAATAACAGCGTATTTAGTTGCTTTTGTTCATAGTTAACTTTTGGGGGCCCCCCGTATACTAATCAGTACATGTGTTTTCATATAGAGGGCGTACGATAAAAATATTACAAGAAAATCGTAATTAATAATAGGTTTTATGACGGTTTAATATATGATATGTATAAAAGAAGTGCTGTAGCATCTATTCGTATTAATATTAGCTATTACGTAATGTAAAGTGAAAGATAGTTGATAATAAAAAGTGCCTCACGCGCGGATAAGTGGAAAATCCATTTTCTTGAAAACTGTCCGAGCGGATGAAACTGAAACCAGATTCGTGTTCAGCACTTTCGAAAATGAAAGCTATGTTTTGAAATAACTTACCATTTCTAATAAGAGTACTTCTAGCATTCCCCTCATCATTTCATCTATTTCGTCAATTTCATTATTATTCACGTTTAAACACACTCTGCAAATTTGCTTTCCGTCCATTTTTATGATTGTTATATATAAAATAGTTATAGATGAAAATTAAGGGCGTTATCAAAAGGTTATCTATTCTTCTTTTTCCTCCTTCTATAAACTGTCGACAATTTATCAGTGAACTAACACTATACCTATACGTACTTGCAACGGAGCCGAACGTTTTCTATAATAGCCTGCAATGTGTCAGAGGCAGTCGAAACAAAGGTAGCCTTATTTACGGTAACCTGTCTTTGTCATACTCAGGCAAATGAAATAAGTTACAAGTTGATTTTTTTCAATTTTTGCTTCGATTTCTCAATATATATGTAGTGTCCACTGATTTGTAAAATAACTTGATAGCAGACAGAGTGGTGGGGTGTCTTCTCATTAGAACATTGAGCTCTACGACACTTTTGGGTGCAACCGTAGACTTTCGGGCGAGATTTGAATATCCAAATGCTTCTAGGTACTCGTTTATATTGAACAGGAATTGGCAGAGATACAAAAAATCATAATTAATCTATTACGCGATTTGCATTGTCAAATTTATACTTTCGAAGTATTTTTTGAATGAGTATTAGCATTTGGATATTCAAATCTCGCGCCATTTAGTCTACGACTGCACCCAAAAGTGTCATGGCGCTCAGGCTTCAAATGGGAACATAGCGGTCCATAACGGTCCATAACGTGTATAACAAACAGGTCCGATTCGCTATCCAATATTTACACAAATCAGTGATGGTGTCCCAGTTGGAACTATAGGATTTGAATTGCGCGCCATTTGTTTTCTGTCAAGGATGGGGCGTCACTATTTAACGACTGTCATCTACAAACGTTTCATTGCTATCATTTATAGTTGCATTAAGAGAAATTCGCAAAAAAAATTGGACAAAATGAGGCGCCTACAGAGTTAACAGTTTGTAACTTAATTAAGATTTTAAGAGACGAGCCTACTACAACACTAATACGTCCTTATCGTGATCGGTCAGATGGAAATATTGCTGCAGTGAAAGAACGTGTACGGGAGTATTCAAGCACATCAATTCAACGTCGTGCACAACATTGAAATCTGTCAAGAGCCACCACGCATCCTTTCTATTTGTACGCGTATTGTCTCGATTTTATGTTGAAGATTAAAACACCACAGTTTGTCGAATATTATTAGTTTTATTCACAAATCACATCATTTAGTGCCAAATAAGACCTCCTTTATTTTTCAGATACCAAGACGAAATCTATATTAAGCTTAAACAACTTGAAGTATTCAGAAAGTCTTTTGGTTTAGTTAAAGTTTATTGTCTTAAATCCATTGGTAAATATATTCAATTCACCTTCTCTTTCCGTTTTAATTTGTGTACGAACAAAATTTCATCTTCCCTGTAAATCAAAGGTGACCATACTTGAATCTTGTCAATGGGAGACAAATCAGGTGTTGATTTTGTGGTTATGACGGTTAAATTAAAGGAGTCAAACTGAAATAAAAATATGTGATCTACATAAAATAATCAAAAATAGATGATGAAAATAAATAACTTACATGAAGTAAAACCAAAATTTGTACATATGTAAAAATGAGGCAATATTCTCATAACAAAAAATGGAAATGGCATTATTTAGCGTATGTTGGCAAAAGGGTTATAAAAACAGGGGACGTCTTTTCTACGAACACAGAAAGATCACTCGTTTCACGACATGCGTTTCGCCAACCAAGTTGACATTCTGAGATGTTGATTGAGCTTTATCTCTCTCGAATTATCTCTCACCCGATGATGCCAACTTGATCGTCGAAACATGCAACATATTCCGTACGAGTAGCATTATACAGTGGTTTCTTTTAATTTTTACTTCACATATAAAATGCACATTTTTTAATTATATATCGTGTTTAGATTAGGAATAAGTATACAAATTTTTCACTTTTATGTGTAATTCATTTCTTCATCGATTAAAATAATATTTACGAAATATAACTAAACACGAAAGCTTAAAAAAATGAAATGGAAAATCCCTTCATATTAAAATTTCCCATAAATTTGGTATTCACCTCTACAGCGATGGCATTGTACGGCGCTAGACGTCGCCCCCTCCGTAACTTTCGCCAATAATATATAAATAGATTCATTTTCTGTAATTCTAACCGTTGTGACATCCGCAATATCAATAGCCACTAAATTGTAGAGATGGGCCGGTCTGCGATTTTTGCGGAGCAGTCGCAAAATGCTCCTGCTTCGGCCGTATCACTGCGACAAAAATCAGTGATTTATTGGAGCCTGAAATTGCTCCAATAAATCACTGATTCACCAGTTCGTAGGTAGGTATTAGGTATTAGCAACAGACACCGCCGGGCGCCTTGTAACGCTGCTATTTGCGATTGCTCCTGCGTGCTAATATTTGTGTAGCACGGCAAGTTTTAGGTAGATTATACCTAAAACTTGCCTTGCGCCACAAATTTACAAACGTGCATATTAACTGGATGACCGCCTAGCGCCGACCGGGCACTATTCGACGCCGTCTAATGAGTCATACACAATCAACAAATGTTACAAATTGCTCCGAAATTTCGCAGCGATTTTGTTCAATCGGAACAGACTGCGACTGCGACTGGCGACGGAGCAGTGACAAAGTAGCAGACTGCGAGATCGCAACCCACCTCTACTGAATTGTCGAGAGTTTATAGGAGGAGGAAGAAGAATAGATAACCTTTTGATAACGTTTTTATCTTTCTATTTTCATTTATAACTATTCTATATATAACAATCATAAAAATGGACGGAAAGCAAATTTGCAGACTGTGTTTAAAAGTGAATGATAATGAAATTGATGAAATAGATGAAATAATGAGGGGAATGCTAGAAGTGCTCTTATTAGAAATGGTAAGTTATTTTTAAACATAGTTTTCATTATAGTGTCCGGCAACAGGATTGAATAGTTTTGAATACGTTGTAGTGGAAATATTGTTTATTTGACCAATGTCAAATAGTGATAAGATTGTATTTTATTATAGAAAGTTTTGTGTTACAATGGCAAATTGGCCGGTTAGTCAACGTGTCTTTGCTGTTAAATAATTTATACTGACCCAGTCCATCGTGCAAACCCAGAGGCGTTTTCGCCGTGGATTTAATTTGTGCGCTCTGAAGTCCCATCAAGAAATGCAATTTTAAGATGGGTAAGAGATTTCGACGATAGGGGCAGTGTAAACTCAAAATTTGTCCGGAAGTACACAAGGTAATATTGAAAGAACCAGAGTAGCCGTTAATTAAACAAAGTCCACAACGTTTTGCAATTCGGCAATCAATTGCACTGCGAATTTCGGAGCGAAGTATGTTACGAATTGTAAATCTGGATTTGAAATTTTATCCATATAAAGTACAGATAGTCCAGAGGCTTGAATCTTGTTGATAAAGTTAATCATCTCAATTTCTGCAAGGCAATTTCTTGAAACATTGAACAACAATGCAGGAGTTCTTGATACACTGATCATGTCTAACGAAGCTCACTTCCATATCAGTGGGTACGTTAATAAGCAGAACTTTCGCTACTGGGTAGAACACAGCCCAAGAGAAATGCATGTACACCCACTTCATGACCCTCTGGTAACGGTGTGGTGTGGAGTGTGCAAATTTGGTGTGATCGGGCTATACTTTTTTGGAAGAGATCGGCCACATCGTTACAGTCAATTCACTTCGATATGTTGAGATGTTGGAAACATTTGTGACTGTGGAACTTCAAAGAATGGACCAAGATGAAGTATGATTCCAACAGGACGGCGCCACAGCGCATACAGCTAGACGGTCCATTGCTGTTTTACAGTGTATGTCGCTGAATCGCCTAATTTCAAGGTTTGGTGACTTTGCATGGGCCGCAAAATTACCGGACGTGACGGTCCCGAATTTTTTCCTATGGGGATTCTTAAGGTCTAAAGTGTACTCTACCCATCCCCAAGCACTTCTGGAACTTAAAAAAAGGATTCGTGAAGGGATAAATTCGATAAGCGAAGATTTACTCAGACGCGTTATGTTCAATTTCAGAAACAGATTGCATCAATGTATAGAAGAAGACGATGGTCATCTTAGGGATGTGATCTTTGCAAACTAAGTGTTATAAGAAATTTCCAGGATTGTCTTTTTAGTTGTAATAATAATTAGTCTAAATATATTTTTTGTTTCTTAACAGTGGCTTATTAAAAACCGTTCAATCCTGTTGTCGGACCCTTTATTTCTTCAAGTTACATACACAAATAAAATATAATCTGTAACAAAATAACTATATTAAATGTTTGAGCTTGCATTATATTTATATGAATATGTTCTAGGATTTCAGTATAATTGAAAATCCTACGATATGCAGGACCTGTATAAGCATTATCAAACGATCATTTTATTTCAAATCGGCCTGCGTCCGCGCTGAAAAACTTGTTTCTCTCGCTGTTAACAAAGAAGAGATTGAATTTGAAATGAAGGACATAGATCATGACAAGGGATGCATAGAAATGGTAGTTGAAGGAAGTTTCATGTGTCGATTTTGTATGAATAGGATAAACAAAAATAATTTTGTGTCTGTAGATAGTTTAATGGAGGATTCAATGTACAAAGAGATGTTACCAGTATTTATGCCAGAAATGGTAAGAGAATTGCTAAAAAACCGTTCTAATTTATGGAACTTGTGTTTTTTAGGATTTCACCACGGCCAAGGATCCGATAGTTTGTACGCCTTGTAGAGAAAATTTAGAATGTTATTTCTTGTTCATAAAGAACTGTTTGGGCATAGAAAATGAACTCCATGAGTATTGCCAAAATGCAGGTAGTAACGGATCGGGTAAAATTAAATTAGCCGATATATTTCATTTTCTATGTGACGATAACTCAAGACACTTTGATAAATATAGAGGGACTCATCCCATGAAAAGGGAATTAGCATCCGAAGAGCTATTATACTTTTATGATTCTATGAACACTGAAAAAATATTGGACGCCAATGAAAAAGTGTGGTTAAACAGTGACCCTCCTGAAAGTCTTTCAAAAATAGGATTAGACAACAACACGTATCCCTACAGGCAAAATACACTTACACAATCTAGCATACATTCGGATATGGATACGTACAGTCAATACATGCCTACTAGTGAAACAGGACAGAGCCAGTATGACGACAGGAATGAGACCCCCGAAAATAATTCAGACAAATACAAAAGCACGTTATGCCCAAGCGTTGCAATATGTAAAAGGGCGTTAAAAGACAAGGATGACTTAAAAGTAGACATGTATGAGTGTTCACATTGTCCCTACAATAGTTGTGTAAAGTCCAATCTTAAACAACATACCTTAATCCATAAATGTGTCTCAGAAATAAAAATGTACAGGTGCGGATTGTGTACCTATGTGACGAGAAACAAATCCGCTTTACATAAACACGTATTGATTCACAAGGATGCTTCGGAAGTAGACATGCATAAGTGCTCGCTTTGTCCGTATAAGACCGAAAGGAAGCGCCAACTCAAAAATCACATGATAATCCATCAGGACGCCTCCGAAGTCGACATGTATAAGTGCTCGAATTGCCCGTATGAGGCCAAATTAAAGATCAACCTGCACAAACATATGTTAGTCCACAAGGACATTTCAGAAGTGAAAATGTACAAATGTGAACTATGTAGTTACGTCACAAAATACAAAAGCTGGCTACAGAGACACGCGTTAACTCACAAGGACACCTCCGAAGTGGAGACGTTCAAGTGCGGATCATGTACGTTCGCGACAAAACGCAAGTCTGCTTTACGTGAACACGCATTGACTCACAAGGATGCTTCAGAAGTAGATACGTATAACTGCTTGCTTTGCCCATATAAATCCAAAAGGAAGCGCGATCTCAAAGCTCACATTATAATCCATCGGGACGCCTCCGAAGTCGACATGTATAAGTGCTCGCGTTGCTCGTATCAGACCAAGGTAAAGGGCCGCCTGCACAAACATATGTTAGTTCACAAGGACATTTCAGAAGTGAAAATGTACAAATGTGAACTATGTAGTTACGCGACAAAGTACAAAAAGTCGCTAAAGGGACACGCGTTGACTCACAAGGACGCCATCGAAGTGGAGACATTCAAGTGCGGATCGTGTACGTTCGCGACGAAATACAAACGTACCTTGGAGCGGCACGTGCTGGTGCACAAAGATGCCTCCGAAATAAAAATGTATAAGTGTCCGTACGAAACAAACTGGAAGAAGCAGCTGAAGGAACATGGCCTGAGCCACAAGGACGCTTCGAAGCTGGAAATGTACAAGTGTTCAGTTTGTAGTCTTCAAACTAAGCGTAAGCACTACGTCAAACGGCACATGTTGACACACAATGAGGCGTCGGAATTGGCAGATGTATAAGTGCAGTATGTGAGTTTGAGACAAAATATAAAAGTAACCTGATATGTGCTCAACTGCTCCCATAGAGTGCCTCAGAGAGACATTCAAGTGCGGATCGGGTACGTTCGCGACAAAACGTAAGTCTGCTTTACATGAACACGCATTGACTCACAAGGATGCCTCAGAAGTTGATAAGTATAACTATTCGCATTGTCCGTTTAAGACCAAAAGAGAGCACTATTTCAAAAATCACATGATAGTCCATCAGGACGCTTCCGAAGTCGACAAGTAAAAGTGCTCGCATTGCCCCTATGAGGCAAAATTAAAGAACAACCTGCACAATCATATGTTAGTCCGCAAAGACATTAAGTAAAAATGTAATCAGTATGAACTAAGTAGAACAACTTTAAAGAATGGAAAAATGCATATGCTCATTATTTGCTGTTAATTAGCGCTTAATTAATCGTGAAAGTTATAGTTTAACTGTTTTTCAGTTTTAAAAATTTTTGAGTGCTGCTAACTTCACATGAAGGTAGCAGAACATGATCAATTTTTTTTTTTTTAAGGAAAGTATGTATGAAATTGTCGCTTTTTAACCGTAAACAAACGGTATAAACGAGATTTGAAAAAAATATATTTTTCAAAATTAGTGAAATAACTCAAAACTGGAAGTAACGAAAGGAAATAGATAAACACGAACGAAAATAATTGATAATTTTCATGTTCACAGGAACATGCAATCCAATCCAAAAATTTGAGAAACATTGCAAAATTTGACCTGGAAAATTCGAAGATGTTATTAATTAAAAGAAGGCAAACGATAAATTTGTGAACGGAAATTGACCCCCGTAAGACATTTTAAAACGAGATTAATAGCTGTTCTGTTAAGTTCCCAGGGGAAAACTCCAAAAATCGGAATAAAAAATAGCAAAATTATCACGGCAAATTCAAAGATGTCAGGATTAATAACGGGAACGGTAAATTTCTGTAAGAATACTGAGCTGTAAAGGTCATTCTCAGATTTCATTCATGGCTGTTCTGAAAAAATCCATAAATCATAAAATATTGCAAAAGTAAGTATCACGGCGAATTCGAAGCCATCACGACAGGGGCGGCTGGTGTATAGGTGCTGCAGAGCTGCAGAACTTCCAAAAAAATTAGATATGTGTATATTTTCGCTACATAATACCTAATTACTAAAATTTATTAATAAAATAATTTGGTTAGTTGGTGCACCTAACCAAATTATTGCGTTAAAGTCGCATTCTGCCCGCCGTCCTCTATTGAGTAGTAGACCAGATGAATTATCTGGGTCTCTACGCGAGCGCGTCGCGGTACATTGAACTGGGCCACACGAGGTAGTTCTCAGCACGGCTCGGCACACCCGTCCTCCCCCTCAACTCCCGCGACAATCCACACTTGGCGCTCGTAAATGCGCGAATTTACACGGTCAGTGAGCTGTATTTTTTCCAGCTAAGGCAACATCAGTTAATGTTTACTCCTTCCTACTCGGGCGGGCGTAAATCGTACATATTTCGTATTTCGTGTTAATTTGAGATTTTAAATACTGTTTTGTGAATTTGTGTAGTGATTTATTGTACTAATTATTAATATTTATATACTGTGATAGTGACAATGGATTTAGTTTATAATTTAGTTCATGTGAAGCGATTTTTTAAATACTCTTACGAAGAAAAATTGATTTAAAAAACAATGGTAGGCCATTGCCCGATATTGTTATTGAGGCTGCAGGTGTTAGTCAATTAATAGAGACATTTATTCGAAGAACAATTGGATTTGTGGGTGCAACAAAGAAAATGCGTTATTTTATTTTCCTTGTTTACTTTTTGGCGGTGATAAAGCATGAACGGGGGTATGGGTGACAGATTTGGTGTACTTAACTGAAAAAATAAAAAAGTACGACAACCCCAAAAGCCATCTACATAATACAATGGAATTAGATTTATTAGGAACAACTAATATTAAAGCGCAGCTAGATTCAGCTTATTGGATAAATGTGCAAAAGCATAATGATAATGTGACAAAAAAGAGATACATTTTATCAAAAATTATAAACTGCATAAAGTTTTGTGGGGCCTTTGAACTGGCGCTGCGAGGACATGACGAAGCTGAAACCTCTCAAAACCCGGGGATATTTCGTGGTGAAATTTTTCTGCTGAGCTTGATGTAACTTTAAGCGAGCATCTACAAAATGCTTCAGTATTTAAAGGAACCTCTAAAGAAATACAAAATGATCTTAAGACTGTATAGTAAAAGTATGTCATGAAGAAATAATTAAAGAAATTAACAAACCTTCATTTTTTGCAGTTACGACAGACGAAACAACTGATGTATCTGCAAAAACTCAATTAGTGGTAGTTTTAAGATATATTCTCGATGGTGAACCGATTGAACGTTTTTGGACATACCTGAAACCTACAAAATGTGACGCTGAAACTCTTTCGGAAAATATTTTAAGTGTTATAGACCCTCTAGTAGAAAATTCACCTTACAAGCCTTTTCTCTTAACCAAAGAGTATGATGGCAAACATGAATGTTCTTCAAAAAGGTATTAAATTCCAAAAATTTTTCTTGTGGAAGTCTATATTTTTGTATAAACGGATTTTACATAAAAATTCTGAAGTATCAGGAAAACGCGTGACCTTGAAAATTTTAAAAATTTTCGTCTGCGGCGCAATTTCTTTACGGCCCCTACGGCGCTCGTAGTTTGGATACGTTTGAAATTTGCACGCGGGTGGCCAATACCCTAGGATCGGCCCTGTGCAGAACACCCGTTTCATTTCATCACGAGCTGCCACTGCATCACGATTAATTAACAGAACGCGAACTGTAAATTCCTGAACGAAAACTGACCCCATAAGCCTTTCTCAAACGAGATTAATGGCTGTTCTGCTAGATTTACAGAAAAAAATGCATAAATCATAATAAAAAAATTGCAAAATCATTACGGCGAACTCAGGAACAACACTATTAATTAAGGGAACAGGAAAGATAAATGCCTGAACGATAACTGGCTCCCAACAGATATTTTCAAACGAAATGAAGGATAATTTTGCAAATTATCATTTATCGTGCTGTGATTTTTGCAATTTTCTATTACGATTTTTGGATCTTTTTCCCGGAAATTTAGCAGAACAGCCATTAATCTCATCTTAAAATGTCTTGGCGGAGTTAGTTTCCGTTCAGGAATTTACCGTTTGCCTTCTTTTAATCAATCGTGACATCTTCGCGGGGTCACATTTTGCATTCTTTTTTTTATTTTTGGATTTTATTCCCCGTAGCTTAGCAGAAAGCGTTTAATTTTGATTAATTCTTCCTCTGGTCTTTTGTGAAGATGTAAATGATCAATTTTCCTTCGTGTTTAGCTATTTTATTTCGTTACTTCGTTACAGTTTTGAGTGATTTTACTAATATTGAAATTTTTTTCTTCAAATTTCGTTTATACCATTTGTTTACGGTTAAAAGGCCGCAACTTCCTATATACTTGTTACAAAAATAATGTTATGATAGATGTTCTGCTAACTTCATGTGAAGCTAGCGGAATACTCAAAATTTTTTAAAATTGAAAAACGCTTAAGTTATAACTTCCACGATTAATTAACGGCAAATAATAAGCCTGTGCATTCTTCCATTCCTCAAAGTTGTTCTGCTATGTTCACACTGAAATGTACAAATGTGAACTATGTAGTTACGCGACAAAGTACAAAATATCGTTACAGGAACACGCCTTAACTCACAAGGTTGTCTCCGAAGTGGAGACGTCCAAGTGCGGATCGTATACGTTCGCGACAAAGTACAACTTGAACGACATGCCTTAGTCCATAAAAATGTCTCAGAAATAAAAATGTACAAGTGCGAATTGTGTACTTATGCGACGAAATACAAGGCTGCTTTACATGCACAGGCATTAACTCATAAGAATGCTTCAGAAGTAGATTGTATAACTGCTCGCTTTGTCCGTATAAGCCGAAGTGGAAGAACCAACTGAAGAAGCATGGCCTGAGCCACAAGGATGCGTCGGAGCTGGAGATGTACAAGTGTTCAGTTTGTAGTTTTGAAACTAAGCGTAAGCACTACGTCAAACAGCGCATGTTGACACAGCACAACGGGGCGTCAAAATTGGAGATGTATAAGTGTGCAGTATGCGTCTTAAACAAAACATAAAAGAAGCCTGATGACGCATGTGCTCAATCGCTCCCACAGAGTGCCTCAGAAGTAAAACGTAACCACCAGAGAGGCCTATGACAGGGATATCCGTCAAAGTGCAACAAAGCAAAGCGGATGATTCACTCTGAACTAGCTCGCTAAAGTAGACATCTTATTTTTGTATGAAGATATGATAAAAAAAAAGTCCATGTCAATTTTGTTCTTCCTGATTTGTTTACAATTTATTTTTCTTGATGCTCTTTTTTATACAGCATCCATATTAATATAAAAATAACTTGCAGTATTTAGAAAATCGGTTCTGAATTAGTTTAATGTTGCAATTTTCATGCAGCTATCCATTTGCTTTCCCTGTAGCGGCCTCTGTTGGCCAATTTTGTACATCAAAGATGAACAAAAGGTCTTTACAACGGCATCCGACAACGTACAAGTGTCTGGAGAGCAACCTCAAAGAACATGTGATTATTTACCCCTAAAAAAAGTGCTTCCGAAATAGCCACGTACAAGTGTCCTACATGCGATTTTTAAACTAGTAGTAAGCATTACGTAAACGGCACATGTTAACCCCCCAGGTGGGTGTCGGAATTAGAGATGCACAAGTAAGAGCACAGCAGCGTGCGCCTTCGAGTTGGTTGGTTGCCCCTGATCAAGTATGCTAGCTATCGTTATTATTCTGCTAGAAAAACGCGTTTTTGTCAGTTTATTACAGACAAGAAGACTAGAGAGGAAGGAGACAGCTCCTCGAAAAATCAGTGGTGGGGGTAGGACGAAGAACGGCGCCAATATGGCAGCCTCGCGTAGAATCGCGCGGGATCTGCGCATGTGCGCACGCCGTTTATCCTCGTCTATCGCGGGTCTTCACTATTTAAATGTAGGGTTAGAGTTCTATTGTATTCACTATGTAAACAGTAAACAATTTTCGCGTGCATTTCTTTACAATTGTTGTTTCCTAATTGTTTGGTGAAAACACGCTATGAAAATTGAGATACAGTATTTTCAGTCCTAAATACATAGTATGTACAAAAAAATAATAGTTCTGAATGCTTTTCTTTTAGAGCAAGAAATGTTATTGCATTTTTTCATGTGTCAATTATAATTTTCTTTTATGTCTGCCACGAGTAGGATATCGATGATAATTTAGCTTTGTGGAAATGAAATAACATAATGAGCTTTTAGTCTAACGAGTTTTAATCATCCACAGGAAGTATACATATTTTAACCATGGCCACAAGTGGAATTGAAAATGTCGAACTGCGGTCACTTTTGCATGGGGAAATTAAGAAGTGTTCGATCTCGGAAGGAAATATTTTGTTTGAAAGTTTACAAAGCAACAGACACTCCATTGAATTGCTAAGCGAAAAATGGTATGCTGAGTCTGGTTTGGACACCAATTTAAACATATGCATTGATAAGAAGTTGAATGTGAATGTGTATTTATACAGTGAATATTTGGAATGGGATGTGCCGAAGTCTGTACAAGATATTTCAAACACCCAAGAAGTAACCGATAGTTTTCCTGTGAAATTAGCTTGTGAGCTATTATTGTATGAAATGTGAAGTTGTTTTTAAACTATTACTAATCAATTGTATATATTCGGTTAATTTAAAATTTGCGATTTTGTGGTAATAACATTACATATTTACCGACCTTTTTGTATGTTGCTTCAGTAAAAACAAAGCATTCAATAAGAGTACAATTTATTCAAATCAGTGTACTATGAAGGCAATACAGTGTGTGATGTAAAATCAATTAATTTTTCAGAATTAACGTTAGTAATTAGACATAAATTGAAGGGTACAGAAATAAAACAAGAAATGTCACAAAACTATTTATTCAAGAAAATTGAAATTATAAGTTGCATTCTAATGTAAGCGAAGAAATAACATTGCAATGAAAAGAAGTAAACTAAACTACCTAACTAACTAACTGTAGTTAAACTTTTTCAATTTAACTAAAAGGCCATAATAATAATATAAAATAAATAATATAGGATGTTACCTCTTACTAAAAAATTATGATAACCAAAAATCTTACTACGGAAACGTTCTGTGGGAAGTTCAAATTCATTATCGTTAAGTGAAGGAAAAATGGTATTTTGAGTTTTCTTTTTTCTACTATTATAAAGTATTCTTTTCTTGAGCTGCATAATATTAAGGTAATACGGTGACAGTACCTCCAACCATTTTTCTCGTCTCTCACAGTCCTTGAACGAAATTGAGTTGTAAATTACTATTTGACAATTTACTTCTACATTACACTGCACTTTTACTATTTACTACAAAGTAAGCGTTACTATCGGTGTATACAAACATTACAATACTTGTTTATCGAAAGACTTACCTCAGGAACTTTAAAAATTGTTCGTTTATTTATGACACAATCAGGGCTTTTGCTGGAACAATTCGTAACGCAACAATATCTCGACGCTTTTGACATATTTAACGGAAAAACTGGAAACGCTCAAAACTTTCAACAAAACACAGTAAACAAAAATAAACATAACCTCGCTCGGTTCTACGCAAGGACCGCCATGGTGCCGACGTTTCTCGTCCTACCCCCACCACTCGAGTTATTTCTCCTGTTCTCTAGTCTTCTTGATTACAGGTTTCTCGGACTTTGATGCGAAATGTCTACAAATCAGATTTGCTTTTGAAATACTAAAAATACGTTGTTTAATTTTTCTTTGGCAAATTATTTTTTATTTTATTAAGTGGGTTGTTCGATTATAGGTCTGTTATTTTACTACGATTTTTTATAAATAAGCAATTGAAAATTTGATAAGTGTCCTCACACTTTGTGACAGTTTGTTCGAAAAATGATTTTCAAAGTAAATAGCGATAAAATGTCAGTGTTTATAATATAATATATGTCATGCGAAATACTAATGTGTGTTAAGACTGCTAACATGTCAAAACCAATTAAATAGATCTTATGTTGCTAAAAATGTTTTATATTTCTTTCGAAAATATTATGTTATTTTTCTTTATACATACTAATTTTGTTTGTATCGTGACTTAGTCGCTGAAAAGAGAATAATGTGGAGGTAAACCTTGTTACCCTGTTGGTATGACTGGATGGGAGATGTCAAAAAGAGGATATCCAACGAACAGATCATTATTGATCCAATGGTAGTAGAGATGGCAAGTTTAGTTCATTTTGATGAACTAATTCTTCCAGTCTCATTCACTTGACTGAATCATTCACTTGAACGATTCATTTGATTCAGTTTGGTGGGGAATTTGTTTATGGCTTAAAATAGGAAAGGGATGTTGATTTATAAAAGAAACGATTTTTATTAGTTTATGGCAGTGGGTTTATTAGGGTCATAGTGAATAATTTGATTCCTTTAAAAATGTACTTATCATGGGAACGGCCGGCTGCATTTGTGCATTTATTTTGGAATCAAGAAGAACTATGTTAAGTGACACAAAAGCCACTACCGTCAGGTCACAGCCAGATGTGAGAGACAAATTATAAAATAGATAACCGAAAGCCGACAGATATGCATTAATTGCATATTGCATTGCTAATTGCTACAACACCCACTGCCTTATACGTAACTTGGGTATTAGACAGTTTTTATAATTATTTTAGGACGTTTTATTTAAAGTGTTCGCCGTTGTTGCTTAATTTTAATAAATTTATGTGTTGAAGTAAACATCTATATTTACTTTACAACCCTTAACGCAACAACAGACGTGGTACAACAGTACGCTCTAGTGATACGAAACAAGATCACAATTAAAAACATATACAAAACAAAAAAACCTATTTCGGCACTCTACATACATAACACATAAGTACAGTTTATACTAATGTACGTGCCAATATTATAAATAATGCCCTTTATGTTTAAACCGCCCATCTGCTCATACCGATGGCGACAGACGTTCCACGAAATTGTACGTTTGCAAGTTTGAATCTTGGCATTCATACTTCAAAACAAACCATTCAACTAGTTCATTGACTGACTCGAACCGTCCTAGTACCGAACCGACTTGTGAATACAAACACCGAATTACAAGAGTAATAGGAATTGGTTTTAGGTCCGTTTTCACTTGGGTTTAGTTCGCAAGTGAATGATTCTTTCATATACAACTGAATGATTCATTTCATTCAGTGACGTGAATAGTTCAATTGAACTAGTTCGTTCGCGAACTACACATCTCTAAATGGTAGTCACTTTTTTCAGTCCACGTGTAAAAGAGAAGAGAAAAAGAGGTTAGAAAATAGTAAATGTGAATTGTGAAATTAAGACTATATTTTGTTAAAGTTAACGGGCGTCCAGAGTTAAAAATAATTAAAGCAAATCAAACGAATACGTTTATTCTTCAACTGACATAAAAGAAAAGTATGTTAAGAATAATTCCAATTTAATAGGTAGCGACATCTTACATAAAATAAACAAATCAAATGATACATTGTTATAGGTATCGCTTTGTCTAATTTTAAAATTGAACATAACGAGTTTCCTTATTTTATTAGAGCGATAGCAATTTAACTATATTTAACATATTTATATTATAGACGCCAAAACTCATTACAAGTCTCAAAATGTTGGGCAATTTTTTCTGAATATTAAAAATTCCCTTAACAAGGATGATGGTTAAGAAATAGTTTTCACTATAAACATTTACTACTAGGTGTAGACATTAAGTGGTTAAAATATATGTACAACTCAAATACTCACCTTGTATATATGTTTTACACATTCGAAAAATGTAGTAGAAAGCTGAAAGGTGGCTTGAGTTCAGTCTTAGCGCCACAGACAAAGGTTTCCAGAACAAATATTTAACGTTTTTATTCCCTAGATTTGTGGTATACAAAAAATGTCGTGACAACAACTCACGTATTACAATCTGCTTTTACAAGTTAGTTGGAACAGTCAATTGTCTATTAATAAACTTATTGTAAAGCAGATATGTACCAGGAAAGCTCCAAGAAGGATGTAATATTGGTTTATAATTAGTTTGTTTAAATAAACCGCATAAAATATCATGCAATTACTATTTTTGTATGGTAAAAACCATAAAATTCATTCTTATAACAAAATTTACCAATGAAAAGTTGATATTTTCCTAGTGCTTTAATTTCTCAATTTATATGATGTTCCAGTTGAACTATAGGATTTCAATTGCGCGCCATTTGTGTTCTGTCAAAGATAGGGCATCAATATTTAACGACTCTCATGTACAAACGTTTTGTTGCTATAATTTATAGTTGCATTAAGAAAAATTTGCACAAAATTAGGACAAAATGAAGCGCCTACAGAGTTAACTATTCGTAACTTAATCAAGAAACTTTAAGAGACGGTTTCTTGCATTGATATGGCAACACTAATACGTCCTTGTCGTGGTCGGTCAGATAAAAATATTGCTGCAATGAAAGAAACTGTACGGGAGTATCCAAATCAATTCGACATCGTGCATTGGCATTGTACGGCGCTAGACGTCGCCCATCTTCGCCAATTCAATAATAAAGACCCACATTCTGCAATTCTGACCGTTTCGTACCCAAGGATTGTATAGGGAGTAGGATAGCTGGATCGACCGAATTCTTCGTCCACGGTAATGGAGATAGTGACGTCACCGCGGACTACGGGTTATAATATTCATATGGTTTTATTGATGTTTCCTTCTGTTTTAATCTATTTTAATTAGATTTTGAAATGGTATAGGTATAATTAAAATATATATTAGTTCTACATTAGGTAGAGTATTGTAATTTGAATTATGTACAGCCTTTTTGAAACTGCTATTAAAATTAGAAGCAAGCGTATACTCACGAGAAACAAAATGTTTTATGGGCTGTATCTGTTCTCAAAACTGCAATGCTGTTTCTTGATAATAAAATATATTTTATACCTATTAGGTAAATAAATAAATGATTAGGTAGGTATTTATTATTTATAGTTTAAGAATGTAAATAGGTAGTTATTTTATCATTATTTATTTAGCAAATTGCATATTATAAAGGGCCTTTTAATTCAGTGTAGTGAAGAAATTAAAATGGACATAAAATACATTCTCTACCATATTATTTTTCAAAACTTTGTACCTAAGGGGTAAAATCTACCTTTAATGTACGATTAGTTATCGTAATTATTTTCTCGAATATAATAGTAAAAATATAAACCACTAAAAATACGAACCAAATTTGGAGTCATTTACTTTTTTGTCATAAATATTCACTATATCTATATAGGTATGAGTAAAATTTCCAAAACTGCAAGTGTGAGGGGATAAAATCGACTCCTCAATATTAGGGATATTTATTTTCTCAAGAATTATAAATATTTTGAAAGAAAACTGAAGGGGGTCGATACACATGCCTATTAATTATAAATAAATATAGGTATACTGCATTACTTAGAGGAAGTTGTTTATATAAAATGTGTATATAAAACACATTTTGCTATTATGGTGTTAGTTAATAGGGGTACCTATTAAAAGCAATATAGGTACATATTACACTGCCATTAAATACTTATTACGTACTTATAGGTATTTTATTTTTGTACCTATATCAGTATATCATACTTGTACATCATCATTGTATCATTTACCTACACAGAACAAATAAATCATCTAATTAATTAAATATTTAAATGTATTTAAGGTACCTATCTATTCTACCCATATACCTACCCCTATATTTTTACTACTGAAAAGTACCTATATAAAACCTATTATACCTTGTTAGGTAGATATAAGTCAAATAACAGATCTATTGTTAATCTGTTAAGCACTATTAGTATCCTCTATCTCTACTTTTAGCCTTATTTTTTTAAATTATTTCTCGAAACCCCACCGAATATTTCGTCAGATATACAACCAGTTTTTAGTCATTAAATAACATTCTGCTATTTACTCAAACTTAAATCAATACTTACGCAAACAATAACGTTCCCTTTAATATCACTTCACCCCTCAAATACACGAAAAATATTAAATATTATCCAAATTGTTTGAATTTACATAAAACTTCTGAATACGTTTAATAACGTTTTAACGGTTATAGTCCGCGATGACGTCAAAACATGTTTTAAAGGAGTGGGGCGCTATCTACATTGAAAGATAGATATCGAGCAACTCTATTCCCTATACAATCTTTGTTTCGTACCGATGTTTCCGTAATGTCATTCGTCACTAAATTTTGTACATTTTATGGGAGGATGAAGAAGAATAATAAATAACCTTTTGTTAAGGTCTTTAGTTTTTCATTTTCATAACTATATTATATATGCCATCGCAACGATGGACGAAAAACAAATTTGCAGACTGTGTTTAAACATGAATGATAATGAAATTGATAAAATAAATGAAATAATGAGGGGAATGCTGGAAGTGCTCTTATTAGAAATGGTAATTTCTTTTTAAATATAGTTTCATTATATTTCTTCAAGTTACATACACAAATAAAATATAATCTGTAACAAAATAACTATAATAAATGTTTGAGCATGCAATATATTTATATGAATATGTTCTAGGATTTCAGTATAGTTGAAAGTCCTACGATATGCAGGACCTGTACAGGCATTATCAAACGATCATTTTATTTCAAATCGGCCTGCATCCGCACGGAAAAACTTGTAGTTTCTTTGGTTGTTAATAAAGAAGAGACTGAATTTGAAATCAAGGACATGGATCATGACAAGGGATGCATTGAAATGATAGTTGAAGGAAGTTTCATGTGTCGATTCTGTATGAATAGGATAAACAAAAATAATTTTGTGTCTGTAGATAGTTTAATGGAGGAATCAATGTACAAGGAGATGTTACCAGTATTTATGCCAGAAGTGGTAAGAGAACTACTAAAAATCCGTTCTAATTTATGAACTTGTATTTTTTAGGATTTCACCACGGTCAAGGATCCGATAGTTTGTATGCCTTGTAGAGATAATTTAGAATGTTATTTCTTGTTCATGAAGAACTGTTTGGGCATAGAAAATAAACTCTATGAATATTGTCAAAATGCGGGTAGTAACCGATCGGGTAGAATTAAATTAGCCGATGTATTTCATTTTCTATTTGATGGTAACTCAAGACACTTTGATAGCTATTCAAGGATTTATCCCATCAAAAGGGAATTAACATCGGAAGAACTATTATACTCTCGTGATTTTATGAACAATTACCCTCGTGAAATTTTTTCAAAAATAGGATTAGACAATGACAGGTATCCCCACAGGCAAACTAGACTTGCACAATCTAGCATACGTTCGGATATGGGTACGTACAGTCAATACATGCCTACTAGTAAAACAAAACAGTATCACATAAGAAACGAGACCCCCGAAAATAATTCAGACAAATGCAAAAGTATGCTATGCCCAAACATTGCAACATACAAAAGGGCATCAAAAGGCAAGGGTGGTGCTGAAGTAGAAATGTATGAGTGTTCACATTGTCCCTACAAGACTGGTGTGAAGTCCCACCTTAAACAACATTCTTTAGTCCATAAAGATGTGTCAGAAGTAGAAATGTACAAGTGCAGATTGTGTACTTATGCGACGAAATACAAATCCGCATTAAAAGACCACGAGCTGACCCACAAGGATCTCTCTGAAGTGGACATGCAATTGTGTCCATGTTGTTCGTACAAGACGAAACTAAAGGGCCGTCTTAAGAGACACATGTTGGTCCACATGGACGCTTCGGAAGTAAAGATGTATAAGTGCGAATTATGTCCGTTCACGACAAAATACAAGTCTGCATTACATGAACACACATTGATTCACAAGAACGATTCAGAAGTAGACATATACAAGTGCTCGCTTTGTCCATATAATACCAAAAGGAAGCGCCATCTCAAAAATCACATGGTAATCCATCAGGACGCCTCTGAAGTCGATATGTATAAGTGCTCGCGTTGCCCCTATGAGTCCAAGTTAAAGGACAACCTGTACAAACATATGTTAGTCCACAAGGACATTTCAGAAGTGAAAATGTACAAATGTGAACTATGTACTTATACGACAAAGTACAAATGCTCAATACAGGGACATGTGTTGACTCATAAGGACGCCTCCGAAGTGGAAACGTTCAAGTGCGGATCGTGTACGTTCGCGACGAAATACAAACGTACCTCGGAGCGGCACGCGCTGACGCACAAAAATGCCTCTAAAATAAAAATATATAAGTGTTCCCTTTGTCCGTATGAAACGAAGTGTAAGAACCAGCTGAAGGAGCACGGTCTGAGCCACAAGGTCACGTCGAAGCTGGAAATGTACAAGTGTTCAGTATGTAGTTTTCAAACTAGGCATAAGCAGTATGTCAAACGACACATGTTGACGCACAAGGGGGCGTCGGAATTGGAGATGTATAAGTGTTCAGTATGTGCGTTTGAGACAAAATATAAAAGTAACCTGATGAAGCATATGCTCAACCGCTCCCATAGAGTGCCTCAGAAGTAAAACATAACAACTAAAGGGGCCTAAGACATGAATATTCGTCGAAGTGGAAAACAGCATAGTGGATAATTCGCTTTGAAGAAGCTTTCTAAGTAGACATGTCATTTTTGTATGAAAATATTATAAAATAAAGGTGAATGTTCTTTTCTGCCTATTTTGTTTACAATTTATTTTTCTTGATGCTCTTTTTTATACAGCATCCATATTAATATAAAAATAACCTGCAGTATTTAGAAAATCTGTTCTGAATTAGTTTAAAGTTATAATTTTCGTGCAGCTATCCATTTGCTTTCCCTGTAGCTGCCTCTGTTGGCCAATATTGTACATCAAAGATGAACAAAAGGTCTTTACAACGGCATCCGACAACGTACAAGTGTCTGGAGAGCAACCTCAAAGAACATGTGATTATTTACCCCTAAAAAAAGTGCTTCCGAAATAGCCACGTACAAGTGTCCTACATGCGATTTTTAAACTAGGAGTAAGCATTACATAAACGGCACATGTTGACCCCCCAGGTGGGTGTCGGAATTAGAGATGCACAAGTTAAGTGCGCCTTCGAGTTGATTAGTTGCCCCTGATCAAGTATGCTAGCTATCGTTATTATTCTGCTACTATTAAACTACTGCTCGCAAATAGTAAGGAATGTAGGTTGTAGCACAATTAGCGAAATGCGTAGGTTAGCACAAGATAGGAGAAGCTGGAGGTTAGCGTCCAACCAGTCTTAGGACTGATGACCTCATGATGATGATGATATACTTTGGTAAAATTATTTCATAAATGTTTTGAATTTAAATTTCCCTCATTTCTATTGAATTGTATAACAGAGTACAGTTCCCTTTTTTACCGACTTTTATGATGGAGTCGTCGGCGGTTTTTAGCCTCTCACCAAAAGTTAACTATGAATATTAACAACTTAATACGCTGTTATTTTGAAGGAACCTCATCTAACCTTACCATAATAAGTAGACAGTTAGGCTACGCTGGGTTAGGTTAGGTTCCTTCAAAATAACAGCGTATTTAGTTGTTAATTAAACTAATTACCGAATGGATCTATGACAAAATTCGTAAATACACTATGAAATAGGCTCAAAAATAAACAGAAAACGAAGCGAGCTTAGCAGTCAGATGTCAAACAACTGTCAATATCACTCGAAGATTATCTACACTGCGTTAGTCAATAGAAAAGTTTCATATTGTTAATTTAATACGTTTGTTACTATTTGTCGTCTCACCGATGAGCGTGAAAATATGAAAACAGTTGTAGGTGATATATGCAGGTCATCTCCAAAGAGCGAAGAC
Organism: Rosalia funebris; assembly: GCA_037954035.1. NCBI lineage: Eukaryota > Metazoa > Arthropoda > Insecta > Coleoptera > Cerambycidae > Rosalia > Rosalia funebris. The sequence continues at coordinate 4,293,077 of JAZFAV010000019.1, read as the reverse complement.
ACACGTAACATCACCTGTCTCTTGTTTACCTACTATAGCAAATGCGTTCATATGGATACCGGGTTGTCTGTGATATTACCGTATGGTTGGTGCTGTATATTAATCCATAAAGTCGTTAAAGTAGTAGTAACGTTAGGCATGCTCAGTGGACAAATAACATCGGATTTAATAGAGGGCGCTTGGGTGGCAAATGAACGGTAACATAAAATTGTAAACATTTCTATGTAAATTAAGAAAATCGTAATGAATAATACGTTTTATGACGATTCTAATGTTTAATGTGTATAAAGGAAGTGTTGTTGTGTCTACTTACGTTAATATTTGGTATCTATGTAATATAAAGTGAAAGTTATTTGAAATGTGATCTACCTAATGTGCGGAAAAGTCCAAAATTCATTTTCTCGAAAACTATGCGAACGGCAAAAGCTGTAGCCAAATTCTTGTTTACCACCCTCGAAAATAAGAGGGTAACCACATTTTGGTGAGGATTTAACAGTTTTATACTAAAATAATTAATTTTATAGTCAGCTATACTATATAATCATCCCATTTAATAATACATACATTAAAATACAAGTATTCTATAAGTAATGAAGTACGAGTTAGCAAGAATAGAACACGATTCATTAAAAGTACCCACCTTAATTCCCATGGTACATCGTAACACGTATACCGCGTATACTATAGGAAGAAGAAGATGACCTTCCAATAACGCGTCTAACCTCTTTAGTTCTGTCATAATTTTTATCTGTAACTATTCTACTCGTAATAATCATGAAAATGGATGAAAAACAAATTTGCAGACTGTTTAGACGTATCCCATGATGAATTTAACGAAATAGAAGAAATTACCAAAGAAATGTTAGAAGTGCTCTTATTAGAAACGGTGAGATGTGTTTTTGTTGCAAAAAGAAGTATTATAAACAACGATTTGTCATAGCTTCTATTATTTCGATTATATATTAGTTACAGTAGGTATTTTATGCATATATTTCGTACTTCAGGATTGGAATATAATCGAAAATCCTATGATATGTAGGACCTGTTTGGAAATTATCAAAAGATCATTTTATTTTAAATCGGCCTGCATTCATACTGAAAAACTTGTAGCTTCTTTTACTGTTAACAAAAAAGAATTTGAACTTGAACTGAAGGATATAGTTCATAGCGAACCAGGCACAGAAATGGCAGTTGAAGAAAATTTCAGGTGCCGATTCTGTATGAATTGTGTAAAACAAAGTAGTTTAGTATTTATACACATTTTAATACAGGAGACATTCTGCAGGGAGTTGTTATCGGTATTTATGCCAGAAATGGTAAGAAAATTACTTTTTCTACTATTCTGATTTATGAAAACGTTTATTTTAGGACTTCAGCGGTGTCAAGAATCCTGGAGTTTGTAGTTGTTGTAAATAACTTTTAGAATGTTATTTTATGTTAATAAAGACCTTTTTGGTTACAGAAAATAAATTATATGTATGTTGCCAACATAACAGAAGTTTATGTCGAAAGACTTTAACTCTAGTTATGTGGAATCAAATAGTAGTTCTGATTTAGTTGATAATATTCCTGATAGCAATAAACTTAACGAATTTACATTTAACCCTCCACCAGATAATATAAGTCAGAACCTAACAACATGTACTACACCAGCAGACTTTTATTTTCTATTCGTTGATCAAGATGTTATCGATTAACTTGCTAGAGAGTGAAACAAATATTTTGAGCAACAACTAATTGAAGGCATCGTTGAAGAAAAAATTAAACCGGACTCTTAGGGTCGCGAACTGGAAAGATGTGTCTTCTAGTGACCTAAAATGTTTTTCAGGGCTGATTCTCTGGATGGGTTTAGATAAAAAGCCAACATTGCGCGATTATTGGTATTAGTAATAATCTTTGCTATAAAAATTTTGTTAGCACGAAATCTATTTATCTATATGAATCTATTTTGCATTTTCTTCATGTTGCCGACAATGAGAATCATGATAAAGAAGATAAGTTATACAAAATAAGTCCCTTGGTGGAACTAATGAATACAAAATTTCAGAAATGGTGTATTCCACAAGAAAATGTATGTGTCGATGAAACCATGATACCATTTCGGGGTAGGCTTGGATTCCGTCAGTATATCCCCAACAAACGCCACAAATACGGACTTAAAATGTTCAAATTATGTCTTATGGGTGGATATACTTATGCAGTAAAATCGAATGGTGGAAAATCGACCAGACCAGGAAATTCCAGTGTTGCTACAGATGTAGTGTTGCAGCTTATGGCACCTCTACTAAATAGTGGAAGAACATTAGTAACGGACATTTTTTATACCAGCGTTACATTAGCTCAACAATTAAATGCAGCTAGTACACATATGATTAGAACTCTACGTTCCACAAGGAAATTGAACCCAAAGCCTGTTTTATGTGCCACAATAAAAAAAAAAGGTGAAATGACAGCATTGCAAAGCAATTCAAAAGTAACTGTAGGAAAATGGAAGGACAAACGGGACGTTTTATTTCTGACGACTAAAAGTGTCCCAGAAATGCAAAATGTAGTTACTTGAGTTGTTAACAAATACAGCGGCTGTAAATGCCCATCTCCTTTTTACTCAGGTTACTAACAAAAAAGTATCTATTACACAATGTCGTGAAGAGTTGGTACTGTCTTTACTTCAATTGGAGATGAATTAAAAGAAAGTGGGAACGGAACGAATTGGACCACTGTTTCGCCGACAAAAAAAACACGTGGAAGGTGTTCATCTTGTTACAGAGACATTGCCAAAAAAATGGACGTGCACAAGCTATAAAATGTACGAAGAAAGTGTCTACAACATGCACGGCATGCACTCAGACAAATCTATTTTTGTCGCACATGTTTTTTTTCTACCCATGTTGTTTTGCTGAAAAAGTGATGTCCAAATTTGGTACACATGGTCTTGTATATAGCAAAAGCACCTTGGTCTTTATACCAGACCGTGTGTATCAAACTTGAGCACACTGTAAATTGATAATAAAATGTATTGTATTTTACTAAAGTGTTTTTTTTTTGTATCCCACACATTACAATATAAACATTATTGACACAAAATGTACATGGTCCGGCAGTAAAGGTTTGTCGTATTAGCCTGGTCATTAAAGTGTTAATAACAAAATAACCTACAGTATTTAGAAGATCTGTTTTGAACTAGTTTAAAGTTATAATTTTTATGCAGGCGTCCATTTGCTGTCCATGTAGCGCCCTCTGTTGAACCCGATGTGATCACTGAGCGTGCCTAAACCACAGCTTATGTATTGAGTAAGCTGTGCCTAAAGTTACTACTTCGGCAATCAGTACGGAGGAGTCAAATAATTATTAATAATATGAATATACGTGTAATATAACTAATCGGGAAATAATTTATGGATAATTATATAAATGTATAACGTATACTTAACTAAAACTTTTAATTTTCCCAAAATATTCTTAAGGAATCAAGACAATATAAAATATAATACCGCGTTACAATAATAATAAATATTATGAAGGAATATATTTATTATTCTGTATAAATATTTGAAATAATTTGCGAATATTTCGGAAAGAAGAATGGTTTTAATGATACTTTCCGCATACATTAATATCCATAAATGAATTTCCGAAAAATTATATTACAGATGCATATACACATACGTATTATTTATAATATATGATACCCCTGTATATTAATACATAAAGTCGTAGCAACGTTAGGCGTGCTCAGTGGACAAATAACATCAGATTTAATAGAGGACGCTTGGATAGCAAATGGACAGTAACATGAAAATTGTAAACATTACATGTAAATTAAGAAAACCGTAATGAATGTATTTTATGGCTATTTTAATGTATGATATGCATAGAGACAGTGTTGTAGCATCTATAATACTTACATTAATAACATAAACATATAAAGTAAAAGTTATTTGATAAGAAAAAGTGATGTATGCGCGGAAAAGTTCAAATTTCATTTTCTCAAAAACTATCCGGACCGACAAAAACTGTAACCAAATACTTGTTTACCACCCTCAAAAATGAAGGCGGCAGCCAAATTTTGGTGAGGATTTAACAGTTTTACACTAAAGTAAATAATTTTATAGTTCGTTATACTATATAATGATCCTATTTAATACATACAATAAAATACAGTAATGAAGTACGACTAGCAAGAATGTAGCACGAATTATTAGAACTACCCACATTAATTTTCTTCGTCAATCGTAACACGTAGACAGTGTCGAGTGTGTCTACTATAAGAAGAAGAGAAACATTCCAATATCGACTCTAACCTCTTTAGGTTTGTCCGTTCTGTGGTAATTTTAATCAATGACTATTCTATTCCCAATAATCATGAACGTGAACGAAAAACAAATTTGCAGACTGTGTTTAGGCGTAGCTTATAATGAATTTAACCAAATAGATGAAATTACCAGTGAAATGTTAGAAGTGCTCTTACTAGAAACGGTGAGATTTGTTTTTGTTGTGAAAAAAAGTCTTATTAACAGGGATTTATGTCATGGCTTCTTTTATTTCGATATTATATATTAGATACGGTAGGTATGTTATGTATGTATTTCGTACTTCAGGATTGGAATATAATCGAAAACCCAATGATATGCAGTACCTGTATGGCAATTATCAAAAGATCGTTTTATTTTAAATCGGCCTGCATTCATGCTGAAAAACTTGTAGCTTCTTTTGCTGTTAACAAAGAAGCTGAACTTGAATTGAAAGATATAGTTCATAGCGAACGAGGCACAGAAATGGTGATTGAAGAAAGCTTCAGGTGCCGATTCTGTATGAATTTGGTAAAAGAAGATAGTTTAGCTTTTATACACATTTTAATAGAGGATACATTCTACGAGGAGATGTTATCGGTATTTATGCCAGAAATGGTAAGCGAGACTTTTTTTTCTCTTCTAATTTATCAAAACGTTTATTTTAGGACTTCAGCAGTGTCAAGAATCCTGGAATTTGTAGTAATTGTAAAGAACATTTAGAACGTTATTTTATGTTCATAAGGACCTTTTTGCAGACAGAAAATAAAGTATATGCATGTTGCCGACGTACGAGTAGTAACGGATCGAGAAGAATTCAATCAGGTGATGTATTACATTTTCCACGTAATGGTAATATGACAGAATCAAATAAAATCAAATGGGAATTAGTAATCACAGATGAACAAGTGTCGTTAAATGAGGAATCCGATATAAAAACTGATAAGGCAATGAATAAATCCCACCAAAGGAATACAATAAATAAAGTAATACATAAAAATACACTATGCACAAACAATACAACATACAAGAGGGTGTTAAAAGACAAGGATGGGTCAGAAGTAGGCATGTATCAGTGTTCACGTTGTCCCTACAAGAGTGCTATGAAGTTCAACCTTGAACGACATGCCCTAGTCCATAAAGATGTCTCAGAAGTAAAGATGTACAAGTGCGGAGTGTGTGCTTATGCCACAAAATACAAGTCCGCTTTACATGAACACGCATTGATTCACAAGGATGCTTCGGAAGTAGACATGCATAAGTGCTCGCTTTGTCCGTATAAGACCAAATGGAAGCGTTGTTTCAAAAATCACATGATAATCCATCAGGACGCCTCGAAAGTCGACATGTATAAGTGCTCGCGCTGCCCGTATGAGACCAAGATAAGGGAGCGCCTGTACAAACATATGTTAGTCCACAAGGACATTTCAGAAGTGGAAATGTACAAATGTGAACTATGTACTTACGCGACAAAGTACAAAAACGCGTTACAGCGACATGCGTTGATTCACAAGGACGCCTCCGAAGTGGAGACATTCAAGTGCGAATCGTGTACTTTCATGACTAAATACAAACGTACCTCGGAGCTGCACGCGCTAACGCACAAGGATGCCTCTGAAATAAAAATGTATAAGTGCTCGCTTTGTCCGTACGAGACGAGGTGGAAGAACAAACTGAAGGGGCACGGCCTGAGCCACAAGGACGCGTCCCAGCTGGATATGTACAAGTGTTCGGTATGTAGTTATCAAACTAGGCATAAGCACTACGTCAAACAGCATATGTTGGCGCACAAGGGGGCGTCGGAATTGGAGATGTATAAGTGTGCAGTATGCGCATTTGAGACAAAATATAAGAGAAGCCTGATGACGCATGTGCTCAACCGCTCCCATAGAGTGCCTCAGGAGTAAAACGTAACAACCAAAGAGGCCTATGACATGGATATTGGTCAAACTGCAAAACGTTAAAGGAGATAAGTCATTTTAAGGAAACATTCTGAAGTAGATATGTAATATTTGAATCTGATAGATTTATAGTATAAAAAAATACCAAAACTCATCTGGCCCAGATATATTTCACCAAACTGCATCAACGAATTTGTAAGATGATGAAATGTCTAGCAAAAAATTATTGTGAAGCGACATACATATGTAGTCAAAATGGCTACATACGTCTCCGAGAGATTCAGAAATAGGTTTAAAACAATTGTTCATATTGCAAATAAATAGTGTAAAATATTATTTGTCATTATTAGTCCAGGCAACGAAGGAAAAATAGCGGCAATAATTCATGTAGAAGCCAATTTATGCACAGTTGTAGGGGAAGGTGTCCTTAACAACATACTAAAAGTACTGATGGGTGGGAGTGAAGCTAAGAGGAGGAGGGGGCTGTAAAGGTCCCTTTTTTCAGTTTTCTGTTAATAACTCGAAAACTACTGCCTCTAGCGAAAACATGCTTATATACTAAATTAATCTAAGTAAAATTCTCTACAAAAAAGGTCCTATACACTTTTTCGCTAGGATCAATAATTAAGGAGATAAGGGAAACATTGAAAATTTTTTAAAACATGTTTTTATTATTAAAAATTAAATGTTTATTGTTAAAACTGAAATAATTCACTAATAATAAATAATAACAATAATAATAATAAATAAAATCAAGAAATTTGTGTCCAAAGATGTATCTGGAACATAAATATTAGTCAAAATCTGAATTCTCATCATCATCGATGCTGTCTTCGATTGGGACTCCGTACATGAGCCGAGGCACACGTCGCAGGCTCCGGAGCAGACAATCCCTGCTTTGCGGCAACCGCAGCGCGCCCCACACCCAGTCGTGCATCGGCGAAAGATCATATTTAAAACGGAATCGGGTGCCACAGGGTCGTTTGTGATAACTTGAGGATCCCATCTTCTCCCCTGGCCCAACCCCATAACCCCATTGGATAGGTGGTAGGGGGTTGCCGAGCCACTGTTGTATCTGTAAGAAAGTAATCAGACTAACGTAAGTATTTAGCACAAATTGATATTTGTAATTTAAAGAAACCAGTATTTAACAACTATATGTAAGTGGATTTACCTGTAGATATACTCTGAGCGAGCGTTGCTTTGAAGCTCCTCTGGTTGGAGGAAGAGTGGCCAAGTCTGATTTGGGCTTCGTTGACGCTTTCGGAGATGCTGAGTACCGATGTTTGTTCAGGTTGTCTTGATGTGCAGGCAGAAAAAACTTCTCGCCAGCCTGTTCGATATCCTCAGTTGATGTTGAGGGATCTGTGAATATTGCTAATATGTCATGGGTGAGGCCAGGATTTGCTGTGAAGAGCTTAGAGATTCTCACTTTGCTCTTTCCATGTATCGCCGAGGTCGTGTCGCATCGGGAGAAGCTATGGAGAAGGAGGATCGTCCTGGCGAATGGAAGCTCTTGAAGTTGTGGCACCTAAAACAATTTTGCCTTCACCTTCCCACAGCCTGGCTTCATGAAGTACATATTGATATATGGTGGTGTCAATCCAATAAGGAGAACTATCAAGTCCACATCCTCCCCAACTGTTGCTACGGTTGGATGTACAGCAGGTTTATCCAACCCGCACCTCACAATAGTGCCATCATCATCACCTGTAGCAACAGTTGTTTCAATCCCTGCTGCTGTCATTTTCTCGGTGAGCAACTGGATCAGTCTTGTTTTGTTCCTTTTATTAGGAAGAAAATGCTCCTGTTGAACTGTGATGGTCGTGCTGTCATTAAAGTTTATGTCAATCGAAGTTTTTGTGAGCCCTCTTCGCTTCTGCTCTGTTCGTTTTGTGCTGTTGACATCACTGTAATCATCAAAAACCACCGTACAATTTTTATCGTAATGTTTCTGTACATAGGCAATGTACTGATGGCAAATTGAAAAATTGCAGGAGGACTCTTTCCACTTCATGCGGTGGAGAAGGAAACCACCGTCTACCACATTGGTGCTTTGGGTGAGATTGAGAGTTGCGTTATCCTCTAGTGGCAAAACACCGTAGAAAGAAGACTTCTTTTCTTTTCGCATTCCGCCCTCGTTGAACAGAGCCATGGGAAATGGAGTTAATTCATATGTCAATAGCTCTGCTACATCTTCGTCGCTCTTTTTTGCTACGAGAGTTCTTTGAAAAATTGTCAGAGGGTTAACAGTAACTGTCTCACCATTGATTTTAATGGTACTGCTCATACTGGCTAGTGATAAAACGACATTCTTCTTAGACTGCTTCATGTTCTTCTTAGACTGCTTCATGTCGCCAAATTTGCTGCCAATGAAACTGCATGGTTTTGGTTCCAATATCCAGGGCTTGGTGGCAGTTTACTTTGTGGAGTTTCCCAGAATGCCCGTTGACAGCGACATGAGCGCGTTCAACTTTGGAAAGGGGGATGGTCATTGAACCATTCCTGAATCTTAGCACGATCTCGTGAATCTCTCTTTTGCCGCGATACACGTAAATCAACGTGCTGCTCTCCACTTGCAAAAACCACTCCAGCGAACTCCTCCAATGACACAATTCTTCCGTTATATATTACAAGACAAGCGTTCCACGGGGAGGGTAATGAGGGTAATTATCCCCCCCGCCCCCAGAAGGGACACAAAGGGCGGTACATGCAGTAAAGTCATTAATACGCGGTCTGAGCATAGTTCCTTTATCATTAAAACTTGATTGTGAATAATAAAAACCGATTTTTTTGAAAACTGCCATTTCTCCCCCTCCATATCTCCTTAATTATTGATCCTAGCGAAAAAGTGTATAGGACCTTTTTTTGTAGAGAATTTTATGTGGATTAATTTAGTATATAAGCATGCTTTCGCTAGAGGTAGTAGTTTTCGAGTTATTAACAAAAAACTTAAAACAAAGGATCTTTACACCCCCTCACCTCTTAGCTTCACTCCCATCCATCAGCACTTTCAATATGTTGTTAAGGACACCTTCTCCTACAACTGTGCCAAAATTGGCTTCTACATGAATTATTTCCGCCATTTGGCCTTTTTTGGTCTTCGTTGCCTGGACTATATTATGTGGTAAAATGTCCGTGAATTTAATTCTTGTATGAAAATCGTTTCAAATAAAAACCAATGGTTTTTTTTTCTCTCTTTTGTTTATTTTTCTTGATGCTGTTTTGTAGACAGCATAGTATTAGTATTAATGTAACCTGCAGTATTTAGAAAATCTGTTCTGAATTGCTTAGAGTTACGATTTTCATGCAGCCGTCCATTTAGGAGGCGTTACAACGCGCTCCACGATACCTTTTTTGCGCATGCTCCATTTCTACTGTGTGGCGGGAAATGAATCCTCGCGTTTTAACGTCTCCTTTCAGCTGTGGTGAAAGTTTGAGGTTGCTGGAACTTATTGACACATATCAACTTGTCATCATCATTAGGTCATCAGTCCTAAGAGTGGTTGGACGCTAACCTCCAGCTTCTCCTATCTTGTGCTAACCTACGCATTTCGCTAATTGTGCTACAACCTACATCCCTTACTATTTGCGAGCAGTAGTCTAATCTAAGCCTACCTCTGCCTTTCTTCACTCCTATTTCTGCCTCCAATATATCGCGGACTATTCCCCCATGTCTCAGCAAGTGGCCTACCATTCTATCTCTTCTCCTCTTTAAGTTTTTCCACATACTTCTTTCCTCGCCGACTTTCTCCAATACTTCTTCGTTTCTAACCCTATCAGTCCATGGTATTTTCATCATTCTTCGGTAACACCACATCTCAAAAGCTTCTAATTTCTTCCTACTTGCTTCCCCTACCGTCCAGGTTTCGCAACCGTATAGTGCCGTGCTCCATACATATGTTTTCAAAAATCTCTTCCTTGTTTCTAAGTTTATTACCCCCGAGCATAAAAGTGCTTTCTTTTTGTTAAAAGCTACTCGACCCTGCGCTATTCTTTGTTTTATGTCTTTATCGCTTCTTCCATCCCAATTTATTTTACTTCCTAAATAAGTGAAGTCTTTAACTTCCTCCAATCTTTCATTATTAATTTGTACTTTCGTTTTTGCTCTGCTCTCGCGCCCTCTGCACACTAACACTTTAGTTTTGTTTTTATTCACCTTCATTCCGTATTCCTCTGTCAACACTGCCTCCATTTCGTTCAATGCTGATTCTAATTCCTCCTTACTAGATGCTAATACTGCTATATCATCCGCGAATCTCGGCATTTTTAGTTTCTGTCCCTGTACTTTAATCCCGAAATCCACTCTACCTTTAACCACATTATTCGCCTCTTCGATGTACAGATTAAAAATTAGTGGTGATAGCGTACATCCTTGTCTTACTCCTTTCCTAATACCTACTTCCCTTTTTTCCCCCTCTACTTCTATAACAGCAGTTTGCTCTTTGTATATAATCTATTATAGTCACTTAAGATATTATAGAGAAACGTAGAATTTAGAACTAAAGTAAGTGGAAACATATTCAACCTGATATATAGTAGTGTACTACTCTCCTATCTCTATACTTCATTCCCGCGCTCTTTAGTATCTCGAACATTTTTTCCCATCTTACGTTATCAAAATCTTTTTCTAAATCTACAAATCCTATATAAGCATTCTTTCCTTTTTCTATTATTTTCTCTAACATTACTCTTAGCGCCAGAATAGCTTCGCGAGTTCCCCTATTTCGCCTAAACCCGAATTGGTCTTCTCCTAGTATTTCCTCCGCTCTATTTTCCATCCTCTTCTGCACTATTCTAGTTAAGATTTTTGACGCATGGGAAGTTAGGCTAATCGTTCTAAAGTTCTCGCATTTGTCGGCTCCTCTTTTTTTCGTTATAGTAACGATAATGTTCCTCTTATAATCCTCCGGCATCTCGCCCGTTTCATATATGTATTTTACCAGTTCAAACATCCTATTTACTACTTTCTGTCCCGCACATTTCAAAATTTCCGCCTGTATTTTATCTACACCCGGCGCTCTATTATTCTTTAACCCCCTTAGTGCTATTTCAAATTCCTCTCTCAATATAGGTTTTCCTACATCTTCCCTATCGATGCTAGATTCTTCCTCTAATATCTCTCCTAATTCCTGACCCTCGTATAAATTTCCTAAGTACTGCTTCCATCTATCCGCTTTCTCCTCTCTTCCGATCAGTATGTCCCCCGATTGACTCCTAACGTTTCTACTTATTGTTCCTATATCCCTGAAGTTCCTCTTAATTATTTTGTAAGCCTCATCAGTCTTACCTACTTGCAACATATCTTCTACTTCTTTGCATTTATCCTCTATCCATTGTTCTTTCGCTTTTCTACATTTTCTAATGATTTCCCACTTTATTGACATAAGTTTTCAGTCCTTCTTCGTCTCGTCTGTTTTTGTAGCCTCATCTCTTTTGCATTAAGTTTAAGATTTCGTCCGTTATCCAGAGCTTCCTAGCTTCCCTTTTATCGTGTCCTAAAACGTCCGTAGCCGCGGAAGCTAGACTATTCTTGATACCCTCCCACTCAGTTTCTGCGTTCTTGATTTCGTCCTTACTCGCTTTATTTAGTAATTGATCTGTTTTCTCCTGGAACTTATCTTTCATATTCTGATCCCTCAATATGTCTACATTTATACGTTTCTTATCCTTCCGGGTTTTCAGATTTTTGAACTTTAATCTAGCTTTCATGACTACCAAGTTGTGGTCGCTGTCTACATCTGCTCCTGGATAACTCTTACAGTCTTTTACTTGATTTCTAAATCTCTTCCTAACCAGAATGTAGTCTATCTGATACCTGTCTATCCCTCCTGGCATTTTCCATGTGTACCGCCTCCTAACGTGATTCTTGAACAATGTGTTCGCGACTACCATCTTGTGCTTCTCACAGAATTCTATCAGTCTGCTACCTCTCTCGTTTCTGTTTCCTAATCCATAAGGACCTACAAATTCTCCTTCTTTCCCCTCACCTACGACTGCGTTAAAATCTCCCACTATTATTAAATTTTCATGACCCTTCACAAATCCTATTACCTGCTCTATGTCCGAATAATTAAATAAATTCTAACTCTTCCTCACTGTGGCTAGAAGTAGGCATGTATACTTGCACTATTACTGTTTCCACTGGCTTCGAATCTAACCTAACCATCATTACTCTCTCGCTGTATTGTAGGTAGCTATCTACACACTGTCCTGCGTTCTTCCGCATAACGATCCCTACTCCCGCGTTTCCATTTACAGCTCCTGTATGTATTACCCTATAGTCACCGCTCCAAAAATCTCCTACTTCCGGCCAGCGCATCTCACTTATACCTACTATATCTAATCCTAACCTATCCATTTCTATCTTCAGATTTTCTAGCTTCCCTGCCTGTCTCATGCTTCTGACATTCCACGCTCCGCCTCGTGAAATGCTACACTTCTTACTATTATTGCACTCGATCACGTCTCCCGGAACAGTCCTCACCCGGAGATCCGAACGGAGGACTATTTTACCTCCGGAGTTTTTTGCCCCATGAGACGCCATCATTAATTTGGGATAAGATTTCTGCTAGCTGTTCTGAGGATTATAATGTGGTGGTTTCCTCTTGCCTTCCACATCGCAGTCCTGTGTGTCATAGCATCATACCATATCAACTTGTATAGTAAATAAAATAGAATATCGTAGAAAAACAATGGCAGTAATATGCAATAAAAATTGTAACTTTCAAAGTAATTTAAATAAGCATTACAAGCGGGTACATAATAAACAAGATGTAGTCGTGTGATATGATAAGTCAAAATATAATTTCAAGTGCCTTGAAGAAAAGTGTAATACCTCTTTTAAAAACAATTCCAACTTACTTAAACATTTAAAGACAGAACATAAATTTGATATTCAAGAAGAGGTGAAACAATTTGCTAATATGGAAGGTAATGTTAAAATATGATTCTATTGTATATTACATATTAAAATAATTCTAGAGTTCCAAGCTTGGAAATATGAAATTGAAGCCAATGAAAAGTGTAACTATAAGGTTTCTCGTGGCACAAAGAGCCTTGCATCTGGTGGCACAGTGAAATACTATAGTTGTAATCGATCAGGTAATTTTGATAAGAACCTTTTACTGAAGTAAAAATTTTATGAAACAAAACTCTAGGGCACTAACGAAAGAAATCAGATAAGGAAACCGGAAGTTTGAAGTCCCAAGATTCATGCAAATTAGGCAGAGCTTGTACCAGCCAATTTACCTTAAAGCAATGGCCATCTGGCAATATTACAGGAATTAGACAAAAGAATCATTATGGGAACAAAAGGCAGATCGAACACACTCGAATATGTAAGCGTGTACGAGAAAACATAGTTACATTTTCATAAATGCTTCTATTTTATTATCATATAGTTTAGTTCTTCTTTATTACCTATAAATTTTTTTTCATGAATATTTCAGATTTTACATGCAACATTAACTATATTATGGAATATCATCATCATCATATCGGTTTATAACATCCTTCGCCGTCTTCCGATTCCTAATCTCCATTCCTCTCTATTTTTCCGCATGTCCTCGTCCAGACCTCTCTCCCGAATTTCATTATCAATGCCTTCTCTTCAGCTTTTTCGTGGTCTTCCTCGCCTTCTTCTTCCTTGTGGTTTCCAGTGTAGAATTTTTTTGGGTATTCTGTCATTTGGTATTCGCTGAACATGCCCGTACCATACGAGTTGTTTGGTTCTTATATCATCTACAATGTCATGTGTTATTCCCATCATATTTCTTATTCTCTCATTTGTTACCCTTTCTCTCTTTGATTTTCCAACTGACCTCCAAAAGTCCATTTCTGTGGTTCTTATCATTCTTTCTGTTCTTTCTTTTATTGGCCATAGTTAACAACTATAAGTTACTATACTTTTAATTATTGAATTATATATTCTTCTTTTATTTTCTTTTGTTATTTGTTTATCCCATAGAATGCTGTTCAACATTGTAATTGCTCTCCTTCCTTGAGTGTTTCTTTCGAAAATCGCTTCATCAAGTATTATGGAATATCACGTGTTTAATTCTTGTCTTAATTTTATGCAGTCTTATTTCATTATCATATTTTTGACTTGTAGATATATACTGTTTAATAGACAATGCTTACTAATAAAAAAAATCATATTGCGAGGAATATACCACATTGATTTGCATCTTTAATTTATTTGCCAGTATGTCATTGTCAGTTTCAATTTCTATATGCAGAATAATACATAGTAATTTACACTGAATAATTAATCTAAAATTTATACCTGTAAATTAAACATTTTGTGTTGGAAACCTTTTGCCAACAACTGCGAACTCTTGTTAACTTCATGACTAATAGTAGATACCATGGGAGTTAGGGAGTTATGTGATACAATAATGTATGACCTTACATAATCGTACACCTATCATATCGCATATTATTAAAAATAATTAGGGATTGATATCTAAAAATTACTAAATTAATAATATAGTATATTTATACTATAAACCTTCACAATATGGTAGTTTATTAATTAATGATATGAGACAATGATATAATACAAACCTATCAGTAACTTATAAGTAGGAAATCGAGAAAGGAACCACCAAGCCTCCAAGCGGCTATCAAAGTAGTTCCCGAATAGCAAAGCTATTACATAATCGCTCTAGGAAACAACTACTCCGCGGGCTAAAACCCCGGCAGGCGTTGAATTATACCCAGAAGCGATCCTCGACCCCTTTCTCGTGTTTCTGCACGATCAGATAAGGTTTCAAAAAATAAAACCGGCCACAGGTAGGATTCGACATTTGTCCCGGATCGGAACCGAACGACATACAGCTGTTTCGAACTTGTTAGTTCTCATCAGTGCCGCATACGGTACGCCGATTCAGGACAAATGCCGAATGAACTTTATGGCCTATACATCTTTATCGATACGATCTCTGTCAGTAACTTATAAGTCGGAAATCGAGAAAGGAACCACCAAGCCGCCAAGCCGGGATCCGGGACAAATGTCGAATCCTACCTGTGGCCGGTTTTATTTTTTGAAACCTTATCTGATCGTGCAGAAACACGAGAAAGGGGTCGAGGATCGCTTCCGGGTATAATTCAACGCCTGCCGGGGCTTTAGCCCGAGGAGTAGTTGTTTCCTAGAGCGATTATGTAATAGCTTTGCTATTCGGGAACTACTTTGATAGCCGCTTGGCGGCTTGGTGGTTCCTTTCTCGATTTCCGACTTATAAGTTACCGACAGAGATCGTATTGATAAAGATGTATAGGCCATAAAGTTCATTCGGCATTGGTCCTGAATCGGCGTACCGTATGCGGCACTGATGAGAACTAACAAGTTCGAAACAGCTGTATGTCGTTCGGTTCCGATCCGGGACAAATGTCGAATCCTACCTGTGGCCGGTTTTATTTTTTGAAACCTTATCTGATCGTGCAGAAACACGAGAAAGGGGTCGAGGATCGCTTCTGGGTATAATTCAATGCCTGCCGGGGCTTTAGTCCGAGGAGTAGTTGTTTCCTAGAGCGATTATGTAATAGCTTTGCTATTCGGGAACTACTTTGATAGCCGCTTGGCGGCTTGATGGTTCCTTTCTCGATTTCCGACTTATAAGTTACTGACAGAGATCGTATCGATAAAGATGTATAGGCCATAAAGTTCATTCGGCATTTATCCTGAATCGGCGGACCGTATGCGGCACTGATGAGAACTAACAAGTTCGAAACAACTGTATGTCGTTCGGTTCCGATCCTGGACAAATGTCGAATCCTACCTGTGGCCGGTTTTATTTTTTGAAATACAAACCTAGTGGTAAGAACTATACTGTTTTACTCAGAAATACATATAGTTTTCTATAATATATTAAAATGTTATTTAAAAAAGGTCGCTGAAAATATTACTTAAAAACACGCCATATGATGCATATAATGATAATTCATAACCATATCAAATCAAAACGAAATACATTTTTCGTTCTTACGACTATAATAAAATGTTACTTAAAAAAGGGCGCTTTAATTCGAGGACAACAGCGTTTAAGTCCGGGTATATTTTGCGCAATACAATAAAAATAGAGCACGCGCAGAAGAGATATCGTAGAGCGCGTTTTAACGTCTCCTATAATATGACCCATATTCTACAGTTCTGATCGTTCTAACGTACCCGCAATGTCAATCGTCACTAAATTGTCCACAGTTTAAAGGAGGAGAAAGAAGAAGAATACATAACCTTTTGGTAACGCCTTTAACTTTTCATTTTCGTCTATTCAACTATTTACATATACATCATTATAAACGATGGACGAAACACAAATTTGCAGACTGTGTTTAAAAGTAAATGATAATGAAATTGATGAAATGATGAGGGGAATGCTAGAAGTGCTCTTATTAGAAATGGCAAGTTATATTTAAACATAGTTTTCATTATATTTCTCTTATATACACAAATAAAACATAATCTGTAACAAAATAACTAATAAATGTTTGAGTTTGCAATATATTTATTTAAATATGTTCTAGGATTTCAGTATAATTGAAAATCCTACAATATGCAGGACCTGTACAGACATTATCAAACGATCATTTTATTTTAAATCGGCCTGCATCCGCACTGAAAAACTTGTAGTTTCTTTCATTATTAATAAAGAAGAGGCTGAATTTGAATTCAAGGACATACATCATGACAAGGGGTGCATAGAAATGGTAATTGAAGAAAGTTTTATGTGTCGATTCTGTATGAATAGGATAAACAAAAATAATTTTGTGTCTGTAAATATTTTAATGGAAGAATCAATGTACCAGGAGATGTTACCAGTATTTATGCCAGAAATGGTAAGAGAATTGCTACAAACCATTCTAATTTATGAAAACTTGTGTTTTCTAGGATTTCACTATAGTCAAGGATCCGATAGTTTGTACGCCTTGTAGAGAAAATTTAGAATGTTATTTCTTGTTCATAAAAAGCTGTTTGGGCATAGAAAACGAGCTAAATGAGTATTGCCAAAATGCAGGTACTAACGGATCGGATAGAATTAAATCGGCCAATGTATCTAATTTTTTATTTGATGGTAACTCAAGACAGTTCGATAAATATGCAAGGACCCTTCCCATAAAAAGGGAATTAACATTCAAAGAGCTATTATACTCTTATGATTCTATGAACATTGAAGAAATATTGGACACCAATGAAAAAGTGTGGTTAAACAACGACCCTCGTGAAAGTCTCTCAGAAATAGGATTAGACAATGACAGGTATCCCTACGGGCAAAATAAACTTGCACAATCTAGTATACATTCGGATATGGATATGTACAGTCAAAACATGCTTACCAGTAAAACAGAACAGAGCCAGTATCGCGACAAGAACAAGACCCCCGAAAACAATTCAGAGAAATGCAAAAGTATGCTATGCACAAATGTTGCAACATACAAAAGGGCATTAAAAGACAGGGGTGGCTCAGAAGTAGACATGCATCAGTGTTCACATTGTCCCTTCAAGAGTGCTGTGAAATCCAACCTTAAACGACATATCATAGTCCATAAAAATGTCTCAGAAATAAAAATGTACAAGTGCGGTTTGTGTACTTATGTGACGAAATACAAATCCGCGTTACAAACCCATATGTTAGTCCACAAGGACATTTCAGAAGTTAAAATGTACGAATGTGAACTATGTACTTACGCGACAAAGTACAAAAGCACATTACAGCGACACGCCTGGACTCACAAGGACGCCTCCGAAGTGGAGACGTTCAAGTGCGGATCGTGTACATTCGCGACAAAATACAAACGTACCTCGGAGCTGCACATGCTGACGCACAAGGATGCCTCTGAAATAAAAATGTATAAGTGCTCGCTTTGTCCGTATGAGACGAAATGGAAGAAGCAGCTGAAGGGGCATGGCCTGAGCCATAAGGACGCGTCCGAGCTGGAAATGTACAAGTGTTCGATATGTAGTTTTCAAGCTAGGCGTAAGCGCTACATCAAACTGCACATGTTGACGCACAAGGAAGCGTCGGAATTGGATATGTATAAGTGTGCAGTATGTGCGTTTGAGACAAAATATAAAAGTAACATGATGAGGCATGTGCTCAAATTTTGTCATAGAGTGCCTCAGAAGTGAAACGTAACAACCCAAGAGAGGTCTATGACAAGAGAGGTCTGTGACATGGATATTCATCAAAGTGCAAAACAGCATAGCGGATAATTCATTTTGGAGAAGCTGTCTAAAGTAGGCATGTAATTTTTGTATGAAAATATAAAATAAAGGTCAATGCCTTTCTCTGCCTGTTTTGTGTACAATTTATTTTTTTTAATGCTCTTTTTTAAACAGCATCCATATTAATATCAAAATAACCTGAAGTATTTACGAAATCTGTTCTGAATTAGTGTAAAGTTACAATTTTCATGCAGCCGTCCATTTTTTATACCTGTAGCGCCCTCTGTTGAATCCGATGTGATTTCATCACTGAGCGTGCCTAAAGTTACTACTTCGGCGATCAGTATGCAGGAGTTAAATAAGTTAATTATTAATACGATGAATGTATGTGTAATATAACTAATCGGGAAATAATTTGCGGATAATAATATATGTATATGGTATAACTGAAACCTTTAATATTCTCAAGGAATCAAAATAATATAAAATATTATACCGAGTTACAATAATAGTAAATATTATGAAGGAATATATTTATTTATTTTTCTGTATAAATACTTTAAATAACTTGGCACATATTTCAGATTAAATGGTTTTAATTAAACTTTCATACATTAATATCCATAAATGAATTTCCGATTAATTATATTACACATACGTATTATTTCTAAAATATATCATGTCACTGTTACTCTTAGAAACTCGCGGTAACTTTGTGGGTTATCGCGTGTCATTTAAAGTAGCTTTATATTTGGCGGCATAACTACATAATTCGCATGTCGAAATGGTTAACAAAGGAATTCGAAAGTTTACCTACTACATCATCCAGTTTCTCAATAATAAATTCCAATGATTTCATTAATGAGATAAAAGATATTCAGTTGCAAGAGGGTGAAATTTTGATTTCCTCTGATCTATGCTCATTATTTACAAGTGTTCCGATACCACAAACCTTGGACTACCTTAGGGATCTACTGGAATCAAATAACCTTAGTCCAGATCTAGTAAAAGAATATATTGAACTCACTAAAATTTGCATGAAACAGAATTGTTTCCAATTTAATAACAGTTTCTTTGAACAACATGAAGGGACAGCCATGGGTAACTCATTGTCGCCTTTCATTGCCAATCTCTTCATGAATAGATTTGAAACAAAATCAAAGCAAGAAATGGATTACTTCCCTAGGGTTTGGCTTAGGTATGTGGATGACGTGTTCGCAGTATTTGACACAAAAGTTATGAACATTGATAATTTCGTTTCCAAATTAAATAACCGTTTCGCGTCAGTAAAATTCACATACGAAGTTGAAACTAATGTGCAACTACCATTTTTAGATGTATTAGTTATTAGAAATAGCGAAAATAAGTTGGAATTCGATATATACAGAAAAGGCACTAGTACTCTCAGATATATCCCTAATGATTCCCACCATTGTGTTCAACATTCAATGGCGAGCCTCAATTTTCTAGTCCATCGCTTTCTAAGCTTCCCTCTCAATAAAGAGAGGTTTGAAAAAGAAAAGCGTTAATCAAGGATATAGCTGAGTGTAATGGATATTCTATTGATACAGTTGAAAAAATGATCAGGAAACGTAGATATAAGGAAGCACTTCGAAATTCCTCGACCTTTCAAACTGAAAGAGAGCGTCCGGAAAAATATGTATCTATTGCTTACGAGCCTCGATTCACTCGCGGTATTAGTAAGGTTTTTAAAGATATAGGAATGACGGTAGTTCATTCGTCAAAAAATAAATTAAAAGAACTTTTAGGCAATCCAAAAGATAAAATTAACACAAATGATAAGTCGGGGATTTACGAAATCAGCTGTAAGGACTGTAGTCCAAGGTACGTTGGACAGACCAGACGATCTATTCAAACCAGGTTCAAAGAGCACATGGCGCATCTCAAATATGGTAGAATAGATAAGTCCGGTGTTGCCCAACATGCCTTCGAGAATAATCATAAGATAGATGTTAGCAACTTAAGGTTAATTAGAAATGTAACAAATGCAAGACAGTTAGATGCATTTGAAAGTTTAGAAATAGAAAAATGTAAAAATAGTATGAATAGTGACAGAGGGCCTATTCCACATAGCCCGCTTTATTGGCTAGTTACTCACGACTCACTGAGCCGCGGCCGTGACGGTCGTGGTTGATGAGCCGCAGCCGTGACGGTCGTAGTTCAGTGAGCCAGAACCGTGACGGTTATAGTTCGGTGAGCCGCAACCGTGACGGTCAGGATTCACTGAGCTATAGTCAGTAATTTAGGTATAAAATAGGATACATTGTTAGAATAAGATTAGTTTTAATCATCTCCAGATGATGCCAACTTTGTTGGCGAAACGCGCGTCGAGTATACTGTATAGTGTTTTGGTGTTTTGTGGAAAACTCAGTTAGTGTTGTCTTCACACCAAAGGTTCCAACCTACTCCAGGATCAAGGTATGTCGTTTAAGGTTGCACTTCATATTACTCTTGTAGGGACAACGTGAACAGTGATACATGTCTACATCTGACCAACCGTTGTCTTTGAACGCCCTTTTGAATGTTGCAATGTTTGTGCATAGCGTACTTTAGCCATTACTTTATTTATTCTATTCCTTTGGTGGGGATTTATTCATTGCCATATCAGTTTCTATATCGGATTCCTCATTTAACGACACTTGATCATCTTTGATGTCTAATATTTCTTCAATTTTCACCAGTTCACAAGAGTACGCCTTCTCTAGTTCATCAGACGCTAATTCCCATTTGATTTAATTTGATTGTGTCATATTACCATTATGTAGACGATGTAATACTGCTGCGAAACTGCTCCGAAATTTCGCAGCGATTTTGTTCAACCGGAGCAGACTGCGACTGCGACTGGCGTCGAAAGTAGCAGACTGCGAGATCACAACCCACCTCTACTGTTGAGGTGAATACGAAATATAAATTTTCCATTCCATTTTTTTAAGCTTTCGTGATTACTTATATTTCGCAAATATTATTTTAATTAATGAAGAAATGAATTACCCGTAAAAGTTAAAAATGTGTATACTTATTCCTAATCTAAAGACGATATATATTTAATTAAAAAATGTGCATTTTATATGTGAAGTAAAAATTAAAGGAAACTACTATATAATGCTACTCGTACGGAATATGTTGCAAGTTTCGACAATTAAGTTGGAATCATCGGGCGAGAAATAACTTGAGAGAGATAAAACTCAGTTTTAGTCATCATCTGAGAATGCCAACTTGATTGGCGAAACGCGTGTCGTGCAACGAGTGATCTTTCTGTGTGGTAGAAAAGATTTCCCCTGTTTTTATAACCCTTTTGCCAACATACGCTAAATAATGCCATTTCCATTTTTATTATGAGAATATTTCCTCATTTTTACATATATACAAATTTTGGTTTTATTTCATGTAAGTTTTTTATTTTCATCATTTATTTTTGATTATTTTATGTAGATCATATATTTTTATTCCAGTTTGTCTCCTTTAATTTAACCGTTATAACCACAAAATCATAACACCTAATTTGTCTCCCATTGACAAGATTCGAGTATGGTCACTTTTGATTTACAGGGAAGATGAAATTTTGTTCGTACACAAATTAAAACGGAAAGAGAAGGTGAATTGAATATATTTACCAATGGATTTAAGACAATAAATATAACTTTAACTAAGCCAAAAGACTTTCTGAATACTTCAAGTTGTTTAAGCTTGTGCGCGCGAGTTTTCCCTTTTTTATCAGAAAAACACTGGCAAGATTGAGTTTTAATAAAGACACGTTTATTTTCCTTTAGGTATATATTAAAGTAAAAAGATGACAAGTGAAACCGTATAATACATGTGAGAAACTGACTAAAACTATTATCTACTCTGGGCTTAAGTATAAATCTTATCTAAACGACGAGGGTTGTTTATGCATTCCGATGTAAGGGCCACGTGCGTGTTCCCATATCGATGTGAAACGTCCTGAGTTGATGCTGATATAATTATATATACACTATAACCTACCACAATAAGTTCGTTAGTACTAAAAATGGACCGTTGCGGCTGAAGTTGATGACTAGGCTTTGTTTTGAATTTAACAATTTTGTTGATCTAACGGCTGCTCTAAATCCAACGGTCAATGATATTAGGTGACATTAATAAGCAATAGCATAAAAAATACGTTGAGGATTGCACAAAGCTTAATATAGATTTCGTCTTGGTATCCGAAAATAAAGAGGGTCTTATTTGGCACAAAATGATGTGATTTGTGAATAAAACTAATAATATTCGACAAACTGAGATGTTTTAATCTTCAACATAAAATCGAGACAATACGCGTACAAATCTAAAAGATGCGTGGTGGCTCTTGACAGATTTCAATGTTGTGCACGATGTTGAATTGACGTGTTTGAATACTCCCGTACACTTTCTTTCACTGCAAAAATATTTTCATCTGACCGATTACGACGAGGACGTATTAGTGTTGAAGTAGACCCGTCTCTTAAAATCTTAATTAAGTTACAAACTGTTAACTCTGTAGGCGCCTCATTTTGTCCAATTTTTTTTGCGAATTTCTCTTAATGCAACTATAAATGATAGCAATGAAACGTTTGTAGATGACAGTCGTTAAATAGTGACGCCCCATCCTTGACAGAAAACAAATGGCGCGCAATTCAAATCCTATAGTTCAATATAGTAGCGCTCAATGTTCTAATGGGAAGACTCCCCACCACTCTGTCTGCTATCAAGTTATTTTACAGATCAGTGGACACTATATATATGTTGAGAAATCGAAGCAAAAATTGAAAAAAATCAACTTGTAACTCATTTCATTTGTCTGAGTATAACAAAGACAGGTTACCGTAAATAAAGCTATCTTTGTTTCGATTGCCTCTGACACACTGCAGGCTATTATAGAAAACGCCCGACTCCGTTGCAAGTACGTATAGTATAGAATTTAGTTCACTGATAAATTGTCGACAGTTTTTAGAAGGAGGAAAAAGAAGAATAGATAACCTTTTGATAACGCCTTTAATTTTCAACTATAACTATTTAATATATAACAATCATAAAAATGGATGGAAAGCAAATTTGCAGACTGTGTTTAAACGTGAATAATAATGAAATTGACGAAATAGATGATATTTTGAGGGGAATGCTCGAAGTACTCTTATTAGAAATGGTAAGTTACTTTAAAACATAGTTTTCATTATATTTCTTCAAGTTACATACACAAAGGTAGTTATACAGAAGTGATAAAATCTTGAAATTTTTCCTACCCCTCTATTTTTGGGGGTGCTGAACACGAATCTAGTTTCAGTTTCATCCGCTGGGACACAGTTTTCGAGAAAATGGATTTTCCACTTTTCCGCATGTGAGGCACATTTTATTATCAAATAACTTTCAGTTTACACTACGTAATAGCTAATATTAATACGAATAGATGCTACAATACTTCCTTTATGCATATCATATTAAACTATCATAAAGCCTATTATTCATTACAATTTCCTTGTAATATTTTTATCGTGCGCCCTGTATATGAAACTACATATACTGAGTAGTATACGGGGGGCTCCAAAAGTTAACTATGAACATAAGCAACTAAATACGCTGTTATTTTGAAGGAACCTAACCTAACCTAGCCTAACCTAACTGTCTACTTAGTATGGTTAGGTTAGGTTGGGTTAGGTTATGTTAGGTTAGGAGACGTTTTTCAAGAATATTGCAGATTTTACATGCGACATGAATTATATTATGGAATATCACGTGTTTAAGTTGTTGTATTAATTTTATGCAGTCTTATTTTATTATCTTATACTATAATACTTACTTATATATACTATATGTAAGTAAGTATTGATAATATAATATCTTATATTATCGATACTTACTAATAAAAAAATCATATTACTAGGGATATACCACTTTGATTTGCATCTTTAATTTATTTGCCAGTATGTCATTGTCAGTTTCAATTTCTATATGCAGAATGATACATAGTAATTTACAGTGAATTAATCTAAGATTTATACCTGTAAATTAAACATTTTGTGTTGGAAACCTTTTGCCAACAACAACTGCGACCTCTTGTTAACTTCATGACTAATAGTAGATACCATTGGAGTTAGGGAGTTATGTGATATAATAATGTATGACCTTACATAATCATACACCTATCATATCGAATATTGTTAAAAATAATTAGCGATTGGTATTTAATAATTACTAAATTAATAATATAGTATATTTATACTATAAACTTTGACAATATGGTAGTTTATTAATTAATGATATGAGACAATGATATAATACAAACCTAGTGGTAAGAACTATACTGTTTTACTCAGAAATACATATAGTTTTCTATAATATATTAAAATGTTATTTAAAAAAAGTTGCTGAAAATATTACTTAAAAACACGCCATATGATGCATATAAGGATAATTCATAACCATATCAAATCAAAACGAAATATATTTTTCGTTCTTACGACTATAATAAAATGTTACTTAAAAAAGGGCGTTTCAATTCGAGGACAACAGCGTTTAAGTCAGGGTATATTTCGCGCCATACAATAAAAATAGAGCACGCGCAGAAGAGATATCGTGGAGCGCGTTTTAACGTCTCCTGTTAGGTTGGGTTAGGTTAGATTAGGTTAGGTTATAGGTATCTTTGCGCAGTGGCGAAATCCGAGGTGCAATTATTGCTAGTTGAAAACTTTAGCCAATACCCCGCCATGTGCACGTGAAATACCGTGCATTTAAAAAAAATTGTGAACAATCCTATGTAATAGCAAAAGGAAACAGCAGGAGGGGTGGTAAAAGGAAAATTATAAAGATTGAACGTGAGAACACGCGGGAGGACTTGTTTAAAAAGATAATTGATATAAAAAATGAAATCACGGATGAGAAGACGATAGCGATACACGTAGTGGAGGGTTTTGAGAAGGAAATGGTCAGAAAGATGTTTGAGGTAATATTCCATGGATCACCAGTTAAAGTACTATTGTACTCTAAAAACATGCCACAGCCTAAAAAGAAAAGGGAAAGGAACACTAATGCTCTAGTCGTAGAAGGGAATGGGAAATATTATAGTGAAGTGTTGGGAAATGTTAAAAAGGCGCTGAGTTCATCGCAAGAGACCAAATGCATACAAGGTATTCGTAGTACCAAAGACGGTAAAGTGATAATTATCATTGAGAAAAACAGCGCACAGATCGACTATAAAAAGAACTGACAGCAACATACCTTGGAAATAATGGAAAGGTATGCAGAGTGACAGACAGAGAGACCACAACCGTGATACATATACGTGAAGAGAAAGTTATAAAAGTTAGTGACCTCAGACCAATGAGAGGCGACACGCAAACAGCAACTGTTGTAATGCATACACAGGAAGCGAACAAGCTTATTGCAGATCGATACATTAGGGTTGGATTGGTGAGATATTCCATTGAGAGAAGAGTTGATATGCAGAGATGTTTCCGATGCTGGAGCTTCGAACATCGTAGCGATACTTGTAACGGCCCAGATAGAAGAAATTCCTATTACAGATGTGGGAATAGCGGACATAAAGCTACCGAAAGCAAAGACGAGGAATTTCGTGTAGTTTGCAACTTGAAAGGACATACAGCTGGAGGAAGAAAGTGCAATGAGCTTAGAAAGTCGCTAATAAACGTCAAAAGGAAGCTCAACCGTAATGACTAATCGTCAGATTAGGACGGTGGTAGACATAGAAATTCTACAAATCAATGTTAATCGATGCAAAGACGCACATTACCTGATAGACAAAGACATTTGTGACAGTCTAACTGATATTATCATCGGTCAAGAACCCAACAAAAAACTAAGTTCTAAGTTTTATTGTGATGTGAATAATGATGTTTTTGTATATACCAATGAACGACTCCCAGTAATGAGACATATACGCGGATGTAGCTATTCGTGTGTAGAACTGCAGAAGTACATGTCTGTGTCGTGCTATTTCTCCCCAAATGGGACAATGCCTGAATTCGAACAGTTGCTGAATAATCTGGAGAGTGTAATCAAAAACACAAAGAAAGAGATCATCCTGTGTGGGGATCTGAATGCAAAAAGTGAAATTATTGGCTCTAAATGTAGCAATGATCGGGGTCTGAAATTTTAGGACTTCATCATCGCCAATGGACTAACCATACTGAACGCAAGCAATTCTCCCACCTTTGTTGGAGCACAAGCTAACTCAGTAATCGATTTTACCGTATGCGCGAAGAAAATAGCGAACAAAGTCTTAAACTGGAGGGTAATGGAAGGTATTGAAAATTTCTCCGATAACAAAAACATCAGGTTTGAATTACATGCATACACTATAGGAAACAGAATGAAAACCAGTGACAGTGGTTGGATCGTAAACACGAAAAGTCTTGAAGAACTTAAAAAATCATGCGCTACATGTTTGATGATACACAGGATGTTGAACCAGAACCAATAACTCGTAAAATAACCGAGGAATGCAATCCTGCAAAAGAAACATCCTGGATATGCAAACAAACCGCCTGTATACTGGTGGAATGACGACATATCCAGAAAAAGACTTAGAAGAATCGCCACAAGAAGCAGAGCAAACGCTGAGGACAAGGTTCTGGAAGCAGCCAGAAAGGCATACACAAGCATCATTAAAAAAAGAGATCTTCCGTAATAAGCAAAAATGTTGGGGAAAATTGTGCGACGACCTACAAAATGACATCTGGGGAGAGGCCTACCAAGTTGTCAGCAAAAAATTAAATCTAAGATCAAGCCCAAAAATTACACAAATAGAAATTGATGAGCAATGCAGGAAACTCTTTCCACAGCATCAAATAGTACACTGGAACAGAGAGACAGTGGAGAATATAGAGGAATTCCAGTTCACGATAGGAGAACTGGAGTCTGCCATGACGAAACTTAAAGTAAAGAAGGCCCCTGGCCTGGATGGAGTAAACCCAGAAATTATTAAAATATGCGTTGCAAAATCTCCGGACACATTCCTCCGAATGTATAACGATTGCCCATTATACGGATCATTCCCACGATAATGGAAAAAACCAAGCTAATATTGATCGAAAAATCGAAAAAAATACCATCTGATGAAACAACATACAGACCTATATGTCTGATTAACACTCTGGGCAAAATTATGGAAACAATGATCAAACAAATACTAGAGAAAGAAATCGAAGAAAAATAGCTTATCAGCGATAACCAGTATGGTTTCAGAAGTGGCAAATCCACAGTGGATGCACTAAAAAAGGTGCAAAACATTGTCGATCAGATACAGAGAAAACCGTATACTCATAGGAAGTTATGTGTGATGATACTCCTAGATATTGAGAATGCATTTAATTCAGCCCCCTGGAGAGGAATTATCGAAACACTTTCAGCTATGAATGTGGAAAAATACTTGAGAAATCTAATAATGGCATACCTGGAAGATCGAACAAGCATGCAACCAAATAATACAGAAATGCCCATGACAGGTGGTGTTCCATTGGGTTCGGTGTTGGGACCAACCTTGTGGAATCTATACTATAACAAGGAACTAAGGAAATATCAACGCGAAGGAGTGGATATGATCGCATTCGCAGACGATCCTGCACTGGTGATCTCCGCTGGAAGCCTTTGTGAACTGGAAGAACTTGCTCAATATGAAACTGAAGGAACAATGGAGTGCCTAAAAAACATGGGCTTGAGAGTGGCTGGAAAAAAAAACTGAGATGGTTCTATTGTCAGGGAGAGAAATAGTAAGTCACCTCGAAATTAAAGTCCAGGATGGCCTTATAAAAACAAGAAATGAAGTAAAATACTTGGGAATTCATATCAATAAGGATCTTAAAATGACAGCGCACATAAACCTAGCCTGTGAGAAGGCCCACTGCCAAATAAACAACCTAATGAGAATAATGCCAAGAATTGGTGGCCCGGGGTCCGAGAAAGAAAGGTTAATAGCAACCACAGTGATAAACACCATCTTATATGGCGCCTCAACATGAAGCAAAGTGATAAACTAAGAATCGAAACTGGAACGAGTAATGCGCAGGTTATCAATCCTATGCACCTCGGCATACAGAACTGTCTCAACAGAGGCAATCTTGGTAATTAGTGGAATCCCTCCGATCAGGTTCGCATTGAAGGAAAGGGTACTAATTAATGAAAACGGTACAGATATAAAAGCGGAGGCCAGCAGAGTATTGCTTAGTGAATGGCAGCAGTCCCAATGGACAAATTATACCGGGCGGGCAAGCTATATGATCAGAGATATTGAAATATGGCTTAAACGGAAAGGTAAACTGGATTACTACACAACTCAGGCGATCACAGGACATGGTATATTTGGCACGTACCTCTACAAAATTAAAAAGAAGGAATCCGAAGACTATTGGTACTGTAGAGAGGTAGACACACCAGAACATACAATATTTGAGTGAAAATAATTTGAAAGCATACGAATAAACGTAAGAGAAAAGTAAGGGAATAAATACTTTGAACAAAAACAACGTCGGAGAAGTAATGCTATCGAATGAGTCAAACTGGCAAAATATTACTCATATGTTCAGAGAAATAATGATGAAAAAGGAACGAACGGAAAAAGATAAAGAACTGGAGAGGAACGGATAAAGACTTCTGCATAGGGACCCATGAGGAAACAACAGAGCTTAAATAAGCATGATACACATCGAGACGGTACACATCACACATGTGAGACGGTGCACATCAGGACGGTAACGGAACAAATGAATATAGAAGAAGGACCGATGAAACCCCGCAGTAATGCCTGTACGGCGGTTCCGGGAAGAGCGGGATGGGTTTAGTGGGTAGTGTCTTCAAGACCTCTGATGAGTCCCACACTCCCCGGCCGACCACCATCCAACACCAACGGCCGGGGGTCAGTGCGTAAATGCATTCCTAATCCGCTATAAAAGAAAAAGTTGGGTTAGGTTAGGTTAGGTTAGGTTAGGTAAGGTTAGGTTAGGTTAGGTTAGGTTAGGTTAGGTTAGGTTAGGTTAGGTTAGACAACAGGACCAGGGCGAAGGGGTGGTATACGACCAACTGGGATAGAGAGGCGTTCCGGACCAGTATTACGAGGCAGGAGGAGGAGGGTAGGATATTGGACCCAATAACGCTAGCGAGAGCCGTGGAGAGGGCGTGCGATGCATCCATGATGAGGAAAAGGGGGAGGGTAAAGCGGTCCAACAGTATCTACTGGTGGACAGATGAGATCGCTACCCAGAGGATGAGGTGCATCGTAGCCCGAAGGAGATTCACAAGAGTCAACAGGCATAGGGGCAGTGGAACGGATGAAGGGGAAAGGGGAGCAGAGGAGGAGGTGTATAAAGAAGAGAGGAAAAGACTCAGGGAGCGAATAAAGGAGGAGAAGCGCAGGAGATGGGAGGAGTTATGTAGAGACTTGGATCTGGACGTTTGGGGCGATGCCTATAGGATAGTGATGAAGAGGACGGGAGCCTACCAACAGGCACCATCACTAGAAAAAATGAGGGAGGTGGTGGGGGACTTATTCCCGGCAAGAGAGAGGGCATTATGGAGGAGGCTAGAGGTGGAGGGGGAGGTTGTTCCGCTTTCAATGGACGAACTAAAGAGGGCGGTAGGGAGGGTAAAGACGGGCAAGGCTCCTGGACCGGACGGCATACCTGCTGAGGTCGTCAGAGCGGTCGCTGAGGATCACCCGCGGGTGATCCTCAGAATAATGAATGGTGTTATGATGAGCGGGATCTTCCCTGAATGTTGGAAGAGGGGCAGACTTGTGTTAGTGAGGAAGGATGGGAAGGCGGACGGAGGGAGAGAGGAGTACAGGCCTATTTGCGTGACTGATGGCCTCGGGAAGCTGCTGGAGAACCTAATTTTAGCTAGGCTTCTCGAGGAGTTGGAGAGGAGTGGAGGGCTCTCGGATAACCAATATGGGTTCAGAGCCGGAAGATATACGGTGGATGCGGTCACGCAAATTAGGGAGGTGGTACTGGAGGCCTGGAAGAGGGGGAAGATGGGGGCACTCATCACCCTGGACATTAAGAATGCCTTTAATTCAGCTGACTGGCAGGCTATTAGGGGGGCTCTCAGGAGGAGGGAGGTGGCACCATACGTGTATAATATAGTTGGAAGCTTCCTGGAAGACAGGGTGATAGTTATGAGGTCGGTGGATGGAAGGGAGGAGACCAGAACGGTCGCGTGTGGCGTTCCACAGGGCTCGGTACTTGGACCGGTCCTGTGGAATGTAATGTTCGACGGTGTGTTCAGGATTAGGGTCCCGGCGGGAACAACGGTGCTGGGCTATGCCGATGATCTGGCAATCCTGGTGGTAGGGAAGAAGGGGGTGGACATAAGAGAGCATGGCAATTTGGTGACTGAGAGGATCAGGAGATGGGTGGAGGGTAGGAAGCTCAGTCTGGCCAGAAAAAAGACAGAGGCCATGATCCTCACGAGAAAGAGGAAACCATCGCCAATTGACTTCTTGGTGGGAGGTATAAGAATCGAGCCGGGTGTTGCTTTAAAATACTTGGGAGTATGGTTGGATCCAGTGATGAGTTTTAGGACTCACCTCAATAAGACACTAACCAAGGTGGGGAGAACGGTGGCGGCCCTGGGAAGGCTGATGCCCAACTTAAAGGGACCAAGGGCTGCTAAGAGGAGGGTCCTGGCGGGAGTGGCTCATTCAATAATGCTATATGCCGCTCCCGTGTGGGTGGATGTTATGAATGTGAAGAAGTGGAAGGTAAAGGTTTTGAGTATGCAGAGAAGGGCGGCGTTGCGAGTGGTGAGTGCGTATAGGACTGTGTCTGGTGCTGCGGCGTTCGTAATAGCCGGTATGTATCCGATCGACCTTCTAGCGAGGGAGAGGGAGGAGGTATACCGGGGAGTTGGAAGGCGGGATGTAAGGGAAAGGCTATGGATGAGATGGCAGGAGCGATGGGAGGGAGAGACGTGTGCGGAATGGACGAGAGCTCTCATCCCTAACGTCCGACCTTGGGTTGAGAGGCAGCATGGTGAGGTTGGGTACTATCTCACGCAGGTGTTGACGGGCCACGGGTGCTTCGGGCAATACCTGTGTAGGATAGAGAAAGTTGAGAGTGATAAATGTGTGTACTGTGGTGAGAGGGACCACCCGGAGCACACGTTGCTTAGGTGCCCGAGGTGGAAGGATGAGAGGGAAGAGTGTATGGTGAGAGTTGGCCGGCCGGGAAGTTTGAGGGAATTAGTTAGAAAGATGAGTAACAGTGCGAATGTTTGGATGTGTGCGGAGAGAATGGTAGAAAGAATCATGAGAAAAAAGGAAGAAGAAAGGGAGCTGGGCCCGAACCCATAATCGTGGCAACTCGGAGAGTGGACGTAGGGAGGAGATTTAAAAAGTATCCTGATTGATATGCCGAAGAGAAGTCAAGCGAGAGCAGTTCCTCTTCGGCATTACACTGATAGGATAGCGGGGGGTTTTTAGTCGGTAGGCGTACACACGAATCCGACACTACCTGGCCCAATAACAACAGAACACCAGAGGCCAGGTGTCTTTTGAAGATTTTCCCCTCGACAAAAAAAAAAAAGGTTAGGTAAGGTTAGGTTAGGTTAGGTTAGGTTAGGTTAGGTTAGGTTAGGTTAGGTTAGGTTAGGTTAGGTTAGGTTAGGTTAGGTTAGGTTAGGTTAGGTTAGGTTAGGTTAGGTTAGGTTAGGTTAGGTTCTCCCCCTAGGAGTCGCCGCCTTGTCGTGGCGGGGGAGCTTAAGTGTGGAGGCTAAGTCCTAGGACGAAAGCCCAGGGCAGGCCAAAGCACGAACTAAGCAGCGACTCACCCTCAGGAAATATGCCTGAAGAGACGTTTCGGGATTACTGGCGAACCCGGGGGTACTGAGCCGTGGAAGAGTGAGCGCCGCTCAACCACTGTATACCGTAATCGCGGACCACACCTCAACGACTTCAACAGGACGTAACTAAGGAATGTAGTGTGGATATGTGACCGGGGGGCTTGTCTTTACTGGCTGGCTCGCGAGGAGCAAACCTCTATAATAAACCGACAGCGAAGTCGTTAAAACCTGCGGGGCACCAGGCACACCCCGCAGTATAAGTGCCTTCTCCCCGGTAATGACCCACTGCCGGGGGGCGATACTTAGATGCACCCAATTCGTGGGAAAGGTATGGAAGATGAAAATAAAATCAAAGGAAAAGGAAGCAGAGCAGGAGAAGGAGTAGGAGCGGAAGCAGGAATAGGAGTAGGAACAGGAGTCAGAGGAGGAAGCGCGGAAAGAGCAGGAAGCGCGGAAAGGGCGGCGGAGAGCCGAAAGGGTCAAAATACCACAAAGTTAAGTACTCAGACCCTAGTCAGGGCGGCTGGTGGCTCTTTCGGTAGTGACGTCCCCCCCATCAGATTATGGTAGGGGGAAAAAAAAGTCGTCCAGGCAGAGGGTGCTGCATCGGGGACGCCGGAGACGCCGGAGGCTGCGTCTCCCCCTAGAATACCAGGGGGAAATGTGGCTACGGTTAGCTTCGAATGGGACGAGGAGCAGGCCACGTCGGTCTGGAAGCGTGGTGGGGACGGAAAGGCCGACCCATCGCGAGGTGGACCCAGGACGAACAGTTGGCCACCAAACTGTGTCGGCTTATCAAAGATACCGATAGCCAGGTGAGGCTCCTTCAATGGTTGGTTAAAGAAAATTCCAACACGAAGAAGGAAATAAAGGAGGGAGTTGCAGCGGCGAGGAGCATCTGCAGCCAGATTATGACGGAGCAGTGCCAGGAGCTTCTGCAACGTCTGGGTAGACCACGGGTGGAAGCTGACGGGACCATAGCGAGCATGGTCGACGCCTCCACGCAGGCGGTGGAGGAACGCACCTTAGTAGATAAGGTCGATGCCTCCACGCAAACGGTTGATAGGAGCCCAAGGGTGGAGAAGATTCGAGCCGCCCTTAGGGAAGGAAAGGTAGAGCAGGTTAAAGCCCTGGAGGGGGAGGAATGGCCTGAGGTGACTTTCGAAAGAACGAAAGTTGCGGAGAGAAAGATAGGTGACCTTTCCACGGAGTGGGATTTGGTGTGGTGCGGGCGGGACCACCGATCTATCAGTGGACGAGGGTGTTCCTAACGCTACGAAGGAGAAATTTTTCGGAAGCCAGGAGGTTGGTGACCAGGAGGTCCCAGTGGGAGGTGTAGTAGGCAGGATCCCGAATGGAAGGTCGTGGAGGCACGAAGTAGAAAGGGGAAACCTGAGGAGGAGGCGACTCGGATGGTACCCAAGCGGAGCAGCAAGCCCACGGCGGTAGTGGTCAAAG
The DNA here is from genome assembly GCA_037954035.1 of Rosalia funebris. Lineage (NCBI taxonomy): Eukaryota > Metazoa > Arthropoda > Insecta > Coleoptera > Cerambycidae > Rosalia > Rosalia funebris. Next base: position 4,259,457 of record JAZFAV010000019.1, on the reverse strand, counting down.
TTGGAGAGGGCGGCACATATGCCGATACGCTAAAGAAAATGAAGGGAATCGTGGATCCGAAGGGTATCGGAGTCGAGATCCAGGAAGTCAGAAAGACAAGGGAAGGGCATCTCCTTGTGGAGGTTAGAGGGGGTGGCGCTAAGGCGGACGCCCTCAAAACCGAAATCCAGAATAGGATGGAGGGAGCGGAGGTAAGATCCCTAAAGAACTCTGTGAAGATAGCCGTGAGGGTTCATGTGGGGAACGAGGAGTTCTCCGTCGTCTCCTTAAAAGTGAGGCCGGAAGACAGCCGAATAGCTATCATAGAGGCCAGCAAAGCGGGGGCCAGTAGGCTCCTGAACAAAGGGAGGATCCGCCTAGGACGGGGAAGGTGCAGGATTAGGTCCAGACCCCCCCCAGGACGAGATGCATGAGGTGCTGGAGTCCGGACCTTTCTGAAGATCAGTGCAGAGGAGCTGATAGGAGGAGTCTGTGCTTCAAGTGCGGACGGGAAGGACATAAGGCGGCGGACTGTAAGAATGCCACCTTCTGTCCTATCTGTAAAGAGGAGGGCCACGGGGCAGATCTGGCTAAGTGCCGGAAGCGTAAGGCCGAAAGAGAAAAAGAAGGGGGGAAGGGATCGTCGGAACGTTCAGGGCCATCCAGGTTAACCTAAATAGGTGCCGGGTGGCCCAAGACTTACTCTGGGCGACAATGAGGCGAGAGAGGGTGGATTTGGCCATCATCAGCGAGCCCAACGTCAAGAGGACTAGGGGGAAAGGGTGGCACGTTACGGAGGAGGTGGATGCCGCCATTAGGGTGGTGAACACGGGGCTCGTCATCGCCGGGTCAGGCATCGGTCCTGATTACGTGTGGGCCAAGGTAGGCGGGGTCATCCTGTGCAGTTGCCATTTTTCTCCAAACGGAAGACTAGAGGATCTTCAGGCTTCTCTGTATAGTTTGGAGGAATTAGTGACAGGTGCTGGGGATGACGACTGCATTATCGCGGGCGATTTTAACGCCAGGGCCCCCGAATGGGGGGGAGGAGCTCCAAATGTCAGGGGAAACATGGTATTGGAGTGGGCAGCGAGGCTGAACCTGGCCGTGATGAATCGAGGGTCGCAGCCAACTTTCAAAAGGGGGAGATATACATCGAACCCGGACGTAACGTTCGCCACGACCGGAGCAGCTGTCAGAGTTGTGCGTTGGAGTGTCTCCGATAAGAAAACACTCAGTGTTTTCGGTTCCTCTTCAGCATTACACCGATAGGATAGCGGGAGGTTTTTAGTCGGTAGGCGTACACACGAATCCGACACTACCTGGCCCAATAACAACAGAACACCAAAGGCCAGGTGTCTTTGGAAGTTTTTTGTCCCCTCGACAAAAAAAAAGGTTAGGTTAGGTTAGATTAGGTTAGGTTCCTTCAAAATAACAGCGTATTTATTTTAGTTTATATTCATAGTTAACTTTTGGAGCCTCCCGTATACTAATCAGTACATGTGATTTCATATAGAGGGCGCACGATTAAAAATATTACAATGGACGACAATTGTATCGGTATTGTAAACATTTGAAGGAAATTAAGGGAATAGTAATAAATAATAGGTTTTATGACCGATAAATATATGATATGTATAAAGGAAATGTTAGTATCTAGCAGATTTCTACTCTTATTAATATTAGCTATCTATGTAGTGTGAAGTAAAAATTATTTGATAAGGAAAGTGGCATGTATTGCGGAAAGTCCATTTTCTCGAAAATAGGGGGATAGGAAAAATTTGTTAAGCATTTTCAAGACTTTATCACTTCTGTATGATTACCCAAATAAAATATAATCTGTAATAAAATGACTATAATAAATGTTTGAGCTGTAATATAAGCGATGCAATATATTTATATGAATATGTTTTAGGATTTCAGTATAATTGAAAATCCTATGATATGTAGGATTTGTACAAGCACTATCAAACGATCATTTTACTTCAAATCGGCCTGCGTGCGCACTGAAAAACTTGTAGTTTCTTTCGCTGTTAACAAAGAAGAGACTAAATTTGAATTCAAGGACATAGATCGTGACAAGGGATGCATACAAATGGTAGTTGAAGGAAGTCTCATGTGTCGATTCTGTATGAATAGGATAAACAAAAATAATTTTGTCTCTGTAGATAGTTTAATGGAGGAATCAATGTACAAGGAGATGTTACCAGTATTTATGCCAGAAATGGTAAGAGAATTGCTAAAAAACCGTTCTAATTTATGGAACTTGTGTTTCTTTAGGATTTCACCATGGTCAAGGATCCGATTGTTTGTACGCCTTGTAGAGACAATTTAGAATATTATTTCTTGTTTATAAAGAACTGTTTGGGGATAGAGAATGAACTCCATGAGTATTGCCAAAATGCAGCTAGTAACGGATCGGGTAAAATTAAATTAGCAGATGTATTTCATTTTCTATGTGACGATAACTCAAGGCACTTTAATAAATGTTCAGGGACTCGTCCCATCAAAAGGGAATTAACATCCGAAGAGCAATTATACTCTAGTGGTTTTATGAACACTGAAGAAATATTGGACGCCAATGAAAGGGTGTGCTTAAACAATGACCCTTGTGAAAGTCTTTCAAAAATAGGATTAGACAACGACAGGTATCCCTACAGACAAAACAAACTTACACAATCTAGCATACATTCTGATATGGATACGTACAGTCAATACATGCCTACTAGTGAAACAGAACAGAGCCAGTATGGCGACAGGAATGAGGCCCCCGAAAATAATTCAGACAAATGCAAAAGCACGCTATGCCCAAACGTTGCAATATGCAAAAGGGCGTTAAGAGACAAAGGTGGCTCAAAAGTAGACATGTATGAGTGTTCACATTGTCCCTACAATAGTAGTGTAAAGTCCAACCTTAAACAACATACCTTAATCCATGAAGATGTCCCGAAAATAAAAATGTACAGATGCGGATTGTGTACTTATGTGACGAAGAACAAGTCCGCTTTACATAAACACGAATTGATTCATAAGGATGCTTCGGAAGTAAATATGCATAAGTGCTCGCATTGCCCGTATGAGGCCAAATTAAAAGGCAACCTGCACAACCATATGTTAGTCCACAAGGACATTTCAGAAGTGAAAATGTACAAATGTGAATTATGTTGTTACGCGACAAAGTACAAAAGCTCGCTACAGACACACGCGTTGACTCACAAGGACGCCTCCGAAGTGGAGACATTCAAATGCGGATCGTGTACATTCACGACAAAATACAAGTCCACTTTACGGAAACACGCATTGATTCACAAGAATACTTCGGAAGTAGACATGCATAAGTGCTCGCATTGCCCGTATGAGGCCAAATTAAAGAACAACCTGCACAAACATATGTTAGTCCACAAGGACATTTCAGAAGTGAAAATGTACAAATGTGAACTATGCAGTTACGCGTCAAAGTACAAATACTCTTTACGGGCACACGCGTTAACTCACAAGGACGCCTCCGAAGTGGAGAAGTTCAAATGCGGATCGTGTACGTTCGCGACAAAATACAAATGTTCTTTACGTGAACACGCATTGACGCACAAGGATGCTTCAGAAGTTGATACGTATAACTGCTCGCTTTGTCACTTTAAGACCAAAAGGAAGCGCACTCTCAAAATTCACATGTTAATCCATCAAGACGTCTCCGAAGTCGACATGTATAAGTGCTCGCGTTGCCCGTATCAGAGCAAGTTAAGAGGCTATCTGCACCAACACATGTTAGTCCACAAGGACATTTCAGAAGTGAAAATATACAAATGTGAACTATGTAGTTACACTACAAAGTACAAAAGGTGTGTACAGAGACACGCGTTGACTCACAAAGACGCCCCTGAAGTGGAGATGTTCAAGTGCGGAAAGTGTACATTCACGACAAAATACAAGTTCAATTTACCGGCACACGCATTAACTCACAAGGATGCTTCAAAAGTTGATAAGTATAACTGCTCGCTTTGTCCGTTTAAGACCAAAAGAAAGGACCATCTTAAAAATCACATGATAATCCATCAGAATGTCTCCGAAGTCGACATATATAAGTGCTCGCTTTGCTCATTTAAGACCAAAAGGAAGCGCACTCTCAAAATTCACATGTTAATCCATCAGGACGTCTCCGAAGTCGACATGTATAAATGCTCGCGTTGCCCGTATCAGAGCAAGTTAAGGGGCAATCTGCACCAACATATGTTAGTCCACAAGGACATTTTCCAGAAGTGAAAATATACAAATGTGAACTATGTAGTTACACGACAAAGTACAAAAGGTGTGTACAGAGACACGCGTTGACTCACAAAGACGCCTCTGACGTAGAGACGTTCAAGTGCGGATCGTGTACATTCACGACAAAATACAAGTTCAATTTACAGGCACACGCATTAACTCACAAGGATGCTTCAAAAGTTGTTAAGTATAACTGCTCTCTTTGTCCGTTTAAGACCAAAAGAAAGAGCCATCTTAAAAATCACATGATGATCCATCAGGACGCCTCCGAAGTCGATATGTAAAAGTGCTCGCATCGCCCGTATGATCCCAAACTAAAGAAGAACCTGCACAAACATATGTTAGTCCACAAGGATATTTCAGAAGTGAAAATGTAATCGGAGTGAACTTAGCAGAACAACTTTGGGGAATGGAAAAATGCCTATGCTCATTATTTGCCGTTAATTAATCGCGAAAGTTATAATTTAACCGTTTTTCAATTTAAAAAATTTTGAATGCTGCTAACTTTACATGAAGGTAGCAGAACACCTATTAAAATTCTTTTTTGTTAAAAGTAAGTATATAGAAAATTGCCGCTTTTTAACGGTAAACTAATAGTATACACGAAATTTGAAATTTTATATTTTTTCAATTTTAGTAAAATAACTTAAAACCGAAAGTAATGAAAGAAAATATATTAACACGAAAAAACATTGATAATTTGCATCTTCACAAGAGACCAAAGGACGAATTAATTAAGATTAATAGCTGTTCTGTTAACAAGGGGAGAAGGTCACATCAATCGGGTCGGGGATTTGGATGAAATTTCTGTATGTGGAAGTACTCGTAAAATAAGAGGATACGGATTCCGCCGTTTCCTCGAATGGACCTTATTCTTCGAGTATTGTATTCCCGAAGTTTTACATGTAACAAAGGCGAGTCTAATATGCCTGAAATGAAAAAGATTAGAGAGAAGGAGAGTGATCTCCTGCTTTCAGCTAAGATGAAATAAGGCGGTAAACCATGCGGCACTGGGGGCATACGCGAACGTGCGCGGAAAACCAATAAAAGTGTTTTGCGCCTGAAGTGGATTCAAACGGTGGAAATGGGAGAATTTGAAATTCTAACCACACGCTAACGACATGCGCAGAATAGCCCGAATGGTAATCCGCGCACGTTAGAGCACGGTCGCAGCGCCGCCTGGTATTCCGCCGTACTTTCTATCAAGCGAACGATGGTACATGCATGGAAGTTTGCCCTCCTTCTCGCTAGTCTCTTTGTTTGAAATGTAAGCAGTTTGCCAATTGTGTTCTTTGGCGTAGTGATCAGAGCACCAACTTCGGGAACGGAGGTTCGTGCGTTCGTTTCCCCTACCTTCGTTTTTATTTTTTCGTTTTTTACTTCCAATTATTATGAAAAATTGATATTACCTTCTTTATTGCGAATGAAGCTCACAAATTAATGTAACTCACAGAAAATGTCTGCGGAAATGAATAAACAGAAAATTTGAGTAAATAAATTTATTGACAGGAAATGAGTAAGAAAAATAGGGAAATTGCCCAAAACGTAACACAATAACCTAACCTAATCTAATTCTACCAAACTTGCTGTGGAATTTATTTAAACAAATTGATTAAACGGTGAGCCACTAACCTAATATAATTTAACAGATTTTGCCGTCTGATTTGTTAATGAAAATTTGTCAAACCATTAACTAACCTAATCTAACCTGCCTAACCTTTTTGTTTTTCTTTTTTTGTTTTGCAGGTCCCTTGTGCGTTATTGATGTTATGCGGGAACCCGTCGGGAGGGGAAACTCCTTTATGAGCACGAGACCCTATTGTTGTTCTATGCGCCTGGCAGTGTGGGACTGGAGGGGTTACCCACTAAAACCCCTCCCTTCGATCCCCCTCTGCGTCGGGAATCGTCTCTCGGCACTACTTCCAACGTAGTGGTCACACCTTTTTCCCCTTTTGTGTCTTTTCATTACCTTTCCATGCTTTTCTCCAGTTGGCATTTTTATCTCATTATATCCTCAAGATAGTTAAATATGTTTTTACACGTTTGTTTGTCTTCTAAAAGTATGCTTAAGCTTTCTGTTGATATTTCGTGTTTTATTAAGTTTTGTAATTGTTCTCTTTTTTCTTGCCATTTAGCACATTTGAAGATGGTGTGCGCCACCGTGTTAGTTTCATTGCAGAAAATTCAGGTCGGAATAGATTTTGTGTAAATATACCCCAAAATATCCATAGCCTGTAAGTTCTTGGGTAACATAATGATTTACATGTTGTTTGTCTATATTTTCCAGGTGGTTGTGTTTTTTATAAATGTTTTTGTCCATCCATTGTAGTTATTCCATTTGTTTAATGTTGTTTGTTCTATTTCTGCTATCGTTAGTCTTTTATTATTATATTTATTTATCCGTTCTTCTATTTTTAGTTTTGTGGGTGGTGTTCCAGATATTACTAAGATTGAGATAGTGGGGACTGTTCTATATGCTAATGTGTTTCTAAGTGCCAGTTTTCTGTTTTCTCGTTCTAACAGCTTTACATAATATTTGTAGTTTGTCGCTTTTTCCCAAATAGGGGCTCCGCATAGTAGCACTGACATTGCCGCCGAAGCAATCATTCATCTTTTAACCATACCTGGTCCTCCTATATTTGGTGTAAACTTATATATATATATATATATATATATATATATATATATATATATATATATATATATATATATATATATATATATATATATATAAGTTATATATATATATATATATATATATATATATATATATATATTGCTTATGATAGAACTAACTCTTTTACATATTTGTTTCGCTTGTGTCGTCATACGGAGGTTTTTTCAAGGTAGACGCCCATGTATTTTATGCAGTCCGTTGATTTAACCGTTTTAGTATGGTAAGTTTTACTCCGCAGATGGCAATATTCAAACTACAGAAATAAGGAGATGATACTCCAACCTATCTGAAAATGCCTTATATAATAAGGACTAAACAAATTAGGTCAAAACAGCTATTCTCCTGGCTATACGACAAACGGCGAGCGCTGAATTACATGACAAAATTTGCCGTATTTTGTCTAACAGAGTTAGCACTAAAAATCAGTAATTCAGATTGTTCCAGGTGACAGTTTGCGTCTTCCTTGTGGTCTTGAAACAATCTGAATCACCGTATTTTAATGCAAATTACCCGCAATATTTATTCCAATGATAAAATATGCTAGGTATTCTGCGAAATTAATCAGCGAAAGAACAGTATTCGGAGATGTAAATCAAATTTGTTTCCCAACGGATTTGCGGAAGTCAAAATGGAGTTGCGATGTAATTGCCTTCATACAGTGCGCTCACTACAGAAAGTCTATGTTTTTCATGTTTTTACGATGTATATCATCCAAGAAATTGTTCTGTATCCGATAGCGACTATTAGATACCACTCACTATTTTTCTTATTAATTTCCTGTCAATCAATTAATTTACTCACGTTCTCTGTTTATTCATTTCCGCAGACATTTTTCTGTAAGTTACATTAATTTGTGAGCTTATGATGCGCAATAAAGAAGCTAATATTAGTTTTTAATAACAATTGGAAGTAGAAAATAAAAAAAAGTGAGGGTAGTGGGAATCGAATGCACAAACCTCCGCTCCCGAAGGTTACTTTAAAATATCTTTATTTTATTCACTGACTACAATTTGGCAAGCTCTATATACAATACATTTGTTGACAACCTATCTCGCCGGTGCCCCACAAAGAACATATACAATATATACATATACTACATATCTATATACAATATATCCATTAATGCGCCCCTGGGGAGTCCGGGATGTTACTCTTCCAGGGGATTTTCCCTAAAACAGCGATAAGGGGGGGGACGGTGCCACCCTGTCGATGTTCTGACCTGTATATACTATGAGCTTTATTCATTCGTGGTTTACGTCCCTATTGCCTCTAAATATAGGACATGTATTTTCTTTATTAACAATGTTATTTTAATAATTTAATGTTATGCCTTTGTTCTTTATGTCGTAATTAATTTTCGTTCTTTGCAGGAAAACTCCCAAAGCGGGTGCTCTGATCACTACGCCAAAGAACACTATTGGCAATCTGTTTACATTTCAGGTATATTAGGCTCGCCTTTGTTACATGTAAAACATCCAGAATCCAAAACTAGGAGAATAAGGCCTATTCGAACGAACAGCGAAACCCGCATCTCCTTATTTTACGAATACTTGGACATACAGAAACTTCATCCAAATCCCCGGCTCGATTGATGTGACCTCCACCTGTATGTTACGGGGTACAGAATCCAAAAATTTAAAAAAAATTGTAAAATGTAACCTGGCGATTTCGAAGATGTCACGATTAATTAAAAGAAGGCAAACGGTAAAAATCTGAATGGAAATCGATCCCCGTAAGACATTTTAAAACTAGATTAATGGCTGTTCCGCTAAGTTCCCAGGGTAAAAATCCAAAAATTAGAATAAAAAGTTGCAAAATTATCACGACAAATTCAAAGATGTCACGATTAATTACGAGAACGAGAACTGTAAATTCCCGAACGAAAACTGGCTCCCAACAGATATTTTTAAACGAGATTAATAATAATTTTGCAAATTATCATTTGTCGTGCCGTAATTTGCCCTGTTTTTTTTTTCAATTTTTTTATTACGGTTTTTGGATTTTTCCCGGGAATTTAGCAGAACAGCCATTAATATCACTTTAAAATGTCTTAGGGAAATTAGTTTCCTTTCGAGAATTTACCGTTTGCCTTGTTTTAATTAATGGTTACATCTTTGACGGGTCACATTTTGCAATTTTTTTCAGATTTTTGGATTTTGTTTCCTGTAACTTAACAGAACAGCTTTTAATCTTAATTAATTCGTCCTCTGGTCTTTTGTAAAGATATAAATTATCCATTTTCTTTCGTGTTTATCTACTTTCTTTCGTTACTTCCAGTTTTGAGTAATTTTACTATTGAAATTTTTTTTGTTTTCAAATTTCGTTTATACCTTTTGTTTATGCCTAAAAGCGATACATACCTATATACTTACTTTAAGAAATTTTCTTGATAGATGTTCTGCTAACTTCATATGAACAGTTAGCAGAACACACAGAAAATTATTTAAAATTGAAAAACGGTCAAATTATAACTTTCACGGTTAATTCACGGCTAATTAACGTCAAATAATAAGCCTATGAATTTTTCCATTCTTCAAAGTTGTTGTGCTATGATCACATTGATGGAAATTGTACAAATGTGAACTATGTAGTTATTAATACAAGAAACCCATACGCGATCCTCCCCTTCCTGGCAAGGAATATGCTCATACCCCCTCGTGGTCCATGCTGGGCAAGAATTATTTTCATTTGAAAATAATTGTTGGCTAAACTGAACACATACCTAATGAGTCATTGACAAGGTATAATATCTTATTTTGATTTAGAATAAATTGTTGCTATTATTCTGCCCACATGAAAACGCATAAATGCGGTCCTGTATGTATTCGACGACTAGGTCTGTAGGCATGATAAGAGGGTTTTGTATTTGGCAAATAGAGATGAAACAGATAATACGCGACAAAAACCAAAAGCTCGTTACAGACACACGCGTTAACTCACAAGGACGCCTACGAAGTGAAGACGTTCAAATGCGGATCGTGTACGTTCGCGACAAAATACACCTTGAACGACGTGCGTTAGTCCATAAAGATATCTCAGGAATTAAAATGTACAAGTGCGAATTGTGTACTTATGCTACAAAATACAAGTCTAGTTTACATAAACACGCATTGACTCACAAGGATGCTTCAAAAGTAGATATGTATAACTGATCGCTTTGTCCGTATAAGACTAAAAGGGGGAGCCATCTCAAAAATCACATGATAATCGGTCAGAACGCCTCCGAAGTCGATATGCATAAGTGCTCGCGTTGCGTGTTTGGGGCCAAGTTAAAGGAAAACCTGCACAAACATATGTTAGTCCACAAGGATATTTCAGAAGTGAAAATGTACAAATGCGAACTATGTATTTATGCGACAAAGTACAAAAACAAGTTGACTCGCAGCAACATGCACACGCTTTGACTCACAAGGACGCCTTCGAAGTGGAGACGTTCAAATGCGGATCGTGTACGTTCGCGACGAAACAAACGTACCTCGGAGCTGCACTCGCTGACGCACAAGAATGCTCCTTAAAAAAAAATGTATAAAGGCTCGCTGTGTCTGTACGAGACGAAGTGGAAGAACCAACTGAAGGAGCATGGCCTAAGCCACAAGGACGCGTCGGAGCTGGAAATGTACAAGTGTTCGGTATATAGTTGTCAAACTAAGCGTAAGCACCACGTCAAACAGCACATGTTAACGCACAACGGGCCGTCGAAGTTGGAGATGTATGTAGTTGAAAGTATGCAGTATGCGCGTTTTGACAAAATATAAATGTAATCTGATAAAGCATGTGCTCAACCGCTTCCATTGACTGCCTCAGAAGTAAAACATGATATTCAAAGAGGCCTATGACATGGATATTTGTCAAAGTGTAAAACATCATAGTGGATAATTCAGTTTGAAGAAGCTGTCTAAAGTAGGCATGTAATTTTTGTATGAAAATATAAAATAAATGTCAGTGCTCTTTTCTGTCTGTTTTGTTTACAATTTATTTTTCTGGATGCTTTTGTTATACAGCATCCATATTAACAACAAAATAACCTACACTATTTAGAAAATCGGTTCTGAATGAGTTTAAAGTTACAATTTTCATGCAGCCGTCCATTTTCTATCCCCTTAGCACCCTCTGGTGAATCTGATGTGATTTCATCACTGAGCGTGCCTAAAGTTACAACTTCGGCGATCAGTATGCAGGAGTTAGATAAATTAATTATTAATAGATTGAATGTATGTGTAATATAACTTCGGGAAATAATTTATGAAAAATAATATATGCACAAAGTATAACTAAAGCCTTTAATATTCCCAAAATATTCTCAATGTGTAAAAATATAAAATATTATACCTTCCTTTCCTTTAAAATATTTTATTTAATGTTACTATATAGATTATATTGCTAAAACTACTACTGGGTACTAATATGTATATATTAGAGACATTATATATATATATATATATATATATATTGAGAAATCGAAGCACTTGGAAAAAATCGACTTATAGCTCATTTGTCTGAGTATGACAAAGACAGGTTACCGTAAATAAGGCTATCTTTGTTTCGATTGCCTCTGACACACTGCAGGCTATTATAGAAAACGCCCGGCTCCGTTCCAGGTACGTATAGTATAGTGTTAGTTCACTGATAAATTGTCGGCAGTTTATAGAAGGAGGAAAAAGAAGAACAGATAACCTTTTGATAACGCCTTTAATTTTCATTTATAACTATTTTATATATAATAATCATAAAAATGGACGGAAAGCAAATTTGCAGACTGTGTTTAAACGTGAATAATAGTGAAATTGACGAAATAGATGAAATAATGAGGGGAATGCTAGAAGTACTCTTATTAGAAATGGTAAGTTATTTTAAAACATACTTTTCATTATATTTCTTCAAGTTACATACACAAATCAAGGTAGTTATACAGAAGTGATAAAGTCTTGCCATTTTTCTACCCCCCTATTTTCGGGGGAGCTGAACACGAATCTAGTTTCAGTTTCATCCGTTCGGACACAGTTTTCGAGAAAATGGATTTTCCACTTTTACGCACGAGAGGCACCTTTTGTTATTAAATAACTTTCACTTCACACTACGTAATAGCTAATGGGCCTAATGAATAAACCATAGCAAATGCTTTTACTACGCATTTCTAAAGCAAAACCTTCTATGTAAATGATTCAACTTTCCGAACTATTGTTTCATACTTTAAGTAAAAGCATTTGCCTCGATACAAGTAAAAGCTTCAGTAAATATGAATGAAACCATTTATATGAATAAACCTTTATCTTTACTCCCCAACTTAGCGTTTGCTTCAACAAAACGGTAGATACCTCACTAGCTGACTTCGCTTTGCTCAAATCCGTGTGCAATTATGGTGTTTTGAAATCAAATTAGAGCAGAAAAAAATTACAAAAAACGAATAAAAACATTAACAAGTGATTATAGACAACTCTTTCGTTTCAATGAAGAAAACGAACGTTGGTTATTCAATTATTTTATTGGCGAATTTCATGAAAAACGAGGAGGTGCACTAACGCCTTTCCAAAAATTAAAGTGTTTCTAAGACACATTTCTGATCCCGACTATCAAAATAGTGCAGGTGAAATCATCCGAATAAAACAGAGTATTGTTTCAAAAATATTTATCGAAGTCACAAATAAAATAATAGCAAAATCACATTTGTAGATTAAATTTCCGTCTTCCTCTGAAGAAATGACAAAAGAATGAAGAGGGACAAAACAACGTTGGCAGGAACGATACAATTTTCCATGTGCGATAGGAGCATTAGATTGCACACATGTTCGAATTTCAAAACCATCGTAATATGGAGATGAATACGTAAATAGGAAAGGTTTTGCGAGCATAAATGTTCAAGCAACTTGTGATGCCGTGGACAGATTTACTAGTGTAGATGTTCAGTGGTCTGGATCTACACAATGACATGACAGTAGAATATGGAGAAACTCGAGTATATGTTTAGTGATGCGCCGTAACACACAAACTGTTGTACTGCTAGGTGATATAGAATATGGCATAGAACCATGTTTAATGGTTCCCTACTAAAATCCCAATACGCCGAAACAAATTCGATATAATAATTTATTAACAAAGGAAGGAGTTTGTATTGAACGCCGTTTTGGACAACTAAAGCAACGATTTCCAATACTGCAATATAAAATTCGCCTACAAATTCATAAAGTTCCCAAACTAATAGTGTGTTGTATAGTGTTGCATAATGTTGCCAAATTTTTACGTGATCCTGATTTTGATTTGGAAGACGTACCTTTAGAAAATAATGACGAAGTACTGGATGCAAACAGAGTTCTCAGCGATATCGATCGAGGACTAGGTGTACGAAGGAGAGAAGAAATTTCGAACTTGATACTGGAAAGAAATTTGTAACGTAGGTACAAATTTTTTTTTTTTTTTTGTACAAACATAATATATAGGAGTACAATTTATCACTGGATTATTGCTAACTTTCAAGATTATTGAGAAGTTTGAAATTCTAAATTCTCTGTTTAATACCCTATATATTTTAAATAATTAACATTGTAATTCATAATGGTCAACTTGGTACCGAGTACATATAAGTCCTAAATAGTCAGTAATGATCAATTTTTTTTTAATTACGACAATTTAGTAAAACATTTTCTTGTGCAATTAAAAGATAGCAACTTTTCTCGTCGGCTTTTTCATATGTTCTTAATCCCTAAGCATTATGTATATTAACGTTTTAATGACTTTTATCAAAAACAAAATATGGTTCCTTTTCGGGCAATAAGTAATTGAGAACATATTGTTACTATACACTGTTAATATAAACTTTAGTTAACTATATATAATTTAACTATATTCTAAAACATATTATTTTTTCCAGTATTGAGTAATTTTTTGTTAGTAGAAATAATTATCATTACATTATAGTCACATATATTTGACCTACATTGGAAACTTTTATGTAAAATGAAATAGATTTAAATTTAAACTTTTATTGAATAAATGAACACAGATTCTTCTAAAACTAAAAAAAAAAACACAAATATTCGTAGGAGTAAGCCTACCTTTTAATTACAAATTTGTATAACATTTCCCATGATCGGTGTATTCGTAATTTTCCATATTTTTCACTTCTCTTAATAACTTTTGTTTTTTCAATCTTAGGACTCCTAATTACTCGAGAAGTACTAATCTTTGCAATTCGACTGTACTCAGTTTTTTTGTTTCTTCTGTTTCAGGAAGCACAGCTTTCCTACAGACTTTTTTTAATTCTGTGTTTCTACAGATGTTTGAGAAGGCGCTGAAGAAGTTTGTCATGAAGAAGAAGCATGCTCCATTAAACTCGGTGTGCCAACCTGAAGAGCACCTGTAGTTTTAGTTTAACTGTTTGTTACCATCATTAATAAAAAGTTATTATATCTTACCTGGAATTTTAGCACATATTGGATTTCTCTCTACGTCTATTAATTCGAAGAAAACCTTTTCTCATTTATTTAACTTAATTTGTTTATTTCCGGTTCTATGTATGTCTGTTTTTTGCTTAATTTTTGTTTCCATGTTATTTATTGTTTTACTTAATTGTTTTTCAGTAATTACTTTCGCCGTTTCGACTTGCCAAGCTTCCTTTAATTTATTTAATGCCTCATCATTCACTTTTTTGATCGCCGGTACTTGAGACGACTTGAAGAGTTGCTAATAAATTAAACACATTTCAATTGTTTCCCTTCGTCCTCTTCTGTAACACTGTTTTCTTCATCAGAACTCATTTTGTTTAACAAATTTTAATTTGTTTAATAAAACTAATAAATAAGTTAACGTTCTGTTACACTTATTTTAGTATACACTGAATAAGTATAATAGAACTAGAGGTTGAATACCTTCAACAGAAATAATTCAAAGGCATGCGAGCACGCCTCGGCACCTGTTAAAATGTGGTAGCATCTGCTACCGAGTCTGAAGTATTTACTACGGAGCAGAAGTAAAATTATATTCATCCAAAATTAAGCAAATGCTTTTGCTTTTACTATATACTTCAAAGTATTTACTTTTGATTTTACTTTTACTTTTTACTTTTAGCAAATGCTTTCATTTTGTTCATTAGACCCAACATTAATACGAATAGATGCTACAACACTTCCCTTATACACATCATATATTAAATCGTCATAAGACCTATTATTCATTACGATTTTCTTGTAATGTTTTTAATCGTACACCCTCTATATGAAACCACATGTACTGATTAGTGTACGGGGGCTCCAAAAGTTAACTATAAACATAAACATACGCTGTTATTTTGAAGGAACCTAACCTAACCTAGCCTAACCTAACTGTCTATTTACTATGGTTAGGTTGGGTTGAGTTAGGTTAGGTTGAGTTAGGTTAATTTAGGTTTTCGGAGGGGACGCCTGTAATCCCTACCGGGCGCGTCCTCAGGTGACGGATCGGGGAATGCCCTAACTGGTGTTTCGCTATGCCAGCGGGTAGGTGTGAAATTAAATAACACCCGCGGACCAATAGGTTTGCACGGAGGGAAATAACCTCCTGACCAAAAAAAGTTCCCTAGGCCCAGTGGCGAGGACCTAGGAGAGATAGCCAGAAGATGATAATGCAAGATGAATAGGACAAAATGATTACAGTGCAGGGGAGGGATACCCCAGTACCGGTCGGTTCGGATGGCGTTGTAACAGGCCTCCACCGATCGTCAACCAGCGACTGTCAGATCCCGGTAGGTGACCAGGCTGGTGCTCAAGTAAAAGCTACTGGAAAAACAGACCACGAACCAAGTAGGTTAAAGAACATCGGCGTAATAAATATTACGCATGAGGTGGAAAGTTAGGACGAAAGGAAGGAAAAGGCTATGGCCTATCCCCCGCACAGCGGACTAAATCTCGGGAGAAAACTAAAAAGGTGTGACTCTATGACGACTCCAAAAAAGTTGTAGAAACTTCTTTCAACGAATCGCTCTCAGCAGTACACAGGAGAGAAGACTCAGTAGCATATGTGTTAATGGAGGCAATAGAGAGCCTGGTACTTCAAGTACAGGCTCTGAAAATGAAAATTGGAGAGAATCCCAACACAGAGAAATATAAAAAGATTGCTGCGAAGATTGTAAAGAATTGCGAAGTCCTGGGTAGGAGGACAAGCAAGGAATGGTTGGAAAAAAACAAGTGGAAAGTCCCTTCCCACGTATGACGGTGATACACGCCAGAGCCCAGCACAACACCGAAAGGACTGGAAGTATTAAATTCTAACCTGGACCGGGAGCGGAAGAAATTGATGACTGCGTGGGAGGAGATTAGGGCCAAACAAAAAGCCCTTGAGAAATAGGAAAAAGAGTTAAAAGACAAAGAAAAACACTTAAAAGAAAGGGAAAACAGACATATGTTTGTCAACAGTATTGAGGGCATCGACACAGTAAAAAAAATGGAAGGAAATTGCCAAAAGACAATGGAGAGAGGAGATAAATAAAAGAACGGAGATAAAAGTAGGTAACCCGCTTCTCGCCAAAGATGAAGTGGTGAAAGTAGTTTTAGTGGATATAAAGGACCTGGGAAGGGAGACAAATATTCAAAAAATGTATAAACACGGTTTCCCAGAGATACTAGAAATTAGGGACGATGTTAATGTTTTAGAGCAGTGGACCAAGACCAGGTCGAAGAAAATTCATGTCCTGCAAGAAGGTAGTAAAAATTATACATGAGGGTACAGAAGAAGACATTTGGGAGAAACTGCTTAGACTCAGGACAGAAGTCAAAGACATGACAGATGTGGTTTTTCATAGGGTCCAAAATATGTCATTAGAAACTCTAAGGAAGACGACAGAATCCATCTTCCAGGGGAGAACTACCAAAATTGTCATCTGTACGGACCAAGCGGGGATAAATGTGGAAAACAAAAATTATAGACCTACGGTGGAAAGAAAAACTTATGCCCTTGTACTGCACACAACACCAGAAAATTATAGGGAGACACATAGAAATATTAAGGAATCTATTAAAAAGGCCAAAGCCAGCGGAGCAGTCAAGAGTATAAAAAGTACAAGTGAAGGCAAGCTTTTAATTACAATGGACAAGGATAAACAAAAATTGGACCAAGTAGAAAACCTCATCAAAGGCAAATCCGGACAATTAAAAATTAGAAAGGTTGAGGAGAAAAATAAGGAAGTGCTCCATGTAAGAGGGATAGATGCTAATACAATGTTAGATGAAGTAAAAATGGCAATAGAGGGAAATCTCAAAGAAACATAGAAGGATAAGTACGAATTGAGTGACTTGCGTCCTAAGCTAGGGACACACTAGCGATTACAATAAACACAAGTAGAGAGATTGCGGAAACTCTACTAAAATTAAAGACAATTAGAATAGGTGTGGTCATCTGCGATATAGGCAGAAGATTGACAATTAAAAGGTGTCAAAAATGCTGGAGGTATGACCACATAGCTCCTGATTGCACGGGTCCAAATAGGTCGAATTTATGCTTTAAATGTGGGAAAGCTGGTCATTGTACACCGGAATGTGAGAACCCGGAATGGTGTCAGCAATGCGAGAAGGATCACAGGGCGGACAGTGGCGCCTACACTCACTTTAGGAGGAAGCTTTCTCAAGCTAGAAGAGAAAACAGAAAACCCGGGACTACACCAATAATCAGAGTAGAGACGCCTGCAAGTCCGAAGGCGAGGAAACTAAACAAGCTAGGTTAAATAAATTTATAGTCTAGGCTAATTTATTAGCCTATTTTATTTTTTATTTTTACAAGTTTTTATTGTCTCTTAATTATACACGTCTTTTAGTACTTTTATTTATACACCTGTTAGTTTTACTGTTTTTATCTTTACAAGTTATTTTTAGTTTTTTATTTACACTTTTTACACTTCTATTTATACACTTACTTTTTTTATCTTTTATCTTTTTTATATAAGTTTTATACAAGTTTTTTTTATAGTTCTTATTTATTCAAAGCTTATTATTCTGTTTGTGATATCATAAAGCTTCTACAAACAAATCTATTGAGAGCGAGGGCCGCACATGACCTGGCACATGCGCGGGCCATAAAAGATATAATAGATATTTTAATAGTAGGAGAACCCAAAATAAGAAAGACGGCTGAGGGGTGGATCAGGAACGAAAGAAATAACGTGGCCGTCATGATTTATAATAAAAATTTAAAAGTGGAAGAAGTAAGACCTAGACAGGGTTTTGTTATTATAAAGTTTAAAGGTTTGAGTGGAGGTTTCTCAATTTAAATTAGAAGAAATTTAAAAAAATGTTTAATGAAACAAGATATATTGGCACAGAAGTCCTCCTTTGGTGACTTTGGGAGACAGTGAGATATGGTCTCCCACTGCCTGTACTGCCATCTTTAAAAGGGCTCACAGAAAATCTGCCATTAGGGTTGGCCGATGTAGCGCTACGGTACCATACTGGTGGAATGAGGACACTGGGGGGGAGAGGATAAGGTGTACAGCATGGAGAAGAAGATTGTTATATGTAAATCGTAGAAGAGAGACAGAAGGAATAAGTCGACAAGAGCTTCTCGAAGAATATAAGGAGGTCAAAAAACACATAAAAAATCTTATTAACAAATCGAAGAAAAAGCATTGGAGAGATTTATGTGACAAGCTTGAGGAAGAAATTTGGGGACGGGGATACAAACTTGTAACGAAGGAATTGAAGGGCATGACATCGAGTCATGACATAACTACTGAAAGAAAGCTAGAAATAGCAAAAAGTATTTTCCCTCAGAGACACGACTCCTGGGAAGAAGAGACTCTGACGGAAGCCCCTCAGTTTTTTATAGTAGAGGAAGTAAGAACTGCCATAGAAAATCTGAAGGCAAAAAAAGCCACGGGGATTGATGGCATCCCGGTGGAATGTGTAAAAGCAGCATGGGAAGTGGTGCCAGATCAAATCTTGAGGATGTTGAATGAACTCCTCATGAAACAAACTTTTCCAAAAGAGTGGAAAGAGGCAAAGGTTATTCTCATACCTAAACCCAAAGAAGACCCCGCAGTGACACAAATGTATAGGCCAATCTCCATAATAAATACCACGGCAAAATTATACGAGATATTAATCAGGGATAGGTTAAGTGCGGAACTGGAGGAAAACGGCAGGTTATCAGAAAGACAATTTTGTGTTCGGAAAGGCAGATCCACCATCGAGGAGGTCAAAAGTGCCCTACAGAATAGTAGAACAGGTTTAGAGACGTGGTGTGTATTTATAACAATATACGTTAGAAATGTCTTTAATTCAGCCAGTTGGATGAGGATAATAAATAGCCTGAAAGAAAAAAGGATATCCTCATATTTGATAAGGATAATCTCGAGTTGCCTAACAGAGAGAACCATTAAGATCGATGGGGAGATAACGAAGATCCCAGCGGGAGTCTCACAAGGCTCCATCCTGAGGCTCACCTTGTGAAACGCCTTATATGACGACGTCTTGAGGATTAAGTTACCCAACGGAGCTGAAGCTACAGGGTACGGGGATGACATCGGCCTTATAGCTAGAGCAGGCAGTACAGAGGAGATAAACAGCAAAACTAACAAGGCATTACAGCTAATAGAGAGCTGGCTGACGGAAAACGACCTAAAGGTGGCGCCGGAAAATACGGAGGCGGTGATAATAAGAGGCCCAAGAAAAAGAAGTTCCTTGAAGTTTATGCTGAGGGGAACCGAAATACAGCTTGCGAAGGCGGTAAAGTACCTCGGCATATGGATAGATGACCAAGGTACTTTTGGACATCATGTAAAGGCAACAATTGAAAAGTGTACTAATAGGGTGCAGGCGCTGGCGCGCATTATGCCAAATATAGGAGGTCCGTCGTATGGCAAGAGGAAAATATTGCTAGCTGTGTTTCTCTCCATAATCCTCTACGGGGCATCCATTTGGAAAAAGGCTGCTCGTATCGAGAGATATAGGAGAATGTTAGAGTCGGGGCAGAGAAAGGCTCTCCTGAGGGTGGCCAGCGCGTACCGCACAGTATCCGCAAGGGCACTTCAGGTGATAACGGCTGTTCCTCCTATTGAACTATTAGTAGAAGAGAGAAGTGAGATAGAGCAGACGGCTTCAATAGAGATAAACAGGATGACGAAAAGTACTATTCGGGACAGTACAATTGCACGGTGGTAAACAATATGGGACGAGACCACCACGAATGCGCAATGGACGAAGGCATTAATACCAGACATAGAGCAATGGGTTAAATGCCAACACAAACAAATGGATTATTTCATGGTACAATTTTTAACTGGCCACGGATCGTTCAAGACTTATACTAAAAGGATTGGCAAGGAGGAATCCGAATCCTGCTTGTACTGCGATGAAATAGATGATCCGGAACATACCGTTACGTACTGTCCTGGGTGGGAGATATATCGTCTTGAGGTAAGGACGCACCTAGGGGGACAGATCGCGGCCGCCGAAATGGTAAACCCCATGATTGATAATCAGACACGCTGGAAAGTATGTAAGAAAATGATTAGAGAGATCATGTCTATGAAGGAACAGCAAGAGAGGGATCAGCAGGAGGGAAACACAGGATAAGGCTGTCCGGAACAGCGCTCGTACCGGACTGTAGACTCATGTCTGCCCCAAGACGATACCAGGGTGCTGGGCCTCTGAAAAGAGAGGGGTTTTAGTTGGTAGGAGCCCGACACTACCAGGTACGATTGAACCTAATGTACTTGTCCATGTAGGATTTCCAATCTCAAAAGAAAAAAAGGTTAGGTTAGGTTAGGTTAGGTTAGTTTAGTTTAGGTTCTTTCAAAATAACAGCGTATTTAGTTCAGTTAATATTCATAGTTAACTTTTGGAGCCTGCCGTATACTAATCCGTACATGTGCTTTCATATAGAGGACGCACGATTTAAGATATTACAGTGGACGACAATTGTATCGGAATTGTCGACATTTGAAGGAAATCAAGGAAATCGTAATGAATAATAGGTTTTATGACGGTTTAATATATGATATGTATGAAGGAAATGTTAGCATATAGTCTTTTTCTACTTGATTAATATTAGCTATCTTCGTAGCGTGAAGTGAAAATTATTCGATAAGGAAAGTGGCATGTATTGCGGAAAAGTGGAAAATCCATTTTCTGGAAAACTGTGTCCGATTGAATGAAACTGAAACCAGATTCGTGCTCAGAATGTTCGAGAATAGGGGGGTTAGAAAAATTTGGTAAGCATTTTCAAGACTTTATCACTTCTGTATAATTACCCAAATAAAATATAATCTGTAATAAAATGACTATAATACATGTTTGAGCTGTAATATAAGCGATGATATATGAATATGTTTTAGGATTTCAGTATACCTGAAAATCCTATGATATGTAGCACCTGTACAAGCATTATCAAACGATCATTTTACTTCAAATCGGCCTGCGTCCGCACTGAAAAACTTGTAGTTTCTTTCGTTGTTAACAAAGAAGAGACTGAATTTGAATTCAAGGACATAGATCGTGACAAGGGATGCATAGAAATGATAGTTGAAGGAAGTCTCATGTGTCGATTCTGTATGAATAAGGTAAACAAGAATAATTTTGTGTCTGTAGATAGCTTAATGGAGGAATCAATGTACAAGGAGATGCTACCAGTCTTCATGCCGGAAATGGTAAGAGAATTGTTGAGAAACCGTTCTAATTTATGAACTTGTGTTTTTTAGGATTTCACCACGGTCAAGGATCCGATAGTTTGTACGCCTTGTAGAGACAATTTAGAATGTTATTTCTTGTTTATAAAGAACTGTTTGGGCATAGAGAATGAACTCCATGAGTATTGCCAAAATGCAGCTAGTAACGGATCGGGTAGAATTAAATTAGCTGATGTATTTCATTTCCTATGTAACGATAACTCAAGACACTTTGATAAATGTGCAGGGACTCATCCCATCAAAAGGGAGTTAACATCCGAAGAGCTATTATACTATTGTGATTCTATGAACACTGAAGAAATATTGGATGACGATGAAAAAGTGTGGTTAAACAATGACCGTCATGAAAGTCTTTCACAAATAGGATTAAGCAACGACAGGTATCCCTACAGGCAAAATAAACTTACACAATCTAGCATACATTCTGATATGGATACATACAGTCAATACATGCCTACTAGTGAAGCAGAATAGAGCCAGTATGGCGACAGGAATGAGGCCCCCGAAAATAATTCAGACAAATGCAAAAGCACGCTATGCCCAAACGTTGCAATATGCAAAAGGGCGTTAAGAGACAAAGGTGCCTCAGAAATAGACATGTATGAGTGTTCACATTGTCCCTACAATAGTAGTGTAAAGTCCAACCTTAAACAACATACCTTAATCCATGAAGATGTCCCAAAAATAAAAATGTACAGGTGCGGATTGTGTACTTATGTGACGAAGAACAAGTCCGCTTTACATAAACACGCATTGATTCATAAGGATGATTCGGAACTAAACATGCATAAGTGCTCGCATTGCCCGTATGAGGCCAAAGTAAAGAACAACCTGCACAAACATATGTTAGTCCACAAGGACATTTCAGAAGTGGAAATGTACAAATGTGAATTATGTAGTTACGCGTCAAAGTACAAAAGCCCGCTACAGAAGCTCGCGTTGACTCACAAGGACGTCTCCGAAGTAGAGATCTTCAAATGCGGATCGTGTACATTCACTACAAAGTACAAGTCCACTTTACAGAGACACGCATTTATTCACAAGGATGCTTCGGAAGTAGACATGCATAAGTGCTCGCTTTGCCCGTATGAGGCCAAATTAAAGTACAACCTGCACAGACATATGTTAGTCCACAAGGACATTTCAGAAGTGAAAATGTACAAATGTGAATTATGTAGTTACGCGTCAAAGTACAAAAGCTCGCTACAGAAACACGCGTTGACTCACAAAGACGCCTCCGAAGTAGATATCTTCAAATGCGGATCGTGTACATTCACTACAAAGTACAAGTCCACTTTACAGATACACGCATTTATTCACAAGGATGCTTCGGAAGTAGACATGCATAAGTGCTTGCTTTGCCCGTATGAGGCCAGATTAAAATGCAGCCTGCAGCAACATATGTTAGTCCACAAGGACATTTCAGAAGTGAAAATGTACAAATGTGAACTATGTAGTTATGCGTCAAAGTACAAAAGCTCGTTACAGATACACGCGTTGACTCACAAGGACGCCTTCGAAGTGGAGACGTTCAAATGCGGATCGTGTACATTCACGACAAAATACAAGTTTAATTTACAGACACACGCATTGATTCACAAGGATGCTTCAGAAGTTGATATGTATAACTGCTCGCTTTGTTCGTATAAGACCAAAAGAAAGTTCGATCTCAAAACTCACATGTTAATCCACCAGAACGTCTCCGAAGTCGACATGTATAAGTGCTCGCTTTGTTCGTTTAAGACCAAAAGGAAGCGCACTCTCAAATCTCACATGTTAATCCATCAGGGCGTCTCCGAAGTCGACATGTAAAAGTGCTCGCATCGCTGGGATGATGCTAAATTAAAAAGCAACCTGTACAAATATATGTTAGTCCACAACGACATTTCAGAAGTGAAAATGTAATCAGTGTGAACTTAGCAGAACAACTTTAAAGAATGGAAAAATGCATCGTCTCATTATTTGCCGTTAAATAGCCGTTAATTATTCGTGAAAGTTATAATTTAACCGTTTTTCAATTTTAAAAAATTTTGAGTGCTGCTAACTTCACATGAAGGTAGCAGGGCATCTATTAAAATTTGTATGTTATTAAAAGTAAGTATATAGGATATTGCCGCTTTACAACCGTAAACAAATGGTATAAACGAAATTTGAAATTTCAGATTTTTTCAATATTAGTAAAATAACGTAAAACTGGAAGTAACGAAAGAAAATAGATAAATACGAAAGAAAATTGATAATTTGCATCCTCACAAGAGACCAAAGGACGAATTAATTAAGATTGATAGCTGTTCTGCTTACAAGGGAAGGTCACTACAATCAGGTCGGGGGTTTGGATGAAATTTCTGTATGTCGACGTACTCGTAAAGCAAGAGGATACGGATTCCGCCGTTTCCTCGAATGGACCTTATTCTTCGAGTATTGTATTCCCGAAGTTTTACATGTAACAAAGGCTAGCCTAATATGCCTGAAACGAAAAATATTAGAGGGAAGGAGAGTGATCTCCTGCTTTCAGCTGAGATGAAATAAGGCGGTAAACCATGCGGCACTGGGGGCATACGCGAACGTGCGCGGAAAACCAATAAAAGTGTTTTGCGCCTGAAGTGGATTCAAACGGTGGAAATGGGAGAATTTGAAATTCTAACCACACGCTAACGACATGCGCAGAATAGCCCGAATGGTAATCCGCGCACGTTAGAGCACGGTCGCAGCGCCGCCTGGTATTCCGCCGTACTTTCTATCAAGCGAACGATGGTACATGCATGGAAGTTTGTCCTCCTTCTCGCTAGTCTCTTTGTTTGAAATGTAAGCAGTTTGCCAATTGTGTTCTTTGGCGTAGCAGCCAGAGCACCCGCTTCGGGTACGGAGGTTCGTGCGTTCGTTTCCCCTACCTTCGTTTTTTTTTTTTTTTCATTTTTTACTTCCAATTATTATGAAAAATTGCTTTACCTTCTTTATTGCGAATGAAGCTCACAAATTAATGTAACTTACAGAAAATGTCTGCGGAAATGAATAAACAGAAAATTTGAGTAAATAAATTTATTGACAGGAAATGAGTAAGAAAAATAGGGAAATTGTCCAAAACGTAACACAATAACCTAACCTAATCTAATTCTACCAAACTTGCTGTGGAATTTATTTAAACAAATTGGTTAAACGGTAAGCCACTAACCTAATATAATTTAACAGATTTTGCCGTCTGATTTGTTAATGAAAATTTGTCAAACCATTAACTAACCTAATCTAACCTGCCTAACCTTTTTGTTTTTCTTTTTTTGTTTTGCAGGTCCCTTGTGCGTTATTGATGTTATGCGGGAACCCGCCGAGAGGGGAAACTCCTTTATGAGCACCAGACCCTATTGTTGTTCTATGCGCCTGGCAGTGTGGGACTGGAGGGGTTACCCACTAAAACCCCTCCCTTCTATTTCCCTCTGCGTCGGGAACCGCCTTTCGGCATTACTTCCAACGTAGTGGTCACACCTTTTTCCCCTTTTGTGTCTTTTCATTACCTTTCCATGCTTTTCTCCAGTTGGCATTTTTATCTCATTATATCACATTATATCCTCAGATCAATTAATAAATAAAACGAGTAAGGACGAAATCAAGAACGCAGAAACTGAGTGGGAGGGTATCAAGAATAGTCTAGCTTCCGCGGCTACGGACGTTTTAGGACACGATAAAAGGGAAGCTAGGAAGCCCTGGATAACGGACGAAATCTTAAACTTAATGCAAAAGAGACGAGACTACAAAAACAGACGAGACGAAGAAGGACTGAAAACGTATAAGGCAATAAAGTGGGAAATCATTAGAAAATGTAGAAAAGTGAAAGAACAATGGATAGAGGAGAAATGCAAAGAAGTAGAAGATAAGTTGCAAGTAGGTAAGACCGATGAGGCTTACAAAATAATTAAGAGGAACTTCAGGGATATAGGAACAATAAGTAGAAATGTTAGGAGTCAATCGGGGGACATACTGATAGGAAGAGAGGAGAAAGCGGATAGATGGAAGCAGTACTTAGGAAATTTATACTAGGGTCAGGAATTAGGAGAGATATTAGAGGAAGAATCTAGCATCGATAGGGAAGATGTAGGAAAACCTATATTGAGAGAGGAATTTGAAATAGCACTAAGGGGGCTAAAGAATAATAGAGCGCCGGGTGTAGATAAAATACAGGCGGAAATTTTGAAATGTGCGGGACAGAAAGTAGTAAATAGGATGTTTGAACTGGTAAAATACATATACGAAACGGGCGAGATGCCGGAGGATTATAAGAGGAACATTATCGTTACTATACCGAAAAAGAGAGGAGCCGACAAATGCGAGAACTTTAGAACGATTAGCCTAACTTCCCATGCGTCAAAAATCCTAACTAGAATAGTGCAGAAGAGGATGGAAAATAGAGCGGAGGAAATACTAAGAGAAAACCAATTCGGGTTTAGGCGAAACAGGGGAACTCGCGAAGCTATTCTGGCGCTAAGAGTAATGTTAGAGAAAACAATAGAAAAAGGAAAGAACGGTTATATAGGATTTGTAGATTTAGAAAAAGCTTTTGATAACGTAAGATGGGAAAAAATGTTCGAGATACTAAAGAGCGCGGGAATGAAGTATAGAGATAGGAGAGTAGTACACAATCTATACATAGAGCAAACTGCTGTTATAGAAGTAGAAGGGGAGGAAAGGGAAGTAGGTATTAGGAAAGGAGTAAGACAAGGATGTACGCTATCACCACTAATTTTTAATCTGTACATCGAAGAGGCGATTAATGTGGTAAAAGATAGAGTGGATTTCGGGATTAAAGTACAGGGACAGAAACTAAAAATGCTGAGATTCGCGGATGATATAGCAGTATTAGCATCTAGTAAGGAGGAACTAGAACCAGCATTGAACGAAATGGAGGCAGTGTTGACAGAGGAATACGGAATTAGGGTGAATAAAAACAAAACTAAAGTGTTAGTGTGCAGAGGGCGCGAGAGCAGAGCAAAAACGAAAGTACAAATTAGTAATGAAAGATTGGAGGAAGTTAAAGACTTCACTTATTTAGGAAGTAAAATAAATTGGGAGGGAAGAAGCGACAAAGACATAAAACAAAGAATAGCGCAGGGTCGAGTAGCTTTTAACAAAAAGAAAGCACTTTTATGCTCGGGGGTAATAAACTTAGAAACAAGGAAGAGATTTTTGAAAACATATGTATGGAGCACGGCACTATACGGCTGCGAAACCTGGACGGTAGGGGAAGCAAGTAGGAAGAAATTAGAAGCTTTTGAGATGTGGTGTTACCGAAGAATGATGAAAATACCATGGACTGATAGGGTTAGAAACGAAGAAGTATTGGAGAAAGTCGGCGAGAAAAGAAGTATGTGGAAAAACTTAAAGAAGAGAAGAGATAGAATGGTAGGCCACTTGCTGAGGCATGGGGGAATAGTCCGCGATATTTTGGAGGCAGAAATAGGAGTGAAGAAAGGCAAGGTAGGCCTAGATTAGACTACTGCTCGCAAATAATAAGGGATGTAGGTTGTAGCACAATTAGCGAAATGCGTAGGTTAGCACAAGATAGGAGAAGATGGAGGTTAGCGTCCAACCAGTCTTAGGACTGATGACCTAATGATGATGATATCCTCAAGATAGTTAAATATGTTTTGACACGTTTGTTTGTCTTCTAAAAGTATGCTTAAGCTTTCTGTTGATATTTCGTGTTTTATTAAGTTTTGTAATTCTCTTTTTTCTTGCCATTTAGCACATTTGAAGATGGTGTGCGCCACCGTGTTAGTTTCATTGCAGAAAATTCAGGTCGGAATAGATTTTGTGTAAATATACCCCAAAATATCCATAGCCTGTAAGTTCTTGGGTAACATAATTATTTACATGTTGTTTGTCTATATTTTTCCAGGTGGTTGTGTTTTTTATAAATGTTTTTGTCCATCCATTGTAGTTATTCCATTTGTTTAATGTTCTTTGTTCTATTTCTGCCATCGTTAGTCTTTTATTATTATATTTATTTATCCGTTCTTCTATTTTTAGTTTTGTGGGTGGTGATCCAGATATTACTAAGATTGAGATAGTGGGGACTGTTCTATATGCTAATGTGTGTCTAATTGCCAGTTTTCTATTTTCTCGTTCTCACAGCTTTCGGTAATATTTGTAGTTTGTCGCTTTTTTCCAAATAGTGGCTCCGTATAGTAGCACTGACATTGCCACCGAAGCAATCATTCGTCTTTTAACCATACCTGGTCCTCCTATATTTAGTGTAAACCTATATATATTACTTATTATAGAACTAACTCTTTTACATATTTGTTTCACTTGTGTCGTCAAACGGAGGTTTTTTCCAGCTAGACGCCCATGTATTTTATGCAGTCCGTTGATTTAACCGTTTTAGTATGGTAAGTTTTACTCCGCAGAGGGCAATATTCAAACTACAGAAATAAGGAGATTATACTCCAACCTATCTGAAAATGCCTTACATAATAAGGACTAAACAAATTAGGTCAAAACAGCTATTCTCCTGGCTATACGACAAACGCCGAGCGCTGAATTAAATGACAAAATTTGCCGTATTTTGTCTAACAGAGTTAGCACTAAAAATCAGTGATTTAGATTGTTCCAGGTGACAGTTTGCGTCTTCCTTGTGGTCTTGAAACAATCTGAATCACCGTATTTTAGTGCAATCAGCCGCAATATTTGTTCCAATGATAAAATATGCTAGGTATTCTGCGAAATTAATCAGCGGAAGAACAGTATTCGGAGATGTAAATCAAATTTGTTTCCCAACGGATTTGCGGAAGTCAAAATGGAGTTGCGATGTAATTGCCTTCATACAGTGCCCTCACTACAGAAAGTCTCTATGTCTTTCATGTTTTTACGATGTATATCATCCAAGAAATTGTTCTGTATCCGATAGCGACTATTAGATACCACTCACTATTTTTCTCATTAATTTCCTGTCAATCAATTAATTTACTCACGTTCTCTGTTTATTCATTTCCGCAGACATTTTTCTGTAAGTTATATTAATTTGTGAGCTTATGATGCGCAATAAAGAAGCTAATATTAGTTTTTAATAACAATTGGAAGTAGAAAATAAAAAAAAGTGAGGGTAGTGGGAATCGAATGCACAAACCTCCGCTCCCGAAGGTTAGGTTAGGACTACAATTTGGCAAGCTCTATATACAATACATTCGTTGACAACCTATCTCGCCGGTGTCACACAAACAACATATACAATATATACATATACTACATATCTATATACAATATATCCATTAATGCGCCCCTGGGGAGTCCGGTATGTCACTCTTGCAGGGGATTTTCCCTAAAACAGCGATAAGGAGGGGACGGTGCCACCCTGTCGATGTTCTGACCTGTATATAGTATGAGCTTTATTCATTCGTTGTTTAAAGCCCTATTGCCTCTAAATATAGGGCATGTATTTTCTTTATTAACGATGTTATTTTAATAATTAAATGTTATGCCTTTGTTCTTTATGTCGTACTTAATTTTCGTTCTTTGCAGGAAAACTCCCAAAGCGGGTGCTCTGATCACTACGCCAAAGAACACTATTGGCAATCTGTTTACATTTCAGGTATATTAGGCTCGCCTTTGTTACATGTAAAACATCCAGAATCCAAAACTAGGAGAATAAGGCCTATTCGAACGAACAGCGAAACCCGCATCTCCTTATTTTACGAATACTTCGACATACAGAAACTTCATCCAAATCCCCGACCCGATTGATGTGACCTCCACCTGTAAGTTACGGGGTACAGAATCCAAAAATCTGAAAAAAATTGTAAAATGTGACCTGGCGAATTCGAAGATGTCACGATTAATTAAAAGAAGGCAAACGGTAAATCCCTGAATGGAAATCGATCCCCGTAAGACATTTTAAAACTAGATTAATGGCTGTTCCGCTAAGTTCCCAGGGTAAAAATCCAAAAATTAGAATAAAAAGTTGCAAAATTATCACGACAAATTCAAAGATGTCACGATTAATTACGAGAACGAGAATTGTAAATTCCCGAACGAAAACTGGCTCCCAACAGATATTTTTAAACGAGATTAATAATAATTTTGCAAATTATCATTTGTCGTGCCGTGATTTGCCCTGTTTTTTTTTCAATATTTTTATTACGGTTTTTGGATTTTTCCCGGGAATTTAGCAGAACAGCCATTAATATCACTTTAAAATGTCTTAGGGAAATTAGTTTCCATTCGAGAATTTACCGTTTGCCTTGTTTTAATTAATGGTGACATCTTTGACGGGTCACATTTTGCAATTTTTTTCAGATTTTTGGATTTTGTTTCCTGTAACTTAACAGAACAGCTTTTAATCTTAATTAATTAGTCCTCTGCTCTTTTGTAAAGATATAAATTATCCATTTTCTTTCGTGTTTATCTACTTTCTTTCGTTACTTCCAGTTTTGAGTAATTTTACTATTGAAATTTTTTTTGTTTTCAAATTTCGTTTATACCTTTTGTTTATGCTTAAAAGCGACACATACCTATATACTTACTTTAAGAAATTTTCTTGATAGATGTTCTGCTAACTTCATATGAACAGTTAGCAGAACACACAGAAAATTATTTAAAATTGAAAAACGGTCAAATTATAACTTTCACGGTTAATTCACGGCTAATTAACGTCAAATAATAAGCCTATGAATTTTTCCATTCTTCAAAGTTGTTGTGCTATGATCACATTGATGGAAATTGTACAAATGTGAACGATGTAGTGATTAACACAAGAAACCCACACCCGACTCTCCCCTTCCTGGCAAGGAATATGCTCATACCTCCCCGTGGTCCATGCTGGGCAAGAATCATTTTCATTTGAAAATAATTGTTGGCTAAACTGAGCACATACCTAATGAATCATAGACAAGGTATAAAATTTTATTTTGATTTAGAATAAATTGTTCCTATTATTCTGCCCACATGAAAACGCATAAATGCGGTCCTGTATGTATTCGGCGGCTAGGTCTGTCGGCATGATAAGAGAGTTTTGTATTTAGCAAATAGAGATGAAACAGATAATACGCGACAAAAAACAAAAGCTCGTTACAGACACACGCGTTAACCCACAAGGACGCCTACGCAGTGGAGACGTTCAAATGCGGATCGTGTACGTTCGCGACAAAATACACCTTGAACGACATGCGTTAGTCTATAAAGATGTCTCAGGAATTAAAATGTACAAATGCGGATTGTGTACTTATGCTGCATAATACAAGTCTGCTTTACATAAATACGCATTGACTCACAAGGATGCTTCAGAAGTAGATATATATATATATATATATATATATATATATATATATATATATATATATATATATATATATATATATATATATATATATATATATATATATATATATATATATATATATATATATATATAACTGCTCGCTTTATCCGTATAAGACTAAAAGGGAGAGCCATCTCAAAAATCACATGATAATCCGTCAGAACGCCTCCGAAGTCGACATGTATAAGTGCTCGCGTTGCGCGTATGGGGCCAAGTTAAAGGAGAACCTGCACAAACATATGTTAGTCCCAAAAGGATATTTCAGAAGTGAAAATGTACAAATGCGAACTATGTATTTATGCGGCAAAGTACAAAAGCTGTTACATTCACACGCGTTGACTCACAAGGACGCCTTCGAAGTGGAGAGGTTCAAATGCGGATCGTGTACGTTCACGACAAAATACAAATCCGCTTTACATACACACGCATTCATTCATAAGGATGCTTCGGAAGTAGACATGCATAAGTGCTCACATTGCCCGTATGAGGCCAAATTAAAAATCATATGTTAGTCCACAAGGAGATTTCCGAAGTGAAAATGTACAAATGTGAACTATGTAGTTACGCGATAAAGTACAAAAGCTGTGTACGGAGACACGCGTTGACCCACAAAGACGCCTCTGAAGTGAAGATGTTCAAGTGCGAGTCGTGTACGTTCGCAACAAAACGCAAGAATGCTTTACATGAACACGCATTGACTCACAAGAATGTTTCAAAAGTTGATAAATATAATTGCTCGCTTTGTCCGGTTAAAGCCAATAGAAAGCGACATCTCAAAAATCACATGATAATCCATCAGGACGCCTCCAAAGTCGACATGTAAAAGTGCTCGCATTGCCCACAAGAGGCCAAATTAAAGAACAACCTGCACAAGCATATGTTAGTCCACAAGGACATTTCAGAAGTGAAAATGTAATCAGTGTGAATTTAGCAGAACAACTTTGAAGAATGGAAGAATGCATAGGTTCATTATTTGCCGTTAATTAGCCGTTGATTAGTCGTTAAAGTTATACTTTAACCGTTTTTTCAATTTTAAAAAATTTTGAATGCTACAACTTCACGTGAAGTTAGCAGAACATCTATCAAAAATTCGTTTTGTTAAAAGTAAATATATAGGAAATTGACGTAAGCAAATGCATTTTAACCCTTTTCAACCCAAATTAATTGAAATAGCAGGAAAAATATATAAGTTAATATAAATCACCAATATGTACTTAGGATTGGATATTAAGAGAAAAACTAAAAAAAGTCCCCTCCCAAATGTCCAAAAATGAATGAAGCCATATGGCATCATTTGGATAATTGTATATGAACAGATATTATGTATATATAGCTTTTGTCCTAGAACATTAATGATGATTACAGAACTTTGTAAACAACAAAAACATAGTAATATAAAATAGAATGTGTTGTAGTTATTTTACAGTTCTATTTAGAATGGAACAACAATTTTTGTCCTTCGTGAAGCACAAACCCATTTCACACTTCACTCGCGAGTAAGCATGAATGCAAAGTCTGCACCTTTGTTTAGGTTCGATGTGAATAGGCCAGTGTCCAAGTCCATCATATGTCATCATTTACCGAAACATAAGTTTTTGCCTTTTGTCTAAGTGGCGGTGTTGACACTGGAGAAGACAACTGATGATGGTCTTCCTCGTTTACGTCTATTTTCTTTTCCTGCTTTGAGGAGTCCATGTGCAATATCGGATCGAAATTCAATTAGCTGTTTGCACTTTGGATCTCTTTGGCTCATATGGCGTCTATACAAGAGCCACGTATTGAAGACATCTTTACCTATTCCATCATTAACCGATCTATTTGCAACTACATTTTTTATTATATGAATGTTTTTTTTTTGACTCCCACTTCACTTAATTTTTGAATTCTGTAACAATTCATGCTTCTCCCACACATCTGAAAGTAGAGAAAAATATATTGTCTTTATTAAACATTTCTTTTCTTTAAAAAAAAATACACAATATTTCTGTTAACCATTTAGCTAAAGCTATTCTAATCATTTTATCTTACCAGTTGCGCCCACGAAAAGAATGTTCTCTTTCTGCTCTTAGAACTACTTGTAGTAGCTATAGCGTTGATTATACAAACGTGTACTTTATTGGAAGAAGAAGAGTGTTTAGTATTTTGTGAAAAAGATAACCTTTTTGAAACGATTTGAAATCTTTAACCATTTTATCTATAATTATTATAAACATAATCATGAAAGTAGAAGAAAAACGCATTTGCAGATTCTGTTTTGACGTAACAAATGATGAATTAAATGAAATTGATGATATTATGGGCGACGTGTTGGAAGTGCTGTTATTAGAAATGGTGAGATCTGTTTATGATTCAAATACAGAAGTCTGTTTTATATATTCTTAACATCGCTTTGAAGTGTAACTAATTAATTAAGTGTAAATAATTTTTATGCTCGTATATTACGATGATATACATGTTATGAAATAAAATATTTATGTATGATATTCTGCAGGATCTGAACATAACTGAAAACCCTATGATATGTGAGACCTGTACAGAAATCATCACAGGATTGTTATATTTTAAATTGGTCTGTCTCCGTAGTGAAAAACTTATTTTATCTTTTGCCATTAATGAAGAAGGGGCTAAATTCGAAATGATGGATGTAGTCCATAAAAAGAGAGATACAGAAATGGCAGTTAAAGAAAATTTCAGGTGTCGATTCTGTATGAATGGGATAAAAAATAACTATTTCGCCTCTATAGACATTTTAATGCAGGAAGCGTTATACAAGGATACGTTACCAGCATTTATGCCAGAAATGGTAAGGGAATTACTACTTAACCATTCTCACTTAAGCAAACGCCT
Source organism: Rosalia funebris (assembly GCA_037954035.1). Classification (NCBI taxonomy): domain Eukaryota; kingdom Metazoa; phylum Arthropoda; class Insecta; order Coleoptera; family Cerambycidae; genus Rosalia; species Rosalia funebris. The sequence goes on along the minus strand of JAZFAV010000019.1, from coordinate 4,225,746 downwards.
ATTTTTTTATTAGGACTTCAACATAGTCAGCAATCCCATAGTTTGTACTTCTTGCAAGGAAAATTTAGACTGTTATTTCAAGTTAATAAAGGACTGTTTGAATGTAGAAAACCAAATACATAAATTTTGTCAAGATGGAGTAAATAATAGATCCGTAATGAAAGATTCCAATGTATTACGTTTTCTATGTGGTAGTAGTCGCTTCAGAGCTGAGAAATGTACATGGATGCAATCTAACCAATGGGAATCAACTGTATCTGATTACCCTTGTGAATTAACAATGATTGAAGAAATATTGGACATCAAAGATGAAGCCGAATTGTTAAATGAGGATTCTTGTGAACGTCAATCACTAGACGGCGATAGATATTCCTATAATAGAAATTATAAACTTTTGCAAACTAATATATGTTCGGAAAGTGATACAAATAGTTGTAACATATTTAGTCATAAGATAGAACAGATATCATCGCGGGAAAGAAATAAAATAGATGAAGTAAAGCACAAGTGTGCACTGTGTACTTACACAGGAAAGTGCAAACGTTCAGTGCAGGAACACATGCTAAATCACAAAGATCCTACAGAAATGGACATGTACAAATGTTCACGCTGCCTCTATAGAACCAAGCGGAAAGGCCATCTTAAACAACATATGCTAGTCCACGCGGATGCCTCAGAAGTAAAAACGTATAAATGTGATTCATGCGCTTACGTGACTAAGTACAAAGGTACACTACAACAACACGCGTTAACCCACAAGGACGCTTCCGAGGTGGAAACTTACAGGTGTCTGCAGTGTCTCTACGAGACCAAATGCAAGCGCTATCTCAAAAGTCACATGATAGTGCATAGAACGGCTGGGGAAATATATATGTATAAATGTGCGCATTGTCCCCACAAGACTAAGATAAAGGCGCACCTGAAACGCCACATGTTGATCCATAAGGACGCCTCTGAAGTGGAAATGCACAAATGTGAATTTTGCGCTTATGCGACAAAATACAGAAGCGGCTTACAACAGCACATGTTAACCCACAGGGACGCCTCCGAAGTGGAGACGTATAGATGTTCGCACTGTCCCTACGAGACCAAGTGCAAGCGCTACCTCAAGAGCCATATGGTCGTCCATAGGAGCGACTCGGAAGGCGAAATCTACAAATGTGGGTCGTGCGTCTACGCGACAAAATCCAAACGCGCCTTGCAGCAGCACACGCGGACCCACAAAACGGCTTCGGAGTTTAAAATGCACAAGTGTAGTCTATGTCCGTACGAGACCAAGTGGAGGAACCACCTGAAGAGGCACGTTATCAGCCACAAGGACGTCTCGGAGCTAGAGATGTACAAGTGCTTGTTATGTGACTACGAATGTAAATATAAGCAGTATTTAAAGCGTCATATGTTATGCCACAAGGACGCTTCGGAACTAAAAACATATAAATGTTCAGTGTGTGGCTTTGGGACAAAATATCAGAATAACTTGACCAGGCATATGCTTACTCACCCACAACAATAATTTATTTGCATACATACAAGCACTTAATATATAGTAAATTTTAAAACGAAATGTTATAAATCTGTGGGCAACATACTGGACTAAACAGTATTTAGTACAGTAAATTTACTAACAAAATGTTACAAATTTTTGGGTAAGATACAAGACTAAACAGTATTCGGATAGGATGCAGGACGAAAGAAAAACCATAAATGGATACAGTTAAATGCTGTTTTGTTAATTAATTACATTAGCATAAAACCCTGAAATCCTCACCAAGACGGTCCCCTATTTTTGAGGGTGCTGAATAAGAATATGGCTTAAAATTTGTGGCAGTAGAACTCAGTTATTGAGAAAATTGATTTTCAACTTTTCCGCACGTAGTACTAGTGTTTATTTTCAAATAAATTAAAGTTACACAATTACATTACCTAGGTATCTAATATTAATGTAAGTAGATGCTACAACACGTCCTTTATACATAACATACATTAAAATCGTTTCTTCGTATTCATTAAAAAAATTTCTTAATTCACTTGCAATGTTTACAATTTTCAAGTGATCGTTTATTTGCTATCCAGGCGCCCCACAGTGGACGAAAACGCCGAAAAGCTGGCCAAAATTAGAAAACTCATTTAATCCAACCAAAAATTGATACTCGTGGGTTTTCGACGTCACTGATTGCGAATCTGGTAATGGTTTATCGAAAAATAAAATGGCGGCTCCAATATGGCGACCTAAATTATTCAATTTAGTAAGTTTATTATTCTTAGTGAAAATTGGTACCCCGAGGGTTTTCGAGGTCGCTGACTACGAATTTGACAACGGATTTTCAGAAAACAAAATGGCGGCTCCAATATGGCCACCGAAATTATTAAAAAGCTTATTATTCTTAGTGAAAGTTGATAGTCGGGTGTTTTCGAGGTCGCTGAGTACGAATTTGATAATAATTTTTCAAAAAAACAAAGTGGCGGCTCCAATATGGCGACCTAAATTATTCGAAAGCTTATTTTTCTTAGTAAAAATCGGTACCTGGGGGTTTTCGAGGACGCTGAGTACCAATTTGACAACTGTTATTCAAAAAACAAAATGGCAACTCCAATATGAAGACCACAAAATTAAAAAATTGATCATCACTACTGACAGTTTGTTATCCGAGGTACGGTCGGAGAAAAATAAAATAGCATTCATTAAAGTCTACATTTTATTACATACAATTATAAAAATACAGAAAATATACAATATCGAAGGCAGAAACATTTTTTAATCGGCCTGAAACTCATTACTGTGACATTATGTCTATTGTAATTTGCAACTCATCATTCAAATGTGTTTTCAATAAGAAAAACAGTTCCTTTCTCGTTATAGAAATTGCTTCTCCACTGCTTACAACATCTGAAACAGAGGAAATATGTATAGAACACATTATTTTTCGAATAATATGAATGTTGATAAAAGCAAAAATGAAAATCATCGCTATTTACTTGCAATAAATATCATAAAAAAATTTAATTTATATCATAAAAGAATTTATTGTTTTATGTAAAAATTGTTAAAATAACAAAATAAAATTGTTTATTTGTATAATGCAATGGAATTTAATAATGAATACGTGTGAAAGTAATGTTATAAGTCGAATTTTACGGGTTGCTACATTTGACACCGCGTAACAATAAGTATCATTACAGGCACAGCCGCAGATGGCCGCAGCTAATCCTTCAAGTTTTTGTAAGGTAAACATTTAGGGTGCATCACAAAATAAAGATTATTAAACGAGTGTGAACGAGTGATATACTTCTTTCACGATATGCCAAAGAAAACTATTTTTTTTTTTTTCAAAAAAAACATCTCTATTGCATTCTTAATAATTTTTTTCATATTAAGAATTAACAAATTCGGCTTTCACCTGTTAATTATACATACCGTGCGGAGGAGAATCCATTTTGCAAAACTGTTCTAGCGCTTATAGCTCACTTTTTATTGTACTTTTCACAAAGGCTTACGAAACGTGCAATGCGAAATACACGAAGCGCTTGCTGCAACGTTCAAATTCAGAATGCCCTTACAAAGTGTAGGGCCGTCGGCGACCCCTCGGAATCGGTTTTTATTCTACCTAGGATACCCTACTAAACATTGCGAGACAAAAAATTCCCAAACTGAAACCTTCATTTTCTGAACTTTGGTCAGCTTTTCGGCGTTTTCGTCCACCGTGGCGCCCGCCGTGCCCTCTATTAAGTCCGACGTGGTGTGGTGACTGCGCGTGCCTATGGTTACTACTTCGTCGATCACTATATAGGGGAGTAGTATAGCAAAGCGGGTACGGGCTCACCCTCGAATTTGTCCGCGGACATTTGATGCGAATGGCATATGGTCATTGTTGATTTGAAGAACTCTTGGTACAGGTATAGAACACGTCTGTACAGGTGTAAAACAGGTCTGTATCGGTTTAAAACAGGTATGGTGGTATTAGGAAAAAAACAAGATGTCATTAAACAGGTTACCATACCTGTTTTAAACCGGTACACACCTGTTTTACACCTGTACACACCTGTTCTATACCTGTACCAAGAGTTCTTCAGATCAACAATGACCACATGCCATCCGCATCAAATGTCCGCGGACAAATCCGAGGGTGAGCCCGTACCCGCTTTGCTATACTACTTAGGGGCTATATAGTTAACATTAATTAATAATACGAATGTATATATATATATATATATATATATATATATATATATATATATATATATATATATATATATATATATATATATATATATATATATATATATATATATATATATATATATATATATATATATATATATATATATATATGTAGTATATATATGTAGTATAACTATGTATGTATAAAATATAACTAAACCTTAAATGTTCTCAAAGAATCTAAGTAATATAAAATAATAAGTTTCATGATGATTTTAATATACGATATGCATAAATAAAGTGTTGTAGCATCTACTTACATTACTATTAAGTATCTACGTAATGTAAAATAAAAGTTACTTGATAAAGGCACGTGGTGTCACGTGCGGAAAAGATGAAAACTCATTTTCTCAAAAGTTGTGCCCGACCGCCAGAAAACTGAAACCAAATTATTGTTCAGCATCGTCGAAAATAAGGCGGCAACCAAATTTCGGTGATTTGAGAGTGAGTTGAGAGAAATTGTACAGAAAATATATAACAAAATACACTTATAGCATAAAATTAGAACATTTGAAATATAAATGTATATATACAAAGTAAGTCTTAGTTGTACATATATTTTCACTCCTTGATGTCTACACCTAGTAAATTATTATAGTGAAGACCGTTTTTTAACATCACTAGCAACAAATCGCAATAATATTGCGCCGCTCCGTCGCTCATATCGAAGGCCCCTCCGGAGCAGGCTTCGGATCAAAAAACAGTTACCACGTTCGCAAGCGTCGATTTACTATCTTCTGATTGGGAGATTCAGATTCGGAGGATTACTAAATAAAAATATGATTGTTCAACATATTTATTCATTATGTAAAAGGTAGTCCAACCAAAACGCACGATGTTTATTGTAAATAAAACAAAAAGTTTTCAGAGAATTATCTTAATATTTTTATTATGATAGAAGGATCTGTGACAATTATGTGTGAAACAAAATATCGGCCAAATGCTCGCCACGGCTTCGGTGGCATACCTCTATCCGATGGTCCATATTTTCAATGACTCTGAGACATAATTGAGGTTCAATGTCGTTAATGTGCCGAATTATCTCATCCTTTAGCTTTTAAATTGTTGTTGGCTTATTGACGTACACTTTTTCTTTTAAATATCTCCAAAGAAAGAAGTCCAACGGTGTCGAATCACATGATCGTGGCGGCCAATTAACATCGCCACGACGTGAGATAACACGGCCATTGAATTTCTCGCGCAAAAGTGCCATTGTTTCGTTGGCTGTGTGGCAAGTGGCACCATCCTGTTGGAACCACATATCGTCCAGGTCCATATTCTCAATTTCTGGCCACAAGAAGTCCGTTATCATCTCGCGATAGCGAACACCATTCACGGTAACTGCTTGGCCGACCTCATTTTCGAAGAAGTACGGCCCGATGACGCCGCCAGCCCATAAACCGCACCAAGCTGTCACTCTTTGTGGATGCATCGGCTTTTCAACAATCACTCGTGGATTCTCATTTGCCCAAATGCGGCAATTCTGATTGTTAACGAATCCACTGAGGTGAAAGTGTGCCTCGTCGCTGAAGATGATTTTCTTTGTAAAGTCACCATTCACTTCTGTCTGTTCAACCAACCATTCGGCGTATTGACGACGCTTGAAATGGTCAGTAGGCTTCAGCTCTTGAGTCAATTGAACCTTGTAAGCGTGTAAATTCAAATCTTTATTCAAAATTCGCATCAGTGATGTTCGTGAGATGTTCAATTGTTGGGCACGACGACGAGTGGAGGTTGACGGCTCTTCTGCTACACTATCGTGAACAGCAGCAAAGTTTTCCGCAGAACGAACTGGGCGAGCATGCACAGGTGTTTTCACATTTCCTACAGACACGGTTGGCTGAAATTTGCGCACAATTCTCCCGATTGTAGACACATTTGGTCGGTTATGCTGACCAAAAAAGTCACGAAATGCACGAAATGCATTTTGATTTGAACGCCTATTTTCGTAAAGGGCTTCAACAATCTTAACGCGCTGCTCAATTGTGTAACCTCTCCATGGTTGAATTTGTCAAACACTGAAACAAAGAAATGTCAAATTAAGTTGGGCAAAAAACTTGACGTTAAGGTGTGACTCACAATTAACATCGTGCATTATGGTTGGACCACCCTTTATATGTTTTAAATTGTGCACGAACTGTCGTGTCAGCAGTCAGTGTGGGCCCCGCCCGTGCGTGGGTAAAAAATCTTTACATCGCAACCACCGCGCCACAGTGCTTCGACTTTAACTGCGGATATCTCCTGGAATATAAAAGGTAAGTTATTGTGTTTTTTTTTGTAAACATTTTTGAAATGTATGCTAACTTTTACTCGCATATAGTATGCGAAAATTTCTAAAAATAAAAAAATTTTACGATCATTGAAAATAACATTACGCTTAAGTGAAAACGCCGAAGTCTTATTATATTTTTGAAAGATATGAGTATTTTATGGAAACTTAATAGCACTACTGTTAGCGCCCATGTGTCTACTTTTTAACAAAAAAAAAATCATTTCGGTATTCCACAGGGTTTGCGAAATATCGTGTGGTATGTAATAAATGTACATTATCTTTAAATTACCTAGGGATTTTGTCATTCTTTTTAAATAATTCAAGTACGCCCCAGCCAAAGATGTCGTAAATAGCTATATGGAACGTCAAGTAACCTATATACAGTGCTATTCAAAAGTCCCCTCCCCCCCCCCCCCCTCTTATCTTTGGAACGATTATACATAAACTAGTGAAATTTGGTAACTGAATATTAAGGGTTGTAAACTTCCCTACTAGTGATGATAGATGACGTATGCGTCAAAGATGACGTCACAAGGTCATTGGGACCAATAATTTTAAATGGAACCCTATGGCAAGCGACACCTCTTTTAAAGGGTATCAAAAAAACCTATTCAATGATACTAATATTGTGTCTGTTTACGGCAGTTTTGACAACTGGCTTTCAAAAACCGCAAAGCTGCGATGAATTAAATCAGTTGATAATAAAATTTAAAATTTCCGCAAGCTCCGCCACTGGATAGTTGGATAGTAAATAATCTGACGTTTTTGCAAGTCTCCCCAATTTGATGTTTTTTTAGCTGTCAAAGTTTTTATACATTTAATAATTTGTGTATTGTTGATCGAACGTTTAACTGTTTTAGTACCTTGTGGTAATTTTAAAATATTTGTACATTCAATAATTTGTTAAACTGTTGTGAGCTGAACGTTTAAGTGCTCCAAGAAGAGAAATGGTACGTGTTTTAGGTGATAAAGTAGCAGCGATCCTAATACTTGGTGAAACTGGAGAAAATATTCATGCAGCAGAACGCATTTTTAATGAAAGGTTTCCCAATCGCCCAGTTTCGAGGACTTATTTGAGAAAGCTTCTTCGTAAGTTTAAAACTGATGAAAAAAATTGATATACTGGCAGAAGTAATAGTAAATCCTACTTCTTCAACAACTCAAGTTGCATCAACCTGTGAAGTCAATCAAAGTACAGTGCACAGGGTGTTGAAAAAAAACAAATTTCACCCATACAAATTAAAAATCAACTCTCAGACGACGATCCAGACGGAAGACTTCAATTTTGTGAAAATATGGAGACTAAAATTAACCAACAGCCAGACTATGTCGAAACAATTTGTTTTAGTGACGAAAGTACTTTCTATCTAAATGGAAATGTAATTACACAAAACGTGAGATATTGGCGTGACGCAAATCCTCACATGTTTCGTGAAACACATACTCAGTATCCCGAGAAGGTCAATGTTTGGGCAGGTATACTGGGAAACCACATCGTTGGGCCTGTTTTTTTAAATACCAACTTAACCGGTGAGGTGTATCTGCAGATGTTGCAAAATGCAATAGAACCGTTAATCCTTGAAATTTTGGAAGATAATCAAGATGAATTCGACATTTTGGAAATAACATTCCAACAGGATGGTGCTCCTCCACACTATTACGGTGCAGTAAGATGGTATTTGGATGAAGAATATCCTGGTAGATAGATTGGACGACGAGGTTCAATGGAATGGCCGCCTCGATCACCGGACCTCACACCTTTAAATTTTTTTCTGTGGGGGTATCTTAAATCGAATGTTTACGCCACTCAGCCTGACAATATTGATGTTTTAAAACAACGTATTGTTACAGAATGTAGGGCTATTTCCGCAGACACATTTGAAAAAGTACGAGAAGAGTTTCGCAATAGGATGTTTTACTGTCAGGAAGTAGATGGAGCTCACTTCGAACAATTACTATAAGTAGGTACTGATTCTTGAATCTGTAATTAAAATTATTATCCAAGTTTACTGATTACTGATTTAATCCATCAAAACTACCATAAATACAAACAATATTAGTATCATTGAATACGTTTTTTCGATACCTTTTAAAAGAGGTGTCGCTTGCCATAGGGTTCCATTTAAAATTATTGGTCACAATGACCTTGTGACGTCATCTTTGACGCATACGTCATCTATCATCACTAGTAGGGAAGTTTACAACCCTCAATATTCAGTTACCAAATTTCACTAGTTTATGTATAATCGTTAAAAATATAAGAGGGGGGGAGGGGACTTTCAATGTATAAAAATGATTAAGTACCTACCTAATTAAATAATGTAGGTACATATATGTATGTACACAATTATTTTTAAATAATGTGCATTTTTAAAGTCTGCCATGTTAAAAAATTTTAATATCAAAAAATTAAGTCGACTAACTAGAATTTGATTGACGGGCGGTCACCTTGCAAGAAAATGTTTTGTTGCTACTGTCTACTTTTTGCGAAAAACAAAAATCCTTTTAATTTGACAGGTTTTACGATAATTCATAAAAAAAAATCGGGCATTACCCAAACGTGAAATTCTAAATGTAGCGGAAAATATAACGGAATGAATTTATAAATAAACACAACCAAAAGTTTGGGGAAAATAGAAAAATGATGAAACCTCGGATGAAATATTTAATGAACATTTAAACTCCAGAAACGCAGAAGGCTTTGTATTAATGTAGTGGATTAGCATACAAATTTTTGGGGGCGCTTTAAAACAGTATGACCTTGAAATTCCTGAAAAAAAATTCTGGCTGCCGCCCCCCGCACCCCCTGCAGCTCTAATCACCGTGTGCACAGATTTTTTTGACTTACTCCTATCGCAGCCGACCCATGCTTTATGGCCACGAGCCGTCACTGTACATAGGTCACTCGTTGTTCTACGCTGAAAAAATGTTTTGAAGGATTTAAGAGGCCTTTTTACTCCGCTAATTAGTATACCATAAATAATCTTTCAAGATGAAAACAATCCAGATGAAAACAAAATTTATTTATTCATTATAAGGGCATTGCACATCAAACGACACAATTTGTTAACATACTGTTATATAACGCACCGAATTGTCCTTCATTCCATTAGCAATCAATTTATACAACTGTTGATTTTTATTTGTTAAAGTAACCCCATCTTTCTGTTCGTACATTCGTATGTAACACTAAAAATTATTAAATATGTATAATAAAAACAAAATGCAGACTATGACTCTTATCAAGATTTCGTTTTATAGCAATTTTTTATACAAATCTATTGTTTTAATAGGTATTTGTTTTAGGTGAAACACCCTGTACGCATTTTCAAATAATATAAATATGAAGTAAGTTCTGGATCTGAAGTATTGGAAACAATAGAGAACTTAGTAAGTACAATATTTAAAGAATTATCTAAAAAACGGACACAAATTTAGTCATTGTGGATAAAACCTCCTAATTCGAGCTTCCTAACTCCAAACCACTCTCTTCGATATGGTGTCGATTTATTTAGTGCATTCCTGGCCTTGTTTGGACTGCCCGGATCTGTCAGATGCATTGCTGATTCTCCTATAAGAATCTTCCAAATTTATTGTTTTACAATATTAAATGAGTTCCTTTGTGTAAATTTAATTATATCAATTAAAAACTAATATGAAATATTTATTATTGTATCATATTAATTAAAATAAGCATTTAATTAAGTGTCCACGTCATTAAAATCTAAATTGTGCAGGATTTCAGGAAATTAGTAGTAGTATTCAACTAATGATGATGCTAGATAAGAGCTTGTATGCCTATATATTAGCAAATATACTTAAATTCGTTTTACTAACAATAAGTGAATCGTTTATTTTGAGCGACGATACATTGCAGCCATATTTCCAACGCACCTCTAACATTTCTCAGAAACAATTGTCACAGTGAAGATAGAATGAATGTAGAGGATTATGCGAAGAAGAAGAAGATAACCTGTCTAAAACGCTTATGTTAATTATAATTTCCATCTACAATTGTTATCATATCCATTAAGAAGATGGAAGAACAACAGATTTGTAGACTGTGTTTCGACATAGACGATAATGAATTTGATAAAATCGATGAAGTAACGAATAATATGCTGGATGTGCTCTTAATACAAATGGTGAGATTTCTTTTCGTGGCAAATGCAAAAAGACGCATTAAACGCTATTATAATTATATCGCTTTAATGTAGTAGTGTAAATAATAATGTACATTATATTTTATTACATATTACAACGATGTACATATATCGTATGTTATATATATAGAATATTCTGTATTTCAGGACCTGAACGTAATTGAAAACCCTGTGATATGCGAAACTTGTACAGCGATTATCAAAAGATTCTTTTGTTTTAAATCGGTCTGTGTATATACGGAAAAACATGTGTTATCGTCTGTGGTGAATAAAGTAACTGGTAAATTTGATTTGAAAGAAGATATTGCCCCTAATATGACAGATACAGAGATGGCTATCGAGGACACTTTCAGATGTCGATTCTGCATGAAGGAGATGAAGAAAAATAATTTTATCTCAGTAGATGTTTTAATGGAAGAACCATTGTACAAGGATATGTTACCCATATTTATGCAAGAAATGGTAAGAGACTTGCTATTAAGTCTTGTTTATTTATGAAAATAAACAATTTTTGCTTCAGGACTTCAGTGTAGTCAAGAATCCCATAATTTGTACCGTTTGCAGAGATAATTTAGAATGTTATCTCAACTTTATAAAGAAACTTTTGGTTATAGAAAGCCAAATACATATATATCGTGAAAATGTAGAGAATAGATCCGAAGTAATTAAGTCTGGCGATGTATTATGTTTTCTAAGAAATGATTTGAGATTGTCCGCAAAATATCCAGGGACACATTCGAACAAACAAGAATTAAGCCCAACGGAATCCTTACGTGAATTAATGAAGATTGAAGAAATATTGGACATCAAAGATGAAGGTGAATTGTTAAATGAGGATTCTTGTGAACGTCAATCACTAGATGGCGATAAATATTCCTATAACAGAAATTATAAACTTTTGCAAACTAATATATGTTCGGAAAGTGATACAAATAGTTGTAACATATTTAGTCATAAGATAGAACAGATATCATCGCGGGAAAGAAATAAAATAGATGAAGTAAAGCACAAGTGTGCACTGTGTACTTACACAGGAAAGTGCAAACGTTCAATTCAGGAACACATGCTGAATCACAAAGATCCTACGGAAGTGGACATGTACAGATGTTCACGCTGCCTCTTTAGAACCAAGTGGAAAGGCAATCTCAAACAGCATATGCTAGTCCATGCGGATGCCTCAGAAGTAAAAACATACAAATGTGATTCATGCGCTTATGTGAGTAAGTACAAAGGTACACTACAACAACACGTGTTAATCCACAAGAACACTTCCGAGGTAGAGACTTACATCTGTCCGCAGTGTCTCTACGAGACCAAATGCAAGCGCTATTTCAAAAGTCACATGACAGTGCATAAAAAGGCTGGGGAAATATATATGTATAAATGTGCGCATTGTCCCCACAAGACTAAGGTAAAGGCGCACCTAAAATGCCACATGTTAACCCACAAGGATGCCTCCGAAGTGGAAATGCACAAATGCAAATGCTGTGCTTACGCGACAAAATACAAAGGCTGCTTGCAACAGCACGTGTTGACCCACAAGGACGCCTCCGAAGTTGAAATGCACAAATGTGAATACTGTGCTTACGCGACAAAATACAAAAGCCACTTAAATCAGCACGTGTTAACCCACAAGGACGCGTCCGAAGTGGGGACGTACCGGTGTTTACACTGCCCCTACGACACCAAGTGCAAGCGCTACCTGAAACGTCACATGGTAGTCCATAGAAGCGATTCGGAAGGCGAGATCTACAAATGTGGGTCTTGCGTCTACGCGACAAAATTCAAAAGCGCCTTGCAGAAGCACAGGCTGAGCCACAAAACGGCTTCGGAAGTGGAAATGCACAAGTGTAGTCTATGTCCCTATGAGGGCAAGTCGAGGAAATACCTGAAGAGGCACGTTATCAGCCACAAATACCCCTCGGAGATAGAGATGTACAAGTGCTTCATATGTGGCTATGAATGTAAATATAAGCAGTATTTAAAGCATCATATGTTATGCCACAAGGACGCTTCGGAACTAAAAACATATAAATGTTCAGTGTGTGGCTTTGGGACAAAATATCAGAATAACTTGACCAGGCATATGCTTACTCACCCACAACAATAATTTATTTGCATACATACAAGCACTTAATATATAGTACATTAGCATAAGATAGACATGAAAAAAATATGTGGTTTTCTGTATCCCAAATTTTGTTCTATACTAATTTATGTTTGCTTTTTGTCCTTAAAACAGAAAAAAAACTTGTCAATAGCTGGTTCCTCTATAATAATCTTCCAAATTTATTGTTTCACAACATTAAATGAGTTCCTTTACGTAAATTCAATTATCGCGTTTAAAAACTGAATTATTTATCATTGTATCATATTAATTAAAATAAGCATTTAATTAAGTCTTCACCTCATTGAAATCTAAATTGTGTAAGATTTGATTATGGGATCTCTCAGATGCATTGCGCCCGAATGTGTTCGGATTCATACTGCGGCCGACGCAAGGTTAATACATATAGTCTTCAGGAAATTAGTAGAAGTATTGAACTAAATATGACGCGAGATAAGAGATTGTATGCCGATGTATTAGCAAATATACTTAAATTCGTGTTACTAACAGTAATTGAACCTTTCATTTTGAGCGATCATACATTGAATTCGTGTTTCCAACGCACCTCTAACATTTCCCAGAGACATCGGATAACATTTCCACAGAGCTATGCGGAGAAGTAAGCGGTGAAGATATGTAAAGGCAAGAAGATTTCAGGTCTTCTTGTGTAAAGGCCTTAGTACACGCTAGATTTTTTTTGTCAGATCTCTGACATCGAAGCTGTCAAAGATGTGTAAACTCATGGCAGAGTAGTGACCAGGGGAGTGCCACTCCCTATATGTCACGTAGTGCGATTTTGCAATTACGTGTACAGCGGCCGCCAGAGGTGCAAGTAGTCTTGCAGGTCTTCCCGCAGTCGCGTTTCCCCCTTTCTCGTAAGGCGGCGCCACATGCAGTAATTTGCCGAATTCCGATTAACGAATGTTTGTTATTCTGCAAACACCTACTAGTGTGGATGGGCGATTCGGTGTGAATGTTCGATATTCGCCGAGCACCGAACATTTCCCGCCTGAAGTCGGTAAACTGGCACGAATCAAAGGAGACGAATGTTTCTCTTTCCCGGTTTGAATATTTCGAACTGCTAGTTGGCAAATAGTCGCATGTGTGGATGAGCGTGCTTGTTATATGACGAATGATTCGGCAAATAGCGAACATTCGGTATTTGGCGAATACCGCATGTGTGGCGCCGCCTTTACGTCCCTCACCAACACTAACAGTAAACATAACCTCGCGTACGTGTAAACAAACGCGTAATCGCGAGTTGTAATCAACTCGCGTTTACGCGTTTGTTTACATGTACGCGAGATTATGATCTGCAATGTATAAATGTAATAGTGTAAAATGGAGGATCCGCCGAAAGTAAAAAACAAAATGCGTCGTGTGAGACGACGTTGCATAGTGCCCGCATGCAATTACGAAAAAGAACGTCCCGTAAAAGGCGAAAAAGTGCATTATCTCAGAGTACCCTCAAACGAAGAAAAAAGAAAACTGTGGCAAAGTGCTGTTCGGAATGATTTAATTCTGACCAAAAATCATTATTTGTGTGAAAATCATTTCGATAAATGTGCTATTCTTATGCGAAGAGAATTGCGTGATTCGTCAAGAGCTGTCATCGGAGATATAAGTTGCCTTTTACAAGTATATTTTAATGACATGTAACTAACTGAAGAATAATTCAGTGTTTTTTAAAAAAATTCTTCATTAAAAGATTATTATGATTCGACATTATTCAAAGTTTTGTTTGTATTGTTATTTCAATCGAAGTAATGAATATAATTGCATTCGTCTAAATACACCTCTTCTTTTGCACAGGGGCCAAATAATGTTGTCCGCTTAAAAATGGGACCAGTGCCATGTAAAAATTTGTCAACAGGCTCGCTTGGAAATTTTGTGGCGTGTTCTGTTTTCGGTAAAGTGCAGTGAAATATATAGCTTCATTTTCCCTTCAACTATACATTGATTACTCCCAATTTACAATATTATAATTTGTAGTATATGCTGCAAACATTATTTGCCTCTGTGAATTAATATTTTAAAATGATTTCTCTTATTTGTAACAGAAAGATTCATAGAATAAGTTTCAGCACTTTTCAGACAGATTATATACGTACGTGTACATATTACGTGTAAATAAGAAATTATTGCAGGAACACAAGAAAACATATTTTTTATAATTGCAAATTAACCTAATTCAATTTCACCTATACGGTAAACAATAATAATCGTTATGTAATACATTGTGGCTCAGATAATTTTCCTATAAATTCAATTTGTTATTAATTTTACATCATCCGTTACCTACGTACTAAAATTTAAAAACATTTATGTTCAAATTTATCGACAATTTCACGCTGTAAGACCTACAAGACCACTAGCGCCCGTGTACAGTAAGTTACCAGCGAGCTACGGCAGTGTTAGGGGGCTAGTCGAGGATCTAGGACTGACCAAACTCAATAAATAATTAAAGTCCAATGGTGACAACCTTAAAAAATATTGGTACATACTAGATTCACTATTTCTCAGTTCATTTTATTATAAAAACTACTTTTTAGTCTTCTTGCAAACTAGTCTTCATTGCATACAACTATTTACTTGATTTCTGTTTTCTTTCTCCTCTTCCAATAATAAATGAACTACAACTGCTCGACAGAGATCTGGCAAAATAACGGTAGCATGTACCAAGGCTTTAATATGGACGGGCTTTTATGGAGAAGAAGAAGATAACCTCTCATTATAACAACACCGTTGAGTTATTTAGAATTTCCATCTATAATCATTTAATCATTTTCATATCCATTATGAATGTGGAACAAAAACAGATTTGCAGGCTTTGTTTTGACGTAGCCGATAATGAATTTGATGCAATCGATGAAATAACGAATAATATGCTGGATGTGCTGTTAATACGAATGGTGAGATTTCTTTTCATAGCAAATGCAAATAGATTTTGTTAAGCACGATTATCAGTATATCGCTTTAATGTAGTAGTGTAAATAATAACATATATCGTATTTTACAAGTTACAATGATGTACATATTTCGTATCTTGTAAAATAATTGTTATAAATATATAATAAACATGGTATTATGTATTCCGTATTCCAGGATTTGAGCATAATTGAAAACCCTGTGATATGCGGGAGTTGTACAGCGATTATCAAAAGATCGTTTTATTTTAAATCAGTCTGTGTCTATACAGAAAAGCGTGCGTTATCATCTGTGGTGAACAAAGTAACTGGTAAATTTGAATCGAAGGATGTAGTCCGTAATAAGGGAGGTACAAAGATGTCTTTCAAGGACAATTTCAAGTGTCGATTCTGCATGAATGAGATGAAAAAAAATAATTTTATCCCTGTAGATGTTTTAATGGAGGAATTATGGTACAAGGAGATGTTACCCGTATTTATGCAAGAAATGGTAAGAGAATTGCTACTAAGTCTTATTTACTTATGAAATTTTTTTTTTTTTGCTTTAGGACTTCAGCGTAGTCGAGAATCCCATAATCTGTACCATTTGCAAAGATAATTTAGAATGTTACTTCAACTTTATAAAGAAATGTTCGGATATAGAAAGCCAAATACATATATATCGTGAAAATATAGGGAATAACAGAGCTGGTGTAATTAAGTCTGGCAATTTATTATGTTTTCTAAAAAGTAATTTGAGATGGTCCGAAAAATGTCCTGGCACACTTTCAAACAAACAAGAATGGACCCCAACTCAATACTTATGTGAATTAATGAAGATTGAAGAAATATTGGACATCAAAGATGAAGAAGTATTAAACGAGGAGTCTTGTGAACGTCCATCAGAAACAGTACTGGATGATGACAAGGTATCTATTCCTAAAACAAACCACAGCCTACACAATAGTAATAGAAGAAATAATGTGACCCACAAATGTACGCTATGTACTTTTACATCACAATACAAACGTTCAGTACAGCAACACATGTTAACCCACAAGGACCCTTTAGAGAAAGGTATACACAAATGTTCGCAGTGCATCTATAAGACCAAGCGCAAGAGCAGCCTTAAACAACATATGCTAGTCCATAGGGATGCCTCTGAAGTAAAAATGTACAAATGTGATCTGTGTACGTACGAGACCAAACACAAATCTTCAATACAACCCCACATGTTAACTCACAAGAATGCGTCGGAAATAGAAATGCACAAGTGTCCATCCTGTCCGTTTGAGACCAAACGGAAGTACCACCTTAAGCGACACGCTCTAAGCCACGAGAACACCCCAGACCGAGTGACGTACAGATGTACATTGTGTACATTCGAGACCAAATACAAGTACTCGCTTCAGACGCATATGTTAACCCACAAGGACCTTTCAGATGTAGACATGTACAAATGTTTCCACTGTACCTACCAGACAAAATGGAAAAGCCACCTCAGGACCCATATGATATACCATAGATACGGCTCCCAAGAGGAAATGTACAAATGCGGACAATGTAGTTACTTAACAATATTCAAACATGCTCTAACAGTACACGCGCTAACCCACAAGGATGCTTCGGAACTAGAGACGTTCACATGTCCGCAGTGCCCCTTCGAGACCAAGCGGAAGCACAATCTCAAAAATCATATGGAAGTGCACAAAAGCGTCGAAGAAACAGATATGTATAAGTGTGACCTTTGCCCTCATATGACCAAGAGAAAGACGCACCTCAAAACGCATATGTTGATCCATAAGGATCCCTCGGAAATACACACGTACAAATGCCCACGCTGCCTCTACAGGGCCAAGCGGAAAGACCACCTCAAGCAACATATGTTAGTACATACGGATGTATCAGAAGTAAATACGTACAAATGTGAAGCGTGTACTTACGTGACCAAATACGAAAGTGCATTACAGAAACATGTGTTGACTCACAAGCGTGTCCCTGAGATAGACACATACAAATGTCTGCAATGCTGCTACGAGACCAGATTCAAACGCTATCTTAGACGACATATGCTGGTCCACAAGGATGTTTCAGAAGTGAAGATGTACCATTGTGATCTGTGCGCGTACGCCACAAAATATAAAAATGCCTTGAATCAGCACGCGTTAATCCACAAGGATGCTTCCGAAGTAGAAAAGTATATATGCGCGCGCTGTTTCTACGAGACCAAATCGAAGGGTCGCCTCGTAAAGCATATGTTGGTCCACAGGGATGCCTCGGAGACAGAAATGTACAAATGCGGTTTGTGTAGTTTTGCGACGAAATACAAACGCGGGTTACAACGACATGCGTTAACGCACAAGGCTTAAACTTAAGAGGAGGAATTCTGCTGCAGTGAAATGGGGTGGCGCCACTTGTACTTTATTTTAAAGAATTGATTTCTATTTATTATTCTGTAAGAACAATATCGTTAATTTCTCGTGCTGATATCTTTTAACGATGTTACAAGGCAGGAGTTGACATATTTTTTATATTGTGATATTTGTTTATAATCGAGATAATAGCATTTATAGGTTAAACAACAAAGTCGTATAAAAGATCACAGAGATTTTGTGTTTGAAATTTTTTTTATGTCAACTCCTACTGTAAATCTTTATCTTCAGTCCCTGAAAAGTATAACTTGATAGCAAACTTGTTTTAGGAGATCAATCCCTCACAACGATAGCTTGCATTCCCGCTTGCGTTTATACCCGTATATGTTATTACATAACAACACCACGTGGTGATAAGTCATACTGTATCACCATAACTCAACATTATAATGACAAGAAATACCTACATGACAGTGGCAGCTCGTGGTATCCATATTAGGGTAGGCGATAGCGGCGTATGAGCTTCATCAACCCTTAAAAATAGCGCCGCAAGACGAGAATTTTTAAAATTTTCAAAGTCACGCGTTTTCCTGGTACTTCAGAATTTCAATGATTGAATTTCATTTATACAAAAATATAGACTTTCACAAGAATTTTTTGAACTTAATGCCTCTTTGTTATTCGTGAATAATAATAGTTGTTGTGGGTATAAATAAATTGGAATAAACGAAATATATTTATTGAGTATTATACCTATATTATGTAAATTGGGTTGGCAATAATACATTATTTTAGGGCGCTTTAGGGTATAGGCCTCCTCCTCCCCTCACAGCCTTCCTTAACCATCGCCATTATTGACTGACAATTACAAAGTGGATACCTACTACTTTTTATAATTTAAATTAATGCGCCTCTCTTTAATTAATGAAAATTTGTTAATTATATTTTCCGTGAAGTCATCAGATTTCTGAAGTGTGCTAAATAATTCCTTTTCAATTGAAATAAGTGCAGGCGACGATAAACGTTCATTCTTCATAGAGTTCCGACTATGCGTTTTAATACGTTTTAAATAAGAAAAATGTCTTTCAACCGATGTACTTGTTGCTGGAATTGTAGCAATTAAAACAATAAGTTTAAAAACCTTTGGAAATATTTCTCGAAATTCATATTCCACAAAATATTTCAACATTGACTCGATATTTAATGTTTCAAATTGATCATCACAATATATAACTCAATATCCCCAGTAATGTCACGGCTTATTCAATGCGAAGGCGTCTTCGGATCTGCCGAAGAACGCCGATCTACTTCAGGCGCCGATTGCATTCGCCTTCAACTGCTTTATTTAAAGAATATAATTGGCTGCAGACGTCTGAGCTGCGATTATTTTGCCATTACAACAACGCTGTTTGTCGTCTTACCGACATCTGGTTGACGTGTAGCTATCGATTTTCAGGCGGTGGGATGGAGAACCGAGCCTGGTCTGGTTGTTCTGTTTAGGAATAAAATGATTTAATTCGGTGTAGCGCGGCGCCGTGCGGACTGTGGTGGTATATATAAAGGGTGTTTACGGCACCAGCGCCGCCGACGACGATAGATAATTTAATTAGTATAAAGTAGTTATTATTAATTATATTAAATATTTCTGTATTATCAGGGACGTTAACAGTTCATTGTAATTGCGCTGTTATGAGAAATGACATATAAATTTAAAAGTAGGCGGCGCCTACCTTGCCTACCCCGACGAGCCGCCACTGTTATAAATATAACATAGTTCATTCAATAAATTCATTCATTCATATAGAATGTATCAAGAACAGATAAAATCAATATATGTAAATTTATATAATGTTTATTGTATATTTGTAACAATTGGACTTAATATTTATATGTTTAGATTTATAATATAATACTTTATAATATAGACTTCTTATAAATTTTTGGCCTTTAATTTTAGTATAGTCATAAACTAAGAAAACACCTTCTCATATTTATTCAGAATAAGTTTAACCTGCCCTCATCAATTCATCATTGCGCATTATATTATTTTCGAATTTCAAATTGTACGCCTAGCCTGTATTGTAATTGTACGCATGCGCTAAAGTTCGAGTTCGGGATCGCCAGTTACGGATTGTCTGCGGACGCTAGTAATCACACCGGGTTCGACAGAAGGCGATACATGGATAGCAAATGGACGGCTGCATGAAATTTGTATTGTAATTGTACGCATGCGCTAAAGTTCGAGTTCGGGATCGCCAGTTACGGATTGTCTGCAGACGCTAGTAATCACACCGGGTTCGACATGGACGGCTGCATGAAATTTGTAACATTAAACTAATAGGTAACTTGACAAAAATTCTAAATAGGAAAAAAGTACTATAAGGCGTAAGTATATATTGTATTAAAACATATATCAATAAACAAAATACTTTCGTTTGTCCCAAACGGCCGCTATAAGGAATTAAATATGCAGGGGAATTCGAATTATTCTAAGCGACCACAAACGTGGCGCTATTGGTCGTGACGTAAAATAGTATGATTCGTGAGCGACGACTGTGTGACAAGCCACTGCTGCTTTCGTTTTACATACAGAACTGCAGAGGAAGCTCTATTTACTCGCGTTTTTCTAATGCTAAAATTTGTATCTACGAAACAGTCACCGTATAGTGAATTTATTAATTTTTGTTTTCATAGTATGACTGAGGACAAATGTTCCGAAGCTGTTATGAAAACTCTAAGTCAGTCAGACAGCAGCTTATGGTTTGATTTAAGGTATGGAAGAATAACTGCATCAAAACTATATTATGCTGCTCATTACAAGAGCGATGGAGTATTTGTTCAACAAATATTGGGTGTTTCTACATTTAAAGCAACTGCAGCAATGGACAGAGGGAAACAGTTAGAAGAAAGCACTGGCGGCTCGTGATGAAATGAAACGAGTGTTCTGCACAGGGCCGATCTTAGGGTATTGGCCGCTCGCGTGCAAATTTCAAATGTACCCAAAGTACTGGTGCCGTAGGGGCCGCAAAAAATATCGCCGCAGGCGAAAATTTTGATAATTTTCAAGGTCACGCGTTTTCCTGATACTTCAGAATTTTTATGTAAAATCCGTTTATACAAAAATATATACTTTCACAAGAAACATTTTTGGAATTTAATACCTTTTTGAAGAACATTCATGTTTGCCGTCATACTCTTTGGTTAAGAGAAAAGGCTTGTAAGGTGAATTTTCTACTAGAGGGTCTATAACACTTGAAATATTTTCCGAAAGAGTTTCAGCGTCACATTTTGTAGGTTTCAGGTATGTCCAAAAACGTTCAATCGGTTCACCATCGAGAATATATCTTAAAACTACCACTAACTAAGTTTTGCAGATACGTCAGTTGTTTCGTCTGCCGTAACTGCCAAAAATGAAGGTTTGTTAATTTCTTTAATTATTTCTTCATGACATACTTTTAATATACAGTCTAAAAGATCATTTTGTATTTCTTTAGAGGTTCCTTTAAATACTGAAGCATTTTGTAGATGCTCGCTTAAAGTTACATCAAGTTCAGCAGAAAAATTCAAAGGCCCCACAAAACTTTATGCAGTTTATAATTTTTGACAAAACGTATCTCTCTTTTGCCACATTATCATTATGCTTTTGCACATTTATCCAATAAGCTGAATCTAGCTGCGCTTTAATATTAGTTGTTCCTAATAAAGCTAATTCCATTGTATTATGTAGATGGCTTTTGGAGTTGTCGTGCATTTTTATTTTTTCAGTTAAGTGCACCAAATCTGTCACCCCTACCTCCGTCCATGCTTTATCACGGCCAAAAAGTAAACAAGGAAAACAAAATAACGCATTTTTTTTTTGTTGCACCTACAAATCCAATTGTTCTTCGAATAAATGTCTATAAAATTGACGTTTAAATGCTTTTCCGCGGCTAACACCTGCAGTCTCAATAGCAATATCGGGCAATGGCGTACCATTGTTTTTTAAATCAATTTTATCTTCATAAGAGTATTTAAAAAATCGCCTCACATGAACTAAATTATAAACTAAATCCGTTGTCACTATCACAGTATATAGATATTAATAATTAATACAATAAATCACTCCACAAATTCACAAAACAGTATTTAAAATCTCAAATTAACACGAAATACGAAATAGGTACGATTTACGCCCACCCGAGGAGTAGGAAGGAGTAAACATTCACTGATGTTGCCTTAGCTGGAAAAAATACAGCTCACTGACCGTGTAAATTCGCGTATTTACGAGCGCCAAGTGTGGATTGTCGCGGGAGTTGAGGGAGACGACGGATGTGCCGAGCCGTGCTGTGGAACTACCTCGTGTGACCCAGTTCAATGTACCGCGACGCGCTCGCGTAGAAACCCAGATAATTCATCTGGTCTACTACTCAATAGAGGACGGCGGACAGAATGCGACTTTAACGCAATAATTTGGTTAGCTGCACCAACTAACCAAATTATTTTATTAATAAATTTTAATAATTATTATGTCGCGAAAATATACAAATATCTAATTTTTTTGGCAGTTCTGCAGCTCTGCAGCACCTATACACCAGCCGCCCCTGGAAGAAAGTGTGGTAAAGTGCTTAGAAAAATCCTTTACAATAAGATTAAACCGATTTGGTTGGTTTAACAATTAAATCCCAAAGATCCAATTTTTGGGGCTTCATCAGATGCAATATATGAAGAATATCTTGTGGAAGTAAAGTGTCCACAATATACTAGAAGTGTAACAAATTATTTAACCAAAGACAATAAAATAACTGCAAAATATAATGCACAGTTGCAGTTGCAAATGTTTATGCTAAATAAAAAAAAATGTTTATTTTCTGTTGCTGACCCAGATTTTGAAAGCAATAGCAAGAATATTTAGATAGTTTGTGCTGGAAGATTATTGGTGTCATAATATTTTTACACAATTATTTAAATCTCTATAGGCTGTTATAGATCTGACACCACAAAAAACGACAAACAATAAATTGAATTTGTGTGGCAGCTACTACATAAGTATTATTGATTGTTATATATTTTAATTTATAACAAAAAAACTTGTTTATAGATAATTAAATATTTATGTCCAAATATGTTTGTAGTTTTATTAAAATGTTTGATAGTAAATAAAAATACATTTAATTTTAGTGTTATTTATTTAACACAAAAAGGTAAAAATTAAAGAAAAACCAAAGAGCACAGAAATAAGCAAGTGTTTCTCTTTAGGGCGGTTTTTTTGTTGTAACCATACATTGTTTTTTGCTTAATAATAATAATATAAAAGGTTGGACGCCCTAATGGAGACAATAAAATTCTTCTTTTTAATGTCTAAAAACTAAGCCTAATAAACAATAAAATACAAGACATTTATTTATATAAAAATATGCTATTTTCCAGAAATTACTCCCGATTGTAAATTAATTAGGTCACACGCTATTTTAACTATGTGATCTGTGTGTCGTATCAAGTTGCTGTCAATACAGGCATGAGGTGCTAAAAATGCAAATTCTCGTAATCTACATATCACTCTTTCGACATGAATTTATAAACTTGCAATTCTTTTTGTTTGTAGCACTTCAGCCTTAGTAGATTTTGTATTAGAAGAGATACTTGGTGGTCTAATTAATTTTCAATTTTTAGCAATAAGTAAATGTTCGATGTGCTTAAACCCTCTGTCTGCCATAATACGCACATTTGGTATATCAAAATGATCCTCGCAGACATGAAGAGCATTGGAATTTGATGGAATATCGTGTATATCTCTTTGACAGGCTTTAAACCATTTTATTCGGCGATTGCGATCAAGTGGCAGTCTAATAAATATTTTATTAGGTGTTTTTACTGTCGTACTTGTGCAAAACAGGACCAGGCAGTACTTAAAGTATTTTTGAGTATTTAATTCCATAATAAAAAATCAAAATATACAATACGTCGCAAAATAATAACGGTACAAAAACGATACACGGCAATACAACCAAACTAAACGAGATCGGCACAACGCGGCGAGAGTATAACGAGGCAGAATCATACGCTATGACGTCATGCGGACCCGCCACTTCCCGGAAGGATGGAAAATTGCTGACGTCTTCATACCTAAACAAGATAAGCACTTAATTCGTCCGTCAAATTTCAGACCCATCAGCTTGCTGCCCACGCTCAGCAAGGTGATAGAGAGGATCATCCTAGCCCGCCTCCACGAGAAGACCGAAGAGCTGGAAGTCATCCCTGACGAGCAATTCGCCTATGGACCTCAACACTCGACACAGCTGCAAGTGTTACAACTGGTAGAACACATTACGGAGGGTTTCAACCGGAATAATGTCACTGCAGCGATATTCCTAGACGTCTCCAAGGCCTTCGATAGAGTCTGGTACGACGGGCTTATATCCAAGATGCTAGACTAGGATACCCGATGGCCCTGGTGAAGCTGATC
The DNA here is from genome assembly GCA_037954035.1 of Rosalia funebris. Lineage (NCBI taxonomy): Eukaryota > Metazoa > Arthropoda > Insecta > Coleoptera > Cerambycidae > Rosalia > Rosalia funebris. The sequence goes on along the minus strand of JAZFAV010000019.1, from coordinate 4,201,265 downwards.
AAGTCCTACCTGACAAGAAGGCGATTTCGGGCCAGAGTAAGAACCTCTATATCGGATTACAGGACCATACACCGTTCGTAGAAATTTATTTGAGGTTAATGGTTATGTAAAGTGATTTTTGTTGATGTTTTCTAGTTTATGATTTTGGATATTCAATATTAAAAATAGTATATGTAGGCATATACCTACATTATATTTACCTCGAAAAGTAGTCAGGTGGGACTTATCATCAAAAAATAAAATTGAAGAGAACGAGTTGAAAATGCTGGTAAAAGATTCTACCTTGTTTGCCATCGAAGCATTCCAAAGAAAAAAATCATAAATGGTATAGGATCCAGTTTATTAGAAGTAATCTCCAAAATAAAAACTGAAAACCATTCAAAGGAAAAATTGCTATTCACATTAGAGAAGTCCCAAAAATATGAAAAGTGTAATGAACATTGGAAATGATAATTTATTAATTGACAAAAATGCAAGCAGGAAACAAGAACCACCAAACAAGAATATAACAAAAGAATCATTTTATTCTACTAGAGAAAGAAAAGGCGGTTCTAATAATAACAAAAAACCAAATCCAAAGGAGCACCAAATAATCAAGGAAACACAGGTTCAGATGTAGTTTCTAATGATAGTTGGAATGATCATTTTCATTCATAATTTTATTTTTAATAATAGACTATTTATTACATTTTTAGTAATACCTACATATGATTGATGAATTAATTGTTGTAGTTTTAACGTACTTAAAAATATAATTTTTGTAGTTAGAATTAGTACTTACTTAACCTTACTGATTCTACTATCCCCAAATTTTATACAAATGTTTTCAAATTTTCACATCCTAAATGACTCAGAACTGACTATAACAAAATTGTCTACTTCTCACCATGCATAAATTAAGATTTAAATAATATTTGGAGGAATGTCATTGATACTGTGAAAAAATTAAAATCTAATATATTTTAAGAAATCGTAACATGAAAGAAATATGATTCTATGAATATTTTGTACAGTTCATAAAAATAAAATATACCTATACCTACTTGCAATAATAATTAAAACGAGTTGGTTCTATATTTTAAATTTGGTGCACAACTTAAAACGAGTTCGTTCTATATTTTAAATATGGTCAAAATTTAAACTCGGTCTGTATAGGTGCACATGCGCTCTTATGTTTAAACGCCACTGTAATATTGCACACGTGCAATAGCAGGAATAACAGGATTGCATTCCTATGTTTAGATGCCACTGATGCCAGTCTAATTCTAACTACAAAGCTTATATTTTTAAGTACGTTATACTACAACAATTAATTCATCAATCATATGTAGGTATTACATAAATAGCCTATGATTAAAAATAAAATTATTTTAAATAAAAATGATCATTAGAAACTACCTCTGAACCTGTTAGTGTTTCCTTGATTATTTGTTGTTTCTTTGGATTTGGTTTTTTGTTATCATTAGAACTGCTTTTTCTTTTTCTAGTAGAATAAAATGATTGTTTTGTTATATTCTTGTTTGATGGTTCTTGTGTCCTGCTTGTATCTTTGACAACCAAGAAATTATCATTTCCAGTTCTCCAGTCTTCTTGATTTTTACACAAGTGCACAAGGTCAAATAAAAAAAATCTATATGTACAGTTTATAACGTGAAGTGAATTTTAAAACGCAGAAGAAGAAACTATTTCGACAGGCTTCCATTTTTGCTTTTTGTTACTAATTCACAGCGAACCAGCTAATTAAATATGAGTGTGGATGAGAAAGGCACTTGTAGACTTTGTTTTAACATAACAGGAAATGAAGTTAAAGTAATAGATGAGATTACGAAGGAGATATTGAATGTGCTTTTCTTCAATGTGGTGAGATTCGTGCGCTCAGATTTTATCTGCGATAAATAGGTTATATGCCTTAGAATATTTATAGTGATTTATTATTTTAGGATATAAATATAAGTGAGAGCCCTATCATATGTCAGACTTGTGCCGCAAATGCTGAAAGGTCCTTTTATTTCAAATCACTGTGTATTGATACCGAGGAATTGATAAGTTCTTTTGCTGTTGGCAGAGGTCAGACTTTAATTGAACCAAAGGATATATTTAAGCTTGATAAAAACGAAGAAATAAACACCAAACAAGATTTTGCTATATGTCGATTCTGTATGAATTATTCAGAAAAAAATAATTTGTTCCCAATGAATAATTTAATGAATGAGCAAATTTATGTGGAAATGTTTCAAAAATGCATGCCAGAAATGGTAAGATGTATGGTATTTTGATAAACATTTTATTTAACTTTTCTTTTCTGGTTGTAGGACCTTAACATTACTACGAATCCTTTAATTTGCAAACTTTGTAGAGAGAGTATACAGTCTTATTTCCAGTTTGTAAGGGATTGTTTGTATACAGAAAATAGCCCGAAGAGACGTTTGCAATTTCATAAAGACTCTTCCAGTATAAATATGTACAAGTGTGCGCTATGTACGTATATGACGAAATGGAAGCGCACTTTCAACAATCACATGATCACCCACAGGGCACCTTCCTAAATGTGCAAGTGTGCTGTCTGCCATCACGCAACTAAATGCCACCTCGTCATCATGATAACGCACACAGACCCATTGGAAATAGAGATGTTCACCGTGTTCTTATGTAACAAAGTGGAAGTGTAGTCTGAGAAAACATGGTAATCCACGAGACGTTACCCACAATAGCCTTTCAAAAGTGGAGTGTTCGGTATGTAGCTATGAGACAAGCGTACTGTGAAGCAGCATATTTTAATCCACAAGAGCGTTTCGGAAATAGAAATGCACAAATGTACACAGTGTTCTTATGTAACAAAATTGAAGTACGTCCTCAAAAGACATGAGTGTCCTCAAAGTCTCGGTAACAGTATTGCATACATGTGAGTGTACTTATGTGACAGAATATGACACCCTTAAAAGACGTTTGTCAAAATACAAACAAAAGATTTACAATCTGAAAAGATCTACATGTAAAACTATGTACTTACGCGAGTAATCGAAACCAACATTACTGATACCATATATTGACGCATGAAGATCCTACAGAAGTAGAAATGTTTAAATACGCACTGTTCAGCCTTAAAGCCACACTGAAACATTATCTTAGGCAGTAAATGCAAGCGTAAAAGCACAAGGATGTGTCGGAAGTAACAGTATACACGGGCTCCTTTATGTACTTATGCAATGAACAGAAGGGGCCACCTAAATAACACACGTTATCCCATAAGAACATCTTAGAAGATTAGCTTTAAGCATCACAATGTTCCATATGGATCTTTATAAAATAAAGACGTCCATGTAATTGTTTGATGTGTAGGTTCGAAAAAAAAAATGTGCTCTGAAACAACATATGCTGATTTACAAAGATCTCTTGAAAGGATAAATTTGCAACTGTACCACTACACTTGCACATTTTTGCAAATGTATGACTACGATGTACTAGATGATTTTTGTCATTTCACTGAGAAATTGATGTGTGTAAATAAAATATTTACGGCAACAGCGTACTATCGGTGTTTTCTTTCACCTTTCTATAAAAATGATGCATAACAGTAGGATAACAATTATTATTAATTATTAAGGTGTATATCCTGGTGAGCCGCAATAGAGTCGATCTCAGGTCACTATTATCACACAGTGATAGTTCTCAGAATCAATACATTGCAATAACAATACAATAGTTAATATTAATGGAATACTCTAATAAACAGAAAACCGGTAAAAGATCAGAGAAAATTATAAATATATGAACTTGACATGTGTCTCGGTTTCAGACTTGCACAGAAATCACTGCCGATAATGATTAGACGATGATAGTTTATTACTAGGCACCTTTCTAAGTTTTCTGCAGTAAAACTTTGATATTTATCTTCATGAGTATCGCTAAACTCCGGATTTGTCTGCGGAGATTTCAAAGTCGGACTTATACGTGTTCTGAACCGGCCGCAGACTGGACTTCTTATCGTCCGACAGTTTATCTGGTTGCTTGTTGTTAAACATCAAGGGATCTTCCTAAAACTTTTAATATCCCTGTAAAATTAAATTTTGATTGTCTTGAGTTGGTCCTCGAAATAAGTTATCATACAAACAAGCAACCAACTAAATGTCGGCCGATGAAATGTCTGTGGTCTGCGGCCGGTCTGAATGGAGGACGGCTCTGTTCTCATGGAATTCATTTCTGTTTCCGATCTTTCTCGAATGGCATAGAGTGTATCATAGCTAATGGATTAGTTTGGCGAATATCGAATTTAATGAAGAAGAAGATCATAACCTAAAAACATTAAGCTCTTTTATTTTCAACTATAATTATCGTTGTTTTATAAGTCAAAATAGATATGAAAGTGAAAGAAAAACAAATTTGCCGATTATGTTTTGAAGTGGCAGATAATGACTTTGATGAGATTACTAATGACATGTTGAAAGTGCTCTTATTAGACATGGTAAGATTTATTTTAGCTACAAATGTAAAAATGTCTTTAATACATCCTCATTAAACAGGATTAACTTATATTAATGTAAATAATAGTGTGTGGTAAAACATGTAATACAGTTCATTCACTAAAAGATGGCGATATATTGTAGATTTATTTGTATAAATATGGTATTCCATATTCCAGGACATGAACTTGGTTGAAAATCCTAGGATATGTGTGGCCTGCACGGGGATTATTAAAAAATAATTTTATTTTAAATTGGTCTGCATCCAGACCGAAGAAATTGTGTCATCTTTTGCCGTTGACAAAGAAGATGCTAAATTCGAATTGAGTGACATAGTTAATGACGAAAGAGACACAGAAATGGAGATTAAAAGACTCAGGTGTCGATTCTGCATGAAAGAGAAGGAAAAAAATAATTTTATTCCTATACATGTTTTGATGGAGGAACCATTGTACAAGGAGATGTTACCGGTATATATGCAAGAAGTGGTAAGAGAATTACTACTAAATCCTTTTCAGTTATGAAGATATTTATTTTTTTATGTTAGGACTTCAGCCTAGTCGAGAATCCCATGATCTGTACCCTTTGCAAAGAAAATTTAGAATGTTACTTCAACTTTATAAAGAACTGTCCATACATACAAGACAATATACATACATATTATCAAGATATAGGAAATAACAGATGTGGAGGAAATAAGCCAGCTGATGTATTACGTTTTCTATGTAGTAGTAGTTTGAGACGATCCGATAAATATGCATTGACACACTTGAACAAATTGGAGTTAACCGCATCTGAATACTCACGTAAAGTAGAGAAGATTGAAGAAATATTAGACATCAAAGACGAAGAAGTATTGTTAAGTGAAGATCCCTGTGAACATCCATTAGAAATAACATTGGATGATGATAGCTACTCCAGTAAGGAGAATTATAAACTGCCATCTACTATTTGTTTAGAAACTAATATGTACAGTCATACTATATCTACTTGTGAAACAAAACAAAGTCAATCCCACGATTGGTGTAGATTAAATAAAGTAGAACACAAGTGTACATTATGTACTTATATTACAAAATGTAAACGTTCACTACAGAACCATATATTAACTCACAAAGACTCTTTAGAAGAAGACATACACAAATGTCCAGAGTGTTCCTATCAGACCAAGCAGAAATGTGCTCTTATGAAGCATATGTTAGTTCATAAGCATACTTTGGAAGTGAAAATGTACAAATGTGAATCATGTGCTTACGCGACGAGATACAGATGTGACTTGCAACGACACGCGTTAACCCACAGGGACGCTTCTGAAGTGAAGACGTACAGATGTTCGCACTGTTCCTACGAGGCCAAATGCAGAGGCCACGTTGTAAGGCATATGTTGGTCCACGGGGATGCCTCAAAAACGAAGACATAAATGTGGATTGTGCACTCATACGACAAAATACAAACATCATGTATTGACGCACAAGCCTGTCTAAAATATTTATAAAAAAAAATTAATAACGCTATAGTACTGTACCATTTTAACTGGCAGTGACTCATATTTGAGCATTTGGAGCATTGCGGCGGGGAATGAGGAAAGGGGACGGAGAACCATAGGCGGGTCATGGAAAAAGGGGCACAAATTTAAAAAATGTGAATAAACATATATTTGCATCAGAAATATAGAGTGGGGAGGCTTTCAGTGGCGGCTCGTCGGGGTAGGCAAGGTAGGCGCCGCCTACCTTTAAAATTTTATGTCATTTCTCATAACAGCGCAATTACAATGAACTGTTAACGTCCCTGATAATACAGAAATATTTAATATAATTAATATTAACTAATTTATACTAATTAAATTATCTATCGTCGTCGGCGGCGCTGGTGCCGTAAACACCGCACGGCGCCGCGCCACACCGAATTAAATCATTTTATTCCTAAACAGAACAACCAGACCAGACTCGGTTCTCCATCCCACCGCCTGAAAATCGATAGCTACACGTCAACCAGATGTCGGTAAGACGACAAACAGCGTTGTTGTAATGGCAAAATAATCGCAGCTCAGACGTCTGCAGCGAGTTATATTCTTTAAATAAAGCAGTTGGAGCCGAATGCATTCGGCGCCTGAAGTAGATCGGCGTTCTTCGGCAGATCCGAAGACGCCTTCGCATTGAATAAACCGTGACATTACTGGGGTATTGGGTTATATATTTTGATGATCAATTTGAAACATTAAATATCGAGTCAATGTTGGAATATTTTGTGGAGTATGAATTTCGAGAAATATTTCCAAAGGTTTTTAAACTTATTGTTTTAATTGCTACAATTCCAGCAACAAGTACATCGGTTGAAAGACATTTTTCTTATTTAAAACGTATTAAAACGCATAGTCGGAACTCTATGAAGAATGAACGTTTATCGTTGCTTGCACTTATTTCAATTGAAAAGGAATTATTTAGCACACTTCAGAAATCTGACGACTTCGCGGAAAATATAATTAACAAATTTTCATTAATTAAAGATAGGCGCATTAATTTAAATTATAAAAAGTAGTACGTATCCACTTTGTAATTGTCAGTCAATAATGCGATGGTTAAGGAAGGCTGTGAGGGGAGGAGGAGGCCTATACCCAATAGCGCCCTAAAATAATGTATTATTGCGAACCCAATTTACATAATATAGGTATAATACTCAATAAATATATTTCGTTTATTCCAATTTATTTATACCCACAACAACTATTATTATCCGCTAATAACAAAGAGGTATCAAGTTCAAAAAATTCTTGTGAAAGTCTATATTTTTGTATAAATGAAATTCAATCATTGAAATTCTGAAGTACCGGGAAAACGCGTGACCTTTTTATTTTTAAGGGTTGATGAAGCTCATACGCCGCTATCGCCTACCCTAATATGTATACCACGAGCCGCCACTGGAGGCTTTCACTGTTTTCCATACCGCCCAAGAGGTACAGTGCCATAAGGTGCGTTTTTTTTTATACTAGTATCCCCAAGAAGCCTAATCCGGTAAGAAAAAGGTATTCACAAATAAAAAGGCAGTCAACGAACTGTTATATCGCCGAAGGTTCAAAAAGGCCCTGATTTTTATAAGTAATCCGAATCTGATGCTGACTTTAAATCACTGCCGCTGGTGCTGTCGTCTCCCACGTTAAAGACAAGTGGTTCAACTAACACATCCGCTACTCCTCCTTGGTCACGTGGTGAATGTATTTCTGCCACGACTGTGCAGTTACATTGGCAATAGCTTCGTGGAATAACTGCTTTACCTGAAATAATTTTAAAGGGGTATTGTTTCGAGCTACTTCACCCTTCACTTGCGCCCAAGCCAGTTCAATAGGGTTCAATTCACAATGGTACGGCGGTAAGCGCAACATCGTAACACCATGCGGGCAAGCCATTTCATCCACTACATACTTCAGGTACTGCTTTTTGTGTGCGCGCGCAATTTATAAAAGCTGCACTTTGAGGAATGCGTCCTCATATGGAATGTTTTTTGATGTTATCCAGTCCATAAGTTGGCCTTTGCGCCACGCTGAAGTGGGTAGGCTTTCTAACCGTCGGCTATGATACGGCGTGTTGTCCATGACAATAACACAGTCGGGTTCTACTTTCGCTAAAATGGTTTCGAACCATTTTTCGAAAACCGCACTATTCATGTCTTCGTAGTAATCGCCCGTTTTCTTGGACTCAAGTGTTAACAGTCCCTCTTCTACGCAACGGGTTTCACTCCCGATATGGGTAATTATCAGTTGGCGCTCCTCCCCAGCAGGAGCCTTTAATCCCGTCGAGAACCCTTTCAAGAAGGCTTCCCGTCAATTGGTAATGTTCAAGTTTTGCCACACTTTAGAAACTGTATGTCCCTCGTTCACCCACGTTTCATCCATTTAATAAATTTTTGTTTCTTCGCTTCGAAGTTGGCGAAACTTCTGTAAATATTTTCTTCGCCACAATAATTTCATTACTGTTTATAAGCTCACTTGTGCGACTACGCCGTAAAAACCGAAAATTTAAGTCATAAATGGTACACCTCAGTATTCTGCTTGAAGTATGGGGAAGGCTCTCATCATTGGCGACTGCGACTTGAATTTCCTTAAAGATTGGTAGCTCGTTTCGATAGAAACTATGGATTAACCGACGAATGGAAAATTTCGTGTCTTCATCCAAAACTATCTTTCTGCCCCTCGCTTCCTTATTGTTAGTAGCCGCTGTAGCCTTAGCCATTTTAAACGCCGAATACCGGAGAGAACACCGAATGCTACGCCAATGCTTGAGCATGTGACAGCCAGTGTCACGTGCTCTCGAAATATTTGCAAACATCGAAGCTAGTCGGAGAAAGCGTAAGTGGCTTTCGGCTCTTCTCGCGCTGTTTCCGAGCGTTCAGTGTGGTTCGCTCTTTCAATTCAGACGACACGTCGATCGGTACTCCATTTCTTGAAACGGAAGCTTCAGCTTGCTTTAAAAGCTTAAAACCTGCATAGAATTTATATGTACACTTCGTAGTGATAGCGTTTTAATATCACGTATGAGTCACTGCCAGTTAAACTGGTATAGTGCTATATTTATAGTTAGTAGTTTCATATTATATATTTATAGTGGTATATAATATGAAACATAATTTTTCACAAATGTTTTGATAAGCAGAATTTGATGCGCATTTAATTTATAAATTTTAAATATTGTCATAAGGTTTCTAATCATGTATGGTTATTCACCGAGATAACTGTCTAAATTGTAAATAAATAGTTTTCACTAAACGGTGCCGTGATAATACTGAAATGAAGTAAATGGTCGATGAACCGTAGTGGAGGGGGATCAGTAGTGCACTTTTCACGGCCGTAGGACCGTAGTTAATCTTGATTTATCGATCGAGGTGTACGTACGGTCTCCGCTGTGTTAGCTGAAACGTTTTAATTGAATAAAACAAATTGTCGCACGTGCGAAAGCCCAGAAGACGTTTATATGCTCACCAAGTGAAAGAGTTTGTTGGCGAATTTGATGAGTTATTCCACAATTGAGCGAAAGTAATGTGTAAAGTATTAATGTGCTGATCCAAATCTGACTGTACATCATGAGGACATTAGTCCTAAGACTGGGGTTAGACGCTAACCTCCAACTTCTCCTATCTTGTGCTAACCTGCGCATTTCGCTAATTGTGCTACAACCTACATCTCTTACTATTTGCGAGCAGTAGTCTAGTCTAGGCCTACCTCTGCCTTTCTTCACTCTTATTTCTGCCTCCAAAATATCGCGGACTATTCCCCCATGTCTCAGCAAGTGGCCTACCATTCTATCTCGTCTCGTCTTTATGTTTTTTCACATACTTCTTTTCTCGCGCTTTTCATAACTTTTTTTTTCTAATACTTCTTTGTTTCTAACCCTATACCCTATCAGTCCACGGTATTTTCATCATTCTTCGGTAACACCACATCTCAGAAGCTTATAATTTCTTCCTACTTGCTTCTCCTACCGTCCAGGTTTCGCAACCGTATAGTGCCATGCTCCATACATACGTTTTCAAAAATCTCTTCCTTGTTTCTAAGTTTATTACCCCCGAGCATAAAAGTGCTTTCTTTTTGTTAAAAGCTACTCGACCCTGCGCTATTCTTTGTTTTATATCTTTATCGCTTCTTCCATCCCAATTTATTTTACTTCCTAAATAAGTGAAGTCTAACTTGCTCCAATCTTTCATTATTAATTTGTACTTTCGTTTTTGCTATCGTTATTGCTACTCTCGCGCCCTCTGCACACTAACACTTTAGTTTTGTTTTTATTCACCCTCATTCCGTATTCCTCTGTCAACACTGCCTCCATTTCGTTCAACGCTGATTCTAATTCCTCCTTACTAGATGCTATTACTGCTATATTATATCATCCGCGAATCTCAGCATTTTTAGTTTCTGTCCCTGTACTTTAATCCCGAAATCCACTCTATCTTTTACCACATCAATCGCCTCTTCGATGTACAGATTAAAAATTAGTGGTGATAGCGTACATCCTTGTCTTACTCCTTTCCTAATACCTACTTCCCTTTTTCCCCCTTCTACTTCTATAACAGCAGTTTGCTCTTTGTATAAATTGTGTACTACTCTCCTATCTCTATACTTCATTCCCGCGCTCTTTAGTATCTCGAACATTTTTTCCCATCTTACAATTATCAAAAACTTTTTCTAAATCTACAAATCCTATATAAGCGTTCTTTCCTTTTTCTATTGTTTTCTCTAGCATTACTCTTAGCGCCACAATAGCTTCACGAGTTCTATCCTATTTACTAATCTGACTGTACACGTTACAAGAATTGTGTGAAACATCAACATAGAAAACAGAGCGTGCCTTTGCAAATTCAATTTAAGTTTGATTTATTGTTTATGTTGATGGCCTGTAATATTCCACTTCACATACTAGATAAAGAAAAATTTCGTAAATTTTGGCACAAATACAACACACAGTTCCAGTTACTAAGTCGCAGAACATTATGGAGGGACATTTCAACTGTAAGCGACGACATTATAGAAAATATTACACGTATATTACAAAACAGACGACTGTGGTTATGTGTTGACGAGAGGACGGATGGCAAAAGAAATGGTATTGTAAATATTATAGTACGTGTGCTGGACTAGCTAGCAAAAGGCTCGCTGAGTGTATTGGTAATACAATTACGCAGGTAATGCTGGAGACATTAGAAACATTTCAAGTGTCAGCAACTCAAAAATTGATGTTTCTGACCGATAGTGCCGCGACAATGCTTTCAGTAGTCCTTTCCCTATCGGAACACTGTTGTTTTACATCTTGTACCAAAAACTATTCGACAATGTGTTCCCAAGGTTTTGCATTAATAGCGAATTCAAAAAAAAAAAGTATTTCTAAAATCTCCCAAACGTCTCCGTAAGTTTCACATAAAGTATTCTGAAATTCCCAAACCACTAGAGCCGATTCTTACATGTTGGGGAACATGATTGAAGGCAGCTTCTTATTATGCTGAAAATTTCCAACAAATAAAACCTGTAATACTACAGTTCAATCCTGCCGAGGCTGCAGATATTAAGCAGAGCCAGACAATTTCTAGATATTTCCATTGAAAATTACTTAAAAACCATCCATACCAACTGTATAGGAGTTGCGAGGCTATAGAAAAATTACAAAATAGTGCATTGGCGTTAGCGGAGTCCCTGCAAATAGTGAACCAAGTAAATTCACTGTTACACGCTATAGATGATGCAAAAATGAGCATATCAAACGAATAATCGAAAGTGTGTTAAAGGAAAACGCTGATTTTAACAGATTAAGACAAGTTTATGATGATACTACTCAGCGAACACCATTCTTTGAGATAAATGTGGAAACATACCTGATGCTGCAAAGTATTTACGGATCGTCTTCAGTTCGTGATGATAATGCTAGTTCATCGCTCCAGTTAAGAGGCTAAGTACATATAGTGTTATATTTACTTGTAACAATTTAGTGCGTTTGTTATTAATTACTTTGTATTATTTTATTACCCATGTTACGATGTGTACGCCTATGGCGCGCAGCACATTTCCCACGGCCTTAATTATGACCAATAAAAGAATATTCTAATGCTACAATCACGTTTGAGTTGCTTGTAAATTCGCGTCTTAGAAGAACACCATATTGCAAATCTTTGACTCAGTTTGAAACATCAGAACTACTGGGAATAGTTTATAAAATGTAAAGTTTATCGGAGGAAGAAGAAGATAACCTCTCTTAAACGTCTCAAATTCTTTATTAATTCCTTTATCGTCTAAAATTGTCGTACAACGCACAATAAATATGAAGATGGAAGAAAAACAGATCTGCCGGTTATGTTTTGAGGTAGCAGATAAAGAACTTGATGAAATTACGAATGACATGTTGAAAGTACTCTTATTAGAAATGGTGAGATTTTTTCCACAAATATAAAAATGCCTTTTTAATATATCCTTGTTAAACACAATTAACATATATCATTAAATTAATAGTGTGTAGTAAAACATGTAATACATTTCATATTAATAAAATGGCGATATATTGTAAGTGTATTTATTAAATTTGGAAATTCCTTATTCCAGGATTTCAACTTAATTAAAGATCCTAGGATATGTGCGACCTGTTCAGCGTTTATTACAAACTCATTTTATTTTAAATCAGTCTGTATCCATACTGAAAAAATTGTGTTATCATTTGCCGTTAACAAAAGGGAAGGTAAATTTGAATTGAATGACATCGTTCATGACGAGAGAAACACAAAAATGGCAGTACAAAATTTCAAGTGTCGATTCTGTATGAACGGGATAAAAACAAATAATTTTGTCCCTGTAGATGTTTTAATGGAGGAATCATTGTACAAGGAGATGTTACCAGTATTTATGCAGGAAATGGTAAGAGAATTACTACTAAAGCCTCCTTAGTGATCAGAACACTTCTTTTTTTATGTTAGGACTTCAGCCTAGTAGAAAATCCCATAATTTGTACTCCCTGCAAAGAAAATTTAGAATGTTATTTCAACTTCATAAAGAACTGTTTGTATATAGAGGACAATATACATACATATTGCCAAGATATAGGGAATAACAGATCTGCAGCAACTAAGTCAGCCGATATATTACGTTTTATATGTAGTAGGAGTTTAAGACGGTTCGAAAAATGTACAGAGACAAATTCAAGCAAACAAAAATTAGCCCCATCTGAATACTTATGTGAATTAACGAAGATTGAACAAATATTAAACATCAAAGATGAAGAAGTGTTATTATATGAAGATTCTTGTGAACATCCATCAAAAATAACATTGGATGACGATAACTATTTCAGTAAGGAAAATTCTAAACTTTTGCAATCTAGTATATGTTCCGAAATTGATACCTACAGTCGTAACCTTGAAACAAAACAAAGCCTACTTTGCGATAGGAATAGAATAAATAAAGCAACCCACAAGTGTACGTCATGTGCTTATACTACAGAATATAAATGTCTAGTACAAAAACACATGTTAACTCACAAAGACCCTTTAGAAGAAGACATACACAAATGTTCCCAGTGTCTCTACGAGACCAAACAGAAACGTGCTCTTACAAGACATATGCTAGTCCATAAAGATGCCACAAAAGTCAAAATGTACAAATGTGAAATGTGTTCTTATGAGACAAAGCGCAAAAGCTCAATGCAGCCCCACATGCTAACTCATAAAAATCCTTCAGAAGTGGAGATGTACAAATGTGCACTCTGTCCATTCGTGACCAAAAGGAGGTACCAGCTCAAAAGACACGGCCTAAGCCACAAGGACGCCTCGGAGCTGGAAATGTACAAATGTCCGGTGTGCAGCTTTGAGACCAAACGGAAATATAACGTGACGTATCACATGCGGAAGCACATGGACACTTCGGAGCTAGAAATGTACAAATGTACACTGTGTACTTTCGAGACCAAACACAAGAAATCTCTTAAAACGCACGTGTTAACCCATCAGGACCTTTCGGAAATAGACATGTACAAATGTTTCCACTGTTCATACGAGACTAAATGGAAGAGTCAACTCAGGATACATATGCTCACTCATAGGGATGCCTCAGAAGTGCAAATGTACAACTGTAAGTTATGCAGTTACGCGACGAAATTCAAATATGTCTTAAAAGTGCATGCGTTAACGCATAAGAATGCGTCTGAAGTGGAGATGCACAAGTGTTCGCAATGTCTCTACGAGACCAAGAGCAAGCGCTATCTTAGAAGACATATGGTAGTTCATAGAAATGACTCAGAAGTGAAAATGTACAAATGTGAGTTGTGTACTTATGCGACGAAATACAGCAGCGGCTTACGACAACACGCGTTAACCCACATGGATGCTTCTCAAGTACAGACATACATATGTTCGTGCTGTTCCTACGAAGCCAAATGCAAGAGTAACCTTGTGAGACATATGCTAGTCCACAGGGATGTCTCAGAAGTAGAAATGTACAAATGTCAATCGTGTACTTATGAGACGAAATACAAAGCTGGTTTACAACAACATGCGTTAACCCATAGGACTACTTAAAAAGCATTTTTGTTTTTAATTTTTTGACGTAAAAATGACGGCTATGGACGTTTTAGGACACGATAAAAGGGAAGCTAGGAAGCCCTGGATAACGGACGAAATCTTAAACTTAATGCAAAAGAGACGAGGCTACAAAAACAGACGAGACGAAGAAGAACTGAAAACGTATAAGGCAATAAAGTGGGAAATCATTAGAAAATGTAGAAAAGCGAAAGAACAATGGATAGAGGAGAAATGCAAAGAAGTAGAAGATAAGTTGCAAGTAGGTAAGACCGATGAGGCTTACAAAATAATTAAGAGGAACTTCAGGGATATAGGAACAATAAGTAGAAACGTTAGGAGTCAATCGGGGGACATACTGATAGGAAGAGAGGAGAAAGCGGATAGATGGAAACAGTACTTAGGAAATTTATACGAGGGTCGGGAATTAGGAGAGATATTAGAGGAAGAATCTAGCATCGATAGGGAAGATGTAGGAAAACCTATATTGAGAGAGGAATTTGAAATAGCACTAAGGGGGCTAAAGAATAATAGAGCGCCGGGTGTAGATAAAATACAGGCGGAAATTTTGAAATGTGCGGGACAGAAAGTAGTAAATAGGATGTTTGAACTGGTAAAATACATATACGAAACGGGCGAGATGCCGGAGGATTATAAGAGGAACATTATCGTTACTATACCGAAAAAGAGAGGAGCCGACAAATGCGAGAACTTTAGAACGATTAGCCTAACTTCCCATGCGTCAAAAATCTTAACTAGAATAGTGCAGAAGAGGATGGAAAATAGAGCGGAGGAAATACTAGGAGAAGACCAATTCGGGTTTAGGCGAAATAGGGGAACTCGCGAAGCTATTCTGGCGCTAAGAGTAATGTTAGAGAAAACAATAGAAAAAGGAAAGAACGCTTATATAGGATTTGTAGATTTAGAAAAAGCTTTTGATAACGTAAGATGGGAAAAAATGTTCGAGATACTAAAGAGCGCGGGAATGAAGTATAGAGATAGGAGAGTAGTACACAATCTATACATAGAGCAAACTGCTGTTATAGAAGTAGAAGGGGAAGAAAGGGAAGTAGGTATTAGGAAAGGAGTAAGACAAGGATGTACGCTATCACCACTAATTTTTAATCTGTACATCGAAGAGGCGATTAATGTGGTAAAAGATAGAGTAGATTTCGGGATTAAAGTACAGGGACAGAAACTAAAAATGCTGAGATTCGCGGATGATATAGCAGTATTAGCATCTAGTAAGGAGGAACTAGAATCAGCATTGAACGAAATGGGGGCAGTGTTGACAGAGGAATACGGAATGAGGGTGAATAAAAACAAAACTAAAGTGTTAGTGTGCAGAGGGCGCGAGAGCAGAGCAAAAACGAAAGTACAAATTAATAATGAAAGATTGGAGGAAGTTAAAGACTTCACTTATTTAGGAAGTAAAATAAATTGGGATGGAAGAAGCGATAAAGACATAAAACAAAGAATAGCGCAGGGTCGAGTAGCTTTTAACAAAAAGAAAGCACTTTTATGCTCGGGGGTAATAAACTTAGAAACAAGGAAGAGATTTTTGAAAACATATGTATGGAGCACGGCACTTTACGGCTGCAAAAGCTGGACGGTAGGGGAAGCAAGTAGGAAGAAATTAGAAGCTTTTGAGATGTGGTGTTACCGAAGAATGATGAAAATACCATGGACTGATAGGGTTAGAAACGAAGAAGTATTGGAGAAAGTCGGCGAGAAAAGGAGTATGTGGAAAAACTTAAAGAAAAGAAGAGATAGAATGGTAGGCCACTTGCTGAGACATGGGGGAATAGTCCGCGATATTTTGGAGGCAGAAATAGGAGTGAAGAAAGGCAGAGGTAGGCCTAGATTAGACTACTGCTCGCAAATAGTAAGGGATGTAGGTTGTAGCACAATTAGCGAAATGCGTAGGTTAGCACAAGATAGGAGAAGCTGGAGGTTAGCGTCCAACCAGTCTTAGGACTGATGACCTAATGATGATGATGATGACGTAAAAATTTCATGATAGTGTTTAATGAACTTAAAGTACATCACTGGCAAAAATATATGCAGTTTCAAGGCTCGCTTAATAAACAGTGTGTAATATGTATTATTAAATTGGAATAAAGTAGAATTTTTGATTTTGCTCTTTCAGTAATCGTCTGTAATCATTCCATGAGGAAAGTGGGTACATGAATTCTCTGAATTATATATTTTAACAATACTTTGCATTATGCTACCACTAAAAAAAATAAATTTTGATGCGTTCATGAAAATGGTTTGTCCCTTCGTGGGTGAGCGGTGGGTAATGAGCAAGCTAATGGCACTTGCGGCGATACCGGAAAGGGAAAAATTGTATGTCAAGTAGCAATGGTTAATAAGTATATTTGATATGTCTGCTATACGTTGTAAATATAGCAATTCAATTTAACATAGACATTTATGTAAAGCGGTTACTTTTCCATTTATAATCAAAATAACACAATTTCTAATAAGAGCACTTCTAACCTTACAGCTTTAATTTCATCTATTCTGTCAAATTTAATATCCGCCACGGTAAGACAGTCTGCAAATATGCCTTTCTTCCATCTTCAGGATTATTGTACGTCCAACAGTTACAAATATTTTAAACTAAATATGCAAAGGAAAGGTTATCCCACTCTTCCTTCTTCCTCGTATACACTGCTCACAATTATTGTTGGTAGACATTTGTTGTTCCATGTAGTTTTTGACACAGAGGATCTTCTGTGTCACTGGTGATACGATCCGATATGTAAAAACAAGAGGGAAGGGAGGAAGAAGATATAAATGGTTATTTCTTCTTCCGCATTACTTCCTCTTTTAACCGATGGCAAACCACACTGTATGGAAAGGGGTTTTTTCACATTTACTGACACCGACACCAGCGAGTGTGAAAGAGTGGCATATCGGCGAATGAGAAAGCTTCCCATTTGATTTACATGAGATGTCGTTGTCGTGTCGGCAGTGCTTTTCAATGATTGTATCAAGAAAACTAGAGAACACTCTCTAGTCTTCTTGGATTGTATGTACTGCATACAATCTCATACTATCCAGAATATAGAAAAAGGAAGAAGAAGGTAACCTTTCCGTTGCAGAGTGTTCAATATAATATTCTTGTAGACAATTGTTTTACGTGTAGTAATCATGAAGACGGAAGAAAAACATATTTGTAGACTGTGTTTTACCGCATCAGATATTGAACTTGATAAAATAGATGAAATTATAGTTGAATTGTTGGAGGTGCTCTTATTAGAAGTGGTAAGGTTGTTTTTTTTTTTTTTTGCAAATGTTATGTATTGGTAAGCTTTTTGGTGATTGTATAGAACGCCTCCTTCTGCCCTATCGAAAAACTAAACTTACTCACACATTCTACATTCCATCACGAGTACAACGCACCTTATCATATCTTGCGCAAATGGCGTTAAATATTTTTTATAAATAAATTAAAATTGGAACATTTCTCCATGCGCACATCTGATTTACTGTTTACTTAATCGTTTCTGTAGTTCACCAAAGTTCCCATGTTGCCACATCAACGTTTGTACAACTATCATAATATACGATATAGGCTACAAATTACTTGCTTACCTAAAGCACAGACATCACTGTCTATTTTAGTTTATTTTTAATTTACAAATATGTAAACAAAATCAGGCGCCCTAATTGGTTGGAAACGTCTTCACGCGCCAAGGGATGCTGAAAAGACACTTTTTATACCACAGCTATTCAGTTCTTTGTTCACAACTAGAACTTAAACTTAAAATATTCTTGCGCGTCGAATGCGACAAAAATATGAGTGAAAACAGAGTATTGACTGTGATTCTTACACCTGTGCCTGAGCGGTTTTGTGATTTCAACACCTGTGACTCTTGCGATGTCACTTCATCATCAAATGAAGGACTTACATCGTTCTTAAATAGACATGGCGTTTTAATAATTGGAATACAACATGTGAGTAAATTAATTAAATATACATCAATTTAAATAATGACTGTATCACGTGCATAAAAAAGGGTCAGGCAGATTATGACAAATAGAAACAATTAGGATTCACGATTATTTCAACCCTTACAAACTATCCCTCTAAATTATTTTTGAACATTGATCATTTATATACCAAATATATCCCTTGCCCTTCAACAACAGACGCCAAAATTTAACAAAAAAAAAGCAAGATATTTAATTTTGCGGTCTCTATGTGCACACAATGCCACATCCTTTCACCACACAAATATTGCTTCAACCCTTAAAAACTACCCCTATATGTTGAATATTTTCAAAAATTTACATTTTTTTAATGTACCACCCAGCACCCCTATTCGCTCCCACCTCCCGTTAGCTAGATGGGTTATTATTAATTTGCGCAAAGTTTCGTTTGTGAAAAACTGTTCCTATAGCAACCTACAACACGTCCATTAAAAAAAAAAAACGCGAAAATCCAGAAGGGGGTGTTCTATACAATTACCAGCTTTTTAAATAATCAGCTTTATTAGGCTTAATTGGTACAGTAGAAACGTAAGGAGACATGTATGCATACATGCCCAAGCATATTCGTATGAACTAACTAGAGACATGGGTTTAAAGCAGGTTCTGTATTGTATTTTTAGAATGTACACCTTTTTTATGTCCAATGTCGCAGAAAATGTTTACTATTCATTAACACGATTGAAAATCGTCGATTGCTCGATCCACAAAGGATGAACCATTTTGGTAGAATAGTTTTTATATCAAAATAGATTTTTTTTTAATTATGCCATAATAGTCCACAGTATTGTTAACGGTAAATATACAATTAACAGGGAATTCACATACCCATGAATAGGATGAATACAAAGGATTGTTGGAAGAACAAAATCAAAAATTCAATTTTATTCTAATTTAATAGTGTGTCTGTCTATTACATACTGCATACAATGTGGGTCTTGAAACTGTACATGTATTTTTGTCAGTGATGTATTTTGGGCCCATTAAACACCGTCATGAAGTGTTTGCTTAGAAAATTTAAAACGAAAGATTACGAATCATACCACACTGATCAAACAAACACACCAACTACTATTAACATTCTCAGATAACTGTTTGGTTGATTCAGTATGAATCAGTGGCGGTTCGTGGTGATTTGTCATGGGTGGGCAACAACTAACTATTAGTAGGTTATATAGTGCAAAATAATGAAGTAAAATATAGTAAAAAAAAAACTTTGATTCATCACTCTATGTTAGTCACTGTACAAGTATATGTTAAGATTTAAAATTCTTTCAGCTTTCAAATTGAAAATGCATAGCACTAAAATTGGATAAAACTAGTACAGACTCTTATGAATGCTACACAATTTTTATATTTACACATTTTCTAATACATTAATAACCAAAATAATTTTACTTTATAATATAACAAATACAGTGTACAGAGTCCGATAAGAATCATGAGGAGGTCTAGAGTGTTGTCTAGAGAGGAGGGGGTAGGGAATATGTGCATAAGGCATAACAGGATAGATAGACAAAAAAAAAATGTTATTTTTTGCTGGATTTAAAAAAGTAAATCATAAATTCTATAAAAAATAAAATCATCCTCGAATAATTAAAATAAATAATTAAAACTTGTGGAATAAAAAATATAAATATATAACAAATTAGATAATAAATAATTAAACGAAGATTAATTATTACTTAATTAATTCGAGAAGCACAGGAAGTTGTTCTTGAAGAAATTTCAAATATCGCTCACTGTTTAAAATTCTTTCGTAAAAATATGGACCAATCAAACGTCCATTAATAATACCACACCAAACGTTAATTCAGAAGTATCCTTGGTTTTCAATCGGATTGACAAAATGTGGCTTTTCAGTAGCCCAATAATATTAATTTTTTTATTGGGCTTACAGTTACTAACAAAACGGCTTTCGTGCGTCCACAACACATGCTGAAAAAACCGATTGTCATTGATCTCTAAGTTTACCATCACTTGGGCAACATAATTAATTCTTCGTTGTTAATGTTAATCTGACAAGTGTTCTAAATTAAGAATTTTATAATCGTGATAACTATTCTCTTTCAAAATTTTTCATATCGAACTATATTTTAAATTCAACTGACGACAGGCTTGCTGAATCGAGTTCCTTGGATGGTCTGCAGAATACTGCAAAACAGTGGAAACTGTAGTGTTATAATTGACCCTACTAACAATTTTTCTTCCCTTTCGAGAAGAAAATGTCTCGTTATTTGCACGTAAACTGCGTTACAATCTTGCAAATATGTTTAAGCTTGGAATAACACGTTCGGGGTATCTCTGAGCGTATAGCTGACCTACTCTTCCAGGGTTCTCTTGAGATTCCCCATAAACTAATAACATATCGACTTTTTCGTTGTGCGTAAACACTTTGTAAAGTCAAATGACAACAAAACAATATTTGTCAACCATTAGATTAATTATTGACAGATGCGACTTTGCTATTTGTTTCCAAAGACTACTTGTTTAAATCGTGACGATAGCGAATTTTTGATAATACTTTTTTTTACAAATTTGCTTATAATTTTTTAACGGAAAAAGGTAGCAAATTTTTTTCTATAGAAAATTTGTTCACAAAAATTAGCTCTTTTTAAATATGCCAAAATGTATGTTTCTGGGAAAAAAATCGATGACGTCATTACTTCAGTTTTCAAATATGGAAAATATGCAAATTCGGCTTAAAATGGACCTCACTCAATCCCATTTAAGAACCTCTTTTCACATTTTTTTTATCGTTTTTCTTTTTCTCATAATAGAGCTGAGACGTCGAATTTCGCTCACCCTGTACATTGCGGGTCTGCAATTGTATATACTTCATGCAATGAGGTCAACTATCCTCAAAATTTTAAACAAAACATTTCCAAGTATTTAAATTTCTGCAACTCTGTTATTAACACCAATATGGAAAAATAAATTTCACTATAATCATTTATTGGGTGTAAACGTTAAATAGCAAAATATAGGTATGTACAACTAAAAGATTCACCTTGTATATGTTCATAATGTGAGTCACTGTATATATTAAGATATAGTTCAATTGTGTTTGAAAATGTTTTTATTTAAACATAAAATACTTATGTATATAGTATGGATAGGTATCTAAGTGTGGATTGTACCGAATTTCAGAATTTGAATGTGATTGAAAACCCAACTATATGTCAGAATTGTAAAGCAATCATCGAGAGGTCATTTCATTTTAAATCAGTCTGCATCCACACTGAAAAACTTATAGCTGCTTTTGCTGTTAACAAAGAAGACCCAGAATTTGAAATCATTGACATGTTTCCAGAGAATGTAGGTACAAAACAGATGTTTGAAAAAGATTTCAGATGCCGATTCTGTACGAATAGGTTAGAAAACAATGTTTCTGTCTCTGTAGGAATTTTAATGGAGGAAACGTTATACAGGGAGATGTTACCAGTATTCATGCCTGAAATGGTAAGAAAGTTACTATTAAATCTTTCTAATTTGTCAAGTATATTATTATAATTTTTTTTTTTTTTAGGATTTCAACATGATTGAGAATTCCGTAATATGCGTTGAGTGTAAACAACATTTAGAGCAGTATCTCACGTTTGTCAGGAAGTACTTGGATGTAGAAAATAAAATACACACATTTTGCCAAGGTAAAGATCACAGAGGACAGATTAAAATGTCCGATATTTTACGTAATAGTGATCTGAATGGATCCAATGATTGTTCGGAGGCACATGTCGATAAAACAAAATCAATTGCATCTCAAGAACAGGGTAACGCATATTACTGTGAAATAACAAAGATCGAAGAAGTACTGGACATCAAACAAGAAGACGTCGACTTAAATGGGAGTCTGGAACATGCAAAATCCAACACGATATGCTCAGAAACAATTTTCCTTGGCCATAACCAATATAGGTGTGAGAGAAACCAAAGTAAATCTGTCGAAAGTCATCCGCAGGTCCAATCTCAGGACAATAAGGTACAAAATGTCATAAAGCACAAGTGTATGCTCTGCAGCTATACTGCCAAATGCAAGGGCTCAGTGAACCGACACAGATTAACACACAAGGACGCGTCAGAAGTAGAAATGTACAAGTGTGAATTTTGTATTTATACAACAAAGTACAAACATTTGTTAGACCAGCATCGCCTGACCCACGGAGATGCCTCGGAAGTGGAAATGTACAAATGCGAATTATGTATTTATCGAACAAAATACAAACGCCTGTTAGAACAGCATCGCCTAACCCACAGAGGTCCTTTGGAAGAAGAAATGTACAAGTGTTCACATTGTCCATATAACACCAAATGGAAGCACCACCTTAATAGACACGCTCTAAGGCACAAGGACGCCTCCGAGCTGGATATGTACACGTGTGCGATCTGCAACTCCCAGTTTACTTGTAAACAATACATCCAGCGCCACATGTTAATGCACAAGGACACGTCGGAAGTAGAAATGCACAAGTGTACACTGTGCTCATTCCAGACGAGATACAAGAATAGCTTAACAACACATATGCTTATGCATTCGAAGGGGAACGCTTCCGTGATAGAAAAGTATGAATGTGACAAGTGCAGTTTTCAAGCAAAATATAAACGCATCATTAAGCAGCATATGTTAACGCACAGAGGAGCGCGGGAACTGGATTCATACAAGTGTACGGTGTGTCCGTTCGAGGCAAAATATAAGTATGGCTTGACAAAGCACATGCGGACCCACGCCCCCGGTACTGCTTCGAAAGTAAAAAGTAACGAGTGCGGGACCGAAAAGATGTAAGGACATTGACTTTCGGGAGATCTTGTAAAAAAACACTGAGTGGTCATAATTATAATAATAATAATAAGTGACTGTATTGATATATATATATATATATATATATATATATATATATATATATATATATATATATATATATATATATATATATATATATATATATATATATATATATATATATATATATATATATATATATATATACAAACAGCTATCATTGTTACGTCCTTATTAAAGATCTGACCATTGATTGTTGCGTCCATCTCTCTATTACGTCCGAATATCGGACGCAATAAGGGAAACCCGTGTAAATCATGTTTCCCGCCATTTCTTTAATTTTGTATTTACGCCAGCTCCTGGAGATTCCCGCCTTTATTTCAAATTCAAAAAATCGTGGCGCCATCGAGTAAGATTGAAGGGATATTTATGGATTTTTATATCGAGTAAGATTGAAGGGATATTTATGGATTTTCAATTT
The DNA here is from genome assembly GCA_037954035.1 of Rosalia funebris. Lineage (NCBI taxonomy): Eukaryota > Metazoa > Arthropoda > Insecta > Coleoptera > Cerambycidae > Rosalia > Rosalia funebris. The sequence goes on along the minus strand of JAZFAV010000019.1, from coordinate 4,177,507 downwards.
GGAGTGGACGCAATAATATTAGCAATTTGTCAAATATTATACAATTTTAGTTCACTGAAATTCCGATGGGGGCGGTAAATCAATATACATCTTTGAGTATATTATTTACATTTCTCGCATATTGTTGCGTCATGAATCTGGCAACGTTGCAGTCTATTTATATCGCAGTCTATTTATAGTCCAGCTAACGTATTTTTATTTTGTATGCCTTTTTAGAATTTGCATTTAGTGTTTATTGCTACCGGTACAAAGACGTAGTGGACTTAAAATGTCGCGCGGCAAAAGAACACTATTTTATGAAATATCTTTACTAATTCTACTTAAGAAAAATTGGAGTTTTGATGTTTCATCTCACACAGCAAGTAACTTAAATCTCAACAAGTGGAATAAGGTGACGCTAGTCCTTTGGCTAGCGATTTAAAACTATCGAGACAACACTTAGTACAAATTGCTGAAGAAGCTCTGAAAAAGTTGCAGAAGTATAAGAATGAAGTTAGGTACTACGACAGCAATTGAAACAACTAAAGATGATTCACAAAGCAAAAAAAAGTTAAGATTCGATGCTTATTATAACACCCTAATCGAGTCTGTTTACTGTAGAGTTATTTTGCTTAATAGAAAGCGTTCAGGAGAGTTACAGAGAATGTATTTGCACACCTACCTGAATTCTTCCTCGGATCAAAAATATGAAGAGTTTACGAAACTCGTTTCGCCAACTGAAAAAATTCTTATAAATACTCTAAAAAGAGTAGTCATTAGAGGAAAACGTGACAGAGGTGTCCCAGTTTTATTTAGTGCTGATGTACAAGAGCACATTAAAATCTTGCTTGAAGTCAGAGATTATTTTGTCCCCAAAAACAACCCATATCTCTTCGCCATTGTCAATACCTCTTCAAACTTAATAGGCTACAAAATATTAGGTAAGCACGCCAAATTGTGCGGTGCAAAAAATCCTTCATCGATTAGTTCGACTCGTCTAAGAAAACATCTTGCCACATTATCCCAATTATTTACTTTATCGGATGGGGAAATCGAACAATTGGCGACGTTCATGGGACATATGTACATCGGGAGTTCACAGAAATTCATATAGACTACCGGACGACGTCTACCAGACAGCAAAAATATCAAAGTTACTTATGATAATGGAAAAAGGAGGGACAAATTAATACAAAGGTAAATCTTTAGACAAGATTAACATAAATATGGAAGAGAATATCTTAAATAATAACAATGATGAGAGCGACATTGATGAGCTAGACGAATATCCAATAATGCATAACCTGGAACCAACAAACAGTCAACTTGAAACACTTTCCTCGATCAGTAAGGATAATAACGTGTTAAACATAAAAATAAAAAAATGTCGAAAACTTGATCCCTGGACAGATGAACAGAAAAGAGTTACCATTAATTTCTTTGAAAATCACATTGAACACAATAAGCCACCCAAAAGAAATGAATGCGAACTTCTAAAAGCCCAATTTACTGAACTATTAAAAAACAAAGACTGGTTAAAAATCAGAGTAAAATCAAAGTATTTGTACAAAATTTTTCCAAAAAGAAAGAAACAAAATGATTATAATTTGTGCTTTAGAACAGAATGATTCAGTATGTTTACATTGTTTTGTCTTTATTTTGAAAAAGTAACATATATTTTAAAAATAAGTGAATAAAAATTATCGAAAATTTTCGAACACTTTTAAACTACCTGTAAAAGTAAAGATTCTATGTGGGTGTGCAAAATATAGTGAAACACCCTGTACATATAAAATTTTAGCAAAACTCGTATAGAACAACATTTTTTAATCTCCTTAAAGTATTCCGATAACGGCTGGAATAAAATTAACTTTTTTTAATTATAATTTACCATTATTTTTTTATATTTTCTTATATTTGCTAAGTACATTCCATATAACATATGCTTTTTTCTTAGCAATTATTTAAACTTCAAAACTGATTATTTTCATGTTCGAGTAATCCCTCAAACCATTAAACTTGAGAGTATTGTATATAATAAATGTGTAGAATTTACTGAAACCGTTTTTTAATTTTTGTCCACCTCATTTTTACGATTACTTATATATAACTAAGTTATAGTTTTATTATTAAATCCCTTGCAGTAGGTAACTTTGTTGTCATACATCGCATTGCACCTTTTGATTTAGTTTTTTTTTTTTTTTTATAGATTGTGCTATGGCAAATACAGTGTAGGTATATCTGAGCAAATTTGTGTGGGATTAGTTTAGGTTAGACTGTCATTATTTAATCTATCATATTTTGGAGCAGAATTTGTTGTATTTTTTTATCAGTCTTAAAGATAGGTTCAATTTTTTCCTACAATATTTATATTAATATTTTTAGTGGCTATCCCCCCAATGGTAAGATCAAATATAAATTTTATTATAAGTACCACCACTTATTAACGTCATATTTTTCCTGTTTCACCCAACAATTTCATTTTATTTGGCTCAGTGTAATCGAGGATTTTATTGTACTAACTTATTTTGTGTTGATACTAAAAATTTTAAAACGTTTAATTTTTGCTCCTTTTAACATCACGGAAAATTTAATAAACTTCAAAATTTTTGTTTTTTTAAGCGTTATCTGAGCAAAACGTGGCATTCTCCAAGATTGTTTTAAAACCATTTACCTACGTGCCTTCAAACTTTATTATTTTGTTAGATTTTATTTGTAAGCTAAGCTATACACCACATCACCATCGTGAATAATAGCCATCATTATATGCTCGTTGAATAATATACTATTATTTACTTTTGTTCCTAATATCCTTCCTCTGTAACATTATTATTATACGGCACTAATAGCGTATATGATCAAATACTACTATCACATATTATTATTGACCCCAAAAATCCCTAGAACGACATTTTATACATTGTTAGTCTGCTTTTTAAACCTATTGGGTTAAAGGGATTTTTGCAAATTTAAATTTAATTACCAAAGGTACTTTTATTTTCGAAAGCTTTTCAAGTCTTATGCGGATCGATGAAGCCGTTTATTAATTAGAGGCAAACAAACATAAAAAGACATATCCACGGTTTTAATGGATGAAGATAACCTCCAAATTTTTGGAAGTCTGCTAATAAAAGCTAAATCTGTATATATCTACTTGAATTTGCGCATTTATTGCGTCCGCGCGTTTGGCAACACTGCATTGACGCAATAATGTATAATATACGCAAAGTAGGAGTTGACAAGGCTGTCTTTTGAAAGGACGTAATAAGCTACCTAGGGTGAATGAAAATTCGTATATTTAAAATTACGTCCAAATTGGATTGAAAATGCAGGCTAATCTACAAATATATTTGTGAAACAATATACGCAACTAAATTAGCGCTAATTCTACGTATTCTAGGTGACGCAACAAGGTCCCAATTTAAAATGACGCAACAATGATAGAAGGATGTGTATATATATATATATATATATATATATATATATATATATATATATATATATATATATATATATATATATATATATATATATATATATATATATATATATATATATATATATATATATATATATATATAGATACAATAAAATGAAGGCTAGGGCGACAATTTCATTTTGAATGCTCGCGTATAACTACCTCATTTTAAGGTATAAATGAACTCGCGCATTTCAAGAATACATACGACTGTAAACAAATAATATATGTATATGTACGAGCCGGGTCTTTGGAGCTGTACATATACTTTAACCGCTTAAAGGCTACACCTAGTAAATGATATAAAGTGAAAACTATTTTTTAATATCACCATTATTAACGGAGTTCTTGAATTGTTGATATTTATGTTAATATTGAAATGAAAACATGTATTCAATGTTCAAATATTACCGCGTAATTTTCTTGTCTACGAGAAATTGCTTAAGGGGACACTACTATAGCGGAAGGTAGCTTAAACTAAGTTGTCTTTCCTCTCTTGTCTGTTTAGTCAGGGGGCTGGCACTGCCTATATGTTACGTAGTGCGAGCTTGCAATTACCTGTACAACGGCCGCCAGGGGTGCTAGTGCTCTTGCAGTGTCGTTTCTCCCCATTTTTCTTAAACCGTGTTTTTCAAGAAACGCGCATCCGTGATTGCGCGATGCGTGCTGTCACGGAAATGTGTTTTTTAACATTCGCGGAAGCAGTAACGTGGAATTGTTTTTATTACAGTACTACACCAAAACAGTCTCTTTTATTTTTTTGTACAATGAACATGAACAACATTATTGCTCTCGTCTGTCTTTTTGATGAAGAAGATGAGGAACAATTGTTATTAATTTCATTATTAAATAATGATAATGATGTACATCAAAAGAGAAGACAAGAGGGTTGTTTTAATATATTAATTAAGAGGCACCTTATCGATAATGAAATTAAATTTAAAGAATATTTTAGAGTTTCCCGTGATTTGTTTTATACAATTTTATCATATATAAAAGAAGATATTGCTACACAGCCATGTAATCGTGTACCTTTTCCAGTGTCTGCGGAGCAAAAGCTTTACCTTACATTAAGGTAAGAAAAAACCTTTAATTCCAAAATATTTATTATTTACAAAATTTAAATAATACATTAGTAATTATGTTATGATAATATCAAATAGGTCTCTATGTCATTATAATTAGAGGACGCTGAAGTATTCGAATTTGAAGTTATAGACATCGAAGGCGAATTTGAACTTGTATTTGAAATCTCAATTGGAGATGTATATGTAAATCTTGAAGGTTGACTTTCAGGTAGGCCCGAATGTGGCAATGATTGTTCATATGAAGAAAAAGTTATTTCTGTGTTTTGTTCCGAGAATGTACGAAGCTTCATTTTAGATACTATATTGCATACTTTCATTCTAGTTTCAGCAATTAAATTTGGTGGGAATGCCATTACAGTTTTAGCCATACATCTAAAAAATATTTCAATAGGATGTTCATCTAGTACATATGTTAAATATTTCTAATGTTCTTACATGCATTATATAACTCAAAATAAAAAAAATAAACTTTAAATTAAATTTACAACGTCTTACCTGCTTTTTTAGGTTAATTGCTATTTCTGCCCAAGCAATTTCCTTTATGGCATTGTCTTTATAATTTTTGTGACTTGCCTGATAGAGAACTGGATAATTTCTCGCATAATCTATCAGTTTTTCATCTAAATCCTTATTAAAACTCTTGAATTCCATTTTTTAAAGGTTGCAAATGTTGGCTAGCCGGCAACCGCAATTCAAGTCAGTGATACGCATGCAGGATCACGTTGCGCTATTCTTTACAAAACAGAACGTACAGTTTGTATCAAATAAACTTTTGCGTGATCACGCAATAACGCATCGCGCAGTCACGGATGCCCGTTTCTTGAAAAACACGGCTTTACGTCCCTCACTAACAGTAACGGTAAACATAACCTCGCGTACATATAAATAAACGCGTAATCGCGAGTTGTAATAAATCTGCTTTGTATAAATATAATAGTGTAAAATGGAGGATCCGCCGAACGTAAAAAAGAAAATGCGTCGTGTGATACGATGTTGCATAGTGCCCGCATGCAATTACGAAAAGAACAAACTTGCTCGATTGTGCAAATCTTAATTCTAACTTCACTTACAGGGACAATGAAGCTTTCTGTCTATAATCATTTCATAATAAACTAGAACACATAATTTACACTAAACATACCTACCATGTCAAATTGTTATCCACAATTGTACACAAGTGTGTTAAAAATAAAATTTGCGATATTCTGGCGTGTTCTGTTTGCAGTGAAATAGATAGCTTCATTTTCCCTTCAGCAATACTTTGATTACTCCCAATACTATAATTTGTAGTATATACTACAAACTTATATTATTTGCCTCTGTGATATAATATTTTGAAATAATTTCTCTTGTTTGTAACAGAAATGTTCATGGAATAAGTTTCAGCACTTTTCAGACAGATCACAATTCACCTATATGGTAAACAAAAATAATCGTTACGTAGTACATTGTGACTCAGATAATTTTTCTATAAATTCATTTTGTTATTAATTTTACATCATCCGTTACGTATATATGTATTTAAATTTAAAAACATTTATGTTCAAATTTCCGGCAATTTCGCACTGCAAGACAACTAGCGCCCCTTGTACAGTAATTTACATGCGAACAACCGCAATGCAGGGGACTAGTTTAAATAAAAGGTGGCCCAACCAAAACGCACGATGTTAATTGTAAATAAAACAAAAAGTTTTCAGAGAATTATCTTAATATTCTTTATTATGATAGAAGGATCTATGACAATTATGTGTGAAACAAAATATCGGCCAAATGCTCGCCACAGCTTCGGTGGCATACCTCTATCCGATGGTCCATATTTTCAATGACTGAGACGTAATTGAGTTCAATGTCGTTAATGTGCCGAATTATCTCATCCTCTAGCTCTTGAATTGAAATGGTGAGTGGAAAAACAGTATAACTCCAAAATCTTTAAACGAAGCTCTTTAAGATGAGCTAAAGAACAGTATAACTACCACACTCTGTGCGCTTGTACGAGGCTATCTATCCCAGTGTTGAGTGGAATAACGGTACAAGTCTAGGAGTTATATTATTCTTCCACCCAATATGATGTCATTCTGCGCAGCTGTTCCTGTTAGGGTCGCTATGTCACTCAACTTGTAATCTCGTTAGTGCAGGTTGTTTATATTAAATATAAACAACAAATTTTGTTGTCCTCGCGTGTGCGTGGAGTATTAATAATTTATAAAATATTTTGTGGTGATAATTGTAATGACAGTGCTACAGAAGATAACCAGCAAAATTCATTCAAGCGTAAACGGTGTCCAGAAGCTTGGAAAAAAACTGTGAGAAAGCAGGCCCGTCTTCTTGGTAAACAATACACCACTGAAAAACGGAATCTGGTGAATGCGATAGTTACTAGGCCGAATTGCATGTAAGTTTCTTACATTATTGTTCATTAAGTAATAAATTAACGTTTTCTTTTTCTTTATTGCTCAAATGCAAGAAAAAATGCATGTCTAATCTCACTCAGACAGAAAAAGAATTTCAACTCTATCAACGAGAATCCAAGGACGAGCAAGACACATATTTGCTTGGTCTAATGGAATGTAGACAAATAGGTAGAAGTCGTCCACAAAGGGAAGCCAAGCAAAAATACAGAACCAAAACATTTTCATATTTTATAAGAAAAGATACAGAGAGACAATTGGTTTGTAAAGTGGCTTTTTTGAGTGTGCATTCAATAACCAATTCACGACTTCAGCGACTAAATAAATTGCTGGTTTCAGGACAAACTCCTAAGGATTTGCGTGGTAGGCACAACAATAGACCACATGTTTTGCCGCCTGAAATTATCGCGAAAATAAGACATCACATAAAGTCATTTCCCCTGAAGACTTTCCATTATAGTTCCAAAGAAGTCCACTACCTTGACGCGACTTTGAATGTGAAGATCATGTATGAGATGTTCACCAAGAAATACCCAGAACTAGAAAAAAAAGTCAAATACGATTTTTTTTTGAAAATTTTCAAGGAAAATGTTGCACTGAGGTTTGGCAGGCCTCAGGTTGATATATGTGGTGAGTGCGAACAACTCGGTACAAAGCTAAGAAATCAGAGTCTTAATGAAAATGCAAAACGAGTTGCTGCCGCTGAATTGCTTGTCCACAAAAGAAGAGCTAATAAGTTTTACGTCAAACTGAAGGAAGTCATAACTTTATGCCAAGAGCGTGACGATGTTGGTGGAATAGTTTTTGATTACATTCAGAATATGCCTCTTCCTGTGATACCTGTTCAATAAATGTTTTACTACAGGCAACTGTGGCTCTACGGATTCGAAATTCATGACTTGAAAAATAATACTGGGCACTTCTACACATACCATGAAGGTCAAGCCCTGAAAGGTCCGAATGAAGTTTGCAGTTTCATTTATGACTACATAAGAAAAATTCCTCCAGAGATACAAGAACTTCACATTTTTTCAGATGGTTGCCCAGGGCAAAACCGCAACCACACAGTTGTGAGATTTCTATTATGCCTTGTTGCTACCAAACGTTTCCGTAAAATTTACCAATATTTCCCTATTCGCAAACACTCTTTTTTGCCATGTGATCAAGATTTCGGAAATGTGAAACGGGTAATCAGGAGACATGATCGCATTTATCTACCAGAAGATTATATAAGCATGATTTTGAGTAGTCGAAAATTAAAACCATTCATGGTATCAACAATCAACTACACAGATATCACTGACTTCAAAAACTGGTGGCCAAAATATTATAAAAAGACCTGTAAGTCTGTGGTTCAAGGACGTACTGAAACCTTTGCTATTTCGTCATACAATCAGTTAATCTACGACAGCTCTACGCCAGGTTATATTTCAACCAGTTGTTATATTGGAGGACTTTCCACTAATACGTTCAAACTACTGAAGCCTCACGTGAACCCAACATTGCCTAATCAGTCAGCCTACAAGGTCCCATTGGCAATCAATGGGAAGAAGATTAATGATATCAAAAAGTGATGCAGTACATTAGTGGTGAAATCCTAGAGTTTTACTACCATATTACGTCTTGGGAGACAACCAACGAAGAGCAGCAGGAATAAATATAATAATCAATACAGTATAACACTATGAATACCAGTAGTAATAAACAAAGTTCTTAATAACAGCGTTTTGGTGTCTTTTTTTACGTTTAAAAAAAATGAGTGGAAAAACAGTATAACTGAAAAAAAAATTTTTTGATACCCAGCTGGTTCTAATACTGTATTTATAAATCTTTGTTCACATTCGTATAGATGATGTCATCCTCTACAACTCTTCTGTACATCTAATTGTTGTGACATGTATACTTTTCTCACAAAACAGATTTTAGCGTTTTTCTCAAAACAAAGATTTTGGAGTTATATGGTTATTCCACTCAGAGATTCAATTGTTCTTGGCTTATTGACGTACACTTTTTCTTTTAAATATCCCCAAAGAAAGAAGTCTAACAGTGTCAAATCACATGATCGTGGCGGCCAATTAACATCGTCACGACGTGAGATAACACGGCCATTGAATTTCTCGCGCAAAAGTGCCATTGTTTCGTTGGCTGTGTGGCAAGTGGCACCATCCTGTTGGAACCACATATCGTCCAGGTCCATATCCTCAATTTCTGGCCTAAGAAGTCCGTTATCATCTCGCGATAGCGAACACCATTCACTGTAACTGTTTGGCCGACCTCATTTTCGAAGAAGTACGGCCCGATGACGCCGCCAGCCCATAAACCGCACCAAACAGTCACTCTTTGTGGATGCATCGGCTTTTCAACAATCACTCGTGGATTCTCATTTGCCCAAATGCGGCAATTCTGCTTGTTAACGAATCCACTGAGGTGAAAGTGTGCCTCGTCGCTGAAGATAATTTTCTTTGTAAAGTCACCATTCACTTCTGTCTGTTCAATCAACCATTCGGCGTATTGACGACCCTTGAAATGGTCAGTAGGCTTCAGCTCTTGAGTCAATTGAACCTTGTAAGCGTGTAAATTCAAATCTTTATTTAAAATTCGCATCAGTGATGTTCGTGAGATGTTCAATTGTTGGGCACGACGACGAGTCGAGGTTGACGGCTCTTCTGCTACACTATCGCGAACAACAGCAATGTTTTCCGCAGAACGAACTGGGCGAGCATGCACAGGTGCTTTCACATTTCCTACAGACCCGGTTTGCTGAAATTTGCGCACAATTCTCCCGATTGTGGACACATTTGGTCGATTATGCTGACCAAAAAAGTCACGAAGTGCACGAAATGCATTTTGATTTGAACGCCCATTTTCGCAAAAGGCTTCAACAATCTTAACGCGCTGCTCAATTGTGTACCTCTCCATGGTTGAATTTGTGAAACACTGAAACAAAGAAATGTCAAATTAAGTTGGGCAAAAAACTTTACGTTAAGGTGTGACTCACAATTAACATCGTGCATTATAGTTGGACCACTCTTTACATGTACTGCTTTCGTTTCTACTGATCTGTCAAGTTCTTTTACAATAAATTCGAAATTCTCAACAATCGCTCTTTATTTATTACTACCTTAACCTTAATTCGATAGGTTATGGGCCCAGGACCCTTCGGCAATATATATTTGTATTGAAATATTGCAATGAATTGTTGAAAAATTGTTGAGGCATATCCTTGTGGGTGCAAAAGGATATGCCTTCTACGCAAGCGTAGAACCAGTTATATTGTGCACATTGATGATTGCATAAATAAATACGTTATTATTAACTGCTACCGACCTTAAAAGTCAAGTAAATTAACATTGGATACTTTGAGAGATATGTGTAGCCCCTATAATTAACATTATAGGGGATATAATATAGGGGCAACTAAATAAACATGAAATCATAAAATTTCAGTCTATTTTAAACACACAAATTCATCGTATTAGGTGGTACATATTTTGGATATGTAAAAAATAATCTTGGTGTGTTTGACAAATCAGTTTCAATTGATAAATAAACTAATTTACGTTTACGAAATATCCGTGAATTGTAGGTAGAACGAGGATATTTTTTACATTTTCTGTGTTTTTATTATGAATAGGAATTGTACTAAATAATAAAGTCGTAATTATGTGCAACCTGCTCGATATATGAAGTGAAATTATACAAAATAAAGTGTCAAGAGCTTTAAGGTACGTTGACATTCATTAGAGTTCGTATTCGATTAACTGGAATTCTATCGCGATCGAGTACTGGAACGGTATCGTCGAATTCGAGTAGGGTTTACACTCATGTATGTCAACAACACACGAATTCGATCAGTAGGTTAATCATGAGTGAGTTCCAGATTTTTTTTAGATGTACCTATCTGTTTATTCTCTTTACTTCTTGGTTTCTTGGTAATATATTGAACACAGATATTTTATTTTATTCTTTCTTTATCGTTTCATTCATTAATATGTCTTTACCCATTGCCTTAATAATTTCAATAAAACGCGAATTCATGTCTTCGTATTCGCGCAACTATCCAACATGTTGGTATTACTGGAATGCGTGCATGCATTCGATTGCTAGCATTCGAGTAACTCAACGCACCTTTAGTTTTTCTCGAAAAGGAAAGTTTTCGTTGAGACAATTTTGTTTAGCCATTCTCTTTACTGTTTTCTTGTTAATGTAATATTTTTATTCCTAATGTACAAATCAGTGCAGCTACTTCCTGTATTCTTTATCTCTTAGTTAAGAATATGAAACATCAAAATTGCAACTTGTATAGGAAACAAGCTTGGCTGGCATATATTTTTATTAATATTCGCATCCAATTTTTTTACAATAGTTTTTTCACAATATTTTATGTAATAAAAACTATCTGTGAAGATATTAGTCCATATTTTAGTTAGTCCGAACACCTAGTTTGTGTACTACGACACAGCTATCTGAGTGTATTATTGGTAATTGACGTGTTTAATCAGTGCGGTATGGTTAGTAAATGTAGCAATTTAATTTAACACATTTACATGAAGCAGTTACTTTTGCATTTATAATCAAAACAACTCACAATTTCTAATAACAACACTTCTAACATTTCGAGTATAGCTTCATCAATTTCGTCGAATTTAATATCTGCCACGGTAGTCTGCAAACATGCGTTTCTTTCATCTTCAGTATTATTATACGAAAACAGATAAAAGCGTTGAAAGGGTTAAAAGTATAAGCAACTGAGAGGTATTTCCTCTTCTTCCTATATACTACTTACTTTTGGCAGTCCATGTAATTCTGTGACACAGTGGAATTTCCTCTGCATCTCTTGTGCTACGATTCATTAGGTAAAAATAAAAAGGAAGGGAGGAAGATATACAAATAGGTTATTTCTACGTCTTAACATCACTTTTTACCTTTAACGGATGGTAAGCACAGACTGTATTCAAAGGGAGTAACTCTTAATGATCGTATGCAGATTGTAGAAAAGAGAAGAAGAAGATAACCTTCTGTTGCAGAGTGCTCAATTTATATTATATTTTTGTAGACAATTGTTTTACCTGCAATCATGAAGACGGAAGAAAAACCTATTTGTAGACTATGTTTTACCGCATCAGACATTGAACTTGATACAATAGGTGAAACTATAGTTGAATTGTTGGAGGTGCTCTTATTAGAAGTGGTAAGGTTTTTTATTTTAAATGCATTAGTTAGCTTTCTAAGTAAACATCTTTATTATATTTTATTGATACAGTAGAGACGTTGTAAGTTTGGGAACATATTACGCATACGTGACCAAGCATATTTATATGAACTAATTTGAAAGATGGGTTTAAGGCAGTTTCCGTATTTCCTAATTACTTTTTCAGGAACATACATTTTTTAATGAAAAAATTATATATATATATATATATATATATATATATATATATATATATATATATATATATATATATATATATATATATATATATATATATATACATACGTATACACACTGGATATTCGCCACAGACATCTCTTGTACCTTCTACACAGACATTGTAAAAAGCAAAATGCTTTGGCTATTTTTTTAAAGAACGCTACGATTTTTTTAATGAAAAAAAAAACGTAATTTTCAGTTATTTTCAAGCAACATACATTTAAAAAATGACCACTACCTACGTATACTGTATACACCCTCGATATTCGCCTCAGACATCTCTTGGACTCTCTACTAAGACACTCTAAAAGTAAAATGCTTTAGCTATTTTTTTAGGGACGCTGCAATTTTTTAATAGAGACAGTAAGATATTTTCAGTTATTTTCAATCAACATGCATTTGAAAAATCATCACTCCCTTCGTAGACCATACACACCCTCGATATTCACCACAGGCATCTCTTATACTCTATTAAAACAATTTCAAAGTTTGTCAAAATACTAGTTACTCAAACCCACCAAGATTATTTTTTACATTTCCAAAATATGTATCGTTTAATACAATTAGTTTGTTTGTCCTAAATAGATTGATATTTTATGATTCCATGTTTTTTTAGTTGATATATTAATTATAGGAACTACTTAACTATAGGAGTTAAGTATCTTTCAAATCATCCAATGTTTATCTACTTGACTCTCAAGGTCTGTAGCAGTTCATCACAGATTTATCTATGTTACTTTAAAACATAAATTAACAATATTGATAGTGTTTTCCAATAATCATAGAAGTCTATGAGGCTTGTGTCGAATAATAACACAGTAAATGTATATGTGTCCTTGTTTTGAATGCACTTCTGCAAGCAAACCATTCTATACAGACTTTGTAGATAATAAATTAACAGTATCGTTACTGCGTTAAGAGTCTTCAGTGTATGTAAGTTAAGCAAGACCTTATGTCAACCTAATGAGTGTCTGAAGGTCCCCTTTTATCGCACAATTTCTTTTAACTGTCAAAATTACTGTCAAATTTTTGGCTCTTTATCTCAGGTTATTTAAGATGAAATCGATTTTTGACCATCCATTTTTGAAACAAGATAAAACACCATTTTTAGACTGCAATAATGTACACTACAGTGCAGCAATTGTATATACTTCATGCGACAGATCAGAGATTCTCAAAATATTAAACAAAACTTTTCCAAGCATTCAAAAATTCTGCTACAGTTATTAATAACAATATAGAAATGTAAATTTCTCTATAATCATTGACCAGGTGTAGACATTAAATAGCAAAATATATGAAAAATATTCGCCTTGTATATGCTAATACTGTAAGACATTCTATATGTTAGTATGTAGTTCAGTTGTGTTTGGAAACATGGTTTCATTTAATTATAAAATACGCAATCTAGATACGCAAATATAGAATCTAAGTGTGGATTGTGCCGAATTTCAGGATTTGAAGGTGATTGAAAACCCAACCATATGTCAGAATTGTAAAGCAATCATCGAGAGGTCATTTCATTTTAAATCGGTCTGCGTCCACACTGAAAAACTTGTGGCTGCATTTGCTGTTGACAAAGAAGACCCAAAATTGGAATTTATGGACATATTTCCAGAGAATGAAGGTACAAAAATGATCTTTAAGAAAAATTTCAAATGCCGATTCTGCATGAATAGGTTAGAGAAAAATGTTTCTGTCTCTATAGGAATTTTAATGGAGGAAACGTTATACAAGACGATGTTACCAGTATTTATGCCTGAATTGGTAAGGAAATAACTAGCAAGGGGTAACACTACTGTAATAAACTAAAAAAGGGCTTTTTGACAATTTTTTTGACAAGAAAAGGCGATGAGATAATAATATTTAAGGAATTTGTTGGGCATATATTTAAGTATACCTAATACAAAAAATTATTATGGATATTCAACAATGGCGAAACTGGCGCCATTCTCGCGAGACATGTCGAAGTTAAGGCGCTCTGCGGTCCGTAGTGTAACTGGTGGAAGGGGTCTCACCGGGTTTCCATATGAAATCTGCACTAGCGTCTTTGTTGACACTGGGGCCTGTATCGTGTTGCTAGTTGTTGGAAATAATTTTGGATCCATTATAAAACCCCTAACTTTATTCGTTTTTGAAAGATAGGGGCTGAAACCCCTCACTTCAAAATCGTTTTTCTACGAAACTATGATAGATTTTTGAATGAAACCAAAGCGACATGGAAGCTACTAATTCGAGTTACATTGCATATTTTTTTCATAATTTTCCAACCAACGAGACAGCTAGAAAAAATTGAAAAAAATAGGGGTGGTTTTCCGTGGGTATTTCTCGAGGTACACCGACCAAAAAAATCACGCATAATCAGTATGTATTCGACTATAATGCGTAGTAATTACATAGATGTGCGATGCGTGGAACATATTTAAAATAATAAAAATTCAATGCAGGTAGACACATTCTGGCCAAACCAATAAAAATCATTAAAATTAAAATAAAAACAGGATTTATCATAAAATACTAATAACTTTTATTTTGCGAGTAAAAATAATTCGATCTCTAAGTCTTTATTCTCTTTAAACGTGAAAATGATCTTTCTGCGGAACTGCTTGTGGCAGGAATAGTCAAAATTAAACGACACAATTTTGATGACTCCGGGAAAACAGAAGATAATTGAAGGGACACAATATATTGGGGAAGCTTAAACACGGTGCTCTTTTTCATATCGGGATCACTATAAATCACTGAAAGTTCACTTTTTAAACGATTTGCGTCAAAGGATGTTCCATATGTATGTCATCATCATCATGAGGTCATCAGTCCTAAGACTGGTTGGACGCTAACCTCCAGCTTCTCCTATCTTGTGCTACCTACGCATTTCGCTAATTGTGCTACAACCTACATCCCTTACTATTTGCGAGCAGTAGTCTAATCTAAGCCTACCTCTGCCTTTCTTCACTCCTATTTCTGCCTCCAAAATATCGCAGACTATTCCCCCATGTCTCAGCAAGTGACCTACCATTCTATCTCTTCTCGTCTTTATGCTTTTTCACATACTTCTTTTCTCGCCGAGTTTCTCTAATACTTCTTTGTTTCTAACCCTATCAATCCACAGTATTTTCATCATTCTTCGGTAACACCAAATCTCAAAAGCTTCTAATTTCTTCCTACTTGCTTCCCCTACCGTCCAGGTTTCGCAACCGTATAGTACCGTGCTCCATACATACGTTCTCAAAAATCTCTTCCTTGTCTCTAAGTTTATTACCCCCGAGCATAAAAGTGCTTTCTTTTTGCTAAAAGCTACTCGACCCTGCGCTATTCTTTGTTTTATATCTTTATCGCTTCTTCCATCCCAATTTATTTTACTTCCTAAATAAGTGAAGTCTTTAACTTCCTCCAATCTTTCATTATTAATTTGTACCTTCGTTTTTGCTCTGCTCTCGCGCCCTCTGCACACTAATACTTTAGTTTTATTTTTATTCACCCTCATTCCGTATCCCTCTGTCAACAGTGCCTCCATTTCGTTCAACGCTGATTCTAATTCCTCTTTACTAGATGCTAATACTGCTATATCATCCGCGAATTAGCATTTTTAGTTTCTGTCCATATGTATCTACTAAAACAAAAAAAAAGTTCGTCAGGAAAACGTTTTACGAATGAAGTAAATTGTGTGAAATCTAGATTTAAGAATTTCAGTTTAGAAATTTCACTAAACCGTTCACTAATGTTCAAAATAATAACGTCCAAAATTTCATAAAACAATCGTGCGTAGGTGCTTTTCTTATCTTCTTCAGGAATTAAATCCAAACGCATTCTTCTACTTGGTGGTTGATTTTCTAACACAAATCTGTCCCGCCCACATATGATCCCAAATGTCACTAAACTCGTTTCTAATTTTTTGAATATGATTTGAAATCGGCGATTTTTTTATGCAGGAACTAATATCTGATATTTTTGTCTGTAGAATTTTAAACAGATTCTCGGAATGTGGGAATATTGCAGAAAACACTGCTAAGAAAAAATTAATATCACGCAATAAAACTAACAGGCCTCTAGCACAAATAACGGTTTCTCGATATCATTCCTCATTTTCATTTTCCACGATTACCTGAAACAGCGCTTCCAAATCTTCCTTATGTTATGGCGACAGTCGCCAAGATGCGTTCAAAGAATCGCATAACTGAGTCCGGAAATAACAACAACACCCACTCGAGGTTCCACTGTTAACTGCGTAAGATCACTGACCTTTTCGCCCATCTAAAGGCGGCGACTGACTTGAGCCGAGCTTTGTAATGTAATGCTTGCTGCGAACATTACATTACAAAGTTCGTTATTAAAACGCAGCGAACACCTACTTCGAATGCTCGGTTAAACAGTGCTCCACTTTATTTAGTCGGTTTCAGTATGTCGAACCTAAAAGTTGCGAGTACTAGGTTCATTGAAATGGGATATTGCTACCTAAAACTTCTAAAGAAGAAAAAAGAGAAACGGTGGTGACAAACAAATCTACTTAGAGAAAGAAGCGTTAATAGTGGAGCTCTATTAATGACAATCTTAAAGAACCAAGACATTAGTGGACAGTACAAAAATTTTGTTCGAATGTCCTCTACAGATTTTGAGTATCTAATTAATTTAATTGGGCCAAAAATTGCGAAACTATAAAATATAAAATCTGTGCTTGAGACCACTCCATTTTTATTATAGATTTTATGTAGCACAATTATTATTTAGATATGTAGCACAAAACAAACGCATACGATAGTCAGAGCGGAAATATGTCGACTGGATAGTGAGTTCAAGTACGCTCACAACAAACACGTCGCTGTATGTACTGACTTATAATGTAACAATCAAAGAGATTCGTAAGAAAACTGACAGTCTAGTGGAGCACGATTGGTCGACTCGAGCGGTTCGGTCCGCTGCTCGTTTTCCGACACTGACTACCGAATGCTCGTGTTACATTACATTGCAATACAAAGCTCGGCTCAAGTCAGTCTCTACCTTAATGGCTGCTCTACACGTTGGCCAATGCATTGGCCAACATGTAGAGGAGCCTTAACGCGTAACTTAGACGTAACGTGGACTGCATCGCATTTCAGCACTGCAGCAAATAACGCGAGAGTCCAATAATGTCGGGCGCCTTCACGGCCGATTTGAAATAAAAAAGTTGATGGTAGCATTTCAAGTAAATAATATATGTTTGCGGTCAATTTAAAATAATTAAAAAATTGTGATAATTGAATAAATCGATTGAACTTTTAAATAACATTAATTTGCTAATTTTTTAAGGGATGTGACGCATCACTCGCATCCAGGTACACTACGCCCCTGGTGTTACCCCTTAAATCTCTCACATTCTCAAGTATATTTTTCTTTTTATTTTATCTAATAATTTTTTTTTTTAGGACTTCAGTATGGTCGAGAATTCCATAATATGCGTTAAATGTAAACAACATTTAGAGCGATATCTCACATTCGTGATGAATTACTCGAATGTAGAAGATAAAATACACACATTTTGCCAACGTAACGGTTACGCAGGACAAATTAAAGCGTCCGACATTTTACGTAATGGTGATTTGGGTGGATCCAATAACTGTTCGCAGACGCGTGTCGATAAAACAAACTCAACCGCATCTCAAGAACCGTCTAACGCATATTTTTGTGAACGAACAAAGATCGAGAGAGCGTTGGACATCAAAGATGAGGAAGTTGTTTTAAGTGAGACTCTGGAGCATGCACACTCCAATAGGATATGCTCAGAAACAATTTTGTTCTACCATAACGAATCTAGGCGTGGGACAAACCAAAATAAACCTGCCGAAAGTCATCCGCAGGTCCAATCTCAGGACAGTAAGGTTGAAGATGTTATAAAGCACGAATGTACACTGTGTAGCTATACCGCAAAATGTAAACGTTCAATAATTCGACACATGCGAACTCACAAGGACGCCTCGCAAGTAAGAACGTACCAGTGTTCCCGCTGTCCCTACAAGACCATGTGGAAGGAACACCTGAAAACCCACGTGCTAATCCACATGGATGCCTCGCAAGTGGAGATGTACAAATGCTCGCGCTGTCCTTACGAGAGCAAGAAAAAGAGCCACGTCAAAAGGCACATGATAGTTCACAGAGACGCCTCAGAAATAGACATGTACAAATGCGAGTTGTGTACTTACGCGACGAAATACAAACGTTCTTTAGAACAGCATTCCTTGACCCACAGGGACGTTTCGGAACTGGAAATGTACAAGTGTTCGTATTGTCCCTACGTGACCAAGTGGAGGAGCCACCTTAACAGACACGCCATCGCCCACAAGGACACGTCCGAGCTAGAGATGCACAAATGTACACTATGCGACTCGCAGTTCATCTACAAACGGTACTTACAGCGCCATATATTGACCCACGTGGACGCTTCCGAACGAGAGAAGTACAAATGTCCCACGTGCGACTTCGAGACAAAAGAGAAGTATTACATAAAGCGCCATACGCGGACACACAAGGACACGTCGGAACTGGAGATGTACAAATGTACGCTGTGTACTTTCGAGACCAAACACAAGTATTCTCTTAAGAAACACGCGGAAACTCACAAGGACGCTCCGAAAGAGGAGATGTATAAGTGTGAGCTGTGCACTTTCCAAACGAAACAGAAAGCGTGCTTTAAAGTACACGCGTTGACGCACAACGAAGGGTTTGATGTGAATACGTACATGTGTTCGACGTGTAGCTGTCATACGAAACCTAAAAGCCCTGTGGACCAGAATAGCGCAAGTCGCGATAATGCTTCAGCAATAAGAACATACAAATGCCCGATCTGCTGTTTCCAGACGAGGTATCGCGGTACTATCAAGCGGCATACGTTAACTCACAAGAGGGCGTCGGAACTGGATATGTATAAGTGCGGGGTCTGTGTCTTCGAGACAAAATATAAATACAGTTTGACAAAGCACATGGGTACGCATGCCCGTAAGAATGCTTCGAGGGTAAAAAGAAACGAGGGTCCAACCAGAGGGGCGAAAAACGTTGGCGCTGGGGAAGATCTCGTATAATACTATCGAATGGTCTTAAAATAAGATTACGCAGAAGGTTTTGGTTCGCGAGGCAACTGAAGATGGCTCAGATTAGCTACGAAAAAAAGATTAGCTAAGAAAAATTATCCAATGATTCCTTCAGACCACAATGCACACCGAATACTGACATGTTGGAGATGCATTTGTTTCTCATGAATCATGCGTGGATTTTCTGAGCCCCAAATATGCAGTTTTGACAATTAACGAAGTCGTCAAAGTGAAACTGGGCCTCGTCGCTGAAGATGATTTTGTCCACAAAATCGCCGTTCGCGTCTTGTTCGATGATCCAATTGGTGCACTCTCTCCACTGTGCGTGGTCTGTTGGCAGACGTTGTTGACCCATTTGAAGTAAAGAGGTTATTTGATATAATACTTAATTGTTACAATAAAATTGATATAATAAAGTACAATTTCAAAATACTAAATTTGATGGGCAATGATCATTTAAAAACCAGTGGCGGCTCGTGGTATCCATATTAGGGTAGGCGATAGCGGCGTATGAGCTTCATCAACCCTTAAAAATAGAAAAATTTTTTAAAATTTTCAAAGTCACGCGTTTTCTGGTACTTCAGAATTTCAATGATTGAATTTCATTTATACAAAAATATAGACTTTCACAAGAATTTTTTGAACTTGATACCTCTTTGTTATTCGTGAATAATAATAGTTATTGTGGGTATAAATAAATTGGAATCAACGAAATATATTTATTGAGTATTATACCTATATTATGTGAATTGGGTTGGCAATAATACATTATTTTAGGGCGCTGTAGGGTATAGGCCTCCTCCTCCCCTCACAGCCTTCCTTAACCATTGCCATTATTGACTGACAATTACAAAGTGGATACCTACTACTTTTTATAATTTAAATTAATGCGCCTCTCTTTAATTAATGAAAATTTGTTAATTATATTTTCCGTAAAGTTATCAGATTTCTGAAGTGTGCTAAATAATTCCTTTTCAATTGAAATAAGTGCAAGCGACGATGTACTTGTTTTTGTACGTCTTTCAACCGATGTACTTGTTGCTGAAATTGTAGCAATTAAAACAATAAGTTTAAAAACCTTTGGAAATATTTCTCGAAATTCATATTCCACAAAATATTTCAACATTGACTCGATATTTAATGTTTCAAATTGATCATCACAATATATAACCCAATATCCCCCGTGTAATGTCACGGCTTATTCAATGCGAAGGCGTCTTCGGATCTGCCGAAGGACTCCGATCTACTTCAGGCGCCAAATGCATCCGCCTCCAACTGCTTTATTTAAAGAATATAACTCGCTGCAGACGTCTGAGCTGCGATTATTTTGCCATTACAACAACGCTGTTTGTCGTCTTGCCGACATCTGGTTGACGTGTAGCTATCGATTTTCAGGCGGTGGGATGGAGA
This sequence comes from Rosalia funebris, assembly GCA_037954035.1. Classification (NCBI taxonomy): domain Eukaryota; kingdom Metazoa; phylum Arthropoda; class Insecta; order Coleoptera; family Cerambycidae; genus Rosalia; species Rosalia funebris. Next base: position 4,156,652 of record JAZFAV010000019.1, on the reverse strand, counting down.
ACCGAGCCTGGTCTGGTTGTTCTGTTTAGGAATAAAATGATTTAATTCGGTGTGGCGCGGCGCCGTGCGGTGGTATATATGCAGGGTGTTTACGGCACCAGCGCCACCGACGGCGATAGATAATTTAATTAGTATAAAGTAGTTATTATTAATTATATTAAATATTTCTGAATTATCAGGGACGTTAACAGTTCATTGTAATTGCGCTGTTATGAGAAATGACATAAAATTTTAAAGGTAGGCGGCGCCTACCTTGCCTACCCCGACGAGCCGCCACTGTAAAAAAAATCAACTGAATCTGAAGTATCTGAATTGTGCACTGTTGACTGCTTGATGGTAGCCTTAGTGGCCGATGTTTTTTTTTTTATTATTATTACAAGTAGAAGATATCAGGGCAATTTTCTCTCGTTTTAGTTCTTTGAAGGATGCTTAGAGAAAATAACAAGGGTGGAAATATTCACGATTCGAGGAAATGTCAATATCGACACATTCGTGTGTATAAAGCGCAAGAGTTATTAATAAGTTGTTTACAAGTAAAACTGCTTATTTATTTTATAGAATCTTCAGGTATTGTGCCTTAACATTGTAACTACAACTTTTAAGGCAGGAAATAAACAAAATACATATGTAATCGGGGGCGTAGCGTACATGGGTACGAGTGATGCGTCGCATCCCTTAAAAAATTGGCAAATCAGTGTTGTTTAAAAGTTCAATCAATTTATTCAATTATTACAATTTTTTAATTACTTTAAACCGACCGCGAACATACATTATTTACTTTAAACGCTACCATTAACTTTTTTATTTCAAATCGGCCGTGAAGGCGCCCGAAATTATTGGACTCCCGCGTTACTTGCTGCAGTGCTGAAATGCAATGGTCCACGTTACATCCAAACTACGCGTTAGATGAGCGAAAAGGCCAGTGATCTTACGCAGTCAACAGTGGAACCTCGAGTGGGTGTTGTCGTTATTTCCGGACTCAGTTATGCGATTATGTGAACGCATCTTGGCGACTGTCGCCGTAACATAAGGAAGATTTGGAAGCGCTGTTTCGGATAGGTAATTGTGGAAAATGAGAATGACGAATGGGATCGAGAAACCGTTATTTACGCTAGAGTTTAAGTTTATTGCGCGACTTTAATTTTAATTTTTTTCTTAACAGTGTTTTCTGCAATATTCCTACATTCCGAGAGTCTGTTTAAAATTCTACAGACAAAAATATCAGACATTAGTTACTGCAATAAGATCCCCGATTTCAAATCACATAGTGACATTTGGGACCATATGGACAGATTTGTGTTTGAAAATCAACCACCAAGTAAAAGAATGCGTTTGGATTTAATTTCTAAAGATAAGAAAAGCACATACGCACGATTGTTTTATGAAATTTTGGACGTTATTACTTTGAACATTAGTGAACGGTGTAGTGAAATTTCTAAACTGAAATTTTTAAATCTAGATTCCACACAATTTACTACATTCGTGAAACGTTTTCCTGGCGAACTTTTTTCTTCTCTAGTAGATACACATGGAACATTCTTTGACGCAAATGGTTTAAAAAGTGAAACTGTCAGAAAGACTGTCAGCTTTAGCATTAATAAATACTGAAAGTGTTAGAAGATATGAGATCGTCTCCAACATTTTAAGAAACAGTGAGAGACGTTTTCGCTGGACAAACAAAAATCGAAGAATTGATCTTCACTTTAAAAATTAGGATATATACCTCGGCATAATCATTTTAGGTTAGTGTCTTTTTTTTTTCATTTTTCTATACCTCTTCCCCTTATAAAATTTGTATTACATCCCTAGATTATTTTCTCACGCTACGCCCCTGTATGCAATATACATTTAATAGGTGTAAATGAAACCCAGTAACGATACCAATGCATTTATTCAATAGTATACTAGTAATATAAAAAAGAGCATTCAATTCGTTGTCAAACAAATTGTTAATTTTCTAATATACAATCAGGGAATTAAATCATATCAAGTACAAAATTATTATTTTCAAATAACTTCTTTGAAAGGGGACCGCGCCACGGGTAGGATTTTACATTTGTCCCGGATGGAATCAGGAACGACAGACGGCGGTTTCGAACTTATTAGCTTTCATCAGTGCCGTACACGGTACGCCGATCCAGGACAAATGCCGAAACATATCCGTGGGGGTTTTCATATAAATTGATAAGATCTATGTCTGTAACTTACACGTCGGGAATCGAGAAAGGAACCACCAAACCGCAAAGCGGTTATTAAGTGGTTCCCGAATAACAAGGCTATTACATAATCGCTGTAGGCAACAAATACTCCTCGAGCTAAAGCCCCGCCAGGCATTGAGTTATACCTAACAGCGATCCTCGACCCCTTTCTAGTGTTTCTGCACGACCAAAGATTTTTTCAAAAGGGAACCCACCACGGGTAGGATTCAACATTTGTCCCGGATGGAATCCGAACGACAGACAGCTGTTTCGCACTTATTAGTTCTCATCAGTGCCGTACACGGTACGTCGATCCAGGACAAATGCTGAAACAAATCCGTGGGGGGTATAACTTCTTGTAATATCTATTGTTTCGGCACAAGGATCATGAGACGTCAGTCATGTGCATGAAAATAGCAGCATTTAAGTTTTGTCGAGGAATGTGTAGAGTATCATATAATATTGAAATTTAGTGACACGTACACGTAGAACATTTTAAATAATATATAGTTTCATACTGATTACAATAAAATTCTGTCTTAAAAAAGTAAAAATTGATATTCGTAAAAAGTAATATTAAGCTTGTTCGTTGAAATAGACCCATCTAAAAAATTAACCAAACCCATATGCTGTAAAGGAGACATCCTAAATACTCATTCAGTATTTCATTCCGTGGCCTTTTCTGCGTAAATCTTCACTCTGCGTGACATAGACTCCACTGAATTTCGACATCGTCAAATACCAATGGACTTCCACGTTGATTCGATGCTTTTCCCCAAATCTTTGTTTGTTGGATTTGCCAAGGCAACTGCCTTTTTTACATCCGCCCACAAGTTTTCAATTGGGTTTAAGTCTGGCGACTATGGTGGCCAGATAACCTGTAATTTATTCTCATTTAATCAGTTTTGTACATTAGGGGTGGTGTGATTTGGGTCATTATCTTGTTGCAGGATCCAGTAATGGCATTTCCTCTTCCGTGAAAGGCGGTATTATATTCTGTAGAATATGAGGATAAACATCCGCAGTCATGGTTTCTCTAATCCAGTAAATAGGAACTGTACCATACCACGAAAAGCAGGCCCACACCATTACACGTTTCTCGACGCGCGTTTCGCCAACAAAGTTGGCATCATCTGGGGATGATTAAAACTGTTTTAGTCATCTGCAGATGATACCAACTTTGTTGGCGAAACGCGCGTCGAGTGTAGTGTATGGTATTTTATGGCAAACTACGTCAGAGTTGTGTTCTTAGGATTACATGCTTGTAGTAGGCGTCTTCGTATGTGTGTTTCATTGATGATAGAGTTAAATAACACCACTTCTGTTTCATCGGTCCACATTACATTGCGCCATTTTAATGATTTCCTATGAATGTGTTCTTTGCAAAGGATAGCCTTTTAGCAATCTGTCCACAATTTAGTAGTGGAACCTTTCTGGGCCGTCTTGATTTTAAATCTACTTTAGTAACCTTCTCCTTATTGCTAATAAGATAGGTTTTGTTAACAAATATTGCTAATAGAGGTGCAGGAGGTGCTAATGGATAGGTTTAATTCATTTTTTATATGTTGATATGATAAATACGCTCTTTTCGAGTCGGGCAATATGTCTATCTTCTGTTATGATAACTTTATGTTTCCCACCCCGATTTTCTTTAGTTTTCTTAATTTTTTTGCATTAGCAATCATTTTTGCAGAACAATTCAACACATTTTCAATAAACTTGTAAGTTTTTCCGGCAATTTAACAAGCTTATTATATTAATTCACGTTATTCTTTGTTGCAACGTTTCCTTCGACCCATATTTACTTAAATACTATGACAAATAGCATTTTTTTTTAATTAACCCTGTTAACTTACATAGTTATACGAAAAAAGTCTACACAATTTTTGTTAATACCTATTTCTCGCTTCAAAACACAAAACTAACATCGCTGCTATTTTAATGCACAACCCGTCAGGTCTTACTTTGTAGCTGTTTTACTGATAAACAGGGGGATCCCATGAGATAGGGAATAGACACAATGTTACTAACCTAGGATATTTGATACTCTTAAGGAAAACTATTGAGTTAGAACTTCAATATGCCGAAATATATATTAAATATAATAGTTTGGTACTATTCTAACACTGCACTTTTAAACTACAGAAATAAGGAGTTTATACTCCAACCCATCTCCAAGTGCCTTATAAAGGGTGGCCCAACCATAATGCACGATGTTAGTTGTGAGTCACACCTTAACGTCAAGTTTTTTGCCCAACTTAATTTGACATTTCTTTGTTTCAGTGTTTGACAAATTCAACCATGGAGAGGTACAATTGAGCAGCGCGTTAAGATTGTTGAAGCCTTTTATGAAAATGGGCGTTCAAATCAGAATGCATTTCGTGCACTTCGTGACTTTTTTGGTCAGCATAATCGACCAAATGTGTCCACAATCGGGAGAATTGTGCGCAAATTTCAGCAAACCGGGTCTGTAGGAAATGTGAAAACACCTGTGCATGCTCGCCCAGTTCGTTCTGCGGAAAACATTGCTGTTGTTCGCGATAATGTAGCAGAAGAGCCGTCAACCTCGACTCGTCGTCGTGCCCAACAATTGAACATCTCACGAACATCACTGATGTGAATTTTGAATAAAGATTTGAATTTACACGCTTACAAGGTTCAATTGACTCAAGAGATGAAGCCTACTGACCATTTCAAGCGTCGTCAATACGCCGAATGGTTGGTTGAACAGACAGAAATGAATGGTGACTTTACAAAGAAAATCATCTTCAGCGACGAGGCACACTTTCACCTCAGTGGATTCATTAACAAGCAGAATTGCATTTGGGCAAATGAGAATCCACGAGTGATTGTTGAAAAGCCGATGCATCCACAAAGAGTGACTGTTTGGTGCGGTTTATGGGCTGGCGGCGTCATCGGGCCGTACTTCTTCGAAAATGAGGTCGGCCAAGCAGTTACCGTGAATGGTGTTCGCTATCGCGAGATGATAATGGACTTCTTGTGGCCAGAAATTGAGGATATGGACCTGGACGATATGTGGTTCCAACAGGATGGTGCCACTTGCCACACAGCCAACGAAACAATGGCACTTTTGCGCGAGAAATTCAATGGCCGTGTTATCTCATGTCGTGGCGATGTTAATTGGCCGCCACGATCATGTGATTTGACACCGTTGCACTTCTTTCTTTGGGGATATTTAAAATAAAAAGTGTATGTCAATAAGCCAAGAACAATTCAAGAGCTAAAGGATGAGATAATTCGGCACATTAACGACATTGAACCTCAATTATGTCTCAGAGTCATTGAAAATATGGACCATCGGATAGAGGTATGCCACCGAAGCCGTAGCGAGCATTTGGCCGATATTTTGTTTCACACATAATTGTCATAGATCCTTCTATCATAATAAAAAATATTAAGATAATTCTGTGAAAACTTTTTGTTTTATTTACAATTAACATCGTGCGTTTTGGTTGGACCACCTTTTATAAAGTAAGGACTAAACAAATTAGGTCAAAACAGCTATTCTCCTGGCTATTGGCCAAACACCGAGCACTGAATTACATGACAAAATTTGTCGTATTTTTGTCTAACAAGAGTTAGCACTAAAAATACAGTGATTGTTCTAAAACCACCAAGAAAGATAGTCCTTATTATATAAGGCATTTGCAGATGGGTTGGAGTATGAACTCCTTATTTCTGTAGTTTGAATGTTACTCTCTGATAGTAAAACTTTGCATTATATTTATGCCTGCACTTTTATTTTCATCGACATACCTATATGCAACAGGCAACACTCGGAACCTCTACTAAGGCGTCTTAATGATAAAATCCCCTTAATATGCTTCTAGTAGACACGCCACACGTTTACATGTCAATTCCTATACTCGATGAGTTAAAATTTTGCGTTTGAGGACACCTTTATGCCTCGTCTCAAAACTACACGTAAAACATTTGTATATTTCTATATCCGGAGAGGTGTCACGGGGGTGGGTAAGCATATGCCTCATTAAACTTGTCTTATATTTCGTCTGGAAAGAGCACGACGCACATTTGTACAATTTTACCCTCCTGGACGTCTTGTGACTTAAATTAAGCCGGTTCATGAAAGTTCTATACATCGTTTGGTAACTGCATAGCGAACATTTATATGTTTCCGCGTCACACCTGTCCTTGTGGCTCAGCACGTGGGCTCTAAGGCAGGTTTTCCGTTTCGTTCGAGGTCACACTTATACGTGTTTACTTCCGAGTCGACATGTATATTTTGAGGCATTACTTGTATTTAGTCTCGAACGTGCAAAGTGTGCATTTGTGCCTTTTTACATCCGGGGCGTCCCTGTAGACAAACAGGTGTTTTTTAACGCGATACTCGTACTTGGTTTCATAAGGACAGCGTTGGCATTTGTACATTTTGCCTTGCGAGGCATCGCTGTGGGTTAGCATGTGGGATTCGAGATGGGGCTTCCACTGGGTTGCGTACAGACAACGTGGGCACCGGTACATGTTTTTTTCCCCGGCGTCCTTATGGGTAAGCATGTGTTTCCTCGCCGAACCCTTCCATTTTCCGGTATAAGCACACAATGGACATTTGTGCTTCATCACGTCTCGTACTATCGTATTTCGTATGGAGATTTGCCCTCCAGATGACCTTCAACAGATTTACTTTGGTTTATTTTACACATGTATTCGTTGAACAAAATTGATTATGGACGTATCGTCCCGGATTGTGAGTGTTCGAGACTCTCATTTAAGACAACTTCATCCTTAATATCCATATCCTCAAACTTTATTGATTTAGAATAATATGCTTCATCTGGTTCTTGAGGGGCCGCCAATTTTTGTTCATCCAAATGTGTCGCGGGACCACCCAAATTTAAGTTACGTAAAAAATTTAATACATCAGACAACTTAACATGTTCTCTGTCGATTTTATCCTGGCAATATGTGCATATTTTATTTTCTACATCCAAACAGTTCCTCGCAAACTTGAGGTACGACTCTAAATTATGTTTGCACTGAATGCAAATAATGGAATTCTCGACTATTCTGAAGTCCTAACACAAACAAAAAAACGTATTTCATGGATTAGGAAGGTTTAATAACGGTGTGTTCTTACCATTTCCGGCATGAATGCTGGTAACATCTCCCTATATAACGCTTGCTCCATTAAAATCCGTATGGAGACGAAAATATTTTTTCGTAACTTGAAAACTTTCGTGCAGAATCGACATCTGAAATCTGTTTCGATCGCCATTCCCCTATATATATTATCACTGAATATGTCCTTCAATTTAAATTTTGTCTTTTTTTCGTACACAGCAAAAGAAACTACAAGTTTTTCAGTCTGGATACACATCGATTTGAAATGGAACGATTTTTTGATAATTGCTGCACAGTTCTGACATATGGTTGGGTTTTCGGACACGTTCAAATCCTACAATATGATAGAATGCACAGTTTATCAATAAAACAGTAGGCATAGATATTTATCTGAGTCCAGGCTCATAATAGTTTGGCCAGGCATAATTTTACAACTAATATATTTAAATAAAAGTAATAGCACTCTCAAAACTACGAGGGTGGATCAAATGTAAGCGAGCCTTTTTAAATTTCGCGCCGGATAGTTGTTCAAGGTGAATACGGGCGTTAGGAGCTTGAAATGGGGATATTAGGTGGCACGGAGACGACTCATCGTATTGCTGTGTTTGTTTAATTAGTAGCAATCACAATGAGTGAGAAGATGGTATATAGCAGCGTTGCGCAACGAATTATTATTATTATGTTTCTTACGGCGCGAAAACGTGAAACCAGCTGAAATTCTGCGCAGATTGCAAGCACAGTTCGGAAATGAAACGCTTTCGTGGTCACGTGTAAAAGTTTGGTGCAAAGAATTTAACGGGGGGCGTAACCGTGTCGAAAATGTAAATCATCCTCGTCGTCCGCGCACCAGCATTTCGCCGGTTAACATTGCACGCGTTAGAAATTGTATTGAAGGGAACCGCCACGCCACGGTGCTTCAGATATCTGTTGAACTCGGCATAAACTATGGGAATGTCCACACAATCATAACGAAAGACTTGGGATTCCGAAAAATTTCAACTCGTTGGGTCCCAAAGTTGGTGAGTGAAGATCAAAAAGCTGCTCGAGTTAGCATCTCTCAGGGGCTTCTCACTCGATTTAGAGAGGAAGGTGAAGATTTTTTGCGCAAAATTGTAACATGCGATGAGACGTGGGTACACCATTACACCCCAACATCAAAACCAGCAAGCATGGAGTGGCGACGCAAAGATGAATCAAACCTAGTGAAGCCGAAAACACGTCTGTCTGCAGACAAAGTTTTAGCCGCGGTTTTCTGGAACTGGAGAGGGGTGCTGTTGGTCGATTTTTTGCATGAGCGAAGAACCATTAACACAGCCTACTACTGTAACCTCCTCAATCAGGTAAAATTTGCTTATCGCCGAAAAAGGAGGACGCACCCCATTCGTGACGTGTTACTCTTGCACGATAACGCTAGGCCTCATACCGCAGCTTTAACGCAGGCCAAAGTCGGTGAAATGCACTGGACTCTGGACCTCCATATAGCCCAGATTTGTCCCCTTGTGATTTCCACATGTTTGGGCCTCTCAAAGAGTCACTAGGAGGCGAGCGATTTCAGACCGATGAACAGGTGGAAGCGTTTGTGCGCACCTGGTGAGACGCCGGCCCTGCTTCTTTTTATGAAAACGGGATAAAAAAACTACCAATCCGTTGGGAAAAATGTATAGACAAATAATGGGGATATGTAGATAAATAGAGAAATTTGTGTTTTTGTGAAACTTCAAAATAAATGTTTGATGAACAAAAGCTCGTTTATATTTGATCCACCCTCGTATTTTATTAAAGAAATGAAAAACTTAAATATAATGAAATATAACTATGCTATGATGCGTCAGTGACAAGTTTGTTAATAAAAAAACATTAAAATCCGCGATTCAAAATAGTTTGGCCGCTTCATCAAAACTGTGTTACATCACCTTTATTAATAACAGCTTTAATTCTGGCAGGCATTGTATCTACCAGCTTAGGGCACTCTTCAGGAAGCATGCTGCCCCAAATTCCCTGCAATTTGGCTCATAGATCATTAAATGAACGGGCTGGATGTTTGCGCGACTGGTTTTTCATTTTATACCACAATATTTCTATTGGAGAGAGGTCCGAGTCATTCCACAACAGGGACATTACGTTCTGTAAACCAAGCTTTGACAGTTTTTACTGTTTTACACGCAACACCATCCTGCTGGGAAATGTACTGCGCATCAGTACCTTAATATATTGATATTGACAGCAATAAACCGTCTGTCAAAATTTTTTTATATTTTTCTACTATCATAGTACCATCTATAAAATTGTCCTATGCCCATAACACTCACACGCCCCCAGATCATAAGAGATCTGGCCCACTGTAACCGATTGATTTTCTGTCGTTTAGTTACTAAAGGCTTTTGCTTTACCTAAAGGAGAAACCCTTAAGTTCAAAAGTAAAATGTAAAGAATCAAACTTTACCTTGTAGAATTTGTATCCTATTTTCTTTATTGAACTTTTAGTTGTGGATACAGGAATGTTTTTCCCATGGCTTGCCTCCATACTGCCATAATTTCTTTTGCACTGGATCGTCAGTTTGCTGTTACAATCCTCTTCAGATCATGTTGATTTAAGGATAAAATTTGGGAAGGCTGACCAGTTTTCTTCCTTTGGACTGTGCATCCAGTTTTTATACAAATTCATAATGCCTTGCACTAATGCGAATATATAGCAGATATTTTCCAAGCTAAAATTCCCTGTTTATGAGTGTTGAGAATTGATTTTTGCAGATCGTCACTTAGTGGAATGCCTCGTGCCATTTTCTTTAGAAAATTGTAACCAAACGCATCCAAAACACATAATATCCGTTTCACTTCAGCAATTGAGTGTCTATTAGTTTTAAAATGCTACAAACGTTTAGTCTACTACGAATTTCAGCAACTGGCCCAACTATTCTGAACCGCGAATCTTAGTGTTTTTTAGTAACAAACTTGTCACTGACACACATTATAACGTAGTAATATTTCATCATATTTAAGTTAAAAGTTCATACTTTATTTCTCTTAAAAATATTTTTCTTTAATAAAAGTGTTGAGGTAGTTATAAGATTACTTTTTTAATCGTAAGTATATTAGTTGTAGAATTATGCCTGGTCGAACTATTATGGCCATGGGCTCATATAATAGTTACAATTATTTCTTATATAGAATGACTATATATTACACAGTGTGAGGCACTACTACTACTACTACTTAGGCAAATGTTTATGGAACCATTTTCTTGGCATTGCTGCAAAGATAGTGAGTTAGAATTAATCAAAAACTACTCGACACGATCATTGCAAATGGGTAAAGTTCATTTGTATGTTAAATATTGATATTCAACAAACAGGTTCGTCTCAAAACGGACCAATTTATATCTCTTTTACTGTAGATATGGCAATTAGATTTAACAAATGTATTTAGGTAAAACGGTTACGTCTTCATTTACAATAAAAACAACACACCATTTCTAATAAGAGCACCGCCAACATGTCAATAACAATGTCATCTATTTCATCAAATTCAATATCTCCTGTGGTAAAACACAGTCTGCAAATTTGTTTTTCGTTCATTTTTATGATTATTACACGTAAAACACAACTACAAGTTAAAAAAAAACTATTAAAAACTACATAACCCGCTAAACAGTTATCCTCTTCTTCCTCTTAATATAAGTTTACAATCATTGCATATAGCCCGAGCCCCTCATTTCGTGAGCGTACCATAGGCGTCACCTTCATGAGTTCGTTAATAAATTAAATAAAATATGTAATGCTAAGTAATAAAATAATAATAAGCACCTGAGTATATGTTATCATTTATACAACATTATAATATACTTATCTTCCTAAACAACGGTGTCAGCTGAATTATCTCGATTAAACATCTGCAGCATTCAGTATATTTCTACAATTATTTTAGTGAGCACTGTTCAACATGGTAAGAAAAATTTCTTATATGTATGGTGCGACAGTGACCGTTCAACATCTAGTAATGTAATATTGACATAATTAAAATAATCATTACAATTATGTAACGGACCTGTAGACACATAGACACTACACATTTGTTTTAATTTTGATAAATCTAAATCTTCTTTAAAACACCGTCAAATTTTGCTATAACATTATCACGTTTAGCGTCACTTAAGCCATATATATAGTTTAAAGTAAGTCATCCACTATTTGACACGACTCAAGATGGTAACGACAAGACAAGGATTTTGTAATTTCTTCTATTACCTCACCTAGACCCTTGTAATTGTCACGAATAGTTTATAAATCTGCTTTAACTTGAGTATCTTAAAATAATGTTTGAATTTCTTTAATATCAGCTATCGCTTTAGCATTAAATTGTAACACTATAGACTTAATTTTGTGGAAATGCTCAAAATAATAAAATTCTACCTGAAAACCATGTTCCTCAGCGAGTAACAATCGGTAATGGTGGTTTAGAAATGTCGGGTTACTGTCTATGAAATTCCTGAATAGATTTAGGAGATTTGACAAACGCCGCTTTACTACGTATAGAACATGAATCGTATGCACCCAATGAACTGTATACTCACGAGAGTATACAGTTCATTGTATGCACCAGAGAAACTTGAAATAACTCCTTACAGTGATTTTTGGCAGATTATTGAAACAAGAAGAAGAAGAAGACAATATTTTGGTAGTAAATTTTATTATATATAATTGTTTTACATATAATGATAATGAAGCAGAGACATTTCTCTATGTCTCTGTAATGAAGACGTAACAACGATATATTTGCTCTAGTATATTCAAACAATTTCATGTTATAAGAAAATATTTTTGGAAATCTCTTTCATCAACATCAATATTTAACTAGTAAACACCAAGTTAATATAAAAAATTTGTATGTGCTTAAAAGTCTCATAAACAAACAAACATTTAATTTTATATCCGTGCCGTACATTCTTGTAATAATACACTCTGTGAGTTTAAAGCAAGAAAATATAGCCATAAATCTCATTATTCTGCACGCGTAAGACGCTAAGAGATAACAGTATTTTTATCGCCCTTTCACAACGAACGAAAGTAGTCGACGTACTAAAGAAATTCTCTTCGTATGCCATTGACGAACAGATGTTTAAATTTATTTGTGGTGGCATAACTGACAACTATCAACAATTGCGTCTATATTCATGGTTAACAGTTTTATAAACATTTTCAGAAGCTCAGAACATTTATTATTGAATGGAATTGTGTATGATAGATAATATTATTGTAATTATGCTTTAAATTAAGTAATTTTCGTTGTTTATTCATTAATTTTGTCCGAAAGTTAATTATAACTATTTCCATGGAATTCCTCAATATAAGCCAACCGTGTAGGCTTTGCTTAAAAATACCAAACTCGGGTTGTCAAATTCTAGATGAATGCATTCAAGATGGTCTGAATTCTCTTTTATTATATTTAGTGAGTATTTTATATATTTCCATAGTGACAAGCCACAAAAATTTTATACACAATGATGCTAACACATTCTTATTGATCTCGTTGCAGGACTTGGCGATATCTGATGAACCTATAATTTGTAATGCCTGTGCAGGAGATCTTAAACAATGCGTGGAATTTAGGACGAAATGTTTGCTCTCACTAGATCGTATGAATTCTATATCATGCAGTAAAAGTTTCAAAGTCGATCCGTCAGACATTCGTAAGAGCGAAAGTGCAAGTGATTTTGATGATTGTAACTCGTGCCGTTTATGTCTAGAACAAGTTAAAGGTGATCCTCCTGAATTTTTGGAAAGCGACAATGTAGAAATGATGCGGATGTATTTCCCAGAATTGGTAAGAACTCTACATGTTGGAATGTATTAAATTTGAAACTTAAATCATTTTTATATGGCCAATAATCTGCAGTTACGGTTAAAAGCAATAAATAAACCACTGCAATAGTTTTTTGAAATACAAATTGTAAAAGCATTTTTTTTGCCAGGGTCTAATTGATATTGACAACGCCCAATTCTTGACGTGCACTTCATGCTACAAGTTGCTACAACGACATTTTGGTTTTATAAAATCCTTGTTGCATATAGAAGAGAAGATAGTCGAGTACCGCAAAGCCGAAGGTGCAAAATATAAAGGGCTAATAGACTTGAACAGCGTAGCTGCCTTGCTTGCGAGAAATGCGTTGCTGGATACCTCGGAAGCGTACCCTGGACCATCTCTAATTAAAACGGAAGAAACACATATGGAAAAAGGGGAAAATTTAAATAGTGACGTTAAAAGTGAGGATCTCATAGAAGTGGGTGAGCAAATGATTGTCAAGTTGGAGGACGTAACAGAACCAAAAGTGGAGTCGAACGAGTGGGGCAGGTATTTTTTTTTTTGCTACATATTGTATAACTTAATAAATAAGTATGATAATTAAGCCCCGGATGTGACTGCCGACATGATGTGAATAACAGAAGAATGATTATGCTGTTAAAACCAGATTATGCTGTTTTCTGTTTATTCGCGCAAATACCTAACCTACTATAACAAAATTCCCCCCCCCCCCCCCCTGAAGAATTTCCTAACGGCGCACAGCGTTTCTAAATCCCGATTTCGTGGCCAAAAGTACTTTTGGTTATCGGAGTTCTATGAAAATTTGGATACTAGGGTTTTTCCGATCGCTGATTTCAAAACTGCAATTTGTTTTTTTTTTTTTTATCTAAAATGGCGGACCCAAAATGGCCGCCATATTTGTTTAAAAATTGTTTATAACAAGAACATTTCAGTGTACCGAATTCGTTTGTAAACAATGATTTCAAATATGAAATTGAATTTTGAAATTTCAAAATGGCGGACATGTTAAAAAATATTTTAACTAAAAAAAAAAACATTCTGCTGGTACAAATAGAGAAACAATAGATTTTTTAAGCAAAAATACTTTTTTATTATTTATTAAATGACATACATTTATAATTTATTAATTACATTACTTAATATAACGAATTAACTATTGTGGCTCGTCGAGGATTCCTCTGATCACTCCGAGTCAAATTCATCCGACGAAATATATGATAATTCTGCTGGAATAAGTAATTGTATTGCTTCTTTGCTAAAGTTTTTTCCTTAGTTTGAAGTTTTCGCATTCGAGTTATTAAAGAATCTGAAGATACCAGGAGCCAATAAAATACATCTTTCATAGTGTTTTCTCATGGAATTTTTCGTGAATAAAATTCAAACTGACCCATCAGTCCTTTATTTTGTATAAAAGTAGTTTAATCTGATTAATGAAGTCCTCAGAGAGTTTAAACGAGGTATTTGCTTTCAAATGCAAAGCTTCTTCGATAGCTTGTATTTTATTGGAGAATTTTGCAGTTGAAATTCCCTCTATCATAAGAAATATGTCTCTACTCTTGAGAAAAATTTCATTTATAACCGACATCTTTTGTCAATGATCTGAAAACGGTTTAAAAATAATCAGATTATGCCATTTCCTTTGAAATAGTCAAATACAATACGTAGTAAGTTCTTTGACGTAAATACTGATTTTTAATAAAAAAAAAAAAAGGAACAATTTACGGTAATAGTTCACCCCGAAAGAATAATCATTGAAAAGGCCAAGTATGAACTTTTTGTTATGACCTGCGTCGCCCTAATCAAACCGCGTTTATGTTTGAGTTTTGGTTTAACACTAGGTGTAGTATTAAGTGCAGGCTCCCAACTCCCCTACACCTGCGCCAAAATTCAGGATATGTATTTATGTATAATAAACATTTTTCACACTACTGAAAAGAGGTTATTACACATAAATACATATACTGAACTATTCCACACCTTCTCTTAATTATTATTACTTAGTAGGTATAATATAGGTATGCATGTTCATGTTATGCAGTTTCAAATTTCATTTACCTACCTAACATCGTGCATAACTTTGTGTTGAGGTGAGAGTTTAGGTATAAAAAATATATTATAGAACACAAACCATGAAAATACATTAATTAAACTTTTAAAGAAATAGGTCCCAAATTATATACATTTAGTTATAAAAAATATAAGTAAAAAATAATCCTTTGTAGTTGTAAGCAATGCTAATTGTTCACAAATAAAATTTAAAGCATGTACTATTTTGTTATCATCAAGATTTCGAAAACTTTTTAGTATATTCGACACAAAATCGAATACACGTTTAATTTTATTTATGTCATTTGATGATTTGACAGAATTAGGCATGGTCTTGCTATTAAAGTCCCAGTCGGGGTTGTCATTATGGGTAATATTTTCCTGTCGATTTTCCTCTAAAGGTAGGGTAATAACCTCGGTAATAACAGTCTCATCTATGGCTTCAAATATTGACTGTATATCGTCCAAACTATGTGAAATAAACGGCGTATTAAATTTTGATGTTGAAATACAAACTGACTCCCTATACAAAAAAAGTTTCAATATTCAGGTTATAATTAATAACAATCGCCCAATTAATACATGGGCCAGGTGTATATTCAATTTTAAAAATAGTTAATCTTTCACCTTCTTGAGACAAACTTTGAGCAGAAAACCAGTCTTTTGGTAGTTTAAATGTAGAAAATTTTACTATAAATTCATCAAAATTGTCAAAATGTATGTTTTTTTCGAGCTTCTCAAACTCAATTTTGCTTATTTCAAGGGCTTTTGACAAATTTAACTCATCGATATTTTTGAGCTTTTCATCTTTACTTGGCCGTATTTTGACATCTTTTGATAAATGAATGGGGCAATTTAAAAAAATAGATGGTATACAGCCTTCTTTTAGCCGTGGTTTTAGTAAATCTATTGTAAAAGTCTTACCAGTGTTTGAGTCTTGCACTGTTGTACTTTTTATTATACTACCTTCAGGAAAATGAGTTTCACATACTCTCGTGTTGTTTGTGGGCTGAAAGTCATCTCGGGGTATCGCTTTTAGCCATTTCTGTCGTAAACTTACGTCCTTTGGAAAACCGAAAACATGAACTTTAGGCCCATTTTTATAGTTTCCGTTACAGCGAGGAACACAACACTTTTGAGGCATAATTTCACTAAGTATCAGTTACCACAAAACTAGCCGAAATCAAGAGAAAAACATACGAACAAAAACTTATAAACTGTGCTGTAAACAAACCGACGGAGCGCCAAAAAAGCAACAGGTTATAAGTCCGAAATATATGGTTTTACGTATTTAAAAATACGCCTAACAATATAAATTGTATACCTAAATATACAACGAAATATTAGGTACAAGTTTCACACACTTAAAATTAAAAGCACATAAACAATTCTGATTTCAGAAAAATGCAAGAAATAACGCTGATTCACAGGTTCACAGATTAGCTTACCAGATGAGCCCTGTTGCCGGCTCCGAAAGGAAAGTATTTTTGTTAGGGAAGTCGAACAAGGTAGTAGTATTTGATAATTAAATAAATAAATTACGAAATACCACATTAAAAAAAGAGGAAAGAACATCTTATGGAAATATGTGTTTTACCATATTGAAGAAGAAAATGATAATTTAAGAAAAAGAGATACATCCTTTATATACTGGAATCCTAATATTCGCTAGTACCGTAGTAGTCTGGCAACGTTGCAAACATCTGTTGCCTTTCGATCGTGTTTACGCCACCTGTAAGCTGGCTTCCTACATCTTCGCTCCATATCGGAAAGGCCTACACTCATGACGTCACGAGCTAAAATTTTGTGAGCGCTTTGTCCTTATGTAGAGGTGTAGTTGACTGTGTGCACAGTATCAAAGAACTCCTCAAGATGAACATAAACTTTGATATCCTCTTCATTAGTGTATCTTTTGCCTATCAATGTTTCATATTGTCCAATATTTAATAGTTCATATCGATTCAGCCTTCGATAAGGTTTAGATGAGAGTGATTGCCCAATCTCTGCAATTCTTGTGCTTCTTTAACCTCACTAATGATTTTTATAGTCACCTTCTAAGAGTAGTGTAGACTCTAATAGTGGACTTTACATAAAGTTTATTCACAACCTTCCTCAAATTCTTTTTTAAGGTTTTCCATCGATTCACCCATTTTATTAGAAACTAAGCTAAGAATAAATAAACGCTTGTTACCCGTTAGATTTCTTTACAGAATACCTTTAGGTTATGCAATTTCTGCTCTTCGATTTGTGGATATTTATATTACCCATAACGCGAAAAGCGTCGTGTATCTCCGATGGTCGTCGTAATTTCCTATTATGGGTCTTTCTAATTCATCCGCAACGTGTTCTGTGTAAATAAAAAATACCCGAAACGCGATATGAGAAACTACCGAAATTCACAACGCGTTCTGGGTATAAATTTCGGTCAGTGGCCGAATTCGGCTATCGAGTACAATATATGTGGTATCACAACATCGTAATTTACTACCGTAATTTAACACCAACATCGGAAATTCCGTTATCCGACGCTGTATCAAGGGATGGTTTTGGTCGAGACGTTTCAAAATATTTATTGTCAAATTGTCGTGCACTGTAACTATTTGTAGGTAATACCGTACGCAAATCAAAATACTACGACAGTCCCGAGTTGTGTACAAACACACACACACACACACACACCACTCTCAAATATCACAGTATCGGACGGCACCGCGTCATCGGTCATCTCCGCAGTTATTTCTTTGGCCCCGTCCTCGCATATTTTTACTAAAAGGTGGTCCAACCAAAACGCGCGATGTTAATTGTAAATAAAACAAAAAGTTTTCAGAGAACTATCTTAATATTTTTTATTATGATAGAAGGATCTATGACAATTATGTGTGAAACAAAATATCGGCCAAATTCTCGCCACGGCTTCGGTGGCACACCTCTATCCGATGGTCCATATTTTCAATGACTCTGAGACATAATTGAGGTTCAATGTCGTTAATGTGCCGAATTATCTCATCCTTTAGCTCTTGAATTGTTCTTGGCTTATTGACGTACACTTTTTCTTTTAAATATCCCCAAAGAAAGAAGTCCAACGGTGTCAAATCACATGATCGTGGCGGCCAATTAACATCGCCACGACGTGAGATAACACGGCCATTGACTTTCTCGCGCAAAAGTGCCATTGTTTCGTTGGCTGTGTGACAAGTGGCACCATCCTGTTGAAACCACATATCGTCCAGGTCCATATCCTCAATTTCTGGCCACAAGAAGTCCGTTATCATCTCGCGATAGCGAACACCATTCACGGTAACTGCTTGGCCGACCTCATTTTCGAAGAAGTACGGCCCGATGATGCCGCTAGCCCATGAACCGCACCGACTGTTTGGTGCTCTTTGTGGGTGCATCGGCTTTTCAACAATCACTCGTGGATTCTCATTTGCCCAAATGCGGCAGTTCTGCTTGTTAACGAATCCACTGAGGTGAAAGTGTGCCTCGTCGTCGAAGATGATTTTCTTTGTAAAGTCACTATTCACTTCTGTCTGTTCAACCAACCATTCGGCGTATTGACGACGCTTGAAATGGTCAGTAGGCTTCAGCTCTTGAGTCAATTGAACCTTGTAAGCGTGTAAATTAAAATCTTTATTCAAAATTCGCATCAGTGATGTTCGTGAGATGTTCAATTGTTGGGCACGACGACGAGTCGAGGTTGACGGCCCCTCTGCTACACTATCGCGAACAACAGCAATGTTTTCCATTTCCGCAGAACGAACTGGGCGAGCATGCACAGGTGTTTTCACATTTCCTACAGACCCGGTTTGCTGAAATTTGCGCACAATTCTCCCGATTGTAGACACATTTGGTCGATTATGCTGACCAAAAAAGTCACGAAGTGCACGAAATGCATTTTGATTTGAACGCCCATTTTCGTAAAAGGCTTCAACAATCTTAACGCGCCGCTCAATTGTGTACCTCTCCATGGTTGAATTTGTCAAACACCGAAACAAAGAAATGTCAAATTAAGTTTGGCAAAAAACTTGACGTTAAGGTGTGACTCACAATTAACATCGTGCATTATGGTTGGACCACCCTATAATATCACATAGCGAAATGCACCTCCGACAATACTTTCGATATTTCTAGTGAAGCAAATAGAGCACCAAGTAGCAGGCGGTCAATGAATACATTTTTTACGGTGTTTGTATTTCTGATAGATATTTCAGAACACGTATAAGTCCGACCCTGAAATGTCCGCAGACAAATCCGGGGTGTAAAATGACAATCATTCAGTTAGAATACGTTGTTTGAAACTAATATTCTATTATCGCAAGAAAGGGGCGTAACACTGTTTCCGATGTCTTTTATATCCGACCTGATTTTCTCGTCTTTTCCAGCGACCAGGACGATATGGTCTCGGCGGAACCCACCTACAAATGCAGCCACTGCGCTTTCGTGTCGGAAGACGAAGACTCCCTTCAACAACACGTGGCAAAGCACGAGAACCCCGCCTACACGAATTCGAAATACGCCTTGCACAAATGTACACTTTGTGCATTCCAAACGAAACACAAGTATTACCTGCGACAGCACACGCTGATCCACAAGGACCCCAACGAGGTGCGCATGTTTAAGTGCGCGCTCTGCCCGTACCAAACAAAGTACGGCTCCAATCTTCGACAGCACGGTCTCGTCCATAAAAGCGCAGACGAGGTGACGATGTACAAGTGCACGTTGTGCTCGTACCAGACGAAGTTCAAGACCAGCATCCCCAAGCATATGGTCGTCCACGGGAAGACCAACGAACCCACTACGTACAGCTGCACTTTCTGTACGTTCGAAACGAAAATCAAGCACAATTTCGATCGACACATGCCGACCCACGAGCGACCTCCCACGATGCACAAGTGCACCATCTGCACGTACCAGACCAGGTTCAAATCCAACCTCCACGACCACGTACTGACCCACAAGAGCTCGGACGAGGTGACGATGTTCAAGTGCGCAGAGTGCGGCTTCGAGACCAAATTCAAATCCAGCCTGCGCAAACACGTGGCGCTGCACCAGAACAGCTCCAATACGTTGACGTGCACCCTGTGCACGTTCACCACGACACTGACTTACTATTTGCACAAACACACGCTGCGCTGTCACCCTAACGGCGAGAAGATCGAGACGCCCAACAAACCGGACGTGTGTTCGAGAATAGTCCGCTCCGGCGTGGCCTTTTACAAGTGTAACGCGTGCGACTTTGAAAGTACGCACCACAACAGCGTGCGCAGGCATTCGGTGATCCACAAGGACGTCTCTGAAGTCACCACGTACAAGTGCACGAGCTGTCCCTTCTTGACTAGACGTAAGTTCAATCTGAGCCAACACTTGTTGACGCACAAGAGCAGCTCCGAAATCGCCATGCACAAATGTACGGAGTGTAGCTTCGAGACGAAATACCACTACAGTCTTTTGAAGCATGCGAAGATACACAAGAAGAAGACCGGAGCGTTCACGCACAAATGTCGACGGTGCGTCTGCCCGACGAAGCAAGAGAATTGCCTGCGCGAACAGGATTTACAACAGACCAAGCACGATAGTCCCGCTGAGACGCAGGCGGTGTCCACGGAGACCCCCAAGGCAGGCGCCCACAAATGCGCCGAGTGCAGCTTCGCAACGAGCTGTAAAAGCAACCTGCGCAAGCACGCGATCGTCCACAAGAATATCACGCACAAATGTACGGAGTGCGACTTCGCCACCAAATACAAACCGAACCTTCACAAACATATGGTGATCCATAAGAGCGGGCCGGAGGCGGTGGTGCTCAAATGTGAGCGATGCAGCTTCGAGACGAGGCACAAGAAGAGCTTTAAAAGGCACGTGGCGCTGCACAGCAGCTCCAATGAGATCCTGCACAAATGTACATTGTGTGAGTTCGAGACTAAACATAAAAATAACATCGGCAGGCATATGATCGTCCACAAGAGCATAGCAGAGGTGAAAATTTACGTTTGTGACGTATGTACGTTTAAAACGAAGCACCGATCTAGCTATCGCAAGCATATGTTGGCGCACAAGGACTTGGGAAAGGAGGGCGAGCGAGCACGAGGGGTGAAGTCGGAGGCACAGGACATTGATGAGGTTACAGGGACAGATGATGGCGTACAAAACTAATTTCGAGACTTTGGTCCTTGAGTCTGGGGTTTTGGTAATTATTTACTTAAGAGTAATCGTCTCAGATCATTTCAACTTTCCACACGTGGAGCTTTCCACACTTTTCGTTCTCAAATAACTTTCACTTTACATTACGTAGATCATCATCATTAGGTCATCAGTCCTAAGACTGGTTGGACGCTAACCTCCAGCTTCTCCTATCCTGTGCTAACCTACGCATTTCGCTAATTGTGTTACAACCTACATCCCTTACTATTTGCGAGCAGTAGTCTAATCTAGGCCTACTTCTGCCTTTCTTCAGTCCTATTTCTGCCTCCAAAATATCGCGGACTATTCCCCCATGTCTCAGCAAGTGGCCTACCATTCTATCTCTTCTCTTCTTTATGTTTTTCCACATACTTCTTTTCTCGCCGACTTTCTCCAATACTTCTTCGTTTCTAACCCTATCAGTCCATGGTATTTTCATCATTCTTCGGTAACACCACATCTCAAAAGCTTCTAATTTCTTCCTACTTGCTTCCCCTACCGTCCAGGTTTCGCAACCGTATAGTGCCGTGCTCCATACATACGTTTTCAAAAATCTCTTCCTTGTTTCTAAGTTTATTACCCCCGAGCATAAAAGTGCTTTCTTTTTGTTAAAAGCTACTCGACCCTGCGCTATTCTTTGTTTTATGTCTTTATCGCTTCTTCCATCCCAATTTATTTTACTTCCTAAATAAGTGAAGTCTTTAACTTCCTCCAATGTTTAATTATTAATTTGTACTTTCGTTTTTGCTCTACTCTCGCGCCCTCTGCACACTAACACTTTAGTTTTGTTCTTATTCACCCTCATTCCGTATTCCTCTGTCAACACTGCCTCCATTTCGTTCAATGCTGATTCTAATTCCTCCTTACTAGATGCTAATACTGCTATATCATCCGCGAATCTCAGCATTTTTAGTTTCTGTCCCTGTACTTTAATCCCGAAATCCACTCTATCTTTTACCACATTAATCGCCTCTTCGATGTACAGATTAAAAATTAGTGGTGATAGCGTACATCCTTGTCTTACTCCTTTCCTAATACCTACTTCCCTTTTTTCCCCTTCTACTTCTATAACAGCAGTTTGCTCTTTATGTAGATTGTGTACTACTCTCCTATCTCTATACTTCATTTCCCGCGCTCTTTAGTATCTCGAACATTTTTTCCCATCTTACAATTATCAAAAACTTTTTCTAAATCTACAAATCCTATATAAGCGTTCTTTCCTTTTTCTCTTGTTTTCTCTAACATTACTCTTAGCGCCAGAGTAGCTTCGCGAGTTCCCCTATTTCGCCTAAACCCGAATTCGTCTTCTCCTAGTATTTCCTCCGCTCTATTTTCCATCCTCTTCTGCACTATTCTGGTTAAGATTTTTTACGCATGGGAAGTTAGGCTAATCGTTCTAAAGTTCTCGCATTTGTCGGCTCCTCTCTTTTTCGGTATAGTAACGATAATGTTCCTCTTATAATCCTCCGGCATCTCGCCCGTTTCGTATATGTATTTTACCAGTTCAAACATCCTATTTACTACTATCTGTCCCGCACATTTCAAAATTTCCGCCTGTATTTTATCTACACCCGGCGCTCTATTATTCTTTAGCCCACTTAGTGCTATTTCAAATTCCTCTCTCAATATAGGTTTTCCTACATCTTCCCTATCGATGCTAGATTCTTCCTCTAATATATCTCCTAATTCCTGACCCTCGTATAAATTTCCTAAGTACTGCTTCCATCTATCCGCTTTCTCCTCTCTTCCGATCAGTATGTCCCCCGATTCACTCCTAATGTTTCTACTTATTGTTCCTATATCCCTGAAATTCCTGTTAATTATTTTGTAAGCCTCATCGGTCTTTCCTACTTGCAACTTATCTTCTACTTCTTTGCATTTATCCTCTATCCATTGTTCTTTCGCTTTTCTACATTTTCTAATGATTTCCCACTTTATTGACTTATAAGTTTTCAGTCCTTCCTCGTCTCGTCTGTTTTTGTAGCCTCGTCTCTTTTGCATTAAGTTTAAGATTTCGTCCGTTATCCAGGGCTTCCTAGCTTCCCTTTTGTCGTGTCCTAAAACGTCCGTAGCCGCGGAATCTAGACTATTCGTGATACCCTCCCACTCAGTTTCTGCGTTCTTGATTACGTAGATATCTAACATTAATATAAGTGGATGCTATAACACTTCCTTTATACACATCATACATTAAAACCGGCATAAAATCTATTATTCATTACGATTTTCTAATTTACTTGCAATATTAGAATTTTCATGCAACCGACCATTTGCTATCCAAGCGTTTCAGGTTATAGAGGGCGCTAGGATAAATAATGGATGGTTTCATGAAAATTGTAAGCGTTGTAAAAAGTGGTGTCATGGGGAAAAGGTGAAAATACATTTTTTCGAAAACTGTGTCCGACCGACAGAAACTGAAGATAGATTCGTTTTCAGCGGCACCCAAAATGGGAGGTTGCCAAAATATGGTAAGGATTTGAGAGTTTTACTGTAGAGTAAATAATCACCAAATCTAGTTTTTGAGTGTTATGGGTTATACAGGGTTTCCCACGGTAGCCGTTCGTTGGAAGTTTTCGTGGTTAGAAAAAACTTAGAATTCTGAATTTCTGGACTCCAGGGTTATTTAAGGTTCTCTTTCATTTTGCAATATTTTCAAGGTCACGCCGCGTCCGGTTATCCTGGAAGTCGCCAGTAACTTCCTTATTTTAAATAGAACACCCAGTATATTATTTCATTTTTGGACTCCTGAGAAAATTTCATGAGTTCCACCAGGTTTCCCTATACCTATTTTCAACTGTTTCTTAGATATCTTGATTACTTTGAAATTTTGAAAGACGTAGCCTTATTTTCAACACTGTGCGTTTTACCCATTTTCGACTGGTGCTAAGCGCTTCTGGGGTAGACGGAAGCACAAGAATGGTACTTTCGAAATCCACATTGACAATTAATTTATCGCAAACAGGGTATCCAAAATTTGATCACCAATTACATCATTTTCAAAGTTGAAAAAGTTCGTTATTTCAAATGTGACATCCTGTATATTATTGGATGATCGGATGCAGAATTTGATTCTACATCGATTCGCTATAACTTTCCCTATACCAATTTCCAACGGTTTTCTTGTTAATCCGTATTTTCTATTTTAATGTGATTTTTGACAAACAGTTGAAAATAGGTATAGGGAAACCTGATGGAACCGATGAAATTTTCTCAGGAATCCAAAAATTAAATAATATACCGAGTGTTCTATTTAAAATAATGAAGTTACTGGCGACTTCCAGAATAAAACCGGAAGTGGTGACCTTGAAAATATTTCAAAATGAAAGAGGATCCTGAATAACCCTGGAGTTCAGAATTCTAAGTTTTTTCTAATCACGAAAACTTCTAGCGAACGGCTACCGTGAGAAACCCTGTATATAAAAAAGGCTATTAAATCGATATCTCTCTTCGTAGAGTTACGACTTTTACCAATTTATTTCTCTGTAGACACCTGTAACATATCGCATAATTCGTTTTTTCATCAAAAGTACTCGGTTTTATGAAAACTCCTAAAATAAATTGTATACTACAAGATAAAATCGACAATTTTCTTTCCTAGTGTTGGATGGCAGACGTACGTTATAAAATAAAAGAAATAGGTTAGATTCTTCTTCTTCCGAGTCAGTGATGTATATTTAAATGACAGACTAACTACCATAAACTATTTTAGAAAGCATCAAATATTTCGACAGATCGCGGTAGAGTATAAAGTGACATCACCGTATTTGAAAATTACGGCGCGTCCCTTACTCTAATATTCAGGAATTCATGACGTCACTCTTGGCTTACGACTGGTGGTTGTTGAATTTCGTGGAATAAGAACCGTTTTAATTATCACCGAGTCTTTTTCTCGGCAAAAGTAGTATAGCCCATCCATAATCAGAAATGTTGTCACATAGAAGTCTTTCAGCCACTTACATATGTACTTCAAAGACATCTGATATACATAGCGTGTTCGCGAAATATATAACTTCATTCATGTTCAACTGTTTTAGTCAAGGTTAATGGAAATTCTCCAAATCTTACAGGGAATCACGTTTAAATTTTAATGTCGTTAAGTGACAAATGATTTTGACGTTTTTAAATAGTGTATTTTATTCTTTCAGTAGGTTAAAAGTAAAGGGTGGTCTAACCATAATGCACGATGTTAATTGTGAGTCACACCTTAACGTCAAGATTTTTGCCCTTAATTTGACATTCCTTTGTTTCAGTGTTTGACAAATTCAACCATGGTGAGGTACACAATTGAGCAGCGCGTTAAGATTGTTGGAGCCTTTTACGAAAATGGGCGTTCAAATCAAAATGCATTTCGTGCACTTCGTGACTTTTTTGGTCAGCATAATCGACCAAGTGTGTCCACAATCGGGAGAATTGTTGCGCAAATTTCAGCAAACCGGGTCTGTAGGAAATGTGAAAACACCTGTGCATGCTCGCCCAGTTCGTTCTGCGGAAAACATTGCTGTTGTTCGCGATAGTGTAGCAGAAGAGCCGTCAACCTCGACTCGTCGTCGTGCCCAACAATTAAACATCTCACGAACATCACTGATGCGAATTTTGAATAAGGATTTGAATTTACACGCCTACAAGGTTCAATTGACTCAAGAGCTGAAGCCTACTGACCATTTCGAGCGTCGTCAATACGCCGAATGGTTGGTTGAACAGACAGAAGTGAATGGTGACTTTACAAAGAAAATCATCTTCAGCGACGAGGCACAGTTTCACCTCAGTGGATTCGTTAACAAGCAGAATTGCCGCATTTGGGCAAATGAAAATCCACGAGTGATTGTTGAAAAGCCGATGCATCCACAAAGAGTGACTGTTTGGTGCGGTTTATGAGCTGGCGGCGTCATCGGGTCGTACGTCTTCGAAAAGGCCAAGCAGTTACCGTGAATGGTGTTCGCTGTCGCGAGATGATAACTGACATCTTGTGGCCAGAAATTGAGGATATGGACCTGGACGATATGTGGTTCCAACAGGATGGTGCCACTTGCCACACAGCCAACGAAACAATGGCACTTTTGCGCGAGAAATTCAATGGCCGTGTTATCTCACGTCGTGGCGATGTTAATTGGCCGCCACGATCATGTGATTTGACACCGTTGGACTTCTTTCTTTGGGGATATTTAAAAGAAAAAGTGTACGTCAATAAGCCAAGAACAATTCAAGAGCTAAAGGATGAGATAATTCGGCACATTAACGACATTGAACCTCAATTATGTCTCAGAGTCATTGAAAATATGAACCATCGGATAGAGGTATGCCACCGAAGCCGTAGCGAGCATTTGGCCTATATTTTGTTTCACACATAATTGTCATAGATTCTTCTATCATAATGAAAAATATTAAGATAATTCTCTGAAAACTTTTTGTTTATTTACAATTAACATCGTGCGTTTTGGTTGGACCACCTTTTATATGAAAGTAACGTTTTAATCGATACATTTAATCACGCCTCTTAGGCGTAACCAATTATTTTGCTTCGAGGTTCGGAGTGCCACGATGTATCGATTGAGCAAATAAATGAATAGTAATAACTACGGAATGTTTTGCTCTAGTCTTGTCATTACTATTTAAGTTCAATATCACAAGATATTAGGCTATGTGCATTCATTTCATCGCTATTTGCCAAATATAAAACTTTCTGATCTTGCCGATAAACGGAACAGCTGACCTGAGCCTAGCCATAAAAACAAGCCACGGTAAATTTTGAGATTTTTTATTTGGCAAATAGCAATGAAATAAACTATACATGCCTGCTTTATTGTGTGATTAACGTCAGTATCCCCACTTCAACAGTAAAGCGTAAGTATATTTAAGTTAAATAATTTGTAACTTAATATATATAGATAACCTTAAATAACCTTATCTGTCCTGTAATAAACATTGTGCTTAAATTAAAAAGTAAGTCCTACTAAAATGTACGTAGGTCTGAAATAACACATTCATTATAAGAACTTTTCAAATTTACAAGTCTCGTAAATGTCACTATCGTTATATTTTTTATTTGGCAATTGATGATTGCTGAACCTGCTTATAACTATGACGTCACGTTATAGTTGCCAATTCGTCGGATGCTATCAGAATCTTGTATATAATTGTCAGTGATAATTTTGCATATTCTATGGCTATTGGTTTACTTTAAGAGAAGAAGAACCAACCTAACTTTCTTTATGTTGATGAATCGATTAATTTAGAATATACAATATTCGAATCATGAGCACAATACAAAATTATATTTGCAGACTCTGTCTCGAAGTATCAGAAAGTCAAATGAAGGAAATAGATAAGAAAACGTGTGAAATCTTGGATGTACTTTTGTTAAAAGTGGTAGGAGTTTTTTTTATTTGTAAACATTGAAATTTATCAATATATATAGATCTATATACATATATATTTACATAAATATGCCTTTATGTGCTTTATTTTAGGATATAAATGTAATCAAAAACCCACTCATCTGTCAGAATTGTGCAGCAATTTCCGAAAGATCCTGTTATTTCAAATCTACCTGTCTTCATACAGAAAAAATTATAGCTTCTTTTGTCGTTAACAAGCATCAAACCAAATTTGACTTTAGGGACATTTTTCAAAGAAATGAAGTTGAAGAACCAATCGCAGAAAGAATACGCATATGTCGATTCTGTATGAACCACTTACGTAAGGGTAATTTTGTTCCTATGGAAGTTTTAATGGAAGAATCTCAATACGTGGACATGTTATCAGCATTTCTACCAGAAATGGTAAGATTATACGGTACTTTTAAACGTTATTTACAATTTTTTCTTTACCTCAGGATCTCAACGTTGTTGAAGACGCTATAATTTGTGCTTATTGTAAAGAGAATTTGGATTGTTACCTTACGTTTGTATGGAATGGTTTGGGTGTAGAAAAAATAATAAAGACATACTGCCAAGATAGAAGTGTAAACAGTGGGAGTCGGATTAATTTGGCCAATGTGTTGCGTTTTTTGTGTGAAAATAATTCAAGACAATCTTTATATTCTAAAGATTTGCAATTAAAGATATCTGAAATACTAGGGAATGTATATCCTACCGAATTAATGAATATTAAAGAGGTATTGGATGTCAAAGATGAAGAAAATTCAAATGAGAACCCTTGCCAGTATTTGTCAGACATATCTGTGGGTGCATATGAGGATGGGGAAGACTGTTCTATAAGCCAAAAATTGTTAGTTAGCCAACGACCGTTCAGAAGAAAAATCAAAGATACGG
The DNA here is from genome assembly GCA_037954035.1 of Rosalia funebris. NCBI lineage: Eukaryota > Metazoa > Arthropoda > Insecta > Coleoptera > Cerambycidae > Rosalia > Rosalia funebris. The sequence continues at coordinate 4,128,040 of JAZFAV010000019.1, read as the reverse complement.
TAAATACCGGCAGCGATCGAGAAGTACAAATTAGAAGTAGCAAAGAGGGATTGTACAAATGTTCTCTCTGTGCATACACGACCGGATTGAAAAGCAATTTTAAAAGACACACGCTATCACACAGGAGTCACCACATTTCGGAGATGCCAACTTTCAAATGTTTTCACTGTTCTTACGAAACTAATAACAAGGCTTTGCTTAAGAGCCACATGGCAATCCACACCACAATTGCCGATGGGGAGACACACAAATGTCCCAAGTGTACCTACGAGACGCGATACAGACACAACATAAGGGTCCATATGGTGATGCACAAGGACGCCTCGGAAGTGGAGATGTACCAGTGTACTCTATGTTCATTCGAGACCAAATGGAAGAACTATCTTAAAAGACACATCGGAACCCATCGGAACGTAATAAAAATGGAAATCACTACTCCTAAACGATGCACTGGCAACGCCAAGCCCGAGGAACGCGTGAGGAATGTTTCCGAAGGGCAAAAGTTTAAGTGCGCGATATGTATGTTCGAGGTAAAGTACAAGAGCAGCCTGAAACGCCATATGGTAATCCACAGACGTGTGTCTGAAGCAGAAGTGTACAAGTGTGAACACTGTTCATACGAGAGCAGACGGAGAGACCTGCTCAAGCGCCATACGTTAACACATAACAGTATGTCATATAAATGCTTTCAGTGTAGTTTTGATATGAAATATAAACATAGTCTAAAGCACCATGCGCTAAGCCACAAAGATGCCTCGGAAATGGGAATGTTGAAATGTATGCATTGTGCTTAAGAGGCAAAACACAAAAAATACCTTCAGAGCCATATGTTGACACACGAGACATGTATAAACGTAGAACTTAAGACGACGTAGGTGCCATGAAATATATAGAATTGGCTAAGACAGTAGGTGTTAACTTACAAGACCCTAGTTTATATCTTTAGGAGTTATATGACGTCTTGTACTATTAAATCTGTAATTTATTTCTATAACAGATGCACTATTGGGGGAATCGCCGAGAGAGGTAGAAGAAATACGTACACTGTATACAAATAAGCATTGCTTTGAATGTTGAGCATTTAATATGGAAAAATCAAATAAAAAACGTGAAATTAAAAAGAGCATATGCATTCATAACTTCCAAGTGATTAGCACAAAAACTTATTAGAAAAGACAAAGGGAAACACGTGGAGAAATATTTTTGAACCGTAATAAAAACTTGAACTACACTTCTGCGGGGTATCTCAGTTGAAACTATAGGAAAACAAATTGTTTAACATGTCACTATAGCGTTCGCCATTTACTATAATAGCATTCATAATACCAACTTCATTTTCAAAGCATTGTCCAATTACCCCACCACTCCAAAATTCATCGACAAGCAAACCAGTGCATCTCTGTGGGTGCATTTCTTTTTCGTGAACAGCGTGTGGATTTTGAGCACCCCAAATTCGACGATTATGTTTGCCGACGTATCAGTCAAGATAAAAATGTGCTTCAATGTGTGCAAAAATCAGCATCACCGTCCTTCTTTTCTACCACTCAATTAACGAATGAACGACGTTGTAAGTGGTCTGTAACTTTTAATTGTTGTCATCTGAATTTTATATTCTGACAAATGCAGATCTTTGTTTAGAATCCGATGCGTGGTGGCCCTTGACAGATTCAGTTGTTGTGCACGACGTCGAATTGATGTGTTTGGATACTGCCGCACACTTTTTCTTACTGCAGCAGCATTTTCGTCTGACCGACCACGACGGAGACGTATTAGTGTTGTCTTATTAGCAGAACCCGTCTCTTCAAATTTCTTGATTGAGTCACGAACTGTTGAACGATTGAGTAACTTTGTGCGAATGTTTCGAATGCAACTGCAATCGTTCACTTTCATAAAATAGTTGCACACTAACTATTCGTTGTTGAACTGTTAATAATGACGACATGTTGACGTCACATGGTATGAGATATATCTTTGGCAGAAGATAAGAAGAGGTAAGAAGAGTTTTAAGAAAATATACACTTGATTTTTAGGAACCACAATATCTTTTACAGTTAAGTGATTCTCTTAATGAATTAATGAATCAGCACATACATATATCGTCGTGAAGGGCATTATTATCGATCAGAGGAATTGCATAATTTGTATAGTAGCAAAGAGAGTTGTAAGAGAAAATATACACTTAATTTTTTGAACCTACAATATCTTTCGCAGTCAAATGATTCATTTAATTAATGCACCAACACATCATAAAATTTAGCCGATAAGTTAAAAAAAATAATCTTGGAAGTATATAATAAATATCAGATTGTCATTGAAGTAGAATAGCTTCACAAAATACAGAATTTATCATAATTATATAAGCCTGTAAAATTAGCTATTGTTAAAGGCCAATAAATTTAATGAATAAACTGCAGCAGCTGCAATAAATAAACATTTTACTTGTACATGTTTTACTTACTCTTGCTTATTTTATTTGTCATTTTCTCTTTATTTAGTTACCTATGTATACGTACATGACCCTGATTAGAACATAAATAATGTATTTTTACTCTAATTTCACGTATTTTTCTTACATGGCATGTAACAATATAATACTTCTTACCTAACATGTGAGCAGGAGCGTAGCGCGAGAAAAAAATATAGAGATGTGATAAAAATTTTATAAGGGGAAGAGGTATAGTCAGATGTATAGTAGGCCATATGGAAATGGTAAAAATAAAAAAGACACTAACCTAAAATGATTATGTCGAGGTATATATCCTAATTTTTAAAATGAAGATCAATTCTTCGGTTTTTGTTTGTCCAGCCAAAGCGTCTATCACCGTTTCTTCAAATGTTGGAGACGATCTCATATCATCTAACAAGGCACTTTCAATATTTATTAATGCTAAAGCTGGCAGTCTTTCTTGCTTTTGAGAATTTCGCAGATAAGTCTTTATTCGCTTTAAACATGAAAATGATATTTCTGGCGGAACTGCTTGTGGCAGGAATAGTCAAAATTAAACGACACAATTTTGATGACTCGGGGAAAAGAGAAGATAATTAAAGGGACATAATAAAAGGTGGTCCAACCAAAACGCACGATGTTATAAGTAAATAAAACAAAAAGTTTTCAGAGAATTATCTTAATATTTTTTATTATGATAGAAGGATCTATGACAATTATGTGTGAAACAAAATATCGGCCAAATGCTCGCCACGGCTTCGGTGGCATACCTCTATCCGATGGTCCATATTTTCAATGACTCTGAGACATAATTGAGGTTCAATGTCGTTAATGTGCCGAATTATCTCATCCTTTAGCTCTTGAATTGTTCTTGGCTTATTGACGTACACTTTTTCTTTTAAATATCCCCAAAGAAAGAAGTCCAACGGTGTCAAATCACATGATCGTGGCGGCCAATTAACATCGCCACGACATGAGATAACACGGCCATTGAATTTCTCGCGCAAAAGTACCAATGTTTCGTTGGCTGTGTGGCAAGTGGCACCGTCCTGTTGGAACCACATATCGTCCAGGTCCATATCCTCAATCTCTGGCCACAAGAAGTCCGTTATCATCTCGCGATAGCGAACACCATTCACGATAACTGCTTGGCCGACCTTATTTTCGAAGAAGTACGGCCCGATGACGCCGCCAGCCCATAAACCGCACCAAACAGTCACTCTTTGTGGATGCATCGGCTTTTCAACAATCACTCGTGGATTCTCATTTGCCCAAATGCGGCAATTCTGCTTGTTAACGAATCCACTGAGGTGAAAGTGTGCCTCGTCGCTGAAGATGATTTTCTTTGTAAAGTCACCATTCACTTCTGTCTGTTCAACCAACCATTCGGCGTATTGGCGACGCTTGAAATAGTCAGTAGGCTTCAGCTCTTGAGTCAATTGAACCTTGTAAGCGTGTAAATTCAAATCTTTATTCAAAATTCGCATCAGTGATGTTCGTGAGATGTTCAATTGTTGGGCACGACGACGAGTCGAGGTTGGCTCACTATCTCGAACAACAGCAATGTTTTCCGCAGAACGAACTGGGCGAGCATACACAGGTGTTTTCACATTTCCTACAGACCCGGTTTGCTGAAATTTGCGTACAATTCTTCCGATTGTGGACACACTTGGTCGATTATGCTGACCAAAAAAGTCACGAAGTGCACGAAATGCATTTTGATTTGAACGCCCATTTTCGTAAAAGGCTTCAACAATCTTAACGCGCTACTCAATTGTGTACCTCTCCATGGTTGAATTTCTCAAACACTGAAACAAAGGAATGTCAAATTAAGTTGGGCAAAAATCTTGACGTTAAGGTGTGACTCACATTTAACATCGTGCATTATGGTTGGACCACCCTTTATATTGGTGAAACTCAAACACAGTGCTGTTTTTCATATCGGGATCACTATAAATCACTGAAAGTTCACTTTTTAAACGATTTGTGTCAAAGAATGTTCTATATGTGTCTACTGAAGAAGAAAAAAGTTCGTCAGGAAAACGTTTCACGAATGAAGTAAATTGTGTGGAATCTAGATTTAAGAATTTCAGTTTAGAAATTTCACTAAACCGTTCACTAATGTTCAAAGTAATAACGTCCAAAATTTCATAAGACAATCGTGCGTAGGTGATTTTCTTATCTTCTTCAGGAATTAAATCCAAACGCATTCTTTTAGTTGGTGGTTGATTTTCTAACACAAATCTGTCCATACGGTCCCAAATGTCACTAAACTCGTTTCTCATTTTTTGAATATGTGATTTGAAATCGGCGATCTTTTTATTGCAGTAACCAATATTTGATATTTTTGTCTGTAGAATTTTAAACAGACTTTCGGAATGTGGGAATATTGCAGAAATCACTGCTAAGAAAAAATTTAAATCAAAGTCGCGCAATAAAGTTAAAAGGCCTCTATCACAACTAACGGTTTCTCGATCCCATTCCTCATTTTCCACAATTACCTGAAACACCGCAGCGCTTCCAAATCTTCTTTATGTTATGACGACAGTCGCCAAGCTGCGTTCACATAATCGCATAACTAAGGCGGGAAATAATGACAACACCCACTCGAGGTTCCACTATTGACTGCGTAAGATCATTGACCTTTTCGCTCATCTAACGCATAGCTTGGATGTAACGTGAACCATCGCATTTCAGCACTGCAGCAAGTAATACGGGAGTCGAAGTATTTCGGGCGCCTTCACAGCCTATTTGAAATAAAAAAAAATATGGTAGCGTTTAAAGTAAACAATGTATGTTTGCGGTCGATTTAAAGTAATTAAAAAGTTGTGGTAATTGAATAAATCGATTGAACTTTTAAATAACACTAATTTGCCAATTCTTTAAGGGATGCGATACTCGCATCCATTTACGCTACACCCCTGCATATGAGTAATATTGTCAAAAGTTACACGGGCCGAAAGTCCAAGTGGCCCAAGAAAATAAAACAATAAACTTATGTAGTTAGGCAGTTAACGAGAAAAATAACACGAAATTTCATTTCTTTTCTCCAATACGTCGATTGTTCTGTGACAATCGAACACGATGGTATTGCGCACTTTTTGAACGCTTCCAAACCTCCAGAACACGGTCTGTTGTGAACGTTGAAGGGCGACCCGAACAGGGTTCATCTTCAAGTGTAATTTGACCACTTGTGAACCGGGCAAACCACTCGTAAATTCGTGCCTGGCTTAGAACTTCACTCTCATAAACTTCCCGAAGCATTGAAACTGTATCTGCCACTGTTTTCTTTAACAGGAAACAGAATTTGATGTTGGCGCTTTACTCCTTAAAGTTTGTCATTGCAAAATCACCGGTGAGACGGGTTTAAGGAAAAAACACTTTCTGCTGCGATTTCTTCACATGAACGATGTTTAGCCAACTGAGCAAGAGTGTCTAGTAAACGTACCTGCCTGACAAGGCAGTACTGCCAACTCAGTTGTATACAGAAATAATTCTCGTTTTTGTGTACCCCCTCGTATATCGATAATAAAGAAAAAGTATGTTAATTAAAAAATTCATAAATAAAGTGTTTAAACACAAAAATTTACTCAAAAAGGGAAATCAACCTCAGTAACAAATACTTTCAAACTGTTTTCTGATATATTCCAAAAGGAATTGAAACTTAGCTAGGCTTGGCTTAAGTGTATGAAAGACATGAACGATGTTATTTGGGTTTATTGCATTACTGAAAATTATATGAAAAAGGCTTGAAATAGAGGAATATTTCAAGCAACCAAACCAAAATTATCTTTAGGAACATAATTTGGATTTATTTCCATGATATCTGTAAATAAAATTGAAGGCATTTATTAAAAAAAAAAACAATTTATAATAATTCTCTATCCAAGTAAAATGGTCCAATAATTAAATGGTTATTATAATTGGTATAATATTCTCATTATTTTCCATTATTTATGTATATTACATTTCCTGTTTTATTCAACTGTGTTGAGGAAACATATATTCTCTTCTAAATAGATATTTATAATTCTATTTGTATTTAAATAAGATTATGAAGCTCATAGGTTCTTTTTTCGAATTCTTTCCTACATGATGTAACTTTAATTTGTTAAAGAACGGTCTATACAAAATTCGAACTTATAAATTACGATCTTTACCTGATTTCCCAAGAAAGTGTATAATTAATGGAGTAAAATTAAAACGTTTTTTATTCATTTTATATCAATAAATTGAATAAATTACGTGGTAAACACCATATTGTAACGAATTTACTAGAAAGTTACTAGAAAAACACTTACTTACAACTCAACTATTCACAAATCAAACTAACTAACTAACTTTCTTTCTACTTTAACTTTATAAACTAATTTTCGCACTGTATATCACTTTCGCACTGTATATCGCTCACTGTCGCGGTCCAAATTCAACGAACTACCGGCCGGACGACACAACTCTTATATAGGCAGTGGAACGTCTCTCCAGGCGTTTCTAGATGAAGAACTTTGGCGAACCTTCTAATATAGAACGCATTGGTCAAGTCAACTCCGCATGCTCTCGATAGTATCGAATATTCCCGGCGTTCGGGATCGCTCGAGGCGTTCGTGACAATATTTACACTTTTTAATTTACCGAACGTAGTATTGAATATGTCCGATGCCGAATAACCTCTTTGAGAAGAAGAATATAACCTTACTTTTATTACAGTTTCTCTTTTACTTCCTTTTTGTATATTTCATTCTCATCCAAATATAAGACGTTTGTATTATAGTACCCTATATAATATAGTAGTAATTTTAGAGATCCCTCTATTCAAATACCGCTCAAAAAATGTCGTTTATCCTGAAAGGGTTATGTTTATCATCAATGCTTTATATCTTGTCCTATTATTTATCAATGTTTGACGGCGAAAAAATAGTCATGTTTTCTAAGTACGTAATAGCATAATTGACTAAAAGCTACATAGAGAAATGTATTACCTATACCGTTATACGGTCATCGAGTAGCTAGCATGGATATTTTGATGTAGAGCAACCAAATTTGACTGAATCGCTAGATTAAAGCTACACATGTTTCGATTTTAGATCACATCCGTAACAAACTTTTTTGTGGTGTATTTATTCTAACTTTTTGTTGTTCAAATTTAGCTATATTCGTGTTGATCCTGTAGTAGGTATATAATTTACAACATTAGATTTTATTATTTAAATTGTACATATTTAAACTATTTGTTATTGTCAAGATAAGGCATATAAAACGCAGACATAGGTAAGGCCGATTGTAATAGTGTTATGAAGTGCTGTAAAGTTTCATGTTATCTGCTGTGTTAAAGAGAAATAGGCAACAATATATTCATGTCATATACTATAACACTTGGCATATTACTGTTTTTACCAAACAAGGACTGCATATACGTTATATATTCTGAATTCCTTCTTAAGGAAATATTGTTTGTTTTACAATTAATGAACGCACTGTATTAACATGATGACGTCACGTTTAAACTTTCCAATTCGATTATACTCATACTGATCTTTTTTAAATAATGTGACTGGTGATTATACATGTTAGGTTAATGATTTACTTTAAGAGAAGAAGAACCTAACCTTTTTCATATAGATGTAACAGTAGAATTAGATTAAAAAAATTATGAGTAGAACGCAAAAGAACGTTTGCAGGCTTTGCCTTGCCATGGGGGAAAATGGATTTAACCAAATAGATGAGAAGTTGCATGAAATGATGGACGTGCTTTTATTAGAAATGGTAGGATTTTTTTAATTAACTAATTAATTACTGTACATATTCAAACATTGATATTTTAAAATAATGTTAATAAATCTTTCATGTACCATAATATATCTTGAATTAAACAATATTATATTTAAATAAATATGGTTCTACTAATCTTTATTTTAGGATATGAATATAATTGATGGCCCTCTCATATGTCAGAATTGTGTAGCTATCGTCAAAAGATCTTTTTATTTTAAATCCACGTGTGTTCATACGGAAAAATTTATAGCTTCCTTTGCCAGTAAGCAGGATCAGGCCAAATTTAAATTTAGAGAGAAACTCCAAAACAATAAATCCAAAGAGCTATTAGACATCATGTGTCGATTCTGTATGAATCGCTTAGATATTGGTAGTTTTGTGTCCATGGAAGATTTAATAAAAGAACCTCAATATGTGGATATGTTACCAGCATTTTTGCCAGAAATGGTAAGATTGTATAATACTATTGAGCGTTATTTGTAAATACTTTTTCTTGTGCTCAGGATTTCAGCATTGTCGAGAACCCCATGATTTGTAGTTGTTGTAAAGATAATCTAGATCGCTACTTTACATTTATTAGGAATACTCTGGATGTGGAAAGAATAATGAACGCATACTGTCATGGCGGGAATATCAACTGTGGGAGTCGAATAAATTCAGCCAATATGTTGCGTTTCTTAAGTAAAAGCCACTCAGGACAGCCCACAAACTCCAAAGAAGTGGAATTATTCATATCCGAAGAACTAGGGAATGTATACCCCATTGAATTAATAAAACTTGAAAGAATAATGGATGTCAAGAACAAAGAAATTTTAAGTGAGGACTTGTGCAAGCGTCCTGCCAATATATCGCTGGGTCCCAATGGAAATAGAAAAAGCTGTAAAGCAACACAAAAGTTAATTAAGAGCCGTCAACTTACCAGAAAAGTCACAGGCACCGCAATTTCGGAAGGAGGGTCGTACAAATGTACCCTCTGTACGTACGAGACGAAAGTAAAATGCAACTTTAAAAGACACGCTCTAATCCACAAGAGCGCCTCAGAAATAGTAATGAACAAGTGCATTTTGTGTACTTACGAGACAAAATACAAGGACCAGCTCAAAAGGCACATGTTAACGCACAGCGTATCGGTAACCAACATGTGCAGGTGTACATTCTGTGCGTACCAGACCAAATTGAGGGACACTCTCGAAAAACCCATGCGAACCCACAAGTGCGCTTCAGACATCCAAACGTACAAATGCTTCCATTGTTCCTACGAAACTAATCGCAAAGATCTCCTTAAGAACCACATGCCGATCCACACGAATGTCGAAATGAAAACCTACAAGTGTTCAAAGTGCAGCTACGAGACGAGATATCGACACAGCATAAAAATCCATATGGTGATCCATAAGGATGCCTCAGAAGTGGAGATGTACCAATGCACTCTATGCACGTTTGAGACCAAGTGGAAGACCTACATAAAAAGGCACGTTCGAACCCATGGGAACGTAGTAAAAATGGAAATTAATCCCCCTACGCGATGCACTGGCGACGTCAAGCCCAAGGAACGCGCCAGGAGTGTTTCGGAAGGGCAAAAGTTCAAGTGCGCAATGTGCACGTTCGAGGTAAGGTATAAAAGCAGTCTGAAGCGCCACATGCTGATCCACAAGGGTGTGCCCGATGCGGAAATGTACAAGTGCGGCCACTGTTCATACGAGAGCAGGCGGAAGGACCTGCTCAAGAGCCATATGCTGATGCATAACAGTACGTCGTACAAATGCTTGCAGTGTAATTTTGATACAAAATATAAGCATAGTCTAAAGCTCCATGCGCTAAGTCACAAAGATGCCTCGGAAATAGAAATGTTGAAATGTATGCACTGCACTTACGAGGCGAAGCACAAAAAATACCTGAAGAGTCATATGTTAACGCACAGGAGAGCCGCGAAAGTAGAGAATAAGACGACGTAGTGGCATGAAAGTTAAAATTAGCGAAAGATATTAAAGCCCTAGAATGTTCCTGTGATAGTGTTGCACTACTAGAAAGAATGATGGAAAAATACGAAAACGTGTAAATAAACACAAACAAAAACATTGTGTAGAAATATAAAATAACTTGTAATAATGTACGTTTCTGCTAATTTTGAAACTTTAGCATGAAAAAATCAAATGAAAGTAGTGCTCTGTGCAGTTCTTGAAATGCTTACTCAGCACAAGAACTTGATTAAAGAGACGAATAATGAAATTAATAAGTTTTAAACTATGGACACCCCAATACCTAAAGTGTGATATGGATGAGGCAGAGACTTTATTGGAGGTTGCTGTGATAAACATCACATAAAGAAATGCTTGAAATGGTCTTAAAATTAAGATGCAAATTATAATTTATTTATGTGGTACCTATCCATAGAGGAAACTTAAGTCAAACTAGTTATAAACACAAATAAACTATATTTCAAGATGGCCTTATAAAATAAGTTATATTTCATAAAACTATTAGTTTTAATTCATCCTTCAGTTGGTGATTAGTCTCCATGTCCATACCTATGCACTGTAGACTAATGTAAATGATTAGTATAAGGTTCTTATTATATTGTATAATTTCTATATATTGTGTCTTTGTTTTAATAAAATATTTTAAGAAAAGTACATAGTTCAATTACTTACCTGTGCAAGAATAATATCAATAGTCAGAGCAGAATAGGTTTTTCACACTCATATTTCCTCAACTTGTAAATATTTATCACATTACTCAGTTATATTCAAATAAGATTAACAACTATTGGTTTATCGAGTTTCTCTCTATATCATATGCTTTATATTTTTAATTGAAGGTTCCAAATTATTCAGCATTTCTGATAACCAAATAAACATGTATGTATCCATATTCGATTATGCACCAAATCTGTGTCTATTTTATTTACTGAACACAGCATCAAACACAAACTATAATTCCGAATCCAGTTTTTGGAGAAGAAGAAGGCTAACTTCTTCTTCTCCAAAGAAGAAGAAAGAAAAGTAACTCTCTTTTCACTTTTCCTTTTTTAAATAGTGTTTATAAATATACGCCTAAAACATTAAACTATATCTAAAGGCGGCGCCACACATGCGGTATTTGCCGAATTCTGATTAACGAATGTTTGTTATTCTGCAAACACCAACTAGTGTGGATGGACGATTCGGTGTGAATGTTCGGTATTCACCGAGCACCGAACATTTCCCGCCTGAAGTCGGTAAACTGGCACGAATCAAAGGAGACGAATGTTTCTCTTTCCCGGTTTGAATATTTCGAACTGCTAGTTGGCAAATAGTCGCATGTGTGGATGAGCGTGCTTGCTATATGACGAATGATTCGGCAAATACATCGCCAAATAGCGAACATTCGGTATTTGGCGAATACCGCATGTGTGGCGCCGCCTTAATATAGTTCAATGGCGTAAAAGGATAACAAATTTGCTATCCTTGTCTATGTTTAACAGAAAATTTATTTAATGAATTTAACATAATTGTGGTTGAAATGTTAGATGCAATTTTATTAGAAATAAGAACATTGTGATTTTCTCGTTACCGTTACTTTCCTATTTTTCCCTTTTTTTTTTTAATAATCTTTTGTATGTTCCAATGTCAAAGTCACGTGAACAAGTGAACATAATCAGAATTTATTTATATTAAGGTCAAAATGGAGACGGTACAGCTTTAGGTGTACTAAAAACTTTACGAAACCCACTGCGACCACATGAAATTAACACTTAAGAATGGGGGTAACAAAACATTGGAATTCGATACATTATATGACATGTTATTTCTTGCACACGCACGATGACGTCACATCAGTTTACCGATTTGAATTTTTGTTTATATTATACTTTCTGTAATTTCAAAGTTCTGTATTGTAATTCATTCGCCAGTATAATATAACTACGTTTATATAAAAAAAAATCTGGTTTTTTACATTATGTGTATGATGAAAAAAACATAATTAAAACAAAAATAATTAAATTGATTCGGTAAATCAGATAATAGGAATATTGCTTCACAAAACTTACCCATATATGTTCATCGCTATTATAGCGATAATGAAAACTTTTTTGTTATGGCATATCTGTTAATATGTTTTCTGTGCTCTTCAATTTCTGCAGCTATATTCACTTTAATAATGTGGTGAATTTCTTTTACTTTTATCGTTCTAGTCTATTGAATTTCATTTCTTATTATTATTTACAAATGTGTGTTGTATATATCTTTTTGTTTTCGATATTAACACCATGACCAAAGACGTATTAAATTAAGACATGGTAAAAAAGAGTTAGGGTATCGACAATATTCCGTTTCATTTATCCCCGTTTTGTGACCCAAATATTAGTTAGAATGTAAAACTAAACATCTTTTCAAAGAATGGAATCCACTAACACAAGCAGAAATTGCAGGCTTTGCCTAAAAGGCTCCCATGGCAGTTTTAAAGCCATAAACGAAATCATACAATGTAACCTTAATTCCCTACAATTATACCTAGTGAGTATTTAAGTCTGACTACATTCTGCATGTTAATATAATGCAGTAAAACCACTTTACCCATCTTAATTTCTATAATAAAGTTGTCTTCAATATATACGCGTTGTAGGATTTGGCAATAAGTGAAGAACCTATAGTTTGCCATACCTGCGAGGAGGATCTTCAATACTGCTTGGATTTTAAGGCAAAATGTATACAGTCTGAAGATGGGATAGATTCGGTTATGCGCAATGAAAACGGAATGAAAATCGGTCTGCAAAATATTGTTAAAAATGAGAAAGTGCATACAAATACAGATGATTTAAGTAACCATAATTTATGCCGTTACTGTTTGAAAGAAGTTGACCGTGACTCTCATGCCCTCCTAGATAACGATGATGTAGATATGTTGTTGAAGTATTTCCCAGAGTTGGTAAGAATTTCATGAGTTGTTGTCGGATTTATTTAGTGTACCGTATGACGATTTAAGTTAGTATTTGTATAAGAGAAGTATGTCTGCAAGGATTGAGAAATTAATACAGTAATAGAAAGCTTGTATAAATACAATAATGCCTGTTTTATTTGTCGGTAGAATCCTGATATTGCTCAAAGATCGACTGTATGTATGGTATGCTACAAATCTCTACAACATCACTTAGGTTTTATCAGATGTTGTTTACAAACAGAAGAAAGGATACTGGAATACAGTAGAGTCGAGAGTACTAATTGTAAAGGTCAAGTGGATTTGAGCAGTGTAGCTAACTTCATCTCAAAAAATACTATACAAATGGAAAACAGATCATACACGTTGAAAGTGGAAGAATTATCCATACAAACAGAGGGGAATATGGATATTAACAGTGAATTAAGGGAAGAAATAAAAGAGGAAATAATTATGAAATCGGAGGATGTGGTAGAGCCGAAAGAGGAGCCAATCGAAAGTAACAGGTAATATATCTGTTGAGCTACATTAAAAGTATAGTTTGGGATATTAAACATTTTAAAAATTAGTGCACAGTAGTAAACAGTTTAAAAATACACCTCGGTTTAAAAGAGACCTATTCACCAATAACATAGTATTTTGCAGTATATGAATTACATTTTTTAAGTTTAATTTTACTATTATGGTATTGATAATTAGTATGGGTGTAAGATGTATACCTGCCTTTATTTTAACAATTGATATTTTGGACATAAACATCTTAAAAGTATTATACAGGGTGGGGCATAGGAACCTGATGGTCTTTGATTGTTGTATACTGGTGACTGATTTAGCTGACATTAAAATATAGCTAGATTAAGGGAGGATATAGCTTATATGACGTCATTTTAGTAGCACAGTAGAACTGTAGTCCGGGCAACATCGTGTATTCATATAGTGTGCGAGGAGACATGGCAGTGCCTTGCAAATTTCAAATCGAAGCCTTTGCAGAATTCCGCACAAGGGCTCGAACATTCATCCAAACAAAATGGTGATTGTGTAACATATTTCACTGATGTCCTTTTTAAAAAATGAAATGACATAATAGCGGGCTGAAGACGATGACTATATGTCAGTATAAAGTTAAAAAGGAAAGGCGCTATTGCATTTCAAAAACCGTCAGGTTCCTGTGCCCCACAGATTTATATGACGAGGTTGTCATCGTGCAGAACACTATGTTAACAAATGGGGTCGTTTGATGTGCAGTGTCAAAATGTAAGAAAATAATTGTGTAAGAAAATAGTTCTGCTTCGGTATTTGAGAGTTTTTCATTTAAGTTAAGGGAAAATATCTCTTAAAACTATTTCACCTGTCAATGTTTCACCTGTTAGAAATGCAGCCTACATTTCAGCACTGTTTATTCCATGTTATTTGCAATGAACTAACTTTTTGGCCGTATATTTTTCAATTAAGGTAGCTTCTCCGGAAACCCAACTTTTCTATAGAATTTCATCAAGTTTCAGGTACAGATAAAGAATAAACTTCCCGAAGGAAATTGATTAAATGGATAATTTTTGCCCGTACGATAAAGGAGATATTCACCATGAAAGTTGGAACTTTTTCCGTGGTTTGAATGTACCGGGTTAGTCACCTAAAATTGACCCCCCCTGTATTTCTCTTAATTTCAATCGAATCGAAAAATTCAAAAAAGGATTGTACATGATCTTTTATAAATTTTTTGAATATTTAAACAAATTTTCAAAAACTCTGCAGATTGAAAGGGGGCGAACATTTTTTTATTTTTTTTTAAATGGAACAGCCTATATTTTTTTACTTAAAAAAGTTTCCCACAGTTTTCTGATCACAAAAATTTGTCGTTTTCTGCTCTCTCAATCATCTCTCTACAAAAAGCTCTTCTGTCGGCAAAGTTATTTTCAGTTAAAAGCTGAACTGGCAAAATACTATAAGGCTTATATTTGTGACGTTTTAATATACGTCTTATACTTGCTTGAGAAATATTAAATTCTTCTGCAGCAGTGTTAGTAGATTTATTGGGGTGTTCGGTAAAAAAAAAAGTAAAACGTCCATTTCCATATCTTCTGTTTTGGGCTTCTTTCTTTCTCGTTTCTTATCTTTTAAGGATTCGCTGTCCCCAAACTTGAGATAAATATTAGAGAAAGTGTTCTTGAAGGGGAACGCGTCTTTCAGGATATTTTCTTGCATATTCTGTTTTAGCTATATATTTGTTTTTATTGCTGGTTAAGTAAATTTCTAATATTTCTTTCCTTTCGACTAATGAATATCCCATATCAATATATTAGATATATTAACAAGTGTATTAAAACTTAACTTAAAGCGTATTAATAATATAACAATCAAACATAAGTCAAACATAACACAACTGTCAAACGAAGCATTGTTTGTTTCAATCATTTCGGTTCATAGCTCTCCTGATTTATGGTCTTATTCCTGTGATGTGACTATATATTTGTATGAATATCTCAAGAACTATACTTACCAAGATACAACAATTATATATTTTTGTGTTGAGAAAACTGTGGGTAACTTTTTTAAGTAAAAAAATACAGGGTGTTCCATTTAAAAAAGATTAAAAAATGTTCGCCCCCTTTCAATTTGCAGTTTTTGAAAATTTGTTTAAATATTCAAAAAATTTATAAAAATCCATGTAAATTCCTTTTTTGAATTTTTCGATTCGATTGAAATTAAGAGAAATAAAGGGGGGGTCAATTTTAGGTGACTAACCCGGTACATCTGATCTAACTTGTATCGTGGATACACTAGATCCAATAAATCGCTCGTCCTCCAAATATTGAGGAAATTTCTCTAAATATTATTTCAATAAGTCCGTTAATAATGATGATATTGAAAAATGGTCTTTACTGTAACCTTTTACTAGAATAAACTATATGTACGACTCTAAGACCCCTCTACCTTGTATACTACTCCAATGGTGTTCTATGTATTTGTTAATAAGTACCCAAATGTTTTTATAAGTTCAATTTTAATTCCAGGACTCAAATAGGTCGGACGTTAAGGTCCAAAGCCATCTGGTGGCGCTTTAGTGAATCTTCGTAGAAACTAGTTTTAACATTTACAGTTTCAGGAAACCATAAAGCAAGCAGAAGAAAGCTACGTCCGAACACTGTGCCGTCAATCAATGTACGTGGATGCCCTGAAATACCGACGCAATTGAAATCCAATACTCCATTGCAGATTGATCGGCAAACAGAAAGTCGTTTCCAAAAAAATCCTAAGAAGAAGTACCGAAATGATTGAATCACATGTAGGTTCTTGCACAAAAAATAGAGATCATAGCGAAGTCTTGTGTGAAGATGCTTGCCATGGTACTGCTGACACTAATGAAGTGAATTATTCTTCTTAGGATTCTTTGGAAACGACTTTCTGTTTGCCGATCAATTCGCAATTGTGTATTAGATTTCAAATGCATCGGTATTTCAGGGCTTCCGCATATATTGATTGATGGCACAGTGTTCGGACGTAGCTTTCTTCTGCTTGTTTTATGGTTTCCTGAAATAGTATTCAATTATTGAACTGTTATAAACATACAATAAATAGTAACCTACTTACTCAAGGCAAGATAGTCTGTACTTTTAAAATACAAACTCTGCATATCGAAATCCCTATCGACGTGTTTCTTATATTGGTTGCTACTTGCTACGGCGAAATTAGATTTTTATTTTGTGGGAAACTGTGTAAGCTGATGGTATTAGATATTTCGGCTCGACAATGTGCCAAGGAGCAACGTGGCTTGTATTTTTAAAAATCGCCATTTCATAATAAAGTTTACTTCGTGAAAAATTAACGATATAACTCGCATCTTTCAAAAATAGCAACTCATCACTGTTGACAATACAATTTTTTTAAATTCAAATGAAAAAAATACACTGTAAATGTTAAAACTCGTGTCTACGAAGATTCACTAAAGCGCCACCAGTTGGCTTTGGACCTTAATGTCCGAAGCCTATTCCTATATTCCCTACATAGTTAAGTCGGTTATTCATTTCTGTTGCATTTGCTCTATTTTAGTCACCACGAGTCTGCAACTCAATCTACATACAAACGCAGTTCATCTCATTATAATACCCAGAATCCTCGCGCTGTTAAACAACATTTTTCTTCGCACAAAAACTCGTCTACAACAATCATGTACAACTGCAATAGCTGCCCGTTCAAAACGAAATCCAAAGTATATCTGAGAGAGCACAAGATCCTTCACAAGAGCCCCGACGAAGTGACCATGCACAGCTGCCAATTCTGCCAGTACCAGTCGAAGCTCAAGTCGCGCCTCCGCAAGCATCTCGTGGTGCACAAGAGCAAGTCGGAGGTGACTATGCACAAATGCACGGAGTGCAGTTACGAGACCAAATACAAGCACCACATCCGCAGGCATTCGTTGATACACAAATCCAAAAAATCTATTCACAAAAAACTCAAAAAGAGCACCCCCATGCACAAATGTACGATGTGCAATTTTAAAACGAAAGTAGAGGGCTCCCTGCGGGACCACCTGCTAGCTCACAGGAACGGCCTGGAACCGGAGGCGAACAAGTGCTATTTTTGCAGCTTCGAGGCGAAGAGCAGGTCCAACCTGCTCAAACACCTGGTGATACATAAGAGCAAGTCCGAGGTGACTATGCACAAATGCACAGAGTGCAGCTTCGAGACCAAACACAAACACTACCTGCCTACGCACATGCGGAAGTACCACCTCCAGGAGTACCAGATGAAAGTCGAGTCCGACCTCGGCGAAGGGCTGCCCAAGGACGATTGCTCCGAAAAGAACGTCTACGAATGCAGCGACTGTAATTTCCAGACCAAACACAAACGGTACCTGCAGAAGCACAGCATCGTCCACAAGAGCGGCGTGGCCACGTACAAATGCACGCAGTGCAATTTTCACACGGTGCACAAGAACAACATCCAGAAGCACATGATTATCCACAAGGGCAGCGGGGAAGTGGACACCCACAAATGCGCGAACTGCGATTTCGAGACGAGATACAAACGGAACCTCCAGAAACACATGTTGGTCCACAGGAGTAGCTCCGAGGTTGTCATGCTGAAATGTTCCGAGTGCGATTTCGAGACGAAGCACCTCAGGAGCCTCACCAGACACCTTTTAGTCCACCAAAGCGGGGCGCTAGCGACGATGCACAAGTGCGCGCAGTGCGGCTTCCAGACTAAGCATAAGAACAACCTCGGAAAACATATAGCTGCCCACCGTAAATATTCGTTAGCCAAAAGGGACGTCGAATAGAGAGAAATCCATTTACAGAAGTCAATTTTGAACTTAACTTGTGACATAAAAATGTCGACTAATCATCTTCCATGCGTTTAAAAAGTTGTAGCACTCATGGAAAATGAACTGTACAATAAAAACTTGTAACTTATTACCGTTACTTCGATGTACTGTAGTTATTGCAAATAAAATTTTACACTTACAATTATTCGTTTTTATAACAACTCGTGGTTTAATTTTTGTTAATGATAAAATCCTCTGTGACAAAAAATATGGTATACGGGGATTTTCATCTACCCGCCCACGACGAGGACATATTGGTGTTGCCTTATCAATAACAGAACCCGCCTTTTCAAATTTCTTGATTAAGTTACGAACTATTAACTCTGTAGGCACTTCCTTTTATCCTAATTTTGTGTGAATTTTTCCTAATGCAATTATAAATAATCGTTCAGTTTCATAAATCAGTTGTACACAAACTATTCGTTGTTGAACTGTTAATCGCGACGTGTTGACGTATGGTTTGTAGATGACGGTCGTTAAATATTGACGTCTTATCGTTGACAACACAAATGGCGAGCAATTGAAATCCTGTACCAACTGAAGCGCCCTATGTAATATGTAATTCATTAAAATCAAAACTTTTTTAAATCTACTTCGGTGACGAAATAATTGGAAATGTGTATTGATATTAAGTCACTATCCCTATTCAGCTTAAGTAAGTATCTAACTGATAATGTAATCCTATGCATAAATGTTATGTGCCCCACTATATACTTGTAGACAGAACAACCGATAATTTAGTCATTAAACTAAGAACAATTGAACAAGTTGACACAATATCGGAATGAAACATGGGTGAACAAAGTCATGAAATCATGGGTAAACAATGGCGATGACTTACTTTGACAAACATACGATAATCTATTTCATATAAAAAAATCAGGAATTTAAAATAATTTTTTCTCCGGTTTATTTTCATAATACATAGTTTCTTTGGCTTACCATGAACAAAAAAAAATACTTTAAAATAACGGACACAAATCGAATAGTACCGTTTATGGGTAGATAAACGAAACAGTCTTTATTTGGTATATAAAATCTATGACGCCACATCTGTTTGTTTGTCGAAGCTAGTCTAGATAATTTCCGCGTCTACTGGTTTTAGTTTTCTACACTATAATAAACATAACTACAATATGAGACTAAGACAATATAGAAATAATAGAATTTATCTCTGTAAATAAAGTTGTGATAATGCGGCGCATAAATACAATGACATCCCGTTATATTATTTTCAAGTCTAGCTTATCAGTTAAAGTGACAACATGGAGCTATAAATTACCTTTTTAAGGAACTTCCTACATGTCATTTATTATTTTAAGTTCTTCACCGTGTTATACCTTCTGATTTCTGGCAGCGTTATAAGTCTATGTTTTGCAGCTATATTCACCAAGTTTGTATGAAGGTCGAAGGATGGAAATAATTATTTATTTGAAATAATAGATACTGTTGATGAATCTTTTACAATAAATCAACAATTAATTTTCTGTTCTTGTTCGCGTTATACATATACCACATACATTCGTTCATATTTTCAGTATAAACGTGATTAAAAAATCATCACTGGTAGAAAAAGAAAGTTCAATTGTGAATAATACTATAAAATTTATTACTGTTAGCCCTATTCTTTTTGTACAAAATCAACCAAAAACTCAAATATGGAGCTCGACCACATAAAGAAAACTTGCAGACTTTGTTTAAAACCCTTACGTGGTAGTTTTAAAGTCTTGGATGAAGTCGTACAATGCAACTTGAATTGTCTACAATTGTATCCAGTAAGTGATTAATATGCGTCTGCATTAAAAAGTTAACAAACACGGTAATATATTAAATATATACAGTGTATTAATTGTTATTAATGTTTTTAACATATGTTCTGCATTGCAGAATTTGGCGATAAGCAAAGACCCTATAATTTGTGATGTCTGTACAGAGGCTCTTCAAAACTGCTTGGAGTTTAAGGCTCAATGTGTGAACTCGGAAAATAGTATAAATTCTGTAGTTTGTAATAAGGACAATATAGATGGTGATCTACAAAATATTAAAAATGAGATGGATAAGGATACGGATGATTTAAATGACTGTAGTTTGTGTCAGTTCTGTCTTGAAGAAGTTAAATACGAGTTTCGTGTATTCCTAAAGAAAGACGATGTAGGAATGCTGTGGAAATACTTCCCAGAGTTGGTAAGAATTCTGGGGTTACTCAGATTTGTTTTTGGTCAAAGTTTTAAATGTAGATAATAGAAATAGAAAATATAGGGGGCATCATTTAATGAAACACCATTAAAAGTATATAAATGGCAATAACAAATTGTTTGTTAATAGGTTATTACAGAAAAATCAGTGGCATGTACGGTATGCTACAATTGCTTACAGCACCATTTTGAGTTCATAAGATCTTGGTTGCAAACAGAAGAAAAAATTCTAGAGTACTGCCAAGTCGAAAGCACCAATTGTAAAGGTCAAATAGAGTTAAGTAACGTAACTTGCTTTAACCCAAAAAATACTCTGAAGACTCGAGACAATTCACGCAAGTTCAAAGTAGAATCGTCCATAGAAATGGAGGGAAATGTGGATGTTAACTTTGAATTAAAGGACGAAATAAAAGAAGAAATCATCGTCAAAACAGAGGACATGACTGAGACAAAAGTGGAACTAATTGAGAATAATAGGTGATGTATTATTCGAGCTATATTAAAAATAATAGTTAAGGGTATTATACAATGTAATTATTTTATTATTAACCCATTTATTATGCTGGTTTATCATGGGAGTGACTTTTTGTTTAATTAATCTAAAAAATATGACATGATTTTTTACAAGCTTAATGCGTTCTTAAGGTAGTTCCTCCGGTATCGTCCAATCGAAAAATAAATGCGCGGGTAAACGTAAAATATTTATAACATCAGCAGTTTAGTATTCATAATTTTTGTTCAGAGACTGTACTCTATACGCAGACACTGCATGTATACACACAACTATACCCCAGTGTCGAAATAATATGGAGTGATTCATATATTATATCAGACCACCATAACTATTCAACGGTTTATCTATTTCTTGTGTAATCACCTATTATGTGCATAAAAATTTTATGTGGCGCTGTATAGAAATAGTAGTTCAATGCCAACTACTCCCTCTCCTATTGAATTCCGAATCGCATAATAATCGGTTGTACCGCCTGGTGCGCTGTTGTAGCAAAGCTAGCCAATCATTTTAGGCGGTTTTAAATACATTTGAATTTGATTGGTCAGCAATTGGCGGCACGGATCAATGTCGATCGACAAATGCGTCGTTTAGCCCAGATTTTGGCGCGCCAGTGGCAGTACATTGTGGTTATGTGCGATTGATTCGGGATTCGGGAAATTGTTTATTTATTATATTCTGCGATAAAAGTGAGTGTTTAGTGTTTTTCTAACATGGAAGCGGCGGACGCAAGTTGTAGTGGTTCTACGACGAAGAATTCTTATCGAAAACAGCGACATTTAACAAATGAAGAACTTCAAATGATTAAAAACGTCTATGAAGGAATTTGGGCGCGATACCCAGATATTAGTACAACCGAGGCAGTTGATATATGCTCTTCGTTAACAAAAGTCTGTGGAAGTAGTGTGTACCGTGCAATGAAGTGTGATGAAGAAGAAACAAGTGCAAAAAAGAAGAAAACAGAAACCCGCGGTAGGAAGAAGATTGAAGTTGACGAAGATGTTAAATACATAATTCGTAGAATTATTCATGGATTTTTTTTTAATGAACTTCCGACGCTGAATAAAATTCACGCTGCCGTCGCTCAAGATGAAAATTTACCGAAGTTCTCTCGTAAAGTTCTTTTGAGAATTATGCATGAAATGAATTTTCATCATTTAAAACGAAACCGAAAGAGTCTTCTTATTGAAAAAAACGAAATTGTGTTATGGCGAAGAAGTTATTTGGAAAAGCTAAGAGATTTTCGGAATTCTGGTAGGAAGATTTATTATTTGGATGAAACTTGGGTAAACTAAGGTCATACCGTGAAGAAAATATGGCAAGACTACAATATTCTGAATAACGGACAGGCATTTGTAGAAGGATTATCTCCGGGTTTGAAGGCACCATCTGGAAAAGGACGAAGATTAATAATCACGCATATCGAAGCGACTCAGGTTTTTTGGAAAATGGTTTAAATGTATTTCAATCGCGACGAACAGGACATTATCATGAAGATATAACTAGTGAAGTTTTTGAAAAATGGTTTTCATCTGTATTGTCTTCCATAGAACCCGGCGCAGTTGTCGTGATGGACAATGTACCGTATCATAGTCGGCGAATTGAAAAGTTACCAATATCAGCATGGAGAAAAGGACAGATCCTAGAGTGGTTAAAATCTAAAATCTGGATTGTGGCGGTATCATGTTAAAAGTGCAGCTATTAAAAATTGCGCAGCGAGAGAAAAGCCGGTACATTAAATATGTAGTAGATGAAATGGCAAAAGCTCGTGATGTGACAATACTTCGTCTACCACCATATCACTGCGAATTGAACCCCATAGAGCTGATTTGGGCGCAAATAAAAACGGACGTAGCACGAAATAATAGGACTTTTAAACTGAGAGACGTCAAATTGCTGTTGAACGATGCTATCAGCCGCGTCACCGCGGAAACATGGTCCAAGTGCATTGTGCACGTAAAGAAAGAGGAACAACGCATATGGGATCTCGACACACAAGCGGAAGCGTTGATAGATCCAGTTATAATCAATCTAGGCGATAGCAGTTCCAGCGATTGTGATTTTGATAGTGACAGTGACTAACTGTGGAATAGTAATATTGCAAGTGGAAGTCGTGTTGTCTGAAGTGAGTGATTCCTATAATAATGACGTTAGGAAAATATTTTCAGTGCGACGCAACATAGTGATAGTGGGATAGTGACAGTAATTGGGAATATAAAATAAAATATGTGTGATAAGTGTGGCATATACATATGCATAGTGATATATATATATAGTAACTATGACGGTATTGTTGATACAATAAAATAAGAATTGTGTTAGTGGTGTGGCATAAATATAATGATAGGTTTAAATAGTGAAGGCGGTAGGTCAATATATGGATTCAGAGGGGCCACTTGTGTGTAGGTTGCTACTCCTACATTCCTTTATATGGCACATGTTGCCAAAATGTCTGTTTTATCAGGATATGCTGACAGGAGATGTTTTGACTGGGTAAGCATGCAGTAAGTACATTACATAACTTACGATATTGTTTACTAACTAAAAAACTGTTACAAATCCACTTAAAACTCTAAAACCCTTTTCAACTGTCTTGGTATTATTTTGTTATTTTTTTATATTTTACTCCCTCCAAATTGATACGCCTATGGAATTTCGTTCCCCGCACACTTCTTGCTCCTGAGCCACCCGTATGTCATCGATGAGTCACTCCATATTTTTTCGACACTGGGGTATACATGTTTATTAGTCGAAACTAAAGACATGGCAACATTGCGTTGTGTCGTATTTTAATCTGTTGTGATTGTGTATGGCTTAAAGTATCTGCCCACTACACTAGGACCATACGTAAACCGTGACATGAAAATAAATATAGTTTGCATCAATTTGTATCACTTATGCCTTGTTGTTAATTCGTTCTTTTCTGTCGTTCGTTTGCTCTGTTGTTGTTACTTCTTGTTCTTAATTCTTTGCAAGCATTTCTTTCTCTAAAATAGACTTTCTCGATTTAAGAAGACTGGTAGAAATTAGAGTTGGTGATATGGACGACGAAAAACTAATCGAAAGTGTCCGTAAATACGAATTTATCTACAACTTGCAACATCGAAAATATATGGATATGGTCGAGAAAGAGATCGCATGGAAGGACATTTCGGAACAGTTAAAACGACCAGGTAAATGCTAATTTTCGATTTATTTATTTAACTGCTTCACTAATATAACTATTTAACTAATTTAACTATTTAAAATACTTTTAAGACAATACTTATTTTCAATAACAAACCCAGTTCACTTGACCTTGAGTGATATGACAGATTGCCGCGAATTGATTGCGTATTTAAAAAGCGGAAGGAACTGCATTGCCATCTTGACGTCGTAGGTTGTTAGACTGTACAGGAGCTGTTGTTTCCGTAGTTACATTTTCTCGGCGTCGTATCAAGTTATACAAAATTCAAGTTGTTAAAACAAGTTTTTCTGTGAATAATTTTTCTATAAATTCGAAATTTTTGACTTAAAATACCAAAAGCATTTTCAATTGAACGCCGAACATGGCATATATCGATAGTTATAGTGGCGTTTCTTATTATTTCTAATGGGCCATCCATCGTTGTGGATAAGGTCTTAAAAGATTTTCTTTTAGAGTAAATGCTTCGTCACCTAATATAACACGTGGGGCACTTACATCAGTCCCTGCAAAAATTTGCCAACCGGAATATTCAACTTATTGTTTATTATAGCTTTTCCCGTTTTCGATTTTGACAAAATACCACCACCAGTATCTTTGCCGAAAGCACCGACGTTTACAGCTACAAAGTTACGAGGGGCACTATCTATATTTTGAGCCTAATAATAAAAAAACATTAATTATTTTCTCGGAAACTGTGTCCGAGCGGAAAAAAACTGAAGCGAGATGAGTTTCGAACACCCCTCAATGAATTTACAAGTAAATAATTACCCATTAATTTGTCATTGAAAATTACTTTATCGTTTTTCAAAATATTCTCCTTCGTGATCTATACACTTTTGCATGCGTTCGAAGCATTTGTCAAAATATTTTTTCCATTCCGCGTGAGATTTCTTCAAAACAAGGCTTTGAACGCATCAACGGCTTCTTCCGCCAACGAAAATCGTTGTCCATGCAATTTATTTTTGACGTTCGGGAATAAAAAGAAGTCGTTGGGTGCCAAATCAGGACTATACGGCGGATGGCCCATTAATTCGATTTTTTAGTGTTCAAACATTCGGTTGTTTGAAGAGATGTGTGAGAGCTCGCATTGTTATGATGAAGAATGATCCGACGGTGCTTGTTTGTTTTCCTTATTTCACCGAAGACTTCCGGCAAACAAATGGTTGTGTACCATTCAGAATTGACCGTTTTACGTTCCTCTAAAGGCATCGTTGCCACATGACCAATTTTTTCGAAAAAGCAGACGACCATTTGTTTCGAAGTGCTTCGAGCGCGAACAGCTTTTGTTGGACTTGGTTCATTTTTAGACGCCCATCCAGTCGACTACTGTTTATTTTTCGGCTCCATAGATCCATGATCCCGCATAGATTCATGATTCGTCACCTGTTACAATGTTATATACGTCTTTTGAAGCACCGCCATTGTATTTCATGAGCATTTGTTTGCATCAATCGACATGAGCATCTTTTTGACATTTTTTAAAATGATGTGGGAGCCGACAAGAACAAACCTCTTTTTACAGCTAAATAATCATGCAATATTTTATATATACTAGTCAAACTAATGACTAAGGTTGCCTCAATCTCACAGTATATCACATGACGATCTTGCATTATCAGTTTTTGCACAGCATCAATATTTTCTGGCACAACAACTGATTTTGGACGACCTTCACGACTTTCGTCGGTGGCCGAATAGCGGCCACGATTAAACTCGTTATACCAGCATTTCACAGTGGCAAAGGATGGGGCTTTATCGTCAAAAGTGGAAGTAAGTGTTTTTTATAATTATAATATTACCTGGGGAACCCTGTTTGGAGCTGCTACAATCACAGCATGCTCTCCATCGATAGCACCTACACATTTAGGAAAATTCCACTTATTCCAAAATCTTCGATATTTTTTCCCTATCGCTCTGTACTGGGTGTGGGAATCATTTCTTGAAATACGTTGTTTATTATTGTGTATATAGACTTCAAATACGGCACGTCTCACTGAACTTAGTCCCATACGATAGCTAGAGGCAATTGTTGTGACAAATCACCAGTTGTCAAGTACCTGAAAACAAAATATTATTATATATTACATATAATTCATATATTTATAGTACTATAATATGTATAATTACATTAATATAATAATATATTAATTATATTAACATATTATTAATTAAAACCAGTTACCCCTTTCTGTGGCTCCGACTCACACAGAAGGTGAGCTGGTGATACCAGTAATCACTCCTCATTCTGTTCGGTTAGTGATTACTGGATCGAGTTGTGTGCCCTAAACAGATGAAGCGAACCGAGAAGCGTCCCACGCAGAAGGCCGTAACCTTCTGCGTGGGACCGGCTAGGATTTCTGCCGAGTTAATTCTGAAAGCAGTCAATCTATCGCTCCACCGAGGGCTCCTATAATCAGTACCTTAAGTTTAACAGAATAGAGTCGGGACAGAGTCTATGGAATTTGAAGATTAAGTCTCGATATTTTGTCTGTTTCTCCTCATCTTTCAAAACAATGTTACCATCACCGGGTGCCGAGAACTCGATGACGAACATTGTCCTTAGGTGGTCGTCGAGGAGGATTACGTCAAGCTTGTTGACTTGTATTTGTATGACGGTAAGAAACAAATAGTTCCAATATATTAGACACTTCTGGTTTCCCACAATGGACTCGATATCCTCTCGGTCTCAGCATTTACCCCGGCTGACCTTAAGAGAGCAAAGGTCAGACTTTTAGATAAACCCAGGGCTTCCATATTTCTAAAGAAGACCCGTGCATGGACTTAGCGTTGCGAAGCTGCAGAGCTCTTAAATGCTCTGCAGCTTTTACTTGGGTTTTTAACCGAACGGATTCCAACTAGGTGACAGAGTTGGTACCCAATACGAAACCTAGTTCATCGGCTGCTCTACGCGCTGCCTTTAATAATCCTATCCCTGCATGTTCGTAATCTCGGACCATACAGAGAAGGGGATCCGAACTCCTGATGACTTTACAGGCTCCATCCAGAATCATCCTGTTATGAAGACACTCCAAACTCAAGAATCCACGACCTCCGCGATGTCCTGGGAGACATAACCGTGGAACGTGTACGATCTGGGATTCAAACTCCTACTGAGATGCACCCTTTTTCGAGTTACTACGTCTAGTTGTCACAGCTCCTCCTGTGTCCATTTGACTACTCCGAAGTAGTAGACAAGGATCGGAGCGGCAAGCATGTTAGTTGCAGACACCTTGTTCTTCCCCGACAGTTCTGAAGACCAGATCTGTCAGAGGCGATGCTGATACTTGCCGTGGAAAACGTTTTTTACGACAGCTACTTTCTGGGTGGAGCGTTGCGTGTACTGCGAAGCCGGCGTCTACTGCTGAACCACCCTTAGAGACTGGCGTAATTTCAGTTCCCCTTCTGAATGACACCGGCTCTGTCCGGACTCTAATATTACCGGATGTTATGGTAAACCGAGTCCTCCATAGCGGCATCAGTTCT
Source organism: Rosalia funebris (assembly GCA_037954035.1). Taxonomy (NCBI): domain Eukaryota; kingdom Metazoa; phylum Arthropoda; class Insecta; order Coleoptera; family Cerambycidae; genus Rosalia; species Rosalia funebris. The sequence continues at coordinate 4,100,206 of JAZFAV010000019.1, read as the reverse complement.
TGAAAACACCTCACTACAAGACCGGGCACCACAAGGCATTGGAGCAAGTGAATTATTAGCTAATGTCCAGGCCATAAAAAGGTTTCGCTTGTACTGCACGAAGTCTTGCGTGAGACATCTGTCAATTAACAGATTCTCCTTGCAGCCAACGACACCCTTCTTAGACCCTCGTTTTTCGTGTAAATCCCCTCGTAAACTGGCTCAACTGCTAAGAGTACTCGCATGTATTGTAAACACTCTGTAACATGCGTTTAAACAGGTTATCGGTCGGTAGTTCTTTGGGTTGGACAAATCTCCGGTCTTCGGGATTAGCCCGGTTCGTCCCTCGACAATCCAAGAAGGAATTTGCTGCTCCCCATTTAGCTAGGTGGTAAAAATTCTGACTAAAGGTGGTGGGTACTAGATAATTTTTCCACCGGAAGTTATTTATCCCGTCGGGACCTGGACCAACATGTTCCTAGAGCCCGCAAGAGCTCTTCGAACCTCAGGGGTTATCGGATGGCACACTTGTTCTAGTGGCTGAAGACCTTCGGAAAAGTCTTCAAAGTGTGCTAGAGCTGGAGTGTTTCTTTGAAGTGGGGACTTCTGCTCGTACAGCGTCTTTCAGAAGTTTTCCACCTCATCTACAGTCGGCGAATTATCGACAACAGATTGGGGCAGCTCGAATAGGCGCGAAGGTTTTTGGCGGAACAAATTATTCTCCGCCAGCCTTCGCGCCCGCCTCACTAGTGACTTTTTGCACGTCACTAGCATCCGTATCCTATCAAGGCAGTGCTGCTTGGTGGTACGCAGCACTAACTCATTGAGTGTGTCATGGACGCGTCTTAAATTGGTGGCGATTCGCCGTAATTTTTGCGTAAAGGGCCCATTGGCCACCATATAGCCCATCACACATTGGATACGGGATACCTGTTGTCTTGCCGACTGGATCTTGGCCTCCATCTTCCATACACGCCGCTCCGCTCTTTCTCTCTCTCGCGGAGAGAAAGAGTCGGTCGTCCTCTCCAATTGAAAGAAGCTTTCGGCGGCAGTGTACATGGCAGATGTTCGCCCCTTCTGGAAGCGCTGCTTGAACTTCAGCGTCCACTCTGGCCAAGTCTTGTGGCCTAGGGGGTCTTATGCCATGTTTGGTATTGAGGCCCTCTACTATTGGTGGAACGGTGAAGACCACATCCTCAACTGGTTCATTAGACAGCCTTTCAGCTACCTCATCCGCCAACCGGGATGCAATCTCACATAGCCCTTTCTACGACGATAGGATACATAATCACGCAGATTCTGCGGCGTGAAGGCATCATGCTCTGGGTGTAGTTCACACCACAGGGCATGCATACGTGCCATGTATCCCCTACGTATGGGCTTGCTGCTTTCGTAGCATCGCAGTAGTTCGTTCCTCAGTTCGTCAGTCCACTCAGCGTCCATGTCCGTTGCGTATATCGTCTTCAGACAATCGGTCTAGTTGGGCCCCACCACCTTGCCCATGACCCCTATCCGAACGGGGTCGATCATGGGGGCCTCCTCTTCTGCCATTTGGAACAAGAAGTTCGGGCTTACCGAGGAGTTAGTCCAGTAAACCCACAGCCGACACCAGAGGAGAATCTGTTATCCCCTCCCGGGTGCGCTGGTGCTGCTGGTCCGGTTTTGCACCCCAGCTGGAGTAAGTGGTGTTACTACTTACCAAAGACCAGATCGATGTTGTGCGGCCCCTCCTGCTTAATATACCTATATATTATTATATTTCATTTATTATAATAAAATATATTGTACATTTCATTAAGGTTAATATAATAATAACATTAATAATATTTTATTATTATGTTACAGCTTTAGCTTGTAAACAAAGATGGCAAGGGCTTAGAGACGCGTTCAGAAGAGCATTAAACAAGAGAAAGGGAATAAGTGGACAAGCAACGAAAAAAATTAAGAAATGGAAGTATGAAGATGAAATATCGTTTCTTGTCCCGTTCTTCTTAGAAAGAAGAACTGTGGATTCTGTCAACTTTACAAGCGATGACGAAGACCCCGACAATGATGACGAAAGACGTGAAATCGATCTCAATATCTCGGAAAACCCTGACGCCGACAATGACGCCAATGATACTGCTGCCTTAGATGTGGATAATATAAATACTATATTTCATGAAGAAAATGAAAATGCCGTTCAAAATAATAACTTGCAAACGAAGAAGGCAAAGACGGGAAAGAAAATTAAAATTCAGACGGCACAGTCGACATCTGCCGTATTGATGGCGAAATTGTTAGAGGACCAACAAAAAATTGAACCGCAACGGGTACACGAGTTGGATCGGTTTTTTCTAAGTATATCTGACACAGTGAAGAAGTTTCCACCATATCTTCAAGCACTGGCAAAAAACAAAACGTTTTCTCTTGTTTCCGAAATGGAACTTCGACAACTTGCACCAACTAGCAACGTCGCCGAACAGAAATTATGACAAGAAGGTTCACTCTCGGGCGGAACTTTGATCGTTCGCTTACGAAGGTATGCCGCCACGCAGATGTTGAACGGCGGCCTTTTTGAGTATACTGGGAATACTTATAATATTATTCAAAAGAAGAAATATTAATAATGCGAATATACAGGGCGACTCACAGGAACCGGACGTTTTTTAAATAAACAATACTCGGCGAAAAATAGGTTTAATTACAAATAAGTGGTGGTACATACATGCTATTTAAGATAATTGACGTTAACGATGAAAAATAATATCGGGTAGGTGACGGTCGTAGGACAAGGGCGGCGGTAGACAAATACAAGAATCTTAGAAACAGGAGACAGAAAACCAACTATTAGATCAGCTTGAAAGCTCCCGAAACCAGAATGACACCAGAAGATTCTATCAGGAACTAAACGCATCAAGAAAGGTTTTCAAGCCAAGAACTAATATCTGTAGAGACAAAGAAGGAAACCTAATAGACAATAAAAAAAGATATCCTATCCAGATGGACAGAGTATTTTCAAGGGATGCTGGCAGGTGAACCAACTGAACTCTTAGAGTTCGAGTTCCTGAACCAAGAACAAGTAGAACCCCCAAAAATGGATGAAGTGGCAGCGGCCATAAAAAAGCTGAATAATAACAAGTCCTCTGGCAGTGATAACATCCCAGCAGAACTCTTCAAACACAGTGGTAAAAAACTAGTTGAGTACATGTATAACATCATTTGTAAAATATGGGAAGAGGAACACATGCCAGCAGAATGGAGGTTAGGACTCATATGCCCACTGCATAAAAAAGGAAATCAGTTGGATTTCCAAAACTATAGGGGAATAACTCTCCTCAATACGTCATACAAGATTCTGTCTAACATCCTACATGAAAGACTGAAACCATTCACCGAAGCCCACATCGGGGAATATCAGTCAGGGTTCAGACCAGGCCGTTCAACCACAGACCAAATATTCACTCTGCGACAAATCCTAGAGAAGTCTAGAGAATTTAACATTGATATGCACCACCTTTTCATCGATTTTAAAGCAGCGTATGATAACATCATTAGGCCGAAACTCTACGAAGCCATGAACGACCTCGGAATACCAAAGAAGCTAATATGTCTGACTAAAATGACCATGGTTGACACCACGTCCGCAATTAAAATTCGGAGCGACATATTGAAAGCATTCGAAATACACAAAGGGCTGCGACAGGGAGATGCGCCGGCGTGTCAGCTATTTAATATAGCCCTGGAGAAAATCATTAGAGACGCCAATCTTGAGACTAGGGGAACAATATTCACTAAGTCAGTCCAGACCTTGGCATATGCAGACGATGTCGACATAATAACAAGAACGGTAAGAAAGTCTGCAGAAACTTTCTTAGACCTAACAACGGCAGCAGGGGCCATGGGACTACAGGCAAACGGCGAAAAGACAAAATACATGTCAACTACTTTGCAGACGAGAGCTGGCAACGCAAGATAAAACTAATTAACTGATAATCACAACTTTAAAGCAGTCAGGGAATTCACCTATCTAGGTACTCAAGTCGATCCAAACAATAACATCTCGGGAGAAATTAAACGGCGCATAGTAACGGCAAACAGACGTTACTATGGCCTTCCAGGCATTTCTCCAATAAGCGACTGTCACAAACAACAAAGCTGAGAATATACAAGATCCTAGTAATCCCTGTACTGCTATATGGATCAGAGGCGTGGACCATCACAAAGGCCGACGAAGCCTCCCTACTTTATTTCGAGCGAAAAATTTTCGGGGCCGTATGCGAAAATGGGTCATGGAGACGCAGGTATAATTTCGAGCTATATAACCTGTATAAAAACAAAGCGAAGGGAAGAGATATTGTCACAGCGGCCAAGCTAAACAGACTGCGCTGGGCAGGACACGTGCCCCGAGTCAGTGAAGCGAACCCCATTAAAAAAGTGCTTGGCATAAAACCTGTAGGAAGCAGGAAGAGAGATAGGCCAAAGCTTAGATGGGCCGATGGTATAACACAGAATGCCAGAAGTATCGGTGCCCCCAACTGGAGAGCAGGAGCACAAAATCGTCAGGAATGGCGGAGGACGCTTGAGAAGGTCGAGGCCCTTGCAGGGCTGTAGCACCAATGATAATGATGAGGTGACGACCGTCCTCCTGAATGCATTTTTCCAGTCGCACCGCAAAATCGTCCATAACTCGACCCAACATATCCCCGTCGATTCTGGCAACCTCCTCTCTAATCGCAGCTCTCAAATCTGGTATAGAGCGTGGTTTGTGTGCGTAAACAAGGCTTTTCAGGTAGCCCCGCAAAAATAAATCGCAAGGCGACAGGTCTGGCGATCTTGAGAGCCATGGAATGTCACCGAAACGGGAAATGAGGCGCTCTGGAAACACGTTTCTTAGAACGTTCGTCGAGTTACGAGCTGCCTGTGGAGTAGCTTCATCCTGTTGGAAGTAAACGTTTTCCATGTTCAGTCCTTGTTGCTCGAGCTGGGATGTAAGAAAAAATCGTTCAACATTTGAACATACCGTTAACATACCAACAGTTTGAACATACCATTACTGCAACTCCTACCTCTTCAAAAAAATAAGGCCCGATAACGCCAAATCGGGAGAATACGCATCAAACTGTTACACGTTCAGGGTGAAGAGGTCGTTCGTGAATGTTGCGTGGGTTTTCGGTAGCCCAATAGCGGAAGTTTTATTTGTTGACTTCCCCACTCAAATGGAAATGAGTCTCATCACTCGGTATGACAATAGCGTTTTCATCGTCCCCCAAAGAGAACCTGCATCTGCACAGCAAAATATCGTTGCGCGCGGTTTCTGCGGTTTCTTGGTGGCTCGGAGTGACTGTTGGAGGATACACAACTTGTAAGGGTGAAATTTCAAGTCTTTGTGCAATATCCTACGTACTGATTAGCGACTCAGTCTCAGTTCTCGGGCATGTTGTCGTGCTGAACGCCCAGGGCTCCTGATCAAGGCTTCCCTCACTCTTCCGATGTTTCTCGGTGTCCTTGCAGTGCGAGCGGGTCCTGGTGATTTTTTTCCACGATGCTACCGGTCTCTCTCAGATTTTCAACCCATTTGATTATAAAAGGTGGTCCAACCAAAACGCACGATGTTAATTGTAAATAAAACAAAAAGTTTTCAGAGAATTATCTTAATATTTTTTATGAAAATATCGGCCAAATGCTCGCCACGGCTTCGGTGGCATACCTCTATCCGATGGTCCATATTTTCAATGACTCTGAGACATAATTGAGGTTCAATGTCGTTAATGTGCCGAATTATCTCATCTTTTAGCTCTTGAATTGTTCTTGGCTTATTGACGTACACTTTTTCTTTTAAATATCCCCAAAAAAAGAAGTCCAACGGTGTCAAATCACATGATCGTGGCGGCCAATTAACATCGCCACGACGTGAGATAACACGGCCATTGAATTTCTCGCGCAAAAGTGCCATGGTTTCGTTGGCTGTGTGACAAGTGGCACCATCCTGTTGGAACCACATATCGTCCAGGTCCATATCCTCAATTTCTGGCCACAAGAAGTCCGTTATCATCTCGCGATAGCGAACACCATTCACGGTAACTGCTTGGCCGACCTCATTTTCGAAGAAGTACGGCCCGATGACGCCGCCAGCCCATAAACCGCACCAAACAGTCACTCTTTGTGGATGCATCGGCTTTTCAACAATCACTCGTGGATTCTCATTTGCCCAAAATGCGGCAATTCTGCTTGTTAACGAATCCACTGAGGTGAAAGTGTGCCTCGTCGCTGAAGATGATTTTCTTTGTAAAGTCACCATTCACTTCTGTCTGTTCAACCAACCATTCGGCGTATTGACAACGCTTGAAATGGTCAGTAGGCTTCAGCTCTTGAGTCAATTGAACCTTGAAGACGTGTAAATTCAAATCTTTATTCAAAATTCGCATCAGTGATGTTCGTGAGATGTTCAATTGTTGGGCACGACGACGAGTCGAGGTTGACGACTCTTCTGCTACACTATCGCGAACAACAGCAATGTTTTCCGCAGAACGAACTGGGCGAGCATGCACAGGTGTTTTCACATTTCCTACAGACCCGGTTTGCTGAAATTTGCGCACAATTCTCCCGATTGTGGACACATTTGGTCGATTATGCTGAATAAAAAAGTCACGAAGTGCACGAAATGCATTTTGATTTGAACGCTCATTTTCGTAAAAGGCTACAACAATCTTAACGCGCTGCTCAATTGTGTACCTCTCCATGGTTGAATTTGTCAAACACTGAAACAAAGAAATGTCAAATTAAGTTGGGCAAAAAACTTGACAGTAGGGTGTGACTCACAATTAACATCGTGCATTATGGTTGGACCACCCGTTAGTATTGCGGCTTGGAACGGCTTCATGCCGTTCAACATTAAATCCTCGACGAAAAAGTCTCTGGACTACTGTAATCGAGCCGTTACTGCGAATGAATGCGTCATACGCGAACATGCGATGTTGAACGGTCCACTGCTCCATTGTTACAAAAATGGCGTTCCATCCCGAGGTCAAAGACCCCTGTTTCCCCTCCCTCGGTCCGCCAGGCTTCCTGTACTATCCGTTTCAAAAACGTCAGGTTCCTGTGAGTCACCTTTTATTAACAACTATTGCATTATTTACTAACTTGGCTGACAAGCTAATAAACAAATGTTCTCACAATTTTTTTCAATATAGTTATGTTAATCATCTAGAGATTATTAAACTTCATTCGTTAGTTTTAATCATCTCCAGGTGATGCCAACTTTGTTGGCGAGACGCGCGTCGAGTGTAGTGTTTTGTGGAAAACTCAGTGTTATCTTCATACCAAAGGTTCCAACCTAATCCAGGATGATAACTATTCTGAACTGTTCGTAACACCTATTGATTGCAGTTCTCTCGACGACAGCGACGCATCTACAAGCGTAACACTTACAAAACCGAAAATGTACAACAACAGGCGCCGAGTGACTAGTAACGCGCATGGTACGGTTATCATACGCGTTGTATACGGGTATAGACCACTGTTGATGTCGCTACTATGCCCGTTGCAGTGGGCATAGTAGCGATCGGAGCGCTTTCGTGCCTGACACGTTCCTGTTACGGTCCTAGTATGGTACAGTGTAGCGGGCAGAAACCTTTATACTTAACCAGACTTTGTAAACTTTTTCGGAGAGTGAAAGAAAATTTATAGATAAATTAAAAAGGAATTTTTGTCGTGATGAGTTGCGGGACAATAAAGCAAAATTTTTCATTTAATCAATTTTCTTCGGGAAGTTTATTCTTTATGTGTACCCGAAATTTGATGAAATTCTATGGAAAAGTGGGCTTCCGGAGAAACTTAGATCTTAAGGGTAACATTACTGTAATAAGTTACAAAAAGGGCTTTTTCACGATTTTTTTTTTTTTTTTTTTGGCGGAAGAAAATATAATAAGATTTAAGACAATATTTAAGGGAGTTATTAGGCTTATATTCAAGTATAATACAAAAAATTATTATCAAAAAATATTCAAAAATGGCGACACTGTAGCCATTCTCGCGAGACATGTCGAATTTAAAGCGCTCTGCGGCTCGCAGTGTAACTGGTGCAAATTTGAATCTGGAAAAAATTACTTAATCTAAATGCTTATAGCCAGTGAAATATTGATAATCACACAAAAATATTGATTCTTGTGTGATTAGCGAGTATCTAAATAAAATCGTTAATTTTCGACAAAAAAGGGAGCAAACATTTGTTAATAAATAATGTTTAAATTAAGTTATTCGAAATTTCGGTACTATTCATTTCGGTACTATTCATTCATTATATCGCTATTTGCCAAATAAAAAACTCTTATCTTGCCGATAAACGGAACAGTCTACCTTAGCGTAGCCATAAGAACAAGCCACGGTATGTTTTGAGATTTTTTATTTGGCAAATAAATAGCGATGAAGTAAACTACGTATTTCGCTTCAAAGATATTGTTAAAAAATCGCATGAAAACAATGAAAATTGTTGAAGTTATGCTGCGTGCCGTTTTGAAAAATCCCGTTTCGAGAAAAACGCGTTTAAAGTTTTGAAATGTGTTATAGACATGAATAAATTAAAAGTCCGACTGTTTAAAACTGTTTACTATTAATCTGCTATCCCAGCTGCAGACTATAAAGCTGCCCTTCTATATTTAATTATTCTTCCTCGTCCTCTTTCCTCGAACACTTTATGTTAGATCACGTCTCTTTCTCTGCATCTGTCAAAGACATTTCGACGTGCTTGATCCGCTTAACATCGGCTTCTAGACAAAAATTGTATGATTGAACGCCGATATCCATCTCCAGAACTTCCATATTTCGAAGAATATTAGTCAGACCATTTAAAAAGTGCACACAGCAATTTCAGTTGCGATATTTGAGACTTTCTTGCCACTTGAATAAGAATTTGGAGCCGGTTTCCATACAGTAGCATTGAAACTTCATTGCTGTTTTGCGTGTAGCCTCTCGGGCAACGGTTTAGCAACTCGTCTGGGCTCAGGTCCTCATAAATCGGTTGTATGGCTTTAAAACTTTCCTTAGGAAGTGGCAGGTTATAATTTAAGGTGTCCAAGGACTGCGCTGCTTGCGCCTTCTTCCAGTCACACCAAGATCCTGAGCACCTCTCGTGCTGCGGATTTTCGTCGGTTGATAACTCATGAAATAGCGGCGCCCAGATTTAATTTTTCATAATAAATTGTTAATTGATCAATTAATTTGGCAGTTAATTTCATATTTCCTCCGAGGCCATGCACGTTTAGTCGAATATTTTTGACTAAACATAAACATTTTTTAACGACATCTATTGTATATTAAAGAAGTTAGAAATCATAACGTAAAACATTAGGCTGTATCTAGACCAGTGATGGGCAAACTTTTTAAGGAGAGGGCCCGATAAAATAAAAAATTGTCTAGGCGGGCCGAAAAAAAAATTGAACAAAACAGATTTTTATAAGTGATAAACTTTATTTTTGATTTTTACATCACACACAACTTATATTACACAGATTATACTTATATTATTAGAAAAAAAAGTTACAAAAATTGATTATTCTTTAGAAGAGTATGGCTTATGTGACAGATGAAACTGTGACTGAGCTTCTAAAAAATTGTTCATAATCTGGTAGAAACCGGCATGAGCTGATTCGCAGTAGTGAAGCTAAATGGTGGTCAGTCAATCGGTTTCTAACGCTGTTTTTGCGAAGCTTCACAGTAGAAAACACCTGTTCACAGATGTAGGAAGATGCAAACAGCAATTATCTTCTGAGCGTGAGACTTCAGGTTTGGGAAAGTTGATTTTGACAGGGCCTTGTAGAACTCAACTTTAGAAACGTTGAGAAATAGTTGCTTCAATTCAGTGTTACATTGCAACTCAGTCAATTCGAGCTGCAATTCTGGTTTGAATGATTCACAATCCACATTAAATGTCATGCTAAAAATATCCAGGTCCTGTTCAATCACTTCGAAGTCTTGGAATCTTCGTTCAAATTCTTCATGAAGACATTTCAGGCTTTTCTCATAGCTCCTAAGTTTGTCTTCCCTAACTGTAATAGTTTTTAGTATGATATGACTCCAAATATCATGGATTAATTGATTTCTTCCCTGGAGTTTAAGGTTTAATTTATTGATGTGACTGAGAAGATCTGTAAAAAATGCAAAGTCCGAAAGCCATACAACATCTTTTAAATGTTTACACTCGTCCATTCCTTTTTCTTCCATGAAAGATATTATTTCGTCTTTTAGATACCAAACTCGTTCGAAAACCCGTCATACACTGAGCCACCTTACTTTAGTGTAGTAAAGTACATCAGAATATTCAGACTGCAATGAGTCAAGAAACTCTCGAAATTGTCTATGATTGAGTGCTCGTGAACGAATATTATTAACAAGCTTAATAACAACATCAAGCACATGTTTCATGTCTAGAGCAGATTTACACAGAACTTCTTGATGTATGACGCAATGAAGAAACACAAGTTCGTTCCCAGGAAATGATTCCTTAAATATGCCTACAAAACCAGATTTCGTCCCTGTCATATTCGTGCTCCATCTGTAGTAATGTTAGAAATATTGGTCAAAGATACTTTCAAAGACGTGATAGTTTCTTGAAATTCTTGAAAAATGTCTGACCCTTTTGTCGTTCCCTTCAATGAACGCATGCAAGCTAATTGTTCCGTAACACAAAAGTTGTCAGCAATACCTCTTATAAATATCAGTAACTGAGCTGTGTCAGTTATGTCCGTACTTTCATCAAATGCAAAATAACAGAATTTAAACTCGCTTATGTTTGACTCTAGTTGTGAGACAAACTGCTTATCAGTTATGTACTTCAATTCTAGAAGTAATTGTTTTTCGAGACAAACTTACTGTCTCAAAATTCTTTGTTTTGTCAGGACACAAAATGTCACATACTTGGAGCATACAACTTTTTACAAATTCGCCATCAGAAAATGCTTTGTTACTTTTTGCAGTATTGTATGCCACAACATAACTGACATGTGTAGCTAGCTTTTGAGAACAACTTTGTTTTAAAGAAAAAAATTGCTGACCTGACAGTTTTTTACTTAGAGCTTCTGCTTTTTGCTTCCGTTCTTCTTCGGTCATAGTTTCATAAGTGTTTTGTCATGAAGTGTCGTGAGAGGTTGAATTCCTTGAATACGGCTACAGCTTCATTGCAAATGAGGCACACAGGTTTATTCGTAATAGGCGTGAAAAAGTATTTCCAAGTCCACTCATCTTTAAAAACACGACATTCTGAATCAACTTTACGTTTTTTACTTGCCATTGTAACGACAAAAAATGTCAAAAAACACTACCAACAAAGCAAAATTATAGAAACACAAGCCAGAGACACAGCCACAGAGGTGACTTGACACTAACTACGTGACTGTCCGAACTACACTAACCTTGAGAATAGACGAAACGAAAATGGTAGCGCCCGATTCGTTCCCAACTTAGCCGAGCAACACACATATTGCACTACGTCTACGCGAGGTTGCGTGCAAACACAGATAATACCGTACTTAAAACGCGATGGAAAGGAAGCCATTATTCTATTCTAGCTACGCAGAAAATACATTTTGTTCTATCCTAGGTGTAATTGTAGGGGTTATTCGAAACCATGTCGCGGGCCGGATTGACTACCCCGAAGGGCCGCACTTGGCCCGCGGGCCGTACTTTGCCCATGACTGATCTAGACTGTACCTTCCCAGCGGGCATATATTTGACACAGATGTCATTTCAGAGCAGTCCGATGCGTTTAGAAAATGGCGCGAAATTTCAAAGAAAAAATTGCGTGCGCGATATTGTAAAAGGTTCTATGAATTTTTCAAGGTATGTAAATAAAACAAAATCGATAATTTGAAAAATTTGCAGTTGTATTACCCCTTAAGTTACTGTGTCTTTGAAACAATTGTCAAGTGCCTACTGAAAAATTCGTTTTTATTTAAAATAAACTTATTCCCTTGTGTTTTTTCTTTAACTGTAGTTTCCAGGAGAACGTCTGCGGAAGGAGATCTCCACATAACTGCACTCTATGTCACTACACCGCCAAGAGTCCCCGTGTTATTAAACATCACGCGTTTGATAATATACTGTTCTCACTTCCACCTATTGAAGATCGCCCAACGGAAGGGAACCTAACAAGGTCAGGCGATCGAGAAGAGGAAGAAGATAATGATGAAGAACATGACGAATCTCCTACTCCTACTGCCAGTTCTACCACCAATCGACGATGTAAACAGAATAATAATAATGATTCAGATGCAAGGGCAAAAGATTTGAACGAGGCATTATTGAAAGCATTGCGCTGGTCGCAAGACGAAGACACAAACTTCGCATTATCTATTGTTCCCTCACTCCAGTCTCTTACCGCAGAAGAAAAACTGGATGCTAAAATTAGTATTCTGCACGTTTTTAAGGAGATAAGAAAAGCAAGAAATCGTCGTTAATTTAGTAGGTAATTAATGCATAAAATTGCATTTCAGTAAAAAAATAAGTATAAAAAAGTAAAATAAAGTATAAAATAATAAAATTTGTGTTTTTCTTACCTTAATGTCACACTCAACCCTTCCTCGACAGGTATAGCACGTTTTAAATTTGAATCCTTCTTTACTATTCTGATAGAGACCGATCGGGATCGGGACCTCTCCCGAGTAACAAGATTCACTCTCCTGAAGGCGATCTAAGCGACGCGTTTCGGCCGCATTGTCGTGGAAGATCGCCTGATATGACCCAATTCCCGGGCGTCGCCGTTGTGCTGGTCGCGGCGCTCACGACAAGACATCCCCCGATGGGCTAACGCTGGCGAAGCGATGCGGCAAAACAAGGCGACCAAAAATTAAGAAAAAGCCGAGAAGGAGTTCCTGTGTGAGAACGGTGCCAAAACCCGGCCGATTACGGACAGGCTACGCACCAACAACCAACCAAACAGTTTCGTTTGCCTGGTGTCCACGGATGCAACCCAACCAGACTAAACTATCGGCCGATAGATTAATCTGTAGTGTGCTGTGAGTCTGATATCACAAGAGCCCGCCTGATATAGTTATATACAGTGACACCTGCGCTTTCCAAGATATATCTTAGAGAGCACAAGATACGCCACAAAAGTCTCAACGAAGTGACCGTGCACATGTGCCAGTACGAGGCAAGTTTCGGGCCTGCGTAAGCACCTTGTCGTGCACAAGAGCAAGTCAGAAATGGCCATGCACAAATGTACAGAATACAGCTACGAAACCAAATACAAGCACCACAGGCATGGGTTAATTCACGAGAGAGTTCGTGGAAAATCTCCCTATAAGAAAATCAAAAAGGAAACTATGCACAAATGTACTACGTGCAATTTTAAGGCCAATGATGAAGGGTTGTTACGCAATCACCTCTTGGCGGACATGGATGGGCGGAAAGGGGAAATCAAATGCTACGCCTGCAGTTTCCAGACGAAGAACAGGTCGGAGCTACTCAAACACGTCATCCACAAGAGCAGGTCAGAGGTGACGTTGTACAAATGCATGGAGTGCGGTTTCGAGACGATACACAAGTACTATCTGTTCACGCACATGCAAAAGTATCATCTAAAGCAGCCACTTCTAGTGGACAACCAAACCGTCATCTTCAAATGTACTGACCGCGATTTCCAGAGCAAATACAAGCGGAACCTCCTCCAGCACATGTCGCTCCACAAAGGCAACGCCACGTACAAATGTCCACAACCACGCCACCCACAAGTACGCGTACTGTGATTTTGAGACAAAGTACAAGCGGAACCTCCACAAACACATGCTGGTCCAGAAGAGTACATCAGAAGTAGTCATGTTGAAGTGCACGGAATGATGTTTCCAGACCAAGCACCACAGGAGCTTCACCAGGCACATGTTGGTGCACCAGGCGGGGGTGCAAGCGACGATGCACAAGTGCGCGCAATGCGGCTTCCAGACAAAACATAAATACAACCTCGGAAAGCATATAGCTGCCCACCGCAAATATTCTTTGACCAATAAGAACGTCGAGTAAGAGAGAAATACACTTACAAAAATTTTCCAAACATGACGTGTCATAGAAATCTTGACTAATCATCTTCCATGCATTTAAGAAGTTGAAGGGTTCATGGAAAATGAACTGTACAATAAAAACTTGTAACATTACTATTACTTCTATAGACTGTAATTATTGCAAATAAAATTTTACACAATTGTTCTTAAATCGAGCTCATTAAAATCAAAACTTTGTCAAAATCTAGTTCGGTGTCGAAATAGTTGGAAATATATATTGATATCGAGCTACTATTCCTACTCAGCTTCTGAAGTATCTAGCTGATCCTGTGATCAAATGCATAAACGGTATGTGCCGGATTATAGGCATAGTAGACAAAAACCAGTAACTTAGTCAGTAAAATATTTTATTAGAAGACAATGGGTCGACACAATAGCTGAATATGTTGAGTGTATGAATATTTAAAAAAACTAAGAGAATTTTATAATTCCGAAAGAAGACACAATATCTAAATGAAAAATGGGCGAACAAAGCCTTAAAATCATGGGTGAACAATGATCATGACCTACTTTGACAAAAATATAACAACCCATTTCATACTATCATATAAAAAGTATTGGGAAATTGAATTTTTTTTCCGGTTTATTATCGTAATACGTACTTCCTTTGGGTTACCATGAACAAAAAATACGTCGAAACTGGTACATTTCCCGTGTCTATTGCTTTTGGCCTTCCACCCAATAATAATAACATATAGATAGATAAACTATTTTAGGAAATAACGGAGATAACAAATAGAATTTCTCTCTGTAAATAAAGCTGCCGTAATGCGACGTGTAGAAACAACGATGTCCCATTACATTTTATCATCGAATCTATGTAGCTATAAATTACGTTTTTAAAGAACTTGACTTCATCTCTTCATGTCATCTATGACTTCAGATTCTTCATGTACTATACCTTCTGATATCTGTGGCGTTACAGCTCTGTGTTTTGAAGCTATTTTCAGTAAGTTCGTGTGTTGTGGGCTACGAGCAAGTGTGGAATACGAAAATTATTGTTGAAAATGTTACTGTCAATGAATTCTTTTACAATAAATTAACAATTACTTTTGTGTTGCTGTTCATAAAATATATATGCCAGCCAAATTCGTTCACATTTTCAATATAAACATTACTAAAAAAAGAAGATCATATCGCTTTTGTAGAAATAGAAAGTGGTTATCAATAAGTCTATTTATTATAAATTTCATCCCTGCTAGTTTTTTTTTGTACAAAATTATCCAAAAAAACCCAAATATGGAGCTCGACCACATAAAGGAAACGTGCAGACTTTGTTTAAAACCCTTATGTGGTAGTTTTAAAGCCTTGGACGAAGTCATACAATACGACCTGAATTCTCTACTATTATATCCAGTAAGTGTTTACTATGCCTCTGTATTAAAAAATTAACAAACACGGTAATATATTAAAAATATACAGTGTCTTTGTTGTTAATTGCATTGCAGAATTTGGCTATAAGTGAAGATCCTATAATTTGCGGTGCCTGTGCAGAGGCTCTTCAAAACTGCGTGGAGTTTAAGACACAATGTATGCAGTCTAAAGCTAGTATAAATTCGGTAGCTTGTAATAAGGGCAGTATTGAAGATCTACAAAATATTGTTAAAAATAGGATGGATAAGGATAGGGATGATTTAACAGCTGACTGTAGTCTGTGTCATTTCTGTCTTGAAGAAGTTATATACGAGTGTCGTGTATTCCTAGAGAAGGACGATGTAGAAATGCTGCGGAAATACTTCCCAGAATTGGTAAGAATTTTGAGGCTTCTCAGATTTGTTTTTAGTCAAAGTATTGAATGTAAATAATAGGAAGACAAAATAGAGGGGGCATCACTTGACGGACCACTTAAAAGTATATAAATGGCAATAACAAATTGTTTGTTAATAGGTTAATATCGAAAAGTCAGCAGTATGTACGGTATGCTACAATTCTTTACGGCACCGTTTTGATTTCATAAAATGTTGGTTGCAAACAGAAGAAAAGATTATAGAGTACTGCCAAGTCGAAAGCGCCAATTGTAAAGGTCAAATAGAGTTAAGTAACGTAACTAACTTCAGCCCAAAAAATACTGTGAAGACTCAAGACAGTTCATACAAGTTCAAAGTAGAACCGTCCATAGAAACGGAGGGGAATGTGGATATTAACTGTGAAGTAAAGGACGAAATAACGGAGGAAATCATCATCAAAACAGAAGACGTGATTGAGACAAACGTGGAACTAATTGAGAATAATAGGTGATGTATTATTTGAGCTATATTAAAAATAATAATTTACAGTGTGTAACAGTCTTAGGCCCGGTTGTACAATATGCCGATATACTACCCGACAGTGTTATCTTGCCGACAAATCCGTTTTTGACGTATTACGATAGACGGATGTTTTTGTTGGTCACGTTGTCGGCGAGATAATCTGTCTGGTACTCGAAGCGGCCGATCGTTTCTTATCGGGAAGTTAAACGCGGGAACACATAGGTACCAACCTTAAACTCCATAATGTATGTTAACAGTTTGCCAGTGGTAAGGTCCGCAATGGAAAAGGAACCTAATAACAAGCGCACAGCTAATTACACAAAGGAAGAGTGTTGGCGACTTGTTGAAATTATCGAAAAGTTTGTGCATATAATTGAGAACAAAAAAGCTGATGCGTCGACATGGAAAGACAAGGTAAGTTTAATTTATCTGCATTCTATATTAATGTATGTTAATGTGAATATATTTTATTTTTGTCAATTTAGAAAACTGCTTGGCAAAAAGTTTGTCTTCAGTTTAATTCAGTTAGTACACAGAATCGGACGTGGGAACAGCTTCGCAGTAAATATGAAACACTAAAAAAAGAAACAAGAAGGGCCGCGACCAAATGCCGAACTGATATGTTGGGTACAGGTGGCGGTCCAAGTGAAGCCAAGCCATCTAATCCACTATATGAGAAAATTAGGGCGATAATGAAATTAAGCGCTAATGGAATACCTTCTCGTTTCGATAGCGATTATATAGGTAATAAAATTGTAATGTTTTTGGAATATATTGAATGTTTGAACAGTATCTATTTACAGATATTATAAATATTAATTATAATTATAATTTTGTTTGCATTATACAAATTATCGGCAATTACCGAGTGAAAGTTAATCATCATCATCATGAGGTCATCAGTCCTAAGACTGGTTGGACGCTAACCTCCAGCTTAGCAGTTGCGAGCAGTAGTCTAATCTAGGCCTACCTCTGCCTTTCTTCACTCCTATTTCTGCCTCCAAAATATCGCGGACTATTCCCCCATGTCTCAGCAAGTGGCCTACCATTCTATCTCTTCTCTTCTTTATGTTTTTCCACATACTTCTTTTCTCTCCTACTTTCTCTAATACTTCTTCGTTTCTAACCCTATCAGTCCACGGTATTTTCATCGTTCTTCGGTAACACCACATCTCAAAAGCTTCTAATTTCTTCCTACTTGCTTCCCCTACCGTCCAGGTTTCGCAACCGTATAGTGCCGTGCTCCATACATACGTTTTCAAAAATCTCTTCCTTGTTTCTAAGTTTATTACCCCCGAGCATAAAAGTGTTTTCTTTTTGTTAATACCTACTCGACCCTGCGCTATTCTTTGTTTTATATCTTTATCGCTTCTTCCATCCCAATTTACTTTACTCCCTAAATAAGTGAAGTCTTTAACTTCCTCCAATCTTTCATTATTAATTTGTACTTTCGTTTTTGCTCTGCTCTCGCGCCCTCAGCTCCTAACACTTTAGTTTTGTTTTTATTCACCCTCATTCCGTATTCCTCTGTCAACACTGCCTCCATTTCGTTCAATGCTGATTCTAGTTCCTCCTTACTAGATGCTAATACTGCTATATCATCCGCGAATCTCAGCATTTTTAGTTTTTGTCCCTGTACTTTAATCCCGAAATCCACTCTTAATCTTTTACCACATCAATCGCCTCTTCGATGTACAGATTAAAAATTAGTGGTGATAGCGTACATCCTTGTCTTACTCCTTTCCTAATACCTACTTCCCTTCTTTCCCCTTCTACTTCTATAACAGCAGTTTGCTCTTTGTATAGATTGTGTACTACTCTCCTATCTCTATACTTCATTCCCGCGCTCTTTAGTATCTTAAACATTTTTTCCCATCTTACATTATCAAAAGCTTTTTCTAAATCTACAAATCCTATATAAGCATTCTTTCCTTTTTCTATTGTTTTCTCTAACATTACTCTTAGCGCCAGAATAGCTTCGCGAGTTCCCCTATTTCGCCTAAACCCGAATTGGTCTTCTCCTAGTATTTCCTCCGCTCTATTTTCCATCCTCTTCTGCACTATTCTGGTTAAGATTTTTGGCGCGTGGGAAGTTAGACTAATCGTTCTAAAGTTCTCGCATTTGTCGGCTCCTCTCTTTTTCGGTATAGTAACGATAATGTTCCTCTTATAATCCTCCGGCATCTCGCCCGTTTCGTATATGTATTTTACCAGTTCAAACATCCTATTTACTACTTTCTGTCCCGCACATTTCAAAATTTCCGCCTGCATTTTACCTACACCCGGCGCTTTATTGTTCTTTAGCCCCCTTAGTGCTATTTCAAATTCCTCTCTCAATATAGGTTTTCCTACATCTTCCTTATCGGTGCTAGATTCTTCCTCTAGTGTCTCTCCTAATTCCTGACCCTCGTATAAATTTCCTAAGTACTGCTTCCATCTATCCGGTTTCTCCTCTCTTCCGATCAGTATGTACCCCGATTGATTCCTAACGTTTCTACTTATTATCTGTCCTATATTCCTGAAGTTCCTCTTAATTATTTTGTAAGCCTCATCGGTCTTACCTACTTGGAACTTATCTACTTCTTTGCATTTATCCTCTATTTATTGTTCTTTCGCTTTTCTACATTCTAATGATTTCCCACTTTATTGACTTATAAGTTTTCAGTCCTTCCTCGTCTCGTCTGTTTTTGTAGCCTCGTCTCTTTTGTATTAAGTTTAAGATTTCGTCCGTTATCCAGGGCTTCCTAGCTTCCCTTCTCTCGTGTCCTAAAACGTCCGTAGCCGCGGAATCTAGGCTATTCTTGATACCCTCCCACTCAGTTTCTGCATTCTTGATTTCGTCATTACTCGCTTTATTTATTAATTGATCTGTTTTCTCCTGGAACTTATCTTTCACATTCTGATCCCTTAATATGTCTACATTTATATGTTTCTTATCCTTCCGGGTTTTCAGATTTTTGAACTTTAATCTAGCTTTCATGACTACCAAGTTGTGGTCGCTGAAGATGTTGTGTAGATGCTGAAACAACGGCTGGTAATGTTTCTACATGTTTTAATACCCCCATTGGTATGTTTCTGTAGTATACTATAGAACGCACGCACATACGAATAATATAACTGGAAAAAGTACGATTTTTTTTAGTTACCAACAATGACTGCCTGTTCCATGAAGAAAGGGCACTAGTTGTAGATGATTTACCGCGTACTTCAGACATCCTTTCAATTACTAAGGAAGCAAACAGTGACGCAAGCAATGAAAAAGGTAATTTAACCCCACAACACATACGAGTGTACAAACACATGTTATTACAGTTGCAGAAGAAGCCACTCCAAAGGCCTCTACTGTCATCAAGGAGAATAGTAAAACAGATGTTTACTATTCTCAGAACAGATGTAAACAGTTGAAAAGACCAAGACACCTAGCCCTGCAAGCTGCAAGCAGGAAAAGGTTACATAAAAGCAGAAATATATCAGCGGCTGGTCAAAAAATGCAACCTTGGATTGATGCAAAAACAGAGCTGACTAGTTTAAAACTGAAATTACTCCAGGAGGAATTTAACATCAAGCAGCAAAGAGGACGAGAGCTACATCTACAACAGCTACAGTTAAATAGTCAACAGATACAAATTAACGAACTCACGATAGAAAAATTAAAGTTACAAATTAAGAGTATGCAAAATGAATAATGTTACCTATCTGTGTTGGCTTAAAATAGTCTTTTCATGATTAAACGTGTAACACAACATAATTGAATTGGTCATTTCACAAATAGTGCGTGTCAATTTTTCGGCCATTTTAGGTTTGTCGGAAACGTAATATTTACAGGTAAATACATCATTCCGGACAGTAACAGCACTTGCCAGGCAATATTTCGATAAATTCCGAATGCTTATGTATCGGATTGCATTCAGAACATCACAAGTCGGTGAACTCTGAATATACTTAATAATGGGGTTTGTCCGGAAAATACGTGTAAAAAAATCGGGCCGGCGCGTCAAGACGTTGTGGAGGGGCTTCCTGGAGGTGGTTCCTCCGCTCTATGCAATCCCCTCGACGCTCAGTTCGAGCCAGAGCGCTCTACGAGTAAGTAGGAATTTACGCCTGCTTGTTGAAAGTGACCCTCTTACCTGCCGTCGGCATGGAGTGAGGAACAGAGGAACATCAAGTTTCTCGCAAAGCTAGGCAAGAATGGCCGTGAGATTTTTGAGTGTTTGAAGTTTACGGAGAGAATTCCCTGAAGGACCTAACCGTAAACAAGTGGTTAAAGAGGTTCCGGGAGGGCCGAGAAGAGGTGAAAGATGACCCTCGCCCAGGACGCCCCTCCACATCGAGTTCTGAGGCAGATGTTGAACGAATTCGGGCTTGTGTTCTTCAAGACCGTCGATTGACAGTTAGAATGATAGCTGAAGATCTGTCAATCCCCAAAACAATCGTTCACGCAATTCTGACAAAAAAACTTGAAATGAAAAAATTGTGCGCGAAAATCGTTCCCAAGCTCTTGACTCCAGAACAGAAAGCAAGGAGGGTTGCTTGCTGTGAGGAGTGGTTGGAAGCAGAGGAAGGGGGGGACTTTCTCAACCGGATCATCACTGGAGACGAATCTTGGTTTACGAATTCGATGTGGAGCTCAAATCTCAAAGCAAGGAGTGGAAGCAAGCAGGGGACCCGAGAACAAGAAAGTCGCGAAAATCAAGGTCCAATGTGAAGACAATGTTGATTGTTTTCTTTGATTCTCGGGGCATTGTTCGCCAGGAATTTGTCCCTCCCGGCCAGACGGCGAACGGAAATTTCTATGTTGAAGTTTTGAGACGTCTCAGAGATCGTGTGGCCCGAGTTCGACCGGATTTGGCACAAGCGGGCAGATGGGATCCTTCATCACGACAATGCGCCCGCTCACACGTCGCTCGTTGTGCGTGAGTTTTTGGCCCGAAGCTCGATCACCGTGACAGAACACCCGCCTTATTCGCCCGATTTAGCCCCTTGCGACTTCTTCCTGTTCCCGATACGCAAAATGGTGCTTTGGGGGCGGCACTTGGGGGATGTGGAAGCCATCAAAGCAGCAACGACACGGCAACTGAAGACTTTCAGCGATCCTATCATCAATGGAAACGGCGTTGGCAAAAGTGCATCTTGTCTCAGGGGGAGTACTTTGAAGGGGACCATATTGAAATACCTGAATAATTGTAAAATAAAGTTTTTATTCCAGTTTTATACGTATTTTCGGGACAAACCTCGTACCGAAATGATTGTAAATGTAACAAGAAAATCGCAATTTTCTGTAAAAATTGTTAGTGTGGTAATATAACCCTCCTATTGCTACGCCACTGTTTAGTGCCGCATTCTAACACCAGAGGCCACTGAACATCCAAAACGGCGCGGAGAAGCTTCAGTACATCTGAGGCTGTCAACGTGAACGCTAAATGCTCGTACACTCACGGACACACGCATTGTACACACGATACATACTTACACACATTACATACATATATACAAACAAATGGTTTCTGGTGTTAAATGCCGTCGTGGCTTTATTGGAACATACTTACGAACTTTAGTGTGACCTTGTCTATATTTACTTGTTTCTTTCTATTAACATTTAGACGTGTACAAGTTTATTTGTAGTAAACTAAACTTGAGAGTAAAACGATCGACTCAGCAACTTCAACTTTGAGAGAATATGTACCCTCTCCAGTACCATTTGAAGTAAAGTTTAATGAACCGTTTGAAAGTTTAAAAACAGTTGTTTCAAATGATACCACTTCGATTGGAATCGGGCCCGTTCTGATAAAGTTATGAGTCGAACAACATGTGTAACACAAAACCTTGTTGATTGGAATGCGCATGCGCGACGATTATAACAGACATAGGGGGCGCTTGAAACCTGGTATTCGTCTCCATTCGCTAATTTGTAGTTAACGTATGCGTATGTGCTCGAAGGATTTACAAGAAAGTGGATGCCACAGCTGCCGAAGCAGCCCAGGTAATTACATTGTGTTGAGAGAGGATCTCAGTCAGAGAGCCCTGGCAAATCGACTGAATTTGAGTCAATCAGCTGTGTCAAGAGTGTATCGTCGGTACCGAGAAACCGGTAGCTACGTCCGCCGGCCAGGAGGCGGTCGTAAACGTGTAACATCGAAGAGAGACGATCGATTTATTGTGTTAAGATCTCTCAGAAGTCGACATTTGACTGGTGTTGACCTCACACAAGAGCTGAGGGAGGTCAGAGGTGTGGTCGCTAGCGCTTGGACAGTGAGACGAAGATTGAAGGCAGCAAAGTTGACCCCAAAAAAGGCAGCTACAGGTCCAAATTTGATAATATAAATGTATATCACTCGCCTACCTCGTAATACTACAGTTAGAATTGATGATATTAGCGGGCTTTACACTTACACTCTTTCCCTCGCGCCTCGAACGCGAAGGATTACGCGCGACTAAAACCGTGTAAATAATCGTGTAGGAAAGATTTGGGGCTAAAAAAGGGAGGACGCGCTTTCCCAGACGAAAGCGTTTCCACTTGATGGCGGGACGGAAAGAACGCACGTGTAAAGAGGAATCCTGCACGCAATCCCCGGAGCGTGGTCGTCAGACGAACAGTTTTAGGGGGCGTGGCACAGTTTTCGAAATGAGCCACGAAGGCTTTGTATTTTTTTAAATATGAAATCCCTATTTGCTTCAGGGAATCCACGCGTTTTGCATAAATCAATCAAAGATGTCGATGCGGTTTAGCGAAGATTTCTATTGTTATAATCATCGCTTTTGCATTTCCGCAGACATGCAAATGATTTATACAAGCATAGAAAATCGGATATTAACTCTTTCGACCACAGTCGAACACATCCGTTTTCCCGAAAACGAAGCACAAAGTAAGTAAAGAAAATATTGAACAAAACACAACGAACGAAAATGGCACAAGAGAGCGCAACAGGTCAGAGGAGTGTGGGCTTGCGCGTCAACCCTTTAGACTACCAAAGGCCCCTATGCACGGTCGAACAATTTGCGCAAATTCTGTGTTGTGCAAACAGTTTGATCGTCTATGGGACTGTTTGAATGGCTGTGCAAACTGTTTGAGGAAAATCGGCCTGAATCGAAATATGTTGCGCAATCATCCCTTGTTCGACTACCTGTTTGATGGTGTATGGTAATGTTGTGCAAACGTTGGGCCAGTGAACACCTGCTCATCTTCGCGCTCAGATGGTTTCCTCGCTTTACATTTTCTTACATTTCATTAATTATTCTTTTAATTTCATTTATTCCTCTCTTTTCAGTTTCATTTTTGTTTTTTTGGACACTTCATGGTTCCGTGGTGTTAAGGTAGTTTTATATTAGTTAACGTAGTTATATTAGTTACAATATGGCTACGTGGAATAGGCTGAATGAATAGCTCGCTGAAATAGCTGCGTCCATTGCTACCTGTACATTTTTGTCTGACAATTTGTGGATTCCACGCCAAAAAATGTCTTGCTCTTTTGAGACGATCCAGTCATCAAGCCATTTTCGTACGTTTTCGTTAGAAGTGAAGTCCTGCTCAGCAATTACGTGTCCCATTGATGCAAATAAGTAGTACAAGGATGAAGCCAAGCATGTGAAAGTATTTCCCAACTAAACGCTGCAATCGTTTCCTTGACCAGTTTTGCTGTGTGTGATGTTGCATTATCATGAAGCAAAATCACTTCGTGTTGCCTTTTTTATATTCTGGTAGTTTTTCACGGAATGCTTGACTCCGATCGATCATTTGTTGTCGGTAGCATTCAGTATTAACGGTTTGGCCAGTTTTTAGCAGCTCATAATAGATCACACCACACCCTTCTATCCCACCAAACAGAGCAGTGTCTTCCGTCCATGTCGATGGTTCTCCTGGAGTGACCCATGATCTTTTACACTTAGGATTCTCGAAATATATCCACTTTTCATCGCCAGTCGCAATTCGATGGATAAATGACCTTCTTTTATACCTGGCGACCAGCATTCTCTCATGTCACATTTAATCGATCCACGAGTCAAAATTGTCCCGTTTGAATTTTTTAAACCACTCAAATTAACTGTGATTTACCAAGAGCATACTCACCGTAGGCTTCGACAAATATTCGGTGCGATTCTGCAACAGTTTTCTTCAAATGGTAACAGAAAATCAACCCTGTCCGTAAATCGCTGCACCTGCGCAAAAATTTCCTGCGCCAGAAATTGGCGCCAATGACGGGGTATGGCGGTAACAACATTAACAACTAGGCCATCTATGGGCAAATTCCGGTCTCATATTTACATACGTGCTATATTTAAATATTCTTCCTCATTATCTTTTGAACATTTTATGTTAAAACGTGCCTCTTTCGCTGCATCTGTCAAAGACATCTCGGCGTGCTTGATCCACTTAACATCGACTTCTAGACAAAAAATGTATGATTGCACGCCAATATCGATCTCCAAAACTTTCATAATTCGAAGAATATTAGTCAGACCATCATTAAAAGTGCACACAGCAATATCAGTCGCTATATTCAAGGCTTGTTTGCAGCTTGAATAAGAATTTGAGCCAATTTCCAAACAGTAGCATTGAAACTTCATTGCTGTTTTGCGTGTAGCCTCTCGGGCAACGGTTTAGCAACTCGTCTGGGCTCAGGTCCTCATAAATCGGTTTGATGGTATTAAAAACTCCCTTAGAGAGCGGCAGCTTATGATGGAAGGTGTCCAAGGACTGCGCTGCTTGCGCCTTCTTCCAGTCGCACCAGGACTCTGAGCACTTCTCGTGCTTCGGATTTTCATCTGTTGATAGCTTATAAAATAAAATCGCCCAGGTTTCATTTTTCATATATTCTAAAGAGTTCAAATTCCGACGTATTTCCAAGGTATAATAAAGTGTTAATTGATCAATTAATTTGGCAGTTCATTTATCTTTTCCTCCGAGGCCATACAATTTTTTTTTTAATTTTGACAAAATCTTTCAATGATATCTGTTGTGTATTAGAGAAGTTAGAAATCATAAGGTAAAACATTAGGTTGTATCTAGACCAGGGGGATGGCACTCCCTATATATCATGTAGTGCGATCTTGCAATTACGTGTACAACGGCCGCCAGGGGTGCTAGTGGTCTTGCAGGTCATGCAGTCTCGTTTCCCCCTTTCTCTTACATCCTTGACATACAGTAACCATAACCTCGCGTACATGTAAACGATGTAAACAAACGCGTAATCGCGAGTTGTAATCAATCTGCAGTGTACATATAAATATTAATATTGTAAAATGGAGGATCCGTCGAAAGTAAAAAACAAAATACGTCATGTGAGACGACGTTGCATAGTGCCCGCATGCTACGAAAAAGAACGTTCCGTGTTCCGTAGAAGGCGAAAAAGTGCATTATTTCAGAGTACCCTCAAACGAAGAAAAAAGAGAACTAAGGCAAAGTGCTGTTCGGAATGATTTAATTCTGATTACCTTTTACAAGTGTACTTTAATGACATATAACTAACTAACTGAATAATAATTCAGTGTTTTTAAAAAAAATTCTTCATTAATAGATTATTATGATTCGACATTATTCAAAGTTTTGTATTGTTATTTCAATCGAAGCAATGAATATAATTGCATTAATCTAAATACACCGTTTCCTTTGCACAGGGGCCATATAAAGTTGTCCGCTTAAAGAATGGAGCAGTGCCATGTAAAAATTTATCAAGACTCGCTTGGAAATGTTGTGGCGTGTTCTGTTTTCGGTATAGCTTCATTTTCCCTTCAACGATACTTTGATTACTCGCAATTTACAATATTATAATTTGTAGTATATACTACAAACTTTATTTACCTCTGTGAATTAATATTTTGAAATGATTTCTCTTATTTGTAACAGAAATATTCATAGAATAAGTTTCAGCACTTTTCAGACAGATTATATACGTACGTGTACATATTACGTGTAAATAAAAAATTATTGCAGGAACACAAGAAAACATATTTTTTATAATTGCAAATTAACCTAATTCAATGTCACGTATACGGTAAACAATAATAATCGTTACGTAATACATTGTGGCTCAGATAATCTTCCTATAAATGCATTTTGTTATTAATTTTACATCATCCGTTACGTATATATTAAAATTTAAAAACATTTATGTTCAAATTTACCAGCTATTTCGCGCTGCATGACCTGCAAGACAACTAGCGCCCCTTGTACAGTAATTTACCAGCGAACTACCGCAGTGCCAGGGGGCTGATCCAGACGCGCTTTTCAACGAGAAAAAATTTCTGCTCATATTCTAAAAGGTCCAAAGAATTTTTTAAACTAATAAAAAAAATCGTTTTTTTTTTTTTTTTTTTTTTGAAAAATTTACAGTGGTGTACCCCTTAAGGTAACCGTGGCTTTGAAAATATTGTCAAGTATCTACGGAAATATTTCGTTTTTATTTAGAATAAACTTATTCCCGTTGTGTCTTTTAAATTTCAGTTTCCAGAAGAACGTCTGCGAAAGGGGATCTACATATAACTGCACTCTATGCGGTTACAACGCCAAAAGCCTCCGCGTTCTTAAACAACACTCGCTATACCACGAAAGCCCGCCTGAAATGGTTATATACAACTGTGACGCCTGCCCTTTTATCACGAAATCCAAGGTATACCTTAGAGAGCACAAGATACGTCACAAAAACCAAGACGAAGTGACCGTGCACAGGTGCCAGTTCTGCCAGTACGAGACAAGATTCAAGTCGGGCCTGCGCAAACATCTCGTCGTGCACAAGAGCAAGTTAGAAGTGACCATGCATAAATGCACAGAATGCTGCTACGAGACCAAGTACAAGCGCCACATGCATAAGCATGCGTTAATGCACGAGAGAGTCCGTGAAGAATATCCCCGCAAGAAAATCGAAGAGGAAACTCCTTTGCACAAATGTACAACGTGCAATTTTAAGGCCAAGGACGAAGGATCGTTACGCGATCACCTCTTAGCGCACAGGAACGGGCGGGAAGGGGAAAACAAGTGCTGCGTCTGCAGTTTCCAAGCGAAGAACAGGTCGGGGCTACTCAAGCACGTCATCGTCCACAAGAGCAGGTCAGAGATGACGTTACACAAATGCACGGAGTGCAATTTGGAGACGATACACAAGTACTATCTATCCATGCACACTAGGAAGTATCATCTAAAGCAGCCACCTCTAACCGACGGCCAAACCGTCGTCTTCAAATGCACCGACTGCGATTTCCAGAGCAAATACAAACGGAACCTGCTCCGGCACATGTCGCTCCACAAGGACAGAGCCACGTACAAGTGTGCGGAATGCAACTTCTACACCGTACACAGGAACACCTTCCGAGAGCACATGATCATCCACAGAACCGATGCCTCCACCCACAAGTGCGCGCACTGTGATTTTGAGACGAAATTCAAGCGGTACCTCCACAAACACATGCTGATCCACAAGAGTATGTCGGAAGTGGTCATGCTAAAGTGCGCGGAATGCTGGTTTGAGACCAAGTACCGCAGGAGCTTCACAAGGCACATGTTGGTGCACCAGACGGAGGCGCAGGTGACGATGCACAAGTGTGCGCAGTGCGGCTTCCAAACTAAGTATAAGAGCAACCTCAGGAAGCATATAGCCACACACCTAAAGTATTCGTTGGCCAATGGGAACGTTGAATAGAACCGAGGAACTTTGCGAAATGATATTCGTCTATTATACTTATAGTACAGGGTGCGGCATAACTGTCTCCCTATATTCAGTGCGGTTTCGTGAAGCCGGGTGGCGTTGTAGAAAATTGGGGGTAGTGTTAGTACGCGCGCCAAGACAAACAGTTTTTGTTTGAAACCGGTTTTTGTCTGAAACGCCATGTGGACCAGCGCACAGCGTGCTTTCGCCGTGGAAGTGTACATCCGCGAATATGGATACGTCATTGATTGGATTGCTGAGGGTCCAGTCCACGCTATAATATTTACAATAGAATTTTTTATGGTCGTTCGTCTCGTGAAGACATACATAATCACAGTCGGCTATTTTGCAATTTAGGTGTAATGTCTATAATGCCGTCATCGTTAAATCAAACAAATTGGGATTGCAAGGGCACGCCCTCTTTTCTATCTTGATGTTGCACAGAATTCGCGTAACGTATACAGCCGGATTTGGACCAGCACAGGTTTGTCGCATAATTTACACATTACTTTCGCTCCATTGTAGAATAGATTGTTAAATTTACCAATAAAATTTTCCACTTGGGGAGCATATAAATGTTTTTGGGCTTTCGCACGTCCGGCATACTTTATTATTAAATTTAAACATTTCAACGAACACAGCGGAGACCGTACGTACACCTCGACCGATAAATCAAGATCAACTACAGCCGCGAAGTGAAAAGTGCATTGTTGATCCCCGTCCACTATGGTTCGTTGACCACTTACCTCATTTCAACAGTATATTACCCCTTAAGATTATCAGAATTATCACTGTTCTGATATATTGTAATTATTCTAAATTAAATACATTTCAGACTAATACCAACAGTTGTTTTTTTTTATCGCCCCTTTTCATATGTGAGGGTAGGAGTCTATTTTTCACGAAGTCTCTTAGATAAATATTTTTCATAAAATCTCTTAGAAGGTTTTTTAGTAATTCTGGGATATCGAAACTGAAAAATATCTTCCTAAAGATAATTCCAGACAAAAAAAAAATAATTTCTAAAAACAAAAAGTATCCCATGTAAGAGTGAGCTCTTCTCTGTCGAGAAGAACTCGACAGAGAAAAAGACAGACAATGGAAACAAAGAATATAATTCAATTACATCAATGGAACAAATCGCCACTACATACATACCTCCGATGACGTCACACCTGTTCGTAAGGATATACTAGATATTCTTAGACATCTAAAGGGTGGTCCAACCATAATGCACGATGTTAATTGTGAGTCACACCTTAACGTCGAGTTTTTTGCCCAACTTAATTTGACATTTCTTTGTTTCAGTGTTTGACAAATTCAGCCATGGAGAGGTACACAATTGAGCAGCGCGTTAAGATTGTTCAAGCCTTTGACGAAAATGGGCGTTCAAATCAAAATGCGTTTCGTGCACTTCGTGACTTTTTTGGTCAGCATAATCGACCAAATGTGTCCACAATCGGGAGAATTGTGCGCAAATTTCAGCAAACCGGGTCTGTAGGAAATGTGAAAACACCTGTGCATGCTCGCCCAGTTTGTTCTGCGGAAAACATTGCTGTTGTTCGCGATAGTGTAGCAGAAGAGCCGTCAACCTCGACTCGTCGTCGTGCCCAACAATTGAACATCTCACGAACATCACTGATGCGAATTTTGAATAAAGATTTGAATTTACACGCTTACAAGGTTCAATTGACTCAAGAGCTGAAGCCTACTGACCATTTCAAGCGTCGTCACTACGCCGAATGGTTGGTTGAACAGACAGAAGTGAATGGTGACTTTACAAAGAAAATCATCTTCAGCGACGAGGCACACTTTCACCTCAGTGGATTCGTTAACAAGCAGAATTGCCGCATTTGGGCAAATAAGAATCCACGAGTGATTGTTGAAAAGCCGATGCATCCACAAAGAGTGACTGTTTGGTGCGGTTTATGGGCTGGCGGCGTCATCGGGCCGTACTTCTTCGAAAATGAGGTCGGCCAAGCAGTTACTGTGAATGGTGTTCGCTATCGCGAGATGATAACGGACTTCTTGTGGCCAGAAATTGAGGATATTGACCTGGACGATATGTGGTTCCAACAGGGTGGTGCCACTTGCCACACAGCCAACGAAACAATGGCACTTTTGCGCGAGAAATTCAATGGCCGTGTTATCTCACGTCGTGGCGATGTTAATTGGCCGCCACGATCATGTGATTTGACACCGTTGGACTTCTTTCTTTGGGGATATTTAAAAGAAAAAGTGTACGTTAATAAGCCAAGAACAATTCAAGAGCTAAAGGATGAGATAATTCGGCACATTAACGACATTGAACCTCAATTATGTATCAGAGTCATTGAAAATATGGACCATCGGATAGAGGTATGCCACCGAAGCCCTGGCGAGCATTTGGCCGATATTTTGTTTCACACATAATTGTCATAAATCCTTCTATCATAATAAAAAATATTAAGATAATTCTCTGAAAACTTTTTGTTTTATTTACAATTAACATCGTACGCTTTGGTTGGACCACCTTTTATATATCATTGCTATTTAACATCGGTTATTTCGATACGATGTTCTTAGAATATCAATACATTTACTCTATTATGCAATTATATAAATACATAATCAAGTTGTTTGTATAAATGAATAACATAAAATCGATTAATATATAATTAACTGAAATTTATTTTTTTAAGTTTGTATTCGAATGCACAAAAACATTTTTTTTATACTAGCTGCCTGTGTTTATCAAAGTCTTTTCTCTAAAACACGTACTACTATTACACAACAACAAAATGAATAGTAAAACAGAACCAATATCTAGGAAAAATACATAGGATAGTAACTTTTTTAAATTCCATAATATTAATTCGATACAGACACTGATACTTCTAGGTATCGGTGTTGTTCTGTAAGATATTCTATCAATACAATCTTCATGTATTGATATAATATTTGCAAAAATTTATCATAATGAGATAACTAATGCAAAATTATTTTCAATTAGTTATATTACAGGTAGTTTCATGTTATTCATTGTCAATTTATATAGCACCTGTATAAAATTATAAACATCGCAAGTAAGTAAAGAAAATCGTAATGAAAACTAAGTTTTATGACTACTTTAATGTATGATATGTATTAAGGAGGTGTTGTAGCATCTACTTATATTAATATTAGGTATTTACATAATGTAAAGTGAAAGTTACTTGAGAAGATACGGTAGTGTCACGTGTGGAAAAGTTGAAAATAATTTTTTTGAAAACTATGTCCGACCGTCAACAACTAAAACCAAATTCTTGTTCAGCACTATCGAAAAAAGGAGGATGACATATTTTGGTGACGATTTGAGAGATTTACTCTAAAGTAATTAATTAGCAACTATTTTTTAAAATTATAAAACAGAAATTTAGCTGTGATTATTCAAAACATACAACCAATGATCTCACACCATTTTTTATCCTCAAATCAGACTTTTCAGTCGATGTGACATAAAGAGTCATTTAAACTATTGTTCTCATTTAAACTAAATATAATCAGGACTTCTTAATTTTAAGCTGTGTGTGGGGGACCGTTCAGGTGTACATTTTCTACTCAGAACTATACATATTTCTTCTACGATTCTTTGATTATGCGTCTTCTGTGACACGAAATGCTTTGTTGTTTTATACCTGTCAATACCTACGAGCAAAATTGCTCGTAGGTCAATACTTAACAGCTATGTTCACTTGCATACATTTGTATGCAAGTGTATGCAAAACGCTTTATTGGGTTTTACAAATTGTTTCAGTTCGTTACAGTTCTTTTCGTTGTACTTCACATTATACTAAGATATTTGATATTATTAGTATGTACACTATTAAGAAATCATAGAGGCTTAGAAGAAAAATAAAGTTAGGTTATCAATAGTACTCTTAAAGTTATTGCTTGTATTGCTCCAATTTTTTTATTAGAAAACTAAGTTCCAAATACTCGAACATGGATCTTAGCGATATAAGAACTTGCAGATTGTGCCTAAAATCCCCCAATGGTAGTTTTAAAGCCTTAGATGAAGTCATTGAAAGCGATCTGCATTCGCTTTATTTATATCTAGTAAGTATATGATATATCCACATTTAAAAGCTAATAAACGAACTAACATGACGGTGTATTAATAACCACTTTAATTACTATTTATAAAAATACTTTGCATTGCAGAATTTGGAGATAAGTGATGAACCTACGATTTGTGGAACATGTACAGAGAATCTTCAGTATTGCTTAGACTTTAAGGCAAAATATAGGCGTTTTTTAGAACATACATCTGTGTGCACATACGTTTGTGGTGTGAATTCAATAGTGTGCAGTGAAGACAGTATGAAAATAGATCTGCAAAATGTTCTTAAAGACGAGATGTATAAAAGCACAGACGTTTTAAGTAATTGTAGTTTAGGTCGTTTTTGCCTTAAAGAGGTTAATTGTGAGTCTCGAATGCTTTTAGAGAGTAGTGATATAGACATACTGGGGAAATATATCCCTGAGTTGGTAAGAATTTAGTTGTTTATTGCCAAATTTGTTTTTATGTAATTAATACGTTCATGTCTCATATACCTTTAAATGTATATAATAGAAAAGCGGGAAATTATGTGGCTAAATACATAATGTTTAAAATTAGTTCTATAAGACAGTTATATTTGTAAATATTGCATAAAGGGCAATTATGATTTTTTTGTTGATAGACTATTGAAACTACCGAAACACCAGCGGTATGTACGTCATGCTACAACGCAGTACAGCGTCATTTAGGTTTTATAAAATCTTGTTTGCATACAGAAGAAAAGATACTTGAGTACTGTGCTGTTGAGAGTACCGATTATAGAGGTCAAGTGGCGTTAAGCAGCGTAGCTAGTTTTATCTCAAAAAACGCTTTGAAGACTGAAGACAGTTCACATGAGTTCAAAGTAGAAGAATCGTCAATAAAAATAGAGGAAAACATAGTTATTAATAGTATACTAAATGAGGAGGATATTACAGATATAAAAGAGGAAATAACTGTTAAATCGGAGGATGTTGTAAAGCCGGAAGTTGAATCAGTCGGAGGTTATAGGTAAATCGAAAATTATTTGGAAATAGTTAAATATTGTAGAACGTTATCTTACTTTTCGGTATACAATAAATGCACTTATTTCGTTAAATCTGAAGGTTTAATATCATGTTCTGAATTATCAGTATCGCGTTTTTGTTTATTTTGTTCTAACGAAACACACTATGGTGCGTCTTTATCGCACGTCAGTTTTTTATGGTATACAGGATTGGTCCAAAACCGATGGGAGTTGAGTGTCATCTCAAAAACTATAAAAGTCACAGAAAAAGTGATGTGATCTGTTCTAGGGTCGATTTTCGAGATTCTAATGGAAATTAAATACAAAATATCTCTTAAAACCTCAGTATTTTACCTGTTAGGAATATAGTCCACATTTTAGTCTCTTTTATTCCCAGTTATTTGCAATAAAAAAAAATGTGGCCATTTATTTTCCAACCAAAGTGCGCAACTGTAATGTGGAGATTTGGCAACAGTGGGTGCTGTACGTCTGATCAGTCTGATCTAACTTGTAATGTATATACAGCATTCAATAAATTTTTGATTCCCAAAATGTTGAAGAAATGTTTGTGAATATTAAAAATTCATACAAAATTAAAACCATTGCTGGTTAGATTTTCACTTTTTGTTTCACAACTGTCAACAGTTGGGTGCGTTCTTGTATGGCTTGGAAGAATATAGTGTACAACATGTATTTATACATTTTTTTTTATAAAAAAACAAATATATTCTCTTTGTGTAACAATGTCGTTTACATATAGTGATATCAGCTAAAGCTTACAAAAACAAAGAACACTTAAAACAAAATGATATTTTACTCTTCAAGTTAAAGGTATACAGTCACTGTTACAATAAGAAAATAATGCCGAAAGAAATTCTGTGATATAAACCACAATACCTAAATATGTCATTGATGACACTTGCAATTTTGGCATAATTTTGAGGAACACTCAAGACATATTGGTTTATTGCACATACAACACAGGTGATATGTTTTTCTTTTGATCCTTGAAGGGCAGGTATAACAAGCTTTTCGATTGTCTAATTTCTCAGAAGCTACTTGTTCAAAGGGTTCTTCAGGAACCCCTAATACTCGTCTAATACAAAAGCGAACTTCACGGACGATTCTAACATTTGCTACTCGCCTTTCGAGATGGGGTTTTACTAACTCATCCGCAAGTAGTTTTATGAAATCTGCTTTTTCGAAAGACCGGACTATTTTTATATGCTCGGTGGACAACATATATTTGTAATATTTGTAAATATCTTCCAATGTTATTCCGGTGTTCAGTTTTTTAGGCACCGAGATGATCCTGCAGCTCTTTTTAAAGTTTTTACTTCCTCCTTTAATAGCTTCTTTCTTGGAGGGTTTGCGGAAAGTGACATTGTCGTCTGAGTGATCTTATCAAAAATAATTAATAGATGGCGGAGCAAATTTCTGTCTATTCTAACTTAAAACTAGCTCTCACCTTACTTAAACACTTTTTCTTCTATGTTTGTCATCACAGAAACATCTTTGTAGCTTTTCCTTTCGCTCTTAAGACAAGTATTACAGGAAACATTATCTAAAATTTTTACCGAATTTTAAATATTCCTTTCTGGACAAATTGTACATATATATTTATATACAAATATAAACAAAACAAATTTGAAAGAAAAGTTATTTACTATTTGTTAATAAATTTAAAGAAGGAACTGCCCCATAGTGCAAACGAGTTTTTGAATAATTTCTAATAAAACAGTCTTCAGAAAAATGTAAACTGCAAATTTTTATTCTAAAAGGTGGTCCAACCAAAACGCACGATGTTAATTGTAAATAAAACAAAAAATTTTCAGAGAATTATCTTAATATTTTTTGTTATGATAGAAGGATCTATGACAATTATGTGTGAAACAACATATCGGCCAAATGCTCGCCACGGCTTCGGTGGCATACCTCTATCCGATGGTCCATATTTTCAATGACTCTGAGATATAATTGAGGTTCAATGTCGTTAATGTGCCGAATTATCTCATTCTTTAGCTCTTGAATTGTTCTTGGCTTATTGACGTACACTTTTTCTTTTAAATATCCCCAAAGGAAGAAGTCCAACGGTGTCAAATCACATGATCGTGGCGGCCAATTAACATCACCACGACGTAAGATAACACGGCCATTCAATTTCTCGCGCAAAAGTGCCATTGTTTCGTTGGCTGTGTGGCAAGTGGCACCATCCTGTTGGAACCACATATTGTCCAGGTTCATATCCTCAATTTCTGGCCACAAGAAGTCCGTTATCATCTCGCGATAGGGAACACCATTCACGGTAACTGCTTGACCGACCTTATCGCGAACAACAGCAATGTTTTCCGCAAAACGAACTGGGCGAGCATGCACAGGTGTTTTCACATTTCCTACAGACCCGGTTTGCTGAAATTTGCGCACAATTTTCCCGATTGTGGACACATTTGGTCGATTATGCTGACCAAAAAAGTCACGAAGTGCACGAAATGCATTTTGATTTGAGCACCCATTTTCGTAAAAGGCTTCAACAATCTTAACGCGCTGCTCAATTGTGTACCTCTCCATGGTTGAATTTGTCAAACACTGAAACAAAGAAATGTCAAATTAGATTGGGCAAAAAACTTGACGTTAAGGTGTGACTCACAATTAACATCGTGCATTATGGTTGGACCACCCTTTACTATTACATTGATCCGGTTTAATATTAGCATATCTATGGGTGCCAACAAATCCGAATGATTTTTTCAAACATTGACATCTAAAAAGTACTTTATAAATATCTATGCGACATAAATTTAATGTATCTAATCCGAGCTGTAACCCCATTAAATGCGTAATCAATTAACTTACTTAGCTTCATCTTTTGGACACCGAGAAAATGAGATACTAGATCTTGTTTTACTGTTACAGCCATCAGCAGAACACAGCGCCATTTTTAACTATTCAAACGCAAATTAATAAAATTCACAATCTAAAATCCGACCGGTGTATACATCGCCTGCGGCAATCGGTTTGGTGTCGACAC
This sequence comes from Rosalia funebris, assembly GCA_037954035.1. Lineage (NCBI taxonomy): Eukaryota > Metazoa > Arthropoda > Insecta > Coleoptera > Cerambycidae > Rosalia > Rosalia funebris. The sequence continues at coordinate 4,064,218 of JAZFAV010000019.1, read as the reverse complement.
TGAACGGTAACGTATGCGCCACGTGCTAGTTAACTAATTCTCGCTGGACGACGAGGCGTCTTTCTTGTCTTAGGGCTGGACTTTCTTGTCTTAGTTTCTGTTTGGTGCCATAGTTCTAAGCAGTACGTAAATCTTATCAAAAAAGATGTCATATTTCACTTGTCTGGACTCGGACCCGAATCATTTTTAATGAAAATTTTTCATTTTTAGTTCCCACGAGGATCCGTCTGAAAAACAACCCTTCACGCCCCACAATAACTCGTCCAAACAAACGACATACAACTGCAACACCTGCACATTCGAAACGAAATACAAAGGGTGCCTCAAGGAGCACGAACTGCTGCACACAAACGCCGACGAACTAACCATATACAAGTGCGAATTCTGCCGGTATCAGACGAAATTCAGGTCTCGCCTGCGCAAGCATCTCATAGTCCACAAGAGCAACTCCGAAGTGAACACGCACAAATGCACGGAGTGCAGCTACGAGACCAAATACACGCACAACTTTCGCAGGCACTTGCTGGTGCACGAGAAGTCCGAGCAGAAAAAAGCCAAAAAGAAAGGCATGCATAAATGTACAATTTGCAAATTCCAGACCAAAGACGAAGGCTCTCTGAAGGAACACGTGCTGACCCACGAAGAATGGGAGAAAACGGAGAGTAACAAGTGCCACGTTTGTAATTTCCAGGCAAAGGACAGGAAGTACCTGCTCGAACACTCCTTGATCCACAAGAGTAAGCCTGAGGTGAAGATGTACAAATGTGCGGAATGCAATTTCGAGACGAGGCACAAGTACTACCTCTCCACGCATACGCAAAAGTACCACGTCCAGGAGGCGCCTACGAGGAACGACGACAGCTCGGAGAAGACCATCTACGAGTGCGCCGACTGTAACTATCAGACCAAACACAGGACGTACCTGCGCGAGCACATGATGGTCCACAATGACGGAGTGACCGCTTACAAATGCACGGACTGTAACTTCCGGACCGTCTACAGGGACAACTTCCGCAAGCACATGATCATCCACAAGAGCAGCTCCAAGGTGGACGCCCACAAGTGCACCGAATGTGATTACCACATGAGAAGAAGACATGTTGATCCGCCGGAACAACCCGGAGATCGTCATGCTACAAAGCACGGACTGTTGCTTCGAGACGGAGTACCGCAGGAGTCTCCTCAGGCACATGCTGGTGCACCAGAGCGGGCAGCAGGCGACGATGCACAAGTGCACGCAATATGGCTTTCAGATTAAGCACAAGAACAGCCTCAGCAATCACATCGCTGTCCACCGGAAGTATTCTTCAGTTGACAAGAAAACCGAGTAGAATTTGGGGTGGAAATTGCGACGAAAGTGAAGGAGAAAGAAAGGTATCCTGATTAATGGTCTTTGAATTCAAGACTTCTAACTTATGGCAGAAAAAATTGCTGACGGAAATGGAAATTGATAACGTTATTTTGATGTATTATTTATTGTTGATTGAACATTAAAAACGTTTTAAATTTACGCAAGAAATTGTTTAATTTACTTGTTCCTTTGTATATAGGCGTGGCTTATTAGAAACCGGAGTTATATTTAAAGGAAAACCGTGGAGCGATTCCTAAAGGTCTTATCTTTATGAACAATGTAATAAATCATCATATATGAGCCCAGGCTGATAATAGATCGGCCAAGCATAATTTTACAACAATATATTCAAATAAAAGTAATAACACTCAAGCCTACTTTATTAAAGAAAAATTTTGGTAACATAAACAAAGTATAAACATTTAACTTGAATACAATGAAATATTACTACGTTGTGAAATGTCAATGACAAATTTATTAATAAAAAACAAGATTCGCGGTTCAGAATAATTCGGCCAGTTGCTCAAACGCATAGTAGGCGTGACCTGCAAGACAACTAACGCCCCGTGTACAGTAATTTACCAGCGAACTATCGCAGTTCAGGGGGCTGGTCTCAATCTAGCCTTGGCGTAATTCTATGGTTATTCTATTTCAATTCAATTTATTATATATTTACATTTGTTATATAAGAAGCATTTACATATAAACTGTTATATTTAATCCATGAACATGAGATAGCTCCATCGCTATTAAATTCGTATTATGGATTTTTCGTGGATTAAAAAAATATTTTGGGGATTTCTGTGAAACCGAAGACGTTGTCGAATAACATACATTGGCGACACTGGTTAACTTCAGCGACTAAATTCACATTCATTATTATCCCGAGTTGTTTATATCTATTGCAATTATTTTTTTTTTTTATTATTAATATTCCATTGTACATATATCACATTAATTATTTCACGTTTTCAATGTGAACGCTATTAAAACAAATTAGCTTCGACAACAACATAGAAAGGGAAAAAGATAGGTTATTAACTGCATTTTTAAATTACTTCTTTTGGTCCATTTTTTTTAAAGAAAGCAAGATCAAAAACGATCAAGTATGGAGCTCGACGACGTAAGAACTTGCAGACTTTGTTTAAGGGCCTCCAATAGTGGTTTTAAAAGCTTAACTGAAGTGGAACAATGTAACCTCAATTCCCTCCAGTTATACCTTGTAAGTTTGTATCTACATTCGACAGATAACCGAATTAATATTATAGTGTATAAAAGTATTTTATAGCACAATAATTGGTACTATTAATAAAGGAACATTGACTATACGTTATATTGCAGAGTTTCGGGATAAGTGATGAACCTATGATTTGTAAAATCTGCGCAAAGAATCTTCAATACTGTTTGGACTTTAAGGCAAAATATATGAAATCTGAGGACAGTGTGAAATCAATTGCACCCAGCACTAATAGCATCTATAAAAGCAGACAAGATTTAAAAGACTGTAGTTTATGCCGTTTTTGTGTTAAAGAAGTAAACTGTGAATCTTTCGTGTTCCTAGAAAGCGATGATATAGAAATGTTGTGGAAGTATTTCCCAGAGCTGGTAAGAAGTTTGAGCTTGTTAGTATTATTTTCATAAAACAAATGATCTATTATACCGGGTCCAGCAACAGGATTGAATGGTTTTGAATAGATTGCTGTGGAAGTACTGTTTATTTGAGAAACATCAAATAGTGATAAAATTGTATTTTATTAACGAAAGTTTTGTGTTACAATGGCAAATTGGCCGGTTAATCAACGGGTCTCTGCTGTTAAATCAATTATCCTGACCCAGTCCATTGTGTAAACCCAAAAGCGTCTTAGGCGTGAATTTAATTTACCAGTGAGTGCTGAAGTTCCATCAATAAATGCAATTTGGAGATGGGTAAGAGATTTGGATGAAAGTGGCAGTGTAAACTCAAAATTTGTCGGAGGTACACGTACAGTTCGTACACAAGGTCATATTAAAAGAATCAGCGTAGCCGTTGAACGGAGTCTACAACGTTTTGCAATTCGGCAATCAATTGCTTTACGAATTTCATAGCGAAGTATGCGACGAATTTTAAATCTGGATTTGAAATTTCATCCGTATAACGTACAGATAGTCCAGAGGCTGAACCCTGTTGATAAAGTTAATCACCTCAATTTCTGCTGGCAATTTCTTGGAACATTGAACAACAATGCAGGAATTCTTGCTAAACTGATCATGTCTGACGAAGCTCCTTCCATCTCAGTGGGTATGTTAATAAGCAGAACTTTCGCTACTGGGCAGAACACAACCCAAGAGAAATGCATGAACACCCACTTTATGACTAAACGGTAACGGTGTGGTGTACAGATTTGGTGATCACGCCATACTTGTTTAAAGAAAACGGCCACACCATTGCAGTCAATTCACTTCGGTACGTTGTGATGTTGGAAACATTTGTGGCTGTGGAACTTCAAAGAATGGCTCAAAGATGAAGTATGGTTCCAATAGGTTGGCGCCACAGCGCATACAGCTAGACGATCCATTGCTGTTTTACAGCGTATGTTCCCGCATCGCTTAATTTTAAGATTTGGCGACTGCGTGGCCCGCAAGATCACCGGACCTGACGGTCCCGGATTTTTTTCTGTGGGGATTCTTCCAAAGTGTACTCTACCCATCCCCAAAGACTTCTGGAACTCAATGAAAGAATTCGTGAAGAGATAAATTAGATAAACGAAGATTTACTCAGACGCGTTATGTTCAATTTCAGAAAGAGATTGCAGCAATGTATAGAAGAAGACGGTGGTCATCTTGGGGATGTGATATTTGCGAACTAAGTGTTATAAGAAATTTCCAGAATTGTGTTTTTAGTTGTAATAATAATTAGTCCAAATATATTCTTTGTTTCTTAACAGTGGCCTATTAAAAACCGTTACATCCTGTCGCCGGACCCTGTATAACCTAAAGGATTGCTGTGTCAACAAAAAGTCTAAATCGAAAATGTTTTTGACAGTATCCTGATATCACTGAAAAGGCAGAGGTATGTACGGCATGCCAGGAAGCCTTGCAATATAATTTTGATTTTGTAAGATGTTGTTTGCAAACCGAACAAAAGATACAAGAGTACTGCAGAATTGAGAGTCCCAATCGTAAAGGCCAAATAGAGTTAAGCAGCGTAGCCAGCTTCATTTCAAAAACTGCTTTGAAGAGTGAAGTAGATTTGTATTCCATCAAGATAGAAGAAGCGTTCACAGACATCGGAGGAAACATAGATATTAATAATGAGTTGAAGGATGAGAATATAGTAGAAATAAAAGAGGAAATATTAGTAAAATCAGACCACTTAGTAGAGCCGAAACTGGAAGCGATCAATAGTACTAGGTAATGTACCTACCATTTATACTTAAGACATGAAGGTTCACTCTCCGTCGGCACTTTGACCGTGCGCTTAGTTGTTATGCCGCCATGCAGCTGTTGAACGGCGGTCTTCTTGAGTATACGAGGGATACTTCATGTTACTATTTCGTTACTAGTTCGTGTTCTGTTAATTATTCTGTCGCGGACGTTTGTTACGAGGGTCACAAATTTGTAATTTGTTGTTTTTATATCGCGATTTGCGAATTTTATAGTATAATATAGGCGCACTCTAGTATACAGGGAGTTAAATGAATTTCTTTCGAAGTTACTTTTTAAAAAACGACAAACGATTTTATTCAACGAATTACAATTTGAACGTAGATTGACCGTAGACTGACTGCAATCTCGTTCTTACAATAGTTTTGTTACATAAAAAATGCTGAATTGATAAAATGCGAAATACAAAATAATGATAATGTTATCGAATCTTCCACGAGTTCCACGTGGCTATAATACAGTGCTATTCAAAAGTCCCCTCCCCCCCCCCCTCTTATCTTTTTAACGATTATACATAAACAAGTGAAATTTGGTAACTGAATATTAAGGGTTGTAAACTTCGCTACTAGTGATGATAGATGACGTATGCGTCAAAGATGACGTCACAAGGTCATTGTGACCAATAATTTTAAAGGGAACCCTATGGCAAGCGACACCTCTTTTAAAAGGTATCGAAAAAACGTATTCAATGATACTAATATTGTTTGTATTTATGGTAGTTTTGATGGATTAAATCAGTAATCAGTAAACTTGGATAATAATTTTAATTACAGATTCAAGAATCAGTACCTACTTATAGTAATTGTTCGAAGTGAGCTCCATCTACTTCCTGACAGTAAAACATCCTATTGCGAAACTCTTCTCGTACTTTTTCAAATGTGTCTGCGGAAATAGCCCTACATTCTGTAACAATACGTTGTTTTAAAACATCAATATTGTCAGGCTGAGTGGCGTAAACCTTCGATTTAAGATACCCCCACAGAAAAAAATCTAAAGGTGTGAGGTCCGGTGATCGAGGCGGCCATTCCATTGAACCTCGTCGTCCAATCCATCTACCAGGATATTCTTCATCCAAATACCATCTTACTGCACCGTAATAGTGTGGAGGAGCACCATCCTGTTGGAATGTTATTTCCAAAATGTCGAATTCATCTTGATTATCTTCCAAAATTTCAAGGATTAACGGTTCTATTGCATTTTGCAACATCTGCAGCAACACCTCACCGGTTAAGTTGGTATTTAAAAAAACAGGCCCAACGATGTGGTTTCCCAGTATACCTGCCCAAACATTGACCTTCTCGGGATACTGAGTATGTGTTTCACGAAACATGTGAGGATTTGCGTCACTCCAATATCTCACGTTTTGTCTATTTACATTTCCATTTAGATAGAAAGTACTTTCGTAACTAAAACAAATTGTTTTGACATAGTCTGGTTGTTGGTTAATTTTAGTCTCCATATTTTCACAAAATTGCAGTCTTCGGTCTGGATCGTCGTCTGAGAGTTGATGAACCATTTTTAATTTGTATGGGTGAAATTTGTTTTTTTTTCAACACCCTGTGCCCTGTACTTTGACTGACTTCACAGGTTGATGCAACTTGAGTTGTTGAAGAAGTAGGATTTACTATTACTTCTGCCAGTATATCAATTTTTTTCTCATCAGAAATTTGTGGTCTGCCAGATCGTTTTGCATCATTAATACTACCCGTTGTTTTAAACTTACGAAGAAGCTCTCTCAAATAAGTCCTCGAAACTGGGCGATCGGGAAACCTTTCATTAAAAATGCGTTCTGCTGCATGAAAATTTTCTCCAGTTTCACCAAGTGTTAGGATCGCTGCTACTTTATCACCTAAAACACGTACCATTTCTCTTCTTGAAGCACTTAAACGTTCAGCTCACAACAGTTTAACAAATTATTGAATGTACAAATATTTTAAAATTACCACAAGGTACTAAAACAGTTAAACGTTCGATCGACAATACACAAATTATTAAATGTATAAAAACTTTGACAGCTAAAAAAACATCAAATTGGGGAGACTTGCAAAAACGTCAGATTATTTACTATCCAACTATCCAGTGGCGGAGCTTGAATTTTAAATTTTATTATTAACTGATTTAATTCATCACAGCTTTGCGGTTTTTGAAAGCCAGTTGTCAAAACTGCCGTAAACAGACACAGTATTAGTATCATTGAATAGGTTTTTTCGATACCTTTTAAAAGAGGTGTCGCTTGCCATAGGGTTCCATTTAAAATTATTGGTCACAATGACCTTGTGACGTCATCTTTGACGCATACGTCATCTATCATCACTAGTAGGGAAGTTTACAACCCTTAATATTCAGTTACCAAATTTCACTAGTTTATGTATAATCGTTCCAAAGATAAGAGGGGGGGAGGGGACTTTTGAATAGCACTGTATATTCTTTGTGCACATAACTAGAGACAAAAAATAATTTAATAGAAAACTTTTTGAAACAAATGTATAAAAGGTACACTTTTAAATATATATTTTCTTTTTGCCCCAGTTGAATCCGAACAAGGTAATTTATTGCCTTAGGTCCTAAAAGGCAAATTGCTTCAATTCGTCCGTGTACCTATACCTACACCCTCTAGGAGCTTTATTTAACAATTGCAATTGCGGCTTCAAAAGTTTACTGGATTCTTCCGAATAATTGTCTTCTAGATATTTGTAAATATTTTCCAATGTTATTCCGATTTTGGCACTGAGATGATCCTGCAGCTCTTTTTAAAGTTTTTATTTCCTCGTTTAGTAGCTTCTTCCTCGGAGAGTTTCCGGAAAGTGACATTGTCGTCTGAATGATCTTATCAAAAAATAGTTAATAGATGGCGGAGCAAATATCTGTCTATTCTGACTTAAAACTAGCTCTCATCTTACTTAAATAATACAAAATATGTTTACTTTCATTAAACACTTTTTCTTCCATGTTTGTCATCGCAGAAACATATTTGTAGCTGTTCATTTCGCTCTCAATACAAGTATTACAAGAAACATTATCTAAAATTTTTACCGAATTTTAAATGTTCCTTTCTGGACAAATTGGGTTTTATAAAATTGTTATACCAATATATTGTATGTAATTAAACAAGGTTGGGAATTGGTGCAGGGATAGGGGACTCTCGGTCAATCCCTCTAAGACTGAGTTGATGGTGTTCACCAAGAAATGTAAGTGGAACAGAACATGTCCGCTGAAACTTGGTGGTCAAGAACTAAGCTATAATAGCGAAGTGAAATACTTAAGAATAATCCTGGACGGGAAACTGTCATGGGGAAAACATCAAAGTCACATATGTTCCAAGATCACAGCAACACTTTGTCAACTGAGAAGGGCCATTGGTAATAGCTGGGGCTTGAAACTGGAGACCATAAAATGGATGTATGAGGCAATTCTCAAACCCAGACTAACGTATACAGCACTGGTCTGGTGGGAGAGAGCCTGTTTAACGTCGGAAGCCAATCGACTTAACAAGCTAAGAGGATTGATTCTAAGAAGTACAACCGCAGCCCCAAGATCGACACCGATCGAGGCGATGGGGATACTTACGGGGATACCACCTCTTGATGTCACCCTGAAAACGGAAGCTACAAAGGCAATGCACAGGGTAGGAGACATAAGATCACCCTCACCAGTAAGACCGACTGGATAGAGGGTCGAGCTGGATTACCGCTCAATGGAGACATCTGGATGGAGCCAAGAGTAGGAACAGAGCGGGTGCGGCGGTGTATAGGCGACGCGATGGACACTCCAAGCCGAGTTAGTTGCAATTACATACGTTCTGTGTTCTGGGGGCCGACCAAAATCGGACCCAGGAGAAGGTATGTATCTGCTCAGATAGCAGGGCGGCATTGGCAGCCCTGAACTCAGCAACCACAAAGTCGAAGCTGGTTTATAATTGTGCTATGAAGCATTGAACCACTTGGCAGGGAAGGGAAAGTGGAACTCTTATGGATATCTGGGCATAATGGCATTCAGGGAAATCTAATTGCAAATGACCTTGCCAGACTAGGGACCAGGGAAAACCTCTATGGACCAGAACCTGCAGTGGATATAAGTCGGAATCTGATCAGAGACCGCATCAATGGCTGGGCAAGAGACCAGCACAATAAAAGATGGAGAGGAGTAACGGGTTGTCGAATAACCAAACTCTTCATCGAATACTCAGAGATTGACAAATAGGCCCAAGAATTCATTAAATTGAACAGGCACAAAGCCAAAACCCTGGTGGGAATCATAACGGGCCACCATAGTAGCCTGAATGCATATAAGCACAAGTTGAGGCTGAGTGACAGCCCGGGCTGCAGATACTGTAGAGAAGACGAGGAAACCTCGATTCATATTCTTTACACCTGCCCCACACTAGAGGAGAGGAGGTGCCTTATATTAGGGACCCCTGTTATCGTAGAGGAGGCGAGGTTTAAGGCGGGGGACGTGCCTAAATTGCTCCTTTTATGGGATATCATTTTTGGATAATGACCCGGATAAGAGGGGATCGCCAAGGGACTACCCATGCGATCAGTGGCTGATGAGGCCCAAACCCATATAACATAATAATAATAATAATATTGTATATAAATAACGGGTGTCCAGAAAGGGTAGGGGGTATTTGTAGATTCAATAAAAAAAAACTAGAAGTCAGAAAAAATAAATTTTTTTGTTAATTTTTAGACAAGGTTTTGGAAAATTAAGTACTAAAGATTATGTTCTCCAAATGTTGACCCTCACGCTGCTGGCACTCCTCTAACCGTAAACGGAAATTAGCCACCACGCGTCTACACATCTCTCTGGAAACGGCGGTCATTTCGGTGCGAATGTTGTGCTTTAATTGCACTAAAGTTCGTGGTTTGTTAACATACACTTTCTCTTTAAGGTATCCCCATCAGAAATAATCAAGAGGTGTAAGATCAGAAAATGGATTCGAATGTTTGAGAATACCGGTTCGACTGTAAAAATTCGCAATCCAGGTCGCCCGTGCTCTGTTCGAACCCCACAAGCGATTGAAGAAGTGAGAGTTTCAGTGCGTGAAAATCCTTCTCAATCAATTCGCAAACTCTAATCTGAACTGTAACTCTATTAAATGCATAATCAATTATCTTACTTAGCTTCATCTTTTGGACACCGCAAAAATGAGATAAAGATGTTTCAAAACCTTATGAGCTTTGACCTTCATTGCGCAGAAACATAATTACGGGCGGTGGCTGTTTTCACAATAGACTTACATAGTAGAATAATGGAGATAGCCCCGCCTTTCGCGGCTCATAAGGTTTTGAAACATCCCTACTAGATCTTGTTTTACTGTTACAGCCATCAGCTGAACACGGCGCCATGTTTAGCTATTCAGACGCGAATTAATAAAATTCACAATCTAAAATCCGACCGGTGTAATACTTCACCTGCGGCAATCGATTCGGTGTCGAGACTGACGTGCTAGCTAGTTAGCACTGGTTACTAATTATTTACTTAGATAAATTCTCTCTCCAGCGAGAATTAGTCTCTAGTCTCGCTGGACGACGAGACGGGGTAAGGAGGGAAACTTAGCGGGCGGAGCTTAGAGTGAACCTTCTTGTCTTAGTTTCTGTTCGGTGTCATAGTTCTAATCAGTACATAAACCTCATCAAGAAAGTTGTCATATTTCACTTGTCTGGACTCAGACCCGAATTATCTTTAACGAAAATGTTTCGTTTTTAGTTCCCACGAGTATGCGTCCGAAAAACAACCCTTCACGCCCTACAATAACTCGTCCAAACAGACGACATACAACTGTAACACCTGCACATTCAAAACGAAATCCAAAGGGTACCTGAAGGAGCACGAACTACTCCACAAAAACGCCGACGAACTAACCATATACAAGTGTCAATTCTGCCAATATCAGACAAAGTTCAGGTCTGGCCTGCGGAAGCATCTCATAGTCCACAAGAGTAAGTCCGAAGTGAACACGCACAAATGCACGGAGTGCAACTACGAGACCAAATACACGCACAACATTCGCAGACACCTGCTGGTGCACCAAAAGTCCAAGCACAAAATAGTCAAAAAGAAAACCGCGCACAAATGTACAATTTGCAAATTCAAGGCCAAAGACGAAGGTTCTCTGAGGGGACACGTGCTGACCCACGAAGAGGGGGAGGAAATTGAGAGTAACAAGTGCCACGTTTGTAATTTCCAGGCAAAGGACAGAAAGTACCTGCTCAAACACTTCCTGATCCACAAGAGTAAGTCCGAGGTAACGATGTACAAATGTACGGAATGTAATTTCGAGACGAGGCATAAGTACTACCTGCCCACGCATACGCAGAAGTACCACGTCCAAGAGGCGCGTACGAGGAACGACGACAGCTCGGAGAAGACCATCTACGAGTGCGCCGACTGTAACTATCAGACCAAACACAGGATGTACCTGCGCAAGCACATGATGATCCACAAGAACGGAGTGACCGCCTACAAGTGCACGGACTGTAACTTCCGGACCGTCTACAGGGACAACTTCCGCAAGCACATGATCACCCACAAGAGCAGCTTCGAGGTGGACGCCCACGAGTGCACCGAGTGCGACTTCCAGACTAAATACAAGCGTAACCTCCAGAAGCACATGCTGATCCATCGGAGCAGCTCGGAGATCGTCATGCTGAAATGTACCGACTGTTGCTTCGAGACGAAGTACCGCAGGAGTCTCTTCAGGCACATGCTGGTGCACCAGAGCGGGCAGCAGGCGACGATGCACAAGTGCGCGCAATGTGGCTTTCAGACTAAGCACAAGAACAGCCTCAGCAATCACCTCGCTGTCCACCGGAAGTATTCTTCGATTGACAAGGAAGCTGAGTAGAATAGTGGCCGGTTTGGAATGGAAATTGTGACGAAAGTGGAAGGGAATTGAAGAGGAAAGATCAAGGAATCTTATTTAATGGTATTTGAAATTAAGACTCTAACATGTAGCAGAAAAATTGGAGCATAAATGGTTGGAAATTGATAACGTTATTTTAATGTATTGTAGTTAGTTGATTGAACATTAAAAACGTTTTAAATTTACATAAGAAATTATTTAATCTACTTATTCCTTTGTATACAGGCGTGCCTTCTTAGAAACCAAAATTTTATTTAAAGGAAAACTGTGGAGCAATTCCTGAAGGTCTTATCTTTGTTAACAATATAATAAATCATATACGAGCCCAGGCTCATAATAGATCGGCCAGGCATAATTTTACAATTAATATATTTAAATAAAAGTAATAACACTCTCAAAATGATTTTATTAAAGAAAAATATTGGTAACAGAAACAAAAGTATAAACTTTTAACTTAAATACAATGAAATATTACTATGTTATTGTGTCAATGACAAATTTGTTAATAAAAAACATTAAGATTCGCGGTTCAGAATAGTTCGGCCAGTTGATGAAATACATAGTGGGCTAAACGTTTGTAGCGTTTTAAAACAATATAGAATCTCATTTGTTGTCAAAGTGAAGCAGATATTATATTATGTTTTGGACGCGCCTGCTAAGATTTTATAAAAAAAAAGAATGGCATGTGGCGTGGCATTAAGTGACGATATACGAATATCAATTGTTAAAGCTCATAAACAGGGAATTTCGGCTCAGAAAATATCTACTACATATTCGCTGCCTAAATCTACAGTGCAAGGCATTATTAATTTGCATAAAAGCATAGATCCATGATTCGGCCCGCATAAATCCATGATTGTCACCTGTTACAATGTTATATACGTCTTTTGCCATTGTATTTCTTGTTTGTACTAATCTACACGAGCATCTTTTTAAGACATATACACATTTTCTCAAATTATGTGGGATCCAACAAAAACAAATCTTCTTTATCAGTAATATATGTCGAAAATCGAGAAAGGAACTATCAAACCGCCAAGCGGTTATCAAAGTAGTTCCCGAATAGCAGGGCTATTACATAATCGCTTTAGGAAACGACTACTCCTCAGACTAAAGCCCCGCCAGGCATTGAATTATTCTCGATTTCCGACTTATATGTTACTGACATAGATCGTACCCACGATTTCATTCGGAATTTATCCTGGATCGGCTTACGGCACTGATGAGAACTAATAAGTTCGAAACAGCTGTATGTCGTTCGGTTCCAATCCGGGACAGATGTCGAATCCTACGTGTGGCGGGTTTTATTTTTTGAAACCTTCTTTATTTTATATATGCTGGTCGAACTAATGCCTAAGGTTACCTCAATCTCACAGTATATTATATGACGATCTTGCATTATCAGTTTTTGCACAGCATCAATGTTTTGTGGCACAACCAAGAAGACTAGAGAGTAAGGAAACATAGCTCCTCGAAAAATCAGTGGTGGGACGAAAAACGGCGCCAATATGGGAGCCCCGCGTAGAATCGCGCGGTTTATCCTCGTCTATTTCTTCACTATTTAAATGTAGGGTTAGGGTTCTATTGTGCTCATTATGTAAACAGTAAACAATTTTCGCGTGCATTTCTTTACAATTGTTGTTTCCGAATTGTTTGGTGAAAACACGCTATGAAAATTGGGATACAGTATTTTCAGTCCTAAATACATAGTATGTACAAAAAATAATAGTTCTGAATGCTTTTCTTTTAGAGCAAGAAATGTTATTGCATTTTTTCATCTGTCAATTATAATTTTCTTTTATGTCTGCCACGAGTAGGATATCGATGATAATTTAGCTTTGTGGAAATGAAATAACATAATGAGCTTTTAGTCTAACGAGTTTTAATCATCCACAGGAAGATTACATATTTTAACCATGGCCACAAGTGGAATTGAAAATGTCAAACTGCGATCACTTTTGCATGGGGAAATGAAGAAGCGTTCGATCTCGGAAGGAAATATTTTGTTTGAAAGTTTACAAAGCAACAGACACTCCATTGAATTGCCAAGCGAAAATGGTATGCTGGGTCTGGTTTGGACACCAATTTAAACATATGCATTGATAAGAAGTTGAATGTGAATGTGTATTTACACAGTGAATATTTGGAATGGGATGTGCCGAAGTCTGTACAAGATATTTCAAATATCCAAGAAGTAACCGATAGTTTTCCTGTGAAATTAGCTTGTGAGCTATTATTGTATGAAATGTGAAGTTGTTTTTAAACAATTACTAATCAATTGTATATATTATATTATTATTATTTAAAATTTGCGATTTTGTGGTAATAATATTACATATTTACCGACCTTTTTGTATGTTGCTTCAGTAAAAACAAAGCATTCAATAAGAGTACAATTTATTCAAATCAGTGTACTATGAAGGCAATACAGTGTGTGATGTAAAATCAATTAATTTTTCAGAATTAACGTTAGTAATTAGACATAAATTGAAGGGTACAGGAATAAAACAAGAAATGTCATAAAACTATTTATTCAACAAAATTGAAATTATAAGTTGCATTCTAATGTAAGCGAAGAAATAACATTGCAATGAAAAGAACTAAACTAAACTACCTAACTAACTTTAACTAACTAACTGTAGTTAAACTTTTTCAATTTAACTAAAAGGCCATAATAATAATATAAAATAAATAATATAGGATGTTACCTCTTACTAAAAAACTATGATAACCAAAAATGTTATTACGGAAACGTTCTGTGGGAAGTTCAAATTCATTATCGTTAAGTGAAGGAAAACTGGTTTTTTGAGTTTTCTTTTTCTACTATTATAAAGTATTCTTTCCTTGAGCTGCATAATATTAAGGTAATACGGTGACAGCACCTCCAACCATTTTTCTCGTCTCTCACAGTCCTTAAACGAAATTGAGTTGTAAATTACTATTTGACAATTTACTTCTACGTTACACTGCACTTTTACTATTTACTGCAAAGTAAGCGTTACTATCGGTGTATACAAACATTACAATACTTGTTTATCGAAAGACTTACCTCAGGAACTTTAAAAATTGTTCGTTTATTTATGACACAACCAGGGCTTTTAATGGAACAATTCGTAACGCAACAATATCTCGACGCTTTTGACATACTTAACGGAAAAACTGGAAACGCTCAAAACTTTCAAAACACAGTAAACAAAAATAAACATAACCTTGCTCGGTTCTACGCAAGGACCGCCATGGTGCGAACGTTTTTCGTCCTACCCCCACCATTCGAGTTATTTCTCCTGTTCTCTAGTCTTCTTGGGCACAACTGATTTTGGATGACCTTCACAGTTTTCGTCGGCGAGCGAATGGCGGCCACTATTAAACTTGTTATACCAGCGTTTCACAGGGGCAAAGGATGGGGCTTTATAGTCAAAAGTGGAAGTAAGTTGATCGGTGTTGTCTTGATAATCCATTCCATTTTCTCGCTGAGCTACAATTTTCAAATCACTGTAAACAACACAGATCGCGCTTAAACGATAAAATGTTCTGAAGAAGGTTATGGTCAAAAATGTCAAGCTTTCCATTGGAAACGTCAGATGGCGTCTGACCACACTTAGTGTTGCCAAGGCTAAAAAGATAAATAGTGTCCCTCGTATTGTGGCAGACATGTGTACTGATAGGATCTTCCGGTTACGGTATAAGGAATCTGAATCAAAATATTCTGACATGCATTGTAATAATTTCAAATTAAAAATATATAAAGTTATATGGAAAATTTTTATTTGTAGATTCCTTCATCTAGTAGTAGTTTTTTCATAGTCATGATTGCCTAGAATTTTTTTAAGACCACTGATAAACAAAAAACTTTGAGGCAACTTCTAAAGCTCTAGTCTGCAACAATAAATATGTTTTGTAAAAGTAAACATGGCTATGAGTGTTATGAATCTTCTGTAGTAAATTTACAGAACAGAATTATTTCCAGTTAGAGCACAAAATAAATAGAATTTAAGCAATATACTCACATAAATATACGTACAAATCTATAGTTTACAATAACGATATGTGCCATCATATTTGAATATAGGATGGGGCATAGGAACCTGACGGTTTTTCGAATGAGAGGTTTTTTAACTTTTTATTGACACGAAGATAGTCCCAGACGTACCCGACTTAACAAAGGGAACACAATAAATTTGGGAAAGAATCATTATTTCTTTACAGTCTCCTTTTAGCTCAATGCACTTTTTCCAGCGATGTTCAATAGCTTCGATACCCTGTTTATAATGGGAATTGTCGAGTTCCTCAAGATAGCAATCAACCAGAAAGTCCACCTCTTCATTGTTGGCAAATCTTTTACCGCCGAGCCGTTTTTTCAAGTTTGGAAACAGAAAATAATCCGAGGCGGCCAAATCTGGTGAATAGGGTGCGCGAGGACGCAATTCGAGCTTTTTGATTTTGTGAACTGGTACACATTGTCTTGATGAAACAATCACATTGATGAATGAAAATTATCCCATGTGCATCCCAAAAAAACTGATGCCAAATAGTGAACTAAATGAATTCACGGCTACACTTTATCAATGATGCAAAAAATGAGCGCGTCAAACAAAAAGTGTGAAAGGGAAAGCGTGTTAAAGGAAGACACCGATTTTAACAAATTCGGACAAGTTTATGATACTACTAATAGTGATAGTGCATCTACAGATCCATTAAGTGAGTGCAAAGAGTAGTTTACGTATGTCTGTATTACATCAGTAGATGTCGAACGGCCATCCTCCAAATATAAGAACATATTTTCACCGCAACGGACATCATGCACTGAGACAAATATGAAAGTACATATACAGGATGTCTCCTAAAAGACGCCGCAAACCATAACTCCGTTATTTATAATCTGATTTTAAAAAACAAAAAATCAAATGAAATGGCCTATGAACTTTTTTTTCAAATAGCAATATAGTTTCTTTTATTTACTATTATGCAGATTTCTTTTCTGAATCCAACGATGTATAACAAATGGACATTCGTGAAACATTTGTCACAGAGAAATGGTGAAAATATTCGCCGATACCGCAATAGGCGCCCGGTCGCTTAATTGATGACAAACGTATTTTGACTAATCATCTGTGCCGTGGAAAACAAAAAATAAACAACAGATCGAGTAAATGCCACTTCAACTTCCGCATCCCAGTTTTTTTACATTATTTTGCTTTTGTGTGTCATAGTGTCATTACAGTAAGTTATTTTTTGCGAAATAAGTCAACAGTGCAGTATGGGCAATAATCAAATATTGACGGATATGATTCAGGTACACTTTCAGTGTAATCAGAACCGTGGTGCGGCAGTCCGCCTTTATAAAGAGCGGTTTCCTCATAGAGAAGTTTCAGAACCACGTAAGTTTGGAAGACTTGAAGAAAATTTAAGAAACTTGGGCATTTATGAAACCGAAACGAGAAGAACGCGAATTTAATGAAAACACGGAGCTGAATGTTCTTCTTAATGTTGAAGAAAACCCAAGAACCTCCATTCGGAAAATTTCAAATAATATTGGAGCTTCAAAACAAACTGAATTCAATATTGAAAAAGCACAAATTTAAGCCATACATACCTCAAAAAGTACAGGCGGGAAACGATAGAACGATTAGAGGAAAACGATAGAGAACGAAGACAACAATTTTGCCATTTGTATTTAAATTCAGTGCGACGAGACCCACTTTTCCACACTAAGATTATTTGGTCAGGCGAATGTACATTTAATGTCGATGGTATTTTTAATAGAAATATCCGCCGACATTGGAGCCAAGAAAACCCAAGGAATATCGTCGAAACTAATTTTCAGCGAAGGCTTAGTATTAATGTGTGGTGTGGCATTTTGGGTAATAGATTGATTGGACCATTTTTCATAGACGGCACCCTAAATCAAGAAAAATATTATCAAGTATGACATTTTGTTGAAGTTGAAATGGCATTTACTCGATTTGTTGTTTATTTTTTGTTTTCCACGGCACAGATGATTAGTCAAAATATGTTTGTCATCAATTAAGCGACCGGGTCCTATTGCGGTATCGGCGAATACTTTCGCCATTTTTCTGTGACAAATCTGCACAATAGTAAATAAAAAAAAAACTATATTGCTATTTGAAAAAAAAAAAAGTTGACCATCGCTTTAAAAAAAAAAAAAGTTTAAAAACACTGCGGTATGCTCACTCCAGAGTGTATTTAGAGCCATTTCATATGATTTTTTGTTTTTTAAAGTCAGGTTATAAATAACGGAGTTTTGGCTTGCGGCGTTTTTTTAGGAGACAGCCTGTATATATACTTGTACATATAATTTAATGCGTTTATTACCAATTTGTATTATTATTTTATTACCCTCGTTACGATGCGTACGTCTATGGCACGCAGCACATTTCCTACAACCTTATTCACAAGTCCCTTTTATAATGACCGTTAGTCAAATCCTCGAAACATTCACGAATTTCGAAGGAAATTGCTCTATAATCTAGCTGTTATTACGTTTATAAAAACAAGTCTATAGACGCCAAGCTGTAAGGCTTAAACGAAAGGTAGTGGTACTTAGGAATTTTCAGAAATATCGACAGAGAACATTCAGGTATTCCTGATTTCCCCAAATCTCACAACACAAGCAAATAAAAGACGGAACTGTTGATTGACATCACGATTTTATTATTACTTCTAATACCGTACGCCACTGTCTGTGATGAGCTTCCTGTAACGTGTAGACTGCGCGACACGATCAGCTCTTACCGGTAACTCCCCGGTCGGCTCTGTGTGTTGCCATGTGCTTCGGCATGTTGACCTTGTGCTTGGTCTCGAAACTACACAGCTCGCACTTATACATGGTCACCTCTGAGGCGCTGCGGTGCGTGAGCATGTGCCTGCCGAGGTTACAGCGCCGTTTCGTCGCGAAGGCGCATTCTGCGCACGCGTACATGGTCACCTCAGACCTGTCCTTGTGGACTATGGCGTGCCTGCTTAAGTCGCGCTTGATCCTCGTCTGGTAACAACATATGGCGCACCGGTGCATCGTGACCTCGTCTTCTGGCTTGTGGATCATCACATGATTCAGTATCGACTCGCGACGCTTCGTCTCGAACGGGCAAATCTTGCATTTGTAGAGGGGCACCTCCGACTCGCTCCTATGGACCAACTGGTGCCTACGGAGGTTGTGCTTGTGTCTCGTCTCGTAGCTACACTCTGAGCACTTGTGCATCGCCACCTCGTGCAGCTGTTTGTGCGTCAGCACGTAATCGACGAACGAGTCCATGTATTTGGTATTGAAGCCGCACTTGAACGCTTTCGCTTGGGGGCTGTTCTGATGCGTCAACATGTGCTTGCGCTGTAGCGTGACGAAGGTTTTGAGTCGTTCGGGGGACATTTTGCGTTTCGTTTTTGATGCGTCGTGGTCGTGTGTTATGCCGGGCGTATCTTTATGGTAGAGCACGTGTTGCTCCATGGAATAAATTTCTTCTGTGCGATAATCGCATGCCTCGCATGTGTATATCGGCGGCTCTGAGGAAAGGTTGTCGTTCTGAATGCTGAAAATGAAGGAAATTTTAACGTTAGAGGGGATTTTTTATTACGCAAGGTTAATCTTTGAATTATATACAGGGCGAGTCTTTGAGTTGTACATACATTTTTACCAGCACGATTATGATTTTTTTCTTTAAAAAATAAAAATTTTATCAAATAAATGTTTATCAAATTTTTTTTTAAAACACCGTCACATGTTGGTTACCCCTAATTGAGATAAGCTAGCATTACTATTCGGAAATGCGCTTTTATCAGACACTTAGAGTTAGATACAAAATAAACCAGAGGCAAAAATTAAGAGATGTAAAAAATTAGGTGATTTTAAAAGGGGTGTACCCTGGAGAAAAATAGTCGTAGATCAATTAAAAGAAAAAAAACAAATTGAAGCTCTTAAGTTTCGAATTTTCAGATATTGAGTTCCATTTCCAAAATTTTTTACCATCAGCAATTTTTGAATAATCATAAGAAAACCATTGAAAACAAAATTCTATTTTTTTTTTCTTCAAAAAGTCCACGGACTTCAATACAATAGGCTAAAATGTGGACTATATTTCTAACAGGTAAAATACTGAGGTTTTACGAGATATTTTGTATTTAATTTCCATTAGAATCTCAAAAATCGACCTCAGAAAAGACCACATTGCTTTTTCTGTGTCCTTTTTTGTGTTTGAAATGACTCCAACTCCCATCGGTTTTGGATCATCCTGTATATCATAAAAAACTGATGTGTGATAAAGAAACACCATAGTGCGTTTTGTTAAAACAAATTAAACAAAAACGCGATACTGATAATTCAGAACATGATACTTCAGATTTAACAAAATCAGTACATTTCTTGTATACTTATTTAACTATTTCCAAATAATTTTCGATTTACCTATAACTTTCGATTGATCCAACCTCCGGCTTTACAACATCCTCCGATTTAATAGTTATTTCCTCTTTCATATCTGTAATATCCTCCTCTTTTAGGATATTATTAATATCTATATTTTCCTTTATTTTTATTGACGCTTCTACTACATTGAACTCATGTGAACTGTCTTCAGTCTTCAAAGTGTTTCTCGAGATAAAACTAGCGACGCTGCTTAACGCCACTTGACCTTTATAATCGGTACTCTCAACCGCACAGTACTCGAGTATCTTTTCTTCTGTATGCAAACAAGATTTTATAAAACCTAAATGACGTTGTAATGCGTTGTAGCATGCTGTACATACCTCTGATGTTTCGGTAATTTCAATATCCTATCAAGAAAAAAATTATGATTGCCCTTTATATAATATTTACAGATATAACTGTCTTATAGAACTAATTTTAAACATTATTTCAATTATGTATTTAGCCATATAATTTCCCGCTTTCTTATTATATACATTTAAAGGTATACGAGACATTAACATATTAATCACATGAGAACAAATTAGGCAATAAATAACTAAATTCTTACCACCAACTCTGGGATATATTTCCCCAACATTTCTATTTCGCCACTCTCTAAAAACATCCGAGACTTACAATTAACTTCTTTGAGACAAAAATGACCCAAACTGCAATCACGTAAAACGCCTGAGCTTTTATACATCTCGTCTTTAAGAATATTTTGCAGATCTATTTTTATTCTGTCTTCACTGCACACTATTGAATTCACACCACAAATGTATGTGCACACAAATGTATGTTCTGCAAAGCGCCTATATTTTGCCTTAAAGTCTAAGCAATACTGAAGATTCTCTATACACGTTCCACAAATCGTAGGTTCATCACTTATCGCCAAATTCTGTAATGCAAAGGATCTTTATTAGTAGTAATTAAAGTGGCTTTAATACACAGTCATGTTAATTCCTTTATTACCTTTTAAATTGGATACATCATATACTTACTAGATATAAATAAAGCGAATGCAGGTCGTTTTGTAAAACTTCGTCTAAGGCTTTAAAACTATCATTGGGCGACTTTAGGCAAAATCTGCAAGTTCTCAAATCGCCAAGATCCATGTTCGAGTATTTGGAACTTTGTTTTCTATTAAAAAAAAAATTGGGGCAATACGAGCAATTACTTTAAGAGTACTATTGATAACCTAACTTTATTTTTCGTCTAAGCTTCTATGATTTTTTAATAGTGTACATACTGATATCAACTATTTTAGTATAATGTGAATTAAAACGAATGGAACTGTAACGAATTTAAAGAATTTGTAAAACCCAATAAAGTACTATCACGGAAATGGACGCTAAACTCAATATAAATCACAGATTATTAAACACTTCACACAAATATTATATATATATATATATATATATATATATATATATATATATATATATATATATATATATATATATATATATATATATATATATATATATATATATATATATATATATATATATATATATATTGTATACAAGTGAATATAGCTGTTGAGGATTGAAAGGTATGACCGCTATAATGCGACGAACATGATCAACACGACCAAGAACCAAGAAGACACTCTCTAGAGTCTTCTTGAACACGACAAAGCACGGATGACAACGACAAAGCATTGAAAGCAAGAAGACTAGAGAACAGGAGAAATAACTCGAGTGGTGGGGGTAGGACGAAAAACGTCCGCACCATGGCAGTTCTTGCGTAGAACCGAGCGAGGTTATGTTTATTTTTGTTTACTGTGTTTCGAAAGTTTTGAGCTTTTCCAGTTTTTCCGTTAAATATGTCGAAAGCGTCGAGATATTGTTGCGTTACGAATTGTTCCAGCAAAAACCCTGATTATGTCATAAATAAACGAACAATTTTTAAAGTTCCTGAGGTAAGTCTTTCGATACACAAGTATTGTAATGTTTGTATACACCGATAGTAACGCTGACTTTATAGTAAATAGTGAAAGTGCAGTGTAATGTAGAAGTAAATTGTCAAATAGTAATTTACAACTCAATTTCGTTTAAGGACTGTGAGAGACGAGAAAAATGGTTGGAGGTGCTGTCACCGTATTACCTCAATATTATGCAGCTCAAGGAAAGAATACTTTATAATAGTAGAAAAAGAAAACTCAAAATACCAGTTTTCCTTCACTTAACGATAATGAATTTGAACTTCCCACAGAACGTTTCCGTAATAAGATTTTTGGTTATCATAGTTTTTTAGTAAGAGGTAACATCCTATATTATTTATTTTATATTATTATTATGGCCTTTTAGTTAAATTGAAAAAGTTTAACTACAGTTAGTTAAAGTTAGTTAGGTAGTTTAGTTTAGTTCTTTAGTTCAAAACTACAGTTTAGTTCTTTTCATTGCAATGTTATTTCTTCGCTTACATTAGAATGCAACTTATAATTTCAATTTTGTTGAATAAATAGTTTTATGACATTTCTTGTTTTATTCCTGTACCCTTCAATTTATGTCTAATTACTAATGTTAATTCTGAAAAATTAATTGATTTTACATCACACACTGTATTGCCTTCATAGTACACTGATTTGAATAAATTGTACTCTTATTGAATGCTTTGTTTTTACTGAAGCAACATACAAAAAGGTCGGTAAATATGTAATATTATTACCACAAAATCGCAAATTTTAAATAATAATAATATAATATATACAATTGATTAGTAATTGTTTAAAACCAACTTCACATTTCATACAATAATAGAGCACAAGCTAATTTCACAGGAAAACTATCGGTTACTTCTTGGATATTTGAAATATCTTGTACAGACTTCGGCACATCCCATTCCAAATATTCACTGTGTAAATACACATTCACATTCAACTTCTTATCAATGCATATGTTTAAATTGGTGTCCAAACCAGACTCAGCATACCATTTTTCGCTTGGCAATTCAATGGAGTGTCTGTTGCTATGTAAACTTTCAAACAAAATATTTCCTTCCGAGATCGAACACTTCTTCATTTCCCCATGCAAAAGTGATCGCAGTTCGACATTTTCAATTCCACTTGTGGCCATGGTTAAAATATGTAATCTTCCTGTGGATGATTAAAACTCGTTAGACTAAAAGCTCATTATGTTATTTCATTTCCACAAAGCTAAATTATCATCGATATCCTACTCGTGGCAGACATAAAAGAAAATTATAATTGACAGATGAAAAAATGCAATAACATTTCTTGCTCTAAAAGAAAAGCATTCAGAACTATTATTTTTTGTACATACTATGTATTTAGGACTGAAAATACTGTATCCCAATTTTCACAGCACGTTTTCACCAAATAATTCGGAAACAACAATTGTAAAGAAATGCACGCGAAAATTGTTTACTGTTTACATAATGAGCACAATAGAACCCTAATCCTACATTTAAATAGTGAAGACCCGCGATAGACGAGGATAAACGGCATGCGCACATGCGCAGATCCCGCGCGATTATACGCGAGGCTGCCATATTGGCGCCGTTTTTCGTCCTACCCCCACCATTGATTTTTCGAGGAGCTATGTCTCCTTACTCTCTAGTCTTCTTGGTCACTTCGACTGAAAAGTCAGATTTGAGGACAAATAACGGAGGGACATAATTGGTTGTATGCTTTTTTTTTGTTGCTGAATTTTTGTTCTGTGATTTTTAAAAATTGTTGATAATATAATCATTGACTTTAGCGTAAAACTCTCGAATTGTCCCCAAAATTTGGCTCACCTCTTTTTTTTTGAGGGTGCGGAACAAGAATTTGGTTTAAGTTTTTGGTGGTCAAACACAATTTTGGAAAAAATGAATTTTCAACTTTTCCGCATGTCATACGGTTTATTCTCAAATAACTTTCACTTTATATTGTGCAGATATCTAATATTAATATAAGTAGATGCTACAACACTTCCTTAACACATGTTATACATTAAAATCGGCATAAAGCTTATTATGCATTACGATTTTCTTAATTTACTTGCAATGTTTACAATTTTCATACAGCCGTCCAGTTGCTATCCAAGCAACCTCTATTAAATCCGATGTGATTTGATCACTGAATTTAACTAAAGTTATTACTTCGTCGATCAATATACAGGGTCTACATAAGTTAACGTGAATGTTTGTGTAATTTAACTAATCGGAAAATAAGTTATGCTCTAGTTACGCTACTATGATAAAATTTTCAGGTATTATATCGATACTTCAAGATTATATTAATACTTTTTGTAATACAAAAAAGTATCGATACCTTGGAGTATCAGTGTCGTTATCGAATTAATATTAAGGAATTTAAAAAAGTAACTTTTTCAGATATTTTCCTGTTATTTTTCTTATATATTGTTCTTGTTTTCCTATCTATTTTATTGTTGTGTAATAGTAGTAAGTGTTTATAGGAAATATGTGGGTAGTATATGAAAATGTTTCTTTGTGCTTCCGAGTACAAATTTTAACTAATTTTCAGTTGATTCCATGTTAATTGATTTTATGTTATTCATTTATACAAAGGACTTCATTAAGTATTTATATAATTGGAGTATACGTATTGATATCTAAAAATATCGGACCAAGATAATAGATATGTCGATAGCAGTGATCCAAAAAATACAGATACGTCGAAAAATATCAAATGTATCCTTATGAACAATTGTGATGTCATCGAAGGTATGTATCTAGTAGTGAATTGTTCAACTTTTATAACTAATTTATATTCTTTGTTCCCATTGTCTTGGTGTTTTTTTACTATCTAGGTGGTGCGCAAATTTAATACATGTTGTAAATACAAAACAGGAAATGTTTTGTAATTTTCCATCATTTAATTGCTTAGCTATTATGGTTGTATCTAAATAAATTCAGATCGGTTGTACTTAAATAAATTCAGGTCTCTGCAATAACCTGAGTATATATATTCGAATATCGATAATCATGAGTCAACTGATACGTGTTTGAATATTTGCTAGCGGAACACTAAAATCTTCATTTAGAATTAAGATATGATTTATTTAGACGATACCTATAGTCGCACCAGCAAAAATCATTGTACTAAAGGAACCAATGTTTCGAAATCAATAAACTCAAAGAAAGATACTGTAAAGTGTCATATATATCGCTATAAACAAGTGTGACGTCATCGGAGGTATGTGTCTCGTGGTGAATTGTTCCGTTTTTCTAATTGAATTAGAATTTTGATTGATTATATTAGATTGATAAGGTACTTATTGTTTTTAGGAATTGTCTTAACGATATTTTTCAATTTTTATATCCCAGAATTTCCAAAGAACCTTCTAAAACTTTGTGGCTGAGTGAAAAATAGACTTCCAATCCTCAAATATGAGAAGGAACCATAAAAACAACTATTTGTATTAACCTGATATGTATTTAATTTAGAATAATGACAATACATATATCAAAATAGTGATATATGAATCTGCTTCGAGATTTTTTCACACAATTTCTTTTCTATAAAAATTAAAAACTCATTAAATGCCTGGAAGACCGATCGTTAATCAAAATTACATCGTCAGAATCGATCAGGTTCAATTTTTACTCCTACAAATATCGGGGAATTTCCTTCAGTCTTATTTGGAATCCCCATTTCAAGTTATTTGTCCCTTTCCAGCCCCTTATGGTGGACCAACTCCAATGGGTCGCGCCGACTCGATCCGCAACCAGGATAGGCTGGTACAACCAGTTTCCGCCCCCCCGCGGAAATGAAGGAGAGGAGGATCGTCGACAATTGTTACATGTTATGCGTAAAGTGCAAGCTTTACTTCATGTGAATGAAACCATTTGGTAATGTTTTCCCAAGGTGGATGCATTAATAACGATTACAAAAAAGTGTTTCTAAAATCTTCTAAACGTCTTCGCGAGTTTCACAGGGTGTCCTGGAATTCCCGAACCACCAGAACTGATCATTACACGTTGGGGAACATGGTTGCAGGCAGATTTTTATTATTACACAATATTATACAAGTAAATTCACTGCTACATGTTACAAATGATGCAAAAAATGAACACGTCAAACAAAAGTTCGAAAGTGTGTTAAAGAAATACACCGATTTTAACACACCAATTTTAGATTAAGGTAAGTTTGTGATAATACTGCTAATAGTGATAGTCCATTTACAGATCCGTTAAGTGAGTGCAAAGGGTATTTTACGTATGCCTGTATTACATCAGTGGATATCGAACGATCGTTCTCCAAATATAAGAACATATTTTCACCACAGTGAACATCATTCTCTGAGACAAATATGGAAACAATCACCTCTAGTTCGTGATGATGATGCTAGTTCATCACGGCGGTTAAGAGGGCAAGTACATGCAGTGTAACAGTTCAGTGTACTGTTAAAAAGTACATATAATATATATATATATATATATATATATATATATATATATATATATATATATATATATATATATATATATATATATATATATATATATATATATATATATATATATACTTGTACCTATAATTTAATGCGTTTATTTCCGATTTGTATTATTTTATTACCCTCGTTACGATGCGTACGTCTATGGCACGCAGCACATTTCCTACAGCTTTATTCACAAGTCCCTTTTATAATGACCGTTAGTCAAATCCTCGAAACATTCACGAATTTCGAAGGAAAATGCTCTATAATCTAGCTGTTATTACGTTTATAAAAACATGCCTATAGACGCCAAGCTGTAAGGCTTAAACGAACGGTAGTGGTACTTGGGAATTTTCATAAATATCGACAGAGAACATTCAGGTATTCCTGATTTCCCCAAATCCCACAACACAAGCAAATAAAACACGGAACTGTTGATTGATATCACGATTTTATTATTACTTCTAATACCGTACGCCACTGTCTGTGATGAGCTTCCTGTAACGCGTAGACAGCGCGACACGATCAGTTCTTACCGGTAACTCCCCGGTCGGCTCCGTGCGTCGCCACGTGCTTCGGCATGCTGACCTTGTGCTTGGTCTCGAAACTACACAGCTCGCACTTATACATGGTCACCTCTGAGGCGCTGCGGTGCGTGAGCATGTGCCTGCCGAGGTTACCGCGGCGTTTCGTGGCGAAGGCGCACTCTGCGCACGCGTACATGGCCACCTCCGACCTGTCCTTGTGGACTATGGCGTGCTTGCCCAAGTCGCGCTTGCTCCTCGTCTGGTAACTACAGATGGCGCACCGGTGCATCGTGACCTCGTCTTCCGGCTTGTGGAGCATCGCGTGGTTTCGTATCGACTCACGACGCTTCGTCTCGAACGGGCAAACCTCGCATCTGTAGAGGGGCACCTCCGATCCGCTCCTGTGGACCAACTGGTGCTTGCGAATGTTGCGCTTGTGCCTCGTCTCGTAGCTGCACTCTGAGCACTTGTGCATCGCCACCTCGTGCGGCTGTTTGTGCGTGAGCGCGTGATCAGCGAACGAGCCCGCGTATTTGGTGTTGAAGCCGCACTCGACGCACTTGAACGCTTTCGCCTCGGGGCTGTTCTGATGCGTCAACATGTGCTTGCGCACGTTCTTTTTGTACTTGCTCTCGTAGCCGCATTCGGCGCACCGGTGCATGGTCACTTCGGAGCGGCTCTTGTGGACGAGCGAGTGCTGGCGGAAGCTGGGTCTGGAGGTCGTCTGGTAATCGCATAATTGGCACTGTAGCGTGACGAAGGTTTTGCGTCGTTTGGGGGGCTTTTTGCGTTTCGTTTTTGATGCCTCGGGGTCGTGGGTTATGCCGGGCGGGTCTTTATGGCAGAGCACGTGTTGCTCCATGGAAGGAATTTCTTCTGTGCGATAATCGCATGCCTCGCATGTGTATATCGGATGTTCTGAGGAAACATTGTCGTTCTGAGTGCTGAAAATGAAGGAATTTTAATGTTAGAGGGGATTCGTCATTATGCAAGGTTAGTCTTTGAGTTGTACATATATTTTACTAGCAGTGTGTTTATATACATCTTATAGAACACGATGACATTTTTTTTAATAAAAATTGATGTTTACAAAATTTGTTTTTGAAAAATCTTCTGATTTGAGATAAGCTAGCGTTACTATTCGGAAATGCGGTGTTATCAGATACTCAGAGTTAGATACAAAATGAACTAGATGCAAAAATTAAGAGATATAAAAAGCAGTGGCGGCTCGTGGTGATTTGTCATGGCTGGGCAACAACTAACTATTAGTAGGTTATATAGTGCAAAATAATGAAGTAAAATATAGTAAAAAAAAACTTTGACTCATCACTCTATGTTAGTCATTGTACAAGTATATGTTAAGATTTAAAATTCTTTCAGCTTTGAAATTGAAAACGCATAGCACTAAAATTGCATACATAAAACTAGTACAGACTCTTATGAATGCTACACAATTTTTATATTTACACATTTTCTAATACATTAATAACCAAAATAATTTTACTTAATAATATACAATATACAAATACTGTTATAGAGAAATTCTCTCACGTTCGCCATAGTATAAATACTAAACAAACACAAATGAAAAGTACCAACTTCCACAGACAGACCGCCGCGCCGCACTAATTTATTGTAATTATTGTTAAAGAACCGTTAAAATTTTGAAAATCCTAACCTACAGAGTACAGACCTCGCTGAGATACAACGTTCTACAATGTCTCTGAAAACTGAACTCGGAAATACGGAGATCGGAGATTCTCGATTCCTTCCCCGCTTTGCCGAAGGCTTTTTCAGCAGGGTGGTCTAGCCCACCCGTGTCACAGCTTACTCGAGACTTGAGTAAGCTGTGCCCGTGTTTCAAATAGTTTCATGTAGTTTACACGTGTATAATTTTGTTTTTGTTTTCAAATCATTCGTAATTCTATTGATTAATTAATTCTATTCATGTGTTTACTGCTTATTTAATTTTATATTCCAGATTCCCATGTTTCTATATTATTGTGAAATAATTTTAACTTTCAAGGGATGCTGAAAGTATAGCCATGTCAATAATATCAATATTAATTTTAAAACTAATCTTGGTAGACACTTATTTACTTGTATTTATTTATTAAAGCAATAAATATAATTTTTTATTTGTGCGAGGCGCTTGTGCTGTCTTGTACGTACCTACAAAGCCAGAAAGGCAAAAGGCGTGGCTGCCCACCCGGCGGCACCCACCACGGTAATTATTCCATCACGGTTAGAAGAGGGAATTGCTGCACTTACTTGCACTGCAATTTCCCACCACGGTTGCGCTATTAGTATTAGTATATATAATCAGAACTTTTCATATTATTGTTGTTATGTAATATATAGTGTATTTAATTAATTACATATTACATAATTATATCTTCACTAATTTCTATAAATGATAAATAACGACCTTTGGAACTGTGTGTTCCTCTTCTTCTAGGAAATCTGGGTGGACACTGCCTACCTCGCCACCCCTGAACAGCCGCCACTGGTAAAGTCCTAAATTTTTAGGTAATTTTAAAAGGGGTGTAAAAATAGTCGTAGATCAATTAAAAAGAAAAAAAATGTAAGCTCTAAGTTTCAAGTTTTTTGATATAGAGTTCAAAACATTTTTACCATCAGCAATTTTTGAATAATCATAAGAAAACCGTCGGGAAAAAAAAATTTAAATTTTCGTTTGCTTTTCAAAAGGTCCACGGACTTCAGTAAATTTTTTTCAGCAATTTCATTATAATGTTTCTTTAGATGATTTTATCCTCTTTAATTTGGGCGGCCCAAAAGCCTTGATTTTTCGCAACGAGTTATCGTTGTTCAACGCAACAAAGTCAGTTTCGACTTTGGTAATGAATTACCTACTTGAGAAAAAATGATCGTACAGAAAATTTAAGTAGGGTTTTAAAAACTGCAAAGTATTATTTACAACGCTATTGGTTGATAAAAAAATTCAGTGCGAGAATGCTGATTCATCATCATCAGTCCTAAGACTGGTTGGACGCTAACCTCCAGCTTCTCCTATCTTGTGCTAACCTACGCATTTCGCTAATTGTGCTACAACCTACATCCCTTACTATTTGCGAGCAGTAGTCTAATCTAGGCCTACCTCTGCCTTTCTTCACTTCTATTTCTGCCTCCAAAATATCGCGGACTATTCCCCCATGTCTCAGCAAGTGGCCTACCATTCTATCTCTTCTCTTCTTTATGTTTTTCCACATACTTCTTTTCTCGCCGACTTTCTCCAATACTTCTTCGTTTCTAACCCTATCAGTTCACGGTATTTTCATCATTATTCGGTAACACCACATCTCAAAAGCTTCTAATTTCTTCCTACTTGCTTCCCCTACCGTCCAGGTTTCGCAACCGTATAGTGCCGTGCTCCATACATACGTTTTCAAAAATCTTTTCCTTGTTACTAAGTTTATTACCCCCGAGCATAAAAGTGCTTTCTTTTTGTTAAAAGCTACTCGACCCTGCGCTATTCTTTGTTTTATATCTTTATCGCTTCTTTCATCCCAATTTATTTTACTTCCTAAATAAGTGAAGTCTTTAACTTCCTCCAATCTTTCATTATTAATTTGTACTTTCGTTTTTGCTCTGCTCTCGCGCCCTCTGCACACTAACACTTTAGTTTTGTTTTTATTCACCCTCATTCCGTATTCCTCTGTCAATACTGCCTCCATTTCGTTCAACGCTGATTCTAATTCCTCCTTACTAGATGCTAATACTGCTATATCATCCGCGAATCTCAGCATTTTTAGTTTCTGTCCCTGTACTTTAATCCCGAAATCCGCTTTATCTTTTACCACATTAATCGCCTCTTCGATGTACAGATTAAAAATTAGTGGTGATAGCGTCTTACATCCTTGTCTTACTCCTTTCCTAATACCTACTTCCCTTCTTTCCCCTTCTACTTCTATAACAGCAGCTTGCTCTTTGTATAGATTGTGTACTACTCTCCTATCTCTATACTTCATTCCCGCGCTCTTTAATATCTCGAACATTTTTTCCCATCTTACATTATCAAAAGCTTTTTCTAAATCTACAAATCCTATATAAGCGTTCTTTCCCTTTTCAATTGTTTTCTCTAACATTACTCTTAGCGCCAGAATAGCTTCGCGAGTTCCCCTATTTTGCCTAAACCCGAATTGGTCTTCTAGTATTTCCTCCGCTCTATTTTCCATCCTCTTCTGCACTTGACGCATGGGAAGTTAAACTAATCGTTCTAAAGTTCTCGCATTTGTCGGCTCCTCTCTTTTTCGGTATAGTAACGATAATGTTCCTCTTATAATCCTCCGGCATCTCCCCCGTTTCGTATATATATTTTACCAGTTCAAACATCCTATTTACTACTTTCTGTCCCGCACATTTCAAAACTTCCGCCTGTATTTTATCTACACCCGGCGCTTTATGGTACTATAGCCCCCTTCGTGCTATTTCAAATTCCTCTCTCAATGTAGGTTTTCCTACATCTTCCCTATCGATGCTAGGTTCTTCCTCTAATATCTCTCCTAATTCCTGACCCTCGTATAAATTTCCTAAGTACTGCTTCCATCTATCCGCTTTCTCCTCTCTTCCGATCAGTATGTCCCCCGATTGACTCCTAACGTTTCTCCTCATTGGTTCTATATCCCTGAAGTTCCTCTTAATTATTTTGTAAGCCTCATCGGTCTTACCTACTTGGAGCGTATCTTCTACTTCTTTGCATTTATCCTCTATCTATTGTTCTTTCGCTTTCCTACACTTTCTAATGATTTCCCACTTTATTGACTTATAAGTTTTCAGTCCTTCCTCGTCTCGTCTGTTTTTGTAGCCTCGTCTCTTTTGTATTTATACATATCATATATTACTAAAAATCGCAAACACAATATGGATGGTATAATAACGGCGTTAATGGTTTCTGTTCGAAAATTATTAATTCAAAGCAAAATGTTGTTAATCTCTTCAACTTCAACAACTCTACAATTTTCTTGATAGATACATAGTCGAGTGCTTATTTTTCTCATACTCATGCTAGTCTTCAACAACTCTACAATTTTCTTTTACATCAAAGGACCGGGACTACATTTCTTATTCTTCTCGTCTATTCCCTATGTACATCTTGAATTTAGGACTAAAAGTCGCGCAAAATTAGTATAATTTCGCTTCGTCTGTATGTTCACCGTTTAAAAATGCAGCTTGGCATTAACCATTTCCATGTTCGAATAAACCCTTGTATTTATTCTAAGGATAATCGGTTGTACCGCCTGGTGCTCTGTTGTAGCAAATATTCAATCATTTTAGGCGGTTTTAAATGCATTTGAATTCGATTGGTCAGCAATTGGCGGCACGGATCAATGTGGATCGATAGAATGACGCATTACATTGTGGTTATGTGTGATTGATTCGGGATTCGGGAATATTTATTATATTCTGCAATAAAAGTGAGTGTTTGTGTTTTTCTAACATGGAAGCAGCGGATGCAAGTTGTAGTGGTTCTACGACGAAGAATTCTAATCGAAAACAGCGACATTTAACAAATGAAGAACTTCAAATGATTAAAAACGTCTACGAAGGAATTCAGGCGCTAAACCCAGATATTAGTACAACCGATGCAGTTTATATATGCTCTTCGTTAACAAAAGTCTGTGGAGGTAGTGTGTACCGTGCAATGAAGTATGATGAAGAAACAAGTGCAAAAAAGAAGAAAACAGAAACCCGCGGTAGGAAGAAGACTGAAGTTGACAAAGATGTTAAATACATAATTCGTAGGATTATTCATGGAGTTTTTTAATGAACTTCCGACGCTGAATAAAATTCACGCTACCGTCGCTAGTTGAAAATTTACCGATGTTCTTTCATAAAGTTCTATTAAGAATTATGCATGAAATGAATGTTCATCATTTAAAACGAAACCGAAAGAGTATTCTTATTGAAAAAAACGAAATTGTGTTATGGCGGAGAAGTTATTTGGAAAAGCTAAGACATTTTCGGAATTCTGGTAGGAAGATTTATTGTTTGGATGAAACTAGGGTAAACGAAGGTCATACCGTGACGAAAGTGTGGCAAGGCTGCAATATTCTGAATAACCGATAGGCATTTGTAGAAGGATTATCTCCAGAATTGAAGGCACCATCTGGAAAAGGACGAAGATTAATAATCACGCATATCGGAAGCGACTTAAGGTTTTTTTGGAAAATGGTTTAAATGTATTTGAATGGCGACGAACAGGGGATTATCATGAAGATATAACTAGTGAAGTTTTTGAAAAATGGTTTTCATCTGTATTGTCTTCCATAGAACCCGGCGCAGTTGTCGTGATATCATAGTCGGCGAATTGAAAAGTTACCAACATCAGCATGGAGAAAATGACAGATCCTAGATGTGGTTAAAATCTAAAAATCTGGATTGTGGCGATACCATGTTAAAAATGCAGCTATTAAAAATTGCGCAGCGAGAAAAAAGCCGGTACATTAAATATGTAGTAGATGAAATGGCAAAAGCTCGTGATGTGACAATACTTCGTCTACCACCATATCATTGCGAATTGAACCCCATAGAGCTGATTTGGGCGCAAATAAAAACGGACGTAGCACGAAATAATAGAACTTTTAAACTAGGAGACGTCAAATTGCTGTTGAACGATGCTATCAGCCGCGTCACCGCGGAAACATGATCCAAGTGCATTGTGCACGTAAAGAAAGAGGAACAACGCATGTGGGTTCTTAACACAAGAGTGGAAGCGTTGATAGATCCAGTTATAATCAATCTAGGCGACAGCAGTTCCAGTGATTGTGATTTTGATAGTGATAGTGACTAACTGTGGAATAAGTAATATTGCAAGTGGAAGTCGTGTTGTCTGAAGTGAGTGATTCTTGTAATAATGACATTAAGAAAATATTTTCAGTGCGACGCAACATAGTGATAGTGGGATAGTGACAGTGATTGGTAATATAAAATAAAATATGTGTGATAAGTATGTATATATATAGTGACTGTGACGGTGTTGTTGATACAATAAAATAGAGACTGTGTTAGTGATGTAACATATATAATGATTGTGATAAATATAGTAACTGTGACCGGTGTTGTTGATACAATAAAATAAAGATTGTATTAGTGGTGTGGCATAAATATAATGATAGTTTTAAATAGTGAAAGCGGTAGGTCAATATATGGATTCAGAGGGGCCACTTGTGTGTAGCTTGTTACTCCTACGTCCCTTTATATGGCAGATGTTGTCAAAATGTCTGTCTTCCTGACAGGATATGTTCTGACTGGGTAAGCATGAAATAAGTACATTACATAACTTACGATACTTACATTGTTTACTAACTAAAAAACTGTTACAAATCCACTTAAAACCCTTTTCAACTGTCTTGGTATTATTTTGTTATTTTTTATATTTTGCCCCCTCCAAATTGATACGCCTATGGAATTTCGTTCCCCGCACACTTCTTGCCCCTGAGCCAACCATGTCATCGATGAGTCACTCCATATTATTTCGGCGCTGGGGTTATACACATAACAAATATAACTACACTTTTCACATTATTCTCACGCAATTTGATGAAATTGGAAATTGAAAAATATCCTGTCCAGTCCTCTTTAGAGCAATTGGAAATTGACTGGCACGTGTACGGAATGAATAACTGCCCCACCAAGTATATGTCATGCCTGGAAGATACAAGCTTTGCTCCCACCAAATTTACGACGCTAATTTTGGGAATGTCGGTCACAACGTTGCCTGTACCCAACAGGCAACGATGTGAGCGACATTTAAAGTTATTATATTGACAAATGGTGTAGGATTCCCAGAGAGAGATTCAGAGAAAATTCTTGAGTTGTACAAGAGACTAACAATTTGCTACGCCTGATGTGTGAGGTGAAGTAGTGTGAAATGTGGTGAAGAGAAACGTAAAACGCTTTAATTTTGGTAAGTATTTTAGTGTAAAACTCTCAAATCTTCACCAAAATTTGGCTACTCTCCTATTATCGAGGTGCTGAGTGGTTGCATGAAAAATTGACTGATGGATAAAAATTGTAAACATTGCAAGTAAATTAAGAAAATCGCGATGAATAATAAGTTTTATAACTATTTCAGTGTACGATATGTGTAAAGGAAGTGTTGTAGCATCTACTTACATTAATATTAGGTATGTAAGTAATGTGAAGTGTAAGTTACTCCATAAAAAAAGTGGTGTCACGTGAGGAAAAGTTGAAAATTAATTTTCTTGAAAACTGTTCGACCACCAAAAACTGAAACCGGATTCTTTTGATGACGATTTAATTATGCTAAAATAAATGATTACCTTAATTTTTGCTTGACAAGGTGAGTTTTTGTTTGCTTACCTATTTTATTTACCGTTAAAAAGTAATGAACGTATTTTTGGTATTTCAAAAACTAAAATCTGTCTGTAGAACTTTGAAAACAGTGCCGGTTTTATTGTAGATGCATTTGTGCAGTGAGCTCCCTTAAAAATTCCTAAAAATACCTATTAGGTGTTTACTATACATTACATTATTATTATACATAGAATGTTCCGATATCTAACAGTCTCGCTTACAGCTTGTTAGATGTCGCGAGAGTCGCCAATCCTAGAATTTATCAGATTTATCTACGGAATATTAAATCTGCAACTCTAAATACATTGCGCGTTCAGTTTTCATCTAGCACACATCAGAGGACCGTTTAACCATGCGTTAGAGAGAGAGAACTCGGACGCGTGAAACGGGAGATTTCTATACGCATGTATATGAGATTTGCGTGCATTGCACGGCCACGCAAAGCAAAGTTTATTCTGTAAGCTTTGACGCAAGTGTATTGCACGGGGTCGTCTATTGTATTGTATAGCATTGTATTGTCTGTTGAATATGGGCTGTTTGCGTGGCCACGTGTTGTTTGTATTTTTATAACCGCAACGAGAGGGTAGAGATCGCAATGGAGGCATATTCGGTGGAATATATAACGGAATTTTAATATGCAAACTATACGAACCGTTTCTGAAAATGCTGAATTTTTAAAAGAATGCTTAGGATGTATTTTTGACACTGCGGGAAATGATTAGAATACAAAAAATGAGGCTCAAATGTTATTGGGTTATTTAAATAACGATAACTTTAAATACTGGCTCGCGTTTTTCGTCAAGGTCATGCCTCATCGTGAAATCCTTTTTAAAGGGTTTCAGTCTCGATCATTGGGTGCTGTCTAGATGAGCAGTTATTTGAATAATTTTGAAGAATTATAAAAATCTGGACAACTAATTCCTCAAATTCGCCTGAAAAAAAAAACAATAGATCCCATAATGACATATCACTTTTTGCACAAACTAAAGACAGATTTGAGTTTAGAGAACACCTGTTAGCGTCGAAACTATTTTTCCCCAATAAATTTAGTGACTATGAGAAATAATTCCCCATTCAGGATTTTGACTATGTAACGAAAACTTATGGATTTTTGGACAAAGTTAAATTGAAAAGTGAATTAACGGTTATAACAGCAGGGAAGATTTTCGTGAAGCGGCAAGTTGCTTAGCAATTTTGCAATTATTTATAGATCGAAACCTGACGGACTATTTTAGTGATACTGTTTTATTATTAGAATTAATTTGTACCATATCCATGACAAGTGTTGAGAGTGAACGCTGTTTTTCGACGCTTAAAAGAATTAAAAACTTTTTGAGAAATACAACGGCGCAAGACAGACTAAAATTCACTTTGCATGATAAATATGGAGAAAGTGCTAATTGCAGCGATTCCAGATTATTAAAATCTGGATTTTAATGATCTTATAATTGACGTTTTTGCGAATTCCAAGAACAGACGAATGGATTTTCTATATAAATAACCTCAGGCTTGGACATAGGTACGTTTATTTTAATTTTTCGTTTATTATTTTATCGATTGCACCCCCAAACAAAAATTAAACCGGCCGCCGCTGTTTGAAAAATACATAATATACAACAGTACATATTTCTGATAGAATTAAAAAAATGGTCTAACAATTTTTTTTTATACTTTTCACTGCAAGGCGAAAAAAAAACTACACTACCACTAAAAATGTAAAACTTAAAGACTCACCTCGTACAATAGAGTAATTTCTGCTGTTTTTAAACTTTTACTTTTTTACTTGGAGACATTTACCTGTCACCGACGACTGAATTCATATCTTGATCTACCTGAACCTCCGTTTTTATGATAATTTCCTCTTTTATATCCCCAAAACTGTCCGTCTTAGGTTTATCACTGGTAATTAACCCCCCCTCTCCGTATATTGCCATCATTTCTTCTACTTTCATCAATGCTCTTTTCGAAGCAAATGTAATTACATTGATCAAGCTGATTTTCTCTTTTTCACCGACACTCTCGGCCCTGCAATATTCCCTTATCTTCTCTTCTGTGTCCATGCAATATCGCGCAAAAACGAAATAGCGTTGCAGCGATTTATAACATGAAGCGCAGACTTCCGATCGCTCAAAGTGAAGATGCTAAAAAGGAAAAGGTTAAGTTTTGATTTACACAAATTTGTATAAATTAATTGCCATAAAAACAATTCTAACGACTCGGAATGACGATTTGTTATTTTTTATATTTTCTACGCTCAAAACTGATATAAGAAAAATGGATTACTAACCAAAAACCAACAATTCTGGTGATAATCTTATTTCTAAAGTTCTCACCAATTCGCTAAAGTACTTCCACATCATCTCTCTATCATCTTCATCTAAAGATACAAAAGAATTGCATTCAATAATTCCGGAACAAAACTGACACATTTTATAACCGTCAATAACACATAAATTGCTTGTACTTTCATCTATACCACACTTAGTGATCCCTGGGATATCAATTTGCATATTGTCTTCGCCATTTTCCACTACAACTGCCTCATCAATGATCATACATTTTGTTTTAACGTCTAGACAGTGGTCGATATTTCCGACACAGGTTTCACATATTATCGGTGCATCACTCACTGTCATATTCTGAAACAGAACAATGATTAAAAGGATAAACGACTTTATTAGTGGACAGTCAACCGCAGTTCTAATAAATCATAAAATTATTTCTGCTAAAACATTTACATACTAGAAATAAATCAAGGGAGTAAATGTCCTCTTGCTTCATTTCATCTAATGCTTTGAAATTGTCATTGCAAGTCTTTAAGCAAAGTCGGCATATCCTGTTTACATTTACAAACTCCATATTTTGTATAAAAATATTTGTTTGTTATATTTTATTCATTAAAATATATAAGTCAACAAACAGATATCAACCGATTCAATGACAGCTTAAGATTTAACCTAAATGTAAACCCGTTATTTTCTCTTCAAACAAAGAATAACTATACAAATATTTTTATTTAAAAAAACCAAAATATTTTAATAAACGACGTTATTATAGATCATAGTACGAAAAGTAAAAGCGAATTTAATGGCAATTTTAAATAAACTCATAGATATAAAATGTGAAGATTAATTTGAACCTACGAGCAAAGAGACAGATCTTTGTTCGTAGATTTGAACATTTTGTATTTGGCACGGAAGTAGATTATCAAAGAAGATTACGCGAATTGTTGCATTCACTTTTTAGTTGAATCGAAATCATTCGAATTGGCTTACGGACCCACGAGTATAAAACAAAGGTTGCACTCAGTATGCCCTGGTTTTATAATTGGAAATCGCTACGGGAGTTTAAGAACTCTCAATTTGTTTCTATTGTTGATTTACGTAAACACAAATTTTAAATATTGAGCCATCTTAACACAAATTATTATATTTCGGTGTCACAATAATTAGAAGTGATACACGCATATCAGATTCATATATAATAACTCAAATTGATCAAGTAATTATCTGTGTACAGGGTCATCCACATAACATTCTACCCCCTTTAACTGTTTTATTTTTTGAAATAGAAAAAAATGGTAAATATGAAAATTATAGGAAACTTTACTGCGATCTCAGGCAAGTATGTATTTAGAAAAGCAATCGAATTTCTCGTTTCGGAGATCTAGACCAAACTTACGTTTTTTTTTAATGGAACACCCTATTTGTATTTAGATTTTTGAAATATACGTACTTTTACGATTGCAACAATATATACATGTCATATTTTTGCTCTACTAGTTTGCACAGTATCGCCCTTTGAAATATCGAATGTCAAACAAGATCAAGATCGCCATGGAAAATTTGAAACAATAATTACGAGAATTGTTATAAACAGAGTACTTATTCTCGTTGGGTTAGGCTTCTTTAAAATAACGGTGTATTTACTCTTATCTTGCAGAAACCTAACCTAACGAAAATAAGTACACAGTTAGGTTAGGTTAGGTTAGGTTCCTCCAAAATAACAGCGTATATAGTTAGTTTACAAACTAGCTGGTTAGTTTGTTTTGAAACTAGCTAAATATCCATCTTGCCGTAACATATATATAAATGATTTTCCGATTAGGTATATTACACATATAATACATGATATTCATAGTTAATATGTGGAGCCTCTCTATACTGAACATTACATAATGAATGTAGGCACGCTATGGATATTTGATTTTTATTAAAATGACTGACAGTCTTCCTTGAAAATTACCCCATTAAAAAAAAAGACACCTGTCGTATTAATATAAATAGTATGCGCCAATACGGTGGCCATCTGTGTCCTTAAGGATTTGTGGACAATTTTTGTCAGACCATGTAAATTTTCCTGGAATATAGAGGAATTGATATATTGCCACCGCATATGTGCGCGCACATGGAGACGAGTGCGTCGGTGAATCAGCGTCTTCGCTGGGTTGGTCACTTTCGCAGTAATTGTTAAACACCTAGTGGTGCAGTGTGCATTTTGACAGGAATGCTTTGGAGTTGTAAAGTGATAATTCATTATATCGACTGTACGTAGGACTGAAAACAACCACTTATTGATCAAGTAAATAAGTTTATTTGGGAATGTACGTACTTAAAATACGATGCAGAAATAATGCATCAATAAACATGGCTCAGTGAAACATTATTGTAGAAACATACCTAATATTGCAGACGTTTAATCGAGTTAATCCAGCTGATAACGCTGTTTAGGGTAACTGTTGTACAGTGTTATATACATTATGACGTATAACATCGTACTTATTTTTACTTTAATACTTAACATTACCTATTTTATTTGGATTATTACGAAGTCACGAAGGTGACGCCTCTGGTACACCGACGAAACGTCCGCCTTTACTATTACTACCTCTATTATATGTATATAAAGAATCTCTTGAAATGTCACTGTTATTCCCTTTACTCCTTTATAGGTTGCGCTTCTGGTTTTATATGTCTGTGCTCTAAAACAAACCTAACCTCACTTCCAAAATTTTTCATGATAAATACGTTTCTGGATTAACTCTGCGTTTGTTATTGAACTAGTTGTACCCGAGATGTAACCGTAATAAAGGGGGAAACAGGGTTATAACCAATTTTTATGGAAAAGAAATAACAACCGTAACATGTAAAAGCTATCAAGTTTAGTAGATACTTACGTACTTTAATAGATAAATACAGCAAGGCTCTTCTAAAATCTATTGATAAATGACTGCAAGGCTATAGAATTTGTATTATGCATAAATTTATTCTGTGGGAAGTGAAATATACTTATTGAAGGAAGACCAGATTTAATATAACATGCAGTAATTTATTGGACGTTTTCTTAAAATTGCCAAACTACTATAGAAATGGAAGTAAACACTAAACATTACTGCAGATTTTGTTTAAAAAGATGTGTCTATTTTCAAACGGTCGACAAAACACACTGTGAGATATTGAATGCTTTCGCACTTGCCTTGGTAAGTTTGAGTACATTTAACGCGATGGCCTATTTGATCTATTTTTCAGAACTTACCTATAAGCAACGATCCCGTTGTATGCAAAAAATGTGCCGAAAACCTGTACAACTGTAAAGCTTTTAAAATAGCGTCTCAAAAAATGAGCGATGATTTAGTAATATTGCTTAATGGGCAACTAATTGCCGTGGATATTTGCCTTTTCTGCAAGAAATCCATGGTGTTTAGCCCGTTCCTCGTCTTAAATAGCGAAGCGTTGGATATTTTGTTATTAAGAGGATTGTTGGAGCAGTATTTTCCAGAATTGGTAAGCATCACATCCGCTTTAAAACAACGTTCTTATGATACAGACACCATATAATACTGTATTTTTTCAGAACTTACAGACGAAGATGAAGCCCGTTATCTGCCCAACATGCTACGGACCTCTGCAAAAAACGTTTGATTTCATAATTAACTGCTTAAGTGTGGAAGAACAAATAAAGAAATACTGCAAAAATGTAGGAACGAATTGTAAAGGCCAAATAGAATTAGAGAATGTTTTACGGTACGTGGCGGGAGATCCAGTGAATAATAAAGATAATTATGAAGGTTCTAATAGCATTAAAGTGGAAGGAAATTGTGTTGTATACATAAAGGAAGAAAGTAGTGAGAATACGCAGTGTGATCGTAGCGTCAAGTTAGAGGGTGGGGATTTAAGGAGTGCTTTCCCAACAATTGTTAAAGTGGAAAGTGTTTCTGATGGGGAAGATATTGATTCGACGTTAACTCAAAGAATAAAACTTGAGAACGTCGACGAGCCCAATCCAAGTTATAAATTCGAAGAATTTTATATAAAAATGACAAAAAAAGAATTTAAAATTGAGGAGCAGTTGACAAACGAAGAGAACGAGAACACAGCAGAAACGATAGAGTCTGTACGGTAATCTATAGAACTAGTGGTCAGAAAGTGGTGTAAATATAGTAACGAAAATGGAACTGGAAAGCGGGATTAATCGTGGAACGATAGCGAATATTGATCTGAAAGCAGCAGATAATTTTCAGTGATCAGTTAATACGTGGTACAAGTTCATTAAACTTGAAACTGATTTTTTAGTGGTTTTAATTGAAAGCAAATTTTGCTTTGGACGTTTGAACGATAACACCAGTTTTCCGTTCTAGTGAGGATTATTAAAGAAATTTAAGGAAATAGTATTATTAAAGCACAAATTTATTTTATGCTCCTGTGTTCTCAATTTTGTCTTAAAAAAATTAAGAACATAAATAGGAAATGTTCGGCTTTTTATTTAATTACGTCAATCGTTGCTTCTCCTTTCACTAACCTAGTGTAACTGTGGACTCATTTTGGTTATGTTAGGTTAGGTTCCTACAAAATAACAGTGTTTTTAGTTCAGTTCCTGATTCTTCAAAATCAGCGTATTTAGTTAGTTTACAAACTGGCTGGATAGTTTTAAAGTATCCATTCTGGCCGTAGCATATATATAAATGATTTTCCGATTAGTTAGATTACACATACACAATATTCATAGTTAACTTTTGAAGCCCCTGTATAGTGACCACTACGTAGTGAATGTAGGCATGTATGATGTTGATTCACGTGGTTTCATAGAGGGCGATAGCAGATGGACGATGATGACTGCATGGAAATTGTAGTCGTTTGAAGTAAATTAAGAAAATCGTAATGAATAATCAATTTTATGACGGTTTTAATGTATGATATGATTTAAAGGAAGTGTTATAGCATCTACTCGTATTATAATTAGCTATCTACGTAGTGGGAAGTGAAAGTTATTTGATAAAAACAAGTGGCGTTTCGTGGGGGACAGTGGAAAATTAATTTCTCGGAAACCGTGTCCAAGCGGAAAAAATTGAAGCCAGATTCACTTCCAGCACTTCAGAAAATAGGGGGCAACCAATATTTGATGAGGATTTGAAAGTTTTACTTTCAAGTAAATAATTATATTACATTCAGTTTGAAGTCTAGAAAGGCCTAGTTATGTCCACTGCTGTTAATCAATGCATCATAATCTTTATCAACTTGTGACGGTACTGCAACAAAAATTTTCACACCGACCAACTATCGTTATGCGTTCGTTATTTTTGAGGGCATACACTTTACAAACTTGAAGAAGAGTTAAATTATGAAACTAACATTAATTCTCTAATTCTTCGGTAAGATTACTTTGAGGGATGTATTTAGATGAAAAAGATTAAGGTTATGATGACTATAACCTTAATTTTACAAGTAATTCCTGTTCTTCGTTACCTAACATTCAAGAAGACTAGAGAACAGGAGACAACTCGAGTGGTGGGGGTAGCACGAAAACGTGGGGGTTGTTTGCTGTGTTTTGAGCGTTTCCAGTTTTTTTGTTGAATATGTCAAAAGCGTCGAGATACTGCTGCGTTGAGAATTGTTCCTGCAAAAGCCCTGATCGTGGCTCAATGGAACCCAACATTTTGATAGTGTGAGAGAGAAACCGCGATAGATGAGGATAAACGGCATGCGCAGATACCCGCGCGCTTCTACGCGAGCCTGCCATATTGCCGACGTTTTTCGTGCCACCCCCATCACTGATTTTTCGAGGAGCTATGTCTCCTTCCTCTAGTCTTCTTGGGTTTGACTATAGTCTAGGAAATAATGAA
The DNA here is from genome assembly GCA_037954035.1 of Rosalia funebris. Classification (NCBI taxonomy): domain Eukaryota; kingdom Metazoa; phylum Arthropoda; class Insecta; order Coleoptera; family Cerambycidae; genus Rosalia; species Rosalia funebris. The sequence goes on along the minus strand of JAZFAV010000019.1, from coordinate 4,020,770 downwards.
CGGCTCGCGACAGTATCAATTTGGCCGTGGGCCGCTGGCATGAGCTTATCTCCGGTTTGTGGTAGACCTGCGCATTTCGTATTTCATTATTGTTTCACTGTTTTGTTTACACTTTACAAGGCACAGAGGTTAAGTATTGTATTCTTTGATTAGCTATATATTATTGAAACATAATATGCCATAAATAATATGGTAAAGTGCGACGAGTGACAAAATGCTGTTCCGAAAATTCAAGAAAAGAAACCCTAGTAAAAAAATTTAATTAATCATAGGGTTACTTAATAAAGTAAACGATGTATCACCAGAAGATGTTTGTAGAATAGAAACATGCTGATAATTGTATAAGCTTAATAAATCAACAAGATACTATTCAGTTTAAAACAATTGTAAGGGTTAAAAACACGGAGAAACAATCCGTTACTCAAACAGGCGTAAAATAGGTAACTTGTCACAAAAACAGTTCCGCAAAACTGAATGTGAAACACTCACCAACTCACTGATGATCACTAGCGTGCCCGTCTCTCTCTAATTACCTATTTGTAAGAAAAATACAGTGAGTGCCCTATCCCAACTAAACCTTGCAACAAGCAAGCTCAAAACAACTCGTTAATGACAGAGGTTATTGCTAATAATATTTAGATCGTTTCTCGTCTTCACTAACGAGCTCCAACTATCCGACCGTCATCAAAATCACCTGAACATTAATCGTACACACTCAGGGCCCCGCCCCTACCAAATCAAGGCCACCTGCCAAGATCTACACTCAATCAAGGCCGCCCGCCAAGATCTACACATGTTTGTGAGCCCCGCTCGCAAACCACTCAGCTAAGGCCATTCCTCGCCAAAGCCTACCACCCTACCAATACGATTAAGGTCCACCCTGTATACGACATTAACAACGATCCAAATATCTCTTAGCCTCACACACCCTCAACAACCTGCATTTTCACCACATTACGTAATTAATTGCAAGATAAGTAACTCTCTACCTAATCTAAACATGCAATTTTTAGTCTAACATGGAAATAAGAACACTCAGTGAAAAACTCACCAAAAATAGACAATATCCAAATTAACCGATAATTGCACAACGCACGCACACGTTTAGAATTTCGGAACTACACTGAATTATAACAGATGACTTTTACCGGCCCTAAAAATACTTTGGCTAACTCAAATCCGTCAGCCTCTAAGCTATATTATCTATATAATGAATCGTATCGATGCATATTCGGGTTAAGGAACCTGGAGTCTCTTCTTGTACTCGACGTTTGCCTAAACATAACGGCAATAACTCTCCCAGACATTTGTTTACATAAACTAGGGCTGGAATTTCGTTTCAGTCCTTATCGAAGTGCGTACGTATTATATTTCGATTATTCTTAAACTGATATACAGAGCGATTCACGAAAAGGGAATAATAATAATATGAATATTAAAACAATGTCAGCTTTAAAACAATAAAAAAAAACAATGTCAGCTTTATTCAACTAAGGCAAAAATAAAAAAAAACAAATGTTGACTTTGGGAAACCATCAAAGTTTGAACAAATTGCAATTAAAGAAGGGCTTAACAATCTTACTGAAACTTTAAATATTCACAGTGGCTTTGGTCATACTTATGAATAATTCAGTTGTATCCATTTAATTTTTTTGTATAACTTTTCTTTTCTATTAAGGCTAAATTTTAAAATGGAGTTGAGAGGTATTATATGTTAGGTATGTTCTTATAGATGTTTTATGGTAATACTATTGGTTACTTATAGCATAGTATATTTTAGTAGTATGTTATATTTTATTTACTTACGTTTAGTAAAGTGAATATTACATATTGTTTCGTAAGGACTTTCATTACAGCACTGCTATAAGGAAAATGCATTATAACACATACTAAAACTTAATTTGCTTATAAAAGTACTTTTTAAGATTTCTTAATACAATTTTGTATCTATTAGATCATTTTAAGAGCAAATAAAAACTCATACAATTATCATGAATTTTAATTACGAATAATTATAAATTCATAATACCTACGATACTTATATCATAGATATATATTACAGTGTTTCTAGGAATAAGTTGAACGTGTGTATGAACAGTGTAGATTCTAAGAGTAAAATATGTATATGAGTAAAATCTGATAGCTTCATATTTAAGGCGAATATATAATTTTACATTATACTTTGGAGGCAACACTATTTTGTATTCATTAATTGCTCAATAAAGTTACAATTAAGTTAATTTGAATTTTAATGTTAGTACTGATTTCTTATCACTAAATATAAATATGTATGCTATGTAGGGCACACGATGCATTTTCCAACTCTTTTGTTTTGTTAAAGATTTTACAAATTAATTAACTATTCTTCATTCAATCCTTGTACAATTTACTCTAAAAGTACGAGTTCAGTAAAGCATTAAAGAAAAGGAACTATCTTTCATTCTAACGTCAGTGGTCTGCTGGTCTGACCCTACGCTAAATTACTATAATGGGTATTATAGTAACTAGAACTAGTAGTAGAACTTTTACTGTTTTGTATCACTCCGTTAAGTCGGTTCTCTTCGTCTTCGTAAATTAAACTAAAAGAATTTACGAGCATGAGTTAGTGCTGTCGAGATAAACCACGGTTATTGGTATTAGTATTACTACTTCAAAAAGTAAATTGTAATTTAAATCGGAGTGTATAATAATAGTAACGCATCGCACTACCTAACTTAATTTCTCATTGTAACAAATACACAATGCAAACATCTGCTTTCAAAATAGATACAATTATTTGATTATATTAATAATTAAATATTTTAAAATCAATGTTTATTGATTATGAATATAGAGAAAGATACATGGTTTGACTCGTTACATATTTTAAGTTTCAACTACGAAGAGTATATTTCTTCTGCGCATGTGTCACACTAGCGATGCCAATGGCCCACGGCCAAATTGATACTGTCGCGAGCCGTTCGTAATAAATAGGCCCTGGAAATAACCAGAGACATACTCTCTCCATGTCTCTGGTTATAACGCAGAAGAAGAATCTAACTCAAAAAGCTGCCAATTTTATGTTTCATTCCGAATTTACGATGCACATAAAACTAGATAGTTAAACATGAGTGTGTACGAGAAAGAAATTTGTAGACTTTGTTTTAACATAACAGGAAATGATTTTAAAGTAATAGATGATATAATGAAGGAAATATTGGAAGTGCTTTTATTCAATATGGTAAGATTCGTGCGTTCTTATTTTATCTGCGATAAATATGTTATATATCTTAAAATATTAATTGTGATGTTGCTGTTTTAGTATACAAATACAATTGCAAGTCCTATCATTTGTCAGACTTGTGTCGCAATTGCCGAAAGGTCTTTTTATTTCAAATCACTGTGTATTGATACAGAGGAATTGATAGGATTGTTTGCTGTTGGCAAAGATCAGACTGTAATTGAACTAAAGGATATATTCGAAGATGATAAAAACGAAGAAGCATTCCCCAAACAAGATTTAGCTGTATGTCGATTCTGTATAAAGCATTCAGAAAAAAGTAACTTCCTCCCAATAAATAATTTAATGAAGGAACAAATTTATGTGGAAATGTTGTCAAAATATATGCCAGAAGTGGTAAGGCATATGGTATTTTATTAAACAATTTGTTTATATATTTTCTCTGCTTTTAGGATCTTAGCATTACTAGGAATCCTTTAATTTGCACATTTTGTAGAGAGAGTATAGAGTGTTATTTCAAGTTTGTAAGGAACTGTTTGGATTCAGAAAATAAAATAGAAACATACTACAAAAATAGAGAAAGAGTATCTGGGAGAAACATTCCCCTAGAGAGTGGTGAAGTCAAATTAAAGAATAAGATACAGATTTTGTCAGAAGCGAAAATTTCTTCAGAAGTAGATCTGTATGAACTTAACAGGCACATGCTAACCCACAAGGCACCTTCTGAAGTAAAAATGTACAAGTGTACTCTATGTCCACATACATCGAAATGGAAGTACCATTTCAACAGGCACATGCTAACCCACAAGGCACCTTCTGAAGTTAAAATGTACAAGTGTGCTCTATGTATATATAGAACGAAATGGAAGTACCATCTCAACAGGCACATGCTAACTCACAAGGCATTTTCTGAAGTAAAAACGTACAAGTGTGCTCTATGTCCACTTACTACGAAATGGAAGTACCATCTCAACAGGCACATGCTAACCCACAAGGCACCTTCTGAAGTTAAAATGTACAAGTGTGCTCTATGTATATATAGAACGAAATGGAAGTACCATCTCAACAGGCACATGCTAACTCACAAGGCATTTTCTGAAGTAAAAACGTACAAGTGTGCTCTATGTCCACTTACTACGAAATGGAAGTACGATCTCAACAGGCACATGCTAACCCACAAGGCATTTTCTGAAGTAAAAACATACAAGTGTGCTTTATGTCCACTTACTACGAAATGGAATTGCATACTTAATAGGCACATGCTAACTCACAAGGCACCTTCTGAGGTAAAAATGTACAAGTGTGCTCTATGTCCATATACAACGAAATGGAAGAACTGTCTCAACAGTCACATGGTAACTCACAAGGCATCTTCCGAAGTAAAAATGTACAAGTGTACTCTATGTCTACATACAACGAAATGGAAGTACCAGCTCAACAGGCACATGCTAACCCACAAGGCACCTTCTGAAGTTAAAATGTACAAGTGTGCTCTATGTCCACATACAACGAAATGGAAGTACCAGCTCAACAGGCACATGCTAACCCACAAGGCACCTTCTGAAGTAAAAATGTACAAATGTGCTCTATGCCCACTTACTACGAAATGGAAGTACCATCTCAACAGGCACATGCTGCTAACCCACGAGGCACCTTCTGAAGTAAAAATGTACAAGTGTGCTCTATGTTCACTTACAACGAGATGGAAGTACGCACTTAACAAGCACATGCTAACCCACAGCAAGGCACCTTGTGAAGTAAAAATATACAAGTGCACTCTATGTCCATATACAACGAAACAGAAGCCCCATTTTAAAAGGCACATGGTAACCCACAAGGCACCTTTTGAAGTAAAAATGTACAAGTGCCCTCTATGTCCACATACAGTGAAATGGAAGTACTGTCTTAACAAACACATGCTAACCCACAAGGCGCCTTCTGAAGTGAAAATGTACAAGTGTGCTGTATGTCCATATAGAACGAAATGGAAGTGCAATCTTAACAGTCACATGCTAACCCACAAGGCACCTTCTGAAGGAAAAATGTAGAAGTGTGAGCACACTTCTACATTTTTTTTTTTTGCACGTTGCATGTGGACATGCTCTATGTGGACATAGAGCATGTCCACATGCAACGAAATGGAAGTACGATCTTAACAGTCAGATGCTAACCCACAAGGCACCTTCTGAAGTAAAAATGTACACAAGGTCAATGTACAAGTGTGCTCTATGTCCACTTACTACAAAGTGGACTCTCTCAACAGTCACATGCTAATCCACAGCTACACGCATACACACACAGATAGATAGATACATACATACATATATACTGATATTGTTGGTTATCTTAATTTTGAGGGTAAGTGAAATTATTTTAAACTAAATATAAATATTCACAACAAATGTTAAGTAAATGTATGAGATTAAATTGATTTTACTTATCTTTTTGGGTGTCGTGTTTACCTTTCCTCAGTAGTCGTTACTCGCAAACTCTGATTGATTTTATAAATAAATATGACCAAAGGTGAACTTTAAAAATGTATAATAAATAAAATATAGAACATTGTTGCATAAGTTAAAAAACTATTAAATTTTGTAGTTTCTAATTCCATCATTCTACTTGCTTTATTAAAAATTGTCTTAAAAAAGTCGTCATTTCTCTTTTTATTCAATATTTCACGTGTCTGTTTTATTTGATGCACGCAAAAATTAATATCTAATGGTTCTTTTTGTAGGATATCATATAGAATATCTGGGCAGAATCGGTATGTTTACATAATGCCCTCGTAATATTTAAAATATGTACAAATCCATTCATGTTCCAAACCAATAATTGTTTATTAGAAAATAGTAAAGAAGGTGAACAATATAGTTTTTTAACATTGGGCTGCTACGTAACCATTTATAATTTGTGAACCAAGCAGATTTGAAATTTACGTTATTATAAGATTTACCAGACTTCTTAATCTCTTTTTTGACCAATATTGATAAAATAGTCGTAGGTCTTCCTTCCAGTAAAACGTCTCTTCTTTCTTCGTCTTTCCAGCGACAGAACGGTATTTCCAACGAATTACAAATAATATCGTTAACTGGATTCATTATAAATAATATAAATTATTGTTTCATTTAATATCGTCACTATCAAAGTTGAAAAAGCACTACGATACGATCACGCAGTAGGTGAATCAACACACTAAAATCGAAAAAGCAAGTCTAAAAATGATGAAAACAACGCAAATTCAATAAATTGCTCAAATTTCAAAACAGACCACGCTTCAGTACATTAAATAAATGCAAGTCCACCGTGCAGATACCCTATAAAGTCATGGGAAACTCTTCACCTAGGTGCAGGGAAAGACGGACTAAACTGACGTAGGCAATTGCATGACGTCACGTCACCATGGCTACCCGCTGTAACAGTGCATATTTGAGGGCACTTGATTTTCATCTCTGCATCTGCGAGTTAATTATATGTAGATAACGCGCGCATGGCCTATCGAAGATTTAAAGGACGTTGCAATGTAAACACAGTGTTTTTAATAGCATAGCGGCATATTATGCTTGACATAAAAATATAGGTATAATAATAGGTTTTTCAAGACAAAATTTATTTGAATGTACATATTAAAGACGATGATTGATTAAATATCCCAAAAATATAAAAAAAGAAAAGAAATCCCAGTCTCAATTTCTGTGGTGAAGAGTCACTTTACCTTCTTCACTTGAAGAGCCGCCACTGACGTACACACGTACATAAATATTTAGACAAAAACATAAATAAACGACATTAGGATATAACAGCGAACATTAACAGAACGATCAAGGGTGATATCTGTTGGAGACTAGCTAAACCCTACCGGGAGCAGATAATGCAACCGGACCAGGCGAGGCTGACCAAAAATAGATATCAAAAAATCGATCACTAAAAGTATGCAAACAGTAAAACTATCAATGAATCACAATAACACCGAATCAAATATGTAGTAACCAAACAAAAAGCAAATATAAATAATTACCTGAAGCAGATTTTTATACATTTTTTTCCTGCAAAACTAATATATAATAAGAACATTAAATAATAGTAAACCTAATCTAAATAACTAAGTCGAGTTAATAAACAACTAGCAATACTCTGTAATATCTCAGGAACAGGGTAAACAAACAAGGAAATTACAGTTTTTAAAATTACAGTTTGGACACACAGAAATTAGAACATCCTTCCCCAGAAAGCCTACAGACAGGTTTTGTGTAGGGGAAGGTTACACATATAAATGCGGACAAACTCCCAGCCCTGAGGGAAGTGCCAAGTTCCCTCTGGTGAGAATCGAACTCACGCAGACAATGTGCCCAGTATTTGGCCCAGTTGCCACCCTGTTACCAAATACCAAGTCAGCACCACCGCGGCACCATGAGAATAAGACCATGCGTCACCCGTCCAAGTCGGAACCGTGCAATCCGTTGCTTGACTTCGAACAGCGCAGGTCCGACAATGAACGGAGTACGCTGCCTCATCCTCTATGAGGCAGCGTGCTCCGTTCATTATAATAAATAATAATGATAATAACATTTATGGCTAAGTCTAAGAGCGACAGGGCGGCGTACTTATCTTCCTTTATGAAGGGAGAAAGCGGCGCCTATGGACATGGAGCGACATGTTAGATTGTAGGCATGATTTTTCTAGTCGTTCTTGCTGTATTTATGTATATATGTATTATTATTTATAATATTATGTATATATGTAGATGTGACAATGTGTGTTTGAAAGCATTAACACGTTCGCTGCCATGCTGGTCCCATGGGACCAACACAAAGATTGTCTCAACTGGCCACGTTGGTCCCATGGGACCGACACACTTTTTGGTGCTTATCAGGCTGTTGGTCCATGTTTAGATATAACTGACAGGGACCAACATGGCCTAGACGCCATATATTATACAAATGGTCTGTTAGATTTGAGGAAGGTACGTCATGTGGTCCCTATATAGTGTTACTCAAATAATTCTGTGATGGGCGAGACAGACAGGAGTAGTTCAATGAACGGAGCGATCCACAGATTTACGGCGGACAGGCGATAGACAGCTCGCATGGTTGGCAATACTGATAGGCGGGGATGGTGAAGGACATTCTCCGTGGCGTTCTAGAGCTGTCTGGATGTTTGGTGCTCTGTGCTCGAATAAAATAGTTATTTTAGGTGTGATTAGTAGAAAGGCGTTTCGAAATATCAAATTTGTGTAATAATAGTTTACTACTTTATGGGTAGGTAAAGAAAGTTTTAATCAACTTTATTTTAATTAAAATCACTCATTTATATAACAAATAAACAGCAAACAAAAATAAGGCATTCTAAACCAATAAGAAAAATATATTTAACCTTTGTACAGTTCATTGAAACAGTCTATGCATAAAAACGGTTGGTTCACACAACTATCACAATATGTATTGACTTTTTTTGTTTTATTCATAGCATATTTGCGCCCATTCTTTCTGGCACTTTTCTTATAGCAGTCTTTGCAGATCTTCCTCCCTTGAAAGATTATTTCCCTCTTTATTCACATCAATAACGTGACTAGCTTTGGGTTTTTTCGTCTGAATCTCTGCATCCTCACGATCTTTTACGCCAACTAGATGTTTGACCACTTCTCTTTTTGAGATCTGTTATCGTCATGTTCTTGCCAGATATAAGCTTATATAAAATATAAGCATGTACCATCGATGTCGTCAACAGAAGCTCAAAGGCCACTTCTCGAAACCATTTTATACTTTTCCTAAGTGGATTCGAATAAGCTCCCATTTGGTCATATATATCTACTGATCCGTCAACTTTATTGTAATCTATTATTACTTTAGTTTTGATATTTCTATGCCGATTACAAGTACTTGTATCATTTCCCTTTCGTGTTTGTGGAAAGCATGAAAATATTTCTTTGATCTTTCCAATTTGTAATTGTTATATCCAAGAAGACTAAGAGAGTAAGGAGACATAGCTCCTCGAAAAATCAGTGGTGGGGGTAGCACGAAAAACGTCGGCAATATGGCAGGCACGCGTAGAGCGCGCGGGATCTGCGCATGTCGTTTATCCTCATCTATCGCGGTTTCTCTCTCACGCTATCAAAATGTCGGGTTCCATTTAGCAACGATCAGGGCTTTTGCAGGAACAATTCTCAATGCAGCAGTATCTCGACGCTTTTGACATATTCAACAGAAAAACTGGAAACGCTCAAAACACGGCAAACAAAAATAACCTCGCTCGATTCTACGCAATGACCACCATGATGAAGCACACCACGTGATCACAGTGCGGACGCTTTTCGTGGTACCCCCACCACTCGAGTTAAGTCTCATGTTCTCTAGTCTTCTTGGTTATACCAACTTCGTTTTCCATAGAATAAATTGTTTTTCTTCTCCTTCCTTCTTCTAAAGTAGGTCTATGACTATCATCGGTATGAATATCATCGGTACTATGAGCTGTTTATCTGTTTTTACAGAGGGTAAGCAGCTAACCTGGCTCTCTAACCCTTCTCTTTCTTCCGGGCTTGGGACCGGCAACATTACCACTGAGCTACACAATCCACCCAACAGCACTGCAGGCTGAAACGGCAACGGTACGCGGGGTTTTCAAGCGGTAACCCTTCCAAGTGCTAACTGCGCCCGACGTTGCTTGACCTTAGTGATCGGACCAGGATCGATGTTCAATGTGGTATGGCCGTTGCCGAGTAACTTTCGCCCTTTTTTAATTTCGCATTTACTACTTCTTCCAGAAGGCCTTTTCTTGATTTTCTTATAGTCCCTATCAAATGGGTATCGGCATTCAGAATTTTATATACTAGGTTCAAACTTGTGTAAGTTATCTGTAATAAGCGTTCTTCCCTGATTTACTAGATCCTGGACTACATATATAGGACAACTTTCTCTGGAGTGACATTGGCATTCTCTATTCCCGCATATATTTTTAGGTTATATGTGTACTCGAGGCCAAAACATATCTTGAACAACTTCACTCTGTACCTATGCCTTTTAGTTTTTATATGTTGGTGAAAGCCCAGTCTACCCCTGAATGATAAGAGAGTTTCGTCTACGCAAATATATTCTTCTGGAATATACAGCGACTTAAAAAAAATTTGTTGTTACAATGTCTACCAGAGGCTTTATTTTGTATAATTTATCTGTTCTTACAGCCACCTAATTGGATCATTCTCAGTAGGAGTTCGAACCTATTTCTTGACATAATGTTGGCAAAATTATTTTTGAAGACTACATCACTACTCCAGTAATCTGCAATTGCTGACATTTTAACTAAACCTATCCATGCAACTGTAAAGTTATTAAAGTAAAAGGATAGTTGAAGACCCTGTTTTTTTGTGTTTGTCAATAAATATGAAGAATGAACGCAACAATAGCAGAAACAGATTTATTGAGTATTCTTGATTTACAGTTGAATTAACTAGAATGCTATGATGTGTTAATAACTCGACCATACGAATGTATTAATGAAATACATTTTCGGTCAACTATGGCCGATAATTACTTAAGAGTTAGTGACTCGGCGGCACAGATAAAATATCTACAAACACAGCCACCGTTTCACCATTGAACAGGATGGTGGTGTGCTACGAAATATATAACGGATACAACCTACGGACCCTTATCCAGGTAACACTCATATACCCCTGGATTTCATATGAACATACACTTACCAGGCCATATAGCCCATGTAATACACATTTCTCTACGAATGTAAATGACTGCCTAAGGGCATAAATCCACCGCATAGACATCAAATATATACAAACCTTTAACAGTGGTACATTTAACCCTCTCATAGTGGGACATTTAACCCTCTAACAGTGGGACATTTAACCCTCTAAATATATACAAACTTATACAAAACCTTAACAGTGGGACATTTAACCCTCCCAATATATATACAAACCTTTAACAGTGGGACATTTAACCCTCCAATAGTGGGACATTTAACCCCGTAACAGTGGGACATTTAACCCTCTCACATTGGGACATTTAACCCTCTCACATTGGAACATTTAACCCTCTCACAATGGGACATTTAACCCTCTAACAGTGGGATATTTAACCCTCTCACAAACATATATACAAACCTATAACAGTGGGACATTTAACCCTCTAACAGTGGGACATTTAACCCTCTCACAATAGGACATTTAACCCTCTCACATTGGGACATTTAACCCTCTAATATTGGGACATTTAACCCTCTAGCAGTGGGACATTTAACCCTCTAAATATATACAAACTTATACAAACCCTTAACAGTGGGACATTTAACCCTCTCACAATGGGACATTTAACCCTTTCACATTGGGACATCTAGCCCTCTAACATTGGGACATTTAACCCTCTAACAGTGGGACATTTAACCCTCTCACAAACATATATACAAACCTATAACAGTGGGACATTTAACCTTCTCACAAACATATATAAATTATACAAAATACAATGCACTACTTTAAAAGAATATTATTACTATCTTACCTTGAGACAGTAACAAACTGAAATTTCACTACGTACAATAAATACCTGGATCATTTAATCCACTCTACAATATTCACAGTAGTCAATTAATAGCTAAACTACCCGAACTACAAAAACACATGTGCTCAACACAGCGTCTAGTGCACACTTCAATAATAACTCTATATCTGACCCACTTAGCAATATATCTAAGAATTATATTCCCAAGTCCGGATCACAAATCGGTTACGCGATGATTCCCCGATAACGCCCGCTGACTCAGGAGAATTCGCCGTTTTTTTATGCTCTCCAACAAGGAATGTACGACTTACATATATTTATTTTCCGTTCGACTAACAATAATACAATTAAATTGGTTACACATTGGCGTGCCTATCCTTTTGACTGGTACACAAACAAACCTAAAAACCTAATTTCGGCATTTGTGGTAGGAGTCCACCTGTGTAGGCGAGAGTCTGGTGTGGCATCTGTAGTTAGAATATATTGTGTCGCATATAAATTTGTCCGGGTACAAATAAGGGAAATTGCTCTATCGTCAACGACAGCATCAAAGAAATCCGTCGGGGTACCGTTACCCAGCAATATCGCTATGGTTGCACTCATGAGGGAACCGAAAATGGGTTTTGTACCTGTAATTACCAACTGTTGGACCCCATGTTTGGTCTGGGAGCTTCTGAATTCAAGTGTTCATGTGATTGTAGATCCGTTTCAGGTTCTAAAGATTGCAATTCTTCATTTGATGCTGTACCGGATAGTGAAAGCTTGGTAGATGGTAACGTAGAAAGGACGATTCGAGTAGGCGTTGATCGCTGTTCTTTGCGTAGAAATTTTCTTATTTTCTCTACAGCTTCTGAACCTGATGATGATGCTTCCGAATCTGATTCATACTCGAATTCGCTATCCGAGCCCTCAAGGGGCTCCCAGTCATCTTCGTCGGACATATCTAAATTTTCTGTAATTTATTGTAGTTCACTATCTGTCAGAGGTTTAGATGAAGAACTTTTACGTTTAGACATCTAAAACCATGCAACATACTATAGAAATAAGTATTTCTAACATAAAGCAATTTGTACTCACAGTTCTATTGTAATTGTATCGGTAGGCTAAATATAAAGACAAACTGTTTACAAAACACTGGGATACTACATTGCAAGTAAGGTTATGCCGCGATTGTCGCAACGCTGCCGGCTGGGACCCAACGGCGCACACCGTAACAGATGTGCTTCTGTGGGCCATGTTGGTCCCATGGGACCAACACGTTTTTCGTTTTTTTTTTTGGCAAAATAATTTACTGTTAATTAAATCGAGAAGTGGTATAATGTTTTTTATGCAAATTTACATGATAAAACAGCTTGGGTCTGTACGTGTAAATGTGTATAGTCATATATGATAGCTCCTAAGAAAAGTCCACTAGTTGTAAAAAAATATTATCTAGCAATGTGTTTTTAATAGAAAATAAAAGTGTTAGAATGAAGAATTTAAAAACACACTTTTCTTCAAGAAACTATATTTGCAATTTTTTTTGGATAAAGTAATTTAACAGCATCAAGTCTATATTCTAAGAATGTGTTCCTCTCAAACCTCGACTCTCGCCATACCCTCGAGTTATCAATGTTTTGGTTATTAGAACGTCGAGAGCCGGGCACTAATGCAAATAAACATGCCCACTAGGGCATAAATATGTCCATTATACATGTAAAATATTAGGAGATAAATATTAAGTTTACGATCCTTTTACAAGTGCATATCGGATGTCGGTTCTTCCAAACACGTGAATGCTGACAGGTAGAAGTGCCGCCGCCATAAAGATTCTTGCTAGTGGTAACAAAAGATTTTAAAGGAAGGACGTGCGCAGCGTTTGACGAAACAGGATTGTTATTTAGACTTGCATTTCTACACATACGTTTCGTAGGGGTACATAATATGAATTTTCTTTTACTGCCATGATGATTTACATAAATGATATGCCGCCATATATTGTTTAATTACGGCACAAATAACCCTGTATTGTATTAGACCTACTTCATCAGTGGGTTTTGAGCTTATATAAAATATATTTTTTTATTGAAATCCCACTACAGCAGCGCCAATTTACTGCGGTGGTAGATTTCTCCCTCTTAACAGCATCTAATACCACAAACTGTTCTTGTAATGACAAGACATGTTTCTAGTTTCTTTATTGTAGCAATTAAGTAAAATAGTTACTATTAATATAACAGACATAATTTCACATGCTATGTAGTTACAGTAAGTTCTGTAGTGTGTGTATGGCATTACTTTTGTTGGGGTCAAACCCAAAGATAACACGTTTTAATTATGTTCTTCTTATGTTCCTTAAAATGTTCATCATAATAGGCCGGCTACAGCTTCTTACCAAGAACGTCATCTTGTAACTGGTTTAAGAAGTAAAGGTTGTTCTGTGCACTTCAACATTTCTACATCTGTAGGGTTCTTGTAAGTCACCATGGACATCCAGTGCTGTTGCTTTTGGTTACTCTCGAAAGTACACTCTTTTACATGTAGACGTTTTATTTGTGCTTTAACAAATGTCTCCTATGGGCGCTCTTATATTTTATCACGAAAGTGCACAACTCGCATGTATACGACTCTATTATGAAGATTTTGTAGACACTCGTATGTCTTTTGAGGATGTACTCCGATTTTGTTACATAAGAACATTGGGTACACTTGACATTTCTATTTCAGAAACGTTCTTGTGGATTAAAGTATGCTGCTTCAAACTACACTCATATCTTGTCTCATAGCAACATACCAAAGACTTAAATATCTCCATTTCCGAGAGACTCTTGTGGATTATCATGCCTTCTCAGGTTGGTTTTCCACCTTAACAAAAAAACACAGTGAACACTTGAATATCTCTTTCTGAGAGGTCTGTGTGCATTAGCATATGACGGAGATTATATATCATTTTAGTTGTGTCTTCGCAGAGAGCGCTCTTGTACATTTTTACTTGAGAAGCTGCCCTGTGGATTAGCATATGACTGTCGAAATTATTCTTCCATTTTGTTATATACAGACATAGAGCACACTTAATACATTTTCACTTGAGAAACTGCCCTGTGAGTTAGCATGTGGCTGTCGACAGCATTCTTTCGTTGATATTCAAAAGTCGATAGCCTTGTAGTATGTAGTGTATTTATTTTATTTTCTGTGGCCAAACAATTCCTTACAAACTTGAAATAACACTCTATGTTCTTTCTAAAAACTATGCAAATTAAAGGATTCATAGTAATGCCAAGATCCTAAAACCAGAAAAAATGTTTAAAAAAAGTGTTTAATATAAGTATCCATTTCTGACATATGCGTTGACAACATTTTCAGATAAATTTGCTCCATTAAATTATTCATAGAGACGAAATTACTTTTTTCTGAGTGATTCAAACAGAATCGACATATAGCAAAATATTGTTTAATGAATGCTTCTTCGTTGTTATCACCTTCGAATATATCCTTTAGTTCAATTACCAACAGCAAAAAATCCTATCAATTCCTCCATATCAATACACAGTGATTTGAAATAAAAAGACCTTTCGGCAATTACGACACAATTCTGACAAATGATAGGGATGTCAAATGTATTTATATCCTAAAATAACATCATTATCAACATTTTAAGGTATATAACATATCGCAGATGAAATATGAACACACGAATCTTACCACATTGAATAAAAGCACTTCCAATATACACTTCCTTCATAATCTCATCTACTACTTTAAAATCATTTCCTGTTATGTTAAAACAAAGTCTACAAGTTCCTTTCTCGTTTACACTCATGTTTAACTAACCTATTCCATATGCATCTTAAATTCTCAATGAACCATAAAAATAACAGCTTTTTGAGTTATATTCTCTTCTGCGTGTTACCATTGACTTTACATTATGAATAGTAAAGCAAAGATTATACTTTCTCTTTGACCTTGTGTATATATGTATAAGTATATGTAGATCAAGAAGACTAGAGAACTGAAGAGAGATTATCGGCATTAGCCAGTTTACGCTACCGGACATTTTCAGAAGAAGAAGAATAATCTTGCCATAACTTTTCTGTATACTAATAAATTTTTGTTCCTTTTTCTGTTAAACTATTAACAAGGCATTAACCGAAAAAGAACAAAACAGAAAAAGGAGTGTGTGTAATAACATTTTAGTAGTAGTTCTAGTTATTGAAAAATATAATCCTCTAGTCTTCTTGCTAACATTGTTATTTTAGCTTCACTTGCAGAGAGATTATCTGCAAATAACAATTTTTACGCCACTGGATATGTCCAGAACAAAGGTGCATATTATAACCCTACTATCTATTTTAAACGGCTTTCGAGTCTTTTTCTTGTTTACACTAACAAAAAGTAATGTGTTGTATAGTAACATATTATTTCACTAATAATATGTTACTAATAATGGTGCTAGATATTGAAAAATATGCTTTATTTTTCAATAAATACTCTTATACATTTTAAATTAATTTTAACAAAGCCAATTTTCCTAGGCTGTATCATGTTTTATTACTACTATGGCTGCATCCTGTACCTGAGCTGGGTTATACAACCTGGGTTATACAACCTGGGTTGTATCATGGCTATAGCATAGTACTACTATGCTTACAACTATTGGGAGTTCTTAGAAACCCATATTTACATATATCAATTCTGCTTGTGAAGCATTTTATGGAAAAAACTTACAGTTTGTTCCTGTATATAAAAAAATTAAGGGTAAATACATATTTAGTGTGGCACACTATTAAAGTAATTATCAATATTAAATTGGAAGCTTATCGTCACAACAAATTTAAGAAAAGGCATCACTTAACTAATCTTATCGAGTTCAAGAGATTACGAAGCACCATTAAAGCACAAATAGTTAATGTTTACACTAACATATTACCTGTGGGTGATGACTAGATCCCGAGTTTTCTTGTTAAGGATTGCTCAGGGCCACTTCTCATTTTGTTACATCTGATACTCTACCCATACATTTCCTGACGTTTGGAAAGTAGCAAAGGTCTGTCCTATATTAAAAAGTGGCAATCCATTTGATAAAAAATTATATCGGCTATTTCTGTCAAATCTTGCAAAGGTTTTCGTAATGTCATTATACACACGCACTTTATTTACTTTACTAGTATTTTTAATCAACATGAGTTCGTCGCAAAACGCTCAACGGTTATAGACTTAGCAGAATTTACCCAGATGATGGCAATTAATATTCAGCGACGTTAAAAAACGGGGGAAGAACTCAACGTTTTGGTAAAATTTGTGTCTTACGCCCCAAAGATGTATTGAGATGAAGAAGATTAAGATTATGAACTATATTGTAATTCTATAAGTAATTCCTCTTCCTCGTTACTAACATCGTTGTCATTTTAATTGTTTCTGAAGAGAGATTATCGGCATTAGCCAGTTTACGCTACCGGACATTTTCAGAAGAAGAAGAATAATCTTGCCATAACTTTTCTGTATACTAGTAAATTTTTGTTCCTTTTTCTGTTAAACTATTAACAAGGCATTAACTAAAAAAGAACAAAACAGAAAAAGGAGTATTAACAAGGCATTAACCGAAAAAGAACAAAACAGAAAAAGGAGTGTGTGTAATAACATTTTAGTAGTAGTTCTAGTTATTGAAAAATATAATCTACAAAAAATAGTTATTTGGCATCCGACAAAATGTTTTAATTTGATTTACTGAAATGGAAAAGGTATACATAAAACAAAGTTAAAATAAAAAATTTGTAAATAAAGGTTGTGTTTCTTAAAGTTTCTGTTAATATATCTTTATTAATAAAATTAAAGTATTTATTTTATTCAAATAACGCCCTTCAAAAATCTATATAATAAAGTAGATTTACCACCAAGAATATCGTCAGTATTATGAATAATAAATACATCTGTAAAGGAAAATATTTTTTTAATTATTACAGTATATGATGATATTAACCTATTTATATATTGTATACCCGTATATTGTTGGTCCAATAAAATAAGAGAAGCTAATTTCAGGAACATATGTAATGGAAAGTTGTTTTGGTTAAATTTATGCATCTAGAAGAAAACGTGAAGGTTAATTCTCTCTAAAATTGTGCGTGGCCACTAAAAACTGATTTATTTCAGTGATATGATAAGGGACATAAATTTCGTTAAGTTTAGGTTTTACTCTGACTAAACTGCATTCAGATGAAGAAGATTAAGGTTATACAAAGATTATAACCTTAATTTTAAAAGTAATTCCTCTTTAAAATAGTTCACTCTAAAATATGTATTCAGGTGAAGAAGATTTGGGTTATGAAACTATAACCTTAATTTTCTTAAGTAATTCTGCAAAATTAATGATTTTTACTTTGAGGAATGTATGAGATGAAGATTAAATTTATGAATATAACTTTAGTTCTATAAACCACTCCTCTTGTTTATTACCGAACGTCATTGTTATTTCAACTTCATTTAAAGAGACATTTGCAAAAACCACTGGATGTGTTTAGTTTATCAATTTAAGTATGTTTAAAATATTTATCAAAGAAAACTGGTGAAAATGTCTTTGATATGTATACATATATAGTGTCTCAGTTGGAACTATAGGGTTTGAAATGTGCGCCTTTTGTATTCTGTCAAAGATGGGGCGTCGATATTGAAAGACTGTCATGTACAAACAATACGAAGCAACATGCTATAATAACGAATAGTTTGTGTACAACTGTTTTATCAAAATGAGCGATTATTTACAGTTGCATTAAAAATTCGCACAAAATTATGTCAAAATGAAGCACCTACAGAGTTAATAGTTAGTAACTTAAACAATAAATTTAAAGGACGGGTCCTCAGCGTGGTCGATCAGATAAAAATGTTGCTGCAGCGAGAGAAAGCGTACGGGAGCGTCCAAACACGTCAATTCAACGACGTGCACGAAAATTGAATCTGTCAAGAGCCACCACGCGTCGGATTTTGAAGAGAGATCTGCATCTGTCGGCATACAAAATGCAGTTGATACAACAATTAAGTTACAAACCACTTACGCGTCATATATTTATTAATTGGGTGTTAGAAACGAAAGGTGATGTTGATTTTTGAAACAACATTTTGTTCAGTGATGAAGCACGTGAATAATTGAAATTATACACATGATATGGGATCATTTTGGAAGCCAATGTGCAAAATTTTCTATAAACCAAGTATAACTGGAAAAAACGTTTTCATAAGACAAAAAAAGACCAAAAAGGCGAAATAACACACAATATAAACAAGGAAGAAATTTATTACAATTACCGTAAACCGGGGTTACTTTGGTATAGGTGTTTCATATTTTCGACTGTATCCTTCTTAATTTTAGAGATATTTAAAAAATCTTGGATCAAACGAAAACTCTACACCTAAACTCAAGCAAATTGGAATATGAGCGATTTCGTTAACCTCAGTAGGAAGCAGTGGGCTTTTAATTTTGTATTAATGTTACCCCTCAATCTGGGGTAACTTTGAATAGATGTATTTTCCCCAACAAAAAGACTTGTTTAGGTGCCTATTCAATGGTACCCCATTAAAATACCAGCCTAAACGTAAAATTAAAAAGTAAAGTCCAATTATATCGAATTTTCCTCAAACTTGTAGTAAGATTTCCTCTTCTTCTAACGTAGGTAGTAAGATTTTCTTCAGTTGCTGTGATTGCGGTTCATAGAGTCCTTGACTTGTTAGACCTGGTTGGCAGACTTGGTCCATTATGAGGCGATTCAAAATTTGGTAGACTTACTTCCAGCATATGACACGTCGTCACTATACAAGCTCGAGTTTGTGGAGGATTGAGAGTCATAAGAGGCACATCTGGCTGCTTTCATTTTTTCTTGGCTTCATATTATTCGCTTTCTGATAATTCCCACTTTTTTCTTTTCAATAAAGGCTCGAATGACTGTAGAGAGTAGATCATCGGTCGTGATCCCTTCTCGAGGCGATATCATCAGTTTTTTTGTGCTACAGATTCACAACAAACAGTATTCAGGTGATCCCCAAAGCTCCGCAAGTCATCCCGTCAATCTACGTATACACAAACCTGCGTCAAAGTTATCCCGTCAACTGCACTAACTTCACTTACTAATTTGTAGAAAATAGGAGAATTGACTTACAGGAATGATAAGACAGGGAAATGTTCCTAGATAGTTTTGTGACTAGGAAATGACTTACTTGAAACGATGATTCTGAAAGTGTTTTCCTGCCAGAGGAGGTTTGGAAGAACTTTTAAAGACAGATTTTATCGCACATACAGAAAAATGGCGCGGGGTTCGCTAAGTTAGCCACTTGGAAAATACGCAGTGATTGCATTACACTCTATTAGTAACCCTTGAAATAACGAGACTAGTGGAAGGTCGTTGGTATCAAAATTAAGCCCGCCAGAACGATGTGGATAAAAAAAACCTGATTTTTATAAAGTTACCCCGTCAGTTCAAAGTACCTCCGTTTTACGGTATTAACTTAATATACACGAACTGACAGATCCCTAAAATCGTCACTGGGCCTTCAAAACCGGATTTTGCAGCACGGAGTGTACGTCCCGCAAATGTTTCCGGAACGTTTGATGGTACTTTGCCTGGAAGTTGCAGATGTTGCACCGAAGGGGCTCCCTGTGGTTTCTCATGTGCCGCAGGCAACTGGTCTTGAAATTCGTCTTGAACTCGCAGTAGAAGCACTGGTACGTCGTCGGCCCCGACGGCGCCTTGTGCGTCAGCTGGTGGCTCCTCAGGTAGGCTTCAACGTTGGTCTTGTAGAAGCACTTGTCGCACTGCAACAGCTTCGCCTTGCTTCGCATGTGCGTCTTCTGTATGTGGTGTCGCAGGACGTCCTTGCTGGCCGCCTTGAAGGAGCAGTGGTAGCACTCGAACTTCATGATCCTCAGCGCCTCCTTGTGCACGGCCTGGTGCGCCCTGATGGTGTTCTTGTGCCTCGTCTTCATGGGGCAGTGCTCGCACTTGTACATGGTGACGTCGGCGTTGTTCCTGTGCAGCTGGACGTGCTTGCGGAGCGCCCATTTGGCCTTGACTTTGTAGCCACACGCGTGACACTCGTAGACGGGCAGCTCGGACGGGTCCTGGTGGTTCTCCATGTGGCGGTTCATGCTGCACTTAGCCCTGGATATGAACTGGCAGATCTGGCACTGGTAGCGCTTCTCCCCGGAAATGGTGATGTGGGAGATCATGGAGCGCAGTTCGGCCTTGGAGAAGACCACTGACCGCGGGCTGTAACAGACCTTGTTGCAGTAATAGTAATTGAATAATAATACGGTAATTAAAAGAAGGTAAAATAAAATATTTTGCCATTATGGTTGATAACAAATTTATCAATAAATAATAAACAATTTATAAACATGTGTGCTATTCAGAATACAGGATGAATGAGTTAGTTTTATAGATTTATATATCTATGTTTCTCAGACTGCAGATACCTGTATACCATGTGTCTCATTTAAAATGAAGACGCCCGGTTATTTTCATCATTTTTTAAATCTAGATTTGAGCTTTGGAACAATTGTAGTTTCATATAAGACGTACATTTTGAGGCAACGAATTTAAATTTAAGTAATAAATTGAGACAACGGCAGCCCCCCTATGGATGTTATTTAAAAACTGTCAGTAATGTCATATCTCCAACGCCACAAAACATAAGACAGGGCTATTGTATAAATGTTATTAACAAAATTAAGCTAACCCAACAGCTTTGTAAACGAAACTGTTAATTTTTTCAGTAGAAAACATGAAAATTAATTTTCCCCAAAACTGTGTCTGATCATTAAAAATAAAAAATTCGACTTCAGCGATATGAAAACGCGGGAATACCCGAAATTTCATTAAGATAGGTAGTTTGTCACCAAAGTATATATTCAGAGGAAGAAGATTAAGGTTATGAATCCCTAACCTTAATTCTATATGTATTTCGCAATGAACTGAAAACCAAACTGGAATGCTCTCGCTTATGCACGCTTACTGTTAAAAGTGATCCCAGCTGTTAGACAAAGCCCGTTGCTGAGAAGTGGTTGCCCGTCCTTGTCACTCTTATGGTGTTAAGTGAGGTTTTTGTTGACGCGTGTTAATTTTTGTTATTTTTTTTAATTTGTGATTTAAAATGGTTAAATCGTGTTGTGCCTATGATTGCACAAATGAATGGACTCCCAACGGAGAAATAAAATTTCACAAGTAAATTTTATTTTTCGCCAAACGCATCAGAAAACTTGTAAAGATAAATATAACCTTAAAATACTTTTAGTAGGTACTTTTTGTAGAAGCAATTTATTGAACAATATACTAAATAATTGTAATTATTAACTCAGAAGTTTGCTAAATAGATATAAATATATTTATTTTAGATTTCCTATGAAAAATCCTGTAAGATTACAACTATGGATAAAAGCTCTTCGGAGAAAAAACGTTAGCCCTAATTCTAGTAGTGTAATATGCAGTAAACATTTTAAAGAAGAGAATTATTTGGAATCATCTGCAAATAAAAATATTTTAAAACAAGATGCAGTGCCTTCACTTTTTAAATTTCCCCATTATATGTTAAAAGAAAGTCCTAAAAGACGAAAACTTTTTTTGCATGAAGATGAGCCATGTGCACAGAAGGTACTTATTATCTTATTAATCATTGTCAGCAATAAATTGTATTTTAAGAAACTGCTTCTTTTAGATTTCTGTAGAAAATGAAGAAAAAATGGAGCTGTCAGTGCGTAACGTTGCCACTCAGACATCAGGTTTGAAGACTGAAGTAGAGCTGAAATTACGAAGACAACTAAAAAAAGTTAAGTTGAAAGTGAAACACTAAAGTCAATGAAAGATTTGATTAAGCATTTTAGGGCAAATAAAAAATTTGTAAACACTGTTTAAAAAAATGTAAAAACAAATAAATTATAAAATTATAAAAAAATATAATAAATGTTTTACTTATAGGTAGTATTTTTGTATTCGTAATATATATATATATATATATATATATATATATATATATATTATATAGTCAGCCAATAAATTTAAAATAAACTGTATATGTAAAATATGTTGTTTTATTTACAAGAGAAACTCCTGTATTAGTTGAAAATAAAAATTTCGCATTTTCCTGATGTTTTAAACCAGTGAAAATATTCGTTTCCTGTCTATAAATGAATATTAACATGACCAAAAAAATCACCAATAAGAGTTAAATGTACACAGATACCTAAGAATAATCCCGCGAGCGGCGGGAGCTTTACCTTTTCTACCTGTCTATTGTTTAAACCCATAAGCGCATATGGGTAAGAGTGAGAAAGCATACCACCTCAGAGTAACGGCTCTTCTCTAACAGCCAGGCACACATTTTTAACACGACGCGCGCCTTCCAGTCCGGTTTAGAGTTAATTGAGATAGATAGTTTGTCACCAAAGTATATATTCAGAGGAGGAAGATTAAGGTTATGAATCCCTAACCTTAATTCTATATATATTTCGTTTTTTTCGTTACCCGACATCGTTTGAGAGAGAACACCTGAAAAAAATTATCTATAAAGACCACTTTTCACAGTCACAGGAAGTTGAGAAGAAGAAGAAGAAGAAGAACATTTGCATACCATAATCTTGTTTTCCATTTCAAGACTGGCTTTTTCTGAAGCTTTTAACAATACATTAACCGAGAATGAATAAAAAAAAAAGAGTGTCATGTAACATTTTTAAGTAGTAGCTCTAGTTACTGAAAAGTATGCTCCACAACATACAATCGTTCGATATCCGGTAAATTTTTTTACTTTGATTTTATTTGATAGTGATGGAGTACAGGAAATTATTTAAATATATTTTTTTATTATTTCAATAAACCTTATCATCCTCATTAGAGAAAACAACACATATTACGGGCTGTACAACCAATGAAAAGTACACTTTCAATTAAGGTCACTTAAGAATTTTATTTTGATTGATTATTATAGATAATTACCTGCTGTCCGCCACTGCAACAGTATCGAACCACCACTGTCGCCCGCCCCCCTTTTTCTTGTTTTTATCAGAGTCTTTTTTACTGTTTTTACAACTTTCGTCTTTTAACCTTTGACAACTCTCTATGTTTATGTCACCCTCTACATCTTCTTTCATAGTCACATTACCGTAATTAGCCCACTTTATCACTACCGCCTCAATAGCTTCCCTCACGTGATCGATCGTTTGACTTGTATGGTTCTCACTGTCTTCGGCTATCCACGTTTCTTCGATTTTAAGATCATTTATTTCAAATTCTTCGTTTTTATAGATTGTGTCAGATCCATCGGTGTTTTCAAGTTTTATTGTTTGATTTACTGCGTTGTCGCTGCTTTCTTCGCCATCAGAAATGCCTTCCACTTTAATGATTTCCGGGAGAATAATTTTTTCTCGTTTGTCCTCCAGTTTAACATTACTATTACACAGAGTATTCTCATTTTCTTCCCTTATATTTACAGTGCAATTTTCTTCCGCTTTAACAATACCAGAACCTTCCTGATGGTCTTTATTGACCACTGGCCCTCCTGCCATGAACTGTAACACATATTTCAAATCTACTTGGCCTTTACTATTCGTTCCTACATTTTTGCAGTATTTCTTTATTTGTTCTTCCATGCTTAGGCAGTTAATTATGAAGTCAAACATTTTTTGCAGAGGTTCGTGGCACATCAGACAGATAGCTGGTTTCATTTTGGCATTTAAGTTCTGAAAACAAAAACAGTTGTAATTTAAAAGTACGGAAAATATTTCCTCTTTGTTCCTCCTTGTTTGTTAAACCTATTACAACTTTTCTATCTGGAAATTGCTCATTACATTAAAATATATTAAAACCAATTCCCACAAAAGTATGTATATAGATAACAATCATAATAAATATATCATTCAAACTTAACAAAACCCTCTATTTACAAAACAATTAATATTTAAGCACTACATCGTAAAAAAATATTTTTAAAAGGATAAAACACTTACCAATTCTGGAAAATATTGTTCTAACAAAGTCCTCAATAATAAAATATCCAATTGTTCGCTATTTAAGAAAACGAAACAACTAAATACCATGGATTTCTTACAGAAAAGGCATGTATCTACTGCAATCGCTTGTCCGTTAAGAAATACTATTAAATCATCCAATACGCTTTGAGACGCGTTCTTAAAACCCATGCAGTCGTGTAGGTTCTGGGTACAATTTTTGCATATAACAGGCTCATGGCTTATCGCTAAATCCTAAAAAAAGAACATATAAAAGGCCATCGCCAGAAATGTCATCAACCTTACCAAGGTAAGTGAGAATGCGTTCAATATTTCGCGGTGGGTATTATTTACTATCTGGAAGTGGTCACTTTCTTTCAAGCAAAGTCTACAGTAATTATTTGTATTTACTTCCATTTCTTCAATGGATTAATAAGACAAAATATTAAATACATAATTATATACACCTAACCTCAAAATACTTTTCCTGTATTAATTGGTATTTAAGTTCTTCTTCTTTCTGCAAAGTGTGTCATGTCAACTCACTGTTTCATATTACGCAAGGCTATTGCCGCATCAGTTAAAATAATGTGACAGATCGTTAAACAAAGAAGAATAAGATTGATGTTTGAAGTTTCTAACCTTACTTTTTTAATTTTCATGTTTAGTTCTCGTTTGCATGTCATTATCTGTCTGGGAGATTTGAGAAAAACCTCTTTGATATGAGATCAATGTTGGATACAGCATAAATAACTAAATTTCTGATGTAAGATGTAACTCATGAAGTTGAGATGTATTAGAAATGATAATTATTTACTTCAGTATTTTCATATTTATCACGTCTAATGTTAGTTTACACGGATAGATTAAGTCATTTTAAATGAAACCTACTTTTTTTAAATATATATTTCATAATATTTATCATTGTAATTGTATATTTTATATTATCTAGATTCCTTGGGAATAGTTTGGGTTTTAGTTATACTTTATACATACACATATTATTACCAATCAATTATTTTTCGGTTAGATATTACATTTAAATTCATATTATTAATAATTGTCTTATGTAGCCCCTGTATAGTGATCGACGAAGTAGTAACCTTAGGCACGATCAGTGATGATGAAATTACATGGGGTTTAGGGTAGTTTCTTCGGAAACCCACTTTTCTATAGAATTTCATCAA
The DNA here is from genome assembly GCA_037954035.1 of Rosalia funebris. Classification (NCBI taxonomy): domain Eukaryota; kingdom Metazoa; phylum Arthropoda; class Insecta; order Coleoptera; family Cerambycidae; genus Rosalia; species Rosalia funebris. The sequence continues at coordinate 3,994,892 of JAZFAV010000019.1, read as the reverse complement.
AATTCGGGTACACATAAAGAATAGACTTCCCGAAGGAAATTCCTTAAATGAAAAATTTTTGCCCGTACAATAAAGGATATTTCACCATCAAATTTGGAATTTTTGCATGGTTTGAATGTACCAGTTGACTAAAAGTTACACATTTTGCATCATAACTTGAAAACTTTTCTATACATTTTTTCCAAAAACAACTCATCTATACATTAGCTTATGTATATTTTGAATTAAAAAAATCGATTGTTGCCCGATTTGTTAAAAAGATAAACATCTTTAAATCATGCCAGTTTAAGATTTGCTCGGTATGAATATGACACATATTAGAAATTCTCTTAAAAAAAATGTCTTGTGACATTGTGCGCAACCAATTGCATGTTACTGTAAGCTTTCGGCGTTTTTACGCTATATGGAAGTCTCAGAGAACAGGAACTACAATGAACAAAATAACATGGACGTCAAAGCTAAACTGAATTGCTTGTACTTACATCGATACATCAAATATATGCGACGGCATTTCAGCTGCCACTGAGTTACGTCGCTTATGCAGCACTTAGGGCGGGTAGCTCTATTCCTGCTCTATTTATTGCTTTTATTAAAATAAAAGAAACGCCTGGATAAATTTACATCGGATCTGTGAGGGCATTTTTGAAGTTGTGAAAGTTACGGTAGTTTCTCCAGTACCGTCTGGTCCAAAAATAAATGCGCGGGTAAACGTAAAATATATGAAATATCAGTAGTCTAGTGTTCATTATTTTTGTTGAGAGACTGTACTCTATCCAGACACTGCATGTATACGTATACACACAATTACATGTTTACTTGTTGAAATTAAGGACGTGGCAACGTTGCGTTCTGTCGTATTTTAATTCGTTGTGATGGTTGTACTGTGTATGTCATGGGATGTACTCCCTATATGTCACGTAGTGCGATCTCGCAATTACGTGTACAACGGCCGCCAGGGGTGCTACTTGCCTTGCAGGTCTTAACAACGCAAATCAGTCTCGTTTCCCCCTTTCTCTTACGTCCCTCACCGACAGTAACAATAAACATAACCTCGCGTACATGTAAACTAACGCGTAATCGCGAGTTATAATCAATCTGCAGTGTATAAATGTAATAGTGTAAAATGGAGGATCCGTCGAAAGTAAAAAAGAAAATGCGTCGTGTGAGACGACGTTGCATAGTGCCCGCATGCAATTGCGAAAAAGAACGTTCTGTAGAAGGCGATAAAGTGCATTATTTCAGAGTACCTTTCAACGAAGAAAAAAGAGAACTGTGGCAAAGTGTTGCTCGGAATGATTTAAACTCTGATTGCCTCTTACAAGTGTACTTTAATGACATGCAACCAACTGAAGAATAATGCAGTGTTTTTAAAAAGTTTTCTTCATTGAAAGATTATTATAATTCGACATTATTCAAAGTTTTGTATTGTTATTTCAATCGAAGTAATGAATATAATTGCATTAGTCTAAATACACCTTTCCATTTGCACAGGGACCATATAAAGTTGTCCGCTTAAAGAAGGGAGCAGGGCCATGTAAAACTTTGTCAAAAGACTCGCTTGGAAATGTTGTGGCGTGTTCTGTTTTCGGTAATGTGCAGTGAAATAGATAGCTTCATTTTCCTTTCAACGTTTGATTACTCCCAATTTACAATATTATAATTTGTAGTATATACTACAAACTTTATTTGTCTGTGAATTAATATTTTGAAATGATTTGTCATATTTGTAACAGAAATATTCATAGAATAAGTTTCAGCACTTTTCAGACAGATTATATACGTACGTGTACATATTACGTGTAAATAAGAAATTATTGCAGGAACACAAGAAAACATATTTTTTATAATTGCAAATTAACCTAATTCAATTTCACCTATACGGTAAACAATAATAATCGTTACGTAATACATTGTGGCTCAGATAATTTTCCTATAAATTCATTTTGTTACTAATTTTACATCATCCGTTACATATATATTAAAATTTAAAAACATTAATGTTCAAATTACCGGCAATTTCGCGCTGCATGACAACTAGCGCCCCTTGTACAGTAATTTACCAGCGAACTACCTCAGCGCCAAGGAGCTGGTGTATGTCTTATACTTAACCCAACTTGTAAATGGGCAACGTGCGGAACAATAAAGGAAAACTTGCAAAGCGGAAAATAATATAAAAACGTTTAAATTGTATTGGAAAAATGAATCTTGCGAAAAGTAAAGAGAGTAACTAACCTAAGCATTGAACGACGTATTGTTAAATTGAGCGACCTTGGCAAAAATTTAAGATGTGAATGTAAAAACGATTTCACTTGAAAAAATAAAAAAGGAAAGTCGTTTAGGACTAAATTGAATTTTAGATATTGTTTTGACGAATTTGTAGTAATAACATAAGAGTGGCGACTGGTAAAATGCATGCCGTTGCATTTCCAAACCCTAATCGACAAGTTCTCGACTTACCGAGCAAAGCTTAAACTGGCATATTTTAAAAATGTTCATCTTTTCAACAAATCGGGCAACAACCAATTTTTTTAATTCAAAATAGTCGTAATAAACTAATGTATAGATGAGTTGTTTTTGGAAAAAAATGTATAGAAAAGTTTTAAACTTACAAAGGGTGATCCAACCATAATGTACTATGTTAATTGTGAGTAACACCTTAACGTCAAGTTTTTTGCCCAACTTAATTTGACATTTCTTTGTTTCAGTGTTTGACAAATTCAGCCATGGAGAGGTACACAATTGAGCAGCGCGTTAAGATTGTTGAAGCCTTTTACGAAAATGAGCGTTCAAATCAAAATGCATTTCGTGCACTTCGTGACTTTTTTGGTCACCATAATCGACCAAATGTGTCCACAATCTGGAGAAGTGTGCGCAAATTTCAGCAAACCGGGTCTGTAGGAAATGTGAAAACACCTGTGCATGCTCGCCCAGTTCGTTCTGCGGAAAACATTGCTGTTGTTCGCGATAGTGTAGCAGAAGAGTCGTCAACCTCGATTGGTCGTCGTGCCCAACAATTGAACATATCACGAACATCACTGATGCGAATTTTGAATAAAGATTTGAATTTACACGCTTACAAGGTTCAATTGACTCAAGAGCTGAAGCCTACTGACCATTTCGAGCGTCGTCAATACGCCGAATGGTTGGTTGAACAGACAGAAGTGAATGGTGACTTTGCAAAGAAAATCATCTTCGGCGTCGAGGCACACTTTCACCTCAGTGGATTCGTTAACAAGCAGAATTGCCGCATTTGGGCAAATGAGAATCCACGAGTGATTGTTGAAAAGCCGATGCATCCACAAAGAGTGACTGTTTGGTGCGGTTTATGGGTTGGCGGCGTCATCCGGCCGTACTTCTTCGAAAATGAGGTCGGCCAAGCAGTTACCGTGAATTGTGTTCGCTATCGCGAGATGATAACGGACTTCTCGTGGCCAGAAATTGAGGATATGGACCTGGACGATATGTGGTTCGAACAGGATGGTGCCACTTGCCACACAGCCAACGAAACAATGGCACTTTTGCGCGAGAAATTCAATGGCCGTGTTATCTCACGTCGTGGCGATGTTAATTGGCCGCCATGATCATGTGATTTGACACCGTTGGGCTTCTTTCTTTGAGGATATTTAAAAGAACGAGTGTACGTCAATAAGCCGAGGACAATTCAAGAGCTAAAGGATGAGATAATTCGACACATTAACGACATTGAACCTCAATTATGTCTCAGAGTCATTGAAAATATGAACCATCGGATAGAGGTATGCCACCGAAGCCGTGGCGAGCATTTGGCCGATATTTTGTTTCACCCATAATTGTCATAGATCCTTCTATCATAATAAAAAATACTAAGATAATTCTCTGAAAACTTTTTGTTTTATTTACAATTAACATCGTGCGTTTTGGTTGGACCACCTTTTATAAAATGTGTAACTCTTAGTCAACTGGTACATTCAAAGCATGTAAAAAGTTCCAGCTTTGATGGTGAATATCTCCTTCATTGTACGGGCAAACATTTTTCATTTAAGCGATTACCTTCGGGCAGTTTAATCTTTGTGTACCTGAAATTTGATGAAATTCTATAGAAAAGTGGGTTTCCGGAGAAACTACCTTGAACCGAGTAGAACACAAAAACATTTTTATGGTCTTAAAAAAGGCAGGAATGGAAAATAAATAATGGAATATAAATAAATAATAAAAAATATATATATGGATCTGACTATTCACGTTACAATTACTAACATGATGGTTAGAATGGTTATTAAGTGTTGAAAACTGCATTTTGTGGCAGGGCGTGCACATCCCGCAAATGTTTCCTGAAGGTCTGATGGTGTCTGGCCTGGAAGTCGCAGAAATCGCACCGCAAGGGCCCCCTGTGGGTCCTCATGTGCCTCAGGCAACTGCCCTTGAATTTCGTCTCGAATTTGCAGTAGAAGCACCGGTACATCGTCACTTCCGATGGCGACTTATGCGTTTTCTGGTGATCTCTCAAGTAGGCCCTCACGTTCGTCTCATAGAAGCACTTGTCGCACTGGAACGCCTTCGGCTCGCGTTTTACGTGCTTCCTCTGTATGTGGTTCCTCAGGATGTTTTTGCGGGGCGCCTTGAAGGAGCAGTGGTAGCACTCGAAGTTCATCACCTTCAGCGCCTCATTGTGCACCGCCTGGTGCAGCCTGATGGTGTTCTTGTGCCTCGTCTTTAGGGGACAGTGTTCGCACTTGTACATGGTGACCTCGGAGTTGTTCCTGTGCAGCTGGACGTGCTTGCGGAGCGCCCATTTGACCTTGGTCTTGTAGCCGCACGCGTGACACTCGTAGGCGGGCAGCTCGGACGGGTCCTGGTGGTTCTCCATGTGGCGGTTCATGCTGCACTTCGCCCTGGATATAAACCGGCAGACCTGGCATTGGTAGCGTTTCTCCCCGGAGACGGTGACGCGGGAGATCATGGAGCGCACTTCGGCTTTGGTGAAGCACTCCGACGGAGGGCTGTAACAGGTGTTGCAGTAATAATAACAGAATAATCAGAGCAACGATAACAATTTTCAATAAAGCTGATATAAAATATTTAGCTTGTACGTTAAAGCAAAATTAGTTAGTTTGATTAACATAAAGGGTATTTCAATAAGAACGTTCGATTTTTAAACGTAAATAAAACAAGTTGTGTGTGAGATATCCACTAAATTTATTTTTTATTTGAAAGAATGCTTTATGGCATTAAGTATGGAACATAATGGCGTTCAAATGTCTGCCGCAGCTTTGCTTGGCGGTACGTATTCGGGAGGTCCAATTTTCGATGACTTTGTCGCATAAACCTGGTTGAATTTGCTGCATGGCGTTCGTTATGTTAACTTTGAGGGTATCAATTGTTTGCAGCTTATTCGCATAGACCCATGATTTAAGATAACCCCAAAGGAAGAAGTCTAAAGGGGTTAAATCGCATGATCTCGGTGGCCTGTTCACGTCACCGCTGTCCATGTCCATCGTGGCTTGCGCTCTGTGGCACGTAGCGCCGTCCTGCTGGAACCACATGTCGTCGGTATCCATACAACAACACCTCTACAAAAGGACAAAGCGCTCACAAAATTTTAGCTCGTGACGTCATGAATGTAGGCCTTTCCGATGTGGAGCAAAGATGTAGGAAGCCAACTTACAGGTGGCGTAAACACGATTGAGACACCACAGATGTTTGCAACGTTGCCAGACTACTAGGATACTAGCGAATATTAGGATTCCAGTATATAAAGGATGTATCTCTTTCTCTTAAATTACCATTTTCTTCTTCCATATCGTAAAATACATATTTCCATAAGATGTTCTTTCCTCTTTTTTTAATGTGGTATTTCGTAATTTATTTATTTAATTATCAAATACTACTACCTTGTTCGACTTCCCTAACAAAAATACTTTCTTTACGGAGCTGGCAACAGCGCTCATCTGGTACGCTAACCTGTGAACCTAGTGTTGCTATAATCAGCGTTATTTCTTGCATTTTTCTGAAATCAGAACTATTTATGTGCTTTTAAGTGCGTGAAACTTGTACCTAATATTTCGTTGTATATTTAGGTATACAATTTATATTGTTAGGCGTATTTTTAAATACGTAAAACCATATATTTCGAACTTATAACCTGTTGCTTTTTTGGCGGTCCGTCGGTTTGTTTACAGCACAGTTAATAAGTTTTTGTTCGTGTTTAATTGTATGTTTTTCTCTTGGTTTCGGCTAGTTTTGTGGTAATTGATACTTACTGAAATTATGCCTCAAAAGTGTTGTGTTCCTCGCTGTAACGGAAACTATAAAAATGGGCCTAAAGTTCATGTTTTCGGTTTTCCAAAGGACGTAAGTTTACGACAAAAATGGCTAAAAGCGATACTCCGAGATAACTTTCAGCCCACAAACAACACGAGAGTATGTGAAGCTCATTTTCCTGAAGGTAGTATAATAAAAAGTGCAACAGTTCAAGACTCAAACACTGGTAAGATTTTTACAACAGATTTACTAAAACCACGGCTAAAAGAAGACTGTATACCATCTATTTTTTTAAATTGCCCCATTTATTTATCAAAAGATGTCAAAATACGGCCAAGTAAAGATGAAAAGCTCAAAAATATCGATGAGTTAAATTTGTCAAAAGCCCTTGAAATAAGCAAAATTGAGTTTGAGAAGCACGAAAAAAACATACATTTTGACAATTTTGATGAATTTATAGTAAAATCTTTTACATTTAAACTACCAAAAGACTGGTTTTCTGCCCAAAGTTTGTCTCAAGAAGGTGAAAGATTAACTATTTTTAAAATTGAATATACACCTGGCCCGTGCATTAATTGGGCGATTGTTATTAATTATAACCTGAATATTGAAACTTTTTTTGTATAGCGAGTCAGTTTGTATTTCAACATCAAAATTTAATACGCCGTTTATTTCACATAGTTTGGACGATATACAGTCAATATTTGAAGCCATAGATGAGACTGTTATTACCGAGGTTATTACCCTACCTTTAGAGGAAAATCGAGAGGAAAATATTACCGATAATGACAACCCCGACTGGGACTTTAATAGGAAGACCATGCCTGATTCTGTCAAATCATCAAATTACATAAATAAAATTAAACGTGTATTCGATTTTGTGTCAAATATACTAATAAGTTTTCGAAATCTTGATGATAAAAAAATAGTACATGCTTTAGATTTTATTTGTGAACAATTAGCATTGCTAAAAAAATTAAAATGTGCCAGCTGTAAACAAAAATTAGTATATGACGAGCAATTTATTGTTGAGGACAATTTTGATCTCATTAATAAATTAAATCGTGGAGGACTTTTGTATCCCCAAGGACAAGTTATAAATGTCCTATCTGTGACTTATATAATCTTCAATAAATTAATAAATCAATTTGAGGACACATTTCTAGAAATCTATAATAAAAGATCGTTCATGGTTCATTTAATTTTGGAATATTGTGTTGAACAGAAACATGTCTCACATTTCGATGGATGCGCTAATCATAATGGAAAAGACATTTTAAAAATTATTGTCAAAAGTATTTCCAATACCCTCTTGAAAAATTATTGCGCTAAAAATAGCAACCATTTAAAAAGAGGAAATAAAAAAAGAAAACTCGATACATTAACGAAGTAGGCCATATACCTACCTATACATGCATAAATATTTTTTATAACTAAACGTATATAATTTGGGACTTATTTCTTTAAAAGTTTAATTAGCGTATTTTCATGGCTTGTGTTCTATAATATATTTTTTATATGTACCTAAACTCTCACCTTAACACTAAGTTATGCACGATATTTTTTGTATTGCTTAGTATTTGTAAACAATGTATGTCTATAGTTCACAGACAGTAAACTAAATTTCTCGTTGGGAACGTGCAATGCCCTACTCACTGTATGTGATGTTGAGTATGTTCCTATGAATGTTTCCACTGGCGTAGACAAGAGGCAGAGGGATGTCTTTTTTCTTAATAATTGGCTGGATGGGTCCTTTTTTACAATATGGGACACTTCAGTAATTTTTTTGTATTGCTTAGTATTTGAGGCATGTATATATAAAATTATGCCAGAAACTATCCTGACATCCTGTATATGAAATATTGAATGCTAAAGTACTAACGAATATTATCGATTCAATAGGGCATGTCATTCTAAACTTTGTGGTCTAAAAACACAGCACAATTATAAGAAAAATTACGAATATGTATATGTAATACAGGGTACCCTATTAAACTCGATACAAGATTATTTAGTGTGTAGACAACAAAGAACTAAGGTGGAAGATTACTTTTCCAGTCCAGAGGAAAATAATTTTTTCTTCAGAGCAAGGTACACTTACAAGTAAGATCACTGGATAATTAATTTCATATTTGGTTATTGTAGATAATTACCTTCTGTCGCCCACTGCAACAACATTAAACCACCATTGTCGCCTGTTGCGCCTTCTGCATGTCTTATTGTCTTTTTCGCTGCCTGCACCACCGTCTTTCAACCTCTGGCAATTATTTATGTTCACATCACCCTCCGCGTCTTCTTTCCTAGCCATGTTGTCATAATTAGCCCACTTTGTTGCCATCGACTCAATAGTTTCCATTGCGAGATCGATCGTTTGGTCTGTATGGTTCTCGCATTCTTTGGTTATCCCCGTTTCTTCGATTTTAAGGTCGTGGTTTATTTCAAGTTTCTCATGTTTATAAATCGTATCAGATCCATCAGTGTTTTCAAGTTTTATTGTTTGATTTACTGTGCTTTCGCTGCTTTCTTCACCATCAGGAACGCATTCCACTTTAATGACTCCTGGAAGAATAATTTTTTCTGGCTTGTCTTCTACCTTGATGTTATTGTTACACAGATTATTTTCATTATCTTCTCTTATATTTACAGCACAATTTTCTTCCATTTTAATGGGACTAGAACCTTCGTAACGGCCTTTATTGTCCACTGAACTTCCTGACATGAACTGTAAAACATATTTCAACTCTACTTGGCCTTTACTATTCGTTCCTACATTTTTGCAGTATTTCTTTATTTGTTCTTCCATACTTAGGCAGTTAATTATGAAATCAAACATTTTTTGTAGAGGCTCATAGCACAACAGACAGATAGCAGGTTTCATTTTGGCATTTAAATTCTGAAAAAAAATACAGTATCATACAGTTGTAATTCAGAAGTATGTAAAACATTCTGTATTTGCTATTCTTTGTGTGTTAAATTGCTCATTTCATAGAAATGTATTTAAATAAATACCCATCAATGTATATATATAGATCAGAATTGTATAAATATCTCATTTATATTTAATAAAACTCTCTATTTACAATATAATGAATTTACTCCATATTGTAATAATATTACTTTTAAGCAATAAAAAAAAAAATTGATTTTTTGACCCTTCTAAATGAGAATCCCCCCTTAAATGGATTCAACACTTACCAATTCTGGAAAATATTGTTCTAACAAAGTCCTCATTAATAAAATGTCCAATTGTTCGCTATTTAAAAAAATGAAACAACTAAATACCATGGATTTCTTACAGAAAAGGCAAGTATCTACTGCAATTGCTTGTCCACTAAGAAATACTATCAAATTGTCCGACATGTTTTGAGAAGCATTCTTAAAACCCATGCAGTTGTGTAGGTTTTGAGTACAATTTTTGCATATAACAGGCTCATGGCTTACGGTCAAGTCCTAAAAGGGAATCAAATAGAAGACCATCGTGAAATTTAATCAAACTTACCAAGGTAAGTGCGAATGCGTTCAATATTACGCGGTGAGTTTCGTCTATAATCTGAAAGTGGTCGCTTTCTTTCAAGCAAAGTCTGCAGTAGTTATTTGTATTTACTTCCATTTCTTCAATGGTTTGAGAAGTTTAGACAAAACATCGAATATATATTTATGTAACCCTGAAAGTATCTTTTCGTATTGAATTTCCTTAGCAATTTTCAAATAAAATCTGCAGTAGTTAATTGCATTTCTATTTTTTCAATATTTTGTTCTCAACAAAACATCAAATACGTAATTAATTACATAACCCTTAAAGTACTGTTATCATGTCTTTCTTCTTCAATTTTGCAATCGTTAGTATACTGCTGATACATTTCTTCTTCTTCATGCAAGGTATTAAGGCAATCCCCTTATTCAAGTAATGAGAGGGTTGTCGCATCAGTTAATAGATTGTGACAGACCATTATTTCAAGAAGAATAATAAGTTTGACGTTAACATAAGACTATTTTCTTAATTTACTTGCAATGTTTACAATTTGCAGACGTTTATTTGCTATCCAAGCGCCCTCTATTAATCTCGATGTGATTTGGTCAAAGGCATATCACTGTCACTCCTAGAAAATCGATTTGAGGAGTTTCGTTTAGAATCGCAATTTTTACAAAAATTTCGCTATTGATTTAGAGATGGCACTGCGATCCGTACGTTGAAAGCGTGGCGTGATTCACACCATGGTTGATTGAAATCTATTGATTTACGCCATAAAGCTTCTCAAGACGCAATTTGTGTTCTGTACAAACAAAATAAATATACCTTTTGTGGTTTTTTTTCAGAGCGCAATTTCCGCAAATAAATTTCAGTTTAAATCACAATTTCCACATTGTGCTTTCGAAACGCATTTTCTACACTGACAATAGTTTTATTTACAATGGATTTAGTGTTTACTACTGTTTACCTTTATTTTTTGGTTGTTTGTGTGTAGTTAATAGTGTAAAATAATGGATTGTGATGTAGATACGGTTGAGGTACGTGAAAAAAGTGATGGTACCAGAAAAAACAAAGAAAGCAAATAAGAGAGAGTAGATGAAAGAATTGAGGTAAGTTTTTGATTAAAAATTAATGTGAGGTTATGTTTATTATTTTACCTCTACAGATATGGATCACAACTGGAAAATTTAATAGAGGATTTCCAGAGGCCTTGCAATCATAACAAAAATGGCCTCAGTTGTAATGATATTACGGAACAAGATGTACTTCTTGAAAGACGAAAGTTCTTTAGATCGCCAGTTAAAAATGTTCAAGATAGGAAGTTAGCTCACTTGTTTGTAGTTTCAGCCCCAAAAGAAAACGTCTCAAATATAAACCAACAGCCCGGGTTCAAAACCTTTCAAAGCAAATAAAATACAATATGGGAAAATCCGATGGAACCTTTTTGTCAAAAGTTTTTTTTGTGCTGCTTTAATGTATCTGCTCGAAAAATTAAGGTTGCTGGTCAAGTAAAACAGGGAAATGAAATGATGGAAAGGAGGGGTGCTGATCATAGGTCAAAGAAAAATGAGCGAAAAAATTGAGAGTAATGGATTTCATTGGGAAATTGAGGGCTCGAAAAAGTCATTATTAATAAAAGGAAATCTAAATATATTTACATGTCCTTAGAATTAAACATAGAAGACTATGTGCTTTATGTAGTTGAAAGCATTTGGACATGTAAGTAACATATGGCTATTTCTATAAAATTTTTTGTGAAAATTTCAATGTTGGCTTCGGTTCACCAGCATCAGATGTGTACAGGTGGTGCTTCCGATTAAAAAATAAATTCCAAAGGTATAAGGCAGAAAAGAAGAAGTTCCAACTATCATGGAATTATGTTTACATAAATTGAGGGCCAAACAGTTTTCCATCCTAATGAAAGAAGAACCTGTTGAAACAGTTTCGACATGCAGCAGGTCCAACCCCTTCCAAAGGTAACTATCTCCGAAGCATTTTATTTGCGGCAATTGTCCTTTTACAATCTGACTGACTGACATACACTGCAAGAAACCAATCTTTTACACGTGGATAGAACGCGAAGGATGTAGGGTGGCGAACGAAGTAGCATCGGCTGTATACGATTTCCTACGTCATTTGGGAATTCCAGAAAATGTAGAATATATAAGTTTTTTTGCAGATAGCTGTGGAGGCTAAAACAAAAATGCTTATGTCATACATGCTTTGTCTATGTGGTTGTGTCATGATGCGCCTCCACACCTCAACAACATCACCGTTATCTTCCCAGTGAGTGGCCATTCTTATATGCCTGCTGATCGGCTATTTGATTAAATAGAATTGAAATATCGGAAGCACTGTGTCATTACAATGAAGGAAGATTATGAAAAAATTTAAAAGAGGTGAGTACAGTACCGATGTAAAGGAAATGAGTGATATTAACTGCAAAAAGCTTACCGGAATAAGAGATGAAACGAATTTTCCTTAAAAAGGTAGTCACCCGAAGAATGAAAAACAAGGATGTTCTGGTAAAGATGGAGCAATACTATTAAAATGTCTCTAAAAAATGCGATACTATCATGAAAAGAGGAAAGCAAGTATGTAGTTACATATAAGTCGGAAATCGAGAAAGGAACCACCAAACCGCCAAGCGGTTATCAAAGTAGTTCCCGAATAGCAAAGCTATCACTCTAGGAAACAACTACTCCTCGGGCTAAAGCCCCGCCAGGCATTGAATTATACCTAGAAGCGATCCTCGACCCCTTTCTCGTGTTTCTGCACTATCAGATAAGGTTTCATAAAATAAAATAAAACCCGCCACAGATAGGATTCGATATTTGTCCCGGATCGGAACCGAACGACATACAGCTGTTTCGAACTTATTGGTTCTCATCAGTGCCGTACACGGTACGCCGATTCAGGACAAATGCCGAATGAACTTTATGGCGTATACATCTTTATCGATACGATCTCTGTCAGTAACATATAAGTCGGAAATCGAGAAAGGAACCACCAAACCGCCAAGCGGTTATCAAAGTAGTTCCCGAATAGCAAAGCTATCACTCTAGGAAACAACTACTCCTCGGGCTAAAGCCCCGCCAGGCATTGAATTATACCTAGAAGCGATCCTCGACCCCTTTCTCGTGTTTCTGCACGATCAGATAAGGTTTCATAAAATAAAATAAAACCCGCCACAGATAGGATTCGATATTTGTCCCGGATCGGAACCGAACGACATACAGCTGTTTCGAACTTATTAGTTCTCATCAGTGCCGTACACGGTACGCCGATTCAGGACAAATGCCGAATGAACTTTATGGCGTATACATCTTTATCGATACGATCTCTGTCAGTAACATATAAGTCGGAAATCGAGAAAGGAACCACCAAACCGCCAAGCGGTTATCAAAGTAGTTCCCGAATAGCAAAGCTATCACTCTAGGAAACAACTACTCCTCGGGCTAAAGCCCCGCCAGGCATTGAATTATACCCAGAAGCGATCCTCGACCCCTTTCTCGTGTTTCTGCACGATCAGATAAGGTTTCATAAAATAAAATAAAACCCGCCACAGATAGGATTCGATATTTGTCCCGGATCGGAACCAAACGACATACAGCTGTTTCGAACTTATTAGTTCTCATCAGTGCCGTACACGGTACGCCGATTCAGGACAAATGCCGAATGAACTTTATGGCGTATACATCTTTATCGATACGATCTCTGTCAGTAACATATAAGTCGGAAATCGAGAAAGGAACCACCAAACCGCCAAGCGGTTATCAAAGTAGTTCCCGAATAGCAAAGCTATTACATAATCGCTCTAGGAAACAACTACTCCTCGGGCTAAAGCCCCGCCAGGCTTGGCGGTTTGGTGGTTCCTTTCTCGATTTCCGACTTATATGTTACTGACAGAGATCGTATCGATAAAGATGTATGCGCCATAAAGTTCATTCGGCATTTGTCCTGAATCGGCGTACCGTGTACGGCACTGATGAGAACTAATAAGTTCGAAACAGCTGTATGTCGTTCGGTTCCGATCCGGGACAAATGTCGAATCCTACCTGTGGCGGGTTTTATTTTTTGAAACAAGTATGTAGTGCCAAACTAAACCCCTTACCTTAACCAAATATTAACGTCAAAGCCAAGAAGTTGATGGACATAAAGAAATGCATGGATTTATATGACGAGGATTGGGAAACAGACGAAAGGTTTGACTTTTATAAAAACTTGCTGGAAGAAACAAATCTCAACCTCTTTAGAAGAGCAAGATGAAAAAGGTGGAGAAGTAGGGAACATCGACGAAGAATCTGACTGCGATTTTATGGAAGAGGATCGTGGTCAGTATACAGGGGCTACATAAGTTAACTATTAATAATATGATCTTTGTAAACGTTATCCAGAAGAGAAAACAAGTGTTAAAGCTTTGTACATTTGTTAGCTACTTACCTAAATGAAACCAAGTAAAGAAGTACCACCTGACCAAACTTTCCTAATCGAAAAATAATTCATAGATACAGTAGAACTTCGGTAATCCGGACAGATGTAGTTTAGGTATTCCTCCGGATTTGTGAATTCGATGCACTTCCTTGATTAACATTTATGAAGTCCAGGTTATTTATTCCAACATTAACTCAAATGTTTTACAAATCGATATTTTCTAAATGTAAAGACACAGATATGTACATATACTCGTACATACGTATGAAACTGGCGAAAAGAAATATATTTCAAGTCAGAAAGTCACTGATTTTTTTTTTTTAGTAATGTTCCTATTGTGAAGCTTGCTTGCTAGTTCTAGATTTTTTTTCATTAAAAGGACTTCTTGATAATTCAATTTGTTTTCTTCCAACCATTGCACACATTTTGAAAAACACTGTCCTGCTTCTGAATGTTCGATTTTTGTGGAAATTTCAATAACATCTTCTTCTTCATCACTTGTGTTTGATTGTACCACTTCAATTATTTCATCGTCGCCAACATTATCAGCAGCTACTTCATCCCTTCCTGTCACCCAGTTTATAATTTCTTCATCAGCCAGTTCACTTTTTGGATCTATAACTCCTAACATTTTTTTCAAGCCATCCATTTTCGTAGCTTCTTCAAGTAGGAGTCTTTTTCTTAGATCGGCCAGCAAAATATCATCTTCATCTGACACCAATTGAACTTTGTGGCCAGTGTCCGGATTAGAGAGGTAAAAATCTGAAAGTGTCCTAACTACAATGGGTGTCCGATTGATTGGAGTGTCCGGTTTACGGGGTGTCCGAATTGCCGAAGTTCCACTGTAATAATTTATATGTATTGTTAAGAATAATAATAAACCGAGGAAGAGTTCGTACAATTTATTCCCTGAATTCACCAGTACACGTTTTACGCTCTGTCAGTTTACAAATATTCTCCCGGTCTAACTCTCGGACATCCAAGTCCCGTCATTGTTTATACTTGGAGACGACCGAGAGTCGGGCCTTAACATAAACATCTCGTGTATCGTTACACCGAATTAATACAGGCAATAATAAAAATTTTATTTCATAGAACATGTCCCCTCACAGTATAGTATAATTAAAACTTTTAATATTCCCAAAATATTCTCAAAGAATTAAAAAAAAATATTATAAAACATACAGTTACAATAATAATAAATATTATGAAGAAATACACATACATTTTAAAAAAGTAGGCAAGTAGTTTTTATTCAAAATAACTTAATCTATCGTGTAAACTAACACTGGTCGCGATAAATATATATTTATGAAATATGTTTGTATATTTATTTATTTTTCTGTATAAATATTTAAAATATTTCTGAAAGATTAATGGTTTTAGTTATACTTTCGCCACACATTAATATCTATAAATGAATTTCCAATTAGTTATATTACATATGTACCGGGTTAGTCACCTAAAATTGACCCCCCCCCCCCCCCTTTATTTCTTTTAATTTCAATCGAATCGAAAAATTCAAAAAAGGATTTTACATGATATTTTATAAATTTTTTGAATATTTAAACAAATTTTCAAAAACTGCAAATTGAAAGGGGGCGAACATTTTTTATTTTTTTTTTAATGGAACACCCTGTATTTTTTACTTAAAAAAGTTACCCACAGTTTTCTGATCACAAAAATATATAATTGTTGTATCTTGGCAACTATAGTTCTTGAGATATTCATACAAATATATAGTCACGTCACAGGAATAAGTTTAGCGTGAGACCATAAATCAGGAGAGCTATGAACCGAAATGATTTAAAGAAACAATAATGCATCGTTTGACAGTTATGTTATGTTTGACTTATGTTTGATTGTTATATTATTAATACGCTTTAAGTTAAGTTTTAATACACTTGTTAATATATCTAATATATTGATACGGAATATTCATTAGTCGAAAGGAAAGAAATATTAGAAATTTACCTAACCAGCAATAAAAACAAATATATACTTAAAAGAGAATATGCAAGAAAATATCCTGAAAGACGCGTTCCCTCCAAGAACACTTTCTCTAATATTTATCTCAAGTTTGGGGACAGCGAATCCTTAAAAGATAAGAAACGAGAAAGAAAGAAGCCCAAAGCAGGAGAAGATATGGAAATGGACGTTTTACTTTTTTTACCGAACACCCCAATAAATCTACTAACGCTGCTGCAGAAGAATTTAATATTTCTCAAGCAAGTATAAGACGTATATTAAAACGTCACAAATATAAGCCGTATAGTATTTTGCCAGTTCAGCTTTTAACTGAAAATAACTTTGTCGGCAGAAGAGCTTTTTGTAGAGAGATGATTGAGAGAGCAGAAAACGACAATAACTTAAAAAAACTTATTTTGGACCGATGAAAGTAGCTTTTCAACGGCTGGACTTTTCAATAGGAAAAATGCACATTATTGGGCGCCCGCAAATCCACATATTATAAAAAAGATAAAAACCCAAGGATATAATACAGTAAATGTGTGGTGCGGTATTCATCAAAATACAATTGTGGGTCCCGTATTCATTAATGGGTCCTTGAATGCAGTTCAGTATTTGAATATTCTTCGGGGTGAAGTAGAGAACTATTTGGATAATATTCCCCTTGCAACCAGGAATTCTGTTATTTCTGTTAACGGAATATTTAAATGACAAATATCTATTTTGGATATGAAGATACGGTCGTAAACATTGGCCTGCTAATAGCCCAGACTTGAGCCCTTTGGACTTCTTTTTGTGGGGAACACTAAAACAAAACATACGAAAATTCGGTATATAATAACTCGGATGAGTTAAAGAACTGTATCAGTCAAGAAATAGAAAATTTGCGGCAAAATGTTCATTTATTTGAAAACGTTAGAAATGAATTTATTAAAAGATGCCAACTGTGCCTTGATAGAAACGGAGGATACGTGGAGAACATATAGATATGTTTAATTTTAATAAAGTTCATTGGTTTTATGTTATTTATTGTTGCGCATTGTTTTTTTTTTATCATTATGTCGTTATTTATGTTTTGTGTTCATTAAACTTTGTTGTTGTCATTTTAATAAAGCTTTATTTGTTTATTATAATTATTACGTGTTGCCGCATCAAAGAATTTTCATACTTTTTTTCTTAAAAAACAAGATGTGTCGTTATATCTCAAAAACATAGCTCTCCTGATTTATGGTCTTATGCCAAACTTTTTTAAGTAAAAAAATACAGGGTGTTCCATTTAAAAAAAATAAAAAAATATTCTCCCCCTCTCAATTTGCAGTTTTTGAAAATTTGTTTAAATACTCGAAAAATTTATAAAAAACCATGTAAAATCCTTTTTTGAATGTTTCGATTCGATTGAAATTAAGAGAAATAAAGGGGGGGTCAATTTTAGGTGACTAACCCGGTACGTATTATTTATTATTTCTAGAACCCCTGTATACTGGTCCACGAAGTCGTAACTTTAGGCATGCTCAGTGATCAATGTGATCATACTTATCATGTAATCGGATTTAATAGAGGACGCTTGGATAGAAAATGGACGGTTGCATCAAAATTGTAAACACTGCAAGTAAATTAAGAGAATCATAACGAGTAATAAGCTTTATGACGGTTTTAATATATGCTATGGATAAGGAAGTGTTATAGCATCTACTTACAGTAATATTGGGTACTTATGTAATGAAAAGTTAAAGTTATTTGAAAAGAAAAGTGCGAAAAAGTTGATAATTCTTTTTCTCGAATACTGTGTTGGACCGCCATAAACTGAAGCCAGATTCGGCACCCCCGAAATTATGGGAAGAGTAAAATTTTGGCGAGGATTTGAGAGTTCCTAGGAACACAAAATAATATCGTATTTTCCTCAGTATTCCCGATGAATCAAAAAAAAAAACAAGAGAGTAATGAATTGTACAGAACGCAGCGATTTTACAGACGCGGGAGTATCGACCTATCGATTATAGCTATCTCTTTTACCAAAGATCTCCTTTAACATCAGTTCTTCTGTGTGCCGATTGGCTGATATAATTGCAATGACCAATCAGCGTAGAGAATCACTGACATAAGCTGAGATCTCGGTTAAAAGGAACGCGTATCCAACTAATGTTCTATTTCTTCTATCGCTTGTAATTCAGTGAAGTAAGTCTGGGCGAGGTGGTTCACACAAGCTACATTTCGTTTACGCGTTCTCTATCATTTCGTTGTGTTAGAAAAGTTGCTAAATCGGTAAGTGAACAATCGTAATTCCATTCCCGACTTGGGAGTAAAAATAGCCGGAATCCTCACGAGCGACGATATACATTTTACAGGAAACAAGGATGTCTTCTTCTAGAAGTTTATTGCTGATTCTACAAAGAGCTATAATGTATGGACAGGCCGATAAGGTACGATTACGGCTGCCCCTTACTCGGAAAGATGTAGTGAACATGCTCGACAAAGACGGCGAAACCGCCCTCACTTTGGCTTGTCAAAAGGGCAATGATGAAATCCTCGACCTCATCTTGTCACATGACGGCGTCGATTTCAAGATGGCGGCCAAAGGGGGGTTCACGGCCCTGCATTACCTCGCCATGAATGGAAAGTTGTGGGCTATAGAAAAGATCTTGAGTAAGGCTCCGATGGACGTCGACGTGGAGACCGCGACGATGGACACTCCCTTGATTTTGGCCGCCAAGAGGGGGCACGTGGATGTTATAAAATTCTTAGTGGACAAAGGTATTTTGCATGGTTGCTTATTGATTCTCCGCGGTTGCAATGGAAACAATTTCTCTTTTATAAACTCCAAAAATTGTCATTGGATTTAAAATACTGAAGTTAATATCTATTGCAAGTTGTTGAAAAGTAATATCATAGTTTTACATATAGCTTCCGTAAAGTGATCAATAAATTCATTAAAATTTCAAGGAATACCTTTTGGCAAAACTTCTCAGACTTGTCAAATTTAATTTTCAGTTGTGCATTTTTTTTAAATATAATTAATACATACAGGATGTATGTATTAATTGTATAACTGTGTGACACCAATATCAATATCTTTTTAATGTTTTTTTTTTAACGCGGAATGTTAAAGAGTACATAGTTTGACATGTAATATTTTATATATAATTTTTACATTTATATTTTGCATATATAAAGGTTTGTCTCTCACACAATTGTAACTTTTTGTTTTATTGTAGGAGCCGACGTAGAACACTGTAACGAGAAAGAGTCCACTGCATTATTATATGCATGCAGCAATGGTTGTTACGAGGCTGCGAATATCCTCATCGAATTCGGTATTAGAATTACTTAATCTATTAAACAGTATTAGTATGACTGAATTTAATTTCTGTTAATACCGCTAATCAGGTTTTTCAGAGTTTTTTTTTTCTAATTCCTCATCCCTCTTAGAATTTGCTCCGCATTTTTGAGTGATTCTTCTTTTAGAGTATGTAAGTCAATGGCCAAGAATACACTTTACTGTGTTATCTTTGTGATACTTTTAATTAAGTGCCTTTGGGGAGGGTTTTTTTATTTTTGTAATGTGATTCTGGCAACCTGGCTTTTCCACATCCATCCTCGATTTCGCTCGACGTTTTTGAGCGATTATTCTATTAGAGTACATAAGTAGATTGCCAAGGAAACACTTTACTGTTTTTCCTTTCTGATATGTTTTAATTATATGTCATTGGGGAGGTATTATTTATTTTTATAATGTCATTATGGCAACCTAGCCTTTTCTCATCCCTCCTGGACTTCCTCCTTGACTTTGTCCATATTTTTTAATTACTCTTTTATTAGGGTGCGTAAGTAGGTAGCCAAAGAAACACTTCATTGCATATCCTTTCTAATACTTTCAATTATATGTTATTGGGGAGGATTTACTTATTCTTATAATGTGATTGTGGCAACCTGGCCTTCCCTCTCATCCCTCCTTTCTTTACTAGACATTTTCGAGTGATGTTCTATTAAAGTACATAAGCAACTAGCCAAGGACATACTTACTTGATTTTCATTCTGATATTTTAATTATATGTCATCGGAGAGGGTTTATTTATTTTTATGTGATCGTAGCAACTTGGCCTTTCCTCATCCCTCTTAGAATTTGCTCCGCATTTTTGAGTGATTCTTCTTTTAGAGTACGTAAGTCAATAGCCAAGAATACACTTTACTGTGTTATCTTTGTGATACTTTTAATTAAGTGCCTTTGGGGAGGGTTTTTTTATTTTTGTAATGTGATTCTGGCAACCTGGCTTTTCCACATCCCTCCTCGATTTCGCTCGACGTTTTTGAGCGATTATTCTATTAGAGTACATAAGTAGATTGCCAAGGAAACACTTTACTGTTTTTCCTTTCTGATATGTTTTAATTATATGTCATTGGGGAGGTATTATTTATTTTTATAATGTCATTATGGCAACCTAGCCTTTTCTCATCCCTCCTGGACTTCCTCCTTGACTTTGTCCATATTTTTTAATTACTCTTTTATTAGGGTGCGTAAGTAGGTAGCCAAAGAAACACTTCATTGCATATCCTTTCTAATACTTTCAATTATATGTTATTGGGGAGGATTTACTTATTCTTATAATGTGATTGTGGCAACCTGGCCTTCCCTCTCATCCCTCCTTTCTTTACTAGACATTTTTGAGTGATGTTCTATTAAAGTACATAAGCAACTAGCCAAGGACATACTTACTTGATTTTCATTCTGATATTTTAATTATATGTCATCGGAGAGGGTTTATTTATTTTTATGTGATCGTAGCAACTTGGCCTTTCCTCATCCCTCTTAGAATTTGCTCCGCATTTTTGAGTGATTCTTCTTTTAGAGTACGTAAGTCAATAGCCAAGAATACACTTTACTGTGTTATCTTTGTGATACTTTTAATTAAGTGCCTTTGGGGAGGGTTTTTTTATTTTTGTAATGTGATTCTGGCAACCTGGCTTTTCCACATCCCTCCTCGATTTCGCTCGACGTTTTTGAGCGATTATTCTATTAGAGTACATAAGTAGATTGCCAAGGAAACACTTTACTGTTTTTCCTTTCTGATATTTTTTAATTATATGTCATTGGGGAGGTATTATTTATTTTTATAATGTCATTATGGCAACCTAGCCTTTTCTCATCCCTCCTGGACTTCCTCCTTGACTTTGTCCATATTTTTTAATTACTCTTTTATTAGGGTGCGTAAGTAGGTAGCCAAAGAAACACTTCATTGCATATCCTTTCTAATACTTTCAATTATATGTTATTGGGGAGGATTTACTTATTCTTATAATGTGATTGTGGCAACCTGGCCTTCCCTCTCATCCCTCCTTTCTTTACTAGACATTTTCGAGTGATGTTCTATTAAAGTACATAAGCAACTAGCCAAGGACATACTTACTTGATTTTCATTCTGATATTTTAATTATATGTCATCGGAGAGGGTTTATTTATTTTTATGTGATCGTAGCAACTTGGCCTTTCCTCATCCCTCTTAGAATTTGCTCCGCATTTTTGAGTGATTCTTCTTTTAGAGTACGTAAGTCAATAGCCAAGAATACACTTTACTGTGTTATCTTTGTGATACTTTTAATTAAGTGCCTTTGGGGAGGGTTTTTTTATTTTTGTAATGTGATTCTGGCAACCTGGCTTTTCCACATCCCTCCTCGATTTCGCTCGACGTTTTTGAGCGATTATTCTATTAGAGTACATAAGTAGATTGCCAAGGAAACACTTTACTGTTTTTCCTTTCTGATATGTTTTAATTATATGTCATTGGGGAGGTATTATTTATTTTTATAATGTCATTATGGCAACCTAGCCTTTTCTCATCCCTCCTGGACTTCCTCCTTGACTTTGTCCATATTTTTTAATTACTCTTTTATTAGGGTGCGTAAGTAGGTAGCCAAAGAAACACTTCATTGCATATCCTTTCTAATACTTTCAATTATATGTTATTGGGGAGGATTTACTTATTCTTATAATGTGATTGTGGCAACCTGGCCTTCCCTCTCATCCCTCCTTTCTTTACTAGACATTTTCGAGTGATGTTCTATTAAAGTACATAAGCAACTAGTCAAGGACATACTTTACTTGATTTTCATTCTGATATTTTAATTATATGTCATCGGAGAGGGTTTATTTATTTTTATGTGATCGTAGCAACTTGGCCTTTCCTCATCCCTCTTAGAATTTGCTCCGCATTTTTGAGTGATTCTTCTTTTAGAGTACGTAAGTCAATAGCCAAGAATACACTTTACTGTGTTATCTTTGTGATACTTTTAATTAAGTGCCTTTGGGGAGGGTTTTTTTATTTTTGTAATGTGATTCTGGCAACCTGGCTTTTCCACATCCCTCCTCGATTTCGCTCGACGTTTTTGAGCGATTATTCTATTAGAGTACATAAGTAGATTGCCAAGGAAACACTTTACTGTTTTTCCTTTCTGATATTTTTTAATTATATGTCATTGGGGAGGTATTATTTATTTTTATAATGTCATTATGGCAACCTAGCCTTTTCTCATCCCTCCTGGACTTCCTCCTTGACTTTGTCCATATTTTTTAATTACTCTTTTATTAGGGTGCGTAAGTAGGTAGCCAAAGAAACACTTCATTGCATATCCTTTCTAATACTTTCAATTATATGTTATTGGGGAGGATTTACTTATTCTTATAATGTGATTGTGGCAACCTGGCCTTCCCTCTCATCCCTCCTTTCTTTACTAGACATTTTCGAGTGATGTTCTATTAAAGTACATAAGCAACTAGCCAAGGGCATACTTACTTGATTTTCATTCTGATATTTTAATTATATGTCATCGGAGAGGGTTTATTTATTTTTATGTGATCGTAGCAACTTGGCCTTTCCTCATCCCTCTTAGAATTTGCTCCGCATTTTTGAGTGATTCTTCTTTTAGAGTACGTAAGTCAATAGCCAAGAATACACTTTACTGTGTTATCTTTGTGATACTTTTAATTAAGTGCCTTTGGGGAGGGTTTTTTTATTTTTGTAATGTGATTCTGGCAACCTGGCTTTTCCACATCCCTCCTCGATTTCGCTCGACGTTTTTGAGCGATTATTCTATTAGAGTACATAAGTAGATTGCCAAGGAAACACTTTACTGTTTTTCCTTTCTGATATGTTTTAATTATATGTCATTGGGGAGGTATTATTTATTTTTATAATGTCATTATGGCAACCTAGCCTTTTCTCATCCCTCCTGGACTTCCTCCTTGACTTTGTCCATATTTTTTAATTACTCTTTTATTAGGGTGCGTAAGTAGGTAGCCAAAGAAACACTTCATTGCATATCCTTTCTAATACTTTCAATTATATGTTATTGGGGAGGATTTACTTATTCTTATAATGTGATTGTGGCAACCTGGCCTTCCCTCTCATCCCTCCTTTCTTTACTAGACATTTTCGAGTGATGTTCTATTAAAGTACATAAGCAACTAGTCAAGGACATACTTTACTTGATTTTCATTCTGATATTTTAATTATATGTCATCGGAGAGGGTTTATTTATTTTTATGTGATCGTAGCAACTTAGCCTTTCCTCATCCTTCTTAGAATTTGCTCCACATTTTTGAGTGATTCTTCTTTTAGAGTATGTAAGTAAATAGCCAAGGATACACTTTATTGCGTTATAGTTGTGATATTTTTAATTAAGTGCCTTTGGGAAGGACTTTTTTATTTTTATAATGTGATTCTGGCAACCCGGCTTTTCCACATCCCTCCTCGATTTCGCTCGACGTTTTTGAGCGATTATTCTATTAGAGTACATAAGTAGATTGCCAAGGAAACACTTTACTGTTTTTCCTTTCTGATATGTTTTAATTATATGTCATTGGGGAGGTATTATTTATTTTTATAATGTCATTATGGCAACCTAGCCTTTTCTCATTCCTCCTAGACTTCCTCCTTGACTTTGTCCATATTTCTTAATTACTCTTTTATTAGGGTGCGTAACTAGGTAGCCAAAGAAACATTTCATTGCATATCCTTTCTAATACTTTCAATTATATGTTATTGGGGAGGATTTACTTATTCTTATAATGTGATTGTGGCAACCTGGCCTTCCCTCGTTCTTCCTTGATTTGCTTCACATTTCTGAGTGACTTTTCTAGATAGATTACATAAGTAGATAGCTGAGGAAGCACTTTACTGTATTTACTTTTGATGATGTTATTGGGGAGGATTTATTTATTTTTATAATGTGATTGTGGCAACCTAGTATTCCCTCATTCTTCCTTGACTTTGCTTCACAATTTCGAGTGACTTTTCTAATAGATTACATAAGTAGATAGCTGAGAAAGCACTTTACTGTATTTAGTTTTGATGATGTTATTGGGGACGATTTATTTATTTTTATAATGTGATTGTGGCAACCTGGTCTTCCCTCATTCCTTATTGACTGTACATTTGCTCTACATTTTTGAGTGACTTTTGTATTATAATACATAAGTAGATTGCCGAGGTCTCATTTTATGTTATTTCCATTCTGAAATTTTTAATTATGCGTTTTTGCGGCTTTATCTGCTCCATAATATAATTGTGGCTACTGGCAATTTACATTTTCGTGAAAGCGTTGTTGGTTTTAGGTGCCAACGTAAACACAAGGAACAGACGAGAAATAACTCCGCTGATGAAGGCTTCCCAATGGGGCTACCTGGAGATATGCAAACTGCTCCTGGACAAAGGGGCGCACATTAACGCCGCATCCAATTTCGACCAGACAGCTTTGATGCACGCCACCTCCTGGGGCAATGCGGAAATAATCAGGTTTCTACTAGAAAATGGCGCGGATGTTAATCACGTTGGGTTTCATTTTGAACGTGGAAACAGGGTAACGCCCCTTCGCGGCGCCTGCCGTGCAAATAGGTCTGATTTGGTCCGACTGCTATTGAGCTACGGAGCCGACGTTAACTTTCCTGGCCATTATAGCCTCGCCCTGATGACTTGCTCTCAAATGGGTAGTGAGGACTGTGCCAGGCTACTATTGGAAGCGGGGGCCAACAGGAACGGTCGGTGCGATGGGGAATGTGCCAGTGAGATAGCTAGACGTAATGGACACCACAATCTAGCAGATTTACTGGAGTCCTTGTGAGGACTCCTAGAATAAGTTTTATATATAATATATAATATGAAGGATAACCTAGTTTATATACTTAGAATAATAACCTATTTTAGGTTATTATTTTCTATATGTTTTTATATGTTTCTTCTTTGTGTGATTGTTTATTTTTTATTATTGCCTTGAACATTTTTTACAAATGTTGATTACAGTAAGTTGTAATCAGTAGTAAAGACAAAGTTTTTACTTACTTTTATGCATATGTAACATATTTCGTTTTCAATAAAATACTTAAAAATACTTCCTTCAATAGAACACCAGTTTTATTTATATTTCACACAATATGAGACCGAACGGAAGACCAACTTGGTAAATTGGAAAATCATTTCCTTTGGCGCAAAACTCAAAACCTCACCAAAGTTTGGATACTCCCCTAACCCTATTTTCGCGAACTCCGAACAAGAATAAATTTTTGGCGGTCGGACACAGTTTTCGAGAAAATGAATTTTCAACTTTTTCTCACGTGACACCACTTTTCTTTAGATACCTAATATTAATGTAGGTAGGTGCTACAACACTTCAACATATCATACATTAAAACTGTCATAAAACTTATTCATTTTCTTAATTTACTTACTGCAATGTTTACAATTTCCATGCAGCCGTCCATTTGCTATCCAAATGACCCCTATTAAACACGATGATTTAGTCGCTGCGTATGCCTAAGGTTAATACTTTGTCGATCAGTATACAGGGGCTACATAAGTTAACTATCAATGAAATATGGATATATGTACAATATAACTAATCGGAAAATAATTTATGTATAATAATGTGTTTTTCAAAATATTTTCCAGGAATCTAAAATATTATACAGTTGTAATAACAATAAGTATTTGGAGGAATACGCGCAAACTTTGCATTTGTCAATGTTTATCAAAAATGTATGTAGTGAACATCGCGATACAAGATTTATGAGGTTTTACAAACTCGAGTAATCGTCTAAGTAGGTTATATTTAAAAATAATTTTAAGTAATCAGCAAAAAGATAAGCATCGTTAATAAATAAGTTAATGACCTCAAATTTGAGCCTTGAGATACTCCAGAGGTCGCTAAGACGGTCTCGGATTTAATGTCATTTATATGAAACAAGTATTGTACATACTTCCGTCTGGATAAATACGATTTTATCAGTGAAGAAGATTATTATCCTTAAGAAGAAGAACCTAACCTATCTCTTTGTATTTACATCTACGAGCAAAGAGCTTTGCTCGTAGATTTACATATAGACGATATACATATATTGTTAAAATGAGCGTAAAGCTAGCCGCACACTGGCAACTTTTTAGTCTCCGTGATTAAAATATCTCGTCGGTTGAAAATTGCCCACTGTTGTTCCAAGCGCCCACTGGCAACTGAATAATTGCTTAACGTCAGTTTCAAAATGGATTTCGTCGAAACTGCATCCGTTTGTTCTCTTGTTTTAAGGAAGAGAAGAACAATACAGAAAATTTTTGGGTCCATTAATTGATTAGCACAAGGCTTATAGATGGACAATTTTCCACCCACAACTTTCTTTTCACATTTTTATCTGCATATTCTTTTATTTTTCTGTCATACAACGCGGGTTGTAATTTAACAACTTCAATAAATAATTTGATGTCTAGCGGCATGTTGATTCGGGCACGACGAAATTGCAACTGGAAAAGCAAGAGCAACTTTTTAAACACCAGTATGCGGAGACAGTTATGAACATGTGCGTTCTATTTTGCCGGCAACAATTGAGTCGCCAGGAAAATAGAACGTGTTGGAATTTTTTAGTTGCCGTAACTAAATAATCGCCTGTGTGCGGGTTCTCATAAAAAATAATGTGTTCTATTATTGTAATTAAAAAGTTGCTAAAGTTGCCAGTGTGCGGCTAGCCTAAAAGAAGAAATTATTTGTAGACTTTAAATTAAAATGATAGAAAATTAATTTGAAGTTTATCAGTGAAGAAGATTATTATCCTTAAAGGCTCCTCTACACGTTGGCCAATGCTTGTTGGCCAGCGTGTAGAGGGGACTATTTGTCGTATTGTCGGCAATGGCAGAGCTAGCCCAAGCGTTGGCGACCGATCCGTCGTGGTGTCAGTTTTTCAAGACACATCAAAGGGCGCTGGCGGACGTGGGTAGTCACGTCTACACGTTGGCTGCACTGGCGTAGTATGTGAACAGCTGTCGCAGGGATAGTAGGGAGATATCTTAATTATTTAATAAATAAACTATTATTTAATTACTACTAATACTATTAAATATTAAAAATAAAGGTAGTATTTAATGAATAAACTGCAGCAGCTGCTACTCTCATGACGTCCATGTTGTTGTTCATATTGGCCTGCGTCGAAACAAACTGAACATTCTTCTAACGTGTGGACAGATATTCCAATTTCCTTGCCAGCGTGTTGGCTAACGTGTACAGGAGCTATAAGAAGAAGAACCTAACCTATCTCTTTGTATGTACAAATATACGATATACATATACTGTTAAAATGAGCGTAAAAGAAGAAATGATTTGTAGACTTTGCATTAAAATGATAGAAAATGAATTTGAAGTTATAGACGAGATTACAAGACAAATATTTGACGCTTTATTGCTGAGAGTGGTAAGATTTATAGCTTTTTAACATATTCCCAAAAAAACTTATTCTCATGTTTTCTTTAATCGTGATTATTTATTAAAACAAAGAAAAATAGTTAAATATATTGCCGCATTAAGAATTGTATAATATGTTATATTCTAGAACTTGAGTGCAAGTGAAAACCCTGTTATATGCCACGATTGTGCAGAACTTGTAAAAAATTGCTATTATTTCAAATCCAACTGCATCGATAATGAAAAACTTATAACTACTGAAAAACAAGGGGCAAAAATTGAGCTGAAAGACATATACGAGTATGGTAAAGGCTTGGAGGTGGTCATGGATGAAGACTTCAACAGATGCAGATTTTGTACGAAGCAAATGGAGGAAAAGAATTTTATCCCTCTAAATGAATTAATAAAAAACGCGATGTTTGCCGAGATGTTACCGTTATTTATGGCAGAAATGGTGAGAGTTTTTATAATATGATCTCCTCATTTATTATATTTAATAACAATTTTTTAATTTTTAAACACGGTAATGTTTTATTTACATTAGGACCTCGATACAACCAACAACTCCATCGTTTGTGTGGCTTGTAAGGATAATTTGGAGCACTACTTCAAGCTTGTACGAAGCTGTTGGTTTACAGAAGAAAAAATAAACGCGTACCGTCGACTTGAGGGAACCGACAAGGCGAAATTAAGCGATATACAGAACTTTTTATGGAAGGACAGTTCCGCACAAACTTATAAACCCCCATTAACGTCCGTAATCAAGGAGGAAGCGATCATATTCGACGGCATAATTGCGAACGACGAGTTAATAAAAAGGGAAGAATTGGACATCAAAGATGGGAAACTCACTGCGAAAAAGTACTCCAGCAGATATTCACCTCCTGCGGTATCGCCAGATTCAAAAGTGCCAGTGTTCAAGTGTACAGAATGTACTTACGAGACGGATAAAAAGAGATGCCTGACCGTGCACATACTGACCCACAGGGACAAGTCAGAGGTGAAGATGTACAAGTGCGCAACATGCACCTTTGAGACTAAATACAGGCAGAACCTCAAGGACCACGCGTTGATACACAGGGATGTCTCGGAAGTGGATATCTATAAATGCACATGTTGCACGTTCTACACAAAATTCAAGAATCATATTAGGAGCCACATGTTGATGCACAGGAAGTCTTCTGAGGTGGAAATGTATAGGTGCGCGTCCTGCACGTTCAGGACGAGGTACAAGAAGAACCTTGTACAACACATGCGGATCCACAATAAAGTCCCCGCAAAGACAGGGAAAACATACAATTGCCCAAATTGCACCTATAAAACAAGGCTCACGAGCAACCTTTACACCCACTCGCTGATCCACAAGGACATCTCCGAAGTGGAAACTTACAAGTGCGCTAATTGTCCCCACGAGACAAGATATAAGAAGAATCTCATTCAGCATATGAGAATCCACAGTAAGACTCTAGTGGCAGACAAGACGTTCAGTTGCATAGCCTGTACTTATCAAACGAGGCATAAATATGATCTCATGACTCATGCGTTGGTCCACAAAGACGCCTCCGAGCTGGAAATGTACAGGTGTGCGATGTGCGTTTACGAGACGAAGTCCAAGAAATATCTCCGGGCGCACATGCTTGTCCACAAGGATACGTCGGAAGTAAAAATGCACAAGTGTGGGGTGTGTCACTTTGAAACGAAATACAGGAAATGTCTTAAAAGGCACTTGTTAACCCACGAAGGTACCGCTAAGTAGAATTCTGTACGCAACGAAGGTGTATTTATAAAATAAAATAGGAACCATGTATTAACTTGTAATATTTATGAGTTAAGACTAAGAATTTCATGTGTATTTAATCAAAAGATTGATCATAAATTTTTTAACTCTCTATGGTCGTATGTAACTTCAAAGTAACATGATACATTTTACTTAAAATATTGAAATTATAGGTACATTCCCCCTTAGTAGTCCACTGTTGCTTGATAGTAATGATATGGAACTGCATTTAATAGTATTCCAGCGCCATCTGTAGATTTATGTTGAAAATAATCTCATTTCTAGATTTGTTGGCTACCAGGATGGCGTACAACATATAAATGTGACTTATTTTAATTGTATTTTGTGTGAAAACTTAAAATATTGTGTAAAAAAAAATTGTTATTGGGTTGTGTAAGGTTTGCGGACTTTAAATATTGTAACACTCCTATAGAAATTGTAAATATAAGGACATTTACTTTAGCAAACAGGTATGTTACTTCTAAGTTACGGTGGGCTATAAGGTGTATAAAAATGATTTTGAATTGCAGCATACAAACGAATTGTCGTACATTTTATGGGAGCAATATCAAGCAGAAATATCCTGAAATACTTACCAGAGTAATAACAAAATGTTGAAGATTCTGAAGATTCGGATTTAAGTGATACTAGTGAAGATGCGGGGGAATTATTAGCAAATATGTGTAATGAGGTTAGCAACAATACAGAGTTACTGAAGTTAGAGATTCGAAGCAGCACAGAAGAAGAACATTCAGAAGTTGAAGAAGATGTGTTTGTATGAGAAAATAAAGAGAATTATCCTCGGAACAGTAAGACTCTTTGGGACCCAGAGGACGACATCCCTCTAGCCCAATTTGTCCATGGCGAAATTAATAAAACAAAAATTCAGAGAAATGAAATGAACCCATCAGCGAAAAAGAGAGGAAAACTTGACTGATAGGACCAGTTTTTGCTTGGAGAAATAGCTTGCCAGAAGCCAGGTAGCCCTCTAAATTACTTTGAAAAGATGGTAGATAGAACTGTACTAGAAAACATTGCAGTGCAAAATAACCTTTATGCTCAGCTTTTTTTAGCTAGTTTAGCTCAGATTTTGCCGCGCCAGTGGCGTTACATTGTGGTTATGTGCGATTGATTCGGGAAAATGTTTATTATATTCAGCGATAAAAATGAGTGTTTAGTGTTTTTATAACATGGAAGCAGCGGATGCAAGTTGTAGTGGTTCTACGACGAAGAATTCCAATCGAAAACAGCGACTTTTAACAAATGAAGAACCTCAAATGATTAAAAACGTCTACGAAGGAATTCGGGCGCGAACCCAGATATTAGTACAACCGAGGCAGTTGATATATGCTCTTCGTTAATAAAAGTGTGTGGAAGTAGTGTGTACCGTGCAATGAAGTATGATGAAGAAGTAACAAGTGCAAAAAAGAAGAAAACAGAAACCCGCGGTAGGAAGAAGATTGAAGTTGACGAAGATGTTAAATACATAATTCGTAGGATTATTCATGGATTTTTTTTTAATGAACTTCCGACGCTGAATAAAATTCACGCTGCCGTCACTCAAGATGAAAATTTACCGAAGTTCTCTCGTAATGTCCTTTTGAGAATTATGCATGAAATTAATTTTCATCATTTAAAACGAAACCGAAAGAGTCTTCTTATTGAAAAAAACGAAATTGTGTTATGGCGAAGAAGTTATTTGGAATTCTGGTAGGAAGATTTATTATTTGGATGAAACTTGGGTAAACGAAGGTCATACGGTGACGAAAGTGTGGCAAGACTGCAATATTCTTAATAACCGACAGGGATTTCTAGAAGGATTATCTCCGGGATTGAAGGCACCATCTGGAAAGGGACGAAGATTAATAATCACGCATATCGGAAGCGACTCAGGTTTTTTGGAAAATTGTTTAAATGTATTTGAATCGCTAAAGGGATTATCATGAAGATATGACTAGTGAAGTTTTTGAAAAATCGTTTTCATTTGTATTGTCTTCCATAGAACCCGGCGCAGCTCCATACCAACATCAGCATGGAGAAAAGGACAGATCTTAGAGTGGTTAAAATCTAAAAAACTGGATTGTGGCGATACCATGTTAAAAGTGCAGCTATTAAAAATTGCGCAGCGAGAAAAAGGCCGGTACATTACATATGTAGTAGATGAAATGGCAAAAACTCGTGATGTGACAATACTTCGCCTACCACCATATTATTGCGAATTGAATCCCATAGAGCTGATTGGGGCGCAAATAAAAACGGACGTAGCACGAAATAATAGGACTCTTAAAATGGGAGGCGTCAAATTGCTGTTGAACGATGCTATCAGCCGCGTCACCGCGGAAACATGGTCCAAGTGCATTGTGCACGTAAAGAAAGAGGAACAACGCATGTGGGATCTTGACATACAAGCGGAAGCGTTGATAGATCCAGTTATAATCAATCTAGGCGATAGCAGTTCCAGTGATTGTAATTTTAATATTGACAGTGACTAACTGTGGAATAGTAATATTGCAAGTGGAAGTCGTGTTATTTGAAATGAGTGATTCTTGTAATAATGACATTAAGAAAATATTTTCAGACAGTGATTGGTAATATAAAATAAAATGTGTGATAAGTGTGGCATATATGTATAGTGATAGATATAGTGACTATGACGATGTTGTTGATACAATAAAATAAAGACTGTGTTAGTAATGTAACATATATAATGATTGTGATAAATATAGTAACTGTGACGGTGTTGTTGATACAATAAAATAAAAATTGTGTTAGTGGTGTGGCATAAATATAATGATAGTTTTAAATAGTGAAAGCGGTAGGTCAATATATGGATTCAGAAGGGTCACTTGTGTGTAGCTTGCTACTCCTACGTCCCTTTATATGGCAGGTTGCCAGAATGTCTGTTTTATCAGGATATGTTCTGACTGGGTAAGCATGAAATAAATATATTACATAACTTACGATACTTACATCGTTTACTAACTAAAACACTGTTACAAATCCACTTAAAACCCTTTTCAACTGTCTTGGTATTATTTTATTTTTTTTTTTATATTTTGCCCCTTCCAAATTGATACGCCTATGGAATTTCGTTCCCCGCACACTTCTTGCCCCTGAGCTATGTCATCGATGAGTCACTCCATATTATTTCGACACTGGGGTATACATGTTTATTAGTTGAAACTAAAGACATGGCAACGTTGCGTTGTGTCGTACTTAACCTGACTAAACTTTTTCGAAGCGTAAAAGAAAATTTATCGAAAAATTAAAAATAAATTTTTGTCGTAATCAGTTGCGGGACAATAAAGAAAAATCTGCAAAGCGGAAAGTTATACAGAAACATTTAAATTGTATTGTAAAAATGAATCTTGTGAAAAGTAAACAGAATAACAATGAGGGTGAATCAAATATAAACGAGACTTTTTATTTTTTTTATTTGAACTTGTAAAAAAAAAAGAATAACAGCTCATTTTTCTACATAATATCCTGATCTGGAAACACATTATTCCCAGTGTGCAGGTAATTTTGTAATGCCCTGCTCGTAGAATGAAGTTGGTTGTGTCTCCAGCTAATGGCACACGTTGGCCTCAACCTCCTCATCGTTGTTGAATTTTTGCCCTCCCATGGCTTCCTTGAGAGGACCAAAGAGGTGAAAGTTGCAGGGCGGTAGGTCGGGGCTATAGGGAAGGTGTTCAAGTGTCTCCCAGCCCAATTCCTCCAATTTTTCTCTGGTCAGAGCCGCTGTATGGAGACGAGCATTGTCATTGAGAATTTTCACTTCTCTCATTGGTAGGTCATGTCATTGCTCGCTTGTCTTGATTCAGGGGTATAGTGCACCCACGTTTCATCGCAGGTGATAACGTGAGTGAGAAACGAGTCTCCCTCTTCCCGAAATTTCGCTAGGAGACGCTCACACACCTGAAAACGATGCAATTCTGCTCAGTTGTCAGAAGGCGAGGGACCCACCTTGCGCACACCTTACGAAACCCTAGCTCGAGTTTATCTCTCTGTGATGATCGCTTATAAATATCTATCGATAAAAGTGCTTGCATAACTTATTCCAACCTTAGATGCAATCTCGCTGGTGGTCAGACGCCCGTCACCCTCAAGAAGTTGTTGAACGCGGACGATGTTGTCGCTGGTGATGCTGGTGCAAGGTCGGCGGTCATGGCTCTCATTTTCAACATTCTCACGACCCTCCACAAACTATTTATGCTATGAAAACCCTCTAGCTCAGGACAGTGTCTCTTCCTTGAACTACGCAGTTAATCTCGTCAGGATTTCAGCAGATTTTACACCTTCCGTGGCGAGAAACTTGATGAAAACACGCTGCGCACTTGACGAAGGCACCTCCTACTCAGACATCGTCCACCTGATCTCCTCCCGCCTGACATCCCTACCCAACACCCCACGAAGCGGGAACCCTCATGCGTTACTATTGCATGCCCAGGACCAAAAGTTTCGTTTATATTTGATTCACCCTCGTAACCTAAGCAGTGGACGACGTATTGTTGAATTGAACGAGCTTGGCAAAAATTTAAGATGTTGTGGATGTGAAAACGTTCTTTCCCTTGAAAAAATACAAAAGAAAAGTCGTTTAGGACTAAATTCCATTTTAGCTGTAGCGACTGTAATCTACGGTATATTGGAGAGACCAGATGATCTATTCAAGCCAGGTTCAAAGATCACATGGCGCATCTCAAATATGTTAGCAGATAAGCCTAGTGTGGCCCAACATGCCTTCGAGAATAACCATAAGATAGGAATTTAACAAATACTAGACAGCTAGATGCGTTTGAAAGTTTAGAAATGGAAAAATGTAAAAATAACCTAAACCAACCTAATCATAATAAGTAGACAGTTAGGTTAGGTTAGTATCCTTCACAATAACAGCGTATTTAGTTGTTAACATTCAGAGTTAGCTTTTGGAGACACTTCGTATACATGTGGTTTCATCGAACGACACAGAGGGCGTACGATTACACAAATTACAATGGACGACGCCAACTGCATGTGAATTGTAAACATTTCAAGTAAATTAAGAACATCGTATTGAATAATAGGTTTCATCACAGTTTAATACATGATATGTATAAAGGAAGTGTTGTAGCATCTACTCGTATTGATAGTAGCTATCTACGTAGAAAGTTATCTGATAAGAAAAAGTGGCTCTGATGCGGAAAAGTGGAAAATTCATTTTCTCGAAAATTGTGTCCGAGCGGATGAAACTGAAGCCAGATTCGTTTCCAGCACCTTCGAGAATAGGGAGGTATGTAAAATTTAGTAAGCATTTTCAAGTGGATACTTAAAGTACATAATTACCCAAGAGAGATAATTTTTTAAATGCAAAGGGGTTAAATCTATATAAAATAATAACAAAAAAATAGGTAAAGAGGGGACTTTTGAAGCCAACGGGATAGTTCTACAAGGCTCGACGTACCATTTAAGTATACACCAGCAATAAATTTAATGTAAGACGTTTATCATTCACGTTTTTACGAAAACTTTTGCCCTAAAATGAAAACATCTTAGACAATAGGCAATTTGCATGAAACTTCTATATGTCTGAAAGTATATTTTTTTCTGCCATATAATAGGTACTAAAGAAGAATATTATAGTAATTTTTCATGAAAATCTGCAGTTTTTGCATAATTAATAGAATTAATTCAGTCATTTATGTAAACAAAGTCACGTGTTCGAAAACGCTAGTCTGATTGGTCCACGTCACTGTATGGGGAAGTATCCCAATGGTCACTGTTTTGATTTGGTTTAGTATGGAGCCGATAAAACACAAATTTTATAAGCATTGCATCGTGCCAATGTGTACAAATACTGCGGTATCAACGCCCGAAAAATTGTTCTCGGTTCCCAAATAGGAAAGAATGCGGAAGAAATGGTGCGTAGCAATGAAAAGGGACGAAAAGAAAAATATAAAGCAATCAAGTTCGACGCCGCTATATTGTTGCGAGGATCATTTGATTGTGAGTACCTAATAACATTTATTTGTTTTAGATGTATTTGTACATAACCCCACTTTCACGTTGTATGCTGTTTTCATATTACTTGCCGCATGGAATATTTAGAAAATGTTTTGGAGGTCATTAGATATAGATACTTAAATAAGATTTACATTTGAATCTTTTTTACAGTTGTAGGAAGATATGGAAAATTACTGGCAATACAGACTGGGAAATGTACAGAGGTTAAGTTTGAAAAAGGGCATTCTACCTCATATTTTCAGCTGCCAGAGAGAACCAGTACTTGAGCGACAAACAGGGGGCCATAGTCTACACACAATTAATTGTTCAATATTAATAATAATAAATAGATACGCATACCGAAAAAGTAATATTTAACGAAATTACACTAAACGCCCATCTTTCTCTCAACAAAATAATATACAGTGACGTCACGCGACAGCCATTTGCATTTCTTGTGTTTACGCGCGCCGATAATAATTTCAAATTTCATTTATTTATTTTGTGTCTATTATTGCACCCAAAAGTGGTATTTTTCAATTATCAATTTAAGGCTGTATGGATTTAATGACCAATAGAATGTTTTGACAACATAATTAAAAATGATGCAAATTGCCTATTGTAATTACATATCTAGAGGTGCTGACAATTTGGTAAATAATCTCTTGAAAAGTGATTTTTTGCTTAAAAAACAGGGCGATATTGGATCGGGCCGTAGATTACACGTCAATCGACGCGCGTTTCCCCAACCAAGTCGGCATCGTCAGGAGATCATTAAAACTCGGTCTTGTCATTACCAGTTTTAATCATAGGATTGTATATTGATGTTTGGGATTGTAAGAGAGTACTTGAACAAAACCTTTCGCAATAAGTGGCCACTTAGATCGCCAAACGTTACGTCGCTGTAGTTTATTCAACAAAGCCAAATAAAATCGAGTTTTAAAGACAAACAGTCTTTTTCTCCTGGTTTTAGAGAAATTTAGGTAAGAGTTTTACTCTAGACAAGGCTTGTACCAACAAGTGAATAAAGAACATACCCACTGAATAGTTATTTCAGTTTAATAAATTTGAACAGACAAAAATGGTTGTGCCAAATATATCTCTTGGAAATTAATTAACTTTACTAATTTCATTTCATGTGTTTGGTATACATTCCAATTAGGAAATATGTTTGAAATATTTTTCAGGCTATTTCTGACTTTGTACATATTTACAAAATAAGGCCAATGAAGGTTTTTCATAAGCTTACGTATAACTTGGATCAGATACCGTTAAAAACGATTTAATTCATTTGGTTCAACCTTAAAGGCATTATTATATTCAGAATAAATTAATCAGCTTCATTAACTAACTCTATAATAGTTTTTTATTTTAAAGAAAAAATGTGAAATAAAGCGTCTCTTGGGATTGAACTAAAAACTTGGGGCATAATTATATTAAGTTACCGCCTCAATAATGAATTACATTTATTATTATAACATATCCTTTATTTAGGTACTTTTTATAATAAATCAGACGCTTACTTAAAGTGATAATATTGAATAAATTTATCCATCGATCTTCGAAAAAGACACGTAGTATCTTCAGAGAAAAAGCGCAGCTCTAAATAACACGTCATTATGATAGCTGCACAAATAATTATAAAAATAACTCACTTCAACTAAAGCCACCACGCTCTTATGAAGCAGTCTCCTGGGAGCTCTTGTAAACAATCTCCAAGGCCGTTGTAATCGTCCTTACATCCCCTTCGATCGTTTTGGCCCAGTTCTCCACGTCCCCCAATTCCTTCAACGCGCTGCTATACGACTCGACCAAATTCAACCAATGCTGGGTTTGCTTCGAGAAATTAGTCGCGTTGACGTGCAGCTGTTTCGCCTCGGCGTCCAGTTTCTTCTGATTCAAGTAGGCCTGGGCGACGCCCACATTTAAGTGATCGACCAGGGCTTGGGTCAGTTCACTGGCCGCGGCGCAAGCCTCCTTTCGTTTCACCTCCTGCGCCTCCTTTTTCAGCACCTGCCTGGTTTGATGCTCTTTTACCATCGAGGACAACATTATACTCTCGGTAATTATCACTTGACCGGTTAGTTAGTGATACTTACTTTGCGGGTTCGAAACGGAAATATGGATAGATCGAGACAGAACGTATATCGTTCTCACAACGTGGACTGCATAGAAGAAATTCGCTATATTTTATGAGCGTTTTAAATTGGGTTTTAAAATCGTCGATATTGACGTTTATATTTATTGCGGTTATGTTTTCTTGTTCTTTCCTCCTTTTAAAAACATCGATTTCAACCACAGAATTTGCTTGTCTATGGTTTCGTTTAATTTTAATCCGTCTTCCTCCTCTTCCTTAAAAGTTGACGAAAATACACGGAACCCCATTTAAAACGAAACTTCTAGAATATTTGTTAAAACACTTATTATCATAAAAACATAATAAAAAGCCATGACACGTCAATTTTAGTTTTAAAGGTGGACATATTTTGATATAAACGTCGTTACCGTCTCTGACACTCTCTTCCGCAAACAACTATTCCCTTCAAATATTCAAACAGAAATATTTGACGAATGATATATCATTTGAAATGTTTCTCGACGACGACGACGGTTTACTTTTGATCGTTAAATAATCCATAATCGAGATATTTGATAAAAACCACTTCACTTCTTATCAAGAGTTCATGGGGTGTCTAACATGAGTCTAAAATGAACAAAGCGACTCGCAGAATACAAATGTAGGAAGGGTAGGAAGTAAACATAAAAGAAAACCAATAAATTTAATTAAGGTAAAGGGTATTTTAATAAGGACGCTCGATTTTTAAACGTAAATAAGTTATATGTGAGAACCACTCAATTTTTTTTTAATTTGAAAGAATATTTTATGGCATTAAGTATGGAACATAACGTCGTTCAAATGTCCGCCGCGCTTTTACTTGGTGGCACGTATTCGGGAGGCCCAATTTTCGATGACTGTCGCATAAATCTGGCTGAATTTGGTAGATGGCGTTCGTTATGTTGAATTTGAGGGCATCAATTCTTTGCGGTTTATTCGCATAGACCTAGGATTTAAGCCCCAAAAGAAGAAATCTAAAGGCGTTAAATCGTAGGATCTCGCAGGCTCTCAAATCGTTCATGCATAATGTCCATTGTGACATGCGCTGTGTGGCACGTAGCGCTGTCCTGTTGGAACCACATATCGTCGGTATCCATAACATCCAGTTTAGGCCACAAGATGTTGTTTATCATCGATCTGAATGTTGACGTCGTATGGTTTGTAGATGACAGTCCATCCCGCCGGCACTGCGGTAGTTTGCTGGTAAATTACTGTATGCAGTAAATATTGCAAAAACACAAGAAACCATATTTTTTACAATTGCAAATTAACATAATTCAATTTCACTTATACGGTAAACAATAATAATCGTTACGTAATACATTCTGGCTCAGATAATTTTCCTATAAATTCATTTTGTTATTAATTTTACATCATCCGTTACGTACCTATATATTAAAATTTAAAAATATTTATGTTCAAATTTACTGGCTATTTCGCGCTGCAAGACCAATAGCACCCCTGGCGGCCGATGTACACGTAATTGCAAGATCGCGCTACTTGACATAGGGAGTGTCATTCTCCTGGTATATCTGACAATGCTATTGAAGAGGAAGAAGAAGAGTCGAAAATGAGTAGGTTACGAAAAATAAATAATAATAATTAATACAATTTATTAGGTATATAAAAATGTGTGAAATAAAAGGTATTCAAGGCATTAATTATTAATATTCAAGTTTAATAAGTAGTTATCTGTTCAAATGACCAACAAGTTCTTTAATATACGTTTTAACTTATCTAAATAGTAATAGTATCAAATTCTCATGAAATCCTTTAAAATAGACTGAAATGAATATACAACAAAAATGTGTAATCTAATTTAATTACTAACAAAATACAAATTAATAAGATTCCTACAGAAGGTCATTTAATCCCAACTTTCTTTCACCCGTAAATGTGCAAGCACTGACTCGATAGTAACATTTTCAGGGAAAGGTCTAAATCTATTCATCATCTTAAGGTAATTCGCCTCAGGTTTTCCCAAAGCCTTTGCGTGCCCACTAGATTGTTCCTAAAATAAAATAAAATAGAGAACTGTTTAACGAAAATCTTTGCCGACTAACGAATTCATGAAATCAAGTTAATCTGAAGAAAACGCAAGTAACTATATGATATCGTACCGGGGTAAGGTAGGAGTGCCTCAAATAAAACATATTCTGTTCCTCGATTTCGAACTGGTTGCGCAACTTCTGTATATCGTCCCACTGCGGCTCCTTCACTATACGGTTCTTCCCTCTGTAAATGTGACCGTTGGGCATGTGCTTACGGCGACACAACGCTTGAAACAACCTCATCCCTATTTTATCAACGTTTTATCACGAACTAAACTTATATGTCTTGATATAAATTGTAGGTTAGATGTTGGAACAATGTGACAAGTGTTCGTCTTCTTCTTCTAGTACATGCATATTTGTGGTATCACATAAGGAGCATTCACTTTAGTAGACGATGATTTACTAAGAGGATTACATATATTACATTTTAATCCGATATATGAAAATTGTGTATTTTTAAAACAGAAAATAGTCGAATAACGTCGTCATTGCATAATTATTTAACATAGAATATCTAGGGCTCACAAAAAATGTATAACTAATAACAATGTGATATAGTGTTTGACAAATGACAGTAGGGGACAACCTATCAGCCTTTGAGGGCAAATAAGTTCAAAACTGCTTATTAGAAATTCATGATAGTCCCCTATAACATACAGTGAGTCACAATGAAAAGTATCCACCAATATGAGCTAAGAAAATAATTTGGTACAAAAAGAAGAAAAAGTTTGATGGTGATTTGATACAGAGTTGAATAATGTACATATAGACATTACTGTGGAAATAAATGATGACTGATTCAAAAACCCGTTTTCCCAAAAATTCTAATGTGAGTTATAATTTTAGGAAAGCAAACTCAGACAGTTTATAACGCTCTACTCGATGTAGACTGGTTCTTTCTTACCCTATTCTCAGACGTTGAATCTGCATGTCAAGCCTTTTATGATAAACTGTATCAGTTATTTGATCTCACAGTGCCTAAGTATAACACTAAATATCGTAAAAGAAGATGTAATAAGTCTGTCCAGTTTTTAAAAAGGGCGACAACAGGGATATCGGTAACTTTAGACCAATCATTATTTTATGTAATTTTCTCAAAGCCCTTGAAATATTAATTCACGACGCAATTTATCCTAATGTAAGTACGCAAATTTCAGAGTATCAACATGGCTTTATGCAAGGACGATCTACAACTTCTAACTTAATTTGTGTTACCCAAAGCATAGCTGAAACTCTTGACCAACGCGAGCAAATGGACGTCATTTACACCGACTTCACCAAAGCTTTTGATAGGCTCGATCATAATATACTACTGAGTAAACTTACAAGATTTTGTTTTTCGACAAATTTATTAAGCCTTCTAAAGTCCTATCTCTCTAACAGAAAACAGTACGTGGAAATCAATGGTTTCAGGTCCTTTGAGTATGGTGCCACGTCAGGTGTGCCTCAAGGCTCTATTCTCGGCCCCTTGCTGTTTAATATCTTCGTTGACGACATTGTCACTGTAATATCTGTCTATTG
The DNA here is from genome assembly GCA_037954035.1 of Rosalia funebris. Taxonomy (NCBI): domain Eukaryota; kingdom Metazoa; phylum Arthropoda; class Insecta; order Coleoptera; family Cerambycidae; genus Rosalia; species Rosalia funebris. The sequence continues at coordinate 3,953,622 of JAZFAV010000019.1, read as the reverse complement.
TCTGTTATATGCTGACGACCTTAAATTATTTAAGGTTATTATCTGTCCAATTTTCATAATTGGTGTTCTAGTAACAAACTACATCTAAACGTATCTAAGTGTAATGTTATGTCCTATTCCACTAAATTGTCTCCAATAATATATGATTATAGGTTAGGCGGCTCTATTCTTCAAAGACCCTAGCACATTCAGAGACCTCGGCATAATTTTTGAAAAAGATCTGTCTTTTACCGCTCGCGTAACTAAAGTAGTGGCCGAAGCATTGCATACACTGGGTTTCTTAATAAGGCCTAGCAGGGATTTCTCAAACATCGATACATTGAAAATTCTATACTTTGCTTTTGTCCGATCTAAACTTGAGTACGGATCTTTAGTATGGAATCCTTATTATCAATGCCATATTGGCATTGATATGGCAGCTTGGAAATGGTCCAAAGAAGGTTTCTGAAACTACTACGGTTCAAATCAGACACCGTGTATCCACCTATTGGTTTCCCTCAAAATGGTTCTCTTTCCCTCAAAATGGTTGCTCTTTCGGCAAGATTTGCGATGACAGTACTTGACGTGAGGCGGGAATGTTGTTCCCAAATATTTCTATATAAGCTTATACACAAAATGATTGACTGTCAAAACCTATTAGGCAAGCTGAATTTTTATATACCTCAATTGCATGCTCGAACATCCAAAAGCTTTTACCTCCCTATTCCGCGTACTAATATTCTAAAATTCTGACCCCTGTTTTTAATGTGTATTAAATACAACAACAACTGTGATAAATTCGATATATTTAACTGCACTCTTCTATTTATTAAACACTGTTGCTTGATTCGAATCTTTGATTTTCTTATTTTTCATATATTGTTTCATATACCTAGGTATTAAATATGTACCTACACTTGAGAGCAAAACAATCGATTCAGCAACATACTCCAACTTTGAGAGAATATGTACTTTCTCCAGTACCATTTGAAGTAAAGTTCAATGAACTGTTTGAAAGTTTAAAAACAGTTGTTTCAAATGACACCACTTCGATTGGAATCGGACCTGTTGTGACAAAGTTATGAGCCGAAGATGTGTAACACAAAACCTTGTTAATTGGAATGCGCATGCGCGACGATTATGACAGACATAGAGGGCGCTTGCAATCTGGTATTCGTCTCCATTTGCTAATTTGAAGTTAACGTATGCGTATGTGCCCGAAGGATTTACAAGAAAGTGGATGCCACAGCTGCCGAAGCAGCCCAGGTAATTGCATTGTTGAGAGAGGGTCTCACTCAGAGAGCCGTGGCAAATCGACTGAATTTGAGTCAATCCGCTGTGTCAAGAGTGTATCGTCGGTACCGAGAAACCGGTAGCTACGTCCGCCGGCCAGGAGGCGGTCGTAAAGGCGTGATACCGAAGAGGGACAATCGATTTATTGTGTTAAGATCTCCCAGGAATCGACATTTGACTGGTGTTGACCTCACACAAGAATTGAGGGAGGTCAGAGGTGTGGTCGCTAGCGCTTGAATAGTGAGACTAATATTGAAGGCAGCCAAGTTGACTCCAAAAAAGGCAGCTACAGCTCCAACACTGACTGCAGTCCAAAAGCAAAGACGACTGGAATTTGCTCGTGAACATCTCTTTTGGGACCGCGGTCAATGGAGTCAGATATTATTCACAGACGAGTCCAGGATGTGCCTGCATGGTAACGATAAGAGACGTCGGGTCTATAGAAGACCAAGAGAGCGATTTGCTCAATGCTGTATTCAAGAAACTGTCGCATATGGAGGCGGCTCTTGCATGTTCTGGGCGGGCATTTCCATGCACGGAAAACCTGAGTTGGTTTTCGTGCCCGGTGAAGGAGGATTAACAGCGGACCGCTATATCAGGGATATTCTGGAGGAACATGTTGTTCCGTATGCGGGATTTGTTGGTGAGGACTTCATGCTAATGCATGATAATGCTCGCCGCCACACCGCGCGAGTGACCACTACCTACCTGGCTGACATCGGTATACGGAAAATGGATTAGCCTCCGATAAGCCCGGATTTAAATCCAATTGAACACGTTTGGGACGAACTTAAGCGAAGAGTTAGGGCAAGAAATCCTGCACCAGGCAGTGTAGTGGAACTGAGAACTGCGTTGGTTGAAGAGTGGGAAGCAATCCCTCAAGACAGCATAAGAAAAGTTATCCGACCTATGCGTAATCGTTTAGAAAATGTTATTAGGAGAAGGGATAGCAACACCAAGTATTGAAAAAAAATTAAATGTATTTCAACTGAGGATTATTTTCTTTTTCCTTTCTTATTCACCATTTCCGTTTCAACTCTTTTGTGTTACACATGTTGTTCGGCTTATAACTTTGTCAGAACAGGTCCGGTTCCAATCGAAGTGGTATCATTTGAAACAACTGTTTTGAAACTTTCAAACAGTTCATTGAACTTTACTTCAAATGGTACTGGAGAGGGTACATATTCTCTCAAAGTTGGAGCATGTTGCTGAGTTTTTGTTTTGCTCTCAAGTGTATATACGTATATTTGTTTGTTATGTTTGTGAAATTTATTAATCTAATTAGAATGTGAACACTCACTGTACTTTCCTGCTCCGTAAATGGGTTTTCCTGTAGAGTAGTTGTAATAAATAATAAATAAATATGTGTAACTATTGGTATAATTATTGTTGACGTAAAAGTTAGGTTCAGTGAACAGTCTGTAGTGTAGCAGAGATCTGTTACTTGCATTCTGTCGTTACAGCATCTTTTCAACAATCACAAAACAGTGCATTATCTTTACCAGAAGCACTTATTATCGTTATCCCTGGATAACCTGAGAGATAGTGATAGTAAGGAATATGTATGAATGCACTGTATTTTTTCCCAGTCTACTTGCAAGGCCCGAATTGTTCGTACTTTTTGAGACTCGTCCAGTGAAGTCGGTCGAGGAAATGCGACGCCAACACCGCTTTCAAGAAAACACATCGTATTGAAAAAAATAATTTTATTACAATAAGTACAATAATGGACAATCAAAAATCATAAACTGCAAAAAAAATAACAGGAATAAAAGTTTTACTGTACACAACTAATAGTACGCCATGATATAATCTCGATGCGAGCGAAAAACAGGATTTCATTAAAAAAAAAATACATATAAATAGAGTGAGTGTGTAAAAAGGCGCACCCTGTTTTCGACTGGCTACCGATGACTAGTACTAACTTTAATAGTGATTCACGTATGTAATAGGCAAAAAATTAACTAAAAAAAATATATCGTATATAAAAGTTCTTCATGAACGATTTGCGTTAATATACCAGCTTGGTCCGAGACTCGACAGCAGGCAAAAAAGCCCGCTCGCTTCGCGAATTGCTTATATTAAAATACTTTGTGGAACAGCCGACATTGCACGTGAAAGTTTCTCTTGTTCAGCGAGTATTTCGATGGGATTAACTACCAAACTTTCGTACAGCCACATTTACTAAAATATCCTCTAAAAATATCGGGTTGAATAAGAATTATGGTAATAAAAATAGCACACTGGGCGATGGGGTAGATGCGTAGCGGCTAAGTGTACGTTTTTTCAACAAATAAAATATACACTGCTCAAAAAAATTAAGGGAACAAAAAATTCCGAATATTCAGTGATCTTTGAAAGGATGTAACTTTATGAAAAATGGTCGTATCGGGGTGAAAAAAGAGTCATATTCAAGCTTGAAGTTTCTATTTTTGAAATATTTTGGGTAAAAAAATTTCTGAGGTACAGTTACTGCGCGATCCAAAGAAATACCGAGAGACTTTTTTACGAACGTCTCGGGCTCAGGAAAATTTGGAAAATCCTGGGTACGATTTTTCGCACTAAATCAATGCAATTTTTCTATTTTTTGTTTTGAAATTTTATGAATATTAACGAAATTATTAGCAAAGTCAACCACCGATACCTCAGAAGCAAATGGTCGTACGGAGTCCGTTAAAAAAATCAAATTAAAGCTGAATAAACAGGATAACCGGTCTTTGCATTGAAGTCTGAGAAAATTTTCCGGAGGCCGGGGAAGGGCTTAAAAACTTGGAAAATTTTTGTGTAGATGTATTTCCTTGGATTGTTCAGTAACCGTAGTTCTGAAATTATTTGCTAAAAGGTTTCAAAACTAGAAACTTTAAACTTCCAAATGTTTTTCTTTTCATCTCGATATGACCATTTTTCATAAAGTTACAGCCCTTTAAAATCACTGAAAATATTTCGGAATTTCTTTGATCCCTTAATTTTTTCTTGTGTAGTTTTGATTATTTCGCCTTAGTTTGTACAACTCCCTGTGTAATACCAATACAGGGCGTTGTGAAAATGATAAGTATGGTTAGGAAATTATTTTTTTTTTGCGCTTGGAGTAAAGAACAAACAATAAGTTTAATACTGTAAGGTTTCTTTTCTTTTTTTTTTTTGGAAAAACTCGTGAAAAATATCTTACTTAATTATTTTAATAATGCAGGTTGGTCCTTTTGATAGGAAGCCAGTGGCGCCCGCGCCGGGTAAAAAGCAATGGCACAAAATAAAACTAAAAGTGACTCAGTTTCAGATGTGATACCCTGTGTACAAAATTAACTCGAAATATATTAGAACCTTGAAAAAAGTAGTTGTCACCTATGTTTAACATCTTATTGGGACACCTACAAATAAAAAATGTAAAAAAAAAGTTTATTACTTAAAAAAATTAAGCAAATATCGGTAGGTAAAATTACACGTTCCGTATAGAATATTGTGTGAAATGAGTTTAAATAAAGGGTGGTCCAACAATAATGCACGATGTTAATTGTGAGTCACACTTTAACTTCAAGTTTTTTGCCCAACTTAATCTGACATTTCTTTGTTTCAGTGTTTGACAAATTTAACCATGGAGAGGTTCACAATTGAGCAGCGCGTTAAGATTGTTGAAGCCTTTTACGAAAATGGGCGTTCAAATCAAAATGTATTTCGTGCACTTCGTGACTTTTTTGGTCAGCATAATCGACCAAATGTGTCCACAATCGGGAGAATTGTGCGCAAATTTCAGCAAACCGCGTCTGTAGGAAATGTGAAAACACCTGTGCATGCTCGCCCAGTTCGTTCTGCGGAAAACATTGCTGTTGTTCGAGATAGTGAGCCAACCTCGACTCGTCGTCGTGCCCAACAATTGAACATCTCACGAACATCACTAATGCGAATTTTGAATAAAGATTTGAATTTACACGCTTACACGGTTCAATTGACTCAAGAGCTGAAGCCTACTGACCATTCGAGCGTCGTCAATACGCCGAATGGTTGGTTGAACAGACAGAAGTGAATGGTGACTTTACAAAGAAAATCATCTTCAGCGACGAGGCACACTTTCACCTCAGTGGATTCGTTAACAAGCAGAATTGCCGCATTTGGGCAAATGAGAATCCACGAATTATTATTGAAAAGCTGATGCATCCACAAAGAGTGACTGTATGGTGCGGTTTATGGGCTGGCGGCGTCATCGGGCCGTACTTCTTCGAAAATGAGGTCGGCCAAGCAGTTACCGTGAATGGTGTTCGCTATCACGAGATGATAACGGACTTCTTGTGGCCAGAAATTGAGGATATGGACCTGGACGATATGTGGTTCGAACAGGATGGTGCCACTTGCCACACAGCCAACGAAACAATGGCACTTTTGCGCGAGAAATTCAATGGCCGTGTTATCTCACGTCGTGGCGATGTTAATTGGCCGCCACGATCATGTGATTTGACACCGTTGGACTTCTATCTTTGGGGATATTTAAAAGAAAAAGTGTACGTCAATAAGCCAAGAACAATTCAAGAGCTAAAGGATGACATAATTCGGCACATTAACGACGTTGAACCTCAATTATGTCTCAGAGTCATTGAAAATATGGACCATCGGATAGAGGTATGCCACCGAAGCCGTGGCGAGCATTTGGCCGATATTTTGTTTCACACATAATTGTCATAGATCCTTTCTATCATAATAAAAAATATTAAGATAATTCTCTGAAAACTTTTTGTTTTATTTACAATTATCATCGTGCGTTTTGGTTGGACCACCTTTTATATTGGAACCTTAATTGTTTTATGCTAGTTGTAATGTCTCACTAGGATTTCAAGAATAAAAAAAAATGATAGTTTACCACTTAAAAGAATTAAGTAGATACTGGCACGGTAAAATTATGACGTCCCGTATACAAAATTGCATGGAATAGTTCGAAACATATCATAAACTTGAAAAAAACTGTTTTCTCCTACCTCTAATGTCACAAAAGGACTTAAAGGGGCTTAAGAAGGGATAGTTTACTACTTACGCAAATAAAGTAAATACCGATAGGGCAATATTGTGTCCTCCTGTATACAAAATCGCGTGAACTAAGTTTAAATATATTGGAACCTTGAAAATATTGTTTTCTGCTACTTGTAATGCCTCACTAGGATTTCAAGAATTAAAAAAAAAACGATATTTACCACTTAAGAAAATTAAGTAGATACCGGCACGGTAAAATTATGACGTCCCGTATACAAAATTGCATGGAATAGTTCGAAACATATCATAAACTCGAAAAAACTGTTTTCTCCTACCTTTAATGTCATAAATGGACTTAAAGGGGCTTAAGAAGGGGATAGTTTACTACTTACGCAAATAAAGTAAATACCGATAGGACAATATTGTGTCCTCCTGTATACAAAATCGCGTGAACTAAGTTTAAATATATTGGAACCTTGAAAATATTGTTTTCTGCTACTTGTAATGCCTCACTAGGATTTCAAGAATTAAAAAAAAACGATATTTACCACTTAAGAAAATTAAGTAGATACCGGCACGGTAAAATTATGACGTCCCGTATACAAAATTGCATGGAATAGTTCGAAACATATCATAAACTCGAAAAAAACTGTTTTCTCCTACCTTTAATGTCATAAAAGGACTTAAAGGGGCTTAAGAAGGGATAGTTTACTACTTACGCAAATAAAGTAAATACCGATAGGGCAATATTGTGTCCTCCTGTATACAAAATTGCGTGAACTAAGTTTAAATATATTGGAATCTTGTAAAAATAGTCTTCTGCTACGTTTAATGCCTAACTAGGATTTCAAATGTTAAAAAAGGATAGTTTACCACTTAAAAAAATTAAGTAGATACCGGTAGGGTAAAATTATGACGTCGCGTATAAAAAATTGCGTGAAATAGCTCGAAAAATATCAGAACCTTGGAAAAATTGTTTTCCTCTACCTTTAATGGCTTAAAAGGGCTACAAAAGTTAAAAAGAGATAGTTTACTACTCAAACAAATAAAGTAAATACCGATAGGGCAATATTTATCCTCCTGTATACGAAATTGCGTGAACCAAGCTTAAATATATTGGAACCTTGTAAAAATAGTGTTCTCCTGCGTTTAATGCCTCACTAGGTTTTCAAAATTTAAAAAAGGATAGTTTACCACTAAAAAAATGAAGTAGGTACTGGTAGGGTAAAATTATGACGTCTCGTATACAAAATTGCGTGAAATAGCTCGAAACATATCAGAACCTTGGAAAAATTGTTCTCCTCTACCTTTAAGGCCTTAAAAGGACTTCAAAAGTTAAAAAGAGATAGTTTACTACTCAAACAAATAAAGTAAATACCGATAGGGCAATATTTATCCTCCTGTATACGAAATTGCGTGAACCAAGCTTAAATATATTGGAACCTTGTAAAAATAGTGTTCTCCTGCGTTTAATGCCTCACTAGGTTTTCAAAATTTAAAAAAGGATAGTTTACCACTAAAAAAATGAAGTAGGTACTGGTAGGGTAAAATTATGACGTCTCGTATACAAAATTGCGTGAAATAGCTCGAAACATATCAGAACCTTGGAAAAATTGTTCTCCTCTACCTTTAAGGCCTTAAAAGGACTTCAAAAGTTAAAAAGAGATAGTTTACTACTCAAACAAATAAAGTAAATACCGATAGGGCAATATTTATCCTCCTGTATACGAAATTGCGTGAACCAAGCTTAAATATATTGGAACCTTGTAAAAATAGTGTTCTCCTGCGTTTAATGCCTCACTAGGTTTTCAAAATTTAAAAAAGGATAGTTTACCACTAAAAAAATGAAGTAGGTACTGGTAGGGTAAAATTATGACGTCTCGTATACAAAATTGCGTGAAATAGCTCGAAACATATCAGAACCTTGGAAAAATTGTTCTCCTCTACCTTTAAGGCCTTAAAAGGACTTCAAAAGTTAAAAAGAGATAGTTTACTACTCAAACAAATAAAGTAAATACCGATAGGGCAATATTTATCCTCCTGTATACGAAATTGCGTGAACCAAGCTTAAATATATTGGAACCTTGTAAAAATAGTGTTCTCCTGCGTTTAATGCCTCACTAGGTTTTCAAAATTTAAAAAAGGATGGTTTACCACTAAAAAAATGAAGTAGGTACTGGTAGGGTAAAATTATGACGTCTCGTATACAAAATTGCGTGAAATAGCTCGAAACATATCAGAACCTTGGAAAAATTGTTCTCCTCTACCTTTAAGGCCTTAAAAGGACTTCAAAAGTTAAAAAGGGGTAGTTTACTACGTAAACAAATAAAGTAAATACCGATAGGGGAATATTGTGTCCTCCTGTATACAAAATTGCGTGAACTGAGTTTAAATATATTGGGAAATTGAAACAATAGTTTGTTGCCACGTTTAATGCCTCACTAGGAATTCAAAAGTTAAAAAAAGGATAGTTTACCACTTAAAAAAATTAAGTAGATACCGGTAGGGTAAAATTATGACGTCGCGTATAAAAAATTGCGTGAAATAGCTCGAAAAATATCAGAACCTTGGAAAAATTGTTCTCCTCTACCTTTAATGCCTTAAAAGGCCTTCAAAAGTTAAAAAGAGATAGTTTACTACTCAAACAAATAAAGTAAATACCGATAGGGCAATATTTATCCTCCTGTATACGAAATTGCGTGAACCAAGCTTAAATATATTGGAACCTTTTAAAAATAGTGTTCTCCTGCGTTTAATGCCTCACTAGGTTTTCAAAATTTAAAAAAGGTTAGTTTACCACTAAAAAAATGAAGTAGGTACTGGTAGGGTAAAATTATGACGTCTCGTATACAAAATTGCGTGAAATAGCTCGAAACATATCAGAACCTTGGAAAAATTGTTCTCCTCTACCTTTAAAGCCTTAAAAGGACTTCAAAAGTTAAAAAGGGGTAGTTTACTACGTAAACAAATAAAGTAAATACCGATAGGGGAATATTGTGTCCTCCTGTATACAAAATTGCGTGAACTGAGTTTAAATATATTGGGAAATTGAAACAATAGTTTGTTGCCACGTTTAATGCCTCACTAGGAATTCAAAAGTTAAAAAAAGGATAGTTTACCACTTAAAAAAATTAAGTAGATACCGGTAGGGTAAAATTATGACGTCGCGTATAAAAAATTGCGTGAAATAGCTCGAAAAATATCAGAACCTTGGAAAAATTGTTTTCCTCTACCTTTAATGCCTTAAAAGGGCTTCAAAAGTTAAAAAGAGATAGTTTACTACTCAAACAAATAAAGTAAATACCGATAGGGCAATATTTATCATCCTGTATACGAAATTGCGTGAACCAAGCTTAAATATATTGGAACCTTGTAAAAATAGTGTTCTCCTGCGTTTAATGCCTCACTAGGTTTTCAAAATTTAAAAAAGGATAGTTTACCACTAAAAAAATGAAGTAGGTACTGGTAGGGTAAAATTATGACGTCTCGTATACAAAATTGCGTGAAATAGCTCGAAACATATCAGAACCTTGGAAAAATTGTTCTCCTCTACCTTTAAAGCCTTAAAAGGACTTCAAAAGTTAAAAAGGGATAGTTTACTACTCAAACAAATAAAGTAAATACCGATAGGGCAATATTGTGTTTTCCTGTATACAAAATTGCGTGAACTAAGTTTAAATGTATTGGAAAATTGAACAAACAGTTTTCTTGCTACATTTAATGCCTCACTAGGTTTTCAAAAGTTAAAAAAGAATAGTTTGCCACTTAAAAAAATGAAGTAGATTACGGTAGTGTAAAATTATGACGTCCCGTATAAAAAATTGCGTGAAATAGCTCGAAAAATATCAGAACCTTGAAAAAATCGTTTTCCTCTACCTTTAGTGCCTCACGAGGGCTTCAAAAAAAAAAAAAAAACAGTTTACTTCTTAAATAAATAAAGCAAATACATAAAATAAGTCGAAATATATCAGACCTGAAACAAATGCTTTCCCCTAGTTAACGTCTCATTAGGCCCTAAAAAGTTAAAAAATCATAGTCCACCACTTAAAAAAATTAAGTAGATACTGTTTGAGCAAAATTGTGACGCCCTTTATCCAAAATCGTTTCAAATAATTCGAAATTATTTGAATATTATAATTCCGAAAAAAATACTTTTCACCTAGCTTTAATATCTCATTCAACATCCAAAATCACATAATTATGGTCTGCCTTAAAAAATTAAACAAGCAATTTTGTGGACACCCTGTATTATAATACACGTGATATAACAAAACATTTCTACTGCTGATTCTTAGAATATCATGATGCCATATAAAAAATATTAAATACAACCATTCAATCCTCACTACCAGTATTTACGCTACCTTACACAGGGTGATTCAGTTTTAGTGCCAAAGAAAAAATGAAAAAACCGAAAGCGTCAACTTCTATCACGTTGGACATCTTTCAAACCCACTTTCAGGTAATTTCGAGCAAACATCATCTCATATTGTTTATTGGAAAGCGTATACAGGACATTTACTGATCTCGCCAGCTCGGCCGCCCGATTTAACACCAATCGATTTATTTTTACGGGGACATCTGATTCGTCGTGTATATCAAAGGAGATCAAATGGTATCTGAGGGTGACATAATTTTTATGTTTAAATTCCGTCTATTTGAAAAAACTGAAAACAGGACATATTTCGATGAAATAAAATTCTGTTGTATAACAATTGTAATAAATGTGAACTATATTAAAATGACGTTACCGTAAAAATTGTTTCCTGTGCGACGTTTTTCGGTTTTTGATATACAGGATGTTAGAAAATATTCGCTCGGTTTCCTCACTTATTATATAAGGTACATCATTCAAACTGCTTCAAAATTACCATCATTATTGCTGGGGAAATAATAAAATCGAGATTTATAATTTCGAAATTAAGCTAACCTAAGAAAAGTATTTTTATCGTCTTCACGAAGATCTTATTCCTGTGTTGGGTTATCTTTTATCCAAAAAAAAAGGTTTAAGCCACCCAATATGTTTATAATTTGCAAACTGTCTTTAAAAAACTAGATAACGGGAATGTATCTACCGATCTGACCAGCTCGGTCACCAGATTCAACACCAATTGATTTATTTTTACAGCGCGATCTAATTAGTGCTGCATATCGAACAAGATCTGATCGTACCTGTTAATGAAGTGCCTTTTTAATTTTTTAGCCTGTCCACTGGAAAAATAAAAAAAAGTTTTTGGTAAAAATCAATTTAAGGATGAATTCTTCATTTTTAATTAATTTTCTGAGGTTGAAAATGTTTTTTAGCAATAATCCATATTTTTTATTTAAAAAATGCAAAAAAAAAGATATAACTGACTTTTGCGTTAAATGACGATAACTGAAAAAAAATTATTGAAGTCCGCGGACTTCTTGAAAGGCAAACAAAAATTTGGATTTTTTTATAATTTTTTTGGAGTTTTATAATTTTTCTACACGCCTTAATCTTTGTGTCTAATGTAGTGTAAACTTTTCTGTATGATAAATTTTTGTTTTTGATATACAGGAGTTTAAAAAAAGCGTTTCGGTTCTGAAAAGAACCAACTGAAGAAAAGTATTTCTATCGCTTTCAAGAAATTACCTCCTGTTTTAATCATCCCGTATCCCAAACAACGATTGTCGGGAAGGATTAATTGGAAGAACTGATGTTTTTTAGTTCACAGCTGTTTTCAAAAAAAAAAAAAACAAGAAATATCTATTGGTTTAGCCAGCTTGGTCACCGGATTTAACACCAATGGAATTATATTTTAATATAACAGGGATGGTCATGGATGCTAAAAAAGACCAGATAGTATCCCATAATGAAGTTCTTCTCTCATTTCTTGGAATCAATTGATGGCATAATGAAAAGGTACTTAACGACTTGAAAAGGTAATGGATTTTGACAAAATAATATTATTTTATAATCTAAACTGTCGTTAAATTATAATAAATATAAACTGTGGACAACAAATTGTGTTTGTACCACATTTTTAATGTTTGTGACATACAGGATGTGAAAAAATATCGTTTCGCCTCCTTTCTGTTTAAGATATTTACTTTAAATGTCTTCCAGACCACCATCATTAGTGGTAAATACAAAATAAAATCGATATTTTAAAGACTTGCATCAGTTGGACAAGTTTTGGAAGAGAATTACGACGTAATAAAGGACTTCTACAAATGCCAGTGTGTTTTACTTTGCATTGCTTACAGTGAACAAGATATCACCGAGAGATGACAAAACTGGAACATCCTGTATATGGAAAACTATACATTGCTGTAGAAAATCTACAATCGTTAAAATTTTGAGAAAAAAAAATCCGACATAAAAAACGGATCACCCTGTATAATGGCGACGGGAGCAGCAAATAATGAACAACCACGACAAAACTCGCCGAGAAAATCGCGATTCGCTCGTCCTAGGAAAAATTTGTTCGGAATGTTAGAGCGTTACATCAAGTGAGTTAATTTTGTCAATACATACAGCCCGAGTAAAAAAAAAATAATACACAATATAAAAACCATTTACTTTTTCGTCCACGCCAGGGGATCGCTCTTGATGTCGTCCCTGTGCAGCTTCTTGCCTTGGGAGAGCATCTCCGCGAACTGGGACACCACAGGGTCCATTCCGCAGGAGCTGGTCGCCACCACTTCGTCGTCTTTCAAGTAGAAGGCGACGAACTTGTATTCCTCGACGTTGCCGGCGAAGATGACGTCGTCGAATATGCCGTGGCCGGAGTACCTTTCGAGAAAAATAAAAAAAAAAATATATTGAAAAAACTAAAAATGCGAATTTCGTAATGAAATGGTATTCGTCATGAAATGGTGGGCGTCAAACTTGGATTCTGAACAGCTTTTTCTAATATCTTCAACGCGAAAAAAATAAAATGTAAATGTTAAAACTCGCGTCTACGAAGATTCACTAAATAGCCACCAGATGGCTTTGGACCTTAATGTCCGAAGCCTATTGTCTCAGTTTGTTGCTTAAATATAAGTTGGTTGCCTCGAAACGTACGTCTTATAAAGGGTGGTCCAACAATAATGCACGATGTTAATTGTGAATCACACTTTAACTTCAAGTTTTTTGCCCAACTTAATCTGACATTTCTTTGTTTCAGTGTTTGACAAATTCAACCATGGAGAGGTTCACAATTGAGCAGCGCGTTAAGATTGTTGAAGCCTTTTACGAAAATGGGCGTTCAAATCAAAATGTATTTCGTGCACTTCGTATTGGTCAGCATAATCGACCAAATGTGTCCACAATCGGGAGAATTGTGCGCAAATTTCAGCAAACCGGGTCTGTAGGAAATGTGAAAACACCTGTGCATGCTCGCCCAGTTCATTCTGCGGAAAACATTGCTGTTGTTCGCGATAGTGTAACAGAAGAGCCGTCAACCTCGACTCGTCGTCGTGCCCAACAATTGAACATCTCACGAACATCACTAATGCGAATTTTGAATAAAGATTTGAATTTACACGCTTACACGGTTCAATTGACTCAAGAGCTGAAGCCTACTGACCATTCGAGCGTCGTCAATACGCCGAATGGTTGGTTGAACAGACAGAAGTGAATGGTGACTTTACAAAGAAAATCATCTTCAGCGACGAGGCACACTTTCACCTCAGTGGATTCGTTAACAAGCAGAATTGCCGCATTTGGGCAAATGAGAATCCACGAATTATTATTGAAAAGCTGATGCATCCACAAAGAGTGACTGTATGGTGCGGTTTATGGGCTGGCGGCGTCATCGGGCCGTACTTCTTCGAAAATGAGGTCGGCCAAGCAGTTACCGTGAATGGTGTTCGCTATCACGAGATGATAACGGACTTCTTGTGGCCAGAAATTGAGGATATGGACCTGGACGATATGTGGTTCGAACAGGATGGTGCCACTTGCCACACAGCCAACGAAACAATGGCACTTTTGCGCGAGAAATTCAATGGCCGTGTTATCTCACGTCGTGGCGATGTTAATTGGCCGCCACGATCATGTGATTTGACACCGTTGGACTTCTATCTTTGGGGATATTTAAAAGAAAAAGTGTACGTCAATAAGCCAAGAACAATTCAAGAGCTAAAGGATGACATAATTCGGCACATTAACGACGTTGAACCTCAATTATGTCTCAGAGTCATTGAAAATATGGACCATCGGATAGAGGTATGCCACCGAAGCCGTGGCGAGCATTTGGCCGATATTTTGTTTCACACATAATTGTCATAGATCCTTTCTATCATAATAAAAAATATTAAGATAATTCTCTGAAAACTTTTTGTTTTATTTACAATTATCATCGTGCGTTTTGGTTGGACCACCTTTTATAAGACTACAGTTTTGCCAAAGCTCAAATCTGGATTTAAAAAAATAACGCAAATATCCAGGTGTCTTAATTTTAAATGAGACACATGGTAGAATAACTGGATGGACTAGACAGACACCACGGTTTCTTCGGGTTAATTCTTTGGGTTCTAAAACGTTTGAGAATAATTTTGATTGTTTTTTTTTTTTTAGTATTTGACACGGAAGGTGTCACGCCATTGACGGTAAAACGCTCATTTCACTGTCGAAAGTGTGAAAGATTTCGACCTACAGTAACCAATGGGAACTTTCTCTGCGGAAACGTTTAAGAATTGGACAAAGAAGAAAGAGAAGAAGGGGAAACGGATGAGGAAGAGGAAGGGGAAAGAGACGAGGAAGAAGAAGAAGAATAAGAGGAAAATAAAGAACAAGCGGGAGACGGCGACGAAGAAAAAAAAAACACCCACCTTATTCCTTTCCCGAACAGCATGGTCCAGAAGTAGGGCACGGCCTCCATGGCCTTCTGCTTGCCCAGCATGTTAAGCGCGGCTATCTTCCCGTGGTATTGGGCCAGGGGATAGTGCCCGATGGCCACCTTCATGTTGTTGTGAGACCACACGGGCGCGTAGGCGATATCGCCGCCGACGTAGACGTTCGCCACGTTGGTCTGCAGGTACTCGTTCGTCTCTATGGTGCCGTCCTCCCTCATCTCGATGCCGGACTCCTTGAGGAAGTCCGTGTAGAAGGTGCTACCCACGCCCATGATCACCAGGTCGGCCTTCATCGTGGATCCTGAAACGGCCGCAACATGATAGATTGCGTGAAAGCCCGTGGATCCGTTATCGCAGAGATGTTTTTTTTTTCTTTTTGAAAATCGATATACCGAGCCCAGGTTAATAATAGTTTAGCCAGGCGTAATTTTACAACTAATATATTTAAATAAAAGTAATAACGCTCTCAAAACTATTTTATTAAAGAAAAATTTGGTAACAGAAATGAATTTAAAAAAATAAAACCCGCCACAGGTAGGATTCGACATCTGTCCCGGATCGGAACCGAACGACATACAGCTGTTTCGAACTTATTAGTTCTCATCAGTGCCGTACACGGTACGCCGATCCAGGACAAATGCCGAATGAACTCAATGGGGTATACATCTTTATCGATACGATCTCTGTCAGTAACATATAAGTCCGAAATCGAGGAAGGAACCACCAAACCGCCAAGCGGTTATCAAAGTAGTTCCTGAATAGCAAAGCTATTACATAATCGCTCTATGAAACAACTACTCCTCGGGCTAAAGCCCCGCCAGGCATTGAATTATACCCAGAAGCGATCCTCGACCCCTTTCTCGTGTTTCTGCACGATCAGATAAGGTTTCAAAAAATAAAACCCGCCACAGGTAGGATTCGACATTTGTCCCGGATCGGAACCGAACGACATACAGCTGTTTCGAACTTATTAGTTCTCATCAATGCCGTACACGGTACGCCGATCCAGGACAAATGCCAAATGAACTCTATGGGGTATACATCTTTATCGATACAATCTCTATCAGTAACATATAAGTCGGAAATCGAGAAAGAAACCATCAAACCGCCAAGCGGTTATCAAAGTAGTTCCCGAATAGCAAAGCTATTACATAATCGCTCTAGGAAATCGTTCGATTCCGATCCGGGACAGATGTCGAATCCTACCTGTGGCGGGTTTTATTTTTTGAAACCTTATCTGATCGTGCAGAAACACGAGAAAGGGATCGAGGATCGCTTCTGGGTATAACTCAATGCCTGGCGGGGCTTTAGCCCGAAGAGTAGTTGTTTCCTAGAGCGATTATGTAATAGATTTGCTATTCGGGAACTACTACCGATTACTTCTCGGGAATTTTTTTACGAGCATCCCCGATTTCTTTCTCAGATTTTTTTCGGTCTAAATCAATGCAAAGGCCGATTAGCCTGCTTATTCAGCTCTAATTCGGTTTTTAACGTACTATGTACGAGCACTTTTTGCTGAGATATCGGTGGTTGAATCAAAACGCTTTTGTCTTTGATCGTCGATATCTCAGGAATTAATGATCGTACAGATAATCAAAAGATGATATTGAGAACTTGAATAAAACCCCTATGAATGACGAATGTCGCTTTTGAGCACAATTTTTTTTACCCTCGCTATTAATTTGAAAAAAGTACACAAAAATACTTTTCGTCTTTTTAAAAAAACTACCGCCATTTTGCAAATATCGAGGAAAAGACTAATGTTTCCAGGTTTAGTTTTAGCTTATTACACTCCCAATAGTCCTGTAAATTTTCAATTTGATCCATTTTTCCGAACGATCAAAGTTTTGAAAAGAATGAAACGAACAATATTATTGCTTTCAAACATTATTTATTTTAATGATCGGCAAGATGGGAAAAAATGTCTTTACTTTGCTTAAAATTTCGCTTTCAAGACTGATCCAGAATAGAATTAAAAAAATATGAAAACGGCCTATCACTAGGATGGACCAAAAAAAAGCTGGAATTTTTTTTTCTGCTTGTAAATTTACCATTTGTTTATCAAACAACTTGTTATATAACATTAAATAACATTTTGCTGGAAACTGACAAAGAACGTGCTCAAACTTGACTAATACCTATAATTACAAGCTGCTTGTATAGGGTGTCTCAGTTAGAACTATAGGATTTCTATTACGCGCCATTTGTGTTCTGTAAAGATGGGGTGTCAATATTTAACAACTGTCGTGACGTCAACATGCCGCGATTAACAGTTCAAGAACGAATAGTGTGCGTACAACTGTTTTATAAAAGTGAGCGGTCATTACAGTTGCATTAAGAAATATACGCACAAAATTAGGACAAAATGAAGCACCTATAGAGTTAACAGTTCGTAACTTAATCAAAAAATTTGAACAGAGAGGTTCAGACCTGTTCTGTTACCGATAAAGAAGCACTAATTCGTCCTCGTCGTGGTCAGTCAGATGAAAATATTGCTGCAGTGAGAAACTGTACAGGCATATCGATCGACCAAACACATCAATTCGACGTCGTGCACAATTGAATCTGTCGAGAGCCACCACGCATCGGATTCTACAGAAAGATCTGCATCTGTCAGCATACAAAATTCAGTTCACGTAACAATTAAAAGTTACAGAAGAAATTTACACCGTCGTACTTTGTTAACTGGGTGTTAGAAAAGAAAGGTGATGCTGATTTTTGCAACAAAAGTTTGTTCAGCGATGAAGCACATTTTCATCTTGATGGATACGCCAGCAAACAAAATTTTCGAATTTGCGGTGCTGAAAATCCACACGCTGTTCACGAAAAACGAATGCATCGACAGAGCTGCACGGCTGGTGCGCATTTTGGAGTGGTGGTGTAATTGGACCATACTTCTTTGAAAATGAAGCTGGAAAAAACCCGATCGATCCGACACGATTTAGTCGAGTTATCGTGTTAAAAAAAATTATTAAATAGTCCACTATCGTGCTTTCTCGTGACCCATGGACAGGGTGGGGTGTGTCCTATCCATCTCAAAATCAATAGGTGTCGTCTAGGAGACGTCTCCGATCAGAATCAGTCAAAACCCGATCGATCCGACACGATTTAGTTGAGTTATCGTGTACAAGAATAAACGCCGACGACAACGAGAAAAAAGATGGTAGATGCACTTGGGACATCACCAGAACCAGAGACGCTGGTGGAGTCGATGTTAGAGACGGAGACTAACTGGTCGATGGTTAGCAGTTTCATCGCAGCCGTCATGACGAGACTCCGAAGAGAGGAACAGGAGCGGAGAAATACGAGAGGTTCAACAACAGCGGCTTCTCGTAATTAATCGTGAGGGATGAAGGACATCTGTAATCGTGGAAGAGCTAATAGCTGATGCCGCCCTCGCAAGGTAATGCCTAGCGGCGGTACCGCGGGGGCAACACGGGCAAATGACGATGAGAGGTGAGGGTTTTAGTCGGTAGGGCACATTAGCGGAGTCCGACACACGAGTCTACAGTACCTATGGTGCGTAAAGCATTTCCCCCTCTATAACAAAAAAAAAAAACACAAAATGGTTTAAAACCCTTTTTTTTTGGTTTTTAGGCCGAAAAATGAAAAATGAACCATAGAAAAAAATGTTACGCGATTACATTACTTTTCTGCGTATAGTGGAGTGCGGAAAAGTAAGAATCTTCGATTTCGTCCAATTCGTCAAAACAAAAATAAAAACATTTGGCGAGGAATAATAAAAACAATATTACTAGTATCTTATCAGGGATTACAAAACAAACGTGTAAATCAAAACGTAGTGATGACTGATGACGCGACGTCTTGATGAGAGTGATGATATAATGTAATAAATGACATAATAAATTAATTAGAGGTTTTGTTTATTGTCTATTTTAGAATTTTATCAGCACACACTAAGCAGATATTGTAAATAAAAAATTAAACACGAAACGTATTTTATCTTGTATCTTAAGTAATATTATATTTCATGGAATACCGGGAAACGTGACTATCGAAATGTTATCTATTTAATATTGTAAATTTTAAAGTAAATTGTGTTACACAAAATATTCATTTCGATACAATTTGGATGTTAGGAGGAAAAACGTCCATGATTATATAAAAAGACGTTTAAAAAAATTTTAAATGATCACAATTTGGAAAATTATAATTATTATAAGTAATTCACGCATTATTTCCCGAGTTCTAGATGCCAAGAGAGGCACTCTTTAAAACCCTAATTCAATATACAGTATGTTTCGAATAAATGTGACATGTCAAACGTTTACGTGTTTTTTTTTTTTAAGTAACGTTCTGTCAGTCATCAGGTCTATCAGTCGCCGAGATGCAAAACCCGACAAGTCACCCTTTCCTCAAAAATGAGATTGTTGTGGCGATAGATTAAAAATGTAAATGCCGACATGGTCCAAGGGAATTTTTACAACAAATACCAACAATTCAAAAGTAATTCGAGTTTAAAATTTCATCTCAGATGCAAAACCCGACATATCCCTTGCGGTCTTAGATGCAAAGGCAGGCATTTCCAACGAACCAATACGAGCTAAATATTTCATCACGTGATGCAGTTTAATTTGCAGATTTTGTCAGTTGAATAACATGTGTGTGATGGATGTAGACCACAAAACAAAAATTCTACTATCATTGGTATGTTGAGTTATTGGTTACAATTTCAATCTCCTCCACATTTAGAGAAAATAGAGTTGCTGTTTCCGGTTGTTGGACATTCTTATATTATCCCGATCGCGTTTTTGGTCAAATTGAAAAAATCTATGAGAAGAAAATGGAAGTTATTCATCCAAAATAGTACATCAGTGTGATCAAAAAATTTGCTACTGTTCACGAAATTAGAGAAGACTTTGTAATCAGGGCTTGGAGACGTAAAACTGAAAATATTTTAAAACAACCAGGATATTGATACTTTAAATTTTAACCTTCAAAAAGGATAATCGTTATAATGCAAAGTTTTACTCTGCAGAGGGTAATATTCAAACTACATAAATAAGGAGATTATACTCCAACCCATCTGAAAATGCCTATATAATAAGGACTAAATAAATTAGGTCAAAACAGTTATTCTCTTGGCTATATGCCAAACGCCGAGCGCTGAATTACATCACAAAATTTGCCGTATTTTGTCTAACAGGGTTACCACTAAAATACACTTATTGTTAATACACCAAAACCATAAGGAAGATGCGAAGTGTCACCTATCTCAGGATATCGTTAACTGCAGACCAGTTTCGACCTTTCTATCTTAGGTCTCGTCAGTGCATTGTAAACGAGTATACCTTCGACAGATGAAGCTCACATCTAGTAGACGTTGCTACGTTCCACCGCAGTAGAACGTACCAAACGCCATCTCTTAGTATGTAGGTTCCACAACTCAAGTTCAAGAACCTAACCTAACTTAACCTAACTGTCTACTTATTATGGTTAGGTTAGGTTAGTATCCTTCAAAATAACAGCGTATTTAGTTGTTAATATTCAGAGTTAGCTTTTGGAACTTCTCCGTATATATGTGGTTTCATCGAACGACACAGAGGGCGTACGAATTACAGATATTACAATGGACGACGCCAACTGCACGTCATTGTATACATTTGAAGTAACTAAACATCGAAAGATTCTAATAGGTTTTATGACTGTTTAATATATGATATGTATAAAGGAAGTGTTGTAGCAACTATTGGTATTAATATAAACTATCTATGTAGTGTGAAGTGAAAGTCATTTGATAAGAAAATATGGCCTCGCGCGGAAAAGTGGAAAATTCATTTTCTCCAAAACTGTGTTCGAGCGGATGAGACCGAAGCCAGATTCGTCTTCAGCACCCTCGAAAATAGGGGGGTAGGAAAAATTTGGTAAGCATTTTCCACTGCACACTTAAATTGTATAATTACCTTCGCTTCATTTGCGGTATTTTCGAAGGATAAATGCACGTCACACGAAGAGCATTTCATGGTTTGTCCCAAATGACTTAGGGAAACAATGAGATATCCACTGGGTTCACCAACACAGACATTCGACGACTTTTGTTTCTTTACTGATTCGAATATCGCTTTTCGCCCCGCATTACTTTTCCCGATTTCACACGTTACGAGGATTTTATTTAACTAACTTTTGGAAACGCAGCGCCCTTTACAACGTAAACGCGGTGACATTTTGAGGTTATAATAAATTTTCACGGCGACATGACTACCAACGAAGACACGCTAAATCCGCGAGTTTTACAGCAATACTGTCGCGTGTTGTGCACGTAGAAGACATTCACAGATTTATCAATTTGCAAAAACGATTGTTTTTATATGAAATATGCTTCTTTACAAGTTTTTATGAAAGAATATGCATTGAAACCGACACAATCAAGTGCTAATTTCGAAATTTACGGGGAAAAATGTCCTTACCTCGACAAAAGAGCAATATTTTTACTCTTTTTGCGCTCCGACTAATAATTTTGGGCATCAAAAACAACTTACCATCTCTTAGATCCACGCTGACGACCTTGCCTTCGGAATCCGCGTTGATCTTGGCCACCCCGTTCCTGGGGAGGAAATTCACCCCCTTGTCCTTGAACAGCTTCATGAAAGCGGCGCCGATTTCGGTGCCCAGCGCCATCCTGAAGGGGAAATCGTCCCTCAGGACGACGGTGACCTTTTTCACCTTGTTGACGCAGTAGTTGGCCGCCTCCATGGCTATGAAGCTGGAGCCGAGCACCACTATTTCCTTGTCTTCGGACAGCTGAGCGTTGGTATACCTAATGGAGGTTATATTAGTGGTCGATGTCGGCGAAAGAGGCGACATCTGTCGCTTTATTTTGAAGGCGTTAAATTTACGAATTAAGTTAATAAGACCGGCGTGAGTGCTGAGTCAACGGTGTTATACTCGGGTAGCTTCGCGGCAGCCTTCAGATATGTGAATCGATGTAGGTACAAGCAATTCAGTTTAGCTCTATCGCAGTGTTGTCGTTCGGAAATATTTATATTTCGTCTCTGATTTTCGGACAGCGTGAATATGAATAAAGTTTGCAGTAACGCGTGATTTATATGGGTTTGTATGGAAATGTCCCGATCTAAATGACGGGAATCCAATAACATATTTGGTTGGTAATCGAGATATTCGTGTTGGTGAATTTGATAGTTTAATTTAGCCAGATTAAGACGTTTATAAAAAACAGTAACAGCACGGACGCGGACGCAGTAAATAATTCCAGAGACAAAAACAGTAAACTCACTAGACTGGCTTTACTTTCGGAAATTCAATTAGATTAATACCGCATTAAGACAGTTAAGTGAGGTCGAAAATACAAGCCCTGAACCACTTTTAAACATGCCTAGCAATTTGAACCTGACAGTTTTATGCACGTGATTTAAAATATGAGACGAAGTTGTATTTTTCTTTTTATAAAACAGTTAATGCTGCGAAAATAACCGCTCTAACTGGGTACATACTATCAAAATAGGGCACTAGCTAAAAATTCCACTTTTCGCATGTTAAAAAAAGCTCTCGATTAATAAGAGATTAATATAAAGCAATATTCGATAGGACACGGAATATCAACGTCAACTGCGCTAGCCATGTTTGCCCGGAACCTGACAATTATTGAGCCGATGCAGTGGCGTTTTGTTGCAGGGACATGAAATTAATTTTATTGTTTTTTATTAGATTGCTTTCAAATTCAATATTTAGGTCTCTGTTAATGGGGTCATTATCCTGTTGAAGTTATGCCAGTAACTATCTTGATTCTCGAGCATCCCTATCGAAAGACCCTATATATAAACCCGAAAATTGTGGCCCCAATCAAGTATAACCTTCCATCTGTTCGCCTCTTCATTAAATTACACGATTTCACCTACCTCGCATGATCATAGTCCCTCAACACCACCACGTTGGGTAGGTCAGCCCCAGGAACGTCCAATTTTCTGGCCTTACAGCCCGTTGCTATATACAACTTGTCATATTGTAGGCTGTTTCCGTTGCTGAGACTCACGGTATTCGCTGAGGTGTTCACGCCAGTGGCCTCGACGCCCTTGAGGACGTCTATGCCGTACTCCCGGTAGAACTTGTCGTCCCTGAACTGGGCCTTTTCGATGTCAAAGTCCATCACCTTGCTGACCTTCACCTACGACGCGGAAATTCTGCACTTCAGTTCATGTCGGAATGAAAAATATCGTGTCTGCTTATTTTACTTTTGTTTGCTAGTATTTTTTGGACTAATTTCTAATATATGCCTCCAGAAATTTGTTCTTTTACTAGTTTCTGATAAAATAGTGTCGGGTTTCGAATGTTCTATATACAGTATACAGCAAAAATATGGATGATTTTAAATCGTTTTTGAAAAAAAAAAACAATGAAGTATTTGATTTTATTTCAAAACAGCTATCTTTGGAATGTGCACAGTATAAACTTAATCTAGTGAATATCTGAAAAAGGAAGAAGAATATGTATTGGGTTGTCCAAAAAGTTTGTTCGGTTTTCTGAGTTAACCACTTACGTCACGGCCTATGATGTCATGCGCACAGCTGCAGCCTTGAAGTCTTTCTCCCTATTTAACCCTGATATTTAACTGTTGTCTACCGCTGTTATACTTGTGAACTTGTTTTATTATTGTTGTGTGTGAACTTAATTGAAAATGAGTGAAACCGAGCATTTTAGGCACGTGACGCTTTTTTATTTTTAAAAAAGGCGAGAGTCGCTGAACTTGTCGTAAATTGTGCTCTGTGTACGGCAAAAATGTTATTCAAGATCCAACGTGTCAATAGTTGTTCAAATTTCGATCTGGCGATTTCTCTCACGGACGCCCCAAGGTCAGACCGACCTAAAGAAGTCGTTCCCGAGCATTTACGAGCTTTATTTGAGGCAAATCCTCGCCAAACCATACGTAAGCTTGCAGAAAAAATCGGTATGTCAAAATCTAGTGTACAGAATCACCTTAAACAACTTGGGTTTGTCAGTAGACTTGATGTTTGGGTTCCTCACGAATTCAGCGAATCCAATTTAATGGATCGCATCGACATCTGCGATATGTTAAAGATTCGTCAGCGTAGCGATCCCTTTTGAGAAACATGGTTACTGGAGATGAAAAGTGGATCATTTACAACAACGTCAGTCGAAAAACATCGTGGGGGAAGTCCGGTGAACCTTCCCAATCCACACCAAAGGCAGGGCTTCACCCCAGGAAAGTTTTGTTGTCCGTCTGGTGGGATTTCAACAAAATCATTTATTTTGAGCTACTCCCGAGGAACGACACAATAAATTCGGACGTTTACTGCGAACAACTACAAAAATTGAGCCAAGACGTGCAGGAAAAGCGTCCAGGACTTGCAAATCATAAGAAGGCCACGTCGTTTTCCATCACGACAACGCTCGACCTCACACTTCTCTTCAGACCCGGAGGAAATTGTTGGAATTAGAGTGGGACGTTTTACCCCATCCACCGTATTCTCCAGACCTCGTGCTCTCGGATTTTCACCTATTCCGCTCCATGGATAACAGTTTACGAAACGTAACATTTTCCAATGATGAAGAAATCATTTAAAAACGTTTTTTGTGGGCAAACCGCAAAGTTCTTATGAAAATGGTATTATTTTAATTACTGAGAGATGGGAGAAAGTTATTGAAAATGGGGGAACGTACATTAGTGATTAAAATAATTTGTAATAATTATAATGTTAATAATAAATACTTATGAAAAAACCGAATGAACTTTTTGGATGACCCGATAGTAGAATTTTAATGTATACCCCAAAATTCGCCCTTTCACCATTTTAACAAGAGATTATTTGTCCAGTTTAACATATCATGAACTCTGGTTTCTAACATCCTATACACAGTATACAGTATGATGCAAAAATATGGATTAAATTTTAAATAAAACCGTTTTTGAAAAGAACGAAAAATTATGAAATGCCAATATTTATTTTTAAATAGGCATCTCTGGGCAGTGCAGTGTAAACTTAATCTAGTGGATGTGTGGAGGAGGAAGAAGAATATGTAGTAGAATTTTAATGTGTGACCTAAAGATTCATTAACATTCGTATCCAGACATACATAATACGGCACGGGGCAAAATATGGAATACAATTTTAATATACATATAACTCGATATTGGGAGGAAGAAGAAGAAACGTTAGTAGAAATGTCAACTGACGAATGTTACTTAGTGCTGTAACATGAAATAAAAAAATTATACGAGAAAAAGTAAAATGATATCAGAGTAAACCCTATGACAATTATATTAATTTTTTTTATCCCACAAGTTTCTCACCCTATATCGCTAGCACAAGAACAAAACTCACCCGATCATAGGGCAAGTAATTCTCCTTGCAAACCAACGTCAGCTGCCCAGTGTACCCCTCCTGTCGAAGCGCCTCCACACAGGTGGCCCCCGACGGTCCCCCACCGATCACGACGATACTCTGCGCTTCCCTTCTGTTTCTCTTCACCATGGGTTTCACCCTCTTATTGGCCTCAAGTTCAGCCTTCCTCGCTCTGACTTTTACGTTGTTATTGTCTATGGTAACTTTGTAGCATGGCAAAGAATCCAGCCCTAAAAACCGAAGAGAATGTGCACAATAGAATTGTTTATGATAAATTAATGTCTCGTACCTGGAAAATCCTCAATGTCGCCTGTGGCGATGTTAAAACAAGCCCCGTGCCATTGGCATCGCACTCTTCCATCACCCACAGCCGAACCTGTCAACAGGGCACCGTAGTGGGTACATTTCGTTCCTAGAGCGTTTATCTTGCCATTCTGCTTGATTAAGAGCACTTTTCCCTCGTCTAAATCGAAGGTTTTTGGTTCGTTCTCATTTAACTCTGAAACTTGACACACCACGTCTTCGACATAATCATCTGGAGTATCTTCAGTCGCACTGGTAGCTGAAAAGTATTTGTAGATTTGAGACGCCTTAAGTATGTGGCCGGCAATCGCTAAAGCCGTGTACATTTTCGCGAGGTTTATTTTTAGACATAAATCAATAAAAGGGTTTGTTTCTGTGCGACTATATCTAAACTATTGTACATGGGACCTACTTGACATATTCGCAAATAAATTATTTAATATTATTTTTCAAATTTCTTCGATTACGCGTCGATTTTATTCGTTGTTTTAGCTACATTCCCACAGGCTTTCGTGTTCTATTTTGTTTTGCTAGGCGAAGCGAATTCAAGGTTATGTCGGTCTTCAAGCGCGACAATCGGCCTACTTACGAAAAACGCGAAAAAACGATCGCGACAGTTGCACCTACGACCTACTTACATTTGGAGATTTCGAGTTTGGAGGAGTTGCAGCCCATTCTGGAGTAGATCAGTGTCGTTTTCGGTAGGAGTAAAGGCACATTTGGTGATCGACTGGCGGCAATCGTGGCGCACTGCTGTGCAGTTTTGAAAAGCCGCAGGCCGTGAGAAAGGTATTTCCGAATCATTCGGCTATCTGGGATGACGTAACCTATCAAGGTCGCACGGGATAGTACTATTTCATTCAAGTCGACGCCGGCGTGGATAAGTGAGTCTCGTTCTTTTTTATCTAGACACTCGATCGTATATTACGTACGTGACAGAGATAAAGAAAGCGAAAACAGACATGATATGACGAGTTAATGCCCTAAAAGAATACGAAAGTATTTCAGGCGACAATGAGATAGTGATAAGACCGATCAATAATTTACTACTTGAGTTTTTTTTATTTTCTATGGGTTACTTAATACGTTTGAGATTTGTTTATTGATAAGTTGATTAACATATTATAAAATAGGTTTTGGAAGTTTTTATTATTTAATTAGTAAACTTAATTGCAGGCTGCATGAAACAAATAATGATAATATAATTTTTTTAACGAAATGTAATCAAGAATCAAGATGAATATAGTATCGAGATGTGGTTTTCGATATTTTTTTACAAATCTCATTCGAATAGGAACGTATGAAAGTATTGCAGCAAATTTCATGTAGGTATTGGGTGCACATATGAAACTGTTTCGATTCCTTAAAACACTGAATGAAAAACGATAATTATTATAAAAGTGTCTTTTATTTATAAATGTATAAAAAATATCTAAATTTCGAATAGTCATAATTTCGGTATTAAATGATTTTGCTGAAGAACATGACAACTTTGTTTTTAAAAAGACGTTCTACTTTTTTCAGATTTTATGTTCGAGCTGACATCATAGTATTAATCGTATCTTGTTCAAAAAATACTCTTGTTTATAAATGTTAAATAGGAAACCGCTAACCTTTATACTCAAAAAATTTTAAGTGTAATAGGAATTTATGATAGATATTTAATTGAAATATGTATAAATATTTATATAAATGAACATAAAATTCCCATGATTCATAGGAATCTTCTATTTACGGTCAGTTTTTCACGCGCTATTTCCTAGAAATATTTGATAACGAGTAAGAATAATACTTCGTAATAAATATTGTAACGCAAAACTCGACAATCGAAAAATAACCGTTGTAGATACTTTCTATAATATACCTATATGTATTTTCTATATGGTTTCCTTCAAAATGGTCTTTTGGCAAGATTTCAGATGACAGCACTTGACGCGACGCGGGAATGTTGTCCTCAAATATTTCTATATAAGCTTATATATAATATGATTGACTGTCAAAACCTATTAGGCAAACTAAATTTTTATGTACCTCAATTGCACGCTCGAATATCCAAAAGCTTTTACCTCTCTATTCCGCGTACTAATATAGGGTGGTCCAACCATAATGCACGAAGTTAATTGTGAGTCACACCTTAACGTCAAGTTTTTTGCCCAACTTAATTTGACATTTCATTGTTTCAGTGTTTGACAAATTCAACCATGGAGAGGTACACAATTGAGCAGCGCGTTAAGATTGTTGAAGCCTTTTATGAAAATGGGCGTTCAAATCAAAATGCATTTCGTGCACTTCGTGACTTTTTTGGTCGGCATAATCGACCAAATGTGTCCACAATCGGGAGAATTGTGCGCAAATTTCAGCAAACCGGGTCTGTAGGAAATGTGGAAACACCTGTGCATGCTCGCCCAGTTCGTTCTGCGGAAAACATTGCTGTTGTTCGCGATAGTGTAGCAGAAGAGCCGTCAACCTCGACTCGTCGTCGTGCCCAACAATTGAACATCTCACGAACATCACTGATGCGAATTTTGAATAAAGATTTGAATTTACACGCTTACAAGGTTCAATTGACTCAAGAGCTGAAGCCTACTGACCATTTCAAGCGTCGTCAATACGCCGAATGGTTGGTTGAACAGACAGAAGTGAATGGTGACTTTACAAAGAAAATCATCTTCAGCGACGAGGCACACTTTCACCTTAGTGGATTCGTTAACAAGCAGAATTGCCGCATTTGGGCAAATGAGAATCCACGAGTGATTGTTGAAAAGCCGATGCATCCACAAAGAGTGACTGTTTGGTGCGTTTTATGGGCTGACGGCGTCATCGGGCCGTACTTCTTCGAAAATGAGGTCGGCCAAGCAGTTACCGTGAATGGTGTTCGCTATCGCGAGATGATAACGGACTTCTTGTGGCCAGAAATTGAGGATATGGACCTGGACGATATGTGGTTCCAACAGGATAGTGCCACTTGCCACACGGCCAACGAAACAATGGCACTTTTGCGCGAGAAATTCAATGGTCGTGTTATCTCACGTCGTGGCGATGTTAATTGGCCGCCACGATCATGTGATTTGACACCGTTGGACTTCTTTCTTTGGGGATATTTAAAAGAAAAAGTGTACGTCAATGAGCCAAGAATAATTCAAGAGCTAAAGGATGAGATAATTCGGCACATTAACGACATTAAACCTCAATTATGTCATTGAAAATATGGACCATCGGATAGAGGTATACCACCGAAGCCGTGGCGAGCATTTGGCCGATATTCTGTTTCACACATAATTGTCATAGATCCTTCTATCATAATAAAAAATATTAAGATAATTCTCTGAAAACTATTTGTTTTATTTACAATTAACATCGTGCGTTTTGGTTGGACCACCTTATATTTTAAAATTCTTACCCCTGTTTTTAATGTGTACTAAATACAACAACTGTGATAAATTCGATATATTTACCTGCACTCTTCTGTTTATTAAACATTGTTAGGCTTGATCCGCATCTTTTTTTTTTTATTTTTCACATATTGTTTCATATACCTAGGTATTAAATATGTAAATACATATTTGTATTAAATTTGATTGTTATGTTTGTGAAATTTATTAATCTAATTAGAATGTGAACATTCACTGTACCTACCTCCTGCTCTGTAAATGGGTTTTCCTGTAGAGTAATTATAATAAATAAATAAATGAATATTCACGGAGAGCGCCATCGAACGTGCCAGACCTCCCTCCTGGTCTCCGCCAGTCTCGTTGACGCCTACCTGGTGAATTAAGACTTATTCTTGTTTCGTCTAAAAACAAACCTCGCTTCCAATCGTCAATGGTCCAATTTACGTCTTGAAAAATGCAGTCTAGTACTCTATTTCTTTGATGAGCGGTGGTGCAATAGCTGGTCTTCTACTGTCCAATCCTTCTTCATTGATCCTTCACCTGACCATTCGTCCACAAATTGCTACATTTCGAGCTGCTGCTAGGGCTGTGCTTAGCTCTAAACTGGTAGAATGCTTGTTTTTTAAGGCGACTTGCATAAGATATCGCGTATCTCTTGCATCTGTAGACTTCCTACGACCTTGTCCTGGGGTTCTACAGTAACTGCCAAGTTCATTGAAACGTTTAACTGTTTGACTAATTGTCTAACTAGCCACATATCGCTGGCTACGATATGTGGCCTCTATCCTCCTATATAATATCCTCCGTTAACTAGAATTACCGCTTTGACTGCTTTATCTCCTCTTAAGTTGCCAACTCTTAAGTTAAGTTAAGGATTAATAAAACCTATAATGAAAAGTCTTGCGGTGTGTTAATTTTGTCGAGGTAAATTTTGCTCACGTGTAGCCAGGAGAAAACCTTTCACCAATGAAAAGAATAGTCTAAAGCGTTTGCAATTTGCCAAACAATATTTAAACGAGCCAGTAGATTTTTAGAAGGGTGTTATAGTTTGTGATGAAAGCAAATTCAATGCATTTAGGTCAGATGGACGTCGGTTAGTGTAGCGAAAAGTCGGAGATGTTCTGAAACTTAAAAATCTTCAGCCGATAGTTAAGCATGGAGGGTGGTTCCTACATGGTATGGGGTTGTACGTCGGCGGCTGGCGTGGGAAATTTAGTAGTAATTCCAGGAATAGTGAACAAAATGATCTATCCACAACGGAAATGAGTAAAACAACTACCAAGTTTTATACCACTATATTTTCTCAGAAACGTGACTGCAGTTTCGACAATTTTTATGTAATTTTCAAACAATGATTCAACAAAGAATAAAATCGAATTGTGAATTATGAACTACCACAAAGTAACGGCTTCCTCGATTAATTTCCTAAAATGATCTATCTTGATGTGTTAAAAAAAACATTAAATCAAAGTGTTTCAAAAATTCTCAAGCTACCACCTCAGTCGCCTGACATTTACCACATATAAAATCTATGGCATGAATTAGAAACACGCATTAGAAAATGTCAAAAAAAAAGTAAATTGGATTTGGAACCAATTTTAACATAGGATGTTTGGATACTCCCGTACACCTTCTCTCGCTGCAGCAATATTTTCATCTAACCGACCACGACAAGGACGTATCGGTAGTGCCTTATCAATAACAGAACCCGTCTCTTTCGAATTTCCTGTTTAAGTTACGAACTAATAACTCTGTAGGCGCTTCATTTTGTCCTAATTTTTCTTGACGTAAATGTAAATGATCGCTCACTTTCATAAAATAGTTGTACACAAACTATTCGTCGTTGAACTGTTAATCGCGACATGCTGACGTCGTTTGGTTTGTAGATGACAGCCGTTAAATATTAACGTCCTATCTTTGACAGAACACAAATGGCGCGCAATTCAAATCCTATGGTTCCAACTGAGACACTCTATAGAAGAATGCCCTAAAATTGGTTCCGATGTGACCACAAGGTTAGTTGAATCAATTCTCCTACGTTTAAGGGCGATTATTAAAGCAAAAGGCTATCCTACAAAATATTAAGCTTGTCTTATTATTTACCTGTTCATTATTTATTACTGTTATGAATGATCTTGCGTTAATACTTTTAATATGTTTATTTTGTGTCATTGTAACATTAACACACCAGTGGCGGTTATTCAGGTGAAGTAGGTGAAGTACCTCTTCACCAAAGAAATTGAGACGGATATATTTTTGGGATATATAATCATGTCTTTAATATGTACATTCAAATAAATTTTGTTTATGAAAAACCTATTATATTTTTATGTCAAGCATAATATGCGGCTATGCTACTAAAACACTGTGCTTACATTGGAACGTCCTTTAAATCTTCGATAGTCCATGCGTGCGTTATCTATAATATAAATAACTCGCAGGTGAAAAGATGAAAATCGAATACCCTCAAATATACAGTTACAGCGGGTTGCCATGGTAACGTGACGTCACGCAATAGCCTACGTCTGTTTAGCCCGTCTTCTCCCTCCACCTAGGTGAAGAGTTTCCCGAGATTTTATAGGGTATCTGCACAGTGAACTTGCATCTATTTAATGTGCTGAAGCGCGGTCTGTTTTAGAATTTGAGCGATTTATTGAATTTGCGTTGTCTTCATCATTTTTAGGCTTGCTTTTTTCATTTTACTGTGTTGATTGAACTGAGTGATCGTATAATTAGTGATTTTTCGACTTTGTTAGTGATAATATTAAATGAAATAATTTACATTATTTATAATGAATCCGTTAACGATACAAACAAACTCTTAAAACTTAAAAAATATCCCCTTGAATAAGAAAAAAAACTAAAGAAAATTTTCGAAGATGCCTCCGTCTTGCGCCAAACAATAACCCAACCTGTCGTAAAATTCTGAACGAACGTTGGTCAGCATAAGAGGGCTAATAGTTTGAAATAAATTTTCAATATTAGCCCTCAGTTGATTTAAATTATTAACTCTTTCATGAGGATGCCCGTATAACCTTGATTTAATATACCCCCATAAGAAAAAATCATTAGGGGCCAAGTCTGGCGATCTTGGTGACCATTGAATTACGCCTCTCGTAGATATAATTCTTTGGAGGAATATCGTATTCAAATAGTCAATGACTATTCTTGAGTTATGGGCCGGACACCCATCGTGCTGGAACCAAACGTTGTCAATATTGGGGTTAATATTTGTCAATGCAGGAACAATTTGGTTTTGAAGAAGATTCAACTAAGTCTCCCCATTTAAATTTCCATCAATAAAGAATGGTCCAATAATATCATTCCCATAAATACCAGCCCAAACATTCAATTTTTCGGGATATTGTGTCCTTGTATTTAACAGGCGATACTGATTTTCAATAGCCCAATACCGTAGAATTGATGGATTGTGCCTACCATGTAACGGAAACGTGGATTCATCGGTGAACACGATGTTATAAATAAAATTGTCATCCGCATTTGCACGTTCCATTACCGTGTTATAAAATTCCATTCTACGGTACTGGTCTTCATCGAAAATTTCTTGATGGGCTTCGTATTTATAGGAATGATATTTATTTTTCTTTAAAATTTTGTGAATTTTATCCATACTAAAACCAGTCTCCTCGGAAATTTTTGGGATAGAAATATTTGAATCTTCTTCTACCATTGCACACACCATTAATTCCTGCATTTCAGCATCCTCGTTAATTCTAGGTATCTTGTGGTATTTACAACCTAAAATGCATCCCGTTGACTTAAACTTTTCGACTACTGTCGATATTGTGTTCAAGGCAGGGATCGGACGATTTACATATTTGACCGAGAAAAGGTCCCTTATTGCACGTAATGAATGTCCTTGAAGAGACCATGACATCAAATCAGTTTTTTCCTCAAGTGAGTACGTCATAATTACTAAGTTTAGAATTAAATGAATCTATTTAAAATTACACGTATTACTGCGAAGTTCACTCGTCTAAATGCCAAACACGTATGCGACGGTAAATGTGAAATCTATCACGGCGTACGGCCGCGGCCGGACTCCCCACCTGAGCGGTGGCTAATTTTCCGAGAAGGACCGAACGGTGAAACCTATGTACAGTTTTAAAATGAAAGCACGGTAGACTCAGTGACGCACCATCACTTTATGTAGGCAATCAATAATTTCCATAAATTACCGACTCTGGTACTAATCATTTCATCGCTATTTGCCAAATAAAAAACTCTTTTATCTTGCCGATAAACAGTCTACCTGAGCCTAGCCATAAAAACAAGCCACGGTATGTTTTGAGATTTTTTTATTTGGCAAATGGCGATGAAATAAACTATACCCACGGATTTGCACTCCACTGGGTTTTGTTTACTTTTCGCCTATTCAAGGTTAAAGTTGCAAATTTTCCGCTCTGTAGTAATAAATAAAACACCAATTAAAAGTTTGGTAACTTATATACATATATATTCATAAAAAATCGTAATATATTTGAGGCTTAACTTAAAATAGATCACACGCTCTAATTCATATATCTGTCAACATAGTGGATAGTTTCGAAAGCGACTTCCACCATAATCAACACTATGATCATCCACTCAAGTCGTATGTGGTGCTTATCGCTCAAATGGTCCGATAATAACTCTATGAGGGCCACGCAATGGTTGATCTTCTCGTTCATTACCTGAAAAACGGTTACTTGTACTAGTCCTAAAACGTTCGGCTTCACACCTTACCCTCGACCTTTTATTTATGCAGAAGTACGTGCAAACTTGATTGTACAGGTTTTCCAATTGTTCGTTCTCCCAGTAGAAATCGGGAGTGTCTAAGGTGTCGGAGCTGAGGTTCAGATAGTGGCGCAGGGCGAATAGCTCTCCGTGTTTTTGCAGAACTTCCTCTCTGGTCATCTTTATTTTTTTACCTCTGCGATAGGAAAGCGGTTTGATAATGTTACTTATAGTCTAAGATCCGGCAGCTGATTCCTACAGGTATGTGGTGTTTTTAATGAAACTTAATTCAAATGAATGATTAATGATAATGCATGTACTACATTGCTGCCGGGTTGCCTCAAAAATTAGCCACGATTACCTCTAATTAATTATATTGTAATTAATTTATTTTAATGAATTCCAACTATATATTTTTTAAGCGAAACGTCATTTGAAAGAAAATGATGTGAAGAATTAAAAAGAAAAAAATGGTTGCCACCTCTCAGGTTGCAGTCAGTTTAGGTTGCCAGATGTAAACAGCTGTATTATTGTTAATTACTTACATTCGTGTTTTTCAATAAAATAAAAGAAGCTCAAAACAAGTAGATGATTAAAAAAGACTTTATTAAATTCATGTTAGAAAAAATATTTTTTAAAGCAAATTTATTATTTGGTAAAAAATGTTATATTTTTTCAATAAAAAAAACTAAAATTGCAATAATTTTGTAATATTATTATTATGAAATATATATTTTATTGCCCTGATTGACCAATATTTATAAATTGTTTTTCTCAATCGTTGCAGCAGAGATACGATAAGTTTCGATAACATTTTATATAGAAAAATTACTTTAACTACACCAAATTGTATACACTCCTTGTCCTTGTTTACACTCGTTTGCTCACACTCATCTAGAGCGAGAATAGTTAATTCAAATCAAGGCAACCACTAATTGCGGCCATTTTTTTACAGGCAACCATGTATTATCGTGTGCATCAAAAATTAAACTTCAATTTAGTATGATATTTTATTGAAAAACACGATGAGTGTAAATAATTAACAATAATATACCTGTCTACAGCTGGCAACCTAGAGGTGGCAGCTGACTGAGAGCTGGCAACCATTTTTTTTTCGTATAATTTGTTTTCAATTAACGTTTAATTTACATGAATAACATATAGTTGGGATTCATTAAAATAAATTAATTATGATTTACATGGTTTATTAAAGGTAATCGCAGCTAATTTTTGAAAGGCAACCCGGCAGCAAAAAAAAATAGATACCTGCAGAAATCAGCTGCCGGATCTTGTACTATTAAGTGATATTTAACGGTATGATTTAATTGAAAGTATTCAGGATTATTATTGTCACAAACAGATGGATTTATCATTTTGTCGTAATAAATGCGGGACATTCTTACAAATATTACATCTTCGTAAACATTTTGGAGGCGTATATTTAAAATAAGGCCTATAAGTGCAATTTTAACGATATTTGACATGACATCTTTGTCATCCCTTTTCCTGGTGGAAATATATGTGTGGAATTTAATTTCAAATGCAAGGTTTTTCTAACATGAGTCAGAAAAATTACGTTTAAATTTGGTAGAACTGGCAGTCTCTTTTTTGAAAATAAATTGGACATGTCAAAAGATGTCTTTGAAATGTCACTTCGGAAACTAGACATGAACTAAGTATATGTTACTATGAATTATTACCATTAACGTAGAGGAGAGGCAGAAGGATATTAATTATAATTTCTATATTTTGCGAGGCTTTTTAGTTATTTTTTTGTATTGCTTAATATCTGAGGTATGTGAATATGAAGTTATGCCAGAAACTATCCTGACACTCTATATACTGAGTGTCCATCGAGTGAGTGGGCGGAAACCTAGTCTCCGTTAAAAAAGGAGATAAGTGTATCGTTTCTTACATATTGCATAATTTTCTTATTGCATATTGCATAAAGTCCTATACTATAAAGATAATTTCCATTATACGTGGTTCAATTTTTCTATAGTACTGTACCACTTTAACTGGCAGTGAATCATATTTAAGCATTTGGAGCGTTGCGGCGGGGAATGAGGGAAGGGGACGAAAAACCATAGGCGGGTCATGGAAAAGGGGGAAAAAATTAAAAAAATGTGAATAAAAATATATTTGCATCAGAGATATAGAGTGAGGAGGATTTCACTGTTTTCCATGCCGCCCAAGAGGTACAGTGCAATAAGGTGCGTTTTCTCTATACTGGTATCTCCAAGAAGCCTAATCCAGTAAGAAAAGATATTCACAAATAAAAAGGCAGTCAACGGACTGTTATATCATCTAAGGTTCAAATAGGCCCTGATTTTATAAGTAGTTCGAGTCTGATGCTGACTTGAAATCACTGCCGCTGGTGCTGTCGTCTCCCACATTAAAGACAAGTGGTTCAACTAACATCCGCTGCTGCTCCTTGGTCACATGGTGATGTATTCCTGCCACGACTCTGCAGTTAAGTTAAGAATAACTGCTTTACCTGAGATAATTTTAAAGTGGTATTCTTTCGCGAAACTTCACCTTTCACTTGCGTCCAAGCCAGTTCAATAGGGTTCAATTCACAATGGTACGGTGATAAGCGCAACACCGTAACACGGTGCGCGCAAGCCATTTCATCCGCTACATACCTCACGTACTGCTTTTTGTGTGCGCGCGCAATTTATAAAAGCTGCACTTTGAGGAATGTGTCCTCATATGGAATGTTTTTTTATGTTAGCCAATCCATAAGTTGGCCTTTACGCCACGCTGAAGTGGGTAGGCTTTCTAACCGTCGCGTCGGCTATGATACGGCGCATTGTCCATGACAATAACACAGCCAGGTTCTACTTTCGCTAAAATGGCTTCGAACCATTTTTCGAAAACCGCACTATTCATGTCCTCCTGGTAATCTCCCGTTTTCTTGGAATCAAATGTTAACAGTCTCTTCTACGAAACCGGTTTCACTTCCGATATGGGTAATTATCAATCGGCGCCCCTTCCCAGCAGGAGCCTTTAATCCCGTCGAGAACCCTTCCAAGAAGGCTTCTCGTTGAGTGGTAACGTTCAAGTCTTGCCACATTTTAGAAACTGTATGTCCCTCGTTCACCCACGTTTCATCCATATAATAAATCTTTGTTCCTTCACTTCGAAGTTGCCGAATCTTCTGTAAATATTTTCTTCGCCACATAACAATTTCATTACTGTCTATAAGTGCACTTTTGCGACTACGCCGTAAAAACCGAAAATTTCACAAAAAAAAGTCGACTTTTTCGTCACAATTTGACGAAATTGTGACGAAAGTCACAAATGGTACGCCTCAGTACTCTGTTTGAAATATGGGGAAGACTCTATCATTGGCGACTGCGACTTGAATTTTCTTAAAGGTTGGCAGCTCGTTTCGATAAAAAATACTATGGATTAATCGACGAATGACATATTTCGTGTCTCCATCCAAAACTATCTTCTATCTGCTCCTCGCTTCTTTATTGTTAGTCGCCGCTGCAAGAGGCAGCGACTCTTCCTTTTTCTGCTCCTTTAAACACGTATATACACTCCTAACTGATATTTAAGTTAAACCACTACACAGTTTCACTCCATCAACCATCGATTATCTCAGGTTACGTGCCATAATTCCCTCGTACACACGCCAAATCATTTCACGTTCCTGAGGCGTTAAAAACACATATTTGCGTTTCGGTGTTGAAAGCACATTTTCTTTATTACAGCTGGCTGAGAGCTCCATTTTAAATGCCGAATACCGGAGAGAATACCGAATGCTAATGCTTGAGCACGTGACAGCCAGCGAGAAATAATCTCAAAATATTTGCAAACATCGAAGCTACTCGGAGAAAGCGTAAGTAGCTTTCGGCTTCTTCCGCACTGTTTTCGAGCGTTCAGTGTGGTTCGCTCTTTCAACTTAGACGACACGTCGATCGGTACTCCATTTCTTGAAGCGGAAGCTTCCGTTTATTTTAAAAGCTTAATAATAACTGCATTGAATTTGTATGTACACTTCGTAGTGACTTGATATTGTGTATGAGTCACTGCCAGTTAAAGTGGTACAGTATTACAGTTCTGTTCAATAGTTTTTCTTAAATATGTATAAAAACGAAAAAGCAAATATACCTATGATTATAAAAACTTCAAAAATAAACCATATTAAATTATGGATTTCCCCCATATGGATATGAATTTTTACCCCATATTTATTACAGCGAGTTCAATTTTGTGGGTCTCTAAAAATCTAAAAAAAAAACAAAACAATTCATAACTAACCTCTTTAAATCGTCCGTGACAAACTCTATCTCATCTATGTACTTCTCTAACGACGATTCCCATATACCTAGTTTGACAGAAAGCATCATCGCGTTCGACAAAGTATACTTATCCAAAGATATACTACCATCTTTATCACTTGTAAGTATAAAATCCCCGTCCCTATCGAGGCTCGTTGTTTTACTAAAATTACATGATAAGAATATAGTGTATTAACGTAATATATTGTACAACAAATAATACACTACTGGGCAAAATTAATACGTCAGCAAAACTTTTCATTATTTATTTATTCTCGTAGTTTCTCGAAGTTTTAAATCCCTAAACATTTTATGTAGGTGGCCTAGGATATCCACTGTTACTACTGATAAAAAACTGCAATTGTTTGACAGGTGTAAAGTAAAATTTTGTAATTCTTTAATAGATAATGCATTTCATGCTTGGATTCGATGGTGGAAGCCGTTACTTAGTGGTAATTAATCATTCAATTAACAATGTTTCGGGGAGGAATTGTCGCATGGGTTTGGTTTCAATACGAGGGAGATTCATGAATACACATTTCTAAGTAGAAAACATCGTAGAAGAATGTGTTGCCATTTGTCTCATTTGTCGGGGACAATTTCATTTTTATGCAAGATAATCTCGGCCCCACGTTGCTAGAGAGGTACTGGACTATCTTCGATCTGTGAATATTCCAACCATGGACTGGCCACCAAGAAGCCCAGATGTGAATCCCATAGAGCATCTCTGGGGTGCACTAAAACGATCAGTTAGGAGTCACATACTTGCACCTATGGCTTTTAAGGAACTCGAACAAGTAGGAAACCATTCACCACTTGGTCAATGACACGCCCAGACGTATGGAGGCAGCAACAAGAGCTATAGGAGGATCTACACGCCACTGAATTCAAATTTTTACGATTTAATTTCACTCCCAATTTGTTTTCTAAAGTGTTTCATTGACACCATTTTCGTTTCATTTGACATTATTGCTCCCTTCTGTTATGTACTCATGTTTTCCTGATATCATTCTAATTTATTAAACATTAGATAAAAACATTATCATTTAATTATATCACTTAGATACTATGATTTAAATCTTAGTAAAATAAAAGTAATAATGTGAGGTTTTACTGATGCCTTAATTTTGTCCAGGAGTTTATGTAAGAACAAT
Source organism: Rosalia funebris (assembly GCA_037954035.1). Classification (NCBI taxonomy): domain Eukaryota; kingdom Metazoa; phylum Arthropoda; class Insecta; order Coleoptera; family Cerambycidae; genus Rosalia; species Rosalia funebris. Next base: position 3,914,368 of record JAZFAV010000019.1, on the reverse strand, counting down.
AAAAACCAGCTGAAGACATTTTTTACAATACACCGTGTCCCAGATAAGAGGCTCACCATATGGAGAATCTATTTTGGTATTTTCAAACGGAGTTTGAATAAAGATAGGAAAAATAAACGCACTTCCTTATTGTCACTCTTTTATTATTAATCGAATTCTGTGAGCAGATTTTTGCCTAGACGTTTCATCTTCCCCTAACCTTCACCAGGTCTATTATTTCATACGGACATGTGGAATTTATTGCATTTTCTTCTTCCACGTGTAGTCTTTCGTATGGAGGTAAGATATTTCTCTTTCAATCTGTACGTTTCGACCAGAATTTAACGATGTCAGTTTTTGGATCAATAAATAATTTTATACACTGTGGAAAAGAAGTCTGCAACACCTGAAAAATCTCGCAAAATATTTTCTTCTTAGAAAAACGCTCAAAGGGGTCAAAGAGTATTTTAAATTTGCCCTATTTTGGAATATTCTAGTTCTATGTACAGTGACGTACGTTTTCAGGATCAAAGGGAGTGTATTTTTTAAAATTCGACCCCTATTTTTTGTTCGATACAGTGAAAGAGTACATTATTTTGAGTATTGTTATAAACATTTTATTTTTAATTAATGTCAGCTATGTCAAAATTGATACTTGTGATTTTCTGTTATATGATAAAGGCGCCTGTTTTGACCCGGAAAACGTACGCCACTGTACATAGATCTAAAGTATTTCAAAAGACTGCAAATTTAAAATACCTTTTGACCCCATTGAGCGTTTTTCTAAGAAAAAAATATTTTGCGACGTTTCTCAGGTTTCAGATTCCCTTTCCATTGTGTATAAAAAAATGTAGGCGATATACACATAACAATAAATGTGTAGTACATAGAAGGCTGTAGATGTATCTACAGCAAGAGAACATCCTTCAATAGAGTGCTGTGATAAACAAAAACTTGAGTAACTGTCAATAGTGTCAAAACAATTTCATTTAAGTAGTCATTTTAAATTTCTTTATAACAATGGCACATTGTAGCAACGAAGAAGAGTATGACAGGAACACTTGTCATATATTAGCTTGAAAAAACTTAAAACTGCAGCAAATCGATATCTAGAAATCTATGCGGCACGTCATCAACCACTGAAAATACTTCTTCAAGGGATAGAGGTTAATTGAAATGGACCGTTTAATAAACCAAATCGTGTTGCTAGTGATGTAAAGATACTAATTTTCACCAACAATCCGCTATTGGTCTATCTAGTTTTAAATAAAATTTTAAATGAAGCACAAGAAAATTCTAAAGTTTTCACTAGAGAAATCGAGGGCAATATGAGTGTACTAAAAAATACACTTCACATCTTAAAAAGTCAAGTTAAACAAGGTTTTCAAGGTTTCCGATATCCCCATGGTGAGCCTTTCATCCTGGCTCCAGTGCATATAAAACCAACAAAATTGCTTTTTAACTTTTCTATACTTTATGAATGTATTTTTATCCCAGTTTTTACTGTTTAATATTTATAAACAATCCATAATAATATATCTACTTACTTTGGCGATTCGTGATATTTATAATTCATAATCTCACTCTCGGTTTGAATCAGTCTCTCTGAATAGCTATCTTGTTCGTATTGCCTTAAAAAAGCCAATACATTGCTACTCTCTAAGTCCGTTATGTTCCACAATACCACACAACCTAAAATCGCAAAATCAACACCTCGCAGACCATTCTAGATGTATCAAAGTACCTTCTCTGAAGAAAAAAACCTCCCGTGGTTCTTTACCAATCCGATATTTGGCAACGGCATGCACGGCATCGCCATCGTTTTCAATGTGTTTGGGGTTGTACAAGTCCTGTTGTTTCAAGCCTTCTAGGAGATTCTCCAAATTGTATTCCTCAGCAGTCGCAAACGCAACGACATTATAGATTCCCGGTTTCTTCCCTTCTTCTTCTAGGGTTTTCTTCTTTCTCACCACCCTCTTCTTAGTCTGGATCGAAGAGATGGTGTCGTGGGTACCGACAGTCACGGCCGATGATACGGTTTTACCGGCTTGGAACGTTGCACAACTTTGAAAAAAATTACGCTTGAGGAATTTGGATGCCAAATTAGGGATCGGTTGAACCGTGACGGGTTTGCTGGTAAAATTCCGGCATACTTGCACCAATTGGACGCCTTTACGACTCGTGGCAAGTAAGAGGACGTTAATTTGTTTCAAAAGTAACATGGTATGATATATAGGTTAGGTGTGAAAAGTGAGGTTAAAATGAAATGACAATAATGGGCGCTTTCGTTCGCGAAATGGTGTAGATTAGTTCGTTTCATTTCGTATTCTGTGTACGGTTGAATCAACTTACACGATCAATCAAGTTATTCAAAGAAAAAATATATGTTTTCAAATTACTCGTTGTTTGATTCTATTAGTATGCACTTTTATGTGTTGTGTATATAATTTTTTGAAAACTGTTTATTTATAATCGATCGTTAATTTTTTTAGAATATTTTTATTTAATTCATACTTTATGAATTAGAAGTTTTTTTTATCATGGATTGGAGTACATTTTTTCCATTTTTCATAGGTCATTAATATAAATCGAATGTTATATCCTTTTAGTTTCAAAAATAAATTAATAATTGCTTTAATATTTCAAACACTTGGGCTATTCAAATAACGTAACAATTCATGGGTATAGGCTATACCCAAGAAAATAATCTTCCAAGTACTTTATTCTCGATTCCGAATAAAATAAATTATCGTTTCGTGGTCATTTCCCTCAATTGTAGTTTCGAGGTATCGACTATTCCTCTCTTTGTCACTTATATTTCTGTCAAGGACTATATTCTTAGGTTAAGTGCAACGTATTAAAAATAGGAAATTTGAAGAATGAATGCATTGGGGCTTAGTATGATTATAAAAATGGGTTGCGCCTGTACTAGGGAATCAATAAACATAAACGGCTCCAAATATGTTGTCAAGGAACGACTGGGTGAGGGGTAAGTAGCTGATCAGATTAGAAATATAAACAGCTGTTTGCTTACTTTGACTATTCGTAATTTTCGTGTTATTTTAGTGGGTTTTCTTGCGTAGATTTAGTAGAAGATACGGCGACGAAGAAGAAATATGCCTTAAAAAGAATAACGTGCCATAGTATGGACGATCAAAAGATAGCAATGCAAGAAATCAATTATTATAAGAAACTACGTCATCCGAATATAATAGAACTCGTAGATTCAACTTTCAAAGGTAGGTGAAGCTCCTTACGCAATTACAGAGTATTATTATATTGTTGATCCTAGGGTCAGCCGATATAGTCGTGCACGCCACATCAGAGGCTTACCTCGTACTGCCTTACTATAAGAGAGGAACATTACACGACTACCTCACATTACGTTCTTTCAACAAAAATTACTTGGACGCCAAGGAAATACTTAGGATATTCCTGGAAATATGCCAGGCATTAAAATTCCTCCACGACTTCACTCCTGATCCTGTGGCGCACCGTGATCTGAAAACCGCCAACGTTTGCCTCAGTGAACACATGGATCCTATACTGATGGATTTAGGTATGTCTCCTTGCAATTACTCTGATCTGGAGGATTGGTGAGGTCTTGAAACATACTCGTTTTAGGGTCTTGCGCGCCAGCGAAAGTACAGGTTTGTGGGGCGCAGGACGCACAAAAGTTGCAAGATATTGCAGCGGAACGGTCTTCTATGACGTATCGAGCCCCAGAGTTGTTTCACGTGGAAAGTTACTGTGTTATTGACCAAAGAACGGACATTTGGGTAAGAGTCTTGGTTTTATGCGCTGTTTATACTCGAAAAAAATATATTCTGGGGATTTTTATCGCAAAATTGTCACCATAGCTTTAAAATATTGCTTCTCACTGTCTATTAAATCGAATTGGAGGAAAAATTCAGTAGGTTTATTGTTATGTGAAAGAAAATTGACCAATAATTTTGTTTTATTTAAACTTTGCAGTTTATGTATAGAGAAAATAGAAGTTTAATAAGTTTGGTTCATATAGGACCTAATAAAACAATATAAATAATGCATTTTTTTTCCTCCTATAAATATATTTTACTCATAGCAACCTTAAGACTATATTCACCGTTGCCAAATTGAAGATTTTTGCCAACATTTATTGTGCGGTTTTTTGTATTAAAATCAAATTTCTGGCAGTTGAACGTAGTGAGAGAGAAAAAAGATATAACGTAGCGAGAAGGAGAAAGAGAGCTATACATTTGGTATACCTAAAACATAGGCTTCGTTGCAAGACAGAGTACACATATATAGAACATAGAGAGAAAGAGAAAGAGAGCTATACATCATATATATCAGTTTAGGCTATCCGCGTCTCCCTTGCGTGTGTACCGAATATTTATCATTGTGTTTTGTAATTATTTACGTTATTTACATCTGTGTTCCGTGATTATTTGATAATATCCTTGAACCGTTTAACTTGTTAAAATCTAGAATATATAATATATTTCATTCACCGCTCCCTACTGGTTTTTTACAGCCACACAAGTGCAAATGCACTTGGAAGAGGCGAGGACAAAATCCCTTTGATTCTCGGGGGAGATTTCAATGTAAATTTCGGATCCATTGATTCTTTGACGTTGATTAACTTTCTTCGAGAAACATTTGGTCTGCTTATAAATAACAATCCCAAAGAATCAACAACAAAATCCGGAATAACAATAGATGCAATTTTTACACGTTATCTAGAAAATATCGAATCACGAACATATATTGCATATTTTAGTTATCACAAACCAATCATATCAGTATTACCAATTAAACCACCAGCCGGTGATAGTGTAGATAATGAATAGTCCGAATATTTTTTACACAAATTTTATATTGTTATATTTCTTTTGAAATTATCCCTCTCCCTTTCTCTCTCTCTCTCTCTCTCTCTCTCTCTCTCTCTCTCTCTCTCTCTCTCTCTCTCCCCCTCTCTCCCTCTCTCCCTCTCTCCCTCTCTCCCTCTCTCTCTCCCTCTCTCTTTCAATCTCTCACTCTTAATCTCTTTCATTCTCTATTCTAAAGAAGTATTCACTTCTATCACGTGTACTGTGCTGCACATGATATTTTTTTGTTGATGAATATGGACTTGTGTCATATGTAAAGTGAAATCTCCAAGAATCAGAAAAATGCTAACAATATAACAGCAAAAAACTTACCAAGAGTTATGCTTGCCATCGTTGAAGTGTCCTACCCACAAAAAATTTAGGTGAAAACTATTATTTTTTCCACCATGCTGATGATGTTATAAAGAAACCACATCAAAAGATAATAATTTTAACACCACTAAAATTATCTTATCAATTTTTCTGGTTACAGAATGGGGTCAACCTGGTCGCTAGCACTGTTGTTTTAATAATAATGATATTAATTACTCATAATAATAATAAAAAAGATCATTATCGAATCAAAGAGTAACTGGCATGTCCTTCAGTTCATTAACAATTAGTTGATACAGTGGTTGATTTTTCTGTTTAACAATCTCTGTGTATATTACTAAATAACACTAATTAAAGAGAAAATAAATACACATAGTGCCAACAGTTTTGCATCACCTAGTTTTAGCTCTTTGCATTTTTTATCAGGAAAGAGTAAAGAAGGCCATGATTTTTTGTTTAGTTTTTACCATCATGCAAGATAAAAGGTGGTCCAACCAAAACGCACGATGTTAATTGTAAATAAAACAAAAAGTTTTCAGAGAATTATCTTAATATTTTTTATTATGATAGAAGGATTTATGACAATTATGTGTGAAACAAAATATCGGCCAAATGCTCGCCACGGCTTCGGTGGCATACCTCTATCCGATGGTCCATATTTTCAATGACTCTGAGACATAATTGAGGTTCAATGTTGTTAATGTGCCGAATTATCTCATCCTTTAGCTCTTGAATTGTTCTTGGCACTTTTTCTTTTAAATATCCCCAAAGAAAGAAGTCCGACGGTGTCAAATCACATGATCGTGGCGGCCAATTAACATCGCCACGACGTGAGATAACACGGCCATTGAATTTCTCGCGCAAAAGTGCCATTGTTTCGTTGGCTGTGTGGCAAGTGGCACCATCCTGTTGGAACCACATATCGTCCAGGTCCATATCCTCAATTTCTGGCCACAGGAAGTCCGTTATCATCTCGCGATAGCGAACACCATTCACGGTAACTGCTTGGCCGACCTCATTTTCGATGACGCCGCCAGCCCATAAACCGCACCAAACAGTCACTCTTTGTGGATGCATCGGCTTTTCAACAATCACTCGTGGATTCTCATTTGCCCAAATGCGGCAATGCTGCTTGTTAACGAATCCACTGAGATGAAAGTGTGCCTCGTCGCTGAAGATGATTTTCTTTGTAAAGTCACCATTCACTTCTGTCTGTTCAACCAACCATTCGGCGTATTGACGACGCTTGAGATGGTCAGTAGGCTTCAGCTCTTGAGTCAATTGAACCTTGTAAGCGTGTAAATTCAAATCTTTATTAAAAATTCGCATCAGTGATGTTCGTGAGATGTTCAATTGTTGGGCACGACGACGAGTCGAGGTTGACGACCCTTCTGCTACACTATCGCGAACAACAGCAATGTTTTCCGCAGAACGAACTGGGCGAGCATGCACAGGTGTTTTCACATTTCCTACAGACCCGGTTTGCTGAAATTTGCGCACAATTCTCCCGATTGTGGACACATTTGGTCGATTATGCTGACCAAAATAGTCACGAAGTGCACGAAATGCATTTTGATTTGAACGCCCATTTTCGTAAAAGGCTTCAACAATCTTAACGTGCTGCTCAATTGTGTACCTCTCCATGGTTGAATTTGTCAAACACTGAAACAAAGAAATGTCAAATTAAGTTGGGCAAAAAACTTGACGTTAAGGTGTGACTCACAATTAACATCGTGCATTATGGTTGGACCACCTTTTAGAAATGTTAAATAATCGTTACAGTTGGCCGTGTAAACAAATTTGAATCATTTCATGTTTGACAGTGTTCAAGTGTTGTTTTCTTTGTTGCTATCAGCTCTGATTAAAAGTGTGCAATAATGGTCCGAAATGTAATGTCGCAATTGGATAGATCCAGAATAGCGATCCTGATCGAAGAGGGTTCTTCTCCAAAAGAAGTTGCCGCGCGTTTGGGAATTAACCAAAGCAATGTATCCCGAACCTGGAATCGGTTCATAGCAACGAATTCAACAAACGATCGTCCAAGAAGTGGCAGGCCCCGTGTTGATAATGCAAATTCTGATAGATTCATGTCACTGGTGGCCCGCCGGAACAGATTTTCATTTATTGGTAACATTCAGGGAGAAGTTAGACGAGGTACTGGTGTTGCGTTATCCCTTTCTATAATACGGAGGCGATTAGCTGGCTTTGGATTACGGCGTAGAAGGCCCACAAGAGTGCCGAAATTAACATTGCGACACCGGCAGACTCGATTACAGTGGTGCCGAACGTTCCAGGGGCGGGGTATGGATTTTTGGCGACACGTGATGTTTTCGGATGAGACCCGTGTTTGTCCAACTTCCGACAACCGCAGAAGTCGTGTTTGGAGAGAGCCTGGAGATTAAAATCGACTCAGATATGCTGTCGAAACTGTTCCATATCGTGGAGGGAGTGTTATGTTTTGGGCCGGTATCATGATCGGTGAACGAACGCCACTGGTTCCTATTCCAGGTACGTTAAATGGACAAAATTACATCGAACACATTCTCCGGAGACATGTTCGACTATGGAGAGGAGCAGTTGGAGAGCATTTTGTTTTTATGGATGATAATGCCCTTTCCCACAGAACTAATGCTGTCCGTAATTTCCTAGAGGAGGAAGGAATCGACCGTACGGAGTGGCCCCCTATGTCGCCAGACTTAGATCCCATCGAACATGCCTGGGATGTGCTTAAGAGGGCAATTGCTCGACGTCCACAACCTCCACTGACCAGGCAGGAGCTTATAAGAGTTGCAATAGGAGAATGGCAAAACCTACCGTTCCAGACCATCGATGAGTTAATTATGAACATGGAGAGACGAATTCAAGCTTGCATTAACGCGAGAGGTGAGAGGTGGTAATAAAATTAGTAATATTTGTTGTGGTAATTATCATAATTGTATTAACTAATTGTTTAATAAAACATATCTAATGTTACTTTTTTAACTCACCCTGTATATTGACACATTAAATTCATTCTTTGCCAAAAAGATTGTGAGAAAAGACTATTAAACCATCTTACAATAGTTTAAATCTTCGTGGAATCAAATTTATCACTAAAACTGGATGATGGCAAAACTTTTGACACTATGTGTATATATTTAAAAACAACATGCAATACTACTGTTATATTTATGTCAAGTTAGTAATGATATACTACATATTTTGGATTTGTTTCCATGTTGTATAGAGTGTCTCGGTTGGAACTTGTAGGATTTGAATGGCGCGCCATTTGTGTTCTATTAAAGATAGGACCTCAATATTTAACGACTGTCATCTACAAACGATACGACGTCAACATGCCGCGATTAACAGTTCAACAACGAATAGTTTGTGTACAACTGTTTTATGAAAGTGAGCGACCATTTACAGTTGTTTTACGAAAAATTCGGGCAAAATGAAGCGCCTACAGAGTTAACAGTTCGTAACTTAATCAAGAAATTTGAAGAGACGGGTTCTGTTATCGATAAGGCAACACTAATACGTCCTCGTCGTGGTCGATCACATGAGAATATTGCCGCAGTGATAGAAAGTGCACGGGAGTATCCAAACACATCAATTCGACGTTGTGCACAACAATTTAATTTGTCAAGAGCCACCACGCATTGGATTTTAAAGAAAGATCTGCATCTGTCAGCATGCAAAATTCAGTTGACACTACAATTAAAAGTAAGAAGATGATGCTGTTTTTGTGTAAAGGTTTTTGCAACAAAATTGTGTTCAGTGATGAACAAACGTTCAACATGTTATTCGGGAAATAGAGCCAGTTTTATGTGCCCGTCTTGTGGACAATTTTCCACGTCCTATAGTTCCAAATGGGACACACAGTCACGTTGACGTCATATGGTTTGTAGACGACAGTCGTTACATATTGACGTCCTATCTTTGACATGACACAAATGGCGCGCAATTCAAATCCTGTTCCAACCGAGACACCCTGTATATTGCAAAGTAAAAACGAGAGTGCTCTTTCCTGTAGTAGTTCCTTGTTTCGGTGTAAACTCTTGGTAGTGCGCGTTGTAGTCTTTTATTCTTAGTGTGGGAAAGGGCTAGAACTGTCGATGTAGCAACAAAAATAATTGCCGCAGTTTCCACGAACAGATCAGTTTTCTCTGGTTGTAAACACCCAACAGACAGAGCAGGGACCAGTTTTCCAGGAACACCGAAATATTACACTTTACTCGACGCGCCTTTCGCCAATCAAGTTAGCATCATCGGGAGATGACTAAACGCACGGGGAATGCGCATCAAGAAACGTGTAAAATTTCGTCGTTTGTGTGTTTTTTTTTTTAATTTTTAATATTCGACTTTATTCAAATAAACGACTATTGACCAGTCGATTTATTATTGTTTTCTTAATTTTAGAGCCTTGGGTGTGTATTATACGCGATGTTGTACTTCAAATCGCCCTACGACATCGTCTACGAGCGCGGAGACTCTGTGAACTTAGCTGTGATATCCGGAACCATCCAATTCCCCCAAGAAACCCCGTTTGATGAGGTAAATAAGGAATATATCGAACTCCTTTTGCGTTTTGTCTATGCAAAAAAAATATATAACTAGTTTTTTATTTTTTAGGACATCCACGGTTTGGTCCGTTACATGCTCAAAGTGAACCCGTCCGATAGGCCCTTCGTAGACGACGTTATCGCCAAAACGACGGATTTAAAACACAAAATGGAAACCATAGTTTAGTTCCGCACCATCGTTTTCCTAATTCTGGGATCTTTTTGTATTTAAGAGCACAAAGTAATTTTTTATGCCAACTTTAATCTGAACGCTAGGTATAATATAGCAGGCCACTTTTTACGGTTCTTATGTTATTTCAGGAGAAAATATTTATTAGAATTACGAATTTTATTGACCAATTGGAATTAATTAGTAAGTAATACAGGCAAACCCAAAAAAATATATTTTTAATCGTTGACAGTTATTTGAAATAACTGACGTTTAAGAGGTTTCATAAGAGTTGTTTATTTAACTACTTGCAAATTGTATTATGTATATAGTATATTTATTTATAGGTTAAACTGAATAAATTGGTTCTTTTGTATGTTTGTTTCTCTTATTCAATTTTTGAAGAGACAAATAGGTTTTCTACAAAACAGGTAAATACCCACACTTGACCTTCATTTTAATTGTTGGAGGGTGTGTGTATTTGGTTCATAATTAAGGCTGTGGGCGAGCGCTGCATACCGTTAGTGCTTTATGTCGGGGCATGAATATTTTTGATGCAAGGAAAGTTTTCATTATACCCCAGTGTCGAAATAATATGGAGTGACTCATCATCGATGACATATGGATGGCTCAAGGGCAAGAAGTGTGCGGGGAACGAAATTCCATAGGCGTATCAATTTGGAGGGGACAAAATATAAAAAAATAACAAAATAATACCAAAACAGTTGAAAAGGGGTTTAAGTGGATTTATAACAGTTCTATAGTTAGTAAACAATGTAAGTATGGTAAATTATGTAATATACCTATTTCATGCTTACCCACTCACAACATCTCCTGTCATCATATCCTGATAAAACAGACATTTTGGCAACATGTGCCATATAAAGGGACGTAGGAGTAGCAAGCTATACACAAGTGGCCCCTCTGAATCCATATATTGATCTACCGCTTTCACTATTTAAAACTATCATTATATTTATGCCACACCACTAACACAATCTTTATTTTATTGTATCAACAACACCGTCACAGTTACTATATTTATCACAATCATTATATATGTTACATCACTAACACAGTCTTAATTCTATTGTATCAATAACACCGTCACAGTCACTATATCTATCACTATACATATATGTCACACTTATCACACATTTTATTTTATATTACCAATCACTGTCACTATCCCACTATCACTGTGTTGCGTCGCACTGAAAATATATTCTTAATGTCATTATTACAAGAATTACTGACTTCAGACAACACGACTTCCACTTGCAGTATTACTATTCCACAGTTAGTCACTATCACAATCACTGGAACTGCTGTCGCCTGAATTGATTATAACTGGATGTATCAACGCTTCCGCTCTTGTGTCAATATCCCACATGCGTTGTTCCTGTTTCTTTACGTGCACAATGCACTTGGACCATGTTTCCGCGGTGACGCGGCTGATAGTATCGTTCAAGAGCAATTTGACGCCTCCCAGTTTAAAAGTCCTATTATTTCGTGCTATGTCCGTTTTTATTTGCGCCCAAATCAGCTCTATGGGGTTCAATTCGCAATGATATGGTGGTAGATGAAGTATTGTCCCATCACGAGCTTTTGCCATTTCATCTACTACATATTTAATGTACCGGCTTTTTTCTCGCTGCGCAATTTTTAATAGCTGCACTTTTAACATGGTATCGCCACAATCCAGATTTTTAGATTTTAACCACTCTAGGATCTGTCCTTTTCTCCATGCTGATGTTGGTAACTTTTCAATTCGCCGACTATGAAATGGTGCATTGTCCATCACGACAACTGCGCCGGCGCCGGGTTCTATGGAAGACAATACAGATGAAAAAAAAAGATATGACGTGAAATTTTTCAAAAACTTCACTAGTCATATTTTCATGATAATCCCCTGTTCGTTGCGATTCAAATACATTTAAAGTATTTTCCAAAAAACCTGAGTCGCTTCCGATATGCATGATTATTAATCTTCGTCCTTTTCCAGATGGTGCCTTCAATCCCGGAGATAATCCTTCTACAAATGCCTGTCGGTTAGTCAGAATATTGCAGTCTTGCCACACTTTCGTCACGGTATGACCTTCGTTTACCCAAGTTTCATCCAAATAATAAATCTTCCTACAGAATTCCGAAAATCTCTTAGCTTTTCCAAATAACTTCTTCGCCATAACACAATATCGTTTTTTTCAATAAGAAGACTTTCGGTTTCATTTTAAATGATGAAAATTCATGCATAATTCTCAAAACAACTTTGGTAAATTTTCATCTTGAGCGACGGCAGCGTGAATTTTATGCAGCGTCGGAAGTTCATTAAAAAACAAAATCCGTGAATAGTCCTACAAATTATGTATTTAACATCTTCGTCAACTTGAATCTTCTTCCTACCGTGGGTTTCTGTTTTCTTCTTTTTTGCACTTGTTTCTTCTTCATCATACTTCATTGCACGGTACACACTACTTACACAGATTTTTGTTAACGAAGAGCATATATCAACTGCCTCGGTTGTACTAATATCTGGGTTTCGAGCCCGAATTCCTTCGTAGACGTTTTTAATCACTTGAAGTTCTTCATTTGTTAAATGTCGCTGTTTTCGATTGGAATTCTTCGTCGTAGAACCACTACAACTTGCATCCGCTCCTTCCATGTTAGAAAAACACTAAACACTCACTCCTATCGTAGAATATAATAAACAATTTCCCGAATCCCGAATCAATCACACATAGTCACAATGTAATGCCACTGGCGCGCCAAAATCTGGGCTAAACGACGCATGCGTCATTCTATCGATCTACATTGATCCGTGCCGCCAATTGTTGACCAATCGAATTCAAATGTATTTAAAACCGCCCAAAATGATTGGCTAGCTTTGCTACAACAGCGCACCAGGTGGTACAACCGATTATTATGCGATTCGGAATTCAATGGGCGAGGGAGTAGTTCGCATTGAACTACTGTTTCTATAGAGCGGCACATAAAAATTGTATGCACATAATAGGTGATTACACAAGAAATAGACAAACCGTTGAATAGTTATGGTGGTCTGATATTATATATGAATCACTCCACATTATTTCGACACTGGGGTATAGTAAATAAACCTGTAACAAGAACATTGTGATCACTGGCAGTAATGAGTCATTCGTACATAATTTGTAAAAAGTAGAGTAAAACATAAGCTTGAAATAATGGGGATGCTATTGGAAAACTAGACTGGATTGAACTTCAGACGCTTGCCGATTGTTTTAAAAATAATGTTTCAGTTCATAAGGTTATAACACCACACGACCTAACCACATTTATTATTCAAAACGCGATTCTGACCTAATAAGCAAGATATTCGATTAATGCCATTCGTTGATATAAAAATTTCAAAATAAAATGTAATACGGTGGTCTCTGATTATTATTATAAAGAACAAATTAAATTAATTCTCAGTACATTCAAAAATTTTGTTTAATTATAAAAACACCGGGACAGCGCGTACGCAGTCCCGACTACCAAAAATTTCGCGCCCGAGTTATCCGCATTAGGGATAATCGCAGGGGTCAGCCCGACCGTAGTGCAATGGAAGGGCCTCACCCTGGGGGAACCGCCTTATTGATCACGGTAACCCCTACGCCAGGTAAGTATGCTTTGTCGGTCACATGACATAGTATTTGAATAGTTCCGGGACATCTCTAATAGCGCAGTGTATACCGCCATCTATGATGAGGTAGATTTATTAAGACAAACCTACTACAACTATTGTAAGACACTAGACATTCCGAAAGACCGTTGCTCGAGGACCCAGTACCCTGTAAAAATGGCTTTGTATTCATTGCAGTTCATGCAGCGGTATAGTCCTGTAACTTTCATCAATCACTGTATAACATGCAAAGTTTGTTTTTTATGTCGTTCATGTTTGGTAAATATATTTCCATAAAATTGTTCTAAATTTTCAAAAGCATTAGAAGGGAAACACGAGCTATATTGTTTAAATTTTGCAGTATCAGCGAGATAAACAAATTTCAACTTTCCGCAGTCCTGAAACCTGACGTCTATTTCCCTTAAAATATGGTCCAATATTTTATAAAAATGTTCCTTATATCTTGTACTAATGGTTTCGTTAGAAAGACGAGCGTATTGTCGCATTACAATTTCTAATTCCATCATTCTACTTGATTTATTAAAAATTGTCTTAAAAAAATCGTCATTTCTCTTTTGTTCAATATTTCACGTGTCTGTTTTATTTGATGCACGCAAAAATTAATATCTAATGATTTTTTTTTGTAGGATATGACATAGAGAATGAATATCTGGGCAGAATCGGTATGTTTATATAATGCCCTCGTAATATTTAAAATATCTACAAATCCATTCCTGCTCCAAACCAATTGTTTATTAGAAAATAGTAAACAGAGCCAAAAATGTGGGTGTTGGCGACTGTCACCATAACATAAGGAAGATTTGGAGGCGCTGTTTCAGGTAATTGTGGAGAATGAAAACGAGGAATGGGATCGAGAAACCGTTATTTGTGCTAGAGGCCTTTTAGCTTTATCGCGCGACTTTGACTTTAATTTTTTCTTAGCAGTGTTTTCGGCAATATTCCCACATTCCGAGAGTCTGTTTAAAATTCTGCAGACAAAAATATCAGATATTAGTTACTGCAATAAAAAGATCGCCGATTTCAAATCACATATTCAATAAATGAGAAACGAGTTTAGTGACATTTGGGACCGTATGGACAGATTTGTGTTAGAAAATTAATCATCAAGTAAAATAATGCGTTTGGATTTAATTCCTGAAGAAGATAAGAAAAGCACCTATGCACGATTGTTTTATGAAAATTTTGACGTTATTAGTTTGAACATTAGCGAACGGTTTAATGAAATCTCTAAACTGAAATTCTTAAATCTAGATTCCACACAATTTACTTCATTCGTGAAACGTTTTCCTGACGAACTTTTTCTTCTTTAGTAGATACATATGGAACATTCTTTGACGCAAATCGTTTAAAAAGTGAACTTTCAATGATTTATAGTGATTCCGATATGAAAAATAGCACTGTGTTTGAGCTTCACCAATATATTATGTCCCTTCAATTATCTTCTGTTTTCCCGGAGTCATCAAAATTGTGTCGTTTAATTTTGACTATTCCACAAGAACTTCCGCGGGAAAGATCATTTTCATGCTTAAAGAGAATAAAGACTTATCTGCGAAATTCTCAAAAGCAAGAAAGGCTGTCAGCTTTAGCATTAATAAATATTGAAAGTGCCTTGTTAGAAAATATGAGATCGTCTCCAACATTTGAAGAAACAGTGATAGACGTTTTCGCTGGACAAACAAAAACCGAAGAATTGATCTTCGTTTTAAAAGTTAGGATATATACCTCAGCGTAATCATTTTAGATTAGTGTCTTTTTTTATTTTTATCATTTTCATATAGCCTACCATACATCCGACTATACCTGTTTCCCTTATAAAATTTTTATCACATCCCTAGATTCTTTTTTCACCCTACGCCCCTGATATCATTCCAGATTTTCAGTAATTCTAATCAGAATTTTGTTACCGCACAAATAAAAACACAGATTAAAATACAGGACGTTATCCGCAAGGCCGCGTAAACAGCGATAAGGTCAAACCAAAGTTATTATTAAATTTAGTTTGTTATTTCATTTCTAATTCTTAAGTATTCTCTACTTTTAGCACTCAATGTTATACCTTTCATACTGTTCTTGTGTATGGACTATACTCTTAAAAACTACGAGACAATTCATTGTTTTAAATTTATCGTTTAAGTTTATCCTTTGCTTTATCATAAAAATAAATAATTCATTATTCAAATAAAATATATTTCTGAATATTTTTCTTCTTTCTTCCACATTTGCCTGGTTTTAATGAATCGGTGTTATAGTATATATGTACTTCCAGAAAGTTTGGAGTTTTTTGCCTGTTTCCATGGCCGAGAAATTGTGTGCCTATGGAGCATGAATTGTCCTTTCCCTTTTGTGTGACAGCGGGTGCACTTTAAAAACTGTTATTTGCCAATCTGTCACCAGCCTACTTGTAATTATAACCTTCAAACAAATTTTATGAATTATGTGATTTTAAATTTCTCTTTTGAGTATTTAATTTTTGAGTATGTAACTTCCTGGATTAAATTGTATTTGACAATAATCGGGATAAGGATAGTGAAATGTGACGACTAATTTGGGACAGAGGGAGTAATATTTATAGTTTTACCTATAAAAATTATACAATAAGTCTCGATTACTGCAAAAATATGGTCTTGTGTTATGAAGCACAGTACCACAGCAAATCTTTCGCAGAGATCAATTAACAAAAAAAGGGTTTGAAAACAAAAAAATGTTAATATTGATCCGCATAAGTCGGTCACCCTGTATACGCCTGAGACGCCCTGTAAGTGTATAGCCATGGATAAGGTTACGGTTATTTGTCATCGCTAGGAATTTTCACGACTTCCTATATGACCTCATCGAAAAACACGCTGATGCGATGATATTTACGCAATCAATTCAGTTAATCGAATTATACTTTTAAAGTACCTAGCAATGAGCATAAAACGATCAATTCGAACAAATATGGACTCGTATGCGTGGCCCGAACGTTCCTGGAACCACAATAGCTGTAGAACCTACCTAAAAAATCTCTTTCTCTAACCGCGTACGGCGAAACAGCTTTCTTCTGCATTCGGAACAAGTTTTTTGCATATCTGTGTGTTTTTTTTGTAGGGCGTTTAACTATGTGACACATTGTATCGTAACGGGGTTTGAGGCGATCTAACCGGTTTGGTTAAAATCAACAGCGAAAGCTTAGATCTGTCGAAATAAAATATATGTATGTATCTACCCGGTGAGTTAGTTATTGGAATTATGCATTATCTTTGGAGGATTTATGGATTCCGTAAAATTAATACGTGTGTTGTTCGAGAACTTTCAGTTGAGGTGTGGGGAACTGTCACCAATTTTGACAGTATTTTAAAAATTCTCGGGTATTTTTTTTTATTTGAATGATTTATGGCTCTAGAAAATTGTAGAACAATGGAAATTATCGACGCGAGTCTCAAGGCAATATACGGGGATGATAAAAATTCCCAGAATATTCATAATCATTATTAAATGATTAATAACCTTATATTTATAGGTCAACCTTATTTTTAATATGAGTTTATGTTAGATTGCAAATGCTCCGACCCTTACCAAATGACGTGTCCAGAGAATTATAGATCGTCACATAAATCTATTATCTTTATTACTGTCATGACAGGTTCGAGGTTGGTTTTTAGGAGCCTCGATCGGCTAAGCTAAGGAAAGCTGAATGTGAATTATTCTTTGTTCAGAATTGATATTAGACAGTTGTCAGTTTTATTATTCCATATAATATATTTTATCAGTTTATCAGTTTAGTTGAATTTTAACCCTCTGGGTATCTTTTATTTAACATTTTTATCTTGTGTTGGGCGGCGATAGTGACTCGGAGTTATCTTTGGACATGTGTTGCGGTGGTCGTTACCGGAAGAATGACGTGAGGGAAAACGCCAACCTCACTGTCGAGAGGATCAGGAGATGGATTGAAGATAGGGAACTGACTCTGGCTTTGGACGAAACGGAGGCAGTCCTCCTGATAAGGAGGAGAAATGCATCACGTTTCGAGTAGGGAATACCGAAATCGTGTCGAAGCAGAGTATTAACTACCTGGGAGTCTGGATTGATAGTTCCCTCTCGTTTAGGGAACATATCAAACAGACGCTGGAAAAGGCTGGCAGAACTGTCTCGGCCCTTAGTCGTTTGATGCCAGACGTTAAGGGCCCCAGGGCGGCAAAGAGGAGAGTCCCCAGCGGGGTGGTGCAGTCGATCTTACTGTATGCCGCATCGGTGTGGGTGGATATATTGAGAAGGGACAAGTTGAGGAGAGAGAGCTCACCAAAGTCCACAGAAGAGCAGCGCTAAGAGTTTGTAGTGCATACAGGACCGTATCGACAGCGGCAACGCTAGTGATAGCCTGTATACCACCCATTGACCTTCTAGCAAGGAGAGACGGAAGGTGTACGGAGAAGCCGACAGAGGTGCAGCAAGGGAGAGCCTATGGAAACACTGGCAGGAGAGATTGGAGGCGCAGCCTCGAGGAGATGGACGAGGGTGCTAATCCCAAACATAAGGCCATGGTGCGAAAGGGCACATGGCGATGTCCTGTATTATTTAATCCAGGTCCTTACTGGACACGGCTGTTTCGCGGACTACCTGTTGGATACAGGCAAACGCGAGAGCAGCGAGTGCTGGTTCTGTGGAGAGGTCGACGATGCCGGCCGCACAGTGTTCAGCTGCAAAAGATGGATAGGAGAAAGGAGAGCTGCGGAGCAAAAGATAGGACATGCTATCATTGTAGATAACATGATCCCAATCATGCTCGAGAGCAGGGAAAGATAGACAGTGATGGAGCAGATGGTAACGGCCATCATGAAGGAAAAAGAGAAGGAGGAAAGGGAAGTGGGGAATGAATAAATATCCTGATTGATATGCCGAAGAGAAGTAAAGCGAGAGCGGTTCCTCTTCGACATTACACTGATAAGATAGCGGGGGGTTTTCAGTTGGTAGGCGTATACGAATCCGACACTACTTGGCCAAACAATAACAGAACACCAGAGGCCAGGTGTATTTTGGAGATTTTCCCCTCGAGAAAAAAAAACGGTACAATGTTTGGAGGCTTCCCAATTACTGTTTCCAAAGTTTGAGTGTTTAAAATGTTTATTGAGTCTTGGTTTAGCTCAGAGATACTCTTCCACCTAACCCCCAGACAGCCACACGGACAAACAAGTCACGCCCAACCGACTTGTGCTGGAATCGAACTAGGATTCAGCTTCAACAGTTCTTTACCCAAACAATGGGGACGATGGTGTTCCACACCAAAGAATTTGGTTTTGATAGAACAGTGTTCGTGATCATTTTGCTGTTGATATCCAATTATTTCTTGATGATATTTACACTGGTAAATGCATAGAGCGATGACGACCAACCCCATGGCCACCAAGTTCATACCTACCTGTATATATGTATAAGCGTCGATCTAAGATTTCATATGATCAATAAAAACATGAAATTCATATTTATCAATAATAATCGAAACTATTTTCCACATGCGTCATCGGAAAGGGTCAGTAACCTAGCGACTACCTACGATAAGAGGACAAGGTATGTGTCAGTAGTTGCATATTTTCACTGTGCGATGGATGTAACAGGTTCTACCCCAATTCGAAGAGAAAATAGGGAGTGGGTACGTGACGATGAGTGGACAAGCACTTTGGTCCTAGTCCTAGAAGGACTACCAGAAAGGGTATACAATTTTATTACCATACCTTTTAACTGCATGAAAACTAGGAAAATCCCCAGAAGAGATGGTGTCCTATAGACCAATCAGTGTATTACCTATATTGTGGAAGGTTTTGAAAAACCTAATGTGAAGATTGAAGAGAATACTAGTAGAGAAAAATCTCATTCCAGAACACTAATTCGGATTTAGAGCATGGGACTATAGAACAGAAGCATAAAAAAATATTGTTCAACTGCATTCCTCAATTTAACTGAAGCCTTCGATAAGGTATGGTATGAAGGTCTATTCTACAAAATAAAATTGATAAAAATTACTCTACCCTACAATTATCATGAAAATTTAAAATCATATTTGACGTCAAGGTACTCAAAAGAAAAACACGAGCGCACATTATTATTCCCTATAAACGTAGGGGTGCCACAGCTGATCTTCGACAACCACAGCTACCTTTTCTGATGGTACTGCCATATTAGTTACCCACGTACATCCTATAATCGCATGTCAATGTATATACATTATAACCTGGGCTTCATTGATGGAAAATTGAAGTAAACAAGACAATATCACTCCATGTTACATTCACTTTGCGCAAGGATAATTGCTCGCCAATAAAAATAAATAATAAATTGGTATCACAACAACAAATCACGAAATATCTTGGTATCCACCTCGATTGCAGAATAACCTTTCAAAAACATATGTTTGCTAAATGTAAGGCGATGATTTGAATTGTTTCCGACTGACTAATGTTTGTTTAATGAAAAGATTGATGAATATTACACTACATAAAAAAGATTCTACATAGCTTCAAGATACTGAATATGCCCATTCAAATCTGCATTGATCTATTATAGGAGAACACATATTATTATTTTGTCCTTTAACTTAAAAAAAAATATATTTCAGAACTCTTTTAACTGACTTGGAACAAAGAATTTTCGAGCAATACGCAATTGTGGCGCCACAAAATGCTTTTAGA
This sequence comes from Rosalia funebris, assembly GCA_037954035.1. Taxonomy (NCBI): domain Eukaryota; kingdom Metazoa; phylum Arthropoda; class Insecta; order Coleoptera; family Cerambycidae; genus Rosalia; species Rosalia funebris. The sequence continues at coordinate 3,894,167 of JAZFAV010000019.1, read as the reverse complement.
GCACGAGGAGACGCATAAACGTATGCGATCAATTAAGTGCGTTAGTAATTTTCACAAACCAACACCATCGCGGTGTTTTTGTTGCCACCGTGTAAAACAAACGTGCGACAGTTGCTACCAACACCACAGCCACCTGGAGACAACAAAACATAAACGAGGTCGTTCCTGCTGCGACGATAGTTCACTTCTCCCGAGGCTTTGTCTAGTGTGGTTCGGGTTTTCTTTTGTTGCGATGGACCGCAGACTTGTTTGTGTTTTCCTGGTCGCTTTTCTTGCTTCTGCGATCGTCTGCGCCCCAGCCGACGTTAAGGATCCCAGCAGTGACGCAAAGTGTGAGTCCTGTTATTTTTTGGCTTTTGTTGAAGTCTATTTTGTACGAATTTGCGTTTTAATGAAAGTGAAAGGGCCGACAACGATGTCCTTTATTGGATTGTGAGCTTTAATTCAATTTTAAAAACCTAAAATTGTAGTTGGTGGTGTTATACACGGGTCCATTTAAAACTTAATACCTGGAATCACTTTTGAAATAAATTGTTTATAGTAAACTGTCGTGAAATGGCAAATTCTTTAAAAGCGTTATGATGAACACAAAAAATCTATTTTGAATAATAAAAAATGCACTGGTTTTGCAGAGCATTATATAATAACAAACATTTTTCGGACTACTAAAAAATACAACTTTTACACAACGAACCTAAAGGCAGAAGATCTGATTTATTAGAACTATTAGAAACAAAAAAGAAATGTTTAAAAAAAAAGTAATAACCAATGATCAAACAGATTTTGGAATTTCCCCAATAATAATAAAAGCAGCCATAGTATAAAATCACCAGATGTTGGTTATCTGCCTATATAGACTGAATAGGGAGCTTTCCAGTTTTTTTCTTTTTACCAATAATATCATTTAGTCATGTCTAAAAAGAGTATTCCCCAAGTATTAATGCTTAAAGATCAGTAATAACTTGGTAAAAAATGTTTAAAAGTTCGCGCGTTCCGAAAGCATTTCAAACGACCTCCTAAGCGCGCCAAGCCGGCTGACGTCATAGCGTATGATTCTGCCTACTCTGTTATACTCTTGCCGCGCCGGCTGTGGCGATCTCATTTAGCCCTCAACTGGTATCGTGTTTTCCCGAAACGTAACTGGTATAGTGGGGTATTTCAACACCCCATACATATATTAATAAGGAAACAATACAAAGAATCGTTTTTTTATAAATGTTTCCACTGTATGTCCATGGCTATACATTAAGAAAACAGATAAAGATAAGGAACAGCAGTTTTATTTCTTCGCAAAACATTAAAAACAAAATTGCGCGAATATTGCACAAACTACAAGTAAAATAACACCAATTCTTGTTAAGCATTAAAACAAATAAAAAAAAATGGAAATAAAAATAAATCTTCTGTACATGATTCACCATTAGGGTCAATTCTTACTGCCTGCAACAAAAAATAGATATTATTCCTCTTTAGAAAAAAACTGACATAGGTGTTTTTTACCTGTCTTTACAGTTTACACATTTCACTGCTGGCTGAGAATGATCTTTGTAGACAGGTTTCTTGCAAGTTGTACATTGCGTTTTGACTTTTCTGTCTTTATTTCGTGGGCACAAAGAACACCTCTGATATTTTCTGGCAGGCCCTGTTGTTTTTTCTGGTGCTGTTTCTTCTGGTGCCGTTTTACTAGCGTCCCCCTCACTCAATACCTTTCGGATAATATTACGAAGGTCTCTTGACAACCCCTGGATTTCAACTCTTCTTTCAAGATGATCAAAGATAAGGGACCTCCCCAATTGTATGGTGAATTGCCGTCGATTCATTTTCACATTTATTTGTGAAGCTTTTAGCAACACATAGCTGTTTACTCTAGATATGTCCATCAGGGCATAAAAAATTGCCATAGGCCATCGTCTTGTACGCCTCTGGCAGGAAAACAGTGTACACTTTTGATCTATCGCATCAACTCCACCTTTGGTGGTGTTATAAAAGTCTATTATTTCTGGCTTATGGTAGTTTTCAGTTATAGATTGATCATGATGCATAGACGAAATCAAAATAACACTTCTATTTTTCTTGGACACATAGGACACCAGTGTTTTGTCCCTTGTGAAACCAAATTCAGAAGACTTCACAACACGATTTCTCTTTGGTTGAAATTGAATGGGTATTTCCGCCTTATTTTTTCGCATTGTTCCTACGTACGTAAGACCATTTTTACCTTATTCATCAACAACTTGTATTGAAGAGAACCAATTGTCTCCAGTAACATTTCCATTTGAGTTTATAATGGGCTCTACCAATTTCAAAACACTGAGTGTTAGTATCGATAATTTTCGTGGGTTGGGCTCGTTAGTTTTTCCGCAATAAAGAAAAGAGTTGAACAAATAGTGAGTTTTTGCATCACATATGCACATTATCTTCAGTCCGTATTTTTCGGGTTTGCTTTTTATATATACTCTAAACGAGCACCGTCCACGAAAACCAACTAACATTTCGTCAACAACTGCATACTGACTGCATGTATATATTTTTTTGCTGTTTTGTTGGTGCAAGCTTGTCCCCACCGTTTTTTTCGGGCTTCCCTTGTGTCTTGGTTATCGAGCCGGAGAGCGGACAATAAAAATAAAAATCGTTTCTTGCTCATCGTCTCTCTAAAGATATCCCGCCCAGTGCAATCGGTGGCAAAGAGGCTTTCAACATCTTCATGTCCAGATTTGAATACGCCTGCCAGAAACAATAATCCGAGTAGTGCTTTCAATTCTATTTTATCTACGTGGTCAACAAAAGTTGCTGTGTCTCCATAGTTAACACTCAAATCGCTTATTTTTTGATTGGTATGTTCAACTATCAGATCCAAAAGATTATAGTCAAATAAAAGAGACCAAGCTTCATAAGGAGTCGAAGATTTCGCTACCATTGCCGCTCCCTCAGTACCAGGTAGGTGTATAATATTGTGCTGTCTTGTACGGGACGGTGCTGGTGGATTTTTAAACCACTTGTACCTGTTACGACCATAAAAGTAATGGTTCGAATCAGGTACATCATGCATTTGCATTTCTTCATTTTCATCTGACGAATATGCCTCCTGTTCTGATTCCGATAAATGTTCACTAACACCATCACTCAAGTCATTATCTTCCTCTGTAAAGAGTGGGTTTTCTGGAACTTCATCCCCATCACTTTCATAAAAGTTTTCAGCGAGTTTTTTCAACTCACTTTCCGGCAAAGGTCGACGCGACATTTTGCCTTGAAATACAATTCACTGCTTTAACTGGTATAGTGGGGTACTTGCACACCCCGATTCCTGTTTTTTTCACAAACAGTCACTTTTCACCAATAGCTACTGCCACTACACTATAGACAACCTGAAGTTAGGAGAATACCTGAAACAGAAAAAAAATCATACACGAATATACTATTTTTACAATAATTTAGTCACTGGGGTGTCAATATACCCCACGATACCAGTTGAGGGTTAGTTCTATTGCCGTGTGTCGTTTTTGTACCGTTATTATTTTGCGACGTATTGTATATTTTGATATTTTATTATGGAAGAAAATACTCAAAAACATTTTAAGTACTGCCTGGTCCCATTTTGCACAAGTAAGACAGTAAGACACCTAATAAAATGTTTATTAGACTGCCACTTGATCGCAATCGCCGAATAAAATGACTTAAAGCCTGTCGAAGGGATATACATGATATTTCTCCAAATTACAATGCTCTTCATGTCTGCGAGGATCATTTTAGATATACTACCACAAAATGTATGTATTATAGCAGACAGAGGGTTTAAGCACGTTGAACATTGTATTTATTGCTAAAAATTTCAAATTAATTAGACCACCAAGTGTCCCTTCTAATACAAAATATAATAAGACTGAAGTGATAGACTAGAAGCAAAAAGAATTGCAAGCTGAAGAACTCATGTCGAAAGAGTGATACGTAGATTACGAGAATTTGCATTTTTAGCACCTCATGCCTGTATTGACAGCAATTTGATACGACACACAGATCATATAATTAAAATAGTGTGTGATGTAACTAATTTACAATCAGGAGTAATTTATGGAAAATAATATATTTTTATATAAATAAATGTTTTGTATTTTTTTGTTTATTAGGTTTAGTTTTTAGACATTTAAAAAAAGATTTTTATTGCCTCTATTAGGGTGTCCAAATTTTTATATTGTATTATTAGTATTAAGCAAAAACAATGCATGGTTAAAAAAAAGCTGCCTTAAAGAAAAACAGTTGTTTATTTCTGTGCTATTTTGTTTTTCTTTAATTTTTACCATTTTGTGTTAAATAAATAACACAAAAATTAAATGTATTTTTATTTACTATCAAACATTTTAATAAAACTACAAACTACAAACATATTTGGACATAAATATTTAATTACCTATAAACAAGTTTTTTTGTTATAATTAAATTATTTTATAACAATCACTAATACTTAACAGCTGTACTATAACACTAATTTAAATTATTTTTTGTAATTTTTTATGGTGTCATATCTGTAATAACAGCTATAGAGATTTAAATAATTGTGTAAAAATATTAAGACACCAAAAATCTTCTGCTGCAGTCATTAAATCATCGAAATATTCTTCATTATATTCAACCCACGTAAAATTAAACTTGCTATTGCTTTCAAAATCTGAGTCAGCAATACAAAATAAACATTTTTTTTATTTCATCATCATCATGAGGTCATCAGTCCTAAGACTGGTTGGACGCGAACCTCCAGCTTCTCCTATCTTGTGCTAACCTACGCATTTCGCTAATTGTGCTACAACCTACATCCCTTACTATTTGTGAGCAGTAGTCTAATCTAGGCCTACCTCTGTCTTCCTTCACTCCTATTTCTGCCTCCAAAATATCGCGGACTATTCCCCCATGTCTCAGCAAGTGGCCTACCATTCTATCTCTTCTCTTCTTTATGTTTTTCCACATACTTCTTTTCTCGCCGACTTTCTCTAATACTTCTTCGTTTATAACCCTATCAGTCCACGGTATTTTCATCATTCTTCGGTAACACCACATCTCAAAATCTTCTAATTTCTTCCTACTTGCTTCCCCTACCGTCTAGGTTTCGCAACCGTATAGCGCCGTGCTCCATACATACGTTTTCAAAAATCTCTTCCTTGTTTCTAAGTTTATTACCCCCAAGCATAAAAGTGCTTTCTTTTTGTTAAAAGCTACTCGACCCTGCGCTATTCTTTGTTTTATGTCTTTATCGCTTCTTCCATCCCAATTTATTTTACTTCCTAAATAAGTGAAGTCTTTAACTTCCTCCAATCTTTCATTATTAATTTGTACTTTCGTTTTTGCTCTGCTCTCGCGCCCTCTGCACACTAACACTTTAGTTTTGTTTTTATTCACCCTCATTCCGTACTCCTCTGTCAACACTGCCTCCATTTCGTTCAACGCTGGTTCTAATTCCTCCTTACTAGATGCTAATACTGCTATATCATGCGCGAATCTCAGCATATTTAGTTTCTGTCCCTGTACTTTAATCCCGAAATCCACTCTATCTTTTACCACATTAATCGCCTCTTCGATATACAGATTAAAAATTAGTGGTGATACTCCTTTCCTAATACCTACTTCCCTTCTTTCCCCTTCTACTTCTATAGCAGCAGTTTGCCCTTTGTATAGATTGTGTACTACTCTCCTATCTCTATACTTCATTCCCGCGCTCTTTAGTATCTCGAACATTTTTTCCCATCTTACATTATCAAAAGCTTTTTCTAAATCTACAAATCCTATATAAGCGTTCTTTCCTTCTTCTATTGTTTTCTCTAACATTACTCTTAGCGCCAGAATAGCTTCGCGAGTTCCCCTATTTCGCCTAAACCCAAATTGGTCTTCTCCTAGTATTTCCTCCGCTCTATTTTCCATCCTCTTCCGCTCTATTTTTTATTTAGCATAAACATTTGCAACTGCACCTGTGCATTATATTTTGCAGTTATTTTATTGTCTCCGGTTAAATAATTTGTTACACTTCTAGTATATTGTGGACACTTTATTTCCACAAGATATTCTTTACATATTGCATCTGGTGAAGCCCCAAAAATTGGATATTTCGGAATTAATTGTAAGCCAATTCGGTTTAACTTCATCTTAAAGGATTTTTCTAAGCACTTTACCACACTTTCTTCTAACTGTTTTCCCCTGTCCATTGCTGAGGTTGCTCCAAATTTAGAAATACTCAATATTTGTTGAACAAATATTCCATCGCTCTTCTTGCAATGAGCAGCATCATACAGTTTTGATGCAGTTATTCTTCCATACCTCAAATCAAACCATAATCTGCTGTCTGACCGACTTGCAGTTTTTATAGCAGCTTCAGAACACTTGTCCTCAGTCATAGTATGAGAACAAAAATTAATAAATTCACTATACGATGACTGTCTCGTAGATACAAATTTTAGCATTAGAAAAACGTGAGTAAACAAAGCTTCCTCTGCAGTTCCGCGTGTAAAACGAAAGCAGCAGCAAGAAGACTAGAGAACAGGAGAAATAACTCGAGTGGTGGGGGTAGAACGAAAAACGTCCGCACCATGGCGGTCCTTGCGTAGAACCGAGCGAGGTTATGTTTATTTTTGTTTACTGTGTTTTGAAAGTTTTGAGCGTTTCCAGTTTTTCCGTTGAATATGTCAAAAGCGTCGAGATATTGTTGCGTTACGAATTGTTCCAGCAAAAGCCCTGATTGTGTCATAAATAAACGAACAGTTTTTAAAGTTCCTGAGGTAAGTCTTTCGATAAACAAGTATTGTAATGTTTGTATACACCGATAGTAACGCTTACTTTGTAGTAAATAGTAAAAGTGCAGTGTAATGTAGAAGTAAATTGTCAAATAGTAATTCACAACTCAATTTCGTTTAAGGACTGTGAGAGACGAGAAAAATGGTTGGAGGTGCTGTCACCGTATTACCTTAATATTATGCAGCTCAAGGAAAGAATACTTTATAATAGTAGAAAGAGAAAACTCAAAATACCAGTTTTTCTTCACTTAACGATAATGAATTTGAACTTCCCACAGAACGTTTCCGTAATAAGATTTTTGGTTATCATAGTTTTTTAGTAAGAAGTAACATCCTATATTATTTATTTTATGTTATTATTATGGCCTTTTAGTTAAATTGAAAAAGTTTAACTACAGTTAGTTAGTTAAAGTTAGTTAGGTAGTTTAGTTTAGTTCTTTTCATTGCAATGTTATTTCTTCGCTTACATTAGAATGCAACTTATAATTTCAATTTTCTTGAATAAATAGTTTTGTGACATTTCTTGTTTTATTCCTGTACCCTTCAATTTATGTCTAATTACTAACGTTAATTCTGAAAAATTAATTGATTTTAAATCACACACTGTATTGCCTTCATAGTACACTGATTTGAATAAATTGTACTCTTATTGAATGCTTTGTTTTTACTGAAGCAACATACAAAAAGGTCGGTAAGTATGTAATCTTATTACCACAAAATCGCAAATTTTAAATTAACCGAATATATACAATTGATTAGTAATTGTTTAAAAACAACTTCACATTTCATACAATAATAGCTCACAAGCTAATTTCACAGGAAAACTATCGGTTACTTCTTGGATGTTTGAAATATCTTGTACAGACTTCGGCACATCCCATTCCATCCATTCCAAATATTCGCTGTGTAAATACACATTCACATTCAACTTCTTATCAATGCATATGTTTAAATTGGTGTCCAAACCAGACTCAGCATACCATTTTTCGCTTGGCAATTCAATGGAGTGTCTGTTGCTTTGTAAACTTTCAAACTAAATATTTCCTTCCGAGATCGAACACTTCTTCATTTCCCCATGCAAAAGTGATCGCAGTTCGACATTTTCAATTCCACTTGTGGCCATGGTTAAAATATGTAATCTTCCTGTGGATGATTAAAACTCGTTAGACTAAAAGCTCATTATGTTATTTCATTTCCACAAAGCTAAATTATCATCGATATCCTACTCGTGGCAGACATAAAAGAAAATTATAATTGACAGATGAAAAAATGCAATAACATTTCTTGCTCTAAAAGAAAAGCATTCAGAACTATTATTTTTTGTACATACTATGTATTTAGGACTGAAAATACTGTATCCCAATTTTCATAGCGTGTTTTCACCAAACAATAATTCGGAAACAACAATTGTAAAGAAATGCACGCGAAAATTGTTTACTATTTACATAATGAGCACAATAGAACCCTAACCCTACATTTAAATAGTGAAGACCCGCGATAGACGAGGATAAACCGCGCGATTCTACGCGAGGCTGCCATATTGGCGCCGTTTTTCGTCCTACCCCCACCACTGATTTTTCGAGGAGCTATGTCTCCTTACTCTCTAGTCTTCTTGAGCAGCAGTGGCTTATCACACATCCGTCGCTCACGAATCATACTATTTTACGTCACGACCAATAGTACTGCGTTTCTGGCCGCTTGGAATAATTCGAATTCCCCTGCATATTATTCTTCATAGCGGCCGTTTGGGACAAACAAAAGTATTTTGTTTGCTGATATATGTTTTAATACAACATACACTTACGCTTCATAGTATTTTTTCCTATTTAAAATGTTTGTGAAGTTCCCTATTTTATACTTCTTAAGTTTAGTAAAAGTCTGGTACCCTTTGAGAATGGCATAAAAGCCGAAACAATTGTTAGAAGTATAGTCTGCAATTTTTGTGAAACCTACCAAGTGCTTTCTTTCATTTCCTATTATAACATTTGTTTCGTTAAGAAATAAAAATAAATTTTGCCAAATTTTTCTATGAAATGCTGTCACATGTTGGTTACCGCTGATCAACAACGCCGATTGTCGTTACTATTCTGCCAGAGAAATACGGTGTTCCCAGTTTATTGGGAATTATTGCTTATTTCATATTAATCTGTTACTGCCTATTTTTAACTTAATATAAAATTGTGTTACCTCAATCTTCTTCAGTGTTCCTCAAATCAAAGATCTGCCTCGATTTATTTTTGTTGCTATTAACTATGAAATAAATCATACTCACATTATGGAGTTACTATGGGCATTTCTTTAAATTTTATTAAACATTCTCAAGATAATACTGATACAGTTTTACCTACTTATAAGTAATTGGTAATAAATACAATTTTTTAGCCGCCTTTGGGGTACCATTCGACGAAATAGTAGTGGACACATCGCTGACAGTGAAACGGAAAAATTCAGACAGGCAGTCGAGAAACCAAAACGCAAGGCTGGACAGTGTAGCAGCCTCTGTCGTACCGCAGAAAAGGCCAGAAAACAGTTAGAAATGTATTATTGTAAGTATCGATAATTTAAGAGAAGGGTAAAGATTGACATGAATTCGTTAAAATATTTCTACGATCCTAAGGTTCTACGTACGCACGTGCTGTATGTAAACACCCTGTATAGGAACGTAGAGTGAATGTGTAATTGGGGGTCAAAACTATTGAATAAGAATATTTATTTTTGCATTAAAATATTTTTTTTTGCAGGAAACATTCATTTTTCCAGTGGGACTAACGCAGAATATATCATAATAGAATATGTTATTTTATAATGCCTACAGTGTGATTTTCTTTTATAAAATAAATAAGTAAGAAAGCTTTTATTTTTTTTTTACTTTTCCGCATTCCACTATACGCGGAAAAGTAATGTAATCGTGTAAAGAAAGATTGAAAAAACAACATTTTGTTTTTGGGTTTATTTTTCGTTAACAAAAAAAAAAAAGATTTGTAAAAAATGTTTGCTGTATGTGCGTCGTTGTCGTCGGCATTTGTTCTTGTTAGCACGATAACCCAACTAAATTGTGTCGGATCGATCGGGTTTTGACTGATTCTGATTGAGGATGTCTCCCAGACGACACCTATTGATTTTGAAGCGGATAGGACACACTCTACCATGTTCATGGGCCATGAGAAAGCACAATGGTGGACTATTTGAGAATTTTTTGAAGTGAATACTTCTCTGGCGGCGTTCTGATATTTGACGAGAATGGAGAGTGAATTGGAAAAAATGTAATGTTTCAAGATTTCGCTACACGAGAGAGAAAAAAGATATAACGTAGAGAGAAGAAGAAAGAGAGCTATACATCATATATATATATATATGTTTAGGCTATCCGCGTCTCCCAATTGTCGCGCATGCGCGCGTTATAGATGTACGCGTCCAGACGCTATATATGTATTAACAGCTGAAGCAGCACACGTGTGTACCGAATATTTATCATTGTGTTTTGTAATTATTTAAGTTATTTACCAGTGGCGGCTTGTGGTATCCATGTTAGCGTAGGCGATAGCGGCGTATGAGCTTCATCAACCTTTAAAAATAGCGGCGCAGGCGAAAATTTTTAAAATTTTCAAGGTCACGCGTTTTCCTGGTACTTCAGAATTTCAATGATTGAATTTCATTTATACAAAAATATAGACTTTCACAAGAATTTTTTGAACTTAATACCTCTTTGTTATTCGTGAATAATAATAGTTATTGTGGGTATAAATAAATTGGAATAAACGAAATATATTTATTGAGTGTTATACCTATATTATGTAAATTGGGTTGGCAATAATACATTATTTTAGGGCGCTTTAGGGTATAGGCCTCCTCCTCCCCTCACAGTCTTCCTTAACCATCGCCATTATTGACTGACAATTACAAAGTGGATACCTACTACTTTTTATAATTTAAATTAATACGCCTATCTTTAATTAATGAAAATTTGTTAATTATATTTTCTGTGAAGTTGAAGTCATCAGATTTCTGAAGTGTGCTAAATAATTCCTTTTCAATTGAGATAAGTACAAGCGACGATAAAAGTTCATTCTTTATAGAGTTCCGACTATGCGTTTTAATACGTTGTAAACAAGAAAAATGTCTTTCAACCGATGTACTTGTTGCTGGAATTGTAGCAATTAAAACAATAAGTTTAAAAACCTCTGGAAATATTTCTCGAAATTCATATTCCATAAAATATTTCAACATTGACTCGATATTTAATGTTTCAAATTGATCATCACAATATATAACCCAATATCCCCAGTAATGTCACGGCTTATTCAATGAGAAGGCGTCTTCGGATCTGCCGAAGAACGCCGATCTACTTCAGGCGCCGAATACATTCGTCTTCAACTGCTTTATTTAAAGAATATAACTGGCTGCAGACGTCTGAGCTGCGATTATTTTGCCATTACAACAACGCTGTTTGTCGTCTTACCGACATCTGGTTGACGTGTAGCTATCGATTTTCAGGCGGTGGGATGGAGAACCGAGTCTGGTCTGGTTGTTCTGTTTAGGAACAAAATGATTTAATTCGGTGTAGCGCGGCGCCGTGCGGACTGCGGTGATATATATATAAAGGGTGTTTACGGCACCAGCGCCGCCGACGGCAATAGATAATTTAATTAGTATAAAGTAGTTATTATTAATTATATTAAATATTTCTGTATTATCAGGGACGTTAACAGTTCATTGTAATTGCGCTGTTATGAGAAATTACATGAAATTTTAAAGGTAGGCGGCGCCTACCTTGCCTACCCCGACGAGCCGCCACTGTTATTTACATCTGTGTTCTGTGATTATTTGATACTCTCCTTGAACCGTTTAACTTGTTAAAATCTAGAAGATATAATATATTTCATTCACCGCCCCCTACTGGTTTACAGCGACACAGGTGCAAATGCACTTGGAAGAGGCGATGACAAAATCCCTTTAATTCTCGGGGGAGATTTCACTGTAAATTTCGGATCCAATGATTCTTTGACGTCGATTAACTTTCTTCGAGAAACATTTGGTCTGCTTATAAATAACAATCCCAAAGAATGAACAACAACATCCGGAACAACAATAGATGCAATTTTTACACGTTATCTAGAAAATATCGAATCATGAACATATATTTCACATTTTAGTTATCACAAACCAATCATATCAGTATTACCAATTGAACCACCAGCCGATGATAGTGTAGATAATGAATGAACCGAATATTTTTTTCACAAATTTTATATTGCTATATTTCTTTTCAAATTATCCCTCTCCCTTTCTCTCTCTTTCAATCTCTCACTCTTAATCTCTCTCATTCTCTATTCTAAAGAAGTATTCACTTCTATCACGTGTACTGTGCTGCACATGATAGTTTTTTACATTATTTTCACGTGTAAAATACACTCCTGGAGTTTGGTTCGTTCCTCCAGACTCACCCTGTATACATCATTTGGAAGGATTTTTGATTCTCTATTACGCAACATGAGTGAAATTGGCGTATTTTTTATCAAGTTAATTAAGTTTGTGCAAACTATTGCAAAGTGGGTAAGTTATGGTAACAGAAACAGGAAAAGACCAACATCATGTTTAGGGCAAATCGCCATTTATTGAAGTCAATATTACATATTATTAAAAATATGATAAAATTGTGTATAAACATATAGTTTGTGCATACAAAATGTACCTTTGAAAGCGATTGGATGCCAAAAACAAGCTTTAACAAATAATTTCAACAAATCATTGATGAGAAAATGTCATTTCTGTCTTTAAACTTTTCCCCCAGTGATTCCCCTCCATGAATATCATAAGACGGATTGTGTTTTACAAACTTTGTTTATCAATACAACAGCACGACCTATTTTTTTGTACACGTACGCCCACGAAACATTTTTTGATAAAACCCTGGAACTTACGCCCAATATTTGCTAATTTAGTTACACCCTAGTACACCCAGAAGAATAATCTCACAATCAGTTTTCAGTTTCACCTACGTATTAAATATTGCCAATATTGCCTTGCTTACATGTGAAATATCTTTTTAATTGAATTCACGTTGCTTCAAGTTTAATTATACTAAGTGTTTCAAAAATAACGGGCAAACGATTACCATGGAAGTAGTTCCAACGACTAGTAGGTCCGTTTAGCAGTCTCTTACGTTACCAAATAAAATTTCTATGGTCTTCAGTAATGAACACTTTCTAATACCACAAAATTGCTTATTCCTCTAGATTGTGGTCCGCAAAAAAAATTTGGTCAATGAGTTTTCATTTCGCATATTTTATTTGTGTAAATATATAATTATTCTAGGTTTTTATAGATTCTGGTGCTAAGTAGCTCAAAAATAGATTGCTAGCAAATACAGAAACAGGGTTTTCACAAACACTTTGAAACAATTTCATAGAAATAAATTTAATATGTTTATTTACAAGTACATCTTGACAAACGCTTCTTGTAATTAAAAAAATAGCGGATCAGTTTATGTTATTTAAATATCAAGGTAATTTAAACATCTGTTGGAACACTTTGTATAAAAAAACTCAACACAGGGTGTTAATTAAGTACGCAGACAAATTTTAAGAGGTAATTGCGTGATATTAAGATGAAAAGTTAACGTAAACATGTGTCTTAAACGTATTCATTTTATTTATTGAGGTTTTTAGGTTTTTATTTATTCCTATCACATACAATGTGTTCAAGTTCTTTTGCCAACGGATTTTCCCCAGAGGGTAGCTTTCTGCACTTGGATACAGAATAATGTAGTCAGAAGTTGAAGGTTCTTATTCCAAGTGTTCTACCATTGAGGCATGTTTTTCTCTAATGTAATAAAAACGTTCACAAAAATCACATGTCAGCTGAAGATGGCCCACATGCTATAACTGAAAAGAATTTCAAGAGAGTTGAAATTATTGGGGTTGTTACCGTTAGGCCCGATATTCTATCTCCCAGGCTGAAGGCGAGTAATAACGACAATTTATATGTTCTACCCGGCCTCTTAGAATACATCCCTATAAGGGAAGGTAGAGCTTGTCAAGAATAGGAACAAGTCTCAAAATTGCGATATCGGACCACCCACACGAGGTGTGCAGTTTTCCCTCCCAATGCTGTCTCATTCTTTTTTCTACGCATACAGAAAAAATCTCACATTTTTCTCATTATTGACGAGCTGTATTGACACAGGTTAGTATATAGATCAAAATTACGCCAATAGATGGATCTGGCGTGGCATGAACACAACCTCGGCCGCCCACGTAGCCTCATATGAATCCGCTCGATTTATTTGTTCGTGGCACCTAACATAATTAGTTTACAGAACTCAAGTTTAGCCTGAAGAGGATCTAATAACTCGGGTACACGAATCTTAATATAGTTATCTAAAATCATGTATATATATTTTTGCCAAATAGCCTCTAAACCGTTATGAAACTAAAACTAAAACATTGAATTAAATTTGATTAAGCTTCGTCACTTAAAACTAGAACTTCGTCAATATGATCGTCACAAAATTGTTTGCGTATTTAATTAACACCCTGTATAGATCAGGCAACTTTTAGAAATAAAAGAATCACTATATTATCGCGTGTTACAAATATCAAAAGGTTATCAAAGTGAAATTCCAATATATACATACATTTCCGTGCAACGACCACTCAACAATCAGGATCTGAGTTCCATATATTATTTTATAAAAATCGAAAATCGCCCAACCACCGACCGAGACCAGCAACATTTCGACGTTAATGAACAAAGTTTGTACTTGATAACTTTTAAATCTTAATATTACTGAAATTTAAATAATCTCACTGTCGTGTTTCAATTATTATAACAATAATAATAACAGTCTATAAAGCCGCCCTGTAAGGACCCCCCCACGTTATTTGATAACGCGGCATAATGGTATTTGATAAAAAACAATAAAAAAAAAAAAAAGGAGAATTTAAGACTATTTTTTGGGTTTCTTCGGACTGCCTAACGGTGATTCCTGAAAAGAAAAGAAAAATACATCAGTACGACAAGGGATTAATATTAATACGAGTATATCATGTCATTCCACCATGTGATCTTTTAAGGACGGACCAGTTTATTACTAATTACGTGTTTTCGATATAAATAAGTGTCTTCCTACAATATATCTAGTGTTTATATTCATTAATATTAATTACAATAATTGTCAGTAATTTATAAGTCGGGAATCGAGAAAGGAACCACCAAACCGCAAAGCGGTTATCAAGTAGTTGCTATTACATAATCGCCAGGGGCGTAGCGTACATGGATACGAGTGATGCGTCGCATGCCTTAAAAAATTGGCAAATTAGTGTTATTTAAAAGTTCAATCGATTTAGTCAATTATTATATATTTTTTATTTTAAACCGACTGCAAACATACATTATTTACTTTAAACGCTACCATCAATTTTTTTATTTCAAATCGGCCGTGAGGGAGCACGAAATTATTGGACTCCCGCGTTACTTGCTGCAGTGCTGAAATGCGATGGTCCACGTTACATCCAAGCTGTGCGTTAGATGGGCGAAAAGGTCAGTGATCTTACGCAGTCAACAGTGGAACCTCGAATAGGTGTTGTCGTTATTTCCGGACTCAGTTATGCGATTATGTGAACGCATCTTGGCAACTGTCGCCATAACATAAGGAAGATTTAGAAGCGATGTTTCAGGTAATTGTTGAAAGTGAAAATGAGGAATGGGATCGAGAAACCGTTATTTGTGCTAGAGGCCCTTTAACTTTATTGCGCGACTTTGATTTTAATTTTTTCTTAGCAGTGTTTTCTGCAATATTCTCACATTCCGAGAGTCTGTTTAAAATTCTACAGACAACAATATCAAATATTAGTTACTGCAATAAAAAGACCGATTTCAAATCGCACATTCAAAAAATGAGAAACGAGTTTAGTAACATTTGGGACCGTATGGACAGATTTGTGTTAGAAAATCAACCACCAAATAAAATAATGCGTTTGGATTTAATCCTAGAAGATAAGAAAAGCACCTACGCACGATTGTTATATGAAATTTTGGACGTTATTACTTTGAACATTAGTGAACGGCTTAGTGAAATTTCTAAACTAAAACTCTTAAATCTAGATTCCATACAATTTATTTCATTCGTGAAACGTTTTCCTGATGAACTGTTTTCTTTTTTAGTAGATACATGTGGAACATTCTTTGACGCAAATCGTTTAAAAAGTGAACTTTCAGTGGTTTATAGTGATCCCGATATGAAAAAGAGCACTGTGTTTGAGCTTCACCAATATATTATGTCCCTTCAATTATCTTCTGTTTTTCCGGAGTCATCAAAATTGTGTCGTTTAATTTTGACTATTCCTGCCACAAGCAGTTCCGCGGAAAGATCATTTTCATGTTTAAAGAGAATAAAGACTTATCTGCGAAATTCCCAAAAGCAAGAAAAACTGGCAGCTTGAGCATTAATAAATATTGCAAGTGCCTTGTTAGAAGATATGAGATCATCTCCAACATTTGAAGAAACAGAGATAGACGTTTTTGCTGGGCAAACAAAAACCGAAGAATTGATCCTCATTTTTAAAATTAGGATATGTACCTCACCATAATCATTTTAGGTTAGTGTCTTTTTTATTTTTACCATTTTCATATAGCCTACCATACAACTAACTATACCTCTTCTCCTTATAAAATTTTTATCACATCCCTAGATTTTTTTCTCATACTACGCCCCTGACAATCGCTATAGGAAACAACTGCTCCTCGGGCTAAAGCCCTTCCAGGCATTGAATTATACTTAATAGCGAACCTCGACCCCTTTCTCTTGTTTCTGCACGATCAGCAATAACGTGTGTTTTAAAACCCTACAAACGTTTAGCCTACTGCGCATTTCAGCAACTGGCCGAACTGCTCTAAACCGCGAATCTTAATGTTTTATTAACAAACTTGTCACCGACACATCATAACGTAGTAATATTTCATCGTATTTAAGTTAAAAGTATATACTTCGTTTATGTTACCAATATTTTTCGCTAATAAAATAGTTTTGAGAGCGTTATTACTTTTATTTAAATATATTAGTTGTAAAATTATGATGCCTGGCCGAACTATTATGAGCCTGGGCTCGTTTGTACCTTAATTCGTGTGAAATGTGGTCTACAACTGTACACCACATTTCAGACAGTGCTCTTACCAGGTCTAATTCATCTAATGATTCTAACTTTGCGATCGGAGCTATCTTCTCCTCCTTGCAGTCCTTTTCTTTGGTTAATAAACATTCAGCCCAAGACGGTTCTTGATATTTGTCGAAATCAAACGCCTTATTGAATGATGCGAACCTAGAAATTCGCCGTTTTAACATAAATAAAACTTCTACAATGAAACGTTACAAAAATTGAGCACACCACTACATTGATCGAACATTGGGCAAACATTACACTATGTAACGAACAGATTTAGAAACATAACCTATAAAATCGTCTATTATATATTGCTAGAGTGTCTAGAAGTCTACTTTATCGGTGTGCGCAATTTTTCGCAAGAGAACGTCGCAATTTACCTATGAAGAACTTGGGAATGGTGAGTTTTTGAGATTGGCTTTGGCTCACTAACTGATCTCTGAAATGTATATCTACTTCTACTTGGATCTACTGCTACATTTTCATATTCAGGCATCTGAAAAGATTAAACTCGTCTATAGATTCGTCTAAAAGGAGGGATAGTAAAAAAAGAGGACCATCTCATGACGATGTTCATGACTATAGCAAAATATAACTACAAATTTCTACTTGCTACAAGGATTGCACTTTACGGATATTTGTTTATTTCTAATTGTTCGAGGTTTACGCATTCTTTGTGTGTCATCGTATGCGTCAACAATTGTACCATGTAACTTATTTACACTAGGCACAAAAATTAAGGGATGTAAAAAAGTCCTAAATTTGTAGGTGATTTTCAAAGGGCTGTAACTTGGCGAAAAATAATCGCAGAGCAATATTACGAAAAGAAAATTGAAGATCCATGTTTCTAGTTTTCAGATATTGACTTAAAATTTTTTTATCATTAGCACTTCTTGATACCTGTCTGTATCTGATACCTGTATAGGTACAGGTATCTGCTACCTGTCTAGGGATAGACAGGTATCAGATAGACTACATTCTGGTTAGGAAGAGATTTAGAAATCAAGTAAAAGACTGTAAGAGTTATCCAGGAGCAGATGTAGACAGCGACCACAACTTGGTAGTCATGAAAGCCAGATTAAAGTTAAAAATTGTGAAAACCCGGAAGGATAAGAAACGTATAAATGTAGACATATTGAGGGATCAGAATATGAAAGATAAGTTCCAGGAGAAAACAGATCAATTAATAAATAAAGCGAGTAATGACGAAATCAAGAACGCAGAAACTGAGTGGGAGGGTATCAAGAATAGTCTAGATTCCGCGGCTACGGACGTTTTAGGACACGAGAAAAGGGAAGCTAGGAAGCCCTGGATAGCCGAGACGAGGAAGGACTGAAAACTTATAAGGCAATAAAGTGGGAAATCATTAGAAAATGTAGAAAAGCGAAAGAACAATGGATAGAGGATAAATGCAAAGAAGTAGAAGATAAGCTGCAAGTAGGTAAGACCGATGAGGCTTACAAAATAATTAAGAGGTACTTCAGGGATATAGGAACAATAAGTAGAAACGTTAGGAGTCAATCGGCGGACATACTGATCGGAAGAGAGGAGAAAGCAGATAGATGGAAGCCGTATTTAGGAAATTTATACGAGGGTCAGGAATTAGGATATATATTAGAGGAAGAATCTAGCATCGATAGGGAAGATGTAGGAAAACCTATATCGAGAGAGGAATTTGAAATAGCACTAAGGGGGCTAAAGAACAATAGAGCGCCGGGTGTAGATAAAATACAGGCGGAAATTTTGAAATGTGCGGGACAGAAAGTAGTAAATAGGATGTTTGAACTGGTAAAATACATATACGAAACGGGCGAGATACCGGAGGATTATAAGAGGAACATTATCGTTACTATACCGAAAAAGAGAGGAGCCGACAAATGCGATAACTTTAGAACGATTAGCCTAACCTCTCATGCGTCAAAAATCTTAACCAGAATAGTGCAGAAGAGGATGGAAAATAGAGCGGAGGAAATAGTAGGAGAAGACCAATTCGGATTTAGGCGAAATAGGGGAACTCGCGAAGCTATTCTAGCGCTAAGAGTAATGTTAGAGAAAACAATAGAAAAAGGAAAGAACGCTTATATAGGATTTGTAAGATTTAGCAAAAGCTTTTGATAACGTAAGATGGGAAAAAATGTTCGAGATACCAAAGAGCGCGGAAATGAAGTATAGAGATAGGAGAGTAGTACACAATCTATACAAAGAGCAAACTGCTGTTATAGATGTAGAAGGGGAAAAAAGGGAAGTAGGTATTAGGAAAGGAGTAAGACAAGGATGTACGCTATCACCACTAATTTTTAATCTGTACATCGAAGAGGCGATTAATGTGGTAAAAGATAGAGTGGATTTCGGGATTAAAGTACAGGGACAGAAACTAAAAATGCCGAGATTCGCGGATGATATAGCAGTATTAGCATCTAGTAAGGAGGAATTAGAATCAGCATTGAATGAAATGGAAGCAGTGTTGACAGAGGAATGCGGAATGAGGGTGAATAAAAACAAAACTAAAGTGTTAGTGTGCAGAGGGCGCGAGAGCAGAGCAAAAACGAAAGTACAAATTAATAATGAAAGATTGGAGGAAGTTAAAGACTTCACTTATTTAGGAAGTAAAATAAATTGGGATGGAAGAAGCGATAAAGACATAAAACAAAGAATAGAGCAGGGTCGAGTAGCTTTTAACAAAAAGAAAGCACTTTTATGCTCGGGGGTAATAAACTTAGAAACAAGAAAGAGATTTTTGAAAACATATGTATAGAGCACGGCACTATGCGGTTGCGAAACCTGGACGGTAGGGGAAGCAAGTAGGAAAAAATTATATATAAAGTAGATGTGGTGTTACTGAAGAATAATGAAAATACCGTGGACTAATAGGGTTGGAAATGAAGCAGTATTAGAGAAAGTCGGCGAGAAAAGAAGCATATGGAAAAACATAAAGAAGAGAAGAGATAGAATAGTAGGCCACTTGCTGAGACATGGGGAAATAGTCCGCGATATTTTGGAGGCAGAAATAGGAGTGAAGAAAGGCAGAGGTAGGCCTAGATTAGACTCCTGCTCGCAAATAGTAAGGGATTAAGGTTGTAGCATAATTAGCGAAGTGCGTAGGTTAGCACAAGATAGGAGAAGCTGGAGGTTAGCGTCCAACCAGTCTTAGGACTGATGACCTCATGATGATGACTCAAAAACTGCTGATGGTAAAAAAATTCTGGTAATTGAAGCTCCAATTTCTAGTTTTCAAGATCTGAAAACTAGAAATTTGGAGCTTCAATTTGCTTTTTTTAAAGTGCTCTGCGACTACTTTTCTCTAAGTTACAGTTCTTTAAAGATCGCTTAAACATTTATGATTTTTTTACATCCCTTAATTATTGTGCTTAGTGTATGTTACGCGTTCGTTGATATACATACCTGTAATTTCAATATATGCTTTTAATGTACTCCTATTATAAAAAATCGTGAGGGATTAGGTCAGACTATATTGGAGGCTATTCCATTGTACCGCTCCTGTTTATAAGGTAATTAGGAAATACAGTTTCTAAGAACTCCCGAACTTCTATTTTGAGCGGGACAGTCATTCTGCCGGTACCAAATCCTTTCAAGGTCATTGCCCAAAGCTTGAACACCGAACAGAAACTAAGACTAGAAGGCCCACTCGTCGTCGGAACTTTGAACGTGCGCTTACAAAGGCATGAAATATTTTGTTGAAGTAAAATAGTAGCTATGACTTACTAACGTTTATTACATAAACTGTTGACAGTTGATACAGGTAAGACAGTATATAAACTACAAATAATATTACTTAAAAGAAGAAATGTTAATATTGCGAATATATTTAGCTCAATTTAGCTCAAAAAATAGGGGTAAGCTTACAAAAATTCGCATAGAGTTGAAAATTGGTACGAATGTTTGGAACACCATTGTAAATGAAATGTGAGAAGTCCCCAGCGATTCCACATCTGCAAAAAAATGTATTCAAGGTCAAAGTTCGCAAATATGGGTTTTTTGCATTTTTTAGCCAAACGGTAAGTTTTATCATAAAAATAGATCAAACAAAAATTGTAGATCATGCAATTATGTATAAAAATTGTTCTTACACTTTTTTTTCTAAGAATCACCATTTCTGAGATACAACGATTGAAAAAGTTAAAAAGTTGTATTCTCCATAATATGCTCACGTTTCCACGCCACCTGTGAGGTAGTGTACTTGGCGCTTTTTTTTTTAAGTGGTCTCTCTGTACGCCTATTTTACGATCTATTGTAGTCCTGTTTAATTAAACAATATTGTATTAAATAAAAAATGGTGCTATTGGAAATGATGAACGCGGTGTGAATTATGAGTAATTGGGGAAAACTATTCGTCTGATTGATAATTATCTAATGGAACTTCAAGTGTAATGTCTTCTTCTTCTTCTTCCTCCTGTTGGATACAAGTAAATTGCTATAACAGCGATGCATCAGATGTCTCCTCACTGATATCGTAAGAATCCTCTTCTGATGGCGACTCAATATTGGAGCACGACTGGCCTTGACAACTGGTACATGCTAATGAACAATACAATCCGACTTTTTTGCAGCCGCATTCAGCACTACACCCCTTTTTGCAATTGCAAAAAATTGTATTGAGGAGTTTTTCCGGTGCAGGTGGGAGTAAAGTCTGGATTGGTTCCAATGTATTGTCAATTCACTTCCAACCCCAGTCTTCTGGGTCTAGTTGATTACCAAGCCACACTTGAACTTGATAATATACCCGAAGTAGATGTTGATGAGCAGATGCAAAGGTTGGGGAAAGACAAGCTAATTGCGCTCGTTTATTGTTACGAGTATTTTTTACAAAAGATAAGTATCGAAACTTATCTAAGCAGGTCATTTTTTTTTTGGAGCTTCATGTATAGAAAGAAAGAAGTGAATTCCGTTGGTGATTACAGCTTGTGGAGTAGAGTTACTCTCTATAAAAACTTTAGCACAATTAACTAAATCTTTTTTTTTCAAACAATTTAAAAAGTGTTTTTTACCTCTCCTGAAAATTGCTGATGTTGTATCGCAACCAGTTATTGCGTGTAAAAATAATGTGATTTTGGCATTTTGAAAAAGCAAATAAACTTTTGAATGAATACATTTCCGATTGCTGTTGAGCCTTCCCAGGTTTTAAGAAATAAATAATTTTTTCGGTTGGAGTTCGAGCAGTAAGTAATACCAATAAATCAACATCTTCACTAACAACAATAGTTGTATTTGTTGAGTTGAATTGTTCTATTGCTGTTTCAACTATCAGGACGTCAGCGTCATTATCAGCTTGTTTGACAAAAATATTTTCAGTGGTAAATTTTTCTTTTAACATTGAAATGAACCGAGACTTGTTGTGAGTATTAGCAAGAAATTTTTGTTGGCTTCTGGGAACTGTCATAAGTTGATCAAAAATGACATCAGAAGATGAAGATGTTGTTGTAGTTCGATGACGTTGTTCTGCGGCTTTAATATTTTTC
Organism: Rosalia funebris; assembly: GCA_037954035.1. Taxonomy (NCBI): domain Eukaryota; kingdom Metazoa; phylum Arthropoda; class Insecta; order Coleoptera; family Cerambycidae; genus Rosalia; species Rosalia funebris. The sequence goes on along the minus strand of JAZFAV010000019.1, from coordinate 3,871,757 downwards.
TTTCAATCTGTACAATTTGTACGTATAAGTTACACAGACTAATATTTTTACTTGTATTACGGGCCCAGTGATGTATATAGGCGGCGTACTCGTGTATATTATGGAGAACACAACTTTTTAACTTTTTGAATCGCTATATCTCAGTGGTGATTCTTAGAAAAAAAAGTGTAAGAACAATTTTTATAGATAATTGCACGATCTACAATTTCTGTTTGATCTATTTTTATCATAAAACTTACCGTTTGGCTAAAAAATTCAAAAAACCCATATTTTCGAACTTTGACCTTGAATAAATTTTTTTGCAGATGTGGGATCGATGGGGACTGTTCACATTTCATTTATAATGGTGTTCCAAACATTCGTACCAATTTTCAGCTCTATGCGAATTTTTGTAACCTTGAATGTCTATTTTGACCGGGCTATAATCAAACTGACAAGCTAATAAACAAATGTTTTCACAAATTTTTCAATATAGTTAGCTTGGCATTTGGTTTTTGTAATTTTTTGTTTTATATATTGCGATTTGAGATTTTTATAATATAATAAAGACAATAAAGACGCATTCTAGTATAGAGGAACAAAAATACTTTAATGGAAAGGTACATTTTTAAATATATTTTTTAGTTTTGCCCCAATTAAATCAGAACAGGCTAATTTATTAAAATTATTTATAAATACACTTTCTAATTGTATTATATATTCTACTCTGCTCTGCGATGATACTGTCAAACCGCCAAATGGTAAGTTCACTGAATTAACGTAAGACTTTGCTTTAGATAATAATGTTGCCTGTGTCTCTAAAGTATTTTGTTCATTGAATTCTAAACATAGTTTGCGGGAGTGTTGTCACAAACACTTTTTAGCAGATAACCAGTAACGTAAACTAAACCATTACCTGCTGTACTGTTAAGATTTCTATAATCACTAGTTTCACTGCGTAATAAACACCGAAATTTTATTCATTTTCACCAGACCGGTACTTAGTAACGGCTCAATTATATCGATCATGGAGCGAAATTGAACGAATAGGAGAAAAGCCACGCCCATACAGCCATGGGCATGTAAGTTGTGGGTTGGACAGGGCGTGGAAATAATCTTTGGGAGGGGATATGATCGGTGACCATTACTATGCAGCGAAACTATGGGCATGTCCTTTTACTTATCCATTTATCTAGCACATCTTAATACGAACAGATAACAAAAATATAACGAATTGACGTAATGTATCATAAAGAAAACACTATCATAGAAATAACTGAAAGTAACATAAATATACTAGCAGCAAGGATATTAATTAATTATGTACTTTTGAATTGCATTATTTTGCTGTTGTTGTTCTCTACCAACCAACGTACACATCCGTTTAAAATTTGAAGCGAGCGACACGGCATGCGACTCACCTCTTGCTTAACGGTAGAGACCTCACTACTGGGTGCCTGCTGGGACTGCAACAGCGCCAGGATCGTCTTGACGTCCGTCGCCAGCGTCGTCTCCAACGCCTGAACCCTCTTAGCGAGGTGGTCCAACTTCACGTTGATATGCTCGAGATGGTTCCTACTTATAACTATGTTGTCCGAATGTGATTCTACAGTGGAATGTTGTAAGTATGCTGTGTTCGTTGTCGCTTCCAGGGGCACCTGAAATCAGGTCGTCCAAAGTGGTACCATGCCTACTATTATGATATTCATATGATATGAAGAAAACTGTCTGCCAATCCGAAGCTGAATAGCTTTTTGAGTAAAAAACTATGGTTTAGCCTGCCGACACCTTTAGAGAAATCGGAATAAATGATATCTACCTGGGAAGCTTCATCTAATGCGGAAGCAACAAAGTGGGTAATATAGACAAAATTCGTTATGGTAGATCTGCCCTTAATAAATTCGTGTTGGCACTCAGTAATTTGATATCTTGCATGAGAAAATATTACATCGTACAGCACAATTTCGAAGACTTTTCTAATATTACATGGTATCGTAATAGGTCTATGGTTTTCAATTTTGCATTTGTCACCTTTCTTGAAAACTGGACATATCAACAATCTTCTGAAGACAAGTTAAACATTCTTCTTGATAATTCATTGAGATAGGATTTGTTGAAATATTACAAATATTATTTAGATATAACCACACCTATTACTATATACGTATTAGGGATATACAGGTAGTATCGTAGTAAAGGTGAACAACAATTATTTTCCATCTCACAAGTACGAATGGTGTTGAGACATAACGCGCATGCCTGATAGTAAGGGTGTGGCAGTAAGATCCAAAAAGTAGTTCGTGGGAGGGCCTATGTGATCTTCAAATGTCGGAAATTTCATAGGTTCTCACAGCAAGTTTCAGTAAAGGAAGAAAATTAATTTTAAATTTCATACACAATTCAGTGAAGTTTCCTGTATGAATTTTGTTTACTTACGCATGCTTTACAAGCCTCTGCATATTCAAACAAGATCTTAGAGAGAGAGAGAGGAATAGATCTTGGTTTCATTATTTGTAATATGAAGTGGGGAAAATTCCCCATATATGCCTAATAGATATATTTATGAGCAATGATTACTACCTACAATTGGCCGCGAAAGCTTACCAGCATCTCATCGGTATGCGTGGCCGCCTCCGTCACGTGCGGCGGGCTGGGACTGTTCGTGTAGTAGCTGGTGCTGCTGGAGAGGGGCACGGAGGCGTGCGGAGGGGGCGGAGCCACCTGCGGGTGGGCGGACTCCTGGTACGCCCCTATGGAGGACTGGCGGCGGATGGTGCGAATGCGGTGGCTGGAAGGGGGCGTCGATTGCGCTGAAAACGGGCGGCGATCGGTTAGTTCCCTCGCCTCTATCTCGTCGACGGTATCGTGATTGTTGTGTGTCATAGGTATTGTGTGCATTTGGTGGTAGATAAAGAGAAGTAAATGGTGAGGTTATGCTAATTATGATACCTACGTATTCTTCTAAATCTTTAGGTTTCAGTGAGACGGGATTTTTTGGTAGCTGAATTAAATTGCTTTCGTGGAAACAAGTGATGTTCATGTATACGCGTTTTTATTGTGATTTGTTGTTTTTTATCTATATTCCGGACAATTTTATGACTATGAGTAGATCTTTAACATCGATTTAAAATTATTTAAAATGAAATATTTGTATTTATAACAAATAAAACACTGTAATATTGTAACAGGGTGTCTTTGTTATTTGTCTTAACATACCATAACTGCTAACTATTAACTAAAACTAGTTAGTACTCCATAGTAGTACGCCCTATTAAAATCTGAAATAATGAATCTGTAGTTTTTTTTTTGTTTCTAGATAGAATAATGTTTCGCATTAGGTAAAACATCATATTTGTGTAATTTTATTTTATCATTTTGATAAAATGTATCGTTTTATAAAAATCTCTTATTTTGGTTGCATATTTTTGGGGCTTTGCTATAAATGGCAAAAGGTGCAAAGACAATTTATAACAATAATTTTTACAGTAATCTAATGTTAATGACAAAAGTTATTATTACTTTAATTTTTTATTTTATATAATTCAAAAATTTAAATACTAAAATTTAAACCAATCTCAATATATGGACATGTAGGAAAAAAGGTTAAAGGGAGGAAGAGAAGGAGAAGAAGCAAAATAAGAAGAAGATGAAGAGAAGGAAGAAGAAGAAATAAGCATATGAAGAAGAGGAGAAGATGCAACTTATTATATAAATTTTACGGCCTAGATGTATTTTTAAGACTAAACATTTTAATTTTGAATTTATTTTAAACTTAATACTTTATACAATATACGCATTTGAGTGAAGTATTTACTTATTAGGGACATTTTAGAAACTCTCAACTTTCCCCAAATCTGTATTTCGAGAAAGAATAACTATTATAAAGGCAAATGAAAAAAATATTTGAACACCCTGTTTCGTTTAACCAATTTCGAAAACTATTTTTCTTTATCTACAATAAGTGAATGGCTTTGAATGAAATACAAACAATCTCTATTAGCCACAATACCTACACGAACTATATATCACTGGGTCAAAACGTTAGCTCGATTGTTTACTGGATATAAATACAATACAGAGTCCAAAAAATTATGGCGAAGTTAAAGAATTTCGAGTAGTAAATTCAACGCGAGGTTTTCGTGAACATTTATGTCCAGTATCCAAATCCGGGTTAGAAGGGCAACACTCAGTATATTCACCAACCTTTACTAGACCCCTTTCCGGTGGCGCCACGTTCTGAAATTTTTTGAAAACGCTTTTAGCAATGATATACGCATAAAGAATTAGAAAAATACAGCACAGTGTGCGGGTTGTGTGCGTGGGAGTCACGAAAATAACAATCCTTACGCTATTCCTTGCTATCTTGCCTTCGTCACAAGTGATAAGGGACACAGTCTTACACTTTTTTCTGTTCACACTAATTTTTTATACACAAAGAAACTATGGATGAGTAGAAATTTATGTTTGTTTTTTTGCCGTATTTTTTTAATCTTTTTCATTATTTTTGTAAAGTACTTACTACTAGTGTCTTTAATCACTGGTCTGCAAAAAATAACCTTTCTTTTCTCCTTATAATTATAGTAATAAGAATTATGTATCACGTATACTTTTTTGTAATCGATTTTCTAAATAAAACGCTTATTTTACTTAAAGTTATAATAATAAATTTAATGATTGCGACACTATCTACAGTAAAAGTTATAATTTGTTCCAAAACACTAAAAATCATTAAAACAATCTATGGTTTGTATAATGATTCTTTACGATATTTCCATCAAAATAAATGAAATAAGTTCAACAAAAATGAAATAAATTTTACAGAAATATTGAGACGCCAATGAATCAAATTATACAATAAAGCTAAGACGTGACTTCATACTTGCATTTAGTTCGGCAAATTATTAACTGTGTATGCCGTACGTAGTTGATTGAAACATATGTCGCTAGACATACGTGCTGGTAATTGTGGCATATCAGTAACAATTGCGAGTGGTGTAGCATGTGATCCGTGCCTCGTCACTAAATTGATACACGCGCAAAGTTCCATTATACAAATTGTAACTAGTTATATATTAATAGCATTTCACTTTGTAGTTCTATTCCTTTTCATATTTACCATTGGAGTTTCGCGGCGAATCGACTAAAAAAATCTACCAGCATTTCCTCTGACCATTTTGCGTTGTATCATCTTTCTATATTTAATATATCTTGATGAAACATTTTTCCATGTTCATCCGATACTGTGACAAGATTTTCGGGAAAGAAATCTAAGCGAGAGTCCAAAAAATGAATTTTAAGGGACATGTTGCATTTCAGAGCTTTATAAGAAGAAAGAAGCTCTTGGATTTCCTGGTAGTTCTCGGCTTTTTTATTGCCAAGAAAATTATGACACACATCTACAAAAGCGGTCAATGCTCTTTTTCTGGTTTATTCGGCTTTATTTTAAAAATGAAGTCCTTCAGAAGTTCTCGCATTTGCGGGCCTACAAAGATTCCTTTCTTCAATTTTGCGTTGCTGATTCGGAGAATTTTGTTCTAAGGCATTGAAAGTCTTCACCATCCTTGTTAATTGCTTTTACAAAGTTTTTCATAAGACCCAGCTTTATATGCAGTGGCGGTAGAAACATTTTTTCACTTTGCACTGAAGTTTATTCATTTACATTTTTGACTCCAGGGCCAAACTCGCTCTACGTGGCCAGTTTTTTACTACGTAATGTCTATCTCTTGCGCGACTGTCCCAGTTGCATAAAAACAACAAAATTTGGTGTATGCTCCTTGCAGTACAGTTAAAATTGCTACAACTTCTAGATTGTTCCACAAGTACTGTGAATATTTAATGTTTTCCAGTAACAATTTCATATTTCCATAGTCTTCTTTTACGTTTGTTGTATGTGCGAGGGGGACTGAATGATATTTATTCCAATTATGAAGCAAAACAGCTTTTAAACTGATTTTGGACGAATCGATAAAAATTCGCCATTCCTCCGCTCTTTCAGGGAAACCCAGTTCTTGCATTCCAAGTTTCATTGTTTCAATCTTGATCCGAGAATTTGAACCTCTGATTTTGTCCCAAATCTCGAACAAGATCATTCAAATCTAATTGAGTAAGATGAGGTTCTGTTGGGGTTTTGATGAGGGCTTGAACATAAAGATGAAGAAGTACAATAGTTTTCGATTGAGTATGTTGGGTATGCAACTGAGAAAAGCCATTGGTAATATGCTGGGGATTGAAACCGGAAACCATGAAATGGATGTATGAGGCAATTCTCAAACCTAGACTGACGTATGCAGCACTGGTCTGGTGGGAGAGAGCCTGTTTAAAGTCGGAAGCCAACCGACTTAACAAGTTAAGAGGATTGATTCTTAGAAGTATAACCGGAGCCCCAAGATCAACACCGATCGAGGCGATGGGGATACTGACGGGGATACCACCTCTTGATGTCATCCTGAAAGCGGAAGCCGCAAAAGCAATGCACAGGGTGGGAAACATGAATAGGAAGGTAAGGGACCTGAATAGACTCTCAAGAGAGCTAGCTGAGAAGAGACTCCTATGGATGCCCTCTGACAGTACGGATGTTCACTTCCTGTTTGACAAGAAATATAAGATCACCCTCACCAGTAAGACCGACTGGATAGAGGGTCGAGCTGGATTACCGCTCAATGGAGACATCTGGTACACGGATGGAGCCAAGAGTAAGAACAGAGCGGGTGCGGGGGTGTATAGGCGATGTGATGGGATAGGTAAAACCTTCCCCCTGGGTAAATACACTACCGCACTCCAGGCCGAGCTAGTTGCAATTACATACGGTGTTCTGGGGGCTGACCAAAACCGGACCCAGGAGAGGGTATGTATCTGCTCGGATAGCAGGGCGGCGTTAATAGCCCTGAATTCAGTAACGACAAAGTCGAAGCTGGTCTATAATTGCTATGAAGCATTGAACCACTGCATTGAAGTAAAATATCATTTATGGAAACGTAATATTAATGTTTTTAATTTAATTGTAATAATAACGTACAACCATATACAGGGTTTTCGACATTTCCCGTCCAATAAAGACTTTTTATGTGCCCATAATACATTATTTTACAAAATTTTTAGATACAGTCTTTTCTATCATGTAGGTATATGTATAACTTATGGTTACACTATAATTAATTTATCATCAACTTCATTATTGTAAATAGAATGCCATCTTTTTTATATATCAGGAAAAACTAGTTGTCTTTTCTAATATTTCAATTTGATTCGAAATATTTTCTTTAAAGATATCAGAAACAACGACGATATTGGAGATATGAAACAGAATTAAATGAAGGAGTTACGTAAAATACCCTTTTTTTATTTAAATCCCCTATGCAGTGGCGTGCAATTCAGCTCGACGAGGCAGTAATTTCATTAATACCGTAATTAATTAAATAAATGGAGTAAAAATTATTGAAATAAAAATAGTAATTAAACAACAAGAATTAATTACGATGGAGAACATAAAAATTGCATATTTTCGTGACTCATGTGTTAAAATTTGAATATATGTATGGCAAAAATTGCTCTGAAATTCTGTACAATTGTGTCGAATCGTCCGACCTGCACAATGCCCTAAAAGCCGTCTCAAGAAGGCTTTCCAGGATTAGGCAGTCAACGACCGTGTTTCTATAAATATAAGTACAAAAAACTAGTTCACTAAAAATTTACAACGTCTAAGATGTTCTAAAACATGCGAAGAGTGGTAAAAATTCAGAGACGCTAGAAAACGTCACGGAGGAATTTTGAAATTGTTAGTACGCATGCTCTGCCGAACCATGCTCTAGCCAACTATGAAAAAAATGTTAGTCAAAAATACATACATATATTTGGTAGAATACAATAGTGCTCTCAGAATTTGGGCGGATTTTATATACAAACCATTTATGTCAAATTGATATTTAACAAAGTAATTTAAAGAAAAAAGTATGATAATTTGTGACACAACTTTAATTAAAACAAGCGAAAGTAATATTTGGATGTCTATTATACAGCGTGTCATGGAATACGTGGGCAATTTTGGAGGTAAACATATAGGGTCTTTTAATAGGGACGCATTACATGGTTTTTATCTCGCCACAACCGTCTCACCGAGTCGAGTATTCGACATCTGGTGGCCAAATTCGAGTCAACCGGTTTGATAAATAATCAGCCAACACCCGTATGTCACCGGAACGCAAGGTCTGCTGAAAACATCGCTGCTGTACGTGAGAATATACGGGAAACCCGAGGCAAGTCAGTTTCCCGTCGTTCACAGGAACCTGGCCTTTCTGCGACTTCAACTTGGCGAATTTTGCATCGGGACTTGGGTCTGCACCCGTATAAAATCTAACTGACTCAGGAACTTAAGGTAAACGACCATAGAAAACGCCGTGTGATCGCCGACTGGGCTCTGGAGCAGCTGGAAGTTCACCCAAATTTCGCCAAAAAAATCATCTTTAGCGACGAGGCCCATTTTTGGATGAATGAATATGTGAACAAGCAAAATTGTTCGATTTGGGACGATACCAATCCAGACGAGATACACCAGCATCATGTGTATCTCGAGAAAGTCACTGCTTGGTGCGCATTTCGTTCTGGTAGGATTATCGGTTCGTACTTCTTCCAAAACGAAACTGGCATTGCCATTTTCCAGTGTTACCACTGTTCTAGCAGCATAGCGGCATATTATGCTTGACATACAAATATAACAGGTTTTTTTATAACAAAATTTATTTGAATGTACATATTAAAGACATGATCATATATCCCAAAAATATAAAAAAAAAAGAAATCCCAGTCTCAATTTCTTTGGTGAAGAGGCACTTCACCTACTTCACCTGAATAGCCGCCACTGATGTGTAGAAGAAAGAGCGAGGCAGCATTCGGAGGTAAAAGGATGCATTCGATGCTCGGTTCGATCACAATTTTGAGACTTGTTCCTATTCTTGACGAGATTTTCACAAAAACTTCGAGCGACCGAAGCGGATTCTCAACAATGGACCGTCACGTCTCGAACGCACCCATAGAACAGGCAGAAGTGAATCTGGGCGGCATAATCAGTGAGCGAAACCAACTCTAACGCAAAATCAGCCCCAGAATCAAGAACCGCGAGAGAGGCCATGCCCCTCGGGTGTCCATTTACAAGTCACCTTTTTATATTATATACAAATAAATACGCTAAGGGGCAGGAGGGTTAATATAATCAGTGGCGAAGCGCCCATTAAGGCTGTAAAACTAGCTAAATTGCACATCATTCCTCGCGTACTTCCCTCCCCCCTCACTGCACCGCGCATCTCAATAAAGTCCGTTAAAACCAAGGCGACGCACGGAGAGTTAGCCCAGACAGCGCATGCGCATTGCCGGTTACCGGTGTGCCGACGCGAAGAATGATATGCAATCCTGCCCGCCTCACATCCTTAATGAACGCCTCGTCACCGAATATTAATGAATAACACTGCTGCATAATAGTTATTTCCATATCACAAATTATATATGAGCTCTTAAGTATGAGGAAATTAACACAAATTGAGAGAATTCAGATTTAGCATTTAATACAAACACAGATTTGTCATAAATGGTTGTTTATTTCTGGCAATGAATGCCCTTTGTCAACGTATGTTCTGGAAAGCAACATAAAATATATGATTTCCCCTGTTATTGTTCACTTGATCGAAGTTAGAGGATTTCGATTTTTTATATTGCCTGCCAGTTTTCTCCGTTATGTTCACAGTATCACATCACACTCTGTACATCGATGAAAGATCGAAGTCTATTATTAAAACACGTACACTAATTCAATAATTCGAGCAATAGATATTGAATCAAGTAATCTAAACCATCATTTACAAGTATTGAAAATTAAAATCTAGTAGTAGCAGTGAATTTAATTGGTTTACTATTTTGAGGAACTCCACTAACGTCAACACACTATTTTGTAATTTCTTTATTGTGTCATGTACTTCTTTATCATTGGTATGAATAGTTTTTAAATCATTCTCAATGGAAATATCTAGAAATTGTGTCTGGCTTTCCTTAAAAGCTGCAGCCTCGACAGGATTGAATTGTAGTATTACCGGTTTTATTTGCTGGAAATTTTCGACATAATAAAAAATTGCCTTCAACCATGTTTCTCGACGTGTAGGGATCGGCTCTGGTGGTTCGGGAATTCCAGGACACTTTCTGTGAAACTCGCGAAAACGTTTAGGAGACTTTTGAAACACTTTTTTTGTACTCGCTATTAATCAGGGGCGTAGCGTGAGAAAAGAATCTAGGGATGCCATAAAAATGTTATAAGGGGATGAGGTATAGTCCGATGTATGGTAGGCTATATGACAATGGTAAAAATAAAAAAAAGACACTAGCCTAAAATGATTATGCTGAGGTATATATCCTAATTTTTAAAATGAATATCAATTATTCGGTTTTTGTTTGTCCTGCGAAAACGTCTATCACTGTTTCTTCAAATGTTGGAGACGATCTCATATCTTCTAACAAGGCACTTTCAATATTTACTAATGCTAAAGCTGACAGTCTTTTTTGCTTTTGAGAATCTCGCAGATAAGTCTTTATTCTCTTTAAACATGAAAATGATCTTTCTGCGGAACTTCTTGCGGCAGGAATAGTCGAAATTAAACGACACAATTTTGATGACTCCGGGAAAACATAAGATAATTGAAGGGACATAATATATTTGTGAAGCTCAAACACAGTGCTTTTTTTCATATCGGGATCACTACCATTAATCACTGAAAGTTCACTTTTTAAACGATTTGCGTCAAAGAATGTTCCATATATATCTACTAAAGAAGAAAAAAGTTTGTCAGGAAAACGTTTCACGAATGAAGTAAATTGTGTGAAATCTAGATTTAAGAATTTCAGTTTAGAAATTTCACTAAACCGTTCACTAATGTTCAAACTAATAACGTCCAAAATTTCATAAAGCAATCGTGCGTACATAGGTGCTCTTCTTATCTTCTTCAGGAATTAAATCCAAACGCATTATTTTACTTGGTGGTTGATTTTCTAACACAAATCTGTTTATACGGTCCCAAATGTTACTAAACTCGTTTCTCATTTTTTGAATATGTGATTTGAAATCTTCTTATTGCAGTAACTAAAATCTGATATTTTTGTCTGTATGATTTTAAACAGACTCTCGGAATGTGGGAATATTGCAGAAAACACTGCTAAGAAAAAATTAAAATCAAAGTCGCGCAATAAAGTTAAAAGGCCTCTAGCACAAATAACGGTTTCTCGATCCCATTACTCATTTTAATTTTCCACAATAACCTGAAACAGCGCTTCCAAATCTTCCTTATGTTATGGCGAAAGTCGCCAAGATGCGTTCACATTATCGCATAACTGAGTCCGGAAATAACGACAACACCCACTCGAGGTTCCACTGTTGACTGCGTAAGATCACTGACCTTTTCGCCCATCTAACGCGTAGCTCGGATGGAAATGGTTCTTTATCTAGTATGTGAAGCGGAGCATTACAGGCTAGCAACATCAACAATAAGTCAAACCTAAATTCACTTTGTAAGGACATCGACTAATGGTGGTTTAGATTACTTAATTTTTTGCTTTAAATTCCACCGGGAAAGCGTCCATCCCGACGCTTAATAATGGTCCGAGATAATGGGTTTGAGCCGAGCAATATTACTGCTCTTTATATGTCAAACAGCGAAATAAGTGAACGATTAAAGAGCAGTCTCAGTCTTTCGTGGCCTGTCCATGATCGTTATAGTTGCTAGAATAATGGCTACGAAAATGTTGTAAAGACCTGGTAATTATTTATTTTAGCGTAAAACTCTCAAATTTTCACCAAAGATTTGAGAGTTTTATGGGAGTTGCAAAAATCCGCTTCCATTTTTCGATATGCTGAACAAAAAGTTGACTTTTGTTTTTGGCGGTCGGATATAGTTTTCGATAAAATTAATTCGCAAATTTTCTGGACGTGACACCATTTTTTCGTATCAAATAACTTTAACATTACATAAGACTTCCTTTACACATATCTTTACTTTACTTCTTAATTTACTTTTAATTTTCTTAGTTTACGTGCAATTTTTACAATTTCTTATGCTAATCAAGCCACCATATACTATCCAAGCGCCCTCTATTAACTCCGACGTGATTTCGCTACTAAGCATGCCTAAAGTTACGACTTCGTGGATCAGTATACAGGGGTTCCATGACTTATAAATAATATTTATGTAATATAACTACAGTAGGTATTTCATTCATTATTATGACTCCCGTAAGCACAAAAGCGTCACATCGAAGGAGAAGGTTGAAATCCTTGATTAATAGAAAAAGGGGTGAGTTATTCGGTGATTGCTTCGCGATACAGTATTGGTAAATCAACTGTCGGCGACATCAACAAAAATAAGCTTAAGATTAAAACCTTTGGAAGCCGCATAGAACGTGAACCAGGCGATCGTAGAGGTTTGTCTGGAAAATACGTATAAAAGTGGAATAAAAACCTTACTTTACAATTATTCAGGTGTTTCAATATGGTGCCCTTCAAAGTACTCCCCTTGAGACAAGATGCGCTTCTGCCAACGCCGTTTCCATTGTTGATAGGATCGCTGAAAGTATTCAGTTGTGAGGCTCTTCAGTTGCCGTGTCGTTGCTGCCTTGATGGCTTCCACATCCCCCAAGTGCCGCCCCCGAAGCATCATTTTGCATTTCGGGAACAGGAAGAAATCGCAAGGGGCTAAATCGGGCGAATAAGGCGGGTGTTCTGTCACAGTGATCGAGCTTCGGGCCAAAAACTCACGCACAACGAGCGACGTGTGAGCGGGTACATTATCGTGATGAAGGATCCACCTGTCCCCTTGTGCCAAATCCGGTCGAACTCGGACCACACGACCTCTGAGACGTCTCAAAACTTCAACTTAGAAATTTCCGTTCACTGGCCGGGAGGGACAAATTCCTGGTAAACAATGCCCCGAGAATCAAAGAAACAATCAACATTATCTTCACATTGGACCTTGATTTTTGTTCTCGGGTCCCCTGCTTGCTTCCACTCCTTGCGTTGAGATTTGAGCTCCACATCCAATTCGTAAAACCAAGACTCGTTTCCAGTGATGACCCGATTGAGAAAGCCCCCCCCCCCCCTTCCTCTCCTTCTAACCTATCCTCACAGCAAGCAACCCTCCTTGCTTTCTGTTCTGGAGTCAAGAGCTTCGGAACGATTTTCGTCAACAATTTTTTCATTTCAAGTTTTTTTGTCAGAATTTCGTGAGATTGTTTTGGGGATTGACAGATCTTCAGCTATCATTCTAACTGTCAATCGACGGTCTTGAAGAACACAAGCCCGAATTCGTTCAACATTTCCCTCAGAACTAGATGTGGAGGGTCGTCCTGGGCGAGGGTCATCTTTCACCTCTTCTCGGCCCTCCCGAAGCCTTTTTAAACACTTGTTTACGGTTGGTTCCTTCAGAGAATTCTCTCCGTAAACTTGATTCAAACACTCAAAAATCTCACGGCCATTCTTGCTTAGCTTTGCGAAAAACTTGATGTTGATACGCTGTTCCTCACTCAGAGAGCTCCATGCCGATGGCAGGTAAAAAAAGGGCCACTTTCAACAAGCAGGTATAGACTCCTACTTACTCGTAGAGCGCTCTGGCTCGAACTGAGTGTTCAGGGGATTGCATAAAACGGAGGAACCACCGGACCGCCCCTCCACAACGCCTTGACGCGCAGGCCCGATTTTTTTATACGTATTTTCTGGACAAACTTGTATAACTTTTAAACAGCCTGAGAGCCCGCAGGTAGAAAATACTGTTTTTATGTGGTTTATTCAGCAGAGAAGACTTCCTATATCCGATGAAATGATTTGTGAAAACGCTCGACAGTTTCACCAACAAATAAAGAGTGGTATGGGTTTCAACGCCAGCCATGATTGGTTACAAAATTTCAAAAAACGCCATGGCACCAGACTCCAAAATCCCTAGAGATAAACTTTCGAGTAACACTGATTCAGTTGGACCATTTCGAAAAACGTTTGCTGCAATGGTGCACGAAAATCAATTCGTTCCTGAAATCTACAATGCGGATGAGTCTGGCTTGTTGTTGTTGGCTAAACATGTCGCTTAAACAAACATTAGCATCAGCTGAAGAAAGAAGTGCCCCAGGAAGAAAACTTCAAAAGGAGAGAATCACTTGCATGCCCTGCGCGAATCTAACCGGGAATCAGAAACTACGTTTGCTCGTCGTAGGAACAGCTAACAAGCCCAGAGATTTATTTCTAGATGGATTTAAGATTGAATTTGTTCCTGAAGTTCGCCGTCATCTCTCTTCTATTAATTTACCCCAGAGGGCGGTATTGTTGCTGGATAATTGCCCAGGCCACCCGTCTGCTGACGAACTTAAAACTGAAGACGGAAATATTTTTGCTACGTTTCTTCCGCCTAACACTACTGCACTCGTCCAACCAATCGACCAGAATGTCATTCAGGCCATTAAACTGAATCATAGAAAGGTCCTTCTCACAAGCATTCTTGCTGATGAAGAAAACTGTGGTAACCTGGTGGCTGCTATAAAAAAGGTAAATTTGAAAGGCGTAGTCTTCAATTTGGCTAATTGTTGATTTTCAATTTCGTCTACTCTAATCCAAAAATCCTGGAAAAACCTTTGTATCAACTTAGTTTCTGGCCTACAAGAAACTTTTAGGATAGAAAACGAGGTTCGCCTTTGTCCACTTCTTCACAAGGTGGTAGAAAATCGAACCGTAAGTGAAGAGAGGCTGAAAAGTGGGCGGCTGATGGTGCTGACGAAGATCTACAGAACCAAGAAATTCTTATTGATGAAGAAATCGTGCAGGCTGCGATAGAAAAAGATGATAAGGAAGAAGGCGATGAGATGACACCTGGAATCAGTGTAACACCTTCGGAGGCGGTAAAAGCTTTTAACGTGTCATTACAGTGGGCTGATAAAGACGTGGACTCGAACAGCGAAGTTATGCTGCTCCATCGTCTGAGGGATCGTGCCTTTGTGTCCCATTCGTGGAATATAGTTCAAACAAAAATAACGGACTTTCTCAAAGAAAAATAAACTTTTACTCTGTACAAGTGTAAATTATGTATGTAGGTATGTTTGCGACTGTCACTATTACTGTGTAGCGACTGTCACTATTATATACACCAAAACAACAGTGTTTTAAACTCCCCTTGGACGTGGCGAATTGATTTTAAAATTTTTTGCAATTATCTTGATCAAAAACTATTAAACTGTTGGGAATTTGAGCAATTTTCTGTAATATTTAATAGAAAATTATTAAATTCTTGTGCAGACTAATGCTATTTTATGAAAAGTGATCGAAACAGTATGGCGTCTGATAACGTCAAGCGGTGCATGCGCACAAAAATCTCTCCATGAAAAAGCCTATTAAAGCCTAGTATGCCTAAGGAGCAAAAGCGATTTATTGATAGAAAAATAAAGAAGTAAACGATAGAATATCACGTCAAGGGATATTCCCCATATACATGGAATATTCTTATAATGTAACAATTCAAAAATATATATCATAAAATTTTAAAATATGTCGTTATATTGATCGACGAAGTAGTAACCCTAGGCACGCTCAGTGACAAAATTACATTGGGTCTAATAGAGGGCGCTTGGATAGCAAATGGATGATTGTATGAAAATTGTAAACATTGCAACTAAATTAATAAAATCGTAATGAATAGTAAATTTTATGACAATTTTAATGTATGTTATGTATAAAGGGAGTGCTGTAGCATCTACTTACATTAATATTACATATCCAGGTAATGAAACATGAAAGTTATTTGATAAAGAAAAATGATATCACGTGCCGAAAAGTTGAAAATTCATTTTCTCGAAAACTGCGACCGACCACTAAAAACTGAAGCCAGATTCTTATTTGGCGTCCTAGAAAATAGGGGGATAGTCAGAATTTGGCGAGGATTTGAGAGTTTCACGCTAAAATAAATAACAATCAAAATTATTCCAATATGCAGAGTGTGAGCTACGCAATCCTACTTATCTTCCATACCGAAGAGAACATGTACACAGACAGTAGTGAAGAAACGGATCTTTCCAATACTTTCCACGAAAAACTTACCTACAAGGGGCTGGTGTGTTTTGTGCAATCTTAGATCGGGAATACTTCGTTTGAGTTGTGATAGCATGCCTAAACACATACGGATATCATTTAATGGGTTGACACAGATTTTTCGAGATTCTAGAGGCGGCAGATCTAGAAAACCGAATGCCATCGGTCTCACCCCCCGAACATTATCGCTTTGAGTTAGAATGTGCAGTGGTGCACGGTTAAATTTTAACCTTCCGTGAGAATTTTGAAAATCATGGCGCGTGATCAAAATTTTAAAAGTGAACAGGAAATTTATACGTAAGGAATTTAACTAATTCATTTCAACCACGCTCATGTTCATTTTAAAAATATAAACTAGGGAGCATGACTATAGCGCCACCCCATATTTTGCAGTGTTTGTCCACTTAACATTAAAATGGGCTACCAAGGACTTATGAGGTAAGAAAGTACGCCAAAAGAAGGTAATTAAACAAATCTTAGTTATGTTTTAAGGTTTTTTTTTTACAAAATTAACGCATAAATTAAGAAAACATCCTGAATTTATTGGTGCATAACTATAGCCCTTATTAGATAAAACTTAACAAAAGTACTTACAAACAAAAATTAATAATGTGTTACGTCTCCATTTTTATAAATAGTCTATCCATCCTAATAGTCTAACATCCTGTAAATAGTCTATTATTCACACTGTCCACCAGGTTATTTAAGACTTCAGGTCACTCCAATAAATCAATTTCATTCTCACGTCTCTTAACTTACGTTATTCTGTTCATGGTTTCAATAAAAAAAATAATCAAATCAAAGGTTGCTGTGGTGTCACATAACACATAAGTTCATCATTTATTATATACATGCTGAGTTTCAGCTTAAATGTTTTCAGTGTGATTTAACTGTTTCGATAAATCACGTTAACAGTAGTAGAAAGGGAGGCGGTTCAGCCTGGGAACTTTTCAATCCTTTGATGTTTGCCGCCGGCACGCGTCATGTTGAAATCAAAGAATGCCGCCAGACAAGTGTTAACTGGATATCGAAGGGTGTGGTCGTCGGCTCGCACCAGATTAATATCAAAGGATGGTATCAGGTGTTTGGTGATAATTATGCCAATGTCGTGGACATTCTTATTGAAAGAGGGGTGTAGCCCTCTTCTCGGAAATAAAGGGAGCCGCTAAAGCGGTGTTCAAAGAAAGTCATCAGATAGGAGTGTCGGGGGAATATATTGTAAAATTCAGCAGGTCGGGGAATTTAGTGATAATTCACGTTATCAGAGAGTCCATGGAATAGTTCCATGATAATGAAATTGATTTATTGGAGTGGCCAGCATGCTCGTCGAATTTAAATCTTTCTTCTCCTAAGTCCTTGGTAACCCATTTTAATGTTAAGTGGACAAACACTGCAAAATATGGGGTGGCGCTATGTTATGCTCTATTAAATATGTTACATAATATATTACCATAAAAGGACACCCACTTACTCGTACATATCTGTACAAATTATTTCCCACCCTTGGCTACCCAAACCGTACGCCTCTGTATTCTACGTTCGTTTGCATGTTTTTTAATTTCTTTTTAAATGTTCGCCTTTGTTTTTAGTTCTAGGATATTATCTGAAATATCTGCGTCACTAACGTAAAACAAATAGTAAATGGTATTAAATAAATGATCGGAGATATTAAACGCTCAGGGACCTAATGTAATGTCTTTGTGAGTTAGCAAACATGGATAATTCAACTTGTTCGAATGGCAAAAGAATGACCGGCAGAATTTTGGATGTAGATCCAAACCACTATGTCGACGCGGAAGTTTTAAGGTAGTTTTTTTTTTGTTACAGCGTGCAAGTACTTACTTATTCGCGTGTATACAGCGTCAGCCAAAAAATGGAAATAGCTTTTATTTTAAACATTTAGTATTTGCAATATGTAAAAGAATGAGAATAATATGTATTATATACCTAAATTATGACTGACACCAGTTGTCGTGCTCTCAGACTAGCTTTTAGTCTCTAAAAATAGAAATAAAACTAGCGGACTATCACTCGACTAATAAATATTAAATAATAACAACATAACGAACAACACTGGCAACTTTCATTAATATACAGTGTGGAAAGAAGTATGGACTACCCCTAGTAATTTGGTTGTCTTCAGGTTTTATGGAAAACGCTTGAACACATCGATTCAATTTTCCAGTTTTCAGACTACCAAATTATTAGGGGTAGTCCATACTTTTTATCAACACTGTATAATGTCAATCTCAGATCTCGACATGTCATAGCAGTACGTAAGTAAATTTCTTCCACTTTGACATCAGAATAACGTGACAGGATTCGCTTAGAATCTTGCCGCGTGCTGTATATATATTTTTAAAGTAACTATTTCTATAATTAATAATTTTCAGAGACACACAATAGTTGTACACAATAATGGTTCTGAGACAATGTAGGCATCGGGTTCTTCTCAGCCTTCTGAGCTTCTCTGACGGTAATATCATGTCATAATCGCTCAGGGTAATTTTATTTTCATGTAATATGTTGTTGCTTTGGATAAGCATAAGTGACATTCAACGTCTTTTTTTTTTTTATTGAATTAATTTGATATTGTCTCTCGACGAACAGTTTCTCATCTTATTATGAAAGGGCATGGAAGAAACCGCATTAAAAACGTTATATTTATCTTAGAATTCCAAACCAAAAGTATGTAAAAAAAAATATTTAAGAGTACGATGTCAAGTTTGTATCTTACAATAATAAAAAATAAAAACACTATCGGTCGCTAAGACTACTGTCAGGTAGCCGACGAGGCATAGTTTGTATACTTAATTTAGTTGGTTTTTAAACAATCATTGTTACTAAATTTTGTATTATGAAATTGCACATTTTTAGGTGATTTTCAAAGGTCTGGAAAAAATAGTCGTAGAGCGATTTTAACAAAAGCAAATTGAAGCTCCAAGTTTCTAGTTTTCAAATGTTGAAAGGTAAAGGAAATGCTGCTAAAAGTTCAACTAAAACAAATAGAGATATTCATACGATTTAGGATAGATAATAAAACTTATATCACATATAAAATAATTAATTAATAACATTTTTTTAAAACATTTTAAAAATTCGACTGTTGACTCGAATTTTCAGATAAAACTAGTTTTTTATTGAGCTGGGACGTCATTTCAAAGTTAGTGAGTGTCAGGAATATTCAGTTTTAGTATTTTGCTCAGAATTCAGATTTTTATAAAACTGAAATTTCTGACAAGAGATCCTTTCTAAGATTTTGAATTTCAACTTAGAATTCTTATTCCGTCTTAATAAATTTCGACCTTTAAGTCAGAATTCTGACTGACAGGATTTTCAATTTTATTGCGTAATTATGAACAGACCTTTTTTAATCCAGACTTTTATGAACATGTCAGAGATTTCTCTAAGAATTTTGAACTTTTAGTCAGAATTCTTACTCCTAGTTAATACATTTTAACTTTATGTCAGAATTCTGACTTTCACATGTTATAATATTGATCATGTCAAAAAATTCTGACAGGATTCTGAATTCTAACGCGCAATTATGAAAAGACTTTAGTTTAGCTTACTTTTATGAACAATATGTCAGAGATTTATGACATTTCTCTAAGAATTTTGAATTTTCAGTCAGAATTCTTATTCCTAGTTAATAAATTATGACTTTACGTTAGAATTCTGTCTTTTATATGATAAAAAAATATCAATCATGTCATAAAATTCTTACAGGAGTTAGAATTTTAACGCGAAATTATGAACAGACTTTTTTAATTCACATTTGTGGACAATATGCGAGAGATTTATGATATTTCTCAAATAATTTTTAATTTTTAGTTAGAATTCTTATTATCGGCTAACAAATTACGACTTTACGTCAGAATTCTGAATTTTGTATGTTAAAATATGAATCATGTCAGAGAATTATGATAGGATTTTAAAATATGAATTTTAACTACAATTTTTATGTTTAGTGAATGCTGTCTGAATTACATGTCAGAAGTCTAATCTTTATCTGATTAATTATAATTCATATTATCGAAGTGTGATATTTGTCTGAGGATTTTAAATTTTAAAGGGGAATTCTGACTATCAGTGAATGAATTATAAGTTATATTCTTCAGAATTATGACTTTTATATTATCAATTACAAATCATGTGTCTGATAAATGTGAATTATCACATTTATCAGAAGATTTTGAATTTTAATTTGGAAATATGGCTTTCGATAAATGAATTAATAGTTAAACTACTAAACTGAGGAGATTATTATAAAGGGTGGTCCAAACCATAATGTACGATGTTAATTGTGAGTCACACCTTAACGTCAAGTTTTTTGCCCAACTTAAGTTGACATTTCTTTGTTTCAGTGTTTGACAAATTCAACCATGGAGAGGTACACAACTGAGCAGCGCGTTAAGATTGTTGAAGCCTTTTACGAAAATGGGCGTTCAAATCAAAATGCATTTCGTGCACTTCGTGACTTTTTTGGTTAGCATAATCGACCAAATGTGTCCACAATCGGGAGAATTGTGCGCAAATTTCAGCAAACCGGGTCTGTAGGAAATGTGAAAACACCTGTGCATGCTCGCCTAGTTCGTTCTGCGGAAAACATTGCTGTTGTTCGCGATAGTGTAGCAGAAGAGCCGTCAACCTCGACTCGTCGTCGTGCCTAACAATTGAACATCTCACGAACAGCACTGATGCGAATTTTGAATAAAGATTTGAATTTACACGCTTACAAGGTTCAATTGACTCAAGAACTGAAGCCTACTGACCATTTCAAGCGTCGTCAATACGCCGAATGGTTGGTTGAACAGACAGAAGTGAATGGTGACTTTACAAAGAAAATCTTCAGCGACGAGGCACACTTTCACCTCAGTGGATTCGTTAACAAGCAGAATTGCCGCATTTGGGCAAATGAGAATCCACGAGTGATTGTTGAAAAGCCGATGCATCCACAAAGAGTGACTGTTTGGTGCGGTTTATGGGCTGGCGGTGTCATCGGGTCGTACTTCTTAATCGATCGTAATTAACATCGTGAGTTTTGGTTGGACCACCTTTTATATGCCATGTTATGAATCATATGACAGACAAGTCGAAGAATTCTGACAATTGTCTAAGGATTTAGAAGTTTATTTCACAATTCTAATTTCTAACACTAACTAACTAAATATTAACGTCAACATTTTTTGAGGAACGAGCCGTAATACCTGGTGAAAATCCAATTGAATTATGGTGGCTGTGCGCGAAACAATCGAATATAAAACCAAACAAGAGTCGCTATACTCCTTCTTCTTCTTCTGTATACTTTTGGTCATACAATTGGCTATTGATTAACAGTAACGAGGCTGATTACATTTTTATCTCTTTCATCGAAACTCACTACAATATTAGTTATTATAAAAAAAACTACCTTTGCTTCGACTGTTATATCTTGACTGACTGTTCCAGGACCAGTCATTCTGTTGCCATCTCTTAGAAATTACGAAAATAAGCAATGCATAATATCTATGCCACAAATTCATACGGGGTTCTTTTAAATATCGGGGACTACCGCGCAGAAAAAAAAATAACGTTAATCACAAGTACCTGTTATGGAGTTCAAGGTCGAGGATCTTCTCTTCTCATCGCCGAAATCGAGATTAAGAGGGGTGACGTCTTGGCCCGCTTTCTCGGTGGAGAACTCCAGGATGCCGTGCCCTATAAAGAAAAAGTCTTCTGAAAAAGAAAGTCGATGTAGTAGGTAAGCGTTTTTCGTTGGCGGGGTCGCTCGGTTAGTACGCCTGTATGGAAAGCAACGGTTAGTTACGGTTATAGTCCGGGCGATCTAGCGAAATGTGATCGTCTGGAGTGCCCGAACTAATTAGAGTAGTAGATAAATAGACAGAGATATCAAAAATGAACTTAGTCAAAGGTGGTTTTGGAATAGAACATTTTCGTCGTAGCTTATATTATGACTAGAGTTACTAAAATTTGTGGTTTTACAACCGAAGGTGTGGTTAATTTATTCATAAACAGACTATAGTATAAACAAGTCAGTGGCGTCGGAATGCCTTTACAACATTTTTAATTTCATTGGATTGCATGTACCTATGCATTTACAGTATTTTATTTCTCTCACTGTTTTATTGAAGTGAATACTTCTTTGGCGGCGTTCTGATATTTGACGAGAATGGAGAGTGAATTGGAAAAAATGTAACGTTTCGAGATATCGTTACACGAGAGAGAAAAAAGATATAACGTAGAGAGAAGGAGAAAGAGAGCTATACATTTGGTATACTTAAAACACAGGCTTCGTTATAAGACAGAGTACACAGATATATAACATAGAGAGAAAGAGAAAGAGAGCTATACATCATATATATCAGTATATCGCGTCTCCCTTTTGTACGGTCCTTCGTCTTTAACGCTAACTCATACGCTAAGTCCAAGGTCTAAGTTGCTTGAAGGGAGAATAGTTTAGGAAGCATCGTACGAGCAAGAGAGAGAGAGCCACGTATTCATTGAATACTAGGCAATAGAAGAAAATATAGTATGACGCGCATGCGCGCGAGTACGTACAACTCTGACGCCACACGGGAGTGGAGCAAGAGAGAGCGATATAAACCCAGTACGAAGCGATAGAATAGGATAGATAGATTGTCGCGCATGCGCGCGTTATAGATGTACACGTCCAGACGCTATATAACAGCTGAAGCAACACGCGTGTGTGTCCAATATTTATCATTGTGTTTTGTAATTATTTACGTTTTTTACATCTGTGTTCTGTGATTATTTGATAATATCCTTGAACCGTTTAACTTGTTAAAACCTAGAAGATATAATATATTTCATTCACCGCTCCCTACTGGTTTACAGCCACACAGGTGCAAATGCACTTGGAAGAGGCGAAGACAAAATCCCTTTGATTCTCGGGGGAGATTTCAATGTAAATTTCGGATCCAATGATTCTTTGACGTTTGACGTCGAGAAACATTTGGTCTGCTTATAAATAACAATCCCAAAGAATCAACAACAAAATCCGGAACAACAATAGATGCAATTTTTACACGTTATCTAGAAAATATCGAATCACGAACATATATTTCATATACCACAAACGAATCATATTAGTATTACCAATTGAACCACCAACCGATGATAGTGTAGATAATGAATAAACCGAATATTTTTTTACACAAATTTTATATTTGTTTTGAAATTATCCCTCCCCCTTTCTCTCTCTCTATCGCTCTTTTAATCTCTCACTCTAATCTCTATCATTCCCTATTCAAAGAAGTATTCACTTCTATCACGTGCACTGCGCTGCACATGATATTTTTTTATTGTATTTAGTTATTATCGGAGATTGTATGCATTTTTTATGTTAATAAATTGGTTTTGTACACAAAATAGACGTAAATCCGTTTAGTGTGTAGCTGTGAAAATGGGTTTGTAGCCGCTTGCTGTCTACAGTATTGAAACGTCGAAAATCTCTGCGTAATATGAAAACATTTTTCAGAAGTTTCTGCAAGGTATTTTCTAGCGCACAACTGGAACCGTTCTAGAATCAGTCTGCTGCTTGTTTATTGAAAATTAACGCAGCGATAAGATAACCAGTGTACTCTACGACACTAGAACGGTCTTCCTTGTGAACCCAAAAAAATTATGTTCAGATCCAAATAGGTCAGAGCATGATGCAGCATCAAAAGTTTTATCACTAATAACAGATTCGGCAGCAATATACGATTAAAGCTGTAAAACGGTTAAATTTTCAACAATTTCCCCCAAATTTATTGCACGTAATGTTTGGCACATGCATTCCACAGAATGTTTGAGTTCATGATGATGAATCAGAGATGAATTTGTCGACAGTCAACATCTTTATTAGACGCATGAAGAAAAAATTTTTGAAAGCGCGCATTCACTACAAGTAACTGTGTTCTGAGATACATCTTCCACATCAGCCACGTCATTCCACGTTGGGGTACATGGTTGCAGGTTGCCTTTCTTACGTGGATAGTTTCCCTTGCTTTCGTGAAACCGTCTATTCATTAAAAGATGACTGACGAAGTATTAGGGTGTATAAAAAAACACTATCGTCTGATCTATTATATTATGAATTACAATTTATTAAAAATAATTTCAGTATATGGCCTCTAACGATAAAGTCATTGGAAAAACGCGGAAGCAACTTGCACAGTACTATAACAGAAGTAAATAAAACAATAGCAGTACTCAAAACTACACTTGGAAATTTTGGATATCGTCTTACTTAAAAAATTGACAACATACGAGGTCTGTCCGGAAAGTGTTCGGCCTTATGCTCTAACTTTGTACCTGGGTGTGCTATTGTTAAAAATAACTATTTATAATTTAGGGAAGACATTTACGAGTGTCCCTTCTAGGCAACACGGCCCTTCGAGTCTTCAGCCGAAAACGGTATGCTGTTTAGGAAATATTGAATTTTGTGTGCGTTGCATTTCACTGTGACTGAACGCAACGAACGAAGAGTGTGCATTACATTTTGCCAAAAACTTGGTCATTCGTGTTCGGAAACCATCGAAATGATTCGTAAAGTATATGGTGATGAATCTATGAGTGATACACAGATTAAAGGATGATTTAAGTGATTTAAAAGTGGCCGTGCATCAGTTGAGAACGACTCTGGTTCTCAGAGGCTCGTAACTGCTAAAACTTCTGAAAATGTGGAACGAGTTCGAGTTTTAATCAATCAAAATCGTCGCTTTACTGTTAAAGAGGTAAAAGAAGCCCTTGGAGTACCAAAAAACTGTTGTTTCTGAAATTACTAGCAGGATTTGTGGAAAAGTGGTGACTGGGTGTTGCACCACGACAACGCACCTGTCCACGCATTGCAACTTATTCAGCAAATTCTTGTGAAACACGGCATTGTTCAGTTTCGTCAGTCCACATACAGTCCTGATATGGCCCTCTACGATTTCTGGCTGTTCTCCAAATTGAAAAATCCTCTTAAAGCGAGACGATTCGATGACGTAGAGTAAATAAAAAAGAACGCGACGAAGCGTCAATTAGCTACTGCGACAGCTGAATACAAGGAGTGTTGCCGAAAGTGGGAAGATCGCTGGAAGCAGGTTGTAGTGTCCAAAGAAATACACATCCTAAGTAGTATTGTAAAAATGCCCAGCTATCGGATGTATTGGGCTGAAGCAACTCGCTATGTTCCTATTTCTGACACAACAGATTTGATAAACTGCGCAATTTCTTACACCTGAATGATAACTCTAAAATGAGACCACGCAGCAGTTCAGAATATGGCAAGTTATTCAAAATTCGTTCTGTAATAGAAAGTGTTAGAGTTTGCAACAATTGAAGCAGAAGAGCATAATTCTGTTGATGAAATTATCATTCCCTTCAAAGGAAGGAGTTCCTTGAAACAATATATAAAGAATAAATCTCATAAATGGGGCATAAAAATGTTTGCTCGAGCAGGATCAAGTGGTATTATATATGATTTTGAGATTCACATCGGAAAGGGAACAGTAAACGAGATATCTGAACTTGGCATTAGCGGCGATATAGTGATGAGACTATGCGAAAATATTCCAAAAAATCAGAATTATAAATTATATTGTGACAATTGGTTCACATCGGCACAACTTTTTCTCAAACTGAAGGAACTTGGGATACTTGCTGCAGGAACTGTGAGAAGCAACAGGCTATCAAAGTGCAAGCTAAAAAGTGATAAGGCTCTGAAAAAGAAGGGGGGAGGTTCTTTTGATTACCTTACTGACGTGGAGAAAAATTTAATTGTCGTAAAATGGCATGATAATAAGGTTGTTCATCTACTGTCAACATATAAGGGAACTAAACCTGTTGATGCTGTAAAACGGTGGAGCGTTGCAGAAAAATGTTATATTGAGGTGAAACGTCCGAATATTGTAAAGCAATACCTACATGGGAGGAGTGGTCTTGCACGATATGTGTGTATCGCTTTACATAATTAACTTTGTGGTGAGAAGATACTATTTGCCAATTTTTTTCAATATTGTTGACATGTGTATAGTCAATGCGTGGCTCTTGTATAGACGCCATATGAGCCAAAGAGATCAAAAGTGCAAACAGCCAATTGAATTTCGATCCGATATTGCACATGGACTTCTCAAAGCACGAAAAGAAAATAGACGTAAACGAGGAAGACCATCATCAGCTGTGTCTTCTCCAGTGTCAACTTAGAAAAAAGGCAAAAACTTATGTTTCGGTAAATGATGTTAGATATGATGGACTTGGACACTGGCCTATTCACATCGAACCTAAACAAAGGTGCAGACTTTGCATTCATGCTTATTCGCGAGTGAAGTGTGAAATGGCTTTGTGCTTCACGAAGGACAAAAATTGTTTTAAGTTGTTCCATTCTAAATACAACTGTAAAATAACTACAACACATTCTATTTTATATTACTAAATGAATAAATGTTTTTGTAAGTTTACGAAGTTCTGTAATCATCATTAATGTTCTAGGACAAAATCTGTATATACATAATATCTGTTCACATACAATTACCCCAATGATACCATATGGCTTCATTCATTTTTGGACATTTGGGAGGGGACTTTTTTTAGTTTTTCTCTTAATATCCAATCCCAAGTACATATTGGTGATTTCTATTAACTTAGAATATTTTTCTTGTTATTTCAATTAATTTGGACTGGAAAGGGTTAAAAACACTTTTCGTTAGATGGGCGGAAATCATCGAGGACTATTTGAAGACGCCACGGAAGCGATGAATGAAATCGTATAAAATAATTCAACTGGAATTTCAGAAAATCCACTAAATGTAGATCACTCAGTCCAAGTAGATTTCTTAGATGATTCAATGGTGTTTACAAGTGTTCATTATACTCATGGAGATCTGTCAGATGCTTCTGTGCAAACCTACATTCCGATATTCTTGCTGATAAGGGATTTCCACAAATAAGACCAAAATTAGATAAGAGCGGAAAAGGAATTTTCTTAGTTATGCCACCATTTCTCGGTAATAATGAATTTACTACAAAACAAGTATCAGATATGTACGAAGTGGCACGAGTGAGAATTCACGTGGAAATAATTATGCAAAGGATAAAAATTTATAATATCTTTAAATAAATTATCTGTTCGTATGTTGCCTTATAGCGATAATTTATTATTTATGTGTTGTGTTTTAGTAAACTTCCAACCATCTATTATAAAAGACAGTGATAATAGAACAGACTAGAATAAAAATTAATTGTAATATATTCATAATTGTAATATATTATTATATGACTAGGAATAAAACTAATGGTAATAAATACATTTTAATAAATGGTAAATAATAATGTTAATAATTTTAATTTAGTAAATAATTATAATAATGGTAATAAATATATTTTAATAAATGTAAAACTAATGGTAATAAATATATTATAAAGGGTGGTCCAACCATAATGCACGATGTTAATTGTGAGTCACACCTTAACGTCAAGTTTTTTGCTCAACTTAATTTGACATTTCTTTGTTTCAGTGTTTGACAAATTAAACCATGGAGAGGTACACAATTGAGCAACGCGTTAAGATTGTTGAAGCCTTTTACGAAAATGGGCGTTCAAATCATAATGCATTTCGTGCACTTCGTGACTTTTTTGGTCAGCATAATCGACCAAATGTGTCCACAATCGGGAGAATTGTGCGCAAATTTCAGCAAACCGGGTCTGTAGGAAATGTGAAAACACCTGTGCATGCTCGCCCAGTTCGTTCTGCGGAAAACATTGCTGTTGTTCGCGATAGTGTGGCAGAATAGCCGTCAACCTCGACTCGTCGTCGTGCTCAACAATTGAACATTTCACGAACATCACTGATGCGAATTTTGAATAAAGATTTGAATTTACACGCTTACAAGGTTCAATTGACTCAAGAGTTGAAGCCTACTGACCATTTCAAGCGTCGTCAATACGCCGAATGGTTGGTTGAACAGACAGAAGTGAATGGTGACTTTACAAAGAAAATCATCTTCAGCGACGAGGCACACTTTCACCTCAGTGGATTCGTTAACAAGCAGAATTGCCGCATTTGGGCAAATGAAAATCCACGAGTGATTGTTGAAAAGCCGGTGTATCCACAAAGAGTGACTGTTTGGTGCGGATTATGGGCTGGCGGTGTCATCGGGCCGTACTTCTTCGAAAATGAGGTCGGCCAAGCAGTTACCGTGAATGGTGTTCGCTATCGCGAGATGATAACGGACTTCTTGTGGTCAGAAATTGAGGATATGGACCTGGACGATATGTGGTACCAACAGGATGGTGCCACTTGCCACACAGCCAACGAAACAATGGCACTCTTGCGCGAGAAAGTCAATGGCCGTGTTATCTCACGTCGTGGCGATGTTAATTGGCCGCCACGATCATGTGATTTGACACCGTTGGACTTCTTTCTTTGGGGATATTTAGAAGAAAAAGTGTACGTCAATAAGCCAAGAACAATTCAAGAGCTATAGGATGAGATAATTCGGCACATTAACGACATTGAACCTCAATTATGTCTCAGAGTCATTGAAAATATGGACCATCGGATAGAGGTATGCCACCGAAGCCGTGGCGAGCATTTGGTCGATATTTTGTTTCACACATAATTGTCATAGATCCTTCTATCATAATAAAAAATATTAAGATAATTCTCCGAAAACTTTTTGTTTTATTTACAATTAAAATCGTTGCATTTTGGTTGGACCACCTTTTATAAAATCTATTGTGTGACTAACGGCTCCGAATCCTGATCTCAATATTCTCTCAATATTTTACTATTTTCTTATGTAAATCTATGACTATGATAATCTGTGGTGACGACTTCTTTGTATTCCTTAATCTTTGCTTTATTTAGTTATTGCACTTCCATTCTCCTCACAACTGCACTATTAATAACATTTTTAGATTTGCACGTTCGAGTTTGCATTTACAGCAATGGTAAAAACTACGAGCAAAAAGTCGTAGGGTAAACAACATAAAAGCATCCTTCGTTGGGGACTGCATTCAGCGCTAGTGGCGCTAGAAGCTAGCTCGCGCATACTCAATAGTTACTTTAAAAAGATGATATAAGTTAAAACAGACGCCTCTCTGCCCGTGAGCACACTCAACCAAGATCATTATTGACATCTTTGTACATGTCGTAGTCTCATGATGAAATACCAGTAACATATAAGTCGGAAATCGAGAAAGGAACCACCAAGCCGCCAAGCGGTTATCAAAGTAGTTCCCGAATAACAAAGCTATTACATAATCGCTCTAGGAAACAACTACTCCGCGGGCTAAAGCCCCGGCAGGCGTTGAATTATACCCAGAAGCGATCCTCCACCCCTTTCTCGTGTTTCTGCACGATCAGATAAGGTTTCAAAAAATAAAATCCGATTTTGAAACCCCGTTTTATCAACATTAACTAAGACACAGTCCCCGATGTATATGTTTGGTAACATTTTTTTTGTAGTCGCAATCATCTGTTCTGCTTGGCGTTCTTGTCCCGCAAAGCTTTCTTCCTGCTGAGTTTTTATAGTTTCTTCAGAGCTACAAAAATCGCACATGTTTTTCCCGTTAGTACAATTATTTAAATGTACCGGCATTTTATAAATATCGCACCTACTCACGTCATCTGTTATATTGTTTTCACAAACAATACAGTTACCTGTATTATTTTCTGCACAATTGCCTAACTCAATAGCCTCAATTCCAATTTGTACCTCATCTGTATCGACAAGATTGTTATCATAATCAATCAAGTCACTTTCATTTGACAGTTGGATTACCATATTCTCTTCTGGCAACCCCCCCTGCTCTGTTTCGTACCGTTGAGAAGTATCGACTTCTGGCGATTCTTCCGTCACTTCATGGACTAGTGTGTGTCCTTGAACACCTAATTCATTTTCATTCATTTCATCTTGCTGCGCTTCGTGCTTATCATTTTCATATTGTTGAGTTACATTACATCTATTTCATTCTGCAATTTGTCTACCTCCTCTGCGGTAGTTATAGTTGAAATAATACTTTTAGGGAGATTTGTTGATTCCAGACCTTGCTTCGAGTCAATCCCAAAAACTGCTTTAAACGGGTTTCTACCTATCACTCTATGTAGAGAATTATTTTTTTGCCACTGAACATAATGGCATCCGATTGACCATGTTGTTGACTTATTGTCAAGCATCCATGCCCTAAGCATGTTTTCTACATCCTGATTAGCTCTTTCAACGCTTCCCTGGCTTTGTGGATGGCGTGGCCTTCCATAATTGCGGCCACATAATCTTTAATTCATCTACGATTGAGTTTGCAAATTCACGGCCGTTATCACTCTGAAGTACCCAAGGAGCGCCATTGCAAAAATATTTTCAACAGTTCTTCCGCTACCTCGACAGCTCGTTTTGATCTTAAAGGTCTAAGACATAGACATTTAGTTGCGTGGTCCTCATAGTTTAAGAGCCACTTAAAATCACCGTCAGCAATAGATTGTAAATCTATCAGGTCTACTTGTCCTCGAGTCATAAAGTTCCTTGACGTAACAGGTTTCACAACAAATTTAGCAACCGTTTTCGATTTTTTTTTTGTTTGGCAGGTCTTACATGATTTTAAAAACAATTCAATGCACGGTCTCGGAATGAAACAACTTTGATGAATGATGCTGATCATTTTATCTCTCGATCCATGTCCGCAACTTATGTGAATGTCCTCTTCGGGAATAATATAAATTAGGGGACCACCCGGGCTTTGTACTTTTTTAATTACCGATTTTTCGTCGTTCACTGATATAACGTCATACGTTTTTAGTAAATAATAATAATCCCTTCTCGATCTACTGCTACTCGTCTTAGCCTTAGTTATTTCGTTAGCAATCTAAAACCAGAAAAGTTCCCCGAATAAATCATAACCTAACCTCAAAATTAATAAAAAATTTTATTGTATATACTAAAATACGCACCTCCTTTAACTGACTAATGGTACTCGGTCGTTTGTTCGACTTTGCTATGTAGTATTCTTTGTAATGCTCACCGAACAGTTCTTTTTCACTCTTACTTTCCATAGTTTCCATTAAACAAAACAAAACAAATAAGCACAAGTAATAGAACACAATCTGCCGGGCAACGCTGGTCACTTCACGAACAGTCGATATCTAATTTACGGCAGATCGTGCAGTACGACTTGAAACATCATGTGCCGAGACGAGCACGGCGTTTCATGAAATGCCTAGGCAGATTGTGTAACATTAATAATTTACATAATATGCCGGCAGTTCATGTACTGCCCAGGCTTTTCATGAATTGACGTGTTTCACCATGAGACTACGACATAGAAATTATAAAATAGTTATTATTTATGGAATAATGAACGATTAATATACAGTTTCATCAACGTGAATATATCAATTCTTTATCACTTAGTACCCGCCTGCAAAGTTTATACTGCTCTCTTTTTCTACTTTAATGATAAACAGTAGTTTACGGAGCCATTGAAGCTATCTAAAGTATAGTAACGTAATAGTTAATGTTATGTTTTGGTAAGCAAGATAAGTGCGGTTAAAAAAATTAAGAAATACCTGACTCAGATTCGTCGCTGTACTGCGACTCCTGCCTGCCGTTAGTCGAATTTCCTCTACTAGAATACCCATTATTGGACTTGGTGGACGGTACTCCTCTAAAGTACCGATTCTCCTTGTCCTTGGGATAGAAGGATCTCCTGGGAGCGACGCCGGCCTGTTCCTCCTGCGAAATAGTTCGAAAATTAAACGAGATTTAGATCCGGTAGGCGGGACGGTTGTACTCACGTCTCTTAGGTTAAAGGTAATTTCTAGGTTATTTAAAAAATGGTTGTAGAACTCCGGGTAGAGCTCCAGAACGTCTAACAAATCGTCCCTATGTATTTTATGTAGATCACAGTAGGTCAACGCACGCACGTTACACGCCGATTTTCCCAATGTGGGATGTAAACACGGATTTTCTCCAAAAATATCATATTTACCTGGAACGGAATGTGAATGAATCATGAATGGTTTACTGTCATATCGAGGTACTCCAAAATGAGTATTAACCCTTTGTTTGGCAGAAAAAAAAAGTTGTTAGAAAAAAAATTTATGCACTTTTTGGAGTCCTTGGGGGTAAATATAGGCTGGAAAAATGTTTAAAAAATCCGTTTATTTTGCATTTAGTAAAAAAAATATGTCACAGGACTGACACATTGCCAAGAAAAGGAAAATGGTTTAAAACATGGGTTTTATGAAACAATCTAAATAAAAACAACGGTTATTTACTATTTTGATGAAAATCAAAAAAACAGTTTCTGGAACCTTACATTTCGAACATTCTATAAAAGACTGGTTTTTTATACAAAGTTTGTATCGGCCTCTTGATTCAGAAAATACTGGAAAATGCCCATACGAGTCATACTGCATATCCATGCAAGGTTTTGTAGTTGCTGGTATTCTATGAGGACGGTTTTCTGTACTTTTTAATAAATTAGAAAGCCTTCTTCTTATTCTGTTTTTGTGTAATAGTCCTTCAGCTATCATGATACGAAAATCTTTTAAAGCCATTTTGTTCTTTGATTCCTTAAAGTTCCGATCGAAATCTTCTTTGTACAGAATCCAAGAATTTTATTTATACAAACATCTAAAAGTTGAGAGAAAATGCCTAAATACCATCACTTCGACTTCATTCCTGTTCTGTAAAGAGATACAAACATCTCTGCTAAATCTACTCCTCCCATGTGTTGGTTGTATTGTAGTACGATTTGTGGGCAATCTATATCAACTCTATTTTTCTCTTCTTTTTTGTACCTTCTTACTGTACTAATTGGGTAAGCATCTATAA
The DNA here is from genome assembly GCA_037954035.1 of Rosalia funebris. Classification (NCBI taxonomy): domain Eukaryota; kingdom Metazoa; phylum Arthropoda; class Insecta; order Coleoptera; family Cerambycidae; genus Rosalia; species Rosalia funebris. The sequence goes on along the minus strand of JAZFAV010000019.1, from coordinate 3,838,868 downwards.
AAGAACTAACAAGTAAAACCGACTTGTTATCAAACCATTTGATAACGGCTAGTATTGCATCTGGTTCATTTGATACTTGTTGGCAATAACTTCCTCTGCCCCTTTTTTTCAGACTTTTGTCATCTTCCAATTTACAGTCTCATACTCTGTAGTTTCTGCAGTTAACTGTGGGTTGAATAATTCTTCAGGATGTTCTTCGTCCAGAAGTTGGTTTGTTTCTAAATCAAAGGCAATGTATTCCACGGATTCTTTTAGAGCTTCATCTATTATATTTTCTAGATCTTCGCAAGATTCCCTTAGTGAAGGAGGGTCTGAACTGACATCACCGTAGAGGTAGTCGCTAACAATATTTTGGTTTATATTTAAATTCCTTTCGACATCATCATCAGAATCTGAACCAAGATCAGACTCATTCGAAGGCGGAATAAGAGCTAAAATTTTTTCAGCCCTTGACGAGAAAAAAATTCTCTTCATTTCCTGGAAATGAAATTTACTTATATATTTTCACATATAATTCAATATGACGTTATTGGGCATTTTAAATTTTGTTCATAAAAAGTCTGTACCACGAGAAATACATTGTTAATCAAAGAAATAACTGGGATACTAGCAGTGTGTCACAGGCGACACATTACGTAGAATTATTACAAATCGGGCAATGTGTCATATATGATACACAGATAACCTAACACAATCTAAAGATTTCTAAGTACTTAGAGACAACGTTTATTTTATAAACATGTACTCCTAATATTAATTAATCAACTGTCTAATATTTTAAGAGATAGATATTCCACTTACCTTAAATAATTGAACACAAATTGTACACATATTTATCAAGTTTACAGTTGCAGTGGAGTTAGGCGTCGAACTAAAATAATACAACCTGTGCTGCACTAGATAGCGCGAAAATTCACTTTCCTCAATTATTAATTAATCAGTGTGTCACACTGCCAACGAGTGTACGATGTTGGTCAGTTTTGTATTTAAAAAAGTAATTTGAAATAAGTGTGTCACTGATGACACTCTGTCAAATAAAGGGTTAAAGACGTTTGCAAGACGCAAATGAAGGGTGTTACAATAAGAGTGCAAGATTTGAATTGCGCGCCATTTTGGATGTCATCATTTGATATGTCAATTATTACACGTTAATAGGAGACAAATAGGAGCGCTACATGATACCACAACAAGTCCTTTTTGATATACATTACACAGGTTAACAAAGATTTTGTGATCGGACTTCTTTTGACATTTTTACTTAGTTACATACCACGAACTACACAAACACTGTTCTTTTGTTTCCATCACGCACCAGTATTTGTAAATGTGCATTGTATGTGTACAATAACTTGTAGTTTTTAAAACCGAGGTTCTATAAAATTAATCTTTGCGGCTCCCCTGTGTTTAATCGGTTTGAAATGTACACGCCATTGGGGGGGATTTATCGAAACAGAGTTGGTCACTGGGGGTATTCCGGTTTTATACTATTCGGGTATTTACATAGTTGCTGTAGTACGTTTTTAATGTGTGTACGTTTACTTGTGACATCGCGTCGTGTGTTATTATTTTGTTTTTAAATATGCCTAGAAGTTGTAAAAATACACCAAATATATTCTGTTATGTCTGTGTACGTTGTTTATGCAAATTTGATTGATCCGAAAAAAATCTTTTGCCGCCACGTTATATTAGGATGAATGAAGCAATGTGTAAAAGCTATAGATAAAAATGGGAATTGTTTTAAGTACCTCTGTGACAATTTTCCAGCTCTTTCTGAAGAAAAATTAAAGGAAGGCATTTTCGTAGGGCCACAAATAAGAAAATTAATGCAGAACCAACAGTTTGAAGAAACAATGATTGAATGATTGACATTGAAAAAGAATATTCGATATGCTTTAAAAATGTAACAGAACATTTTTTAGGAAATTATAAATATTCGTAGTATGAGGAAATTGTCGACAAAATGCTGGATAAGTTTAAGCAACTTGTTTGTAATATGAGCATAAAAATTCATTTTCTACGTACTCATCTGGACTAATTTCCAAAAAATCTTGGTGCTGTTAGTGAGGAGTAAGGTGAAAAGTTCCATCAAGGCATAAAGAAGATGGAGAGGAGGTACCAAGGTCGATGGGACGTGGCGATGATTGCAGATTACTGCTGGATGCTGAAAGGGGAATATCCAACGGATGATTATACAAGAGAAACTACAAAACGAAGTTTTTTATTACTTCAATGCAGTTCGCGAGAGTGTGGCCGAGAGTCCAGGGACCTCAATTCGTCATCGTCCACTAGAACTGGACACTTTAACAGCCACTTTTCGTCATCTTCTCAGTAAAACTTTGCATCTCCATGCTTACAAAGTCCAATTGACTCAACAGCTTCTGCCAACAGATCATGCACAGCGAAGAGAGTTCACCAATTGCATCATTCAGCAACAAGAAGTGAATGCCGATTTTGTGGACAAAATCATCTTCAGCGACGAGGCCCATTTTCAGCTCGATGGTTTTGTTAATAGAAAAAATTACCGCATTTGGGGCTCAGAAAATCCACGAATGATTCATGAGAAAGAAATACATCCCCAACGTGTCACTGTTTGGTGTGCATTGTGGTCTGAAAAAATCATTGGACTACTTTTCCTTGAAAACCGATACTTTGCTACAAAAAACAATGTTCTATTTAAAATTCATATCTTGCATTCTTATTGTAACACCTTTAGAAGTCTTTGAAGTGCCTACTAAAGCCGCTACTTAAAGGGGTGGTCACGTCAAAGGATTTTATTTGATAATTGATTTATTCCTTATTTCTGTTTTACATCAATCAGAAAAATCTACAGTACAACAAGTGGCGTCAGTTTGTAATTTAAGCTACAAAGTGATTGCCATACAAAATTATATTTAATCAACGGCAACGAAAAAGAACTTATGACTCTTTCGAATTAATCACTTTGGTGTCTAGAACTGTTACGTTATGACTAAATAATCTATTCGAGAGGGTCGCAATAGGTACGGACTTACAATCGATACGCTGTTGATGTTCATTTTCAGTGACGAAGCGTCCATTAAGGCTGTAAAGCTAGCTAAATTGCACATCATTCCCCGCGTACTCCTCTCTCCCCTCACTGCACCGCGGATCTCTATAAAGTGTTGAAACCAAGGCGACGGAGAGAATTATCGATTAATCGATTATTTAATTACATTTTCCTAAATAATCGATTAAATGATTAATCGATGTAATCCATCAATTGATTATTAATCTAGATTCGATTAATAATTATTGATTATTAATTGATCTACAAATAGTTTACAGAAGTTTTACGGTTACATATCTTTTATCATCATTTATCAGTCATAGCATTAGCTTTTACTCCGCCGTTTCGTAAAATTTTGCTACAGTGCCAGTTGCAACTTCGGCAGTCGGCACTAAAACAATCTAAAATAAAACAAAAATTATCTGTGGCATCATGACAGTTCGCTTCAGCCCACACCCCACAGTATTTTCTATCTAGAATAATGTATTACGATTAAGTTAAGAATACTGTGGCTCCAGCTTCACCCCAGCAGTCTCCCTCTCCACGATCTCCTCCTTCTCCACTATCTCCAGTGTCAGTCCACGCTCGCGCATCGATATTCGCGTATCACTTTGTATCATCATTCATTATTGAATATTGAATTAATTGCTTGTTGCTTGTTCTTGTTGGGTTGGAGTGTGTTGACTGCGTTGTATGTGAATTATCGATTTGTATCTAATATATATATATATATATATATATATATATATATATATATATATATATATATATAGTATATACTATACGAATTGTCATTTATCAGAATGACAGAAAAGTTTAAAAGTTAATATCTACGTTATCTACAGCTACGTATCTGGGGCCAGGAGAAATAGTCGATTAATCGAAAAATAATCGATCATTTGATTACATTTTCCTAAATAATCTATTAATCGATTAATAAATTATCAATTAATCGATTATCCATTAATCTATTATCGATTGATCGGAAATAATCGATTATTTTTGACAATCGACGATCGATTGTTACATTTCATAATCGGCCCAGCCCTACCAGACGTCGGTGTAACATTCGGTGGAAATGTAGTTGCTATAGAAACAGACGTCGGCAGCGTATCGATTGTTAGTCCGCCTCTGTTGGGGTTTATGGGAATAGACGCTTTACTTATTTATAGCAGTCAGTGATATAAGAGAGATAAATAAGATTTCACTTACCTAAAATTGCCATAACAATATCATCCCTTAGAATTTCTATAGAACCCCTTGATATGAAGTAGAGTGACGTCAGCACGTCTCCGCGGTGCACGAGCGTATCGCCGGGTGGGGCGTGGGTTGTTTTGAATTTTAACGAGAGAGCCCTAAAAATAAAAACCTATATTGGGATATATTTCTATCAATAAACGTTAAACGGCGAAAGATATTTAGATTGTCTCCAGAATATGCTTCCCCATTTACTTGTAGGTATTCCCTTAAACGAGAAAAGGACGATGTAGTGGCAGCTGGATGGTGCATCTCCTCACTTTGCCTAGCAAGTTAGGACATATCTTGATGCTGATTTCCCTGAAAGTTGGATTGGGCGCAATGGTACAATATCTTGGCCGGCTCGCTCCCCAGATATAACACCTTTAGATTTCCTTCAATGGGGATACTTAAAAGGGATACTTCAATGGGGATACAATACACAGCCTAGAAATTTAGACGATTTAAAATTTTGAAGTTGATGTCACGTGACCGAAAATGCGCAGGGGAAATAAAGTCCTCTTATGCCAAAAATGAGTATCGCTTTCGACTGTTTAACATCGCCAATTTTCAAAATTATTACTCAAGTAGATTTCGAGATATGGACTGGCCAATACTTCGTGGGCCACCCCGTGTAGAGAAAGCTCACATTTTTTCCTATTAGTGATGAGTAGTACATGTTTGTATTTACTGATCTGTATCTATTTGTAAAATTCACAGTTCGGTAGACTGATCAATAAGGAGTTTGCTGAACAATACGCCACGATGCACTGATGTGACGCAGAGACGAAACTTTGCTGCCTCCGAATGGATTCCCTTCAAAGACAATTAAAATGCAGTGATTGCTTCGAGACTTCGAGGCTTGTTGGCTGATTAAATTCAACTATGGTCGAGAAATTTAATTTACAACTATTCGATAGGAAACTTTCGAAAAACAGGATGCAACAATGAACGAATAAGGATTGACAAGTTCTAAACAACTACTATATAATCATTTGATTCGTGATGTAATGAAATTTTAGTTATATTTCAATTAAGTTTCTACTTTAAGTTACCATCTTGGGTTTCGTCAATGCAGTGTAGGCGAGTATGCCTTTGACAAACGAGGCTTCGCATATTGTAGACACCGTGACTTACGTTCTACAGTAGTAGAACGTAAACCAAGCGTCATCTCTCGGTAGTTTCGGAAACAATCCAAATCAAAATAAAACTTAGTCATCTACAATGACAGGAATCGTCTATAATGCAAAGTTTTCTGATGGTAGTTTTATAAACCGTCACAATGTGGAGGCTTATACTCCTCTCCATCTGTAAGTTCCTTAAACATTACGGATTAAAATAAATTAAGCCAAAACAGCTATTCTTTTGGCTGCATGTCATCGACGAGCGCTGAATTACATGGCGAGATTTGCCGTATTTTCTTGATTTGGATTGCTCTAAAACCACAAGGAAGATGCAAAGCGTCCTCTATCTTAGGATCCCGCTAACTGCAGACCGGTTTCGACCCTATCCTGGGTCTCGTCGGTGCAGTGTAAGCGAGTATGCCTTTGACAAAACGAGGCTTCACATCTTGTAGACACCGTTACCAAGCACCATCTCTCGGTAGTGTCGGAAACAATCTAAATCGAAATAAAACTTAGTCATCTACAATGGCCGGAATCATCTATAACGCATAAATTAGGGCTCGTCGATGGCATATAGCCAGAAGAATAGTTGTTTTAGCTTAACACTTTAAGCGCCACCATGCTAAAAAAAATTAATCTTAGGGGCCACTTCTTAAAATTAATTGAACTGTATAAAAAGCTTTCATAAATTAATTATTTTATAATTTATGTGTATGTTTTTTTTTCTTTTTGTAAAAAAATTGTTGTATTCAAATGGATACAGGTAGCCATTTTGTAAGGATTATCAATTTTGGCCACTTGTATCTATTTAATAAGTTTCAGGAGAAAACAGATCAATTAATAAATAAAACGAGTAAGGACGAAATCAAGAACGCAGAAACTGAGTGGGAGGGTATCAAGAATAGTCTAGCTTCCGCGGCTACGGACGTTTTAGGACACGATAAAAGGGAAGCTAGGAAGCCCTGGATAACGGACAAAATCTTAAACTTAATGCAAAAGAGACGAGGCTACAAAAACAGACGAGACGAAGAAGGACTGAAAACGTATAAGGCAATAAAGTGGGAAATCATTAGAAAATGTAGAAATGCGAAAGAACAATGGATAGAGGAGAAATGCAAAGAAGTAGAAGATAAGTTGCAAGTAGGTAAGACCGATGAGGCTTACAAAATAATTAAGAGGAACTTCAGGGATGTAGGAACAATAAGTAGAAATGTTAGGAGTCAATCGGGGGACATACTGATAGGAAGAGAGGAGAAAGCGGATAGATGGAAGCAGTACTTAGGAAATTTATACGAGGGTCAGGAATTAGGAGAGATATTAGAGGAAGAATCTAGCATCGATAGGGAAGATGTAGGAAAACCTATATTGAGAGAGGAATTTGAAATAGCACTAAGGGGGCTAAAGAATAATAGAGCGCCGGGTGTAGATAAAATACAGGCGGAAATTTTGAAATGTGCGGGACAGAAAGTAGTAAATAGGATGTTTGAACTGGTAAAATACATATACGAAACGGGCGAGATGCCGGAGGATTATAAGAGGAACATTATCGTTACTATACCGAAAAAGAGAGGAGCCGACAAATGCGAGAACTTTAGAACGATTAGCCTAACTTCCCATGCGTCAAAAATCTTAACTAGAATAGTGCAGAAGAGGATGGAAAATAGAGCGGAGGAAATACTAGGAGAAGACCAATTCGGGTTTAGGCGAAATAGGGGAACTCGCGAAGCTATTCTGGCGCTAAGAGTAATGTTAAAGAAAACAATAGAAAAAGGAAAGAACGCTTATATAGGATTTGTAGATTTAGAAAAAGCTTTTGATAAAGTAAGATGGGAAAAAATGTTCGAGATACTAAAGAGCGCGGAAATGAAGTATAGAGATAGGAGAGTAGTACACAATCTATACATAGAGCAAACTGCTGTTATAGAAGTAGAAGGGGAAGAAAGGGAAGTAGGTATTAGGAAAGGAGTAAGACAAGGATGTACGCTATCACCACTAATTTTTAATCTGTACATCGAAGAGGCGATTAATGTGGTAAAAGATAGAGTGGATTTCGGGATTAAAGTACAGGGACAGAAACTAAAAATGCTGAGATTCGCGGATGATATAGCAGTATTAGCATCTAGTAAGGAGGAACTAGAATCAGCATTGAACGAAATGGAGGCAGTGTTGACAGAGGAATACGGAATGAGGGTGAATAAAAACAAAACTAAAGTGTTAGTGTGCAGAGGGCGCGAGAGCAGAGCAAAAACGAAAGTACAAATTAATAATGAAAGATTGGAGGAAGTTAAAGACTTCACTTATTTAGGAAGTAAAATAAATTGGGATGGAAGAAGCGATAAAGACATAAAACAAAGAATAGCGCAGGGTCGAGTAGCTTTTAACAAAAAGAAAGCACTTTTATGCTCGGGGGTAATAAACTTAGAAACAAGGAAGAGATTTTTGAAAACATATGTATGGAGCACGGCACTTTACGGCTGCGAAACCTGGACGGTAGGGGAAGCAAGTAGCAAGAAATTAGAAGCTTTTGAGATGTGGTGTTACCGAAGAATGATGAAAATACCATGGACTGATAGGGTTAGAAACGAAGAAGTATTGGAGAAAGTCGGAGAGAAAAGGAGTATGTGGAAAAACTTAAAGAAGAGAAGAGATAGAATGGTAGGCCACTTGCTGAGACATGGGGGAATAGTCCGCGATATTTTGGAGGCAGAAATAGGAGTGAAGAAAGGCAGAGGTAGGCCTAGATTAGACTACTGCTCGCAAATAGTAAGGAATGTAGGTTGTAGCACAATTAGCGAAATGCAGAGAAGCTGGAGGTTAGCGTCCAACCAGTCTTAGGACTGATGACCTAATGATGATGATGTATCTATTTAGATATAGGAGTAAAACTTGTTAGTTCCTGTCGGATTCTGTGAGTCGCACAGTAGTATTTGACCGTATGTGGCATGCACTTGCGAAGTGGCTCGCGTTGTGTGTGGATTTTTGTTTACATAGAGGCCCATAGTGAGTGAAAATAATGTCGTATGAAAAGGAACAAGATCATTTACAAAAATTATGGGAATTCGTGGATCACTCAGACGATGAAGAACCTTTTAGTGCAAGTGAATCAGAGTATGAACAAGACGAGTCAGGGAGCGAGAGTTCTAGCGATGATGAAATCCCAGTCAAGAGGAAAAAACTTACCAGTCTCACTAAAAATGAGAATAAGGGGGTAAATAAGAAAATTCAGAATACCGTTTGTATTGTTTCTTCTGGTAAGTTTACTAACCATACTTTATTTTATTTGTAGGTAGGTAAATGTTTTATGTATTTTTAAATTTCTTATAACTATATTGATAAAACGGAAGTTGACGAACTAGATCAGGGGTGTGACGTGCCCTCTTCTTCCGGTGATAATGCCAACAGAGTAGTTGAATTACCTAATCAGGAAACTGATAATATCTCTAATCCTAGTATGTCATCAATTCTTATTATTATTATTTTTTTATATGTGACTTTTTAGCTTCCAATAACCATATTGATGAAACTATAGAAGTTGTAATAATGTCACAAAATATAGGTGACGTGGAAGAAAGTGATACAGATAATGATGAGTCACATCATGAAAACAGCGAAGCAAACAGACTTACTTGGAAAAAGTTTATGTTGTCTAGGCTAAATGTGTTTGATTTCAGAGAAAGAAAGTCCGGCGTGAGTGAAGCAATAATGAATACCTTCAAAGAAAAGAAAAAAAAGAAGTAGATTTTTATAAAATTTTTATAACACATGACCTAATAATCTATATGGTAACCGAAACAAACAGATATGCTCAATCTATGAAGGCTCAGGCTAATACTTTAAATCATGCTCGCATAAAAACTTGGCATGATACTACTTATGATGAAATGAAAATTTTTCTGGCAGCACTATTGTGGATGGGAATTGTCAAAAAATGTTATTGGTCAAAAAATGATATATACACAAATAAAATAAGCTCTATTTTATCAAGAAACAGGTTCGAAATATTAGTGAGAACATGGCATTTCTGTGACAACTCTAATCCTCCAGAAAATGATCGATTATTCAAAATCACACCGTTGATAAATATGCTAGTGGAACGATTTCAATACGCCTATATACCTAAAGAAGATATTTGTATTGATGAGACACTAGTGCCCTTTCGTGGCCGTCGCGGGGAAGAAGTGGAGAAACCAAACATAATTTTAGATTACAATAAATTCAAAGCCTTTATAGATCTTTCTGATCAACCCAAAGCATATTCTACAAGTTTACGGAAAGGAATCAAATGGTATCGAAAATTAGCAGTAGAACTACTAACGGGAACTACGCTAATAAATGCCTATTGTTTACATCAGCTAGTAACAAAGAAAAAATATCCATCACTAAATTCAAAGAAATAGTTGTCACGCAGCTTTTAGAAGAAAGTTGTACTCGTCCTCCCCAGCCCTAATCAAATCAACGTAAATCATGTTCTGGTTGATGGCAATAAAAAAATAGGTGTTCTGTTTGCTATGAAACCCTAAAAAGCAGTCATGATTGGAAATATGCCCAAGCAAAATCTTCACAAACCCGCCACAAATGTAGTGCTTGTGGAAAATTTTATTGCTTGAAATGTTTTTTTACTACCCATAAATCAGAATTAATGCAATAATATATTATAAATGTTTATTTGTTTACAAAAGCACAAAGAAAAAGATGCATAATGTACTTCAGTTAAATAAAACATACTTTTTTTCATTTCAAAAATGTCCATTATTAACAACCATCCAAAAAAAAAAAAAATCGCTGGCCAGAAGCACATTTTGGTTCAGCGGGTCATGCTTAATAAATCCCCCATACATTTGTACGCTTACGTGTATCTGTTAGAATACACGCAGCCGATTGTTAAAGTATTCCAATGTATCCGATTGGATACAGGTAGCCTAAACATTCAAGGCCACTTGTATCCAAACGGATGCAAATGGCGCTTAACGTGTTAATTTGTTTTAATCCTTAATGTTGAAGGAACTTACAGATGGACTGGAGTATAAGCCGCCACAGTAAGACAGTTTATAAAACTACCATCTGAAAACTTTGCGTTATAGATAATAGTTTGTTGCTATGGCAACACTGCACTGCTACTTTCATGCACATGACTGTATGTAGAAATTTTGGTTTATATTATAAGACATGATTTTATGACGACTGAAACATCTAACTTTCTCCTTGTCGATATTCAGTTAAGACGTTAAATCTCGATGACTCAGTCTTGGATTCGCTTGAATTACCACTAAGATTACGCTATCTTCAGGGTGCAGATGCATCTCGACGAGGTTGATCATTCTGAGATCTTTTAATAACACCGCCAGTTTCATTGAAAAGAGCATTTATGGCGGCTGCAATTCCATGACTAACAGCGGCTCGTAAAGGATGTCTTCGATTAAATTCCGCGGCAACTTCTCTGCTACTACGAGTCCCATCACTAAATAACCTTATTATTTTGATTTTTTCCTTTAAATGCAGGCGCATTTTACGATTGTAACCCAGAATCTTACACAATATAACTCAAAGTTTCGTCAGATTAACATTTAATTTAATCATAGTTTTGCTTTCATGGCATCCTATTAAATTGACAACTAAAGTTGTAATCGCGTGTAGACTGCGAAAAGATATCGCACAAACTAAAAATGCGAATTTTGTAATGCAATGATGATCTGGTGTTGGGTAAGTAAAATATCGGCAATGGGCCCCATTTTGGGGGGGGGGGGGGGGTTGATGTTGTTCCAAATTTGGATTTCAAAAAATGACGAAAATATCCGCGTGCCTTCATATCCTTCAACTGGTATTGTGGGGTATATTGACACCCCAGTGACTAAATTGTTGTAAAAATAGTATATTCATGTATGATATATTTTTTTGTGTTTCAGATATTCTCCTAACTTCAGGTTGTCTATAGTGTAGTGGCAGTAGCTATTGGTGAAAAGTGACTGTTTGTGAAAAAAACAGGGATCGGGGTGTGCAAGTACCCCACTATACCAGTTAAAGCAGTGAATTGTATTTCAAGGCAAAATGTCGCGTCGACTTTTGACGGAAAGTGAGCTTAAAAAACTCGCTGAAAACTTTTATGATAGTGATGGGGATGAAATTCCAGAAAACTCACTCTTTACAGAGGAAGATAATGACTTGAGTGATGGTGTTAGTGAACACAGTGAACATTTATCGGAATCAGAACAGGAGGCAGATTCGTCAGATGAAAATGAAGAAATGCAAATGGATGATGTATCTGATTCGACCCATTACTTTTATGGTCATAACAGGTACAAGTGGTCTAAAAATTCACCAGCACCGTCCCGTACAAGACAGCACAATATTATACACCTACCTGGTACTGAGGGAGCGGTAATGGTAGCGAAATTTTCGACTCCTTATGAAGCTTGGTCTCTTTTATTTGACTATAATCTTTTGGATCTGATAGTTGAACATACCAATCAAAAAATAAGCGATTTGAGTGTTAACTATGGAGACACAGCAACTTTTGTTGACCACGTAGATAAAATAGAATTGAAAGCACTACTCGGATTATTGTTTCTGGCAGGCGTATTCAAATCTGGACATGAAGATGTTGAAAGCCTCTTTGCCACCGATTGCACTGGGCGGGATATCTTTAGAGAGACGATGAGCAAGAAACGATTTTTATTTTTATTGTCCGCTCTCCGGCTCGATAACCAAGACACAAGAGAAGCCCGAAAAAACGGTGGAGACAAGCTTGCACTAATATCTGAGATTTACGGAATTTTTAACGAGAACAGCAAAAAACATATACATGCAGTCAGTATGCAGTTGTTGACGAAATGTTAGTTGGTTTTCATGGACGGTGCTCGTTTAGAGTATATATAAAAAGCAAACCCGAAAAATACGGACTGAAGATAATGTGCATATGTGATGCAAAAACTCACTATTTGTTCAACTCTTTTCTTTATTGAGGAAAAACTAACGAGCCCAACCCACGAAAATTATCGATACTAACACTCAGTGTTTTGAAATTGGTAGAGCCCATTATAAACTCAAATGGAAATGTTACTGGAGACAATTGGTTCTCTTCAATACAAGTTGTTGATGAATAAGGTAAAAATGGTCTTACGTACGTAGGAACAATGCGAAAAAATAAGGCGGAAATACCCATTCAATTTCAACCAAAGAGAAATCGTGTTGTGAAGTCTTCTGAATTTGGTTTCACAAGGGACAAAACACTGGTGTCCTATGTGTCCAAGAAAAATAGAAGTGTTATTTTGATTTCGTCTATGCATCATGATCAATCAAAGAGAAATCGTGAATATAACTGAAAACCATCATAAGCCAGAAATAATAGACTTTTATAACACCACCAAAGGTGGAGTTGATGCGATAGATCAAAAGTGCACTGTTTTCCTGCCAGAGGCGTACAAGACGATGGCCTATGGCAATTTTTTATGCCCTGATGGATATATCTAGAGTAAACAGCTATGTGTTGCTAAAAGCTTCACAAATAAATATGAAAATGAATCGACGGCAATTCACCATACAATTGGGGAGGTCCCTTATCTTTGATCATCTTGAAAGAAGAGTTGAAATCCAGGGGTTGTCAAGAGACCTTCGTAATATTATCCGAAAGGTATTGGGTGAGGGGGACGCTAGTGAAACGGCACCAGAAGAAACAGCAGGGCCTGCCAGAAAATATCAGAGGTGTTCTTTGTGCCCACGAAAGAAATACAGAAAAGTCAAAACGCAATGTACAACTTGCAAGAAACCTGTCTGCAAAGAGCATTCTCAGCCAGCGGTGAAATGTGTAAACTGTAAAGACAGGCAAAAATACACCTATGTCAACTTTTTTCTAAAGAGGAATAATGTCTATTTTTTGTTGCAGGCAGTAAGAATGGACCCTAATGGCGAACCATGTACAGAAGATTTATTTTTATTTCCATTTTTTTTATTTGTTTTAATGCTTAACAAGAATTGGTGTAATTTTACTTATAGTTTGTGCAATATTCGCGCAATTTTGTTCTTAATGTTTTGCGAAGAAATAAAACTGCTGTTCCTTATCTTTATCTGCTTTCTTAATGTATAGCCATGGACATACAGTGGAAACATTTATAAAGAAACGATTCTTTGTATTTTTTTCTTATTAATATATGTATGGGGTGTTGAAATACCCCACTATACCAGTTACGTTTCGGGAAAACACGATACCAGTTGAGGGATATTAAATGGGGCCCATGATATTGACTTGGTATTATTGACCAAGTTGTTATTGCGCAAGATATTGATGATATGGAATATATGACATGCAAACTTATCGAGGAGTATGAAAAATGGGGTTTAGAAGTTAATGTAAGAAAACGTAATACATGTGTATTGGAGGACAACAACAAGATCTACTTCTGTCAACCGGGCAAAACATCAAACACTGCAATGAATATAAGTATCTAGGCATGAAAATATCAAACGACGGGACACTTGATGAAGCGATTTCGGAAAGAAACACTCAAGGAAGGAGAGCAATTACAATGTTGAACAGCATTCTATGGGATAAACCAATAACAAAAGAAAATAAAAGAAGAATATATAATTCAATAATTAAAAGTATAGTAACCTATAGTTGTGAACTATGGCCAATAAGAGAAAGAACAGAAAGAATGATAAGAACCACAGAAATGGACTTTTAGAGGAGGTCAGTTGGAAAATCAAAGAGAGAAAGAGTAACAAATGAGAGAATAAGAAATATGATGGAAATAACACATGACATTGTAGATGATATAAGAACCAAACAACTCGTATGGTACGGGCATGTTCAGCGAATGCCAAATGACAGAATACCCAAAAAAATTCTAAACTGGAAACCACAAGGAAGAAGAAGGCGAGGAAGACCACGAAAAAGCTGGAGAGAGGGCATTGATAATGAAATTCGGGAGAGAGGTCTGGACGAGGACATGTGGAGAAATAGAGAGGAATGGAGATTAGGAATCGGAAGACGGCGAAGGACGTTATAAACCGATATGATGATGACCTATGGTATTTAGCTATGCCACCTTAGTAGATTTTTTGGTCTAGAATTACAAATATTGCGATTACCTTACAAGTGTAATAGTAGATAAATACATACCAGGTATGTAAATATGAAATTGGAATTTGCTCATAGATGGCCTAGCTGTTAATCTAGTTACACCGTCATACCGTGTCATTGGCGTCATTTTCTTGTTTTGATATCTGATAATGGTTTTATCTCACAACAACACAAGTTTCATACAACAACATCGTTTTTAATAGCGTTGAACGTGTCTAATGGTGTGCCTGGAAACTACGATTTGAGGACAGCATCGATTGAAGAATACTACAGAATCTAATCGAATGCTTGTGGAAGTCTACGGTAAGCGTGATGATCTTGGTAAATCACAGTGCTTTGAGTGGTTTAAAAAATTCAAAAGTGGCAATTTTGACGTGAGAAACGAGGAACGTGGAAGACCACCGAAAAAGTTTGAAGATAGCGAATTGCAAGCATTGTTGAATGAGAATGACAATCAAACGCAACAAGTACTTGCGGAGCAACTAAATATGACATGAGAAGCCGTTTCTATACGTTTGAAAGCCGTGGAAGAGATCCAGAAGTTGGGAAAATGGGTTCCACATGAGCTGAATGAAAGACAGCAGAAAACCATTTGCGAAATGCTGCACGTCGGGTGCAAAAGAAAGTAATTTTTCCATCAAATTGTGACTGGCAATGAAAAGTGGATACATTTCGAGAATCCTAAACGTAAAAGAACATGGGTAACTTCAGGTGAACCATCGAAATCGACTGCAAGGCCAAATAGCTATGGACGGAAGACAGTGCTCTGTGTTAGGTGAGATCAGAAGAGTACGATCTATTATGAGCTGCTAAAACTTGGCCAAACCTGCTATCAAGAATGCTACCAACAACAAATGATCGATTGGAATTAAGCTTTGCGTGAAAAACGACCAGGATATCGAAAAAGGCAACACAAAGTGATTTTACTTCATGATAATGCTCCATCACACAGAGCAAAACCGGTCAAGAAACGATTGAGGCGTTTAGTTGGTATATATATAGTTGGTAGGTTAGGCGTTGCGCTTACTCACCATACTTGGCTCCGTCCGATTACTACGATACTTATTAGCATCGATGGGACACGCACTTGCCGAGCAGGGTTTCACTTCTTATGAAAATGTACGAAAATGGCTCGATGACTTTTTTGTCTCAAAAAAGCAAGAATTTTTTTGGCATGGTATTCACAAATTGTTAGAGAGATGGGAAAATGTATGGCTAGTAATGGGTAATACTTCGAATAAAATATTTCCATACAGTAAACGTGTGTTTTCTAACCAAAAATTTCTGCTTCATATTTACATACCTGGTAAATAAATAAATATCGCATTCTATAAATAAATAAATAATACGATTTTTGTAAATATAAGAATCGTATTTCTAACTAGTGATAATCATAGAAACTAACAACTTACCGTAGACAGCCTGGACTGGCGCCGTCGAACACACTGCAATTCTGAAGGAGGTTCCTGTTGAGATGGAGGCAGATATCCGCCTGCAGACACTCGGGAAACCCCTTCAGCACCGAGTTCATGTCGATGCCGTTCGTGTAGGTCCATGCGTGCTGGAAGTACTCCTCCAATCGCTGCCTCAACGGATTCGGGATCTGGTGGAAGCGTATGAACTCCCTCACGCGCAACATCTGAGTATGATACCGCGCCGTGCCTGAATATAGCCTTTGAATTATCGCCGAAACGTTGCCGAATATGCTGGCGTACATGAGAGCTGAAAAGGGAAGTGAGTTAGATCGGGTGGACGTGACGGTCTCACGTAGCGAATGGGCTAATTTCGATGTTTTTATCTCGTTAATTTTAGGAGGCATCCAAAATTGCTTAGCACCTCCCCCCTCCCCCTAAAAAAGAAGAGCCACATATCTGATAATAGAAGAAAGTATACACAAATTATCATAAACTCAAAACTAAACCCAACGAAATAAGGGCATAGTCTTTTGAAAACTACGTATCAAGCATTAGAAGGCAATATACCTCAATTTCGGAACATATAAAAATATGAATAAACTCAAGACAACATTCCCACAATTTAGAAAATATTCCACTTACGCCTGGTCACTGGGAAAAAGGTGATGAATAAAAGGCTGACTTGTTTGCAGATCATTTGTCATAAGTGTTTAATCTACAGAACGATGATAAAAAAATTGAACAGGAGCTAAGTGTAGTCGACCAACAACGAGCCGAGGCTCATATTAGTTCGGTCAGGTATTATTTTACAACTCATCATCATGAGGTCATCAGTCCTAAGACTGGTTGGACGCTAACCTCCAGCTTCTCCTATCTTGTGCTAACCTACGCATTTCGCTAATTGTGCTACAACCTACATCCCTTACTATTTGCGAGCAGTAGTCTAATCTAGGCCTACCTCTGTCTTCCTTCACTCCTATTTCTGCCTCCAAAATATCGCGGACTATTCCCCCATGTCTCAGCAAGTGGCCTACCATTCTATCTCTTCTCTTCTTTATGTTTTTCCACATACTTCTTTTCTCGCCGACTTTCTCTAATACTTCTTCGTTTATAACCCTATCAGTCCACGGTATTTTCATCATTCTTCGGTAACACCACATCTCAAAATCTTCTAATTTCTTCCTACTTGCTTCCCCTACCGTCTAGGTTTCGCAACCGTATAGCGCCGTGCTCCATACATACGTTTTCAAAAATCTCTTCCTTGTTTCTAAGTTTATTACCCCCGAGCATAAAAGTGCTTTCTTTTTGTTAAAAGCTACTCGACCCTGCGCTATTTTTTGTTTTATGTCTTTATCGCTTCTTCCATCCCAATTTATTTTACTTCCTAAATAAGTGAAGTCTTTAACTTCCTCCAATTTTTCATTATTAATTTGTACTTTCGTTTTTGCTCTGCTCTCGCGCCCTCTGCACACTAACACTTTAGTTTTGTTTTTATTCACCCTCATTCCGTATTCCTCTGTCAACACTGCCTCCATTTCGTTCAACGCTGATTCTAATTCCTCCTTACTAGATGCTAATACTGCTATATCATGCGCGAATCTCAGCATATTTAGTTTCTGTCCCTGTACTTTAATCCCGAAATCCACTCTATCTTTTACCACATTAATCGCCTCTTCGATATACAGATTAAAAATTAGTGGTGATACTCCTTTCCTAATACCTACTTCCCTTCTTTCCCCTTCTACTTCTATAACAGCAGTTTGCTCTTTGTATAGATTGTGTACTACTCTCCTATCTCTGTACTTCATTCCCGCGCTCTTTAATATCTCGAACATTTTTTCCCATCTTACATTATCAAAATCTTTTTCTAAACCTACAAATCCTAAATAAGCATTCTTTCCTTTTTCTATTGTTTTCTCTAACATTACTCTTAGCGCCAGAATAGCTTCGCGAGTTCCCCTATTTCGCCTAAACCCGAATTGGTCTTCTCCTAGTATTTCTTCCGCTCTATTTTCCATCCTCTTCTGCACTATTCTGATTAAGATTTTTGACGCGTGGGAAGTTAGGCTAATCGTTCTAAAGTTCTCGCATTTGTCGGCTCCTCTCTTTTTCAGTATAGTAACGATAATGTTCCTCTTATAATCCTTTGGCATCTCTCCCGTTTCGTATATGTATTTTACCAGTTCAAGCATATTATTTACTACTTTCTGTCCCGCACATTTCAAAATTTCCGCCTGTATTTTATCTACACCCGGCGCTTTATTGTTCTTTAGCCCCCTTAGTGCTATTTCAAATTCCTCTCTCAATATTGGTTTTCCTACATCTTCCCTATCGATGCTACATTCTTCCTCTAATATCTCTCCTAATTCCTGACCCTCGTATAAATTTCCTAAGTACTGTTTCCATCTATCCGCTTTCTCCTCTCTTCCGATCAGTATGTCCCCCGATTGACTCCTAACGTTTCTACTTATTGGTCTTATATCCCTGAAGTTCCTCTTAATTATTTTGTAAGCCTCATCAGTCTTACCAACTTGGAGCTTATCTTCTACTTCTTTGCATTTATCCTCTATCCATTGTTCTTTCGCTTTTCTATACTTTCTAATGATTTCCCACTTTATTGACTTATAAGTTTTCAGTCCTTCCTCGTCTCGTCTGTTTTTGTAGCCTCGTCTCTTTTGTATTAAGTTTAAGATTTCGTCCGTTATCCAGGGCTTCCTAGCTTCCCTTCTCTCGTGTCCTAAAATGTCCGTAGCCGCGGAATCTAGACTATTCTTATATTCTTAATACCCTCCCACTCAGTTTCTGCGTTCTTGATTTCGTCATTACTCGCTTTATTTATTAATTGATCTGTTTTCTCCTGGAACTTATCTTTCATATTCTGATCCTTCAATATGTCTACATTTATACGTTTCTTATCCTTCGGGGTTTTCAGATTTTTGAACTTTAATCTAGCTTTCATGACTACCAAGTTGTGGTCCTTATCTACATCTGCTCCTGGATAACTCTTACAGTCTTTTATTTGATTTCTAAATCTCTTCCTAACCAGAATGTAGTCTATCTGATGCCTGTCTATCCCTCCTGGCATTTTCGAAAAATATCTGCTACGTACGAGTATTCGCTGCCTATATCTGTAGTGCAAGGCATCGTCAACGTGTATAAAAAATTGGAGACAAGTCCGAAGGAAGAAAACTGGTCGACTATCCCAAATTTTACGCTTAAATCAACATGCTCTGAGGAAGATTTTAACAACAAACCGACGATTTAGTAGAAAATAAGTTATGGTACTATGGAGGCAAGCCACTGGAAAAACATTTTCTGTATCCACAACTAAGCGCTCAATAAAGAAAATAGGATACAAATTCTAAAAGGTAAAGTTTGATTATTTACATTTTACTTTTGAACTTACCGGTTTCTCCTTCGGACAAAAGAAAAACCGTTATTATATAAACGACAGTAAATTAATCGCTTACGGTGGATTAGAGAACATAGGCACTGGACTTTACAACATTGGCATCAGGTAATTTGAAGTGACTAAAATTTGAAATCCGTTTGGGTGTTATCAGAAAACGTGTGCTATGAACCTCCCATACTGACAGTTTGGTTAGGAAAGAGAAATTCCCTGCGTCTCTTATGATGTGGGGGTGTATGATTGGTATCAGCGTAGGACAATTTCATTTCGTAGATGGCACTGTGACAGCAGAAAAATATAAACAAATTTTGACAGACAGTTTATTGCTGTCAATACCAATATGTCAAGGCACTGACGCGCAGTACATTTTCCAGCATTTAATTTGTGTGGTGTAATTTAAGATGAAATGGAATGGCCCTCTAGCAGTCCAGATCTTTCGCCAATAGAAAAATTGTGCCATAAAATAAAAAAAAGTTGCGCAAACGTCCAGCCCGATCAGGTAACGATCCACGCATCAAATTGCAATAAATTTTGGGACAGCACGCTTCCTGAAGAGTGCGCTAAGCTGGTAGATACAAGGCGTGCCAAAATTAAAGCTGTTATTGTTAATGAAGATGATGTGGCCGAACACGAATACAGAAGCGGCCGAACTATTCTCAACCGCGAATCTTAATGTGTTTAATTAACTATTTTATATATTTTGATGATGTAAAGAGGATTTTGAGGCGAATACGTCTTTGGCGGCGTTCTGATATTTGACGAGAATGAAGAGTGAATTGGAAAAAATGTAACGTTTCCAGATTTCGTTACACGAGAGAGAAAAAAGATATAACGTAGAGAGAAGGAAAAAGAGAGCTATACATTTGGTATATCTAAAACACACGCTTCGTTACAAGACAGAGTACACAGATATATAACATAGAGAGAAAGAGAAAAAGAACAATACATCATATATATCAGTTTAGGCTATCCGCGTCTCCCTATTGTCGCGCATGCGCGCGTTATAGATGTACGCGTCCAGACGCTATATATTAACAGCTGAAGCAGCACGCGTGTGTACCGAATATTTATCATTGTGTTTTGTAATTATTTACGTTATTTACATCTGTGTTCTGTGATTATTTGATAATATCCTTGAACCGTTTAACCTGTTAAAATCTAGAAGATATAATATATTTCATTCACCGCTCCCCACTGGTTTACAGCCACACAGGCGCAAATGCACTTGGAAGAGGCGAAGACAAAGTCCCTTTGATTCTCGAGGGAGATTTCAATGTAAATTTCGGATCCAATGATTCTTTGACGTTGATTAACTTTCTTCGAAAAACATTTGGTCTGCTTATAAATAACAATCCCAAAGAATCAACAACAAAATCCGGAACAACAATAGATGCCAGTTTTACACGTTATCTAGAAAACATCGAATCACGAACATATATTTCATATTTTAGTTATCACAAACGAATCATATCAGTATTACCAATTGAACCACCAGCCGATGATAGTGTAGATAATGAATAAACCGAATATTTTTTTACACAAATTTTATATTGTTATATTTCTTTTGAAATTATTCCTCTCCCTTTCTCTCTCTCTCTCTTTCAATCTCTCACTCTTAATCTCTCTCATTCTTTATTCTAAAGAAGTATTCACTTCTATCACCTGTACTGTGCTGCACATGATATATATATATATATATATATATATATATATATATATATATATATATATATATATATATATATCATGTGCAGTGTATATATATATATATATATATATATTTTTTTTTTATATTCATTTTGATGACGTAAAGAGGGCGACAAACTAAACTAACTGCAAACGAGGCACTGTCTAGCTTACACGCTCAGCAGGCGTTCAACGAAACTGCCCGGGAAGATTTAATGTACATTCAACAGATAGAAAATTATCAAGAATTTATTTATCTTTATCAGTGAAGAACCTTGGAGGGTGTAGGGGATGGTAGAGTTGAGGGGAAGGGGTCAGTTTTCCGACACCTCCTGTAATTAACGAGATTGTCTATAAGGACATCGAAATTTTCCCACCCGATATAAGACTGCGACAGAAGCAGACTTACATCCGACCAGCATAACGCAGATGGTGAAGATTTTCTCAGCGTCCGTATTCGGCGCCACGTTGCCGAAGCCGACGCTCGTGAGCGAGGTGAACGTGAAGTACAGGGCCGTCACGTAACGACTCTTTATGCTGGGCCCCCCGGTGTTGTTGGGGCCGTAATACTGCTGCGTGTCGTTGGCCAGCATGTCCAGCCAGCCTATCCGGGCCGGCAGCATCGGGCGTTCGGCGTTGCCGATGGCGTACCTGCGAACAAACGAAAGTTAGGTTATGTTTCGAAAGTAGTACAGGTACTATTCATTTCATCGCCATTTGCCAAATAAAAAACTAGTCTTGTCGATAAACGGAAGAGTCTACCTGAGCCTAGCCATAAAAACAAGCCAAGGTTATGTTTTGAGATTTTTTTATTTGGCAAATAGCGATGAAGTAAACTATATAAATTATTATCATTGCAGTAATACGATACTAGGTTCTGTATGATAAATAACACAGCCCTACAAATTTTGACACTTTGAAAGTTGATTTGTGTTTGATAAGTGAGTTATTTACGCCGATTTCATATCTATCTTCCGTTTTTGCCCCTCACGTAAGGTTTTTGATCAACTGAATAATCAGGGTAAATTAAAAACTAAGGGCAAAATTACATTTTAATAAATATTATATTTAATAAACATTAAAAACATAGTGAAAAGCAACAACACAAATAGTTTTTTGAGTCTCTGATTTCTTTTTTCCTTTGAAAATCTCTCCTTTTTTAACAAAAAACCTCGTTTTGTAATTTTTCTTTTGTAGTCATTCGTTGGATGTTCTCTTTTCAGCATCCAGTAGCAATCTGTCTGAGCATACAGAAAATGAATTTTTATGCTGTTATTACAACTAAGCTTAAACTTATCCAGCATTTTGTTCACAATTTCCTCATATTGTGGATGTTTATAATTTCTTAACAAATTTCTGTGACATTTTTAAAGCATATCCAAGATTCTTTTACAATTCCTGTCATCGTTTCTTCAAACTGTTACTCCTGCATTAATTTTCTTATTTGTGGTCCTACGAAAATGCTTCCCTTTAATTTTGCTTTAGAAAGAGCTGAAAATTTGCCACATAACTGCTTAAAACAATTTCCATATATGTCTATAGCTTTTACATATTGCTTCATTAATCCTAATTTAATATGAATGGAGGCAAAAGCGTTTTTTGCTGATCAAATTTGCATAAACAACATTTTTTGAACCAGGTGTTAAGTTTCTAATGAAATTTATTTGGTGCATTTTTACAATTTCTAGGTACTTTAAAACAAAATAAAAACACACGATGCCATGTCACGAGTAAACGTACACACATTAAAAACGTACTACAGCGACTATGTAAATACCCGAATAGTATCAAACTAGAATCTACCTACCGGTCAACTCTATTTCGGTAAGTCCCTCACACTTATGTGTACGTTTCAAATCGATTAAACACATGGGCGCCGCAAAGATTGAGGCAAAATTTAATTATATAGAACCTCGGTTTTAAAAACTACAAATTATTGTATAATATACATTTACAAATGCTGCTGCGTGATGGACAAAAGAAAACAGTGATTCTGTAGTTCACGGTACGTAACTATATAAACCAAAAAGTGAAAAAAAGTCCGATTACAAAATCTTTGTTGGCCTGTGCGCGAGACGCTTGAAAGTGATTCCAAGAACACAATACAAATTGTGGTTAGTCGTGGGCGAGACAGAGGAGCTCTAAAGAAGCATAAAATGGCTAACATTATACTCGAATATAGTATGTTTCGCTTCGATAGACATCTATGTACGTATTCAGTAGTCAGTAAAAGATTATAAGCATAAATTAACAATGAAATTTACTTAAGTGGTACTATGACTTAGTAATGATGCTATAATTATTCTTCATATGGGGCTTTGCCTCAACACACAATGAAAAATCATGGAAAACAACATAAAATAGTGTAAAATGGGGTAAAATGATATAAAACTGTATAAAAGACAGTCTAAGACACTGTAAACTAATGTGTAACAATGTATAATAGTGTGGTATATTGAAGAGTGATGTAAAATAGTGTAAAACAGTCTAAAATAATATATATATATATATATATATATATATATATATATATATATATATATATATATATATATAGGGTGTCTCAGTTGGAACTATAGGATTTTAATTACGGGTTATTTGTGGCCTGTCAAAGATAGGGTGTCAATATTTAACGACTGTCATCTACAAACCATATTATGACGGCAACATACCGCAAATAACAGCTCAACAACGAACAGTTTGTGTACAACTGTTCTATGAAAGTGCGTGATCATTTACAGTTCGATTAAGAAAAAATCGCACAAAATGAAGTGTCTATAGAGTTAACAGTTCGTAACTTAATCAAGAAATTTAAAGAGACAGGTTGTGTTATCGATAAGGCAACACCAATACGTCCTCGTCGTGGTCAGTCAGATGAATATATTGCTGTAGTATATTGCTATAGGGAGAAAGTGTACGGAAGTACAATTCGACGTCGTGCACAACAATTGAATTTGTCAAGAGACACCACGTATCGGGTTTTAAAGAAGGATTTACATCTGTCAGAATGCGAAATTCAGTTGACGCAATAATTAAAAGTTAAAGACCATTTACAACGTTGTATATATGTTAATTGGGTGTTAGAAAAGAAAGAAGGTGATGGTGATTTTTGCAACAACATTTTGTTTAGGGACGAAGCACATATTCGTCTTGACGGATGCGTCAGCAAACAAAATTGTTGAATTCGGTCTATCGAATCCACATGTTGTTCACAAAAATTAAATGCACCCACAGAGATATATAAAGGGCGGTCCAACCATAATGCACGAAGTTAATTGTGAGTCACACCTTAACGTCAAGTTTTTTGCCCAACTTAATTTGACATTTCATTGTTTCAGTGTTTGACAAATTCAACCATGGAGAGGTACACAATTGAGCAGCGCGTTAAGATTGTTGAAGCCTTTTACGAAAATGGGCGTTCAAATCAAAATGCATTTCGTACACTTCGTGACTTTTTTGGTCAGCATAATCGACCAAATGTGTCCACAATCGGCAGAATTGTGCGCAAATTTCAGCAAACCGGGTCTGTAGGAAATGTGAAAACACCTGTGCATGCTCACCCAGTTCGTTCTGCAGAAAACATTGCTGTTGTTCGCGATAGTGTAGCAGAAGAGCCGTCAACCTCGACTCGTCGTCGTGCCCAACAATTGAACATCTCACGAACATCACTGACACAAATTTTGAATAAAGATTTCAATTTACACGCTTACAAGGTTCAATTGATTCAAGAGCTGAAGCCTACTGACCATTTCAAGCGTCGTCAATACGCCGAATGGTTGGTTGAACAGACAGAAGTGAATGGTGACTTGACAAAGAAAATCATCTTCAGCGACGAGGCACACTTTCACCTTAGTGGATTCGTTAACAAGCAGAATTGCCACATTTGGGCAAATGAGAATCCACGAGTGATTGTTGGAAAGCCGATACATCCACAAAGTGTGACTGTCTGGTGCGGTTTATGGGCTGGCGGCATCATCGGGCCGTACTTCTTCGAAAATGAGGTCGGCCAAGCAGTTACCGTGAATGGTGTTTGCTATCGCGAGATGATAACGGACTTCTTGTGGCCAGAAATTGAGGCTATGGACCTGGACGATATGTGGTTCCAACAGGATGGTGCTACTTGCCACACAGCCAACGAAATAATGGCACTTCTGCGCGAGAAATTCAATGGCCGTGTTTTCTCACGTCGTGGCGATGTTAATTGGCCGCCACGATCATGTGATTTGACACCGTTGGACTTCTTTCTTTGGGGATATTTAAAAGAAAAAGTGTACGTCAATAAGCCAAGAACAATTGAAGAGCTAAAGGATGAGATAATTCGGCACATTAACGACATTGAACCTCAATTATGTCTCAGAGTCATTGAAAATATGGACCATCGGATAGAGGTATGCCACCGAAGCCGTGGCGAGCATTTGGTTTTTTGTTTCACACATAATTGTCATAGATCCTTCTATCACAATAAAAAATATTAAGATAATTCTCTGAAAAATTTTTGTTTTATTTACAATTAACATCGTGCGTTTTGGTTGGACCACCCTTTAGTTTGAGTAGAGTAATTGCTGACATGAACTGGCCTGCAAGATCATGTGATTTAACACCACTGTACTTTTTTCCTTGGAGTTACGTCAAGAGAAAAGTATACGCCACCCAGTCAGCAACAATCAACGACCTCAAAGCAAACATTCAACGTATTATTCGTATGCCATATGAGTCGAGGCTATATGAACGATATTCCCTTCCATTTGCAATTGTATCGTCTCCATTTCTTGTTGAATAATAAAAAACCTCAGTTTTTCCAATTACATCATATAGTCCCAAAGAAGATACCCAGACATTTTGACGTCGCATGGTTCGTAGATGACAGTCGTTAAATATTGACGCCCCATCTTTGACAGAACAGAAATGGCGCGCAATTCAAATCCTATAGTTCCAATTGAGACACTATACTATAGTGTACACTAGTGTAATATAGTGTAAGACACTGTAAGAATAGTAAACATACGTTACAATTTACATACTAATCCACTAACATAAGCCGTTTTGGGGAATAAATAATTTTTTTCGATAAACTTCTCAAGAATTATTAAAGATAAGTAGATAAAGCTGTACATGGTCAATAAATCTCTGATAAATCTTTAATATCTCCTTGTAGATGATGGATCAATTAAGCGTCGAGAACCCCCAAATGAAACTGCCTTTAGAAATACAAAACCTGTAAACAAAACATGATACCCTTAAATTGGATGCGTTGAATTTGCGTGGGCATACAAAGACGTATTGCTTCCTTTTAACGCGTGTTTGCTCTTGCTTATTAAAAAACGGTTTCACAAGTGATACGGGCATTATGGGGGAGTTCGTAAAGATGTTTGTACATGCAGTAAATATGTTTTCAGATACGCAATAAGTTCATCGTTTTATGTGTAGGAAGACGCTTTAAATTACGGCCACTGTTTGAGTCTCATTAGATTACGCAGTTTATTTGTACCGGGTTAGTCACCTAAAATTGACCCCCCCCCTTTATTTCTCTTAATTTCAATCGAATCGAAAAATTCAAAAAGGATTTTAAATGATTTTTTATAATTTCCTTGAATATTTAAACGAATTTTTAAAAACGCTGCAAATTGAAAGGGGGCGAACATTTTTTAATTTTTTTTAAATGGAACACCCTGTATTTTTTACTTAAAAAAGTTACCCACAGTTATCTGGTCACAAAAATATATAATTATTGTATCCTGGTAAGTATAGTTCTTGAGATATTCATACAAATATATAGTCACATCACAGCATGGCAAAGTTTGGCATAAGACCATAAATCAGGAGAGCTATGAACCGAAATGATTTAAAGAAACAATAATGCTTCGTTTGACAGTTGTGTTATGTTTGACTTATGTTTGATTGTTATATTATTAATACGCTTTAAGTTAAGTTTTAATACACTTGTTAATATATCTAATATATTGATATGGGATATTCATTAGTCGAAAGGAAAGAAATATTAGAAATTTACTTAACCAGCAATAAAAACAAATATATAGCTAAAACAGAATATGCAAGAAAATATCTTGAAAGACGCGTTCCCTTCAAGAACACTTTCTCTAATATTTATCTCAAGTTTGGGGACAGCGAATCCTTAAAAGATAAGAAACGAGAAAGAAAGAAGCCCAAAACAGGAGAAGATATGGAAATGGACGTTTTAATTTTTTTTTTTGCCGAAGACCCCAATAAATCTACTAACGCTGCTGCAGAAGAATTTAATATTTCTCAAGCAAGTATAAGACGTATATTAAAACGTCACAAATATAAGCCTTATAGTATTTTGCCAGTTCAGTTTTTAACTGAAAATAACTTTGCCGACAGAAGAGCTTTTTGTAGAGAAATGATTGAGAGAGCAGAAAACGACAATAACTTTTTAAAAAACTTATTTTGGACCGATGAAAGTAGCTATTCAACGGCTGGACTTTTTAATATGAAAATGCACATTATTGGGCGCCCGCAATTCCACATATTATAAAAAAGATAAAAACCCAAGGATATAATACAGTAAATGTGTGGTGCGGTATTCATCAAAATACAATTGTGGGTCCCGAATTCATTAATGGGTCCTTGAATGCAGTTCAGTATTTGAATATTCTTCGGGGTGAAGTAGAGAACTATTTAGACAATATTCCCCTTGCAACCAGGAATTCTGTTATTTCTGTTAACGGAATATTTAAATGACAAATATCTATTTTGGATAGGAAGATACGCTCCTATACATTGGCCTGCTAATAGCCCAGACTTGAGTCCTTTGGACTTCTTTTTGTGGGGAACACTAAAACAAAACATATACGAAAATTCGGTATATAATAACTCGGATGAGTTGAAGGACTGTATCAGTCAAGAAATAGAAAATTTGCGGCAAAATGTTCATTTATTTGAAAACGTTAGAAATAAATTTATTAAAAGATGCCAACTGTGCCTTGATAGAAACAGAGGATACGTGGAGAACATATAGATATGTTTAATTTTAATAAAGTTCATTGGTTTTGTTATTTATTGTTGCGCATTGTTTTTTTTTTATCATTATTTCGTTATTTATGTTTTGTGTCCATTAAACTTTGTTGTTGTCATTTTAATAAAGGTTTATTTGTTTATTATAATTATTATGTGTTGCCGCATCAAGGAATGTTCATACTTTTCCTCTTAAAAACAAGATGTGTCGTTATATCTCAAAAACATAGCTCTCCTGATTTATGGTCTTTGCTAAACTTATTCCTGTGATGTGACTATATATTTGTATGAATATCTCAAGAATTCTGTGGGTAACTTTTTTAAGTAAAAAAAATACAGGGTGTTCCATTTAAAAAAAAAATAGAAAATTGTTCGCCCCCTTTCAATTTGCAGAGTTTTGAAAATTTGTTTAAATATTCAAAAAATATATAAAAAATCATGTAAAATCTTTGTTTGAATTTTTCGATTCGATTGAAATTAAGAGAAATAAAGGGAGGGTCAATTTTAGGTGACTAACTCAGTACATATCAAGCATCTAAGGAAAGACAGGATGTAAATTAGGATTTACAAATATACGTTTAATCAGAATCTGATTACCTATTGCATACAGTGCTTGATGGAAGGGGATGATTCCAGGGGCTCCTGGAAGGGGCCGATTCAGTGGCCAGCCAGATCGCCAGATTTGATACCCCTAGATTGCTTTTTGTGGTGACACTTAAAAAGCGAAGTATATGTTACTAGGCCGGAGAGTTTATAAAATTTACGAGGAGGCACCCAAAAGAAGCCACACTGATGTTGTAGTGGGCGGAGTTTCTATATTACCGTATATTGCCGCTAAGAGCGTATAAAGCTATCACTCCCGAGTCAGTATGCCAAGCGTTGTCGCTAAAGAAGGTCCCGTTCGGCTTATATACATTTTTTTAGTGAGAGCTGTTTTGTGCGCTCGTCGTTTCTTCAAATGGTGGTCAAGTTTTGCTTCTTGCTTGGAAAAACTGGCACACAAACTATTGAAATGTTAAAAATAGTCTACAAGGATTACGATATTGGCAAAACTCAAGTGTTTGAGTGGTTTTCCCGTTTCATAATAGGTGAAATGTCGATTGATGACAAACCTCGTACTGGTCGTCCTTCCACGGTTCGATTTTTTTTAAATTATATGAGATCCAACGAGAACAAACCTTTTTTACAGCTAAATAATCATGCAATATTTTATATATGCTAGTCGAACTAATGCTTAAGGTAGCCCCCATCTCACAGTATGTCACATGACGATCTTGTATTATCAGTTTTTGCACAGCATCAATGTTTTCTGGCACAACAACTGATTTTGGACTACCTTCACGACTTTCGTCGGTAAGCAAACGGCGGCCACGATTAAACTCGTTATACCAGCGTTTCACAGTGGCAAAGCATAGGACTTTATCGCCAAAAGTGGAAGTAAGTTGATCGATGTACCCTTGTCTTGATAATCCATGTCGAAAGCCGTAATAAATCATTGCACAAACATTCTCACGAGTTAATTCCATTTTTTCGCAGATATACAATTTTCAAGTCACTGTAAACAACACAAATCACGCTTAGATGATAAAATATTCTGAAGAAGGTTATGGTTAAAAATGTCAAACTCTCGATTGGAAACGTCAGATGGCGCCTGACAAGACCTGGGTTGCCAATTCGCCTAGTAGCGTGCCCCTTGCTGTATATTGTCTATCAACTTATCACTCAAAAATATGAACTTTAATCAAGATTATTATTACATCCTGTGTAATTATACAGGCAACTATTATTGCAACACTTCCAAAAATGATCCCCCCACAATTCCAAAGCCAATAATTTAAGGGCCAACTTTTCATAAAGAAAAAATAAACGTATAAGTGCTATATATTAAAAAGAATGCTTGTAACAGTCACAATATCAAACTTGATACAACGGTTTCCTTTTTCTTGCGCGAATCACCTCTCTTCAGGTACTTTTCCCATCCTTGAACTGTCAAAATCCCCGTGTACTTACCATATGCAGGCTAGCCAGTGGGCTATAAGCGCGAAGGTGGCCATCAGTAGGAGCAAAACGGCCGCTCCATACTCAGAATACCTATCGATTTTCCTGGCTACCCTCACCAGACGCAATAGTCGAGCGGTCTTCAACAGGCCTATCAACGTTGTAGTCTGGAAAAGATAGATAAAGGCATACTGTAAATTCCCATTGATCGAATACGACTCGCCATTTATATATAAAGCATGATGCGGAGACTCGCAGTCTGGAATATTCAATGTAGAAGCAGTTAATAATGTTTATCGTGCAGTTTTATTCGATTGTCTTTGCTGTGTGAGTGGGAGAGTCTTGAATAAGTGAGATAAAGCCTGTTGGCGGTAATAAAACGAGATATAAACGTAATAAAAGGTACAACTACTGCGGTTTAGGTACAGAGTTTAGATTAATATAGATAAATGGGTGGGAATGCTACTATATCCTTTTAACAGTGGCGGCTCGTGGTATCCATATTAGGGTAGGCGATAGCGGCGTATGAGCTTCATCAACCCTTAAAAATAGCGGCGCAGGCAAAAATTTTTAAACTTTTCAAGGTTACGCGTTTTCCTGGTACTTCAGAATTTCAATGATTGAATTTCATTTATACAAGAACATACACTTTCACAAGAACTTTTTTGAACTTGATACCTCTTTGTTATTCGTGAATAATAATAGTTATTGTGGGTATAAATAAATTGGAATAAACGAAATATATTTATTGAGTATTATACCTATATTATGTAAATTGGGTTGGCAATAATACATTATTTTAGGGCGCTTTAGGGTATAGGCCTCCTCCTCCCCTCACAGCCTTCCTTAACCATCCCCATTATTGACTGACAATTACAAAGTGGATAGCTACTACTTTTTATAATTTAAATTAATGCGCCTATCTTTAATTAATGAAAATTTGTTAATTATATTTTTCGTGAAGTCATCAGATTGCTGAAGTGTGGTAAATAATTCCTTTTCAATTGAAATAAGTGCAAGCGATGATAAACGTTCATTCTTCATAGAGTTCCGACTATGCGTTTTAATACGTTGTAAACAAGAAAAATGTCTTTCAACCGATGTACTTGTTGCTGGAATTGTAGCAATTAAAACAATAAGTTTAAAAACCTCTGGAAATATTTCTCTAAATTCATATTCCACAAAATATTTCAACATTGACTCGATATTTAATGTTTCAAATTGATCATCACAATATATAACCCAATATCCCCAGTGTAATGTCACGGCTTATTCAATGCGAAGGCGTCTTCGGATCTGCCGAAGAACGCCGATCTACTTCAGGCGCCGAATGCATTCGCCTTCAACTGCTTTATTTAAAGAATATAACTGGCTGCAGACGTCTGAGCTGCGATTATTTTGCCATTACAACAACGCTGTTTGTCGTCTTACCGACATCTGGTTGACGTGTAGCTATCGATTTTCAGGCGGTGCGATGGAGAACCGAGCCTGGTCTGGTTGTTCTGTTTAGGATTTAAATGATTTAATTCGGTGTGGTGCGGTGCCGTGCGGTGGTATATATAAAGGGTGTTTACGGCACCAGCGCCGCCGACGGCGATAGATAATTTAATTAGTATAAAGTAGTTATTATTAATTATATTAAATATTTCTGTATTATCAGGGACGTTAACAGTTCATTGTAATTGCGCTGTTATGAGAAATTTTTAAGGTAGGCGGCGCCTACCTTGCCTACCCCGACGAGCCGCCACTGTCTTTTAATAATAATAATAATAATAATAACAATTTTATTTCTATTGCTTACAAAGATATAGATCTTATTGCAAGGAGCTTATTAATACCCATATGCAGTCTGTTGTGTATATACTCCTGGACAAAACTTTTCATTGATTCTTATAGTTTCTCGAGTTGAAAATCTTTAAATATTTTATGTAGGTGGCCTAGGATATACTCTATCACTACCGCAATTGTTTGACAGATGTAAAGTAACACTTTCTAATTGTTTGTTAATAATACATTTAAAACTGTTTACACAGTAATATACGAGGGTGGATCAAATATAAACAAGCCTTTGTTCATCAAACATTTATTTTAAAAAGTTTCACAAAAACACAAATTTCTCTATTTTTCTACATATCCCCCTTGTTTGTCTATACATTTTTCCCAACGGATTGGTAGTTTTTTCATCCCGTTTTCATAAAAAGAAGCAGGGCCGGTGTCTAATCAGGTGTTCACAAACGCTTCCACCTGTTCATCGGTCTGAAATCGCTCGCCTCCTAGAGACTCTTTGAGAGGGCCAAACATGTGGAAATCACAAGGGGACAAACCTGGGCTATATGGAGGGCGTTCCAGCTGAGTCCGGTGCATTTCACATATTTTGGCCTGCGTTAAAGCTGTGGTATGAGGTCTAGCGTTATCGTGCAAGAGTAACACGTCACGAATGGGGTACGTCCTCCTTTTTCGGCGATAAGCAAGTTTTACCTGATTGAGGAGGTTACAGTAGTAGGCTGCGTTAATGGTTCTTCGCTCATGCAAGAAATCGACCGACAGCACCCCTCTCCAGTCCCAGAAAACCGTGGCTAAAACTTTTCGCTAAAACTCGTTTTGATGTTGGGGTGTAATGGTGTACCCACGTCTCATCGCAGGTTATAATTTTGCGCAAAAAATCTTCACCTTCCTTTCTAAATCGAATGAGAAGCGCCTGAGAAATGCGAACTCGAGCAGCTTTCTGATCTTCACTCAGCAACTTTGGGATCCAACGAGCTGAAATTTTTCGGAATCCCAAGTCTTTCGTTATGATTGTGTGGACACTCCCATAGCTGATGCCGAGTTCAACAGATATCTGAAGCACCGTGGCGTGCCGGTTCCCTTCAATACAGTCTCTAACGCGTGCAATGTTAACCGGCGAAATGCTGGTGCGCGGACGACGAAGATGATTTACATTTTCGACACGGTTACGCCCTCCGTTAAATTCTTTGCACCAAACTTTTACACGTGACCACGAAAGCGTTTCATTTCCGAACTGTGCTTGCAATCTGCGCAGAATTTCAGCTGGTTTCACGTTTTCGCGTGTAAGAAACATAATAATAATTCGTTGTGCAACGCTGCTATGTACTTTCTTCTCACTCATTGTGATCGCTACTAATTAAACAAACACAGCAATACGACGCGTCGTCTCCGTGCCACCTAATATCCCCACTTCAAGCTCCTAACGCCCGTATTCATCTTGAACAACTATCCGGCGCGAAATTTAAAAAGGCTCGTTTATATTTGATCCACCCTCGTATAAATCAGAAATCGAGAAAGGAACTACCAAACCGCCAAGCGGTTATCAAAGTAGTTCCCGAATAGCAAGGCTATTACATAATCGCTATAGGAAACAACTACTCCTCGGGCTAAAGCCCCGCCAGGAATTGAATTATGCCTAAAAGCAATCCTCGACCCCTTTCTCGTATTTCTGCACGTCGTTCGGTTCAAATCTGGGACAAATGTCGAATCCTACCTGTGGCGGGTTTTATTTTTTGAAATAATACACTTAGAGTAGAACAAATGAATTCTTCACGCAACTTAAGGGAAGGCGAAGCAGTGCAAGAGGTTCTGTTATTTATTATTTTTCTTTTCGACAATACCATTTTAATTTGTTAAATATCAGTGGAAATCGTTTATATATACGATTATAATATCACATATCACGTAGGTATATGGTTTAACAATGTGAAGATTCACTGATGTGTTAATTTTATAACAGATGTTTAACAAAATAAAAGAAAAAGTAGAGATAAAAAACTAGAGTACCTAACTAAAAATAATAACAAATGTGCTAATAGAATGTAAATTCGGACGTTTTTAAAGCGAAATTTGCCAAAATAAATATATTATATTCAGAAATGTGTAATATATACTAATTATAAGAAAAACAAAGGGGTTATTCGGTCATTAAAAAAAGCTCTAAGCCTAAGAATGTTTATGAGATTCCGATTTTGGACAAAAATTGTACGAGAACTTTGAAAATTTTGATAACATTCTATTTATCAACGAGGCACATTTATATGGATATGTAAATAAACAAAATTGTCGTTACTGGTCTATAGAAAGCCTTTGAGAGAAGCACTAAAATCCTTTACGGCATGGGTGGAAACGAATGAATTTGGCATAATTAGCCCTTCGCTTTATGAAAATACAGACGGTGTTGCACTCTCTTCTACTTCTCTCCGATATAGAGATACGAAAAATAATTTTTTGGCACCAGAACATAAAAATTTTGCTGGATTTGATGAGGACACACGGTTTCAGTAGAATGGAGCTACAGGCCATACCACAAATTTATGAATGGAAGCAGTTAGAGCTATCTTTCCTGGAAAAGTGATGTCACTGATGTCTAAGCAAGGTAACATTAATTGGCAGCCCATAACTCTCGACTTAATACCGATGGATTTCTTCTTATGGGGTTATTTTAAATCTAAATTGTACACTGATGCTCCTAGAATTTTGTTTCAGTTAAAGTCCAGAATACGCGAGTGAATTCAGTGAAAAAAATAACAATATAACATCTAAAATTATTTAGAGGTTATACTGCTTTAGAGGCTTATATTTATATGGGCACCTCCATTACTTTTCGAGGAAACTTTGCGCACTTGGATCAGCGATTTGGCTCATGATTTTTTATATGAAAGTAGGGCCTAATATATGGGGTTTTCCAAAGTCTCAGCCCAATCAAGGCAAATTTGGCTTCAGGAGATTTTTTTTTTATTTTAAATCTAGCAATTTTCAAAAATTTATTTCTCTGAGTCTTTTTAACCGACTGATCTCAACCTGATTGCATTTTTTTCGCTGAACTCTCTATTTATCGAAAAACATTATATTAAAGCTTAGATCGCATGCACGCTTTCGGGAGAAGATTTTAACTGATCCGTTAATTTCATAAAATTTGACCCTTTTTTAAAATGCCGGTATTTGTACAAATTTTAAAATTAAAAATTATGTATGGGCTCATATTGTTTGGCTCGATTCGTAGTTTCAAAATTAGTAAAAATTTTAAGTGTCTAATGATTACACTTCGTAATATAACCTGTCAAATTTAATCGACTTTCAAAAAATAGCTATTTTCAATTAGCTTCAACTTTTTTCTTTGAATTTAGAATTATTTGAAACTTTTACAAAAATTGACTTATTATATTCTTAAATAGCCCTGAAAATTTGAACTTCCGAATCGAGCCAGGATACGAGTTACAAATTTTCAAATAACCTGAAAATCGTATTGTAACAAGCGAGCAATTCATTCATTTTTAAACTCATTCATAATACTTTAGAAAGTAAGTAAGTACAATGAATGATAATACTTTATTTAGCATTATATTATTATCATAAAATATAACAAGATTTTATTTTAGTGGTTTTTTAATAAGTAAATGGCGATTCCGAGTGTTTTTAATTGTTTTCACAGCTTCGAATCGCTTTTTCAAGTTTTTTTGTATGTCTATGAACATATTTATTGTCTACCCATATTGTTCTAAAAAAATCAAAATATTTTCTTTTTGGTTAAGTCATATTAACAAACAAGGTTTTATTAAAAAAACTACACCTTGTTTGTATTTACTTTGTGCTTTTATACTTTAGAAATAAGACTAACTTCTTTTGAAAAGGAATATAAAATAGTTCAACTGAATTTATAAACAAAAGTTTCTGAAATACACTAAACAACCAATAAAATGAAATCTTGTTATATTCTATGATAATACTATAATGTAAAATAAAGTATCATCATAAATAAATTCGTAGATGTGCCCATATTGTTATTTATTTGTACTTTTTGTCCTATAAATTGTCCTTTTTTCTATTGGACAATAAAGGCATTACTATTGTTATTATTACTAAAACCGTTACTGTTGATTAACACTTTACAATACAGAAAATATGAGGGAACTGTGTATACCTCGCGAACTACGAGGGTGGATCGACTATAAACGGCATTTTTGACCCTGAGCGCCTACGGTTATTAGAACCGGGCCCGAGGTTCTAGTATTCTTGGGTGAGGTCATTACCAATGGGAAGAGCCGGCCATTACCCACTCTCAACCAGTCCTTCAGTAGCGCTCACGATGTAGGAGCGAGAGCTGTTGCGCAACGCATTTTTATAAAATTTCTTGTTCATGAAGGAGTTGAAAGGCGGAAATTTCTCATAGATTGACTGCACAGTTCAGGTCAAAAAGGTCGGAATAAGTTATGGGAGATGAAAGTGGCCGCAAAAGACGAAGCCAACCGATTCGAGAGGTCCTTCAGGCCAACCCCAGACCCCATACCGCAGCTTTAACGGTCGAAAAACTGAAAGAAATGCGCTGGACCCCACTTGTATATCCTCCCTACAGCCCGGACTTATCGCCCTGCAATTTTCGTTTGTTTGGGGTGCTTAA